>OU975462.1:4138750-5518333 GCA_918857605.2 Philereme vetulata
ATATTGACAGCCCGCGTTATATGCATGTCAAGGCGGTACGAAGTTCAGCGGGTCCACTAGTAATATTATAAAGAGGAAAGATTTGTTTGTTTGTATTGAATAGGCTCCGAAACTACTGGACCGATTTAAAAAAAATTCACGGTTGGGAAGCTTCACTATCTTCGAGTGACATAGGCTACTTTTTACCCTACTACGCAGAAGGAGGGTAATGTTTTTATTGAAAAACTACGCGTTCGAAGCTGCGGATTGGTCAGCTAGTTGTAAATTATTTTATATTCTTTCTGTTAATAAATTTAACAAGCATTGCAGTATAGACGCGACTTCCTAGTGAATATGGAGATAGGAAATAAAAATGACAGCACATTATTAATGCTCTAAGCTTGCGTAGTGGTTTATGGACGCTTCTAGAAGCCTTATGGCGGGTGGGTACCCAATGTTTACAGAATTTTAAAGGAAGTGAGACGTTACTATAGTAACCGACTATAGTAATTGACTGAAGTAACCAAGGTTAGTATACTTATCTTGGTTACTTCAGTCAATTCAATTTTAGCGATGAAATTGGCAATTGTATTTCGGCTTGTCTAGTTACTTATTTGTCAATCTAAATGTCGTATACAATAAAGCGTTTTGTATCTCTTTTTATTATTATAAAATCACAAAACACATTACAACCACTCACAATTAAAGATTACAAAAATGCTGTTTTGATCTGGATTGTAACATAAACACATGTGCGTACAGCTTTAATAACTTACAAATAAAGTAGTCGTTAAGTTGAAACCACGGAGTCCATGGTTGAAACAGATATTTATTTTTTCGAATGGACTAATCTCACTGTTGGCCTCTGAGGTCGTTGCAGCTTAACCGAGCTTTTGGCGAGCGCAGAAGGCGCTCAGCCCTGTAATTTTTTGATGAGGCAACTAGCGCAAGGGCACCACTTAGGTACGAACCTCGGCTTGGGCTGTTGCCAGGACGGGGATAGGAGAGAAACGCCCGGGTACGTGCTTGTACCTCGTATAGGCGGCGACTGAAGGGACTCGTCGACCTCGCCGGCGAGGTCGGTGTATTTGTGAAGTGTTTGCTCTGTCTAATGTGGATGACTCTTCCGCATTAGCGAAAGTGATTTCGTCATCCGGGTCTCCGAGAACGTGTCTCGGACGACGGAGGGTTTTATTGTGTTCGGACGGTTCTATCGAATAGTCCGGAATGGTATGTACCAAAGGATTCGGATGATGAGTGGCAAGTTCATAATGTCGCTTGGAAGCGAGCTTGATGAACTTGGCTATTGACTCTATTTTCAAATCACGATGTAGATCGTTATTGTGAAAATACCAAGGCGAGCCTGTGGCTTTTCGCAAGAACCGATTTTGTACAGTTGGTTGAAACAGATAGAATATACTTACAGACATATATACTTGACACGGAGCGGGCCTAGTTGGTGCACCTACCTACTACCTACTGGTGGGGTAGGCACGTATGTGTTCTAGCTATAGGCTTCATCAACATCATCATATCAGCCAAGGGACGTCCACTGCTGAACATAGGCCTCCCCCATAGACATCCAGAGCGACCGATCTTGTGCGGCCTGCACCCAACTGCTATAACAGGATGTCTTTCCACCTAGTAGAGGGTCATCCTACGCTGTGCTTTCCAGTGCGTGGTCTCCACTCGAGAACTTTTCTGCCCCAACGGCCGCCAGTTCTTCGAGCTATGTGCCCTGCCCACTGCCACTTCAGCTTGCTAATCCTTTGTGCTATGCCGGTGATTTTGATTCGTTTACCAACCTTCTCATTTCTGATTGGATCTCGTAGAGAAACAACAAGCATAGCCCTCTCCATAGCACGCTAAGTGATTTTGAGCACTCTAATGATGTCCACTAAAATCTCAAACGGATTAAGTAATCCCTTAAAAAAATAGCTACCAACAAAAATAATTCCCGAATCATCCTTCAAAGTGCTATAAAGTACAGAGGGATGATTATCGCCAGGCGTCAAGTGACATCATAATTCATTTTTTTTCTCGGCAGGCTCGTTAATTCTCCCTCGCGCAAAATGAGGCTATTTGATCCTCTGAGGCATATAATGTATTATATTTAGGTATAGAAGGAGTGTTGTTAAACGGGCGATAAAAGTTGCGAGATTTTAAGCCTTTCGATTGACAGGACATTCGTTTATTACATAAATGGCGGGTTCCTATATCCGTCTGTAACCGACGCCTCGTATCTCTTTGAAAAAGTGTCAAACTAGTGTCAAACTTTTGACAGGTTTTCAAGGAGAAACGAGTTGTAGCTAGTTACCGACGGATATAGGAACCCGCCATGCGTACTACTGCGCCAGTAGGCGAATAGCTGATTGAGATGCAAGAGGTTACTCGTTTGATTCCCGCCGCGTAACAAATGTTTGCACGATCTACAGATATTTGTTCCGGGTCTGGATGTTTCTTTTTAGTTATATTATAAGTATGTATATACAAAAATAGAAAGGTATATCATTAATCTGGTTCCCATAGTACACACGACTACACATTAAGCTATAATTTCCAGTATAAGCTGACCTCGCATTGCGTAGGACTTTCGTAGAATGAGAGTTCAGCTTATACTGGAATTGTATAGCTTGATGTGTAGCCGTGTGTACTATGGGAACCAGATTAATGATATACCTTTCTATTTTTGTTATTTATTATTGCATTATTATTATTTTCATATAACATTACAAAACTATTCCAATACGTTATTTCTAAAACTTCTACAAAAATGTAAATCTGTATATCGATAAATAAATATGAAATATTTAAATATGTAATAAACAAATAAATAATATTGACACACTTACAAGCAGATACCAGAAAAACTCAATTTTTCAAAATAACATAAACACACTGCAGATTGATAAAGGTCGGCATTTATGGCTGCCTTTACCTTCAAAGTAACAAAATTATCGGTGGTTTTACGTAAAAAACAAAGCAGTGGCGACCTCCGTGGCACAGTGGGCGAACAGCCGGCTGAGATGCAGAAGGTAATGGGTTCGATTCCCGCCGAAGAACAAATGTTTGCTTGCTTGATTTACAGATATTTTGTTTCGGGTCTGGTTGTTTTTCTATATATTATAAGTACTCGTATGTATTTACAAAAAAAAAGTATATAAGTATTCTATCAGTTATCTGGTTTCCATAGTACAAGCTCTGCTTAGTATTGGGCTAGATAGCGCTGTGTGAAATGTCAAGCAATATTTATTTATTTAGTGGCAGCGGCACTGGGGCAACAAAAATTGCCCGTGTAAGTTTGCGATGGATGGATGTATCTAAGTTACTTTCAGTGACTGGCGGAAGATGTTGAAACAGAAGATAATTAGACTTTTTTCCCTTGAAATTTTAATATCTCAAATTCTCTGAAAAATGTAGAGACCCAAATTAGTACTGCAATCCTGCCCACGGTTACTTCTGCGTAGTATCAGGGTAATACCACTTAACATCAGGCCATATACCTATGCTTGTTCCAATAAAAGGTCGTATTAAAAATGTTTAAACGACAAAATTGAGGGACGAAATTGATGCCCATTTACAGGATTGGTCCACAATAGCTCAAAATAGAGAAGACTGGAAAGGAGGAAGGGAGGCCTTTGCCCTGCAGTGGGACACTACAGGCTCATGATAATAAAAAAAGCGATCCTTATAGCTTATAATAATAAATAAGCAGAAGATATAACAGCAGTAGTGTTTATCTAACTTTCGCGATCACTACACATAATTACTTATTTGAACGGGTATTTATCGCGTATGTACCTTTTTTGTTTGTCATGAGTCTGCCCGCGACCACGGCTGTTGCAATACAGTCAAAACGTCGGGATAACAAATAAAAAAAGTAAAGACGTGATAAATACCCGTTTAAATAAGTAATAATGTAACTGCAGCTCAAAACAATCCAGCACATAACATGTTTGCAAGGCTATTCGCCCACTGTGCCAAGGGGATCGTCAAAATATGAAATCTTACTTAGTATTTTTTCTAATTTTCCATCCCAAATTGCATTTCAGAATGCATCATTTTATAATCAACAAACTAGAGACAAAATTTCGTTCATACGACATTTTTTCAAGAAATTTTGTTACTTTTTCAAAAAGAAATGTACCTGCATGTGGTAACATAGGAACTAGCCATAACAAGATATTGCCTAGTTATTCAGTTTCAGTTCTGTCTGTAGATTAATATCTCTGCGGGCCAACTTCAATGAAGCGTAAGTGCGAAGACCCTTCAAACTTTCACGGAATAATGGAGAATAATTGAATTTTGACCAATTCTCGCACAGGACTGTACATTACTGCCAACCGTTGTAACTTAAGCTTCCAACCCTCTTGGAGCCTTTAGAAATGTGTTAGTGATGATGGAGTAGTAGGGGTCTGGTTATAAAAGGCGTTAGGGGTCCATCGGTAAAATGCACGGAGCTACACTCAAGTTTGAGTATACATATACGTGCTTTGAAATTGTGTTTGCGCGAGTAGTTTTGATGTACATAAGTGTTTATTGCCAGACAGAAGAAACATCAGGTAAGGACGGACCAAAGTTTAGCTGGAAGATAACTCTTATTAGGGTTAAGCTCGCCCTTGTACGTGTCCGTTTTAGGGTTCCGTACCTAAAGGGTAAAACGGGACTCTATTGCTAAGACTCCGCTGTCTGTCTGTCTGTCTGTCACCAGGCTGTATCTCATGAACCGTGATAGTTAGACAGTTGAAATTTTCACAGATGATGTATTTTTGTTGCCGCTATAACAACAAATAATACTAAAAACAGAATAAAAAAATATTAAAGGGGGGGGGGGGGGGGCTCCCATACAACAAACGTGATTTTTATCCTCTTTTTGCTCGATATTGATAACAGCAACAGATAGACGCTTGAAATATTCACAGATATTTCGTTATAAACTTTAAAAATAAATTAATTAATTAAAATAAAACAAATGTTTAAGGGGGGTTCCCATAGAACTAACGTGATTTTTTTTTTTGCCTTTTTTATAGATAATGGATAACGGAACCCTTCGTGCGTGAATCCGACTTGCACTTCGTCGGTTTTTTAAGCTGTTTTTGTCTCTAATCTATATGTGTAGATTAAAGATATATGTTCATTAAAATAATAATATAATAAATAATGGCATGATTAATTTGACAGAGAATAATAATTATTATAATTAAATACTAAATATTTGACATAATATAATAGTGAAATATTATAAATATATATATATATATATATATATATCATATTATATACATTTCATATTTATATCAATAGTGAAATGCAACTAATAATAACTTTGAAAAACTAATGAAAGCTTTGCAAGCTTATTGCACGCCCCTGAGTGGGGTAGAGTATAGTTAAACTCATCATCATCATCATCCACAGCCCGACTTCACCCACTGCTGGGTATTAAGCCTCCCCAAGTTTGTGCCATCTGCCACGATCCTGCGCTAGTCTCACCCATTGACGGCCCGCGACTCTAACGATGTCGTCCACCCATCTCGCTGCCGGACGTCCAACCCGTCTACAGCCGATCCTCGGCCACCATTCAGTTGCTATCCTGCTCCACCTGTCATCACCACGTCTTGCCAAGTGTCCCGCCCAAGACCATTTGAGCTCCATAACTCGATTCCCAACATCATGAACCTTCGTTCTTCTACGGACCTCGACGTTTGGAACTCGATCTAAGAGTTTGATACCGAACATGGTGGTGGTATAGTTAAACTAATTTAAATTAAATGTATCTTTCTAAATAACCTATATTCTTGCAATAAATGATTATGATTTGTAAGAATAAAGAAAGAAAAAAAAAACTACAGAAGTGTCACACCTCCGCCCCATATTCTCTGTATGTTCTGTTTCGATGTTTATCTTCTATACCGTCTTTCCTGTCTGGCCTGCCTCTAAAGCCATTGATTTAGTGAGTTTTAGTATTGGTATGGACATACTAAAGTTATAAACTCCGAACGCGTCGATTCGCTTTAAAATTCACGTACTATTTGCAACACTCACGTCAATGAGCGTCATTGCGCTGCGAGATGGCACCATCTGAGAAATCCTTCGATCAAGTTTCTTCGTCGACGTCATTGATCGACGTGAGCTCAGTGAACATTTTGGCGTCAGTTATTTTATTAGGATACTGTATAAAGCACTGTAGCGCTCAGTTATAGAAGAAGGAAATATTTTTGCTATTATCAATTCTGAAGTCTCAATTCCCGACTCAAGCCAGGTGATATTAAAATTCTCATCCAAATACACATTTAATCTTGATTAATTGTGTTTGTACTAAATTCTATTTGATCCTGCCATCATTCATCACCTTTAAAAGGAGTTTACAGTGTTTTGACGTAGGCCATTTTCCTTGCCTTCCATGATTGGCTGGTTGGCAGGTGATGTCATATTTTTGGCAGAAATCGTTCATTACGGAGATATGGGTTAAGATTCCGACTTTTTGATGCTGTTGAAGGAAATATTATCCAAGGTGACACTTTCGGTTACTGAGATGAATTAAGTTTGTTAAAAAATTGAGATTAATTTATTTTTATTGATTGATTGAACCGATAAAAACTTTTTTTAATGTGACCCACTGTTTTCATTCATAGACAGATATATATATAATTCCATTATTGCACACCATTAAATATAAACATTTAAAAGAAAATACACTTTTAAAGTGTAGGTATATATCGCTAAAAGCGATCTCTTCCAGGCAACCTTTGGATGGACAGGATCTATGTGAACAAATAAGGACGGCGGCGTTAATCAGATAATATAGTACAAGTCATATATTACAATTTATAAAAAATATAGATAATATAAAATAAATTGCATACATATCATAAAATTACATAAATATTAATATTATACATAAAATATATATTGTCATGTCTAAATATATAAATTCTAAAAATGTATAAATTAATAAGTAGCCTAGTGAGCGATGGATGACAGATAAAAGAAAAAGAAAAATATTTTATTTAGCAACAAAAATCACACCTTATGACTAATATGTTTAAAACAGATAATTTTTAAATTAACTTATTGTTGAGAGAGCTTAATAACTAAAAGGTTTAGTCGGTGGTCTTCACACTAGGCCAAGCCTGTATCGTGAAGACCTTGAAATTCTTATATAGATTATTCAGTTGTTTACACCTCGGACTAATAAATTAAATTAATAATGTATGAAATATATATATAAAGCAGTTTAAAATAACAATTGAAAACCTATATACTAATATAACCTAAATTTATAATGCATAAATAAATATATATACAACTTCTAATAAAGAATTGAATATAAATATGTATATAATATATTTAAATATATATAAGTAATATAATGTAAATACATTGGATAAATATTTGGGACTTTTAGGTTGTTACACTCAGAATAGTCTCAGTATCATCGTACGTCAGAGTAGTTAGCCACTTTTGTATTAATTGTTTTGCTTGTCTTACAGATTTATTTTTTAGATCGCAAAATTTTAGAACATTATTATAAACACATGCTCTTACATTCTGACCAAAACGTTGCGCAAAGGATGTATTGATAAGCGGGGTAGGAATTTTAAAGACTCGTTTGCTTATCAGCTCCAAGTAATTTTCTGATGAAAGATAGTGTTGTCTGACCATGTTTTTAAAGATAGGGAGATATTTAGCGTGACGAATTGAGACAAGTAGGGCATTCCAGAGCCTGTTAGCCTGCAGAGTAAAAGAGGTACTATAAAATACTGAGGTATGATGGGGTGTTTTTAATTATATATATTAATTATTATTATTTTTATTATTTTATATATTTATATATTTTTTATATATTATTTTTATATGTTATTTTTTTATTATTCATTATATACATACATACTAAATGTAAAAATATTAACAGTGTTGTTGAGTGTTATGTCTATAAAATGATGAGCTAGATTTTTCTGTAATGATGATTATGAATTATGCTTCCTGCGACCATTATGTCTGCTCATAACCTAATACCATAATTATTTCTTCTTTGTATAGCGAGTTCATTGTAAGTGTATATTTTTGTGAGAAATAAAGAACTTATTTTTCTTTACTGATGATTATAATGTAAAAAAGATATAAATCTCAACGAATAGAACTGTGACTAACGTCGTGTCGTCGTTTTTATTATGTTATTTGTGGGGAAACAGGCTTACGGCCCACCTGATTGTAAGTGGTCACCGTCGCCTATTGACACCGGCAACACCCGGGGTTTGTCGATGCATTCCCTACACTGTAGAAACCTCTTTACATTTCTCTTGAAGCGTGCCATGTCGTAGCCTAATGGGAAAACCTCAGATGGTAGCTCATTCCACGTCTTGCAAGTATGGGGTAGAAAAGATCGCGTGAAGCGTGTGGTGCGCGATACCCAATTCTCGATTATATGTGGATGAGCTTTATTACGTTGTCAAGAAGTGCGGTGGTAAAATCTCGACGACGGGATGAGATCAAAATAGATCCTCAGAACATTCCCCATTATACAAGCGGTAGAATACACTGAGCGATCCGATGTCACGGCGTTGACTCAGCGGTTCCAGCGTGTAGGGGAGTTTGGGATCACCGATGATTCTAATGGCTCTTCTCTGGAGGTAGTCGAAGCAATTGGTACTTTGGAGCTCCGTGCTCCGTGCTCGTATTACAACTACCGAGACCTTTCTTTCACTTAGATAGATAGATAGATAACTCTTTATTGAATTACCACACAAACAGAAATAATACACAAAATTAGTACTAGGCTAAAATAAATAAGGCAATACTTATAAACTATTAAGTTATTATTTTCCTTTTTTGTAAGTTTAATTATTTATGGTGTATGTATGTTAGGGGGCGTAGATTATTTATTACATTTTTTTATATTAATTTAGACCATTTTTAATTATATTATTTTTTGTTTTAGAGTTAAGTTATGTTGGTTTTTGTGATTTTTTAAGTGTGTGTAATTTTGTTATTGTATAACTTCCAATTAATTGTATAATAATCTAATGTACTTATGGACTTGTTCCGAAATAAATTAATTAATAATTATAAAATAGACGGCCTTATCGCTGAAGGCGATCTCTTCCAGACAACCTTTGGATGGAGCGAAATTTACAAAGATACGGAGTGCGGTGTACTTTAGAGGATACATTTCCACATATATTCTAAGGTATAATAAAAAATGATGAAGTTATAATCCTAATACTTAATATACCTACTTATAAAATAGGCTAATATATAGGTATATACGTATAGCAAATTATACTAGCAGATATAATAAGTAGGTACATACATACATATATATATAGGTAATTAATAAATAACGCTAGGAAGATGACATCTACAGGTAATGGTGTTTCACCTTCAACTTGAAGGTGTGTAAGGAGGATGATCGTCTTATTTCTTCAAGCAGAGCATTCCACAGCCTAACAGCCTGGACAGTAAAAGAAGCGCTGTAAAAGGTAATGTAATGTTAGTTATTTATTTATTTTTATTCTGTTACGTCGCTGCCGCACTACCACTCAAGCCGATTTTTATTTGAAAATCAGCGTTGAGTTCAAAACGCCGACACATGAGTCTGTTCTGGTCTATAAATTCAATTGAATCATACCTACTACAGTTTTTCTTAATTGGTTCGTTATCAATGTTATTTGTTTCTAATAATGCCACAATGACTAAAATCAAAGCAAAAAAAACTTGCCCACAATGATACCGAAGCATGGACGCTCAATAAGAAAGCTGTGTACCGAGTGAAGGTCGCACAAAGAACCATGGAGCGTGTCATGCTCAGAATATCAATCAATTTAGGTAAAAATATAAAAAGCCTTTTCATATCCTCCGACGACCTCCGTGGTACAGTGGACGAATAGCCGGCTGAGACGCAGGAGGTAGCGGGTTCGATTCCCGCTGCGGAACAAATGTTTGTATGATCTAGGTACCGATATTTGTTCCGGGTCTGGGTGTTTTTCTATGTAGTATAAGAATGTATTTACAAAAAAATAATTAGGTATTTAAGTATTCTATCAGTTATCTGGTTCCCATGGTACAAGCTCTGCTTAGTTTGGGGCTAGATAGCGCTGTATGAAATGTCCAGCCATATCTATTTATTATTATTATTTATTGTCGGATGCGTTATGGACTAAAGTCACCATAGAGTGGACGCCTCTAAACGGGAAACGACGTCGTGGCAGACCGCGGCGAAGATGGAGGGACGAAATTGATGCCCATTTACAGGATTGGTCCACAATAGCCCAAAATAGAGAAGACTGGAGAGAAGGAAGGGAGGCTTTTGCCCTACAGTGGGACACTACAGGCTCATAATAACAAAAATCTATTATTATCCTTACTAAGTAGAAATAAAAATATTTTTAAAGGAAAGATTGCTGGACGGCTTTTACAATCTATAGTTAAATAATACTATATTGTTGTCTGTACTATAGATAATAATATATTTAGATATTAACAGAAATGTGTTGGGGCTAAACTAAAATTTTCATTTTTACCTCCCAATTTGACCACGAGGAGGAAGTTAATTATATCTGGATCTAGAACTTAAAACGCCCAGATATCTCGCGGCGAACAAACACAAAAGACGTCAAGTTTCGACTCGAATCTAAAGTTTGGATCTTCACGTCGGATGCAGTCGGAAATTCCTAGCTTTGTCGCCATTTACCGTGACACTTAGATAATCCAGTTTAACAGAGCTGTCTTATTTACAATTCAAAATGATCCTTGTGACTCAAAATGATCCTGCGATGTATAGGTTTAATATCGTCTACCTAATTATCAGAATTCGTAAGTCTGTATGGGCAAATTTTACAGGAGCTACAAAAACTGATTTTCTCAGAAAGTTTGAGAGATTTATATTAAGTTACTCTTACATTAGGTTTAAAAAGAAGGGTAGTCATGAGTATACCATTATTATAAATACGGGATTTATCACGTACCGTCTTATCGGTGTTTCGACCGACAATGTTTCGGTTCAATTCGTGAACCTTTATCAGGAGAGCAATCAGCTCCGAATAACGTCTCGCATTACACTGTCGGTCGTCTGTCACACTGCATGGTCGGTGGAAACACCGATAAGACGGTACGTGATAAATCCCGTATTTATAATAATGATTGAAATCAATCACGAAAGTTTTCATGAGTATACCTTTACTTACCAGGTTTTTTTATCTCATTTGAATTTGATTCTACAGGGTAATTCAGGTGGTCCGGTGCTGGTGCCAAACCATGCGAACACAAAAACAGAGAAGTGTGCCAACTACGTCTTAGGCGTGACTTTTTTTATTAAAGATAAGATAACTCTTTATTGTACACCAAAATAAAATACAGAACACAATTTTTACAAATAAGCAAAGAGTGCGGTCATCCTAACTCACCGAGAATATTATACGAATGTGTCCAGATTCATTGACTGGATAGAGGATACTTAGATAGATAGATATATAGACATTTATTTCGACACAAGTAACAAACACAATATATAAACTACATACCTGCTTAAGTAAATACAGGCAATTAACAACTTGTTAACTTAATCAAATAGAACAAAAGACCTGTCACTATATATAAAAATAATTACAAAAAGGATATGTTTGGTAATGTATATTATTTTGTACTTTACAAACTTTCGCGATCACTGTACACAACTACTACTGTACTCCAATCCGCCCGCGACCACGGCTGTTGCAACATAGTCGAAACGTCCGGGATAACAAATAAAAAGGTACGTTCGCGATAAATATCCGTTTTAATCATTATTTATTCGCCTTAAAATCCCACTGCTGGGATAAAGCCTTCCCTTCCTCTCATCTTTTGCAGTCTATTGCCAAGTGCATCCAAGTCTAGATGACTATCTAGATACCGGACGATCGACGCCATTGCGGTAGATCCAGAAAGATAGATTAGATTAAGTAATACTTTATTGCAAACCATAAACAAAAAAACAATGACCTTACTGGTGGTAGAGCTTTTGTGAACGAGCTCGAGGAAGTGGACACCACCGCCTTACCTTTATCTGCCGCCAAATAGCAGTACTTGTGCTGCTGTGTTCCGGTTAGATGGTAATGGTATGTTCCTGTAATTACTGGCACATATGCATAACAGCTAAGTCCTATAGTATGACAACGTATCCACATAGAGATCAAGACAACATAATATGTACCTTGTTTTGAATTCTATGTCGATATCCAGGGGCTGCAGTAGCCACTTAACATCTGGTGGACTGCATGCTCGTTTGCCATATAAGTAGTATAAAAAAATTTAAAGTAACAGTATTTAAATGAATGTATACAATTGGCGGTCTTATCATAAGGTATAGTGAGACGAGTGTAATATCTTCCATCATAACAAAACCAAACAGGTGGAAGATACAAGGTTTTATTTAACTTTCAAAGTTTGTTAATTGGTTTAGGTCAAATCTTGCGAGCTGAATTAGAACCACTTCCTCTTATACTGCGGAGTTGAAATTTGAGACGTTGGCTCAGTTCGTATGACAAAGCATTTTTATGGTAAGCATGACCTGATTCTACGCCCTGGATTGGCTGACGAAGGATAATCGGTCACAGTATATTGACAATTGACAAGAGATGTTGCGTTACAATAATATCTCAATCAATATATAAAATTCTCGTGTCACAGTGTTTGTAACAAAACTCCTCAGAAACCGCTTGACCGATTCTTACTAAATTTTTAGTGTATATTCGGTAGGTTTGAAAATAGGATGTAAACTACTTTTCATACCCCTATATGATAAGGGTGGTCCAAATTATTGTATTAATGTGTTAATATTTGTTATATTATTAAAATTTCATTGTGTTTGTAACAAAACTCCTCAGAAACCGCTTGACCAATTCGTAATAAATTTTTAGTGTATATTCGGTAGGTTTGAAAATAGGATGTAAACTACTATTCATACCCCTATGTGATAAGGGTGGTCCAAATTATTGTATTAATGTGTTAATATTTTTATATTATTAATATTTCATTGTGTTTGTAACAAAACTTCTCAGAAACCGCTTGACCGATTCTTACTAAATTTTTTGTTTATATTCGGTAGGTTTGAAAATAGGATGTAAACTACTATTCATACCCCTATGTGATAAGGGTGGTCTAAATTATTGTATTAATGTGTGAATATTTGTTATATTATTAATATTTAATTGTGTTTGTAACAAAACTTCTCAGAAACCGCTTGACCGATTCTTACTAAATTTTTTGTTTATATTCGGTAGGTTTGAAAATAGGAAGTAAACTACTATTCATACCCCTATGTGATAAGGGTGGTCTAAATTATTGTATTAATGTGTTAATATTTGTTATATTATTAATATTTAATTGTGTTTGTAACAAAACTTCTCAGAAACCGCTTCACCGATTCTTACTAAATTTTTTGTGTATATTCGGTAGATTTGAAAATAGGATGTAAACAACTTTTCATACCCCTATGTGATAAGGGTGGTCTAAACTATTGTATTAATGTGTGAATATTTGTTATATTATTAATATTTAATTGTGTTTGTAACAAAACTTCTCAGAAACCGCTTGACCGATTCTTACTAAATTTTTTGTGTATATTCGGTAAGTTTGAAAATAGGATGTAAACTACTTTTCATACCCCTATGTGATAAGGGTGGTCCAGCCCATTTTTTTTTTATTTAGATATATGTAGTTTTAATTTTTTCATTTAATTTAATTCATTTATTCATAAACAATTTCTAAAATCGTGTTTGAACAGATATTTGCTTACAACTAACAACAAAATATAATATATCCTTATTTTTTTATGATTCGGCAATAAAACATACATACCTACAACCATACATTTTCATCCTTCTACTATCAACCCCTATTTTTAATAGCAATATTAGTACTTTAATTGTTTGTTTTCTTTGAATATAGAGAGTTGATTATACATCACAGGTACATGCACAGAAAAGGACATTGAAAACAAATGAATTTAACTCAGCAACACAAAGTTTATTGATTCTAAGGCGGTACGAAGTTCAGGTCAGCTAGTTTCATATATAAAAATCTCGTGTCACGGTGTTTGTGGTCGCACCTCTCCGAAACGGGTTTGACCGATTTTAAAGAATGAATGAATGAATGAAATGAATGAAAACACTTTATTGTACACAGTATAAACAAAAAAAAACACAAACAAAATAGAAAACATAAAGCAAATAGTACAATGGGCGGTCTTATCGCTTAGAAGCGATCTCTTCCAGACAACCTTTGGATGGAGAGGATTTTGTTATAACAAAGATAATGGACGGGGGTGTACATTTATGGCTAAACTATTTATTGAGAGAGTGCGTCTAATACCAAAATAAAAAATATAACTAGATAATAAATTTTATAAATAAATACTTATACAAATAGAACATATGTACTTACATTAAATATATATAGAATATAATAAATACATATTATTATACATACTTAATATAACAATATGGTTTATAAAGATAAGCTGATAAATGCGATTACATATATAAATGAGTTGTGCGATACTACGAAGTTTCTGACAAATACAAACTTTTAACCCTGGATTTAAATATGGCTGGGGATGGGGCTTGCCGTATTGTTACTGTTAACGCGAATAAATAAAATAAAGCGAATAAAGAAATGTTTTATGTATATTTGGTAGGTCTGAGAATAGGTCGTAAAGTATTTTTCACCCTCCTACCCCCCCCCCCCCCCCCCCTTTTTTTTAAATCGTGATTTCAGTATTTTTGTATGAACAATATCCATGTAATTTAACCGTCGTTGATTGACGTGAAACCATTTACATGATGTGTCGCGTCACTTTGACTTATTCTTCTTTCGTGTCAATGTCTCAATATTATAGCCATTTTGACCAGTACACCGCCACGTTCATGGCAGCGTCGAAGCAGGTCATCAATTGCCCCATCGTGCAGGTGGTAGGGCAGGATGGGCATGCAAGGACGTGTGCCATTGTTTGGAGCTGGGCACCACATTGGCATTGCGTCGCCGATTTGTCACACTAAAAGTTTTAGAAAAACAACATGTTATAACCAAAATATTATGTCTATTGCTTTTCAAAATACTCTCCTTTACATTTTAAACATTTTTTCATGCGATCGCACCATTTTTTTAAAACAGGAGGACCACAGATCTGAAGGCATGTTTTCTACGTGCTGATTTAACGCTATCACTGCCTCTTCAGAGTTAGTAAAAGTGAAACCTCTCATTAAATCTTTGATTTTAGGGAAAATACAGAAATCACAGGGTGCTAGGTCAGGGCTATGTGCAGGATTGGTGACGAGTTGCACTTTTTGGAAGCTAAAAATGACTTTGTTTTGTTGGCCGTGTGTGAAGAAGCGTTGTCATGATGTAGGAGAGCGCGACTTTTTGGTCGTCTTTCGCGAACTTTTTCTAACACCCTGGGTAAACAAATGGTAGAGTACCACTCGGCATTAACACTCTTTTGATCTTCAAGTAGAATTGTGCAGATGGGACCCGTAGCTGAGAAAAAAAACGCGATCATTTTTTTCGCCTGCCTCACTTTTGTTGGCCTGTTCTCATTTTCAAACACCCATTCACAAGATTGCTGTTTTTTTCGGGTTCAAAACAATAAATCCAAGTTTCGTCTTCTGTGACAATGTCATAAACAGCATTAGAATGTCCGTGGTAGTACTTCAGTAGCATCTGTGAGCACCATTCCACGCGAGCCCGCTTCTGCTCCGCTGTCAGTTCATGAGGGATCCAACGACAACAAAGTTTCCGAGCTTTCAATTCTTCGTGTAAAATTTTCTGAATTTGGCTCATACTAATCCCCAATAGTCCTTGGATTGTCTCATAGGTAATCCGCGGGTTTTCTTCATTTAGCCGCTTAACAGTAGCTACATTATTTTCGTTGACGGCAGTTGAAGGCCGCCCGTCACGAAATACGTCATGTAAAGAAACCCGACCTCTCTCTAATTCAGCAAACCATCGCCTTACGGTGCTCAAACAAGGTGCTTCTCTCCCAAAAGCATTTTGAAGACGAGTGGCACAGTCTTGCGGAGAGAGAGAAATTTTAAAATCATAAAAAAATCATCGCTCTAAAATCTTTTCGACTTAATTCCATTTTTGTTGCGTACGTAGAACTTTTATGTGTGATAAAAAACAATTGACAAATGATTTCCCGCCAATTTTTTTTTTACTAAGAAGGTTGCAACGTTTCAAAAAATATAACATTCGAAATTCAAACAGTTCCGATTAGCTAGAAGTGCAAAACTTTTAGTGTGCCCCATGTAATACCCCATTTACTAAGATTACACCTGCAGCGGCCGACTTGAGTACGCAGTCTGTTGAGGATCCTCCACACTGGCCCAGGTAGGTGTTGACCAGAGGGTAGTTCCTATGCAGGTGTAACAGAGCCAGGTGGCGGAGGCTTTATTTATTTTCCACGGGGTAACACGGGCATCACTTGCATTATTTGTGGTGGCTTCTGTGGATCGCAAAAAGCCCCTGCGACTACGTAGCCGTTTTCTTAGTGGAGTAACGCCATACAAACAGTGTCGGACATCACATTCCTGTTTTGCCTTCTCTGTGGCACAGACAATGTCTCGCCGGATGTCAGGTGGCGCTATACCCGCTAAAGGGTATAGCTTGTGTAACGGGGTAGGCTTAGGACATCCGGTTATTATTCTACTAGTCTCGTTTAATGCAGTGTCTACTTCTCTATCGTGGCTTTGACAAGAGTGTTTTATATAGTTTTTATCCCGAAGTTCCCACGGTCCATTTCAAGCGTGCGAAGCCGCGGGCGGGTCAGCTATTATTTTTGTATATTTTTAAATTGAACCGTTTATTATAAGTTTTAAATGAACATACTACTTGTTGATATTTACTTTAACTACCTATCAAGTATTTCTTGTATCTAAAGTGATATGACGTAATCGTCTTCAAATGATGATGATGTAGTTATCGGTTTTCCTAATAGCTCTTTTAATTTGATATTCAGTTATATCAATATATTAGAGTTTCTATCAATTCAAGACTGAGAATTGTGTATTATGTACGAAAAAAACGTTGAAATGTTAAAAACGCGGTTTTTTAATTTGATCTGTTTGGGTGAAGTTATATAATATTTGTTTCACTTGATGATATTATGGTAAAATAAATAATCACAGTAAAATATTTTTTTTACAGTCGTGGTGCTAAAACTGAGTGCATGTGTGGCCGATTTCAGGGATACACAAATATTTCGAAATGTAAGTCTTTTTTTATATTATGGTCTATTGGAACAATCCATAGTAGAATACATCCCTTTTCGTGGAGATTAATAACATATCCATTTCCTTAACATTTCCTATTATGTCTGTTCACCACGCTCTGTGTCAGTTCTCTTCTTATGTACTGCATCACTCGCTGGGGTTCTGCCGCCAAGACAACTCTGATTCAAGCTGAAAGAGCACAGCCCTCGGTTCTGAAAGTGATGATGAAGAAGCCGCGCCTATACATAACTAGAGAGGTGTACAGGGAAAGTGACGTTTTAACTGTTCGCCAATTATTCATGCTAAACAAGTGTTGCCCACGGATTAATTCAAAAATGCGCTGAAGCGTAGAGTTTCAAGACTCGCCGTCCCTTCAACTGATACTAGTTTTGCTCAACGTTTTGGTCAAATTATTAAAATTCACATCTTTCACACCGTTGCCAAACACTGTGACATAATCGATAAATGAGGATCAGTAATGATATAGAAAATTCAATAGAACTAGTATCCACGTTATTCTTTAAGACATGAAAATGATATAACTTTATGAATTATCAAAATCGGACCATTCGTTACGAAGATATTAGGTAGTAAACTTTACATGCCGTTCCTCCCGCTAAAAGTATGGACGCGGGTGCGTGTGACGTCACTGTGATGGAACCGAGCGCAAGCGGCACTCTTACTTCACGCGCGAATGAGAGGCGGGTGACGCGTTTGGTCACTACATTTGTCAATTTGTTTACTTAAAGAGTTTTTAGAGTATAAGTAGGTGTGTAAAAAAATATAAGTACTAATAAAGTAGAACCTGGTTTTGTGCAAACTCAATCAGATAACCTTCCAAAAGTGGATTCTTTCATGGTATTTGATTGCCTAGGTAATCATTCTAAGTTCACGAGCGCTGAAATCCGTGGTTGGAAACTACAAAGGTAAGGGTGCTGCTTATTTATCTACGTACATCGGTGCTTATTAGTAATCTATAGGTCTAAGCTATTAGTTGTAGGTAAAGTACCTACAATGTAAGTATAGGTACAGGGATGTAATCAGAACGGATGAGGAAATGTAAAAAGAAATAATGTAAACTTAAACTTTTTTAACTTATGAATCTTTATTCGTGTTTATAGTATCTTGATAGATATGTAAATCTTTTGATGACTTTTTTGATGAGAGAACTATGCACTGTACGTGTATAAAGCGAAAGTAGTCGCTTTATACAGTGCATGGCTCTCTGCACTTACTGATCATTCTCATTATTATTACCATCTCGCCCATTGTTACAAATCATTCCTTCAGTATGAACTTACGTAGGATGGGTTGAATATAAATAAAAAAAAATATAATCATTTGTTTTTTACTTCACTATCATATATTTTTACTTATATATATTTTATTCCGCTTTATTTATTTTTTACAGATCTGCTCGTGAAACCTATGGAGATGATGCTGTAGGATTTCTCCAGAGGTCGAGAAATGTTTGTACAGTAAAAGCTAAAACCGGCCAAGTGCGAGTCGGGCTCGCGCACGAAGGGTTCCGTACCATCTATAAAAACGTCAAAAAATCACGTTTGTTGTATGTGAGCCTCTCTTATATATTTATTTTACTCTGGTTTTAGTATTTGTTGTTATAGCGGCAACAGAAATACACCATCTGTGAAGATTTCAACTGTCTAACTATCACGGTTCATGAGATACAGCCTGGTGACAGACGGGCAGACAGACAGCGAAGTCTTAGTAATAGGGTCCCGTTTTACTCTTTCGGTACGGAACTCTAAAAATAACGCCTGAACATAGAATAAAAAGTAAGGCCTATTGCTGCATATTTACATGTGATGAAAAAGAGGAGACTGCTTTGAACATGGAATGTCTAGACTGTGCTGCTCAAAAGGGAGGCTGCAAACATAGCGTAGCATTTTCAATATGGCTCCGTAGACGCAGTTAGAAGCCATCACCCATAGAAAAAAAATGTTACGGGACCAAACCACGTTAAAACGGCACGTTATAAAATAGTTTTTCTGGCGTTTTAATAGAAGTGTGTGTACATTTCAGCACTATACAATATGTATACATAGTTAAAAAGGTGAATTAGACACAAATCGGACCCTTATTTTCTTTCAAAGTCACAAATAACCCAACAAAACACTTCGCGCTGTATCGCTGCCAACGGCTAACTGGCGGCGACCGTCCAAGTGACGTCACAGCTACCGCGGCGGCCGCTCAGTGAACTTCGCTAATAAACTGGTCATAACTTCGTAAATTTTTGTCGCAGATTAAAAACTTTTGCACTATATGTTGAGAATTTCTTAGCTTTATAAATCTACATTCATAACTAAAAACGTTACGGATCCTCATTACCAATTGAACTGAAATACTGTAACTGTAAGAACTGTAAGAAGGTGGTTGTTGTCATTATCATAGTATTTTTCAAACTTTCGCGATCATTGTACTTAATTATTGATTAAAACGAGTATTTATCGCGTGTTCACCTTTTTTATTTGTTATCCCGACGTTTCGGCTGTGTTGCAAAAGTCATGGTCTCGCCTGAGTCAGCCCAAAAAAACACCAAAAAAAAAAGGTACATACGCGATAAATACCCATTTTAATTAATAGTCATTATCATATCTAGAAACCGAGAAACTTCTTTCCCGTATTATTTAATTTAAATACAAATGCTTATTTGATTACTTTTTACTTTTGTCTACACTTTAAACACTTAGGGCGACTTGCGCAGCGATGCATAGTTATGGTGGCTTGATATATTTTGGAGAGTGGTCAAACCATACAAATACCTCAAATCGAATCGTGTTTAGTCGCTAGGTGCGTTGGTACCTAATAAAACTTTATTTAACTTATAATAGCTAATAAGGCGAATGCTTCCGGAGAAATGGGCCAATATCATAACACCTTGAGTACCGGAGGATGGACAGCGACGTCGGGGTCGGCCGCGAAAGCGTTGGCTGGATGATTCTGACGTCCTCACCATCAAGACCAATGTCACATAGAAGGCTGAAAAGTTGAAGATGTTTAACTCGGTCGAATGCCTTTTTGTAGTCTATGACTATGAAGCACAAAAAGACATCAGTTTGCATGTCTCTGCAAGTTAAATAAAAACTTGTAAAATGACATCACATGTTAGTTGACTTGTCGCACGCGGGCGAGGACCGCAGCAGCAGGCGACAAGTCGCCGCGACACTACTGTTTTCTATGTTTCGCTATACCCTCAGCTACACTATGCTCCTGCCCATGCTACTCGCCTTGCCGCGATTAATGCCATAGGTGGCCAAACACATCCCTCCTCACGCTCCTTAGCGCGAGTACTCGCGCGAGTAATCACGCGATTATTAGCTCCATAAGTAGATATGTACAAGATTTCAATAGGTAGGTTGATGTACTAGCACAGAAAAATAATATACTTACAACGGCATTAGGTTGCTACCTACTCGTCACTTTAATTACTAGAATTAACATACCATGTACCTCTTAATCTTTTCCTGTTTTGATACTAAATAAAATAAAACTATACTATAAAATATAAAATACTTAGATACTTACCTACCTACGAGACAAACTGTTAACAACCAATATCAATTTAAAAAAGCGGCCAAGTGCGAGTCGGACTCGCCCATGAAGGGTTCCGTAGCAGCAAGTAACATAATATTAGGTTGAAGAAAAAGTTTCTTCGCATTTTTTAAGAAAATTCAAAACATTTTTTAATATAGTTTATTTACATTTAACTAAAGTATGTAGGTACCATTTTGTTTGATATTTTTTTTCCATCTTGTAGGTAGGGACATGATCCCATTGCTATAGAAATTTTGGGGCTTCTGATCAAAATACCGCGACAAGTAGTTTTGGCAGTCCTCTCGTGATGTTAACCTGACACTGCCTAAAGAATTCTGAAGAGACCGAAAAAGGTGGAAATCTGAAGGTGCAAGGTCAGGACTATACGGCGGATGCATTAACACCTCCCAGCCAAACTCTCTTAATTTTTGCTGAGTGGCTAAAGATGTGTGAGGTCTAGCGTTATCTTGATGAAAAACCACACCCCTTCTGTTGATTAATTCCGGCAGCTTTCTCTCAACTTCTTGCTTTAATCTCATAAGTTGTTCACAGTAGAGTTCAGAATCGATGGTTCTGCCTGGTGGTAACAGCTCATAATAAATAATGCCCTTCCAATCTCACCACACACACAGCATCACCTTGTTGCGAGTTAACCCGGGTATCACCATAGTCTGTGATGCCTGACCGGCCTTTGACTACGACCGTTTTCACACGTTCTTGTCGTACGTGATCCACTTTTCATCACCAGTTATCAGCTTCTTCAAAAACGGTTCGATTTCATTACGTCGTAATAAAGAATCACAAATGAGTACACGGTTCATTAGGTTTCTTTCAGTGAGCTCGTGGGGTACCCAAATATCGAGCTTTTTTGTGTACCCAGTTTTTTCAAATGCACCAAACTGTTTTGTGGTCAATTCCCAGTTCTTCAGCTACGTCTTAATTACTGATATGCCGATGTTGCTCCACTTTTTCAAAAATGGCATCAATTTTATCCGTAATAGGGCGACTAGAGCGTCGTGCATCTTTGACATCAAAATTTCCGGATTGAAAACGCTTAAACCAAATTTGTGCTACATTCACAGACACTGCACAAGGTCCATAAACATCGCTAATTTTTTTCGCGACTTGCGTTACATTTTTACCTTTTTTGTAGTAAAATTTTAAAATGTATCGAATTTCTTCATTTGATTCACTCATTTTTACAGTACGAAAAACAAATAAAAATCACACATTTTCCTAATTTGAATGTGGAATTATTTTCTTTAAAATTTAAACTTTGAATGATACCATAACCAGCCAGATACAAATAGATTTTATATTTATATATAGATATAGCCAAAGAGATTTTATTACAAGTTCATACATACTATAATGCGAAAAGACTTTTTCCCCAACCAAAACCAACCAAAGTTCTTGTAGTTCGTTGTAACTTTTTTTTATATTTGAGTTGTTGAATGAAAGGTAAATAGCGGTTTACGATTTATGACGTATTAAAAAAAACTACTACTAGATCTCGTTCAAACCAATTTTTGGTTTTACCACATTGGAAGTATCTCTTGCGCACTATTCGGTTTCGAAAAAAATGATATTAAAAATCTCAATATCATTTTTGAAGACCTATCTATAGATACCACACACGTATAGGTTTGCTAAAAAAAAATTTGAGTTTCGGCTCTACGTATGGGGAACCCTTAAAATTTATTATTTTCTATATCTTTATTATTTTTGTGTGAAAATCTTAATGCGGTTCACAGAATACATCTACTTACCAACTTTCAACAGTATAGTTTTTATAGTTTCAGAAAAATGTGACTGTGACATACGGACGGCCAGATAGACAGACATGACGAATCCATAAGGGTTCCGTTTTATGCCATTTGGCTACGTAACCCTAAAAACTGACAAAATGTGGAGCGGTAGCGCATGACGAGGAATATGAGAAGTAACGTTGCCACATTACGTCCCTACCCACTTTCCACGGGCCAAGGCGAGTAATGTCGCTACGGGGTATGAAATACCTCCCGAAGATAGCGACACGTCATACGCATAATGAAACATACTCGTAGAAACCAGTAGTGTCGCGATTACACGTCGCCTGCTACTGCAGTTGCAGTCGGAAACTTACCTTAAACGAGCCAACTGAAGTTCATTTTCATATTTAACAGGATAATCATTCAAATTCTAATGCATCCGGCAACCCAGCTTCAACCCCAGGTAAAGACGATCCTTGTACACCCTACAACCCACCAATGCCCAACTTCTCACGCCCTGGAAGAAGAATCAGTACTGCGAGTAAGTGTAAACATTATTTTTTTTGTATTTTTTTAAGTTTAAATCCAATAAAAAATTCTGGACATTTCATACTCCTGATACTTAATTTTTATTTTGTAATGTTCTGGGGTCATAATGAAAAATAACGAAAAAATGCCCTTCCTTATTCCCGAAGTTTACATTTTATGGTTCAAATAATAGCATATGCACCCTTCTATCACACCTTGACGAGAATACGTCGAATCACCAATAACCATATACATGTATGTATATGCAAAGCTTACAGGAAAACTTGATTTGGATATATGAATCCGTTGTCATATATCCAAATCATCATCTATAAGATCAACGCTCTCGAATTTTATACATAATCCTCAACCTCCTATCCATTAACCATATAGGTACATAAAGCGCAAACATACACACAACACACTCAAAAACACGCGCGCCCACACATACACATACACCCGAACACACACACACAAGCAAGCAAATAAATTAGATAGGCTCGAAGCTGTATTATTGTTTTTTGTAGTATTAAGTTAAATAGTTGCACGTTGAAGTGGCAATGGGCAGGCCATATAGCGCGCAGAACAGATGGCCGATGGGGCCGGAAAGTTCTCGAATGGAGGCCACGGACCGGCAAGCACAGCGTAGGACGCCCACCTACAAGATGGGCAGACGACTTGGTAAGAACCGCAGGTCGGCGTTGGATGCAGGCCGCTTCCAACCGCAGTTCTTGGAGATCAATGAGGGAGGCCTTTGTCCAGCAGTGTACGTCCTACGGCTGATATGATGATGATGATGAAGTTAAATAGTTAACAGTATTTTCATATTTCGTACAGCTTTGTTGCTTGCTTCAATGGTATTTATACCATTATTACAACACAATTTCCTTTCACAGACACGCCTTTGTTGTTGATACTCGCAGAGTGGGGGCCTGGTGACCTGTAATACAGGTTCCTACGAACCTACTTCAGGCACCAGTCTCTCATAATGTTGTTAAGACCATACCAACTTGCCTTTATAATTAAATTTAAGTAACAAATTGTGAGAGAAATAAATGAAATATATTATTTCAAAAAAAAAGGGAACTATAATAGTTTTTTAGATATCTGTCTTAGAAGTTTTCTTGGTTTACCGGTCACATAACTAGATGGCGTTGCTTATTAATAAACTTATTTAGGTTCGGAGCCCTCGGTGCGCGAGTCCTACTATTACTTGGTCTTTATTTTTATTTGATCTATCTATTAATATTGAAATATAATTGCTTACAGAATGCTACGATTACATTTGGCATTTGAGTATGAGAGCAGAAAAAGAAACGAGAAGAAATTTGTGTAAGTTAATCATTTTAGGTCTTTCAAACTTTCAAGTTAGCGATTTATTAACTCTACTGTGATTAATGGATGTTGACAGGTACAAAATATCAAGATAGAATTAAAAATGGTAGAATGGCTTTACCTGTGAAGCAAAACAGTGCGAAACAGGGCTTGAAACACCCTGTCCGTGTCTCGTCTTTATAGCGGTAAGAAAAAACTTAAACGTCTCTGTTGTGCGGGAGGCATAACTTCCATCTGGTTCAATGTAGGAAAGAGATAACTATATATCTGAGATGTGTAGATTCCTAGTTATATGGTATACCAACCTCAATGCCGGGTTTCTAAGACCTCGTGCCGCACACAAAAAAAAACCGTACACTTTGTCTTATTTGGCGCCAAAAAAAGATTTTGGTCTCCTACGGGCGGTGGGGCTTAATATGCTTCGTGCCGCCACAATCTCTGGTTTAGGACAAGGTTTAAAACGACCCGTAACGCAGTAAAGGAAAGTACAGATAAAACTGTGCCGCTGGGAACGTGTTAACACTGCGCGGAGAATTTCCTAACATGGTGGGTTAACGAATGTTACTTTTGTATTGACAGGTGCGCAGAAGCGATATGGTGGGCTCGTTCCAGCACAATATGTGGTTGGGGGATCCTTAACGTCGCGTGGGGAATTCCCTAACATGGTAAGTAATAATTCTGATTTATATTCGTTACTCGTAATGTTTGTTAAGAAGTTTATTGTAACCTACGAGACAATACTTTGTTATAAGCGATGGTTACCATCAGGTGGGCCATATGCTTCTTCCAACTCCAGTTTAAAAAAAAACTCTATGGTTTTTCATTCATTTTTTCATTCATCTCAGCCCATCTGCACCCACTGTTGGGTATGGGCCTCCTCTTTATTACACCATTCTTTCCGGTCCCTTGCAAGTCTCATCCATTGACACCCAGCTACGCTTTTAATGTCATTCGACCATCGGGTGGGTGGTCTGCCTCTTGGTCCTCGAGCATCTCTTGGCCACCACTCTGTAATCTCCTTCGTCCAACGCCCGTCATCCCTCCTAGCCAAGTGTCCAGCCCATCTCCACTTCAGCCCTGCGATCCTACCTTGATCGCAGGGCTGAAGTGATCACGTCCACAACCTTTGTGCAACGTCGGATTTCTACATTGGGTATGTGGTCTAAGAGTGATTTACCGAGCATGGTACGCTCCATTGCCCGTTGAGCTACTCTAATCGTATGCATGTATTCCTTTGTGAGCGGCCATGTCTCGGAACCGTAAGTAAGAATGGGCAGGACACATTGGTTAAGCACCCTGGTCTTGAGGCATTGAAGGATATTCGACTTTAGGACGTCTTCTAACTTACTAAAGGCGGCCCATCCTAGCTGGACTCGTCACGAAATCTCTTGTTTCTGGAAAAGTGAGCCAAAGGATAAGCAGTGTCCAAGATAAAAAATATAGTTGTCCACTGCCTCTATTGGGTAGTTACTTACGATTATGTCAGGTTTTGGACTAGCAAGATTGGTCATAATCTTGGTTTTGGACATGTTCATCCTAAGGTAACATAAGGTCTGCGAGCATTCCCTGGAGATCTTCAACGTTCTATGCTATGAGGATAAGGTCGTCAGCAAAGCGTAGATGTGATATTTTGCGGCTGTCGATGTTGATACCCATCTCACGCCAGTCGAGAGTCTTCATTAAGTCTTCGAGCACGCTGCTAAACAATTTGGGTGAGATGGTATCTCCTTGCCGTACGCCTCGCTGGATGGACACTAAGTCAGAAAGTCTATGCATACGGACTTGAAAAGTGGCGTTCTGGTATTGTTTTCGGAGGATATCCACGTATCGCTTGTCAATGTTACAACGATGAAGAGAGTATGGTATAATAGTACATACTTGAGCAAGTATAGCAGAAGTGATGCCTCGATGGTCTTAAGTTTTTGCCATGGCGTCTTAAACTAAATAAAGTAAGGTGGCTGACCATTAACTTTGTGGTTATATTTTTTTATTCGTAATGAAATAATGCTTGCATTAGCGGTAACGTAAGCTAAGAGGTAGCTAGGAGTAAAATTGAACGATCTCACTTCCAAAATACAGCTTTCTAAAATAATTGATGTCTTCCTACTAGGGTGCCATAGGTTGGCAGGCGGTGCAAGGCGGCTGGATGTTCATGTGTGGAAGTTCACTTATCAGCTCCAAATTTGTGCTGACGGCAGCTCATTGCTCCAGCGCATCCTCCAGAGACACCACCATTACTGACGTTGTGCCAAAAGTTGTGAGGCTTGGGCAAAGAAGTATTATGGATTCCGTAAGTGTTATCGAAAAATATCTTATTTTCTGCTCAATAAGGGTACCGAGACGTGGTCCTTCACTATTGGCCTTATGAATAAGCTCAGAGTCGCTCAACGAGCTATGGAGAGGGCTATGCTCGGGGTTTCTCTACGGGATGAGGTGAGATGAGGATGAAGTGAGGAATGAAGGAGATACGTAGGAGAACTCAAGTCACCGACATAGCCCGACGGATTAGCACGTTGAAGTGGCAATGGGCAGGCCATATAGCGCGCAGAACAGATGGCCGATGGGGCCGAAAGGTTCTCGAGTGGAGGCCACGGACCGGCAAGCGCAGCGTAGGGCGTCCACTCACAAGATGGGCAGACGACTTGGTAAGAACCGCAGGTCGGCGTTGGATGCAGGCCGCTTCCCACCGCAGTTCCTGGAGATCAATGAGGGAGGCCTTTGTCCAGCAGTGGACGTCCTACTGCTGATATGATGATGAAGGGTTATACGTCGTGTCATATTATGTACGACATTAAATGAAAACACGGGTAGTGCTAATGACTAGTATTGTTGTAAAATAGGTTTTATCAAATTCGTTACGATAGAAAGTTTTACATTTTCTAACAAACTTAATATAAAGTCCTAAAATATCAATAAAACAGCGTGTATACAATAGGTAAACAAATCATATTAATTCAACATGTAAACAGGTACCTGTTAAAATGACTAAGCAAATGAATAGCCACCGATTTGATGTTTAATAATATAGGTTTATATTTGAGTTGCGCAAATATGACCATGTTTCCCCTTATCGAATTATTCTCAAGTGACTCCCTATTCGCCTTCGCCGTGATTCTCATACTCTGTCTCTTCTCTATTCTATTCTATTCAATCCTTTCTCCCCTTGCTATCTTAATGAAAGGTTTGCTTATCTCCATTCTTCCAATACTTTTTCTCTCAGGTCATCGGAAAACTTATCCCTCAAAACACCCATACACTTTAGTTCCTTCTACGGAAAATCATTCACTGTCAAAGCAGTGCGCCTTTGGAATGCTTTGCCTGTGGAAATTAAACAGGCTCCTTCACAGCACTCTTTTAAGCTGAGATTAAAGCAACATTACCTAAATGCTTAGCTTTCTTGTCATTTGAGTTACCTATTTATTTATTATTTTAATTTTATTGTTTTCGTTTTATTAGATTTGCAAGAATATTGATTTAGTTAGGTTATTAGTTTGGTATATATTAGTCTATCTTTAGGTATTAATTTATGTATTAGGATTATAAGTATTTCTTTCATTTGTATATACTCTGTGCACCGCTGTCCATTACTGCTTCGCTCTTTACTTTGCATCCAAAGGTTGCCTGGAAGAAATCACTTGCAGCGATAAGGTCGCCCATTGTACTATATTTAACATCAATTAGTTTGATTTTAAGTATTCCTGGTGTACAATAAAGAATTATTCTATTCTATTCTAATAATGTTCAAAACTGTTTATTGGAAATGTATCGATTACTGGATAAATATTCAAGCTACCGGTATTCAACCCACCTCTAAATCTGTAAATACAATTCCGGATGTGTGTTTTAAATTAATGTTATGCATAACAAAACAGGTTGTATAAACACTGATCACACGTGTTGAATCCAGCTTCTAGACCAGACTGAAGAGGATGTTTATTTATTTTCAGTATTATTCCGAGGACAATAAGCCTCACGATGCTGGCATCATACGTATAATCAGTCATCCTAACTACAAACCACCGAAGAAGTATTTCGACATAGCTCTTATGGAGCTGGAAACAGAGGTGAAGTTCTCATTAGATATCCTGCCGGTCTGCTTGTGGAACGCCGGTGAAATCTTGAAGTATGGGAGAAAAGCTGAAATCGCAGGCTGGGGGGTGGTGAGATCAGGTACATTACAGATACTTTTTGACGACCTCCGTGGCGCAGTGGGCGTATAGCCGGCTGAGACGCAGGAGGTAGCGGGTTCGTTTCCCAACGCGGAACAAATGTTTGCATGAACTACAAATATTTGTTTCGGGTCTGGTTGTTTTTCTATATATTATAACTATTATAAGTATGTTTTTACAAAAAAAGTATATAAGTATTCTTTCAGTTATCTGGTTCCCATAGTACAAGCTCTGCTTAGTTTGGGGCTAGATAGCGCTGTGTGAAAAGTCTACTAAAATATTTACATATTTAGTTTATATTTATTTTACCACAATAACCAGCTATCTCTATTCTTAAAGGTTTCCTGGGTGAAAACATTTGAAAATA
This sequence comes from Philereme vetulata, assembly GCA_918857605.2. NCBI lineage: Eukaryota > Metazoa > Arthropoda > Insecta > Lepidoptera > Geometridae > Philereme > Philereme vetulata. The sequence continues at coordinate 4,167,678 of OU975462.1, forward strand.
AAGAAAGATAGCAGCTGACTAACGGGGCGCTTATAAGAATACTTATAACTTCCAGGCAAAGCTGGGCAGAATAGATGCTTTGCGTTAATAAAAATACAAATTACAAAATACTATCTCGCACGTATTTAAAATCGTCATCATCAGCCAGAAGACGTCCACTGCTGAACATAGGCCTCCCCCTTAGATCGCCACAACGAGCGATTGGTAGACATTTGAGCCCAACGGCTCCCCGCAATTCTTACTAGATCGTCGGTCCACCTTGTGGGGGGCTGGCCGCACTGCCGGGGATTCTTAGCACCCCCTGCTCCGCCACTGCCCTGGTTGCTACCACTTCCAGGGATGACAGAGCCGCCGGGGACTGGGGGCCGTTTGTTTATTGTGTCAATCATAGGAGGGGTTTTTGCCACAATCACCACGCTTGGCAGGCGGCTTGGTGATCGCAGTGGTTTGGTGATTAGTACACAGAAGAATGCTGCTGCCCATTCCCTGGAACATCTCCCTGTGCCGGCTCACACGGCTCCCGCGGGATGAGAAGGGGTGTCCCTATTATTACGCCGGGACCACACGGCACTGTGTACATTTTGTATTTAAAATACGAAATATAAAATTATTTTAAGTCGTGTATTTTATTAATTATAATTTTGGTGTGACTGAATGAGCTCAATATATTTGGGGGTTGTTGAGATATTAGGGTTCAAGACGGGTAAAAAAAAATTTAAATGAGACTATTTGGTCAAGTGGGACGTCAAATGAAAGGTCTTCATTAGTACATTTAGACTTTTTTTAGTCAAGTTATTATAGTTTTTAGGTTATTAGCCATAATAATAACTGAAATATGACAAAATTTACAGGGACCATTGACCTCACAGTGCTGTAATTAGGATGCGTGTAGCTTAAGTGACACAAATATAGGCAAAAGCCTTAAATCCAAAATAACTGCAATTTGTACCCAAAAAAACCAATTTACATAAACTCCCATTACCTGTAATTCGAATGAAACTGTAGATAGATAATACACACACTCACACCACACACCCTTTCACATACAAACACATTATTGTTGTAAAATATTTGCTTTTTTTCAAATTCATTACCATAGACAATTTTAAATTTTCAAACAACCTTATTATCAAGTCTTTAATATCTAGCCTATGCTGTCCCAGCATACAAACCCTCGCACATGCATTCACTGAACATTCCAGAAGCATAGTCTGGCGGGAGGTATAGGTATGCCATCATACAGGTCCATCCTAGTTTGTGTACCAAGTCAGTTGGTTATTTAGTTCGTAACACTATTTTGATAGTCAAAGATTACAAATAAATTTTTTTTATAATTTAAGACTCGCGAGATCTCAGTTCGGAGCGAAACTGTATTCTGTATTTTGTATATAAAATACAAAATACAGTCAGGTGTTAGGTACTTGACAATTTGACGTCCAGTACAGGTGCAGTGTTGCCAGCTTTAAAGATTGACATATTTAGCGGTCGCCATTTTGCTTAGGAATAGTTACGAAAACTATCGAGCGCTCTTTCCTGTAGAACGAATCATTATTAAGATCGCTAAATGTATATTCAGATGTATTTTGAAGACATTTGAAATACTAACTACAAAATACCTCAGCGTCAGGTATTTGAAATACCAATTACAAATTATTTTTTTACGAAGTAACTGAATACGTATTTGTATTTCAATTGCGTATTTTAATTACAAGTAATTCAGATACTGTCTACCCCTGATTCCAGGTTCCAATGACGTGTCATCGAATCTGCTTTCAGCCGAAGTAGACATTATAGACTTTAAGAAATGCGACGAGTTACTACGTCCCAATTGCAATCGGAACTGGTGCGGACTGCAAGAACATCAGATGTGCGCAGGAAAGCTGCAAGGAGGTGTCGACTCTTGTCAGGTACAAACATTCGATATATTTTGTCAATCATCATTATCTTCTTCTTTTAGCGTGTTAATGAGAAACCTTATATTTGAAGTAATATATCGCCTCTCCTAGTGAGCAAAACGTCGGAAACATGGAACGGAAGCTTTTTGGTGCTGTTTTTCATGAAAAATTATACAATCTTATTGAAGAACTATAGGCCCATCACGTTTATATAAGCTGTTTTTTTTTTTATTTCCTTTTGTGGCTTTTATATCACTCGAGGTATATTGTGATAGAAAGAAAGAAAACACATTTGCTGTACATACAATAACACAGACAATGGTGGAGTTGCGTGGGGACAAAATGGTCCCTGTCTCAGCATGGGCTGCTTCGAACCTTGTTGGGTACGATGCAGCGCTGGTTTTCTGACAGGGCCTAAGACACGAACACTGGTAAACGAGTATATAATAATAAATAAATATTACTAGTCACTATTATATAAATTACACTAAATTATTTATGACGGTGCCTAATAAGATAACAACATACGTGATCGCCTCTTGTCTTTATGTCGCCTCTAGTTTAGAGGGCGTTCAAAGTTCACCACTAAGCCATAACCTGTTACTGTTACCTATTAATATATAAGCTTCTGTTCTGTAATATATAAGTGTCTACCAGTTAATATATAATATAAAGTCTTCCGAATAAGCCGGTTTCCGAACAGCCTTTGATTCGTCGAAACCTCGGCAATCCCGTATTGCCTATCGGTATCCATACATTTATTTATTTATTTATTTTATTGGTTTATTATCAGATTCAAAAAGCTGGTTACACTTTGATTCTATGATGTCTTAAAACCTATACTAGGTTTATCCAGACACCAGGTTCTCGATAACGTGGGTTCTGGTCAAAAGTATGTAAATCTTAAAAATATTCATTCGATACAATATTTGATGGTGTTATCTAATGGCGTGCGAACGCACACATGCACGCTGATAAAAGTCAACTCGTCAGGTGAGTGAATGAGTCGAAGCAGAACAATTGAACAGCCAATGCGGTAGTGTGAGTAACACAGCTGCTACTATGCGAGCGTGCGTGCGCTTGCACTATAAAGAATGCTTCATTTTATGATAGGCTTTTATCAAAGTGTTGAAGTCCTTGTTCGAGTACAGGAGCAGTGTATGGAGGCGATCTTTTTGTGGAGAGACGTTAGGCAAGGCAATATAATATCTCTGAAACTATTTACTGTAGCAATAGAAGTATGTAAGCTGTTGGAATGGCAAGCACTGGGCATCAATGTCAATGGCAGTACATCACCTTCGAATTTCCGTCGGATGAGGTAGTGATCAAACGTAAGATTATTTCCTAAAATAACGCAAAATAGAAGGAGTAATGAATGTTGGGTGATTGGTGGACTAAGCTCACCGCTGAGTGGAACTCCGACACAGCCCGAAGACGTCGCGGCAGTACAAACAAAAGGTGGAGGGACTAGCTCACTAATTTCCGCGCGGACTGGACCATCTTAGATTAGAAAATTATTTATTGCACTAAATAAATAATACATAGGCGAAGTTAATGCTAATTAGCATTTTCTTCCAGCTAACTTTTGTGTAGTGTGGAGAAAGTGGTAGTGACAGAAAATGGAAATTTAAACAAATTTTAGCTTAGAAATAAACTTACAAAAATTAAAAATAATAATAATACACATACATATATGAAATACACAAATATATCTAAATAAAGTGCTCAATTTCGTTGGTTATCTTGAAGAGAGATGAAGTGCTTAAAGAGTTTGGATTTGAAGATACCCATAGAGGTTGCCTTGAGGATTTCCATCTTAGCGCCTGAAAGAAGTGTCTGGAAGGAATGGGGAGAGTCGTTTGCCTAGCAGTGGGACCCAATGGGCTAACAATAAAAATAAAAAGTGTTATTTCTGGTTTCAGGGTGACTCCGGAGGCCCTCTCCAAGTGAAGATACCCCTGCCAATCAAAGTACGAGGCACGATGCACTACATTCTCGGTGTGACGTCATTCGGCGTGGGCTGCGGGCTTGCTAACATGCCCGGCGTTTATACCAAGGTGTCTAGCTTCATTGACTGGATCGAAAATATCGTCTGGAAGAACAAACTCAAAAATACTGTTATAAAATACTAAAGAGTTCGTAAATTTATGTCAAATGGTTTATAAACAAAATTACTTATCTACTGAATATTTTGTATTTTTAAATATCGTATTAAAGGATTTAAAGTGAAAACTATTTATGTAACAAATATTTAAGATATAATAGAGGTAAGGAAATCGATTATACTTTTGGTGAATTAAATATTATAACTAGCTTTTACTGTAATATATTATCATTTAATATAATATACAGGATGTGCCAGAACTAATATGTTATCATCCCGAGGAAGTGCGATTCACGGCACTTACGAAAACTACAAATATTCTACAACTTTTGTGAGTTCAATGATTTTCGTTGAAGAATCTCTCAGAAGGGGTAAATCTTATTCTGACGTAAGATTACCTTTCAGGTAATGCTGCTGAAAAATGTAATGCGACATAAAGATGACCGAAAATAACGAGAGTTTGGTGGTGGTACTGGTGGTAGAGCTTTTATGAACGGGCTCGAGAAAGTGAGCACATTTCCATGATCTAAGCTGACGTAGCAAGTTGGAAAGTAGATGAAGTGGAAAGTAGGAAAGTGGAAAGCTGACACACCTAATTGTGACACATGTGGAGTGGTGGAGGATGTGCACCATTCATTGGTAGAATGTATCCGCTTCCAGCGAGAAAGACAGTCACTGGTGGCGACCTACAACTTGAACAGATTCGACGCGGGTATCTCCAATGAAATCTTAGCTGACCCTACATCAGATGCAGCTAAGGAGTACCACAGATAACTAGTGGTAGAGCTTTTGTGAACGAGCTCGAGGAAGTGGGCACCACCGCCTTACCTTTATCTGCCGCCAAATAGCAGTACTTGTGCTGCTGTGTTCCGGTTAGATGGTAATGGTATGTTCCTGTAATTACTGGCACATAGGCATAACAGCTAAGTCCTATAGTATGGCAACGTATCCACATAGAGATCAAGACAACATATGTAACACCTTGTTTTGAATTCTATGTGGATATCTATGGGCTGCAGTAGCCACTTAACGTCTGGTGGACTGCATGCTCGTTTGCCATATAAGTAGTATAAAAAAAAGTTTGGGTACAGGTATGCGATGGAAGCAGCAGCTAAATATTTGATCGGCTGTTGCACATAATCATTCTTCAATCCCGGTCCGAGAGTAACTGGGTGAAGGCTTCATTCAATATTAATCTACATTTTTCGCCATTCACATCTATCGATCCATAGAACTTGTGGGTACGAGGTTTACACTTTGGGTACAGAATAAAATATCGTTTTTACAGGGTTGTTGAACTAAAAACAGCTTTTGCTTAAATAATGTAATGCAGACCCCTCTGTCCCCAATTTAAAGGGTTTACAACAACACAAAGGTAAAAAAGATACTTTGAAATACAATACACGTGAAGTATTATCACTTCATACTGCGCTATTATCCATACTTCCATACCTACTCATTTATAAACTCATTAATTAAATTCTTTATTGCACAAAATAAAAAATAATCTGTACATAGGCGAACTTAATCCTAGATAGTATTCTCTTCCAGTTAACCTTTATTTTAAGTACCTCTGTCTCACTGTCTGTATGTCTTTCAATGTAGATAAGTGTTTTCGCGGAAACTTGAGAGACATGTTATCAGCTAACTTCATCATGTCGCTTTTTGGTTGTCGATGAGCGCGCGCATCTTAAAACTTTTGCTCCCATATTTTTTTCCAAACGCAACAAAAAGAAGTATAACTCCAAAAAATAAAAAAAAACCGGCCAAGTGCGAGTCGGACTCCCGCACGAAGAGTTCCGTACCATTATCTATAAAAACAGCAAAAAAATCACGTTTGTTGTGTGGGAGACTTCAAAAAATATTTTATATTCTGTTTTTAGTATTGGTTATTATAGCGGCAACAGAAATACATCATCTGTGAAAATTTCAACTGTCTTACTATCACGTTTCATGAGATACAGAAAAGTCAAAGTCAAAATCTTTTATTCATTAAAATCACAAGGAACACTTTGAAACGTCAACTTTACTGCCTGTTCCTTCGCGACCAAGCCATGAAAGAAAAGCAAGAAAACAAGGCTGGTTGTTTTTTTTTAATGATCCTTTTAGAATACATAACAATGCATGTAATAAATTACGTCTAAATTGTAACCTTTTGAACGAGTTGGAGCAATTTCAATCCCAAGCTTCTCTATCATCTAAATAATCCGATATTTTATAGTAGGCTTTTTATAAAGATTTTGTTTAAATGCGTTTTTAAATTTGTTAATTGTCAATTTTTGTACATCACTTGGGAGTTTGTTATAAAAGCGAACACCTTGCCCTTTAAACGATTTACTAACTTTATGGAGTCTACAAGGGGCAACAGCGAGTTTATCTTTATTTCTAGTATTAAAATTATGATTATCGCTATTTTTCTTAAACAAATTAATTTTTTTGTGAACATACATAAGATTTTCATAGATGTATTGACAAGGGAATGTCATAATATTTATTTGTTTAAACTTATTGCGTAATGATTCTCTGGGGCCTATATTATAAATTACACGAACATTAACATTACCGTTTTTGTGCTGCAGAAGAGGGACTTCTGCAGCACAAAAACGGTGTTTATATCTGCAGCACCACAGTTTATAACACAGCAGTATGCCGTATGACATAATGCTGTGGAAGTACTTAGCTGAAGTAAACTAGTCTAGCTGTGTCTACGTCTGTAAAATGACGGATCTTTTTGACTGCGTATGCCGCAGAACTAAGTCTTTTCGACAACTTATCAATGTGAGGGCCCCATTGAAGCATATTATCTAGGGTTATACCTAAGAATATGGTAGTGTCCACAAGAGCCAACTCCTCGTCTTTGGTTTTTATATCTGCTTTCACTTGTGTAACATTAGGTAGTATAAATCTAATACACTTTGTTTTCTTTTCATTTAGAAGTAGATTGTTTACATTGAACCATTTTACGACCTTAGAGCCTGGTGACAGACGGACAGACAGACAGACAGCCTTAGTAATAGGGTCCCGTTTTACCCTTTGGGTACGGAACCCTAAAAACTGCCGGCAACCTTAATGTCATTCCTAAAAGCTGTTTTTACATCGTCCAAGTCAATGTACGGTAATTCCAGTACCTTTTGCCACCAGCAGTTTGTTCATACGACCATACAGATAAATCAGAGTAGGTACCGTACGCAAATAAATGAGAGTTTTATCATAATAAATTCTACGTGTTCTAAAACGACATCATAAATCAGGGATGACCCAAAACATATGTCAGCCTGGATCATCTGACCGCATTTAAAATTACAGCGCAGAATCACAGTACTAGTACTAGAGTACTATGCAGCAGGTACGGTTTGATTACTTGGCATATGAACTTTTTTCATTAAAAATTTGTTAAGATAACTCTATAATGTAATTACCACACAGAAACACTAAAATAACAATTGGCGACCTTATCGCTGAAAGCGATCTCTTCCAGGCAACCAGAATGAATTTAGTGAAGTTAGAATAACAAAATACTTTGTACTATCGGCTGCTGCGCTCTGTCAGTACGCCGTCAACGCTCGTGGCGGCAGGTAGTGTTATTTGTATCGGACTGTCTATGTCAGACGCACATGACATAGACAGTCCGATACAAATAACACTACCTGCCGCCACGAGCGTTGACAGCGTACTGACAGAGCGCAGCAGCCGATTCTCCCCCCCGTCTCGCCGCGCGCATACCTCAGGGAGTGCACAGCACTAATGGTCACACTATACAGATTATAATTCTAGAATGAATGAATGAACGTCCCATTATTAAAGTTTAGGTAAATATTTTTTGTATGCAAATACATATATAGTTATAAAATAAATTAATACATACCTATCTTTGTTTATTATACTAAAGTAACATGTAATATATATCGTGAAAACAAATTATGTTAAAATTTTATAATCCATCTACAATGTAAAATATAAGGAAACATTTATAATATGTTAATAACCTAGATTTTCTTAATTTTTTCTGGGCGTCTGGTCAAAGCGTCGGGTGATCCGAGAACTGGCGCTTACCTGGGTCACCGCATAAGCATTGCAATTCAGAGGGCCAATGCAGCCAGTGTCTTGGGGACACTTCCGCCTGGTCTGATCTGGAGCGGTTCAGCTATCTATAGATCGTTTGCAACGGTATTTAGATGATTCAACTGTTTCTCCTGTATATAGTCTGGTAAATAATTTTATATTCTACCTAGATTGAAAAAAGAATTAAATTACGTGATACAAACTTACTGCTTTTAGTGCTGATATTAATAATGTGGCAGAATCTTTGATCTGAATTCTGAATATTTTATGACGAATTACCCGCTTAGCGTGGTTTACCCGCAATTTTTGAAGTAAAACTTCTTTACGCACGCTTGACTTGGGCAGTAAGCTGGTGAATGCGTTACGAAAAGTGCGAACGGAAGTTGAAAGGGAGATATAAGTAGTGAAGACAGAAAGAGAGAGAGTTACGTTACGTAGGAGAAAGAAAGAGAGGTACGCGCGCACATTTTCTTTTTCTCTTCGTCTCATAGCCAGTGCATGAAATATATATATATCTCAGTCAGTAGTTCGTTTGATTATTTTTCGTAATTTCATTTCGTTCTTGTACAATTTTATAAATTGATATTAAATATATAGGTCTAAAGCACATTCGTTTTTTTCTTTAATTCTGACTAACTTTTGCTTGTGGAAAGTACTTCTTTAAAGAGCTTCACACACGGCAGCTATAATATATATTAATGTACATTACATTCCGGGATGTATAGCTTTAAATTATCATAGTATATCACATACAAAACAGGTAATGTAATGTATCTTTCCCTTCATTCCATTGGTATACGTCTCAATTGACACTTACTCCCCAAGTCAAGCGTAAAGAAGTTTTACTTCAAAAAGTGTTTTGTATCCGTCCTCGGAAACTACAAAATACGACACCCGTCCGTCAAAAATCTTCCGTCAGCAGATGTTCGGTCGGACCTCTCACCACGAATGAATTAAAATGGGTTTATTCCCAGGCAATGACAATTTCTTTCGCATGCAATCATCATCATCATCCACAGCCTGACTTCACCCATTGTTGGGTATAGGCCTCCCCAAGTTTGTGCCATCCACCACGATCCTGCGCTAGTCTCACCCACGGACGGCCCGCGACCTTTACGATGCCGTCCACCCATCTCGCTGCTGGTCGTCCTACCCTTCTAAACCCGCTCCTCGGCCATTCAGTCACTGTCCTACTCCATCTGTCATTACCACGTCTAGCCAAGTGTCCCGCCCAAGACCATTTGACCTCCATAACGAATTCCAACGTCATGAACCTTCGTTCGTCTACGGATCTCGACGTTTGGAACTCGATCTAACAGTCTGATGCCAAGCATGGTACGCTCCATGGCTCTTTGTGCAACTCTTAACCTGTACACAGCCTTCTGCGTGAGCGTCCACGTCTCGGCAACGTAGGTCATGGAGTTTCCCAGGCAATGCGACGGAATTATTAAATATTAATAAGGTACCCAAGTTAGTCGCAACCAATGCGATGACAAGCAAATACAGTCAACAGCATCGAATTTGATGCTACGATGTACTTTTTATTACTATCTCACATTTTTCATTTGAGAAACACATTATATTCGGCTATGAATATAATGTGTTTCTCAAATGAAAAATGCAAAGTTATTTGGCGATTGTTACACAGTTGCTCTACTCTCTCTACATTTTAGGAGACGTAAAGATAAATAAAGCACGCGTCTACCCAAACTCGACAGTTTCTCGGCGGCGGCCGCGTATGAAAACAAACGGTTGGCACGTGACGCGGCCTTTAAGATAAACGAAGCTTTGGACTTGGTATATCTTTTTTACTAGCCCGTACTGTCCCACTAGCACGGCAAAGGCCTCCTTCTCTTCCGTCCACTTATCACGGTCTAGAGCCAGGTCCCGCCAGTCTCTTTGGAAGACGTCCAAGTCATCGCTCCAACGCTTTTTAGGCCTTCATCGGCGTCGCTTTCCGTCTCTAGGAGTCCATATGCTTGTCTTCTGGTATACAAATAAATAAATCTATTAATTCAGGCAACAATTAGATAGGTACAGGATATTTATTAACTTATTCTACGGCCCATACAGATATCTTAGCCTAAAATACATACTATAATCTATACTAATATTATAAAGAGGAAAGATTTGTTTGTTTGTATTGAATAGGCTCTGAAACTACTAGACCGATTTAAAAAATTCTTTCACTGTTGGGAAGCGAGACTATCCTTGGGTGACATAGGCTACTTTTTACCCAACTGCGCAGAAGGAGGGTAATGTTTTTTATTGAAAAACTGCGCGTGCGAAGCTGCGGATGGGTCAGCTAGTATTATATAATTTGATTTGACATGTTAATTCATTGATTCTATTTGTTAAATTGTTAAGTCCTTGTATTTTGAAACGGCTCCAAACCAACTTGCAGTGCCCTTATACTCCCTTACTCCCTAAGCTACTTACTATCTAAGCTGGATCTACATGTAAGCAAAATAATTAAATGTTAATAAAACCGGCCAAGTGCGAGTCGGACTCGCGCACGAAGAGTTCCGTACTAAATCTAAATCACGTTTGTTGTATGGTAGCCCCCTTAAATATTTGTTTTATTTTAATATAACTATTTATTTTTTAAATGAATATATAACTAAATATTCTGTGAATATTTCAAGCGTCTACCTGTTACCGTTATCAATATCGAAAAAAAACCACGTTTGTTGTATAGAATCCCTCTTAAATATTTATTTTATTCTATTTTTAGTATTTGTTATTATAGCGGCAACAGAAATACATTATCTGTGAAAATTTCAACTATCTAACTATCACGGTTCATGAGATACAGCCTGGTGACAGACGGATAGACAGACAGCGGAGCCTTAGTAATAGGGTTCCGTTTTACCCTTTGGGTACGGAACCCTAAAAAATGCAATAATAAAAACCTATATGGATTTACTACTTAACACGTTTCACGTAAGTAATGCCGTAAGTATATGACACCCTAACAACCTGGGTGTCTTCAAGTCGCGAGTGAATAGGTTTCTTCTAGGCAAGCGTGATCCATCGCAGACTGCATCATCGCTTACCATCAGGCGAGATCGTGGCAAGCCTTACTTTAAAATTAAAAAAAAAAAAAACTTTATATAGATCTCAAGTCCTAGGCACTACAGCGGTTGCCTCCTTCCCTTAGCGAATGCTGACATTTGATACCAGGCACGCTTGTTACAATCTCTTGGTTTGTCCGCAATAAGGCATATTTGTATCGCAACATGGTTTCGAAAGAAGGTATCGTTACAATATTCCCTACAAATTCAGCGATTCCGTCATATTCTGTCGAAACCATGTTGCGTAACCAATATGCCTTACACACGAGCCTTTAATTAATTTTTTTTAGATAAAAGGCATTCGTTTTTTTATATATTTTGTATTAGCACACAAAACAGAATAGTGCTTCAAGGACTTAATACTAATAGTCTACAGTCATCTTGGGCGTGCTAAAAGAAGGTAGGCGTGACATAACAAAAGGTATTTCAGCGCTAACTTACTTACAAAATACCTAAATAGTAACATAATATTAATTAAATACTAGTTAATAGTCTCTCAGCGAGGTATGGATAGGGCTATGCTCGGAATTTCTCTGAAGGATAGAATCCGCAACGAGGTTATCCGACAGAGAACCAAGGTAATCGACATTGCTCAGAGGGTCAGCAAACTGAAGTGGCAGTGGGCCGGTCATATCTGCCGCAGAATCGATAACCGTTGAGATAAACCTTGCGGATCTTGTAGACCTTGCGGGCCTTGCGGGCGTTGCGGAGGTTGCTGCGGAAGCTGCTGCAGTGGCGGATGCTGCCCCTGCACCACTATCTACACTTGCTGCGCCAAGATTTGCTAATTACCAAGCGAAGGCCGGTTGCGCTGTTGGCGCATGGCGAACCATGGTGCCTGTGCGGTCAGCGTGACGATGCCAGTTTCTCTTGAATTATACTTACGTAGCGTTCCGTGAAATAAACCTATTGAATAAGTGTAAAAAAAACGTGTTCTGGAGTGGAGACCACGTCTAGGTAAGGGAAGTATAGGACGCCCTCCGGCTAGATGGAGTGGCGATTTGCGCGCTGTGACTGGCAAGGATTAGATGAAAAGAGCTGAGGATCGGGTTAAATGGCGCACGCTGGGAGAGGCCAATGTCCAGCAGTGGACTGTTATAGGTTGTTGTTGATGATGATGATGAATAATTATATATACCTAAGTGCAAGCATTACAAAATGAAAACCTAAGTCATTCGCAATAATGTTGACTTATCAAAAATTGTAGATACAACAGTCTTCTAAATAAGTATTTCTTTTAATCTTTGAATTGAAATGATTCTTTTGATTTCAGTTTCTAGTGATCAAATAGAGCCGTATCCATAATTTCCCAGCTCCCACATAACAACAGCTCGCAAGTTGATCTCACGCAAAGCCGGGAGTCTTGTTTAGTCTATTGCATGTCTAACAAACATAACGACGGGTGTATAACCTAACCCTCGTTATTACGTATGCAAGGACGTACCAAATTTTATTCCCGTTGGAAAGAAAGTAAATACCTACAGAATATTACGTTGATAGGTACAGTTATTTGTATCTATTGTAGGACAATAGAAAAGTATAATATATATAATAATAATTAGTTAGTACAATATTAAATAAATAATAAATAAATTTTGCTGGACATTTCACACAGCGCTAACTAGCCCCAAACTAAGCAGAGCTTGTACTATGGGAACCAGATAACTGATAAAATACTAAATACATTTTTTTTGGTAAATACTTATATGTGCTTATAATATATAGTTTTAGCACGTTGAAGTGGCAATGGGGAGGCCATATAGCGCGCAGAACAGATGGCCGATGGGGCCGGAAGGATCTCGAGTGGAGGCCACGGACCGGCAAGCGCAGCGTAGGACGTCCACCTACAAGATGGGCAGACGACTTGGTAAGAACCGCAGGTCGGCGTTGGATGCAGGCCGCTTCCAACCGCAGTTCCTGGAGATCAATGAGGGAGGCTTTTGTCCAGCAGTGGACGTCCTACGGCTGATATGATGATGATGATGATAATAATATATAGAGAAACAACCAGACCCTGAACAAATATCGCCGGCTATTCGCCCACTGCACCACGGATGTCGTGTGTGAGTAATACTGGTTTTTCCGGTGGGCTTCAAAATGAACGCCTTCAAGAGAGATGTAAATAGGATATTAAGTGCTAGGCAACGCGACCGCGGTACCACGAGTGCTGCAGGAGTTTATAGGCGGCGTGACCACTTGACATCGGGAGGCCCGTCAGCTTGTGTGTCTACAAGTTTATTTTAAAAAAAAATCTATGAAATGGTCGAGGACTCTGCTTAACTGCTTTTCAGCCTCTCTTATGTCTCCTATACAATTTTTGACGTGAAAACGTTTTTAAAATTGCTTCCATATTGAGAGGCAGTTCCAAAAACGAATGATAACAAAATCGAGGGTTGAAGTTTGTTGTTGCAGCTACATATATGTATGTCATCTCTATCCAAAATTTAATTACACCACGGGATAGCTAAAGGATCAAGGAATTCGTTACGCTAAGTGAGGACTGTGATGCATCGCGCGCAGTGGAGGGGGGAGAGCCGCCATTTTGAGGTCATTTTGCTGCGTTTCGACGTTTGCATTTATTATGACCCGAAGGACTTCTTGGTGTTCAAACATGATTACAACATACATAAAATAGTGTATTTTATATATTGTATAGAAAATATAACCTGTTACGTACACCTATTCACGTACACACGGCCGTGTCCATGACACAGCCACTTTCCATTTTTTTCTTTAGGAATAGCATTCAAATACGTCTGTATTTTTAATCCATTACATCATTGAATAGTTCAGCTTCAGCGTAATCAGATCAGCCAATCGGTTGATTGGCTGATCGACTCCAATAGAGTTGATAGCTTGATTAAAATTTCATTAAAATTCTCTAATTACTCGCTATGGGACACACGGCTACACATCAAGCTATACATTTCCAGTATTAGCTGATCTCTCATTCTACGAAAAGTCTACACAATGCGAGGTCAGCTTATACTGGAAATATATAGCTTGATGTGTAGCCGTGTAGACAAGCGCCGCTAACTCATCAAGCTCAAATTAGAAGTTATCTGTGATCGGACTTTGTTTTCTGTACCTTGTTTTGTTACTGGTTGATTTTTGAACACGACGACACGACGATAAAAAGACAAAAAAAAACACTGGTGCTACTAAACAAACTTACTAATCCTCAATTTCCGGTGACTTGCACCATGGACGGTTTTACGACTTAAAGTTTGGCTTAAACTGCAAATACCTTTAGTAAAGCAGTCGGTGGCAATGTTTTGAATGCAACGAATCTAGCGAATTAGGTTCCGCATGCGATAAGAGCGACTAAGCCTTTGAATACTGAGAACTCAAATTGAAAATACTCCATCAGAATCACTTACGGATCAAAGTAGTCAATTACTAAATCACCGTAGGAACTGCAGTTCGGAGCCTTTTACAACCTTTCAGCTTTATTGATTACGAGCTTTATCGAAAGCTTTTTGTTGCAATCGCTTTAGCTGCAATTTCGAGAGCAAATACGAAACGCATACATTGATCCTCTCGATCGAAAATAGTAGACTGATTAATTGGTTTGTTCTTATTGATTAGCTCATCATCATCATCATCATCAGCCGGAGACGTCCACTGCTGAACATAGGCCTCCCCCTTAGATCATCACAACGAGCGGTTGGTAGCCGTTTGCGCCCAACGGCTCCCCGCGATTCTTACTAGATCGTCGGTCCACCTTGTGGGGGGCCGGCCTACGCTGCGTCTTCCAGTCCGTGGTCTCCACTCGAGAACCTTTCTTCCCCAACGGTTATCGGTTCTACGAGCGATGTGGCCTACCCATTGCCACTTCAACTTGCTAATTTTGAGAGCTATGTCGGCAACTTTAGTTGGTTTTACGAGCGATGTGGCCTACCCATTGCCACTTCAACTTGCTAATTTTGAGAGCTATGTCGGCAACTTTAGTTCTTCTAAAGTTGCCTGTTCTAAGAGACCACGGACTGGAAGACGCAGCGTAGGCCGGCCCCCCATAAGGTGGACCGACGGATTCCTCATTGCGTGACAAAATCCGCAATTGATTAGCTCGCTGTTATGAAATATATCGATGGCAAAACATGTAGGAGAAGGAAAATTGCCTGTAGTTGTTATATGGGGAATATTATATATCGCCACACAAAGTCGCACAGCCGACTAAAATCGCAAACGACTGGTTTGTTCGAAACAAAACACAATACAAAAACATTCTGTCGAATGATGTTTCAAACGTACACAATAAAGCACACCAATTATTACATCTAACTAGGTGGCTATATTTAGACTATAGCGAGAACTGAGATGTTTAACACAACAAGACAAGTATAATAGGTAAATTAGTTGATAACAGTCTATTCTTCAAAAAACTCTTGCGATGAGTAAAAACATTTTTCATAAGATGCGGTGTGCGATGACGACCTCCGCGGCGCAGTGAGCGACTATCCGGCTGAGGCGCAGGAGGTTGCGGGTTCAATTTCCGCCGCTAGAACAAATGTTTGCATGACCTGCAGATATTTGTTTCTGATCTGGGTGTTTTTCTGTATACCATAAGTATGTATTTACAAAAAAAATATAAGTATTCTATCAGTTATCTGGTTCCCATAGTACAAGCTCTGCTTAGTTTGGGGCTAGATAGCGCTGTGTGAAAGTCCAGCATTATTATTATTATATACTTACTCAAATCACTGTGGCGCAACGATATACAGTGAATTTTAGCCTCCAACACTAGTCGACGCAAAACTTCATGACTTTGAAAAAACTAGTTTTTGAATTTATGACAGCGACATCATTTCTGTTTTTTATTCCACATTCTGTATGGTCACCATCCTTGTCGATTTGCATTTAGGCCACGTCCCAGCGATGCGAATATTCCAGAAACTGCTAATGTTGTGGCAGTACGCACCTGTAAGTTTATGGGCTCCGAAACAATTAGTGCAAACATGTTAGTAATGTATGGGCTTTGTAAACACAATGTGAATTCTGGAACTAGCTTAAAGAGTGTATCGAGGCTTATGTTGAAAGTCCGGATAAGTTATTATGTGAAATTATTTTAAATTGACATTCAATTATGTTGAATAACATAATTAGTCCCGATACCTGTCTGTCTGAGCTACTGTAATGATAATTTTATTGATTAAAAACGATATCTTCCAGACAACCTTTGGATTGAGAGGATTTTGTTATAACAAAGATAATGGTCGAGAGGGTGTACATTTATGGGTAAATTATTTATAAAGAGAGTGCGTCTAATACCAAAATAAAAATATAATTACATACTAAAATTTATAAATAAATATGTACCTACTTATATTAAATATAACTAAAATACATATAAAATTATATTATACAGAGAATAAGAAGTTTAGGAACTCCATGCTCTCATAAGCAATTCAAAAACATTTCGTATTTCAGAACAATTTTGAATTTCGATCCTGGTTCTTGCACCTGTCGGACTTTTATATCAGTCATTGCATTATCTTATTTGTCGTATCATGGCATTGTAAAATACGAAAAAAGTAGACTTAATTGAAGCATACTTCCTTAACCGACGAAGCCCAACTAATGCGCTGAAGTGGTATCAGGAACGCTACCCAGAACGCGATTGAGGAAATATGCTTCAATTAAGCGTATTGCTGTTTGCGTATTTGTTAATGCCATGATAGGACAAATAAGATGATGCAATGACTGATATAAAAGTCCGACAGGTGCAAGAACCATGTTCGAAATTCAAAATTGTTCTGAAATACGAAATGTTTTTGAATTGCTCATGAGAGCATGGAGTTCCTAAACTTCTTATTCACTACAGTATTAATACTTCTTTAATGTGCAATTAGAATCTAATAAAATGTTTGTAGAAGGAATTTTGTTTGTCCTGTTGTCTGAAAATACTTTTTATCAAATTTGACTAACTTCCGCTGTTCAGATTTTTTTATACGGTACAATAAAATGATCCTTACAAAGGATTGCATCGATCGGCATTAAAAAAAAATTTACCAACTTGATTCATTTTAAGGCGCTACTCACACTTGACCAAAAAAATTTTAATGCCAAAATGTTTGTCTTTGAAAACGAGCTGATGTTTTAAAAGAAACTGCACCTGTATCTCTTCTGGTTGTGGGTGCTGCCGTACTGTTACAATTAAAAAAAACACTATATAATCGGCCGTGGTCACAAGATATTATTAATACCTGTATATTATTAATATGTAATATAAAGATAAGCTGATAAATCCGATTACATATATAAATGAATTGTGCACTACTACGACGTTTCTGACACTAATACAAACTTTGAACCCTAGATTTAAATATGGCTAAGGATGAGGCCTGCCGTATTGTTACTGGTAACGCGTTCCAGAGACGTACTGCACGGATGATAAAAGAATTGTCGTACTACTCGTATGTATGCACTGGAGTTTTGAGCAATAGATTTTCAGACGACCAGAGTAGGCGGGGATTGGAAGAATGAAGGAACTCAAATCGCTCTTTCAAATAGTAATATTTGTTTTAAAGGTAAATATTACCACGGAGGATAGGTTTAATCGAAAATATCCCGTATCTTAAAAACTACACAATGTATTATTGTTTTTGTCAAATAAATTTAATTTATTTCTTTTCAACTTAAATTAAACTCATGAAATATGTATCGCTGGTGTAAAGAGATAGACAATGCCAATGAACCTTTTAAAAACTGAATTAAGCACCCTACAGTAAATAGAAAAATGTTATTGGTCCATAAATTACCGGGATTTCAATACTCAAACTAAGCCATAATCCCCCTTCTCCCCATTCGATCGGATCCCGGGAAATCTCGATAAACCAACCAAAGAAACTATTTGGAGCTCCATGGAGCACCAAGGAGGACTTATTCAAATACGTTAAAAGCTCAGATATTTACCGCGTGGGGGAAGTGGGCCGTACTCAAATATTTAAAGGGGGCAGAATTTTTTACACCAGAACTCAATTACGTATAGTCCTAACACAAAGTCAGTCCTTTTATCGTAAGTATCAGGGACTACAAGTACTATTGTACCAGAAACCGTAATTAATATATGAAGATAATGCAATTATTTGTCTCACAGCTAAGTGCGAATCGACCCCTTTTCGTTTCACAATGAAACTATTATGTCACATTTCCAATGCGTTCCACAGTAATTAGTTTTTTATCCCATTTTAAAATAAATAATATTTAAACATCCAGAAGGCTAACTTACAGCAGTAACTTAATATTCATAAATAAATAATGCTGGACATTTCACACAGTGCTGTCTAGCCTTAAACTAAGCGAAGCCTGTACTATGGGAACCAGATGACTGATAATACATTTTAGTTTGTTTTTATATTCACTTTAATAGAAATACACCCAGACCCGAAACGAATATATGTAACTAATGCCCACCCACTGCACCGCGCAAGTCGTCATAACGTCGTGACTGAAAGTTAGTAAAAAAAAGCTGATTAAGTAATAGGTACTAAATGTCTGCGGTAGTTATAAAAATTACGTCGCATTTTTAATTATTTCTACGTTTATCTTTGACACCTTAGTCCTATCGCCTGCTCCTAATGATCCTGAGTACGTCCCGGTCCTCGTGTATTTGCTTACACTCTGCTGCCATTACGCGAGGCGAGGACGAAATAAGGCGCAATTTACGCCTATTGCACGCTGGATTTTGCTTGAAACGTTAACCTGATTGAAAACAGTTCAAGGGTATGAAAACATTCTGAATAAAACTCGTTTTGTGATTTTAAGGTTTTTTTTTTTAATATTCATAATCTAATTGATATTTTGTAGGGACTGGCAAGATTTGGAGGGCAACACAGGGTGAGGGGTGATGGGGCGAGCTTTGCCCCAGATTGCGAAAGCGTAAGCTAGTACAAAATATATTAGTAGTTATATATTTGTAGGTTTCTAGCCACCACTAATAACCAACTATTTCTATCTTCAAAGGTTTACTGTAAGAAAACTCTCAGCCCAGCCTGCACAACGATCCCAAAATATATTTTTGCGACTAAACGTGTTTACATTTGACGTACTCGTATTTGTATGATTTAACAACCTGCTAAATCATAAGTCATTAATTACGTTTAGAATAGATAAAGATATAATTATTAAAAACAGAAAATTATATTAATGATGGTAATGCTTAAAAGGTACATTACTTAAAATACCTTTACTCCTCGAGTGCATTGGCGTTTTCAAAGAACTTGCAAAGATTTTTCGTCCTCATGGCGCAAGCCACTACGCTGAAATATCGATGCGCTCAAAAACTCGCAAACGTCTCGTATTTAGTAAATACTAGTTGACCCGCCGAACTTCGTACCGCCTTGACATGCATATAACGCGGGCTGTCAATATACGTCACCCTGGTAGAATTGTCAATTGTTGTCCCCGGCCTTCATTTTACAACCTTATTTAACCACAGACAAAATTACGTTTAGCTGTCATTTGCGTTTTGTTATTCCATGTCAGATGCGTTTTTGTTATACCACGTTTTATAGTGACTTGTATTCTCTTTGACGTTTTATGTCACGTCACACGGGAACGCGGTCGAACGGGATAAAAAGTATCCTATGTCCGTCTCCTGGTTTTAAGCTATCTCCCAACCAATTTTTATCCAAATCGGTTTCGCCGTTCTTGAGTTATAAATAGTGTAACTAACACGACTTTCTTTTATATATATATATAGATGATGTTTATAACCATGATAATTTTAAAAGCTGTGCCATATCTATGTATTTATAGAGTTTTCAGTATTTTTCTTCTTAATTATTATATTGTTTAGAATCCAATACTTATGTACATAAATTAATATTCTTCCGAATTTCTTTTTTTGAAAACCTGTTAAGTCTATAAAAGTGTTTGCGCTTTCTTAGGTTAATACAGAGAGAGCTACTATACACTTTATCATGTAACGTATATGTTATAAATAGCATACAGAATGGAAATAGGTAGGCTCGATTCTATCCGCAAATACATACGAAAACAATTTAACGAAAACAGATTTCTAACAAATGGAGAAAGTCTTTTCAGTATTAGAAATAGGTTTTCTATTATATAAGTTCCCAATTGCACAACTCCGGATATCCTGACTCAAAAATCCTCGGAAATAGGAAGCTCTAAATTAATCAATAATAATGCCTCATTCCACCCCAACAAACACAATGAAGCTTCAAGGAGCGATCGCAAACAATTTGACACGCGAGTTGCTTCACAAAATCAGTTTCAAGACTTCAGTGCAAGTCACTTAATCACCGCGGTACTTCCGGTGTGAGTAGACGGGTGATTGCTGAGCGACATCCCGGAGACTTAGATGAATCTAGATATGGGGAATGTGAGGCACGATGATGTTAGCTTTATAAGATATCTTTGCACCACATTGAAGTAACTAAATGAACAAGTTGCCAGTGTAAAGTGATCTAATTTCGAGCCTTACAGTCGACTACTGTAAGGCTCGAAATTACATATGATGTGTAACATCATTTTTTTTGTACACCATTTAAACAAAAAATTACAAACAAAATAACAAACACAAAGCAAATCTTAATCTTATTTACCGAATTCATCACTCTGAAAGTTGGTCATTGAAAACTCTATAACGGCTCCGTAAATGCGAATAACCGTAAGTAAATTTAAAAATAGAACGAGGCTCATTGTATTCATAATATGGTATGATGAAATACAACCTCCATGACAAATCCTTATTTCTATTAAATGAAAGAGACCATAATGTAGTATCCTAGGGAAAAACACCCGACCACCCCGCGCGCTCATTAGTCAAAGTGCCTCTCCGGTTTCCTGTTACACATTTCCGTCCCTTTTGCCGAAATCACTCCCACAAAACAAAAGGACATATGTAACACATAAAAAAAGAGTGTGCTTTAGACCACACTACTGAAGTAAAACTTCTGCTGCTGCCTGCCATCTGTTGTGGAATAGCTGAACTTTTACGTAAATCGAAGCTGGTAGATTCAAAATACGAAACGTCGTAAATACTTGTTTTTATCTATAGCAAAATGAACTCTATTATACAACATGAAAGCGTGTTTTGTTTTTGTAGTTTGTATAATTTAAGCTAATTATTTGGGATAGGAGATATGCGGCAAATCAACTGGCTATGAGAGAAAGAGAGAAAGAAAATGTGTGCTCGCACCTCTCTCTCTTGTCCCTACAGTAATATACGAAACGTAACTCTCTTTCTCTTACTATCTTCGCTAACTTATATCTCCCTCTCAACTTCCGTTCGCACTTTTCGTAACGCATTCACCAGCTTACTCCCCAAGTCAAGCGTGCGTAAACAAGTTTTACTTCAAAAAACAAGTATGTTCTCCAGAAACTTAAAAGTCACTTGTGACAAAGGGGTGAATTTTTAGTTCTCACACTAACACAGTAACTAGTGCTAGGAGGACTTTATGTTATCTCACTATAAGCCCATTATTTGTCAAGGCATACGTACCTCAAGCTGACTATGGTCTAAACAACACCTGGCAACAATTGCTCTAAAATTTCTCGTGTGGAATCTTATCGCTGAAGTTAGAAAGTCCAGTCATGTATGGACGCGTTCACACTACAAAGTTTAGAGTGAAATTAGTTTGGTCGTAAGTTGCTAAAAAGTTGAGCGAACTTCGTTTATTCAAGACAAGAAAGTTTTCATTGTGTTTTGTAGATCATATTATTTAGATGTAATGTTGTTCTTGGAGAGTTTACTTTGCCGAAATGTTACACAAATATTAGAGACTGTTTGTAACTGTTGGTTTGCCAACAGGGCTCTGGAGATTAAACAGTATTTTCTGGCAGTAGATTAATAACTGGTGGTAGAGCTTTTGTGAACGGGCTCGAGGAAGTGGGCACCACCGCCTTACCTTTATCTGCCGCCAAACAGCAGTACTTGTGCTGCTGTGTTCCGGTTAGATTGTAATGGTATGTTCCTGTAATTACTGGCACATAGGCATAACAGCTAAGTCCTATAGTATGGCAACGTATCCACATAGAGATCAAGACAACATACCTAATAGCTTGTTTTGAATTCTATGTGGATATCCATGGGCTGCAATAGCCATTTAACATCTGGTGGACTGCATGCTCGTTTGCCATTTAGATATTGTAAAAAAAAAAATAAGTATTAGAAGATTAGTGATCTCAAAAGTGTTTGGCCTGGGTGTACAGTATGGTGGCTGGTGGTACCTACAGTCAGATTATTAACTTACAGCACACTCAATCAAGTTCGTTGAATTCTATTGTGATATATTTTACATACGTTGCACAATTAACTGTGACAATCGACCATCAAATCCACCATTATACTTTTACACATTCCCTGCCGCCATTTTGTATATTGCCTAATTGCAAACTGTCATGGCGCCGCCCGCATTCCACAAATGTACACTGGATGCCTGAACGCCTTGTCTTATGTCGACAAAATCTGCTGTTTGCAGCACGTGCGCGAATTTTGTAGGAACTAAAACTTTACTACCTAACACAGAGTTGTAGTTTCAAATTTGCCGCAAAATATCTCGAATTTTACTGTTATATCTAACTATAAAGTTGGTAAGCATATGTTTAGGTATACAGTTGCGAGTTATGTCTAGTTTAGACGATCTAGGTCAGTAAGCAGCAATTTAACTTGATTTTATTCGTGTTATTAGCAATTTAATACTATCTACTTTTTTTTAAATCCAATTTGTTATAAGGACCTTTATAAAGATACATGTCGGTCCTATCGTATGTACAAATTAATTAGATCAATGGTACAAAGCAAACAAAACAAACAAATATTACGAACATCTTATTTAAATCGGTCCAGAACCACAACCATACAAAAATGTATAGGTGTGATCCTTTTTTTATATACAACTTATATGGCAAACGAGCATGCAGTCCACCAGATGTTACCTAAGTGACTACTGCAGCCCATGGATATCCACATAGAATTCAAAACAAGCTATTAAGTTGTCTTGATCTCTATGTGGATACGTTGTCATACTATAGGACTTAGCTGTTATGCCTATGTGCCAGTAATTAAAGGAACATACCATTACCATCTAACCGGAACACAGCAGCACAAGTACTGCTATTTGGCGGCAGATAAAGGTAAGGCGGTGGTGCCCACTTCCTCGAGCTCGTTCACAAAAGCTCTACCACCAGTTAGCTGTGGTACTCCTTAGCTGCATCTGATGTAGGGTCAGCTAAGATTTCATTGGAGATACCCACGTCGAATCTGTTCAAGTTGTAAGTCGCCACCAATGACTGTCTCTCTCGCTGGAAGCGGACACATTCTACCAATGAATGGTGCACATCCTTCACCACTCCACATGTGTCACAATTAGGTGTGTCAGCCTTCCGCATTATCTACTTTCCAAGTTGCTACGTCAGCTTAGATCACGTAAATGTATACAGAATGATTCTGAAAGTAAACGGTAGACATTTTTTAGAATGGTTGATATGATGATGATCCGATTTTGAACTAGTGGTTCGCCCCGAACTGAGATCTTGCGAGTCTCCCATAAAAAGAAAAAAAAAATCATTTATAATCTTTGGCTATCAAAATAGTGCCACAAAATGAAAAACCAAACAGCTTGACCTACAGTTTTATTAAAATTACAGGTAACGGGAGTTCATGTAAATTGTTAAAATTTTTTGGTGTAGAAATTGAAGTTATTCTGGATTTCACACTTTTCTCTATATTTGTGTCACTAAATCTACACGCATGCCAAAATACATGCCACTTGACCGGATAGTCCCATTTTAGTTTTTTATTTTACTCCTCTCGAACCCCAATATCTCAACACCCCCCCCCCCCCCCACACATTTTTAGCTCATTAAGTCACACCAAAATTGTGCCATCACTACCTACCTATATACCAAATTTCACGACGATCGCATAAACGCTTCGAAAGTTTTCCTCGGACAACCAAACATATATACATACTTACAACGCCGATTCGCCCAAGTTGAACCAGAGTTCCATGACAAGGTGAATTTTCAACTTCTACGCTCCACATTTTTCATAATTATACTAGCTAGCTGACCCTACCGCGACTTCGCACGCGTGGGTTCTCAATTAAAACACCATCTTCCTGCGCAGTCGAGTAAAAAGTAGCCTATGTTCCAATCCTAGTCATAATCTATTTGTATACAAAATTTCATCGAAATCGGTCCCGCCGTTTAGTCCTGAAAACGTATCAAACAGACAGAGAGACAAAGTAACTTTGAATATATAATATTAGTACGTAGTATGGATAATAAATGCGAAAGTCAATTTGTTTATTTGTTTGTTTGTTACATTTTCGCGACTAAAAGGCTGGACCGATCTTGATTAAATTTGGTATGCAGAGATAGATTATGACCTGGATTGATAGATAGATAGATAACTCATTATTGTTACACCAAATTAAATTAACATAACCTAGAAAACTTATAGACTAATGAAAAAAAGTGAAAAGTCGCGGATTGAAGCTTTTTACATAAAATTGGTCGTCTTAAAGAAATAAATTTTACAGCATAATCAAAGACATTTCATTTCTAAAACCTTCGTTTTAGACGTAATAGGAGGCCGTCATATGATTGGCGATGCCAATTCTCAATGATATTTTAAAGGAATAGGTTTTAAAGTACTAAGGTATTCCTCGTTTTTCCCCTATTTATGACAGCCAAAGCTAAAGTGGCACTGAACATGTTGTACTTCTTGGCTGTAAAAGCGCTAATGGTCAACTTGAGTGCAAAGTACCTATTTGGTCACTAGAGTTCTGCAGTGTAGTATAACTGCTCCCAATAACATAATGGAACTTTCAATATTTGATCGTAAAAGTATTATTAAATTTTGCTATCTTTATACTTACATAGTTATTTAAAGACGGATATTTAGGTTATTTAGGGTTATTTATGACTCACTTTTACAATATTTCTACACACAGGTTATTTATTAGAAAAGGTTCAAAAATGATATATGCGTTATTTGATCGAGTGAAGCGAGATATCAAATTGGGCAAATTGGCGTTGGCGTTGTATGTATGTATGTAGGTTTGTTTGTCCGAGGATAACTTTCAAAGCGAGAATCCGATCATCGTGAAAGTTGGTGTATAGGTAGGTAGTGATGGAACAATTTCGATGTGACTAAATGAGCTAAAAATGTTGGGGGGTTGTTGAGATATTGGGCCTCAAGAGGGGTAAAAAAAAACAAAATTGGACTATCCAGCAAAGTGGCATATGTAATAAAAGGTCTTTGTAAGTGCATTTCAACCCCGTTTTTGTTTTTAGTTTAAACTTTGTAGTTTTTAAGTTATTAGCCATAATAAAAACTGAACTTTGACAAAATTCACAGGGTAGGTACACCAGAGACCCCACAGTGCTGAAATTTGGTATGCGTGTAGCTATAGTGACACAAATATTGGCAAAAGTCTGAAATCTAAAATAACTGCAATTTGTAATTCAAATAAGTGTATCCACAATACATAAACTCCCGTTACTTGTAATTTGAATGAAACTGTAGGTCAAGTAATTTGGATAGTTATTTCGTGGCATTAAAGTCAAAGTCAAAAAAGTCAAAATCTTTTATTCATTAAAATCACAAGGATCACTTTGAAACGTCAATTTTACTGCCTGTTCCGTGGCGACCAAGCCCGGAAAGAAAGGCAAGAAACAAGACTGGTTATTTTTTCAATTATCCTTTTAGAATACATAACAATACAGAAAATAAATTACGTTTAAATTGTAACATTTTGAACGAGTTGGAGCAATTTTAATCCCAAGCTTTTCTATCATCTAAATAATCCGATGTTTTATAGTAGGCTTTTTTATAAAGATTTTGTTAAATTGCGTTTTTAAATTTGTTAATTGTCAATTTTTGTACATCACTTGGGAGTTTGTTATAAAAGCGACACCTTGCCCTTTGAACGATTTACTATATTTTATTAGTCAAAGATTAAGGCCGGCTTGCACAACGATCCCTAAACGTATTTAACGACTAAACATGTTTAAATTTTACGTATTTGTATGATTTGACAACTCCTTAAATCATATTTAGCCACTAAACACGTTTATAATTAATAAGCGCCCTAAGAATATTTTTTTTTGTTTTGGGAGACTCGCGAGATCAGTTCAGGGCGAACCACTAGTTATATAAAAAGCTTTACGGATACTATCCGTTTATGTGCCCTATAAAGTTTTTGCAAGGTACCTTATGTATATAACTCCCTAGAAACAAGGCGGCTCTATCTCCAAATCATAACTCTGTACAGTTTGCTGAAAGGTATTACTGATTGTTCCACTCTTCTCACTGATGCCAGCCGGCTTTGCGTGCCCGAACGTGCCAGATTTCAATCAGGCCGAGTGCGCTTGTTGGAACCACTGCGAGCACGTTGCAGCGCCAACACTCACCCAACTCCCGTGCGCAGCGCAGCCATCCTCATTTTGATGTGTTTGCGGATGACTGGAAGACAATCGAGCGAGTGTGTCTCAGTTATTGTGAGAGTATTTAATTATGTATACCTATGTTAAGTCCCTATTGTATTTATATATCTGTTGTGTTTTTTGTGTACCTTTTTAACCTAAAATATGTAAGATTGAAAATGCCTTATTTGTTCATATAGATTCTGTCCATCCAAAGGTTGCCTGGAAGAGATCGATTTTAGCGATAAGGCCGCCCATTGTACCTATGATTTGAAATTGTATTTTCTTTTATATGTTTGTATTTAATGGTGTGTAATAAAGAAATTATCTAATCTAATCTAATCTAAGATTGAAAATGAATGTATATTATAATCATCCTTTTTAACCCTTCTTCTCCCTTCTATCTTTGAGCGTTTGAGTTTCTCCACCAGGCTAATGATCGCAATTTGTGTTCTTCAGATTCCCTCCAACTTATAACTCCTGTCCATAAGACAGAGTTTTATGGTCGATCCTTCATTGTAACAGCCGTACGATTTTGGAACTCTTTGCTCTAATAGAACCTTCAAGTCTATTGGTAATTTTAAAACAAAAGTGCACACCCATTATTTGTCCCTGTGTTGAAGTTGTAGCTGCTTGTTAATTCATCATAACCATTTTTATAGTTGCTTATTTTAAATTAAATTTGTGTTTTATGTAGATGCACCGCCGCCGTCGTGTGATACATTATAATCCTGTCCATACAAAGGTTGTATGGAAGAGATCGCTTTTAGCGATAATGCCGCCCATTGTACTAAATCTATTTGTAAGGGTTATGTTCTGTTTTTTACTTTGGTGTACAATAAAGAGTTATATTATAATTTGCATTTTTTTCTTGTAGTAGTTTTAGATATAGCGTATTAGATTCGATCGCGATATCGCGATTATATCGCGATTAGCGATAAGGCCGCCCATTGTACCTTTGATTCAATTTTGTATTCTCTTTTGTTTGTTTTTTTTTTAATGGTGTGCTATAAAGAAATTATCTATCTATATTTATTGTTGTTGAATATTGTTAAAAATGTCGTATGTCGAATTGAAGAACTTACCATCTCTTAGATTGGGTAATTTTAATACAATTTATGATGTAAGAGTGCGTTGGAATGGAACGGTGTCAAAATGCTTCTCAATATTTGTCAACAAATTTACCAAACGTACCTTAGGTACGTATAACTTTTCAGCCAAGCTCCACTGGGGCACATTGTGTTTTCTACTGCCCACTAACTGTAACATTATCTGTAAGAGCGCCGGAAGTGGCAAACGAGCTACCCGCTTCCGGCGTTCTTTCGTAATTGCAACTAAACTTTTGTGTCAAATGTAATTACTTTATCAGTACCTTCTCCGGGAGTCACCTAATTACTTAAAATATCAGGAACTCTATGTTAAAAAGTTTAAAGAAGAAAAAAAACGAGTGTGCTTTAGACCACACGACTGAAGTAAAACTTCTGCTGCTGCCTGCCATCTGTTGTAGAATAGCTGAACTTTATACGTTTTTAATTATATTATAACTATACTTTTTATCTATAGCAAAATGAACTCTATTATACAGCATGAAGGAGTAAAGTAAGGTAAAAAGTTTTTATTTCTCACAGAAAATATACACTTGGAATCAACTCGAGCTGGTATAGATTTAAGAATAAGAATAATTTATTAAACAGTACATACTTAAACAGTTGTGCTTAAATTTTATAATTGATATTTCTGTATTTATCAGATTAGTTACATGTATGAAGTGACCCTGTCCTCCGAACTAGTTTGAGACTGTATCTCGACGGGCAGTTATTTGTTTTTGCAGTTTGTATAATTTATGCTAATTTGGGATAGGAGATATGCGAGAAATAAACTGGCTATGAGAGAAAGAGAGAAAAAAACGTGTGTTCGCACCTCTCTCTTTCCCCTACAGTAATATACGAAACGTAACTCACTCTCTTTCTATCTTCTCTAACTTATATCTCCATCTCAACTTTCGTTCGCACTTATCGTGTGTGTAAACAGCTATGTAAATGTTATGAGGTTTCTAAAGGGTAGGGATCGACAATACCCCGGGTGTTGCCGGTGTCAATACGCGACGGTGACCGCTTACCATCAAGTGGGCCGTAAGCCTGTTTCCCCACAAAAAACATTAACAAATAAGTTTTTTGTTGAAAAATTTCTTTTTCAAAACAAGCTTTTATAAAGCGATAAAAGCGATTCAAATGAGCCTAAACACTAGTAGCCTACTATAATCCATTCAGAAGTTCCGTTGTCTAGCATCCGTCTCCATCATGAGACCACCTCCATGGTACCATATTATTGCATTGTCACCGAAGTTACATATGTTTTTCAAATTTCAGCTCAACCGGTTAAGGTGAACGGGTTTAAAATTCAGTTGCAAGATTCTACCCGCCCCCTTATTACCTAAGCCAAATTGCTGTCGCGTCGCTATCGCTAGTCAGGCCATCCCTTTCACACGTGAGATACAAACTGTACGTGTGAAAGGGATGGCCTGACTAGCGATAGCGACGCGAGAGCAATTTGGCTTAGGTAATAAGGGGGCCGGACAAACATACATACATTGCAAGTTAATAAAAAACTTGTAAAAAACAATTGCAAATAAATCATCAGCATTAATCACGATATGATATTTATTTGAAGCGTTCATTACGGGATAGCTAATTGCATCCCCGCGCCGGTTTCAGCTCATAAATTACTGAAATTGAACAAGTTTCAGGAGGTGGCGGACAAGAACTAGCGGAAAACTTATTACAATTGTAAGGTGCAACCCAGACAGAAGAAACGTAGGGCGGGGACGAGGCAAGAACTTAGTGCCTTTTTAATCTACTCTCAAACACAATGTACAGACCCGTCGCGACACAAAACATACAGAAAAAACGGGACGCATATGTCTGCTGTCATTTGGCATGTCCCTAATGGATTTAATATAATAAAATAAAATATCGCTGGACAACTCACAAAACGCTATCTAGCCCCAAACTAAGCAGAGCTTGTATTATGGGAACCAGTTAACTGATAGAATACTTATATACTTTTTTTTTGTAAATACATACTTATAATATATAGAAAAACAACCAGACCCGGAACAAATATCTGTAGATCATGCAAACATTTGTTCCGCGGTGGGAATTGAACCCGCTACCTCCTGCGTCTCCAGCTATTCGCCCACTGCGCCACGGATAACTGTGCCATAGATCTGCACTAATAAAAAAGAAAATGAAAATGAAAAATATATTTATTTCAGCAAAACAATATAAAACACAAGTAACAATATAAGACACAAGTAACAATAGCAATCTAATCTTACAATTATATAAACAGAAGTAATATAATATATAATATTTAAACTACATAGACTGATATAATAAAAATAATGATAGACATTAATAATGATGAACCTAGTTTGTTTTAAGAGAAATAAATTGATTTTCTGGCGGGAATCATGATACGATTTCCTTTGATACCCACACTAGATAATAATCTGTAGCGTGGGTATCTATATTTATTTTATTTATTTATTTAATACTTTATTGCACAAAAATACAAATTACATGTACAAAAGGTGGGCTTAATGCTAATAGCATTTTCTACCTGCCAACATCAGAGGTAACAAAAAAGGTTGGCGTGCTAACTTTTAACCATATTAATGTTTATTAAAATAAACAAAAGAAACACAAATAACAATAAACTCCGATTACAGTTAGAATAAATACATAAACCTAATTGATATAACAATAATAATACATAGAATATATATATGAGAAATATAACAAATATATACATATATATATATATATTTATAGATATAATACAAAAAATACTATTACATACAAACACACATAGGTACTACGTTTTCATATATTTTAACAGCCAGTGGAGGACTGCAAGAAATGACTGTAGACTAGTCGTCTGAAAACCGGTTTACTAGGCGCCTTTTTAATATGAGTAGGGAGAGAGTTCCATAGACCGACAGCTACCACCTCAAAAGAGTTGCCACAGAAGGCCGTTGAGTGTTTCGGGGTAGCGAGAAGGAGAGAATCAGTGGATCTGAAGTTTTGGTCATGGGTGTCAGAGAGGTAGGAAAATTTGCATTTAAGATAATGGGGAGTAAAGGATCGAAAAAAGAAGACATAAAACTCTTAACTTTCTCCTGTCACGAATTGAGAGCCATTTCAGTTTGGAGCGATACTCAGACACATGATCATACTTACGGAGACCGTAGATGAACCTAATGCACGTATTGAGCAGTCGATCCAATTTGTTAAGGAGGTCCTGATTAAGTTCTAGGTACGATATATCTATACGATTTAACATAAAGAGTTATGAGCCTCAGTTGGCAGCTTTGTAATGTCCTGCATTGGGGCTGTTCTGTGTACGAAATGTCGACGATTTTAAAGACATAGTCTCCCACTGAGGGCCTCATAAGTAGAAGTAGCTCAGCGAGCTATGGAGAGAGCTATGCTTCACCTAGAGATCTAACCGGAAATAGGGCGATCCATAGATAAACTAAATTTACAAATATATACTATACTACCTTATGCGCCCAACTTCGTACGCGTTACACTTTCTACTAAATGTGTAGGTAACTTAGAAATAAAGTCAAACTCGCTGTTGCAACTTGACTTGACACCCTATTTTTATCCCATGGGAACTGATTTATGGTATAAAAGGCAGCCTATGTGGTAATCCAGGTATTAATCTACGTATATACCAAATTACATCGGCATCGGTTCAGCCGTTACGACGTGATTGAGTAACAAACAAACACATGAATAAAAAAACATCCAAACCTTCACATTTACAATATTAGTTTAATAATGTTGATAGAATGTTAGGGGCGTTTTCCGTTACCTAGTGTGCTATATACTCAATCACACACATGTATAAATTAGCCATGGTAATGTGGATTCTTTCAGACAAACATTAATTTCGTTTATGTAAGATGCTAATTTGATTCTATTCTGTTTTGTGTCCCATATATAAAAACTAAATAAATACATCTCACCCGATGGATCCTATTCTTATTCGTATTATACTGCTTTCTACCATTATTTCAGGCGATAGATCCTATTCTTATTCGTATTATACTGCCTTCTATCATTATTTCAGGCGATGGATCCTATTCTTATTCGTATTATACTGCTTTCTATCATCATCTCATCTCAGCCGATAGATCCTATTCTTATTCGTATTATACTGCCTTCTATCATTATTTCAGGCGATGGATCCTATTCTTATTCGTATTATACTGCTTTCTATCATCATCTCATCTCAGCCGATAGATCCTATTCTTATTCGTATTATACTGCTTTCTATCATCATCTCATCTCAGCCGATAGATCCTATTCTTATTCGTATTATACTGCCTTCTATCATTATTTCAGACGATGGATCCTATTCTTATTCGTATTATACTGCTTTCTATCATCATCTCATCTCAGCCGATAGATCCTATTCTTATTCGTATTATACTGCCTTCTATCATTATTTCAGGCGATGGATCCTATTCTTATTCGTATTATACTGCTTTCTATCATCATCTCATCTCAGCCGATAGATCCTATTCTTATTCGTATTATACTGCTTTCTATCATCATCTCATCTCAGCCGATAGATCCTATTCTTATTCGTATTATACTGCCTTCTATCATTATTTCAGGCGATGGATCCTATTCTTATTCGTATTATACTGCTTTCTACCATTATTTCAGGCTATAGATCCTATTCTTATTCGTATTATACTGCCTTCTATCATTATTTCAGGCGATGGATCCTATTCTTATTCGTATTATACTGCCTTCTATCATTATTTCAGGCGATGGATCCTATTCTTATTCGTATTATACTGCTTTCTATCATCATCTCATCTCAGCCGATAGATCCTATTCTTATTCGTATTATACTGCCTTCTATCATTATTTCAGGCGATGGATCCTATTCTTATTCGTATTATACTGCTTTCTATCATCATCTCATCTCAGCCGATAGATCCTATTCTTATTCGTATTATACTGCTTTCTATCATCATCTCATCTCAGCCGATAGATCCTATTCTTATTCGTATTATACTGCCTTCTATCATTATTTCAGGCGATGGATCCTATTCTTATTCGTATTATACTGCTTTCTATCATCATCTCATCTCAGCCGATAGATCCTATTCTTATTCGTATTATACTGCCTTCTATCATTATTTCAGGCGATGGATCCTATTCTTATTCGTATTATACTGCTTTCTATCATCATCTCATCTCAGCCGATAGATCCTATTCTTATTCGTATTATACTGCCTTCTATCATTATTTCAGCCGATGGATCCTATTCTTATTCGTATTATACTGCTTTCTATCATCATCTCATCTCAGCCGATAGATCCTATTCTTATCCGTATTATACTGCCTTCTATCATTATTTTAGGCGATGGATCCTATTCTTATTCGTATTATACTGCTTTCTATCATTATTTCAGGCGATGGATCCTATTCTTATTCGTATTATACTGCTTTCTATCATCATCTCATCTCAGCCGATAGATCCTATTCTTATTCGTATTATACTGCCTTCTATCATTATTTCAGGCGATGGATCCTATTCTTATTCGTATTATACTGCTTTCTATCATCATCTCATCTCAGCCGATAGATCCTATTCTTATTCGTATTATACTGCCTTCTATCATTATTTCAGGCGATGGATCCTATTCTTATTCGTATTATACTGCTTTCTATCATCATCTCATCTCAGCCGATAGATCCTATTCTTATTCGTATTATACTGCCTTCTATCATTATTTCAGGCGATGGATCCTATTCTTATTCGTATTATACTGCTTTCTATCATCATCTCATCTCAGGCGATAGATCCTATTCATATTCGTATTATACTGCTTTCTATCATTATTTCAGCCGATGGATCCTATTCTTATTCGTATTATACTGCTTTCTATCATCATCTCATCTCAGCCGATAGATCCTATTCTTATTCGTATTATACTGCATTCTATCATCATCATAAAAAGATAGAAAATAGTACACCATAAAACAAAACAATTGAACAATAACAACGTAAATCTATGTGATATAGCCTACCGGATAACCAAGATAAAATAGTAGTAGTCACTGAGAACTGACAGACGATAGAAAAGAGGATAAAAAAGTTTTTGAGTGAATAAAGATAAAGATTCGCAAAAAGTTAGTTGGTACAATTTTACACTGGTCTTAATGTATTCAATTTAAGCTCTTAACATTCTACCAGATAATGTCCTGGTGTGCAAATATTACATATAATAATATTTAAAAATTAAAATTAACTATTCCTACACAATATAATGACAATAAAATAATGTCATGTAATTAAAATATTCCGCAATACTGTAAAAACATTTCGATGTCATTTATTAATTCGGCGTTTAAATAAAGTCAAAGGTAAATCTTTTAATTCGTCTGGTAATTTATTAAATAATTTTACTGCCATGCAATGAGCGTTACTGTTAAAAAATATCGAGTTATGCTTTGGTAGATACATTCTATTTTTATGTCTAGTGTGTCTTGCTAGTCTGGAGTCCTACCTAATTAAGGTTACAGGGAGAATTTGGGTGCAGGCCGCACAATATCAGTCGTTCTGGAAATGTATTGGGAAGGTTTTTCCAACAGTGAACTTCTATAGGCTGAGATGATGATAGAAGGCAGTATAATACGAATAAGAATAGGATCTATCGGCTGAGATAATGATAGAAGGCAGTATAATACGAATAAGAATGGGATCTATCGGCCGAGTGAGATGATGATAGAAGGCAGTATAATACGAATAAGAATAGGATCTATCGGCTGAGATGATGAAAGAAGGCAGTATAATAAGAATAAGAAAACGAATTGGAAGCATGTTAGGTCTAAATTTGACGATCTTGTGAACAGATTTTTTTAATACAACTTGAAGATGGAACTGACATATGGCTTACATGATGTTAAGTGATAACCATGGATGACCGTTGCTCAAGACCGATAAAATTTGCGTAATAAAAAGGAGACCTCCGTGGTGCAGTGGTCAAATAGCCGGCTGAGGCGCAGGAGGGTTCGATTCCCGCCGCGTAATAAATGTTTGCATGATCTCTGTTTGTTTCGCTGTATAATTATAAGTATATATTTACAAAAAAAGTCAATAAGTATTCTATCAGTTATCTGGTTCCCATAGTACAAGCTTTGCTTAGTTTGGGGCTAGATGGCGCTGTATGAAATGGCCAGCATTTTTTTATTACTATACCCAACCGTGGGTGCTTGAGGCTGCACAGATAAATAGATAGGCCTTAGTAGATGACGTGGAAGGAGGATACGAAGAAGAATGTAATAAAAAAGTTTGAATTAAAGTGATAAACCGCACAGTGTTTCTTCTTATACCACCCAATAGTCTCGTGTTGCCGCCACCATTAGTTTAGTTTCTTGCAGACTCCGGCTGACTTTCTCGCGAATAAATTACTTAATGAACCGGAATATTGTTCTTTACTACCTACTCTTTATTCTATGTAATTTCTCTACTAACTATTTTATATGCTGTATACTATTGTCATACTAACTGCTGTTGAAGCTAGGGTCGTGATGTGGTTATTTGATAAGGTGACGTTATTTATGTCTGTCTCCTGATTGCTTTAGGGATAGATGTCATCATAACCTTCCTTTTGCTTTGTTTTAGTCGAGTGGAAAGACTACTCTCATTCTGACGTACCTAGCAGAGTATATCATAAAGTATGTAGGTATTTTATATCAAGCGTCTGAACACAGCTTCACAAGATGGCAAAAATATGGTCATCATACAATAAGGTAAACTAAATAACGTATACTCTAGTTCCTTCTACGGGAAATCATTCACTGTCGAAGCAGTACGTCTGTGGAATGCTTTGCCTGTCGATATTAGACGGGCTCCATCACAGCACTCTTTAAGGGCTCGTACACAAAACTGCGATGCGACGCGATGCGAATTCGCAACGCAGAAAATTGCGACACGAATTGCTGTGATGCGATCTCGTGCGGCAAGGCGTCTCCCAAGGTGACCATTCCTTCGACGTCAACCGTACTGAACGTATTTTGAAAACTACGTCGTGACATGGATCGTAAAAAGAAGTGTGCACTTTTGTTATTGCTAAGGAGGTACAGGAAAAATAAGATGCGAATCAATTCGCAAGTTCTTGCGATGCGACGAGGGAGCTCGCAGATTTTTACGATGCGACGTCGCATCGCAGTTTTGTGTACGAGCCCTTCAGCTGAGAAAAAAGCAGGAGTACCTTAAGGCCTAGGTTTTTGTCATTTGACTTACCTATTTATTTCTTTATTATATTGTTACTTTATTTATTTAACAAAATCCACAGCCTTTATTATATAAGATACAAACTTATACTAAGCGTAACATACGACCAAAAACGGATTTACTTTATATAAAATGGAATAAAAAAAATATATTGCTGGACATGTCACACAGCGCTATCATGCCCCAAACTAAGTAGAGCTTGTACTATGGGAACCAGATAATTGATAGAATACTTATATACGTTTTTTTTTTGTAAATACATACTTATCATATATAGAAAAACATCCAGACCCGAATCAAATATCTGTAGTTCATGCAAATATTTGTTCCGCGGCGGGAATCGAACCCGCTACCTCCTGCGATAGAATTTATGAATAGACAGTCTAAATTAAAATACGAACTAAACAAATTACGTGTAGAAACAGAAAAAAGTTGATAAAATACATAGAATACATATATATATAAACAGTTATATCATAAATTCATACATAATTTATTTTAATTGACTCCGTTTTAGAAGATTTGTAAGCATAATGATTTAGATTATTAGTTGGGTATATATTAGTCTATGTTTAGACATTTATTTATAAGTATAGGTTTTTTTCATTGCGCTCTACTTTAGGCACGTTGGACATTTTTTAAGATGGGAAGAAATCATTGAACTCGCGACGTTACCGACACGACACCTCTGTATATAAGTATGTGTAGTGTAGTCTGCATTTAAATTTTAAATACCCAAATATTGAGTGCTAAAATTTTCACTCCTGTCGGCACTCCCGGAGTGCCACTTTTTGAAGTGAAAACTTCTTTAGGCGCGTTGGGTATTTTTTGAGATGGGAAAAAACTATTGAACTGGCGACACTTTTACCGTTACCGACACCTCTGTATATAAGTATCTCGTAATTGTTCATCTGTCGGCACTCACGGAACGCCAATTTTTTCTCTCCATTTGTAATTACTCTGTGCAACGCTGTCAATTACTGCTTCGCTCATTACTTTCCATCCAAAGGTTTCCTGGAAGAAATCGCTTTCAGCGATAAGGCCGCCCATTGTACTGTGTTTAGGATTATGTAATTAGTTTATTTTTAAGTATTCCTGGTGTACAATAAAGCATTATTCCATTCTATTCTAAATTCTGGTGATGGTTGTCTATGGCCATATTTAAGTAGTATCTTTCGAGGCATTAAGCGTTGCATTGATCGGCATTTGCCAAAACTGGTGTTTGATGTACTTTGGTTGTTATTTTCTTTGCGCGTCACGTACGCTTCGATATTTTATGTTAAGATAAAATATGCAATTCAAAGGACCATTACTAGTGATCAGATATTCGGATGTTTTTAACTAAAGTTGATTTTTAGCTGACAAATTATGGAAGCGGCTTCTTAAAATATTTTTATTAAAAATAAAACCCTGGAATCCCGGGTTTGGGTGCATATTAATTTAACTTTAAATATTAAGCAGGTAGAATTTGCCCTCTCACTCGCACACTTACAAAATGCTTATATTCCCTG
Organism: Philereme vetulata; assembly: GCA_918857605.2. Classification (NCBI taxonomy): domain Eukaryota; kingdom Metazoa; phylum Arthropoda; class Insecta; order Lepidoptera; family Geometridae; genus Philereme; species Philereme vetulata. Next base: position 4,205,053 of record OU975462.1, read on the forward strand.
AGATCTAATAGGCCCGATCTGACACTTGTTACAAGGTTATTTTCGCTTCGTCAAAAATTACTGACAGTAAAAGTAGGGAAAAGTAACCATGTTACGTGTATCAAGGCTTTAGGTATACCAAATATACCTATGTTTATTTATTTGAACACCAACATAGTATACATTAACACATTATAATTAATCAATTAATATTTTTACGAGCTAAATGTTACTATAATTATTGGTGAAGACTACATTGACTAATTTATTGAACGAGTAACAAAAAAAAATACAAATAACTAAAAAAACACAAAATACACTGAAATAAATAAAAGACACAAAAGTTAATTACAGAATCATAATCCTTAGAAACTAAAATAATCATCATCATCATCAAATCAGCCGTAGGACGTCCACTGTCGGACAAAGGCCTCCCTCATTGATCTCCAAGAACTGCGGTTGGAAGCGGCCTGCATCCAACGCCGACTAAAATAATAATTGGAATTAATTAAATTTAAAATTTATATTATATACTAGTGGACCCGCCGAACTTCGTACCGCCTTGACATGCATATAACGCGGGCTGTCAATATACGTCACCCTGGTAAAATTGTCAATTGTTGTCCCCGGCCATCATTATGTATGAGAAAATGAATGACTTCCACAAATAATTCAATACCAAAATTAGCCAAATCGCTCCACCCGTTCTCGAGTTTTAGTAAGACTAACGAACAGCAATTCATTTTTATATATATAGACAATATCTCGGGATAACTCCGACCGAAGCATCTGTTACAAACGATATTCATTTTTTTATATCCTTTTGACGATATTTGGAGCACGCGTTCTGTCAATTCTATGTCAAACGTCATAAGGTTACATTATAAAAGCGCTAAGGTTAGATTATAAATAATTTTATATGGTGGTTAAGTATTCCTAAATTTTCTAATTTTGCGCGCAATTTTCTTAATTTTTTCTTTCATAAGAACTTTCTCCTGAAAATAAGAAATACAACAAAAAAAGAATTGGCCAAATTGGTCTAGGCGTTGTTGAGTTATGCGCTTACCAACACATTTTGCGATTCACTTTTATATTATAGATGTGCCAAAGTGTGCGTTTTTTTCATAGAATGTGGATTTCTTTAGTTAGATTATAATGAGTATTAATGAGGGATGAATGACATACCATAAAAACCTATGCAGCTTTAAGGGATGTCTGGATTTAGTAGATAAACAAATAAAAAAATGAACACATGACAAATTTGGTGATCCCGGAATCACGGAATTTTTTCGATAAAAAAGTGCTTTCCATACTAGCAAACTTTAACTTTAGGTAAATATCCATCCATTTATCCGATCTTAAATCATCACACACGTTGGATATAACATATATTTTCATCTCACATTGGATTGGATTGCGAGTATACCGTTTTGACAGGCTTCAGAGTTCCGGAAAAAAAAGGAACCCAAACTCGACCGGATAAACCAACCATACAAACTACAACCGGCTTCGGAGGATGTCGGCGATCGCTCTTTCTTTATTTTATACTAGCTGATCCGCCCGTGGCTTCGCACACATGGTATTAATATAATTAATATTTATAATATATACCTAGTCAGGTCATAAATTCTGTCACATGTTTAATATAAAATAATTGAAACAAGTTTATTCATTATGTAACCATTTATATACCAAAATGAACATAACAAAACATAGATTCTTATGACACTAAAGTTTATTCAAAATGACCTCCGTGATTTTGAATACAGGCCTTCAATCTGCGCGGCCAGTCGTCTATCGCAGCACGAACGAGGTCCATGTCAATATGCTTAATCTTGGCTGCCTTAATCAAAGATGTCTTGAGTAACTCCAAATTGGGATGAGGCTTTGAGCACGCCTTTTCCTCCAAGTGTTGCCATATCTTGTAATCTAACGGATTCAAATCTGGACTGGAGGAGGGCCAGTCTTCGTGCCGGATGAAGTCGATTTCACGCGCCGCCAGCCAGTCTTGTGTGCTCTTCGCTCTATGAGCTGGCGCCGAATCTTGTTGGAATACCCAGTGCCTGTTATTGAATATGGTATGAGAAACAGGTTCCACAAAGTTCGTCAGGACTGTATTTTGATACACAACTGCATTCGTTTTTACACCTTTCTCACAAAAATGTACCTCTGTTAAGCCCCAATAAGAAACTCCCAACCATACCATGAGCGAGGATGGAAAATGACCTCGTTGGACACGCGGAATACGGTTGCTCGCTTCTTCACTACTGTGTGCGTACATCTTATCATTTTGTTTGTTGTAGCTCTCTTCTACGGTAAAAATTTTTTCATCCGAAAAAATAATTTCCCGACATTTTTTTCCCGCGTACCGCTTCAACAAAGCGCGGCATCTCTTCAGTCTCAGGTCCATTAGACGAGCATTCAAACGATGTCCTGTTTTTTTTCGATATGCCCCAAGCCCTAAGTCTTCATTTAACACCCTTTTCACCGTGGTTCTGCTTAACCCCATCTGAAGGGCCAACAGTTTCTGCTTACGTTTGGGATTTCTTTGAATTCGCGCCTTCACAGCTTTTATCACTGCTGGAGTCCTAACACACCGAGGGCGACCACTTCTTGACCTGTCATCTACACTAGAGTCTTCATTGTATCGTTTGATGGTGCGATAAACGAATCTTTTGGTTATATTCAAATTTTTCAGTATGTCAAAAATTTGAATTGGCGCGTAACCGCAACGATGCAACGCAATAACTGCAACACGGTCTTCTTTAAGCGTCTACTCCATATTTAAAAATGAGTAAAATTCTGAAAAGTATACATTTTTATTTTCATGGACAATTCGAAATTCGAATTCTATAAACTTTTTTGTGGCCAGCATTCTAAAAGAAAAATTTTTACTGTGTGACAACACTTATGACCTGACTAGGTATATATATATATAATATTAATGTTTATGTAATTTTATGATTATATTATATAATATAATTATGCTTTTTATTTTATATTATCTATATATTTTATAAATTGTAATATATGTATACTTGTTCTAGGGATTCTTATAATATCTTACGCCGCCGTCCTTATTAGTTCACATAGATCCTGTCCATCCAAAGGTTGCCTGGAAGAGATCACTTTTAGCGATTAGGCCGCCCATTGTACCTAGGATTTAAAAATGTATTTTCTTTTATATGTTTGTATATATTGGTGTGCAATAAAAAAATTATCTATCTATCTCCTTTTACGCAGTTGAGTAATAACTAGCCTATGTCCTAACCCTGGTCATATGTGTACCAAATTTCATCGAAATCAGTCCAGCCGTGAAAAGTCATGAAAAGGCGACAAACATACAAACCGTTACTTTCACATTTAAAATACACTAGCTGTTGCCCGCGACTACGTACGCCTTACATTACTAAATGTTTAGGTAAACTAGAAATAAAGCTAATCTCGCTGTTGCAACTTGACTTGACACCCCATGTTTACACAGGTAGGTACACCCCCGTCCATTGTTGTAATGTAACAAAAGTCCTCTCCATCCAAAGGTTGTCTGGAAGAAATCGCGTCTAAGCGATAAGACCGCCCATTTTACTTATTGCTTTGTGAATTTTTATTCTTGTCTTTTTCTTTTTAAGTGTACAATAAAGTATTTTCATTCATTCATTTTATCCCCTGGGACCTGATTTATGGGATAAAAAGTAGCCTATGTGTTAATCCAGGTTATAATCTACGTACATACTAAAATTCGTTGAAATCAGTTGAACCGTTACGACGTGACGTTAGTGTTATAATTATAATATATACTTTTGATGTGGTCGGCCGAGTTAGTCCTACAAGTCCGGCATACTTCGGACGATGACGGAGTTGGTGTATTTGAGCCGGTCTCACAAAATGTATCCTTGACACAATAAAAAATGTCAAGGGTATGTGATTTTTTCTGGCTTCCGCGTTTTTAAACGTTCTCAAATCTCACGTTATAGTTATCGGTACTAAAGTAACCATTACCTTTTAATCCGCTACAGAAGTTCTGCAAAAACTTATTCCAGTTCCAGTAAAGCCGCGAGAAACGTTTCTTTAATAATTACGTCGCATCTCCAACATTTCTCACAATTTTACGCCAGGGTGACTTAAAAAACAAACGGCTCCCTAGATGGTACTTGAGGCTTGTTTACACAGAAAGCAGGCTACCAGCTTTTATTACAACGAACTGAATTATATATGACAATAAAATGAACTTATTTATTTATTTATCTTATTTATTGGCGCATAGGATGTAAAAAAATACATTACGTTAATGGGAAGCTCCTAATATTGTATGGTTGGTATCGGAACTTGCTGAGTCAAAGTAATTTATTTGGACAACTGCTTTTGTAGTCGAAAGATTAACTAACAAATATTACAGAATTTGTGCTTGAAGTTCCGGCTAAAATAGTTATAATTTTAGGAGCCACCCCTTTATCCTCAGCTTCTTTCGAGCCATTGGTAATTTCTTTAGAACCCCGTCTCAAGTATCCTTAGAAAAGTGCTGTAATTGTGTCTGTTTATGAGAACAACTTGTAGATGCTCCTGCTTATTTACCTACTTACATTTTTATATATTTTTTATTACCAAGTAAAAAACACCTAGTGATGTAAACCCACGATAGCACCAGCACAAACCTCACTGGTTTTTAGATGCTATAATTGTAACATATAACTGTAATCTTTGTTAATATAATCAATAAATTAAAAAAAATATCAATAACTTTAATATTTTTGTCTACAGAAGTTCATTGTGTACATAATAATTTGGTCGCTATTATAAACCTTACGATCAGAAGTTAAATTTATTTCCTTCTGGGAATCCGTTTGTTCGCATCGGTAAATTCTAAATGCTGGCAACCTGTTTTCTAAGTGAATACGCTCTGACGGCACTTGCCGGTCTCTTTAGTTATCAGTAAAATTGCTTCGTCTATTGAGATAATAAGCGTTTGTTTAAGAGTAAAAAGCTTTTAGATCTCCGAGGACAAAAGTTTGCGGTGAAGTCTGTTAAATTGGTCATTATTTGGGATGTCCTGTGCGAAAAGAATTATTATCCTTGGAATAAGCTACTTAATATAATAGCAGAACATGTTGCCAGGCGCGGTGATGACAGGTGGAGCAGCGTGCTGACTGAGTGCTGGCCCCGAGATGGAATCAGGAACGCAGGTCGCCCGGCAAGATGGGTCGACGACATTATAAAAATCACAGGTCGTATGGTGGTTAGAACAGCGCAAGACAGAGGCGAATGGCGACAACGGAGAGAGGCCTATGCCCAGCAGTGGGATGAGAAAGGCTGACGATGACGATGATGAAGCTACTTAAGTACTACGCGATGCTACGTAAGTCGTAGGCAATGCTACGTGATGCTACGCAGGTACTACGCGTCGTAGTATTAGTCGTAGCTTTGCTACGATGACAATTCTCATTCCAAACATTACATTTCTAGGACTTGTAGCCTTTTGCATTCCATTATAATTGTCTTTCAGTTTTAGTATTCCATAAGTCAGATTGCAGGCGCTTCGTCGTTTATCGCACTTAATACACTTTCTACTCAGGTTTTCTCACGGTATTTTTATACCTTGTGGTAAACTACTGGCGATGTTACACGATTCACCAAATTGATTCACTTTGATTGAAAGGTGACATTGAAAGATTCACTTTTTTGTCAAAGTTAAAAACCACAAGGATCACTTTGAAACGTCAAAATACCTTTTATCAAATTTGACTAACTTTCGCTTTTCAGATTTTTTTCATCTGATACAATAAAATGATCCTTACAAAGAACTGCATCGATCGGCATCAAAAAAAAAATTACCAACTTGAATCATTTTAAGGCGCTACTCACACTTGACCAAAAAAATTTTAATGCCAAAATGTTTTTCTTTGAAAATGAGCTGATGTTTTAAAAGAAACTGCACCTGTATCTCCTCTGGTTATGGGTGCTGCCATACTGTTACAGTTAAAAAAAACACTCTATATAATCGGCCGTGGTCACGAGAAACTGCTCTCTCGTGACCACGACCGATGTAACTTGGCCGAAACGTCGAAGTTAGTCAAAATTATAAATTTGATATAAATCTGTGTGTGAAAAGACCCACTTTGTCTTAAAAACATGAGTACAGTTCGTGAAAATTTAAAAAGTTCTGGAAAAGTTTACCCGAGCTCAGACTGAGAGCTTAGTACTTAGCTGTTTAGTAGCAAGTATTTTACTAATACTAATCACCTAATACTTGACTGATCAGCATCTTTAGGTACACGCAAGGTGTTAGTGTAAGTGACACATACTAAACATATCGTAAAGACGTGAGTCACGAATGAATGAAATTACCGTTTGACTTATTCTGGACAGCACTACAGACTGCTCATATAACTTATTTTTACCTAACTTGTAAACGATAACCTAATAACACAGCTTCCAGTGAACCGTGCGATGGGTTTTTCCTTGTCAGGGCCCAGTTATCTCGTGTTTCTGCCAGTCAACCGCTTGTAATCTGATTTCTTGTTTGCCGCATCTTAATTAGGCACTTTTGTTTTGCTTTGCATTGTGTTGGGTTGTTATGACTGGCCACACGCGGCTTTGCGGGTCGTAAGTATAACAGATTGATACACACATATACACCTAGATTGACTACCTCCGTGGTGCAGTGTGCGAATAGCCGGCTGAGACGCAGGAGGTAGCGGGTTCGATTCTCGCCCCGGAACAAATGTTTGCATGATCTACAGATATTTGTTCCGGGTCTGGTTGTTTCTCTATATATTATAAGTATGTATTTACCAAAAAAAAATGTATATAAGTATTCTATCAGTTATCTGGTTCCCATAGTACAAGCTCTGCTTAGTTTGGGGCTAGATAGCGTTGTGTGTAATGTCCAGCAATATTTATTTATATTTACTAGAGCAAAATCTGATTATTATCTACAGAGAAAAATCATGTCGTGGCATACATTACACTACATTCAGTTTGAAGACCTCACGGGTCCATGAATATAACTATGTGTGAGGTGGGAATCGGTAAAGATTATATACAAAATTTAAGGTAAAAGTAAATGTTTTAATATTTACTCATATATTTTATTTTATTGATCGAGCGATGATCTCTAAATCAACATGGGCAAATCGGCGTTGTATGTATATATGTATGTTTGTTTGTCCGAGGATAACTTTCGAATGTAATGTAATGATAACTAGTAATGGCATAATTTTGGTGTGACTAAATAAGCTAAAAATGTTGAGGGGTTGAGATATTTAGGTTCAAGAGGGGTAAAAAAAATGAAAAGGAAATGAAAGGTTTTTATTCGTAAATTTATACTCCGTTTTTGTTTTTATTAAAATCTTTATAGTTTTTGAGTTATTAGCCATAATAAAAACTTAACTTTGACAAAACTCACAGGGTACATCAGTTACCCCACAGTGATGTTATTTGGTATACGCGTAGTTTAAGTATCACAAATATAATTAGAAGTCTGAAATCTAGAATAACTGTCATTTGTACCCCAAGAAATAGTCACTAAATAACATGAACTAATCTAATGAGTCGATTAGTAATTTTAAAACAAAAGTGCACACCCATTATCTGTCTCTGTATTGTGTTGAAGTTGTAGCTGCTTGTTAATTCATCATAACCATTTTACAGTTGCTTATTTTAAATTTAAATTTGTGTTTTTACTAGTATTTTAGGTTTATAGTATGTAGATATGTTTTAATTGTATATAGATGCACCGCCGTCATGTGATACATTATAACCCTGTCCATACAAAGGTTGTCTGGAAGGGATCGCTTTTAACAATAAGACCGCCCATTGTACTAAATCTATTTGTAAAAATTTCTGTATTTTACTTTGGTGTACAATAAAGAGTTATCTTATCTTATGAACTGCCGTTACCTGTAATTTTAATGTAACTGTAGGCCAAGTAAGTTGGTTATTCATTTCGTGGCACTATTTTGATAGACAAAGATTACAAATAATATTGTTTTGTTTAATCGGAGAGCGAGATCTCAGTTCGGGGCGAACCACTAGTTTTTAGTATAGCTTATATTGTGTTCTGTAATTTAATTTATGTAAATAAGTAGTTCCTCTATCTATCCATCTGCAAAAAGAAAAGCGGGGGTGGTAGTAGGTTCGTATTAGCTAGTGGCCATCTCTGGACGGAGTTTTTACACCGACTCCAAGCTTAAATAGCTGGGACAGGCAACTTAACAAGCCATCTGAAGAACATGTCATGATATACACGTATTAAACATGATTTTTTCGGTACTCAGACCATAACAGTTATGTTAGTACTTATGGTAATTTGAGTCATGACTTAAACTACATTGTAATTCATAATTCATATAGACGTTTATTTTTCTCTCACAAAAAGGTACTTACGAACTAGGTATTCTTAAAAATAATACAATATAGAATTAAAAGTAAAAAAAAATAATAATGAAACAAATTATAGGGCTTAGGACAAACATACCCATACACAGATCCACAGATTTGACTGGTAGGACATGCCCCAACTCACCCCAGCAATACGTACCCCAAACACAAAAAAATTCAAATCAACTGTGTAGTATGTACCTAAAGCACACTTTTAACTATTTTATGTAAATTGCTGCAGAACTTCGCTTGTTTAAACCTGTTTAAAGTTGCTTCGTTCATCAACAGTCCTAGAAGTTGTACCGTAGTTTTTCCACCGCAAAAAGCTAGCTAAGCAAATAGAAGCTTGCTCGCTTTTTGCTTAACTAACTTCGAATTGCCGTGGGGATGAGTTTGCGAGAATGTCGGTCGATCACTTTCGCGCTTTGTAAAAAGATAATGAATATAAATTGTTTACCTTGTTCTTCAGCAGAAACAGAACATACCGAAGGTATTTCAGAACGAACCGTAACAATGTCGCCTTTATTGCAACTGTACATAATACCCGTGCGCGATAAGTTGGGACCTGAGCGCGGTGACGTCATATTGGCGTGTTTGTACCGCCCGCAAAAAAGCGAACATAACAAGCAGCCGCCCGCGGCTTCGTCTTTGTTTTTTTTTAACCTAATTTATTATGTTACTCAGGGAGGACGCTGCTTTTAATGTAATCTTTTTTACACTATTTGAATAAAATAAAAATACAATGTTTAAGTTTATACATTTATTTTATCTATTATTTACATCATCTCATCTTCGTCACTACTTAGTGGATTTATGCCTTCTAGAGGTTGTTCTTCGTCCTGAGTCTCACTATAATCACTTGACGAAGAGGTATCCGATAAATTTAAAACATTTACTATAACAACAAAAACTACAACAACAAAACAATGACACAAACTATAACAACAAAAACTACAACAACAAAACAATAACACAAACGAAAACTAAAAGAATTCCAGAGCGCGTCGTTACGTGACGTAGGCCAGTACGAGACTAAACACCCTAGTAAAAAATAGTGATGCGAACGGTACAATACGGGCGCCATCGGGGAAGTGCAGGGGAAGCGGTCGGAGAGTCGCATTCCTAGCAGGTCCCAAGTTATCGCGCACGAGTAATATTTATACACAACATGCAGTATGAATTAATAAAGGGATTTTTATTTAGTTACTCTTACTTTTGCTTCAACTTTTTTTTACTTTTACGCAAGCAGACTAAAGTACAAGACGTCAGCCAGCGAATATCGGGGCTCAAGTGGAGTTGGGCAGGACACTTGACGACAGGTGGACTAAGACCCTAACAGAGTGGAGGCCGAGAACTGGGTCAAAATAGGGGACGTCCACCAGCGAGATCCACGACATCCATAAGACCGTGGGTCGTACGTGGTTCAGACTGGCACAGGATCGGGAATAATGGCAAAAACAAAGAGAGGCCTATGCCCAGCAGTGGGTCGACACGGGCTGAAAATGAATGAATGACTCTTACGTTAGGTATAAAAAAATGCCCTCATTTTGTACCTATAGTAAGTTTAACGTTGCTCCTCTAAAATTTGCCCATATGGACTTTATGGATCCCTTATGGATAATTAGGCGGACGACGATATCATACTATGACATGAGTTCAGATTATAAAATCTATCTCCAAATCCTACGGCAGTTTGGTTCTATACAATTTAATAATATCTCCCATAAAACCGCTTATTGTGTTCAGTTTTTTAAAGTATTTTCTTTAAATTTTGTTCTGTAATCAATCAATAAAGTCGAGTTAGTTACACCATTTATAACTCAAGACGGCTGGACCGATTTTGATGATCTTTGATTTGTTGGATTTGTCTCCACTCCGAATAGCAGAATAACTATTAAAATATAGGGAAAATTTTCGCAAAAAAAAATTATTCATTTTCTCATACAAAGATGCAGCTAATGATGGCCGATTGATAATTCTACCGGTGAAATACATCGGCAGCCCGCGTCATATGCGTGTCAAGGCGGTACGAAGTTTGGTGGGTTAGCTAGCAGTTAATACATAAATACCCCAAAACTCGAACGATGATATATGTACCTAGATGAGTGATGAGTTGTAGTCTTCGGTAATCTACGCATAATATAGGTATTTTATCAAAAACTAATCCATCGCCTTCTAATAAACCTGAGAACTATATTTATTTATCCTGCACAATACACCTCACGTAAGGAGCCAGTTACGCTTTATCCCTGAAACTTTTATACCCCTTGGATATTCGGGAGTCTAAACTAATGACGCTAGACGAAGTTGCTAGTTTGTGTGGCAAGCGTTTCAGAGTCCTGCGATGTTTCGCAGGATTAGGTAATCTTTGACTCCAGGCAATTACAGTATTTACAGTATCAAAATATTTGTGCAATGTGTCCTACCGCACGTAGCGTATCCTTTTTCTACACCTCGTAGAGCTCGTGTGCCAGAACTTCTAGTTGTACGAGGCGTGGAAAACTTGTAAAATTCTTTCGATTTTCTGGCCCAGAACTAAACTGCATAGAAAATAGTAAGAATTTTATAAGTATTATGTAATTTGTAAAGATAGACTTTTCTATTTTTTTATATCCTTGTTTATTCCCGTCACGGTTGTCGATTTATCCCTTCGTACCGTTGTATCGTTATGTGAGGTGAATGGTGAGTGACCGCCGCTATCGCGGTCCGATGAATGCGGGTAAACTTATTTGAGCTCGTTCTCGACTATTGTTATTAGAAGGACATTGGGTATCCTCTTAATTTATGTTAGCCTGGTACTTTACGGTAACGAGTTGAGAGGTTTCGTGATATTTTTCTAAAAAAAGCGGCCTGGCTATTTTTTTAACGTAGGTAGGTAACTTAGTAACTGAAAAGAGGGGACTAAGGAATTCGTTTTTGCAAAAGATGGTCGGTTGAAACCCGCAAATATAAAGAAGCAACCTTTCAAAGCAATAAATATCTAGCTAGTATTAAGGTACTTTCGAAATCAAAGGAACACAAAACAAGTAACAATTTAACTGTTACTTAATTACAAACCCCGATCTTTGAACTGGCTGCAACTATTTCTACCAAACATAAGAAAATACATTTCGCTACAGTCAGGTCATTTCATTATATGTACCTATATCGGTTAGAATAAAAATAAACCTAATATTCTAAATACCTACGATAATTGATACATCTTCTAATTATTAGAGGTGGGGTAGGTACGTATGTGTACTGGCTGTAGGTCTAATATAATCTCATTGTTTTGTAATTTTCCTGTCTATCTACATATTTTGTTTGTGATCCGTTCTATGTGTCAAATAAATAATTCTATTCTATTCTATTCTATCTACTATCGTCGTATGGACACGAGATTTTTATATAATAGAATCTAATATATAAAAATCTATATAATATATAAATCGTGTCGAGATTGTTATGCTTATATTAGAATCTAAACGGTGTTTGTCGTCGCACTCCTCCGAAACGGGTCGACCGATTTTAATGATATTTTTTTATATATTTGGTAGGTAAGAGAATAGGTCGTAAAATATTTTTCACCCATCTATCCCCCCCCCCCCCTCCCCCCACCCCCTTTTTTAATCGCAATTTCATATTTTTGTATGAACTATATCCATATAATTTAACCGTCGTTCATTGACGTAAAGTCATTTACATGTCGCGTCACTTTGACAAGAGTGTTTTATATAGTTTTTGTCCGGAAGTTCCCACGGGAACGAGAAGTTTCAAGCTAGTCAGCTAGTTATAAATAAAACGTAGGTGTAAGAAATCAGGTGCGGTTTCAAAAGAACCAGCTAAAACAGATTATATTCTAAACTACATGGGTCCCCTACATATTTCCAACTTAAGACATGCAAGTTGGCTTACGCCCAGTTGTGATAAGGACGGCAAACTCACCGTGATGTTAAACGAGATTTTGATTGCGGTCCGGAATTCTGAACATACAAGGCGGTAAGTTTAGGGACCTTTATCTTGCTGTTACAAACTTGATTTTGAACGTGTTAGTGTAACGTGGATATGCGTACCTATTATACCTACATACCTTATAATAGAACCTTTATATCTCGTCGAAAGTTCTCTAAAATTATTTGATTTCTTTCGATATATCACCATTATCTTATTTAATACATAGTAGTCTACTGCTGGACAGACTGAGCCAAATTCTCAGCTCTACTCATCACTTCGTTACATAAATAAATAAATACACAAAAAACAACAAAAATTATATGAAAATCGGTATATTTTTGAAACCGCCGCTACCTCTACGTCCCCCCAGAGGCTTCGTAACCCGACTATTACTACTTAATACATGCTTTTTCTCAAACATGCTTGGAAGTTTGAGCATTATTTTGACAACCTTCTTCGAGATAAATCGAAATCGGCCGGCTAAAGGTGAAATAAATAATTACTACTACTATGTAATTTATTTGGCCGCTAAACCACGACAGATATGGATTTTCATACACGAATTAAAATTAAGAATTAACTGCTAGCAGAATTTAAATTTCAATAACCTACCTAAAACCGTTATAGTTTGAGTGTGTTGAGCTTCTTTTGGAAAATCTTTGATTTACAAGTTTCTACGATGTTTTAAATTAAATACCTACATGATGAATGCTTGCTTTGTACACTATAGTGTGACCATTAGTGCTGTGCACTCCCTGAGGTATGCGCGCGGCGAGACGGGGGGGAGAATCGGCTGCTGCGCTCTGTCAGTTCGCCGTCAACGCTCGTGGCGGCAGGTAGTGTTATTTGTATCGGACTGTCTATGTCATGTGCGTCTGACATAGACAGTCCGATACAAATAACACTACCTGCCGCCACGCTGACGCTTGACGGCGAACTGACAGAGCGCAGCAGCCGATTCTCCCCCCGTCTCGCCGCGCGCATACCTCAGGGAGTGCACAGCACTAATGGTCACACTATAGCCTAAACTTACTGTCATAAATTAAATATATTGAAGCTCATTTTAAGTGAACTGTAATTTGTTCTTATGAGAATAAACTCTTTAAACCGAATTTAAAATAAATAAATTTTTAAATTACACGATAGATCGTGTAATTTAAAAATGGAACGATCATGGCAACCAAGGAGGTAACTAATCAAAGGTTTTATTTAAATTTCGAATTGGCTTGCAAATAGAAAGCTGTTTATTGAAAAAAAAATTGAACACTTTAACACGGGGAAAATTATTGTTGTTCGTTGTTCTTTATTGATTTTGTAAGTAATTGTATTTTTTTATTTTATTTTATAATTTCCGCTCATTATTTGAGAAAAGTAAATACAACTAGGCATTGATGGACTTACGTAGGTACCTATGTGTGCCTCGGCTCACATTTACACGTTCGTCCATCAATGCCTCTTTTGCTGGCCGCTGCAGTAATGTACTAACACAGGGAAATTGTTGACAAATATTTTAATAAGAAATTGCTTAAATATATTTGTAGTCATTGTTTAGTTACAAGGCCTCTACGCACCGACCGGTGGAAAAGTAGCGGTGGGTATTTCGTCGTGATCATTTCGAGAATGATCCAAATTTTTTTCACTCTGAAGTCGGAACTGTTTACGTAATACCTTTATGGAACCTTATCAGCTTGGCACCTAGTTGGTTCCTACTACCTACCTAGGCTTTGTCTTTGACAGATTAGCCACTGTGTCTGGCGTTGTTAGTCTGTGCCACCTAGTGCGCCAATCAGTTATCTATCTACTTAGTTCTAAATTGCTGATTGAATTCCCATCTCAAGGGTCACAAAGCAAAGTGCCTAAATCTTATTATTATTCTCATACTACTCAGGTACTAGAAACTTATGGCAGCTACAGAAAACCGCATTATTCAGTATTCTGTTTGCTATTTCCAAAAACGAACTTAGAAGTAAACAAAGTCGACAACTAAAAGGCCTTTTATGAATTTCCAATACCTAAGTCGCTCTAACTTAGTCCGCAGCTCCACATCAATTTTTGTAGGTTCCGTGATTGCTAGCGGTTGAGGTACAAGTACGTATCAGTTGGCTGGCTTCCAAGCCTAGGTAGGTATTTCTTGGATCTAAAATGCAGTCCTATTAGACTCGAGACGTGCCCTCCAGAACTTCGAATCACGCCAGCGTATAAACCAAGGTTGTTTGCCAGGACGGAACTTTTCGAGATGTTATTTTAGTTTTAGACTTGCTGTCTTGTCAGCTTGGAAAATATTGCTCACGTTCTTGTAGTAAAGAATCCATAATATTTTTTTTTAAATTAATTTAAGTAGATACCTGAGTAAACATAACCACAGAGAGAATATATACTACGCAATGTAGGTACAAGATAAAGTAATCGATACTCGATTGATATAACTGAAAGCGATGCGATGCTGCCTCTATAGCACGTTCGAAATTTACAAACACAACTTTCGGTCGTATTACGAACGGTACCTTCTATCATAGGCTCATAACACGTAGGTACTTACATAGTAATTACGCCGTAAAATACTAACGCCATGTAGGTAATTAAATTTTTTATCAATGTCCGATTTGAAAAATAAAACACACATTCATTGTAAAACAATTTATCTCTATACTTTGCCAAAGATCTAACAAGATATTACATTGCATTTTCTCGTTCTAAATATTCTATGCATTTCTAAAATCTATATTTGGATAGACTTTTTATTATTATTTTTTAAAGGTACAATAATAAGTAGGGAAAACTTCAGAAAGCACAAAAGAATAAGCTATTTTGTATCAATAAATGGGTTAAAAATCGAGAAAATCGTAGACACGATTTGGTACGGAAAAGTTAATTGCAGTAGTCTGCAGGGGTTTGAAAATTAGTTAAATCGCTGCAGACCATTTTGATTGCAAACTATACTTCACTATACTTTTGTAGTATTCATTAAAACTATAGATAAATTGATTTGTAAGGAAGTTTCAATTAAACTATTATAAGATTTTATCATGGCTAAAATGGGATGAAGATATAAAATGGAAGAACTTTCGTCAGAAAATACATCAAAATCGTCAGTGAATCTAAACAGATTTTATACTAACATAGAACTATTAGATCTTCGTAGGCCCTTCGAGAAAAAGGTATTGTAAATAGTTATTGGCAGCTTATTTTTAAATATGTCAAGTTAAAGGCACTATTTAAATACAGAGTGCAAAATAACTACTCCCCAAATGGAACAAAAATTCGTTCGCTCAGGATTTCACACACGTAAAATAGACAAGTTATTGTCAGAACATTCTCTGCTTTTGGCGCGCATTGTTGAGTTAATATTACGTTAAAATAACAAATCTTAAATAAAATTTACCCGAATTACCATTAGCTGTTCTGTAAGTATGAAAATGCAGATTTGTTTTTCGCAGTCACTATGTTGGTTCCTAATTGAAAGTGGTTCACATAAACTGACGAGCAATATAGCCAATAGCGTGCCTAAAGAAATCTAAATATCTCCTAAACCACAAGTTAGCTTCATAAAGTAAAAAAAATATTGAAATCCGTTTTACATTGCACATTAAAACCTTTTTACACACTGGCCTATTTGAATTCATGGATAGAAAAAATAAAATCCGGCCAAGTGCGAGTCGAACTCGCGCACGAAGGGTTCCGTACCATTCCGTATCTATAAAAACGGCAAAAAAATCACGTTTGTTGTATGGGAGCCCCCTTGAATATTTGTTTTTATTTTAATTTAATTATTTATTTTTAAATTGAATATATAACTAAATATTATGTGAATATTTCAAGCGTCTACCTGTTGCCGTTATCAATACCAAGCTAAAACGAGCAAAAAAATCACGATTGTTGTATAGGAGCCCCCCTTAAATATTTATTGTATCCTGTTTTTAGTATTTGTTGTTATAGCGGCTACAGAAATACATCATCTGTGAAATGTTCAACTGTCTAAATAACACGGTTCATGAGATATAGCTAGGGAATGCAATCCCAACTCGAGATTGCAAATTCGAGATCCCGCGGGATTAGAAATATCAATCCCGCGGGATCCCGGAATTTTCGGGATCCCGTCTAGTTTAAAAAAAATGTTGAATTCGGATGACTGAAAAAGCTAATAACTGCTTGTTTGTGATAGTGAGGTTAACTAAAATAACATATTACTCGAAAGAAAATAAAAATCTATTCTTTAATCTTACCAACTAAATAATTATCGTCACCTCTCGTTAATATTCCGAAATAGTCGGAATAGTTTTCTAACGCTGTTTGGCGTTCCTGCCGCTCGCGGCCGTCAGTCAGCGCGCCGCTTGCGCCCCGAGTGAACGTGTGTAGCGTCGCTGACCACTGCCGCCCAATCCCGTCAATCTCGAACGGGATCTCGTCATATGATGCGTCGGGATTGATCCCGAAAAATTACACGAGATCTCGCGATATCGGGATTGCATTCCCTAGATACAGCCTGATGACAGACGGACAGACAGAAGAAGTTATACTTCTTTGGCGTAACAGAACAAAAATAGCTAAAGATTTCATCCCGTATGCCACAACTCTTTGTTTGTAAAAGGAATGATAAATTAATAAGTAAATATAGCTTCACGGAAACTTGAGAGACAGTTATAACTTCATCATGTCACTTTTTGGTTGTCGGTGTGCGCGCGCATGAGACAGTTTATCAGCTAACTTCATCATGTCGCTTTTTGGCTGTCGGTGTCCGCGCGCATCGTAATTTTTTTTCCAAACGCGCCTATAGAAGTATAACTTAAAAAATGTTGACTACATTTGAATACAACATCCATTACACATTTAATTAAATTTGATTTGTTTCCATTAGTTGTTTTTACTTTGACAATGCCCAACAGCAGCTATAATCTTATGTAGGTACCTACATAATTAATCAGTATTTTTAAGCTTAAATGTATATGAAATGCTCGTCTGTTTCTGGCACCTCTAGTTAGATAAAGACATGTTATTAAGTAAGTACTATTATTGACGTAACCAAGTGTTCCATTGTGTCCCTACGGTTTGAATAAATGAGTATGAGTATGCGTTATTAAGTACACATGAAAGTTGCTTTTTACTTCAAGAAGCTGTCTTGCGTGGTTTCGGAAATATCTCATGTTAAGTTAGTGGCTTTTTTTATAATGCTCGTCAGTTTTTTATGACTACTTTCAACACTCTTAGTTTCCGGGAGTAGTATTCATACACCATGTATATGTATGGGGCTGTGTACACAAACCACGCAGTGTAAAAGATGCTCATAGAGCATCAAGGTTCACTGCGTGGATTGTGTAAGGCTTTATTTGGAAGATTATTTGAACTTTTAAGTTTTCACAATTTCACTGACGACAGCCACGATGAACATATCTAAGACACTGTTTGTAATGAAATCTTAAATCAAGAATACAGCTAGATATCGGATCATCGACCTTCGTGGCGTAGTAGGGAAACAGCTGGCTGAGACGCAGGAGGATCTACAGATATTTGTTCCGGGTCTGATTGTTTTTCTATATAATATAAGTATGTATTTACAAAAAAAAAGTATTTATGTATTCTATCAGTTATCTGGTTCCCATAGTACAAGCTCTGCTTAGTTTGGAGCTAGATAGCGTGTGTGAAATGTCCAGCATTATTTATTTATTTATTTATGGTCGTCATATAAGCCACGGGACGTCCCGTGCTTAACATAGGCCTTCCCCGGAGATATCTAGAGCGATCGGTCTTGCGCGGCCTGCACCCAACGGCTCCCAACAACCTTTAAAAAGTACTTTTTCGAACTAGTGGGGGGTCGTCCCTGCACTTTCCAGTGCGTGGTCTCTCTCGAGAACCTTTCTGCCCCAACGGCCGCCAGTTCTTCGAGCTAAGTGCCTTGCCCACTGCCACTTCAGATTTCTAATCCTTTGTGATATGTCGGTGACTTGGTTTCGTCTACGAATCTCATTTCTGATTCGATCTCATAGAGACACACTAAGCATAGCCCTCTCCATAGCACGCTGGACCTTGAGCCTTACGAAGCCCTTAGTGAAAGACAAAAAGAAGGATATTGGATCAGAACACTAAAAGTGGTACCAAAAAATAACACCACACTCGTTTCATGTGGTTTTACTTTAAACGAGTCATATAGATATTGTAGACGGGCCCACACTTACGATTCACTGCGTTGTGGGTATCATGGATTTCTAGTACCTATCTACGTATTATTTTCTTATGTTAATTATTCAACCAGTGCGTCCTACCTGTAATAATGAATTTATGTATCGAATCATTTAGTTAGCAGATTTAACTTAGCTTAGATAAAATATGAAATATAAGTTACAAAATATCCCTTAATAATGTATGTATGTTATCTTTCCCTTATGTAATGTAAAGAAATACATAAAGTATTTATTCAGCTAAATTTTGCAAACACGGCTGAGTTAGTTTTGAAGCATAATGGCCTGCTCATTCAACCTAGCACATAATAGAGTGGCCGGCCGGCCGGGTCCCCGCTTGAACGCGCGGGCGCGGGTAGGTGAGTTCGCATGCCGTCCACAACGACTTGAAATGTACCCTATGTTTAAGAAATTAATGTTGCTTTGGTTGTATTATGATCAAGTTTTAATATAGCCGCAATATCAGCATGGCAGGTTTGTCCACCTAAAAATATTTAGGGTTATTCCTTGTAAACAGGTAGATTAAGCTTGATTTCTTGACCTTAAAAATTCCTAAAAAAATTTTAATTATAAAGGCACCTTTATAAGTTTTTTGTTAAAATTAGTATTTATGAGAGTTACACTTTTAAAATCAGTTTTCTTAATTTTATGTTTTTTCCATAAGTAGGTACTTTAAAAAAAAAGTTGATATGAGCACTCTGTATAGCGCGCTCATATCAACTTTTTTTTTAAAGTACCTACTTATGGAAAAAACATAAAATTAAGAAAACTGATTTTAAAAGTGTAACTCTCATAAATACTAATTTTAACAAAAAACTTATAAAGGTGCCTTATAAGCCTGCTGAGTTATTCTAGTTTAAGATACAATCATGCTAAACTGTGTTTAGTTGTAATAAGCTGTTAACATTTAGGTTCAATAGACCTTTTTAAAAAAAAAAGTGCGTCCTACCTGTGATGGCCTACTATGCAACCAAACCTGGACACTTACGGTGGGGTCCACAAATTGAAAGTCGCTCAGCGAGCTATGGAAAAGGCTATGCACGGAATTTCTCTGAAGAATAGAATCCGAAACGAGGTTATCCGACAGAGAACCAAGGTGATCGACATAGCTCAGAGGGTCAGCAAGCTGAAGTGGCAGTGGGCCGGTCATATCTGCCGCAGAACAGATAACTGTTGGGGTAAACGTGTTCTGGAGAGCACGCCTAAGCAAGCGAAGTGTAGACGACCCTCCGGCTAGTTGGAGTGACGATTTGCGCGCTGTGGCTGGCAAAGACTGGATGATAACAGCTGAGGATCGGGCTCAATGGCGCACCCTGGGAGAGACCTCCGTCCAACAGTGGACTGTTATAGGTTGATGATGATGATTATGTATTCTAAAAGGACCATTAAAAAGAAGAACCAGCCTTGTTTTTTGCCTTTCTATCCTGGCTTGGTCATGAAGGAACAGGCAGTAAAATTGACGTTTCAAAGTGATCCTTGCTATTTTAATGAATAAATACATTTTGATTGCAACATCCAGACCCGAGACATAAATTTGCAGATCATGCAAACATTTGTTCGCCGGGAATCGAAACCGCAACCTCTTGCGGCTGAGTTGGCTACTCACCAGCTGCGCCATAAAGGCTGTCGAAGTCAAAAATAAAGCACAAGTACGACATTCTAAACAAAAGCCGGGTAATATAGACAATTGATTATTGATCCTAAATTTAATAAGCAAATAAATTAATAAATCTGACTTTGACAAAAATAAAACACAATACAACAACAATAACAAATAAAAATAATATACATTTATTTCAAGCAATTATGTAAATTAAAGTGGTTTCCGTTTTTTGCATTAGTTTTGTGAGACCCGTTATCTAGATGTATTCTTAATCGAGAAATTGAACATTATTTAGAAAACCCTTTTTATTATCTATTTCCATAATAATTAGGAATATATTCGTGCATGTTCATTTTTAGCATTACATAATACAACTACATTCGCTCGTTAAAAAAATATGTCCTTATATATAGTTATTTTATGTATGTATATTTTACAAACATGAAATTCAAACATACCTTACAATATTGCTTTTTTAAACTCTAAAGGCATTTTTACAATTCTACAATATTTTTAGATTTTTTTAACGAAAATGTTAATGTTTTATCATTTTTTTTCCACTGCCCTTCAATTATTGCACTCACACAATGATGATTAAACATAGTACAATCATTATTAACTCTTAGACCCACGGGGTACAAACTTAACAAGGTCCTTCGCGTGTTCAAAATGAGGGATTTTCATTTTCGATTTAATAAGAAAAAACTAGTTCCAATTATCGTGATAGATGGCGTTGTCTGGAGATGAACCGCTAAAATATATGGCGTACGTACATGCCAAAATTTCTAAGACACAAATCAAAAGTTAACCAGCTACGACTCGTTTCTCCTTGAAAACGTGTCAAAAGTTTGACACTAGTTTGACAGTTTTTCAATGAGTACGATTCGTAGTCGGTTACCGACGGATATAGGAACCCGACATAAAACAATCTCATTTCATCAGTTAAGCAAACACAAATGTTTGTTTTTTAATTCAAGTTACTTTAAAAAGAATGTTGACACGGCAATTGACATTGATGATTCACTTTCCTTTGTTTATCAGAGCATGACAGAGCAACGCCATCTGTTAGCAGTTATAACAACATGGCCGTGAAAAAACCCCTTATTTTTGGACGCCTGAGGGCTTAGCCAAGTTACATTCGATAAGTGACTTATCGACGCTAGTCGATAAGTCCGAAAATGTATGGGATTTGACACATGCTATGGAAATATCACGTGATAAATGATAATATATCGACAACAAACCTGGAGGGCTTAGCCAAGTTACATTCGATTAGCGATGACGCTAGTCGATAAGCCCGAAAATGTATGGAATTTGACACATGCTATGGAAATATCACGTGATAATATATCGACAACAAACCTGAGGGCTTAGCCAAGTTACATTCGATTAGCGATGACGCTAGTCGATAAGCCCGAAAATGTATGGGATTTGACAAATGGTATGGAAATATCACGTGATAATATATCGACAACAAACCTGAGGGCTTAGCCAAGTTACATTCGATTAGCGATGACGCTAGTCGATAAGTCCAAAAATGTATGGGATTTGACACATGCTATGGAAATATCACGTGATAGATCGACAACAAACCTATGTACCAATCGAATCAATTCGAATCGAATAGAACTTCGCTACGCAGCAATTCAACGGAGCAATACAACCAGTGTCTTGAGGACCCTTCTGCTTGGTAGTGATCTGGAGCAGTTGAGCTATCGATGGATCGTTTGCAACCGTCTTTAGATGATTCAACTGTTTTGTATTTTTTATAGATATATGTAAATAATATAGACAACCTGTTATGTACGACATTAATTTAAAACACACATCCGGAAACCGTACTGATTTCAGAGGTGGATTTATTACCGATCGATAGCTTGAATAATTATCCAGTAAGTAATCAATTTCTAAAAAACAATTTTTAACGTAAATCGGCGGCGCCTGTGCGACGATGCCGCTTAGTCAGTTTAGTAGGTAATTATGTACATGATGATTTAATAATGATTTGTTTACCTATTTTATACAGGCTGTTTCATTGATATTTTAGAACTTTATATTAAGATGGTATGAAAATTTTAAATTTTTTATGGTAATTAATTTGAAAAAACCCCTATTTTACAACAATAGTAGCCATTAGCCCTACCCGTGTTTTCATTTAATGTAGTACATAACAAGACTCTTAGTAGATTATTTCTTTAATAAATGTTCACTTTTCAAATCCGTTCTTTAAAATCATAAATTATTTAATTACACTTTTTGGCTTAAGAAAGGAGTGGAAGGAATGGGACGGGTTTTTGTCCAGCAGTGGGACATGGAGGGCCGAAAATAAAATAAATAAATTACATCAATACATTATTTACAGAATACTAAAACAGACATAACATTTTGAAGTAAATAATGTGTTATATTTAATACTAGTTGACCCGCCGAACTTCGTACCACCTTGACATGCATATAACGCGGGCTGCCAATATACTTCACCCTGGTAGAATTGTCAATTGTTATGCCCGGCCATCATTTTACAACCATACTTAACCATAGACAAAATTACGTTTAGCTGTCATTTGCGTTTTGTTATTCCATGTCAGATGCGTTTTTGTTATACCACGTTTTATAGTGACTTGCATTCTCTTTGACGTTTTATGTCACGTCACACGGGAACGCGGTCGAACGGGGTAAAAAGTATCCTATGTCCGTCTCCTGGTTCTAAGCTACCTCCCCACCAATTTTCAGCCAAATCGGTTCAGCCGTTCTTGAGTTATAAATAGTGTAACTAACACGACATTCTTTTATATATATATATATATATAAGATTTTGTACACTAATGGCGGGTTCCATATCCGACGGTAACCGACTACGACTCGTATCTCCTTGAAAAAGTGTCAAACTAGTATCTTTTGACACTTTTTCAAAGAGAAACGAGTCGTAGCTGGTTACCGACGGATATAGGAACCCGCCATTAGTGTACATACTTTTACGAGTAGTAGAGTTCCTTGTGAAAGGGCTCGCCCTGGGAAGTACTACCACCATACCTATTTCTGCCGCCAAGCAACATTGCTCTGTTTCGGTACACCTGCCACAAGTTGACAGACGCAGGGCACATTTCTAACGTGTATGACCTACGACGCAATTCTCTGTTACGATGGTTACCACTTAACATCAGGGCCATAAGCTTGTTCCATCTCCATGTAGCATAAAAAAAATTGTTTTTTTTTTGCAACTTATTAGGCGGTATGATTTTGATAAATATTAATTTTGTGTTAGCTTTGAAGAACAAACTAATACATATAGGTAGTTTAATTATAAGTAAATTCATTAATAATAATAATTAACAATTTATTAGATAGATAGATATATATACTCTTTATTGCACATCAAACAAAATTAAACATACAAAGAAACACACAAAAATAAAGGTAAGCACAATGGGCGGCCTTATCGCTAAAAGCGATCTCTTTCAGACCACCTTTGAATGGATAGGACAAAACAAAATCAAAAATTCAGGTCGTAAATTTTCAAAAATTCAGAAAAAAAATCATAAATCGAAAACTATGAAAAACCGCGGAACATACATGGGGGGAGTATTCCGCGGTTTTTCATAGTTTTCGAGTTATGAATTTTTTTATGATTCGGATACCCCAAAATACGAGGGACCTAAATTGTTCGTTTGGCCGTCAATGTTCCGGACACTCTGTATATAAACTACAGTAAAGGAGATAAACATAACGGTAAACTAGCAGTGCGTAGACAAACAAAGGAAATGGTTGTATTATTGAAAATTTATCTTAAAATATTACATAAAATTTTTGTATTAAAATGTTAAAAAAATCTTTCATTATAATTTCAAAGAACGGATTTCATTCACATTTATTTCACGCTATACATAAATCACATTCTTAATTTCAAACCACGCTTTAAAAAGTTAATTATGAAGGCCGATATGGAAAGCTATAAACTGGAAAATAGTTTTAAACACTTTATTTATACAGAATCTAAGTTATTAGCGCTTTGTTAGTACTACTGGTATTTATACTGCCGTTTTTAGTTTTAAAATTGAAATCATGAATAATAATAAATAATGCTGGACATTTCACACACATCTAGGCCCCATACTAAGCAAAGCTGCTACTATGGGAACCAGATAACTGATAGAATATAACACATATCTTTTTTTTTTAATACATACTTACTAGTGGTTCGCCCCGAACTGAGATCTCGCGAGTCTCGCAAAAACAAAAAAAAATATTACCTACTCATAATCTTTGACTAATGAAATAGTGTCACGAAATAAAAAACAATTAACTTGACCTACAGTTCCATTCAAATTACAAGTAACGGGAGTTCGTGTAATGTGGTTAGTCTTTTTAAGGGTAGAAATTGCAGTTATTCTGGATTTTAGAGTTTTCCCTATATTGGTGTCACAAAGCTACACGAATGTCAGCACTGTGGGATCCACAAAGTTCAGTTTTTATTAAGGCTAATAACTCGAAAATTACAATGTCAAAACTAAAAATAAAAACTAGGACGAAATATACTAATCATATAGTGTGACCATTAGTGCTGTGCACTCCCTGAGGTATGCGCGCGGCGAGACGGGGGGGAGAATCGGCTGCTGCGCTCTGTCAGTTCGCCGTCAACGCTCGTGGCGGCAGGTAGTGTTATTTGTATCGGACTGTCTATGTCATGTGCGTCTGACATAGACAGTCCGATACAAATAACACTACCTGCCGCCACGAGCGTTGACGGCGAAATGACAGAGCGCAGCAGCCGATTCTCCCCCCCGTCTCGCCGCGCGCATACCTCAGGGAGTGCACAGCACTAATGGTCTTGCTACGCAGCCAGTTGCCGAAGAAGATATTATATTCTTGATACACAACCAGCGTAGACAACGGCTGAGTTTTACAACCAGTTGTCTAAAATTGTAAAAAATCCTGCTTCGCAACTTACGATTTCTAAGGTAACCTTATCGCTAAAAGTGATATTTTTAAGACAACCTCTGGATGGGCTCAAAAAATATTCAGGGCGATTGCATTTAAATTATTTTTATTGAGCTATCTATAGATCGTTTGCAACGGTCTTTAGAGGATTCAACTGTTTCTTCTGTATTTTGGTCTGTAAATAATTGTTATTCATTCTGCTAATAGACGTAACTATTAGAATGTTATCCAGATAGAATTTAAATCAAAACTAAAAACCTCAGCACAGAATACCGCCTATCTTAAACATATCCTGGCTTCCACAACGATCCCTAAACGTAATTAGCGACTAAACATAAATTTTACGTATTTGTACGATTTGACAAATCTCTTAAACGTATTTAGGCACTAAATACGATTAGGCATCGTTGCGCAAGTCGCCCTTATTCTATTTATTAGGATTGCAAGTTTATCACATACATTCTCTCAGTATATATAAGGCTTATAACTTCCCACAACTTTGTATTCAGCTATGAAAGGGCCACATACAGTCGGAATTCCGTTTTGAAATACCGATTTGGAATTTCGAAGGCATCAAATCCATACAAAATCGGAGAAAACATCGAACGGAAAACTACTGTGCGTGTGTGAATGAATGAATGAATGAAAACACTTAATGTACACCATCTAAACTAATATTATAAAAAGGAAAGATATGAATTTTTGTGTGTATGTTTGTAATAAATAAACTCAAAAACGACTGGACCGATTTAATAAATTCTTTCTCTGTTGGGAGGCTACACTATCCCCGGGTGACATAGGCTACTTTTTACCCAACTGCGCAGAAGGAGGGTAATGTTTTTATCGAAAAACTACGCGTGGAAAGCTGCGGATTGGTCAGCTAGTAAAAAATAAAATTACAGATAAACGAGAAGACACAAAGCAAATAGTACAATGGGCTGTCTTGTAGCTTTAAAGCGATTTCATCCAGACAACCTTTGGATGTGTGTGTGTGAAAAGGTCCTGGATTCATTATGAATTTGCTGCCTTCGAAATTGCGAAACCGAATTCCGACTGTATGTAGCCAACACACAACACATGTCTATAATTTGGCGATGAAACTGATAAAACTTATGAAAATTATTTTAGGTTAATTTTATAAAACAGTTCGTGCAAAATACAGCAAGTTTCAAAATCAAATCTCATTTTACAAAAAAATATGCACACTATACGCAATTCAACACTGCCCCTTCCAAAAACAACTCTCAAATTATCGTAACTGAGAAATTTATTTCAACAAGTAATACAAAATGTACAAAAGAACATCACTCGATGTTAATTCACGATGGGATAAAAAGCTAGCAAAAGCTAATGATATCTTGCTTATAAAAATAATTAAAATCATTTAAAATACAATTTAATTGGTGATAATCCTCTCGCAGCCTCCTAGGACGTCCACCTACAAGATGGGCAGACGACTTGGTAAGAACCGCAGGTCGACGTTGGATGCAGGCCGCTTCCAACCGCAGTTCCTGGAGATCAATGAGGGAGGCCTTTGTCCAGCAGTGGACGTCCTGCGGCTGATATGATGATGATGAATCCTCTCGCATTTTATTCAGTTTAAATAAAAAAAATAATAATTTAATAAATCATCATAAGTGAAACTACTTACATAAACGTTAAAATGCATTCGAATTCATATTTCTCATTACTGAAAAGTTAAGCTTGCAACATACTCGACGCGACCTACTAATCTATCTACACAGCGTGGGTGCGTACCGAAACACCACATAATCACTGCTAGCGTTCACGTACAGTGCGTTCAGCGTTATTTTGCCTCTGACAGCTGTTTCTGTTAGGTTGGCATTACCCGCCATTTTTGCTAGGAAGTCAACTATCGTAGTGTGAAGTTCCATGCGTTTTTCTTTAAAAAATAATAATTTTAAACGTGTTAATCATGCCAAAAAGGATTCAAAGTAGTGGCAGAAAAATTGTATCCTCAGTTCGTAATTTTTGTGAACGGGAAAAAGCTAATGGAGGACCAATAATACCATTTGAACATGTTCGTCAACGTGTAGCCGCCATGACTGGTAAGTAAATTAGTGTTACCTGCTATTCATAGTTTCCCGTTATTTAAGGATCGAAAGTTATTTGTTTTGCTAATAGATTATTGTTTGTATGTAGGCACGATGTTTTAATTGTATAATACATTCCGTACATACATATGTATACATATGTATTATTCAGATATTAGATATTTGTTATAAAAACATAGTATTTGATTGTTATTGTATATACTAGCTGCGCCCTGCGGTTTCACCTAAGCAAGTTCCGATCGATTTTTTTTCTTTAATACAAACCTTTGTTACATTATGTATTTTTTAATAAAAAGATAAATTTAAAAAATGTACCTACATATGCATGTAAGTAATGTAACGTTGTTGTGTATTTCAGGCGTTTCTGAGAGAACCGTCACCACTATTACCAAAGAGTGTGAGGTTGCTGCATCCACGTCTAAGAAAATATCTACTCCCAGGAAAAAACGCTGCCAATCGAATAAAATTCAGTTAGATGATTTTGACCTATGTGCAATCAGAACTAAAATTCATCAAATGTACGTAGTCAGAAAGGAGGTGCCTACTTTGGGCAAGCTTTTGGCTGAATTAAAAAATGAAATTAACTTCAATGGAGGTCGTACCACACTATGGAAAATAATTCGGCAAATTGGATTTAGATTTAAAAAATGTGGCTCTAAAAGAAAACTTTTAATGGAACGATATGACATTGTAGCCTGGAGGTACAGATACTTAAATATTTTAAGACAAAATCGAAATGAAGGCCGACCTATTGTATATCTTGATGAAACTTATATACACGCTTCATATTCTGTCAACAAATGTTGGCAGATGGAAAATGAACAAGGCGTTTTAAAAAGCGATTCAGTTGGTGCACGCTGGATCATCGTTCATGCAGGTGGCGAAATGGGGTTTATACCAAATGCACAGTTAATATTTAAATCGCAGTCGAAATCAGGAGATTACCATGATGACATGAACAGGACGAATTTCATGAAATGGCTAAAAGACAAACTCATCCCCAATTTACCGCCTAACAGTTTAATTGTTATGGATAATGCGCCCTATCACACTGTAAAGGTGAACAAGGCACCAACAATGAGCTCTACCAAAACTGATATGCAAAATTAGATCACAAATAAGGGGTTATCTTATCTTCCCACTATGGTGAAATCCCAATTATATGAAATAATAAAAGAGCATAAAGAAGCTCCAATATATGAAGCTGATAAACTACTTGAAGAGCATGGACACAAAGTGGCTAGGCTACCACCATACCACTGCGAACTTAATCCCATAGAATTTATGTGGAGCCTGTTGAAAAGGCGAGTAGCTGCTAAAAATGTTGGACAGGAAGCAGACAAGATACTACAATTAACAGAAGAAGCGTTCCAATCAATCAGTGCAGAAGACTGGCAGAAGCAGTGTCAACATGTGTGCCATATTGAACAACAGTTTATTAAAACAGATGGAATTATAGACTCCGAAATCGATAAATTTATTATAGAATTAAATGACGAGTCTGATACAGAATCGGACAGCAGCAGTTCCGACGATTCACGTTCATTAGCAGACAGTGACGAACCACTACCACTAGCGACCCGCTTAGATCACTCTTATTCAAAATAAATAAAACCTATAAAAATGTTGTTTTAATTTAGTCGTTTATTACCTATGTTTATAGATAAATGCAAACTTGAGGTACACAATACTAATTCAAATACCTATCCTAATTATTTTACCTAACTATCGGGGCCGGCGCCCTGCAGTTTTACCCGCTGATCCCGTACTTGTGAATGATGGGATAAAAAGAAACCCACATACCAAATCACATCAAAATTGGTTTAGTAGTTCTAAAAATTACAAACTTACATTCTAACATCCAAACTTACTTTAATTGAGAAATTTAACTACGAAAATATTTCGCAGTTTCATACTGGGTATCTTCAAAGCCTTAAGCGGCAACACAGAGCTCAGATTAGCCAACATGACAGCCAGAGGCAAAATAACGCTGAACGTACTATAGCGTTCAGTCATCGCACTGGTGACAGTTGCTGTCATGGATTCGGAACGCTCATGAGCGCGCTCGCACTCAGTGTACCTATATAATTTCATAACAACAATAAAACTATGAGATGGCAATGGACAGAGGAAAGTGGAGAGTTCTCATATCGGATGCCAAGACTCACTTTGGGTCCCTGCGCCATGGAGTAAGTAAGTAATGAACAATAATGTCATGCAAAGGGAAGAAAATCATGTAACTAAAGGAGTGTAAGATATGAATATGGATGGATATAGAAATAGAGGAAGGAAGACGAGATGGATGGACTGTATGAAGAATGATATGGGTAAGAAAGAAGCGACAACGGAGATGACAGCTAATAGAGGTATGAAAGAAAAATACATGTTGTGCCGACCCCACGTAGTGTGAGAAAAGGGTAGGAAGAAGAACAATAAAACCAACCAACCAATCAGCTGTCCTGTTACTTTTGACAGGGATGCTCACGGTGATTTCGGTTTGGAGCATGGACGTTGTTTATACACAAGTGGCGATCACAATAGGCCACAATGGCCGTAGTGATACAAAAGCCACAAAAGCTTTTAAAACAAAATAATGGACGTTGTTAGCGCAAAATGGCGGATGTAATGACGTCATTTATGACGATTAACGCGACATGTATATCGCGCTCACGGTGATTCCAGAACGCTTGTTAGCGCGTTGATATCGATTTTAGCGTGTTTCGGAATGCACCCCGTGTCGGCCGTCGTGTCGCTCTGTCTCTCTCTCTCTAACGCCATGCATCACGTCGGATGCGTCTGCGACTTATAAAAATATCCGAGAAACAAGATTCTCATCGGACGGCCGGCAGTTTAATTCACGTCCGCGACTTATTGCCGACAGTTAGCACATGTCCACGAATATTATTGGCTACATATAGCATAAGTCGCGTCCGTGAGTCACGACTGTAAGCGTCGCCGCACACGAGCCACGCGCCACAACCACAAAACGCCGCCACCTGAAGCTTGAAGCGGCTACTTAGTAGCAGAAACGCGCGACTGTCACTTTTTACTTTTTTCCTTCATATTCATATGAAATATGCAGAAAATGCAGTCCGCAGCTCAGTTGCGGCATTTTGTGGCAGTGGCGCGTGAATCGTGTGGGAGTTAATGGCAGGTTCCTATATCCGTCGGTAACCGACTACGGCTCGTATCTCCTTGGAAAATGTGGCAAACTTTTATCAGGTTTTCAAGAAGAAACTAGTCGTAGCTGGTTACCGACTGATACAGGAACCCGCCATTAGTCGCGTCCGATAGTATGTTTCTTATCTTTAATGTGGGCTTTTCAGTTACGTTCAAAAAAATCCATCTGGCTCGATAGATAGCGCTGACTCTATCATTCACAGCAAATGTAGTGTTTAATTTAGGTTTTTGTCAAAGTCACAATGTCAAAATATATTAACTATCATTTGACAGTCTATAACAGAGTAACATCATCTATTTTAAACACAGACCTAAATACCACACAAAAAATTAAACACTAACGCGTGTTTAAAAAATTCTTCAGCAATTTTTGTTTTGAAACTTTCTTAAACAGCGTTTAGCGAGTGTTTAACTTTATAGTGATAAGACCCAGAGAATATTATTTCGAGACGGTCTTGAAAAGCCCCCATTTAAGAAATCGTTTTTCGAGAATCCGGCTGCATATAGTCGAAGCTGTAAATATTTTCATAAGCAAGTCTATTGCGTTTAAAAAGATAGCAACGCAATAAATGCGTTTTAAATAGGTATGTATTCCCTGATTTGTTTTAGTGTTTCCTTGTCAGTGGATTGGATGAGGCGTCCGAATGTCTCCAGCCCGACTTGGCTCTTTAGTGTTTCCAGCTGAAAGGAAATTTATGAAGTTAATACCGAGTTGAAGGGAATAAAATAAATAATATTGTTAATTTCGGTAACTTATACATAATTACTCATTTAAACGGGTATTTATCGCGTATGTACCTTTTTTGTTTGCTATCCCGACGTTTCCACTGCAGTTGAAATACAGTCGTAACGTCAAGATAGCAAATAAAAATGTACATACGCGATAAATACCCGTTTAAATGAGTAATTATGTATAGTGATGGCGTTTACATTAAGGGTTATAGATATCTCATTTTAAGCAAAAATATGCTTGTTAGAAGATACCGTTCTTCTTTACATATAATAAAATAAAAATATTTTATTTCAGACAACTTAATACAGCCCCTATCTAAAACACACACAGAAAATAAAATTAATTCAAGAACCCTTACTAATATTATAAATGCGAAAGTAACTCTGTTTGTTTGTTACCTTTTCACGACTAAACGGCTGAACGGATCGTAATGAAATTTGGCAAAAAAATAGATTACATCCTGGGGAAGGACATAGCATATCTTTTGTTTCAAAAATGAAATGGGTTCAAATCGAAATAGGGGTTCAAAGTTCCATATAATATAACCGCCGTTCTTTGACGAGAAGTCATTTTTACACATAACATTCATTAGAATGTTACCTCGGGCCGCCAATGCCCTAGCCCAGTGTTCCGCAAAGTGTGTGTCGCGGCACACTAGTGTATCGTGGTCATTAATTGGCGTGCCGCGGGAAAAATCAATACTTGCCATTAATAT
Organism: Philereme vetulata; assembly: GCA_918857605.2. NCBI lineage: Eukaryota > Metazoa > Arthropoda > Insecta > Lepidoptera > Geometridae > Philereme > Philereme vetulata. The sequence continues at coordinate 4,236,758 of OU975462.1, forward strand.
TATAAAAAGAGAGCATACAAAATGTATGTTCATGGCGTAGAATAGTTTAGATATAAACAAAACAAAAAAAAAATTTAAAACTACATTAACAGCTACACATGCAAGGCTGATAATATATAGAATAATTACAAAAGATATGATATTAAATTCTTTCGAACTTACAATATTAGTATAGATGGGTAAATATGTAGTTTTTAGTTAGAATAATAGTGTTACGCCGAGGCTGTTACAGAATAAGTAATAGTAAAGTAATAGTCAGCTTCTCGAAGTTATACCTACTGTGTCACAGAATAGGTAATACTTGGTATGGAATATACCTACATACCACGTTTTTACCTACAGTTGCACAGATTAAGAAATAGTAATAGTCAGTCGAAATACCTACACTTTTCTAGTAACTAGTGGAAATATCGAGAAGGTTCTGGAAATAATGCGCGGTATAAATAGTGCGTAGAGACGCCCCATGGAGTCAGTCTTGATTTGGCGATACGTGCGAACATTTCGGTGACTTTTAGTGGTTTATTGTGTAACCGTGGTGTGATTTACTGTGTTATGAATCTTTGTGATTAAGATCGTGTATTTATTTTTTTAGTGTTGAATAAAAGTGTTATTTGGGTTAGGTTCATTTTAGTTATTTTATCCCGGACCCTCAGCTCGTAACAATATGTAAAGTACCTGTAGATGCGTGACGGCGCGTAAGTCTATGGAGTGCGCCGGGTGCGCGTGCGCGAGCGCGCGGCGGCGCAGCTCGTGCGGCGTGTCGGCCGCCGCGCCCGCGCCCTCGCCCCAGCGCGCCGCGCCGCCGCGCCCCTCCAGCGGCGACGCCGGCCGCGACCCGGGCGGCGCCACCAGTCCACTGAAACAATACTACGCATTAACTAACTCCTCCTCGCGAAGCAGGCTGTGCCCAAAATAAGTGTAGCACAGAGAGCCATGGACCGCGTCATGCTCGGCATCACACTCTTAGTTCCAGTTCCCGATACCGACATTCGCAAGCAGACTAAAGTACAAGGCGTCGCAAGCGAATATTGGGGCTCAAATGCAGTTGGACAGGACTGTTGCCCAGACGTAGTGACGACAGGCGGACTAAGGCACTAACGTGGAGGCCGAGAACTGGCCATGAACATAGGGGACGTCCACAAGCGAGATGGGTCGACGACATCAATAAATCCGTGGGTCGTACATGATTCAGATTAGCACAGGATCGGGAAGAATGGCAGAAAAGAAGAGAGGCCTATGTCCAGCAGTGCGTCGACACGCGCTGAGAATGATGATGATGAAACTAAATTTATAATACTTATTTATTTTTTCTTTTTACTACTTTTTCGTAAAAACATTCGCAAATTCATTCTTCATGTCTGTGGCGTGCAAATGATAACTTCAATAAATTGTGCAAGAGTAATGATTTTGACATTTTATGTACGAGTGTCAACTCAGCTAGATAGAGCGATTGAGCAAACACTTTTTTGGTAGCGGTAATGTTCTTATGCTTTAACTTACTTATTAATTTAGACTAATACCATATTATTAATTATTGATTAATACGGGTATTTATCGCGTTTTTAGGGTTCCGTACCTCAAAAGGTAAAAAAGGAACCCTTATCAGATCACTTTCTTATCCGTCTGTCTGTGTGTAACCACCGATTTTCTCAGGAATGGGTGGACCTAGCAAGTTGAAATTTTGAAACAGATACTGAGGTGTATACAAGGTCCTGAGTCAAGACGATAAAAAGATATGCGCAAGTTTAGATTTTCGCGAAAACTTGTAACAACCAAAATTTACCTTAATTTCCAATTTTTTTTTTTAATTTTCTTTTTACTTGTCCTGTAAGACCTATTTAACCAAAATTGACAATTCTAAGTCCACCGGAAGTCCCCGGTTTTGGGTCGAACACCTACACAAAAAACAAGGTCAGCACAGAATAAAGGAAAAATTCTACAAAATAAAAACAAGTTGGAAATTAAAGGGTGTCCCCATACATACCTAGTCAGGTCATAAATTCTGTCACATGTTTAATATAAAATATTTGAAACAAGTTTATTCATTATGTAACCATTTATATACCAAAATGAACTTAACAAAACATAGATTCTTATGACACTAAAGTTTATTCAAAATGACCTCCGTAATTTTGAATACAGGCCTTCAATCTGCGCGGCCAGTCGTCTATCGTAGCACGAACGAGGTCCATGTCAATATCGGCGGCTGCCTTAATCAAGGATGTCTTGCGTGACTCCAAATTGGGATGAGGCTTTGAGCACGCCTTTTCCTCCAAGTGTTGACATATCTTGTAATCTAACGGATTCAAATCTGGACTGGAGGTGGGCCAGTCTTCGTGCCGGATGAAGTCGATTTCACGCGACGCCAGCCAGTCTTGTGTGCAAGAGCACACAAGACTGGAGACATAGAGCGAAGACGCTCTATGAGCTGGCGCCGAATCTTGTTGGAATACCCAGTGCCTGTTATTGAACATGGTATGAGGAACAGGTTCCACAAGGTTCGTCAGGACTGTATTTTGATACACAACTGCATTCGTTTTTACACCTTTCTCACAAAAATGTACCTCTGTTAAGCCCCAATAAGAAACTCCCAACCATACCATGAGCGAGGATGGAAAATGACCTCGTTGGACACGCGGAATATGGTTGCTCGCTTCTTCACTACTGTGTGCGTACACCTTATCATTTTGTTTGTTGTAGCTCTCTTCTACGGTAAAAATTTTTTCATCCGATAAAAGAATTTCCCGATATTTTTTTCCCGCGTACCGCTTCAACAAAGCGCGGCATGTCTTCAGTCTCAGGTCCATTAGACGAGCATTCAAACGATGTCTTGTTTTTCTTCGATATGCCCGAAGCCCTAAGTCTTCATTTAACACCCTTTTCACCGTGGTTCTGCTTAACCCCATCTGAAGGGCCAACAGTTTCTGCTTACGTTTGGGATTTCTTTGAATTCGCGCCTTCACAGCTTTTATCACTGCTGGAGTCCTAACAGACCGAGGGCGACCACTTCTTGACCTGTCATCTACACTAGAGTCTTCATTGTATCGTTTGATGGTGCGATAAACGAATCTTTTGGTTATATTCAAATTTTGCAGTATGTCAAAAATTTGAATTGGCGCGTAACCGCAACGATGCAACGCACTAACTGCAACGCGGTCTTCTTTAAGCGTCCACTCCATATTTAAAAATGAGTAAAATTCTAAAAAGTATACATTTTTATTTTCATGAACAATTCGAAATTCGAATTCTATAAACTTTTTTGTGGCCAGCATTCTAAAAGAAAAGTTTTTACTGTGTGACAATAACTATGACCTGACTAGGTATATACATAGTTGACGCCAGTTAAGATAGTCCTCTGAGTTGTATGGGCACTCATACAATTTAGAGGACTAGCTTAATCGGCACCAACCTCAAATAAGGTAAATGAATAAAATTGTGCTAGTGTAAAAAAAAATATAAGAAAATATTAATTGCAATATTATGCTAGTGTGCGCAGAACATTTTACAGTAAAGACTATAGCCATTGAGTCCGATTTTTATAGTTAATGGTACAGGAATTAATTGTTAAGTTAATATAGCTGTTAGTTTCCCGTAAAATAAATAAATAAACAAAAGATAATCACCGTTCAATAATCGATACGACACTGCCTTGTCAAATTTATAAAATACTGTTACGCCGAGGCTGTTACAGAATAAGTAATAGTCGGTATTTCTCGAAGTTATACCTACTGTGTCACAGAATAGGTAATACTTGGTATGGAATGACCTACATACCACGTTTTTGCCTACCGTTGCACAGATTAAGAAATAGTAGACAAATAAAATACCTACACTTTTCTAGATACTAGTGGATGGTTCTGGAAATAATGCTCGGTATAAATAGTGCGTAGAGACGTCCGCAGAGTCAGTCTTGATTTGGCGATACGTGCGAACATTTCGGTGACTTTTAGTAGTTTATTGTGCGATAGTGTTGTGAATTAGTGTGTTGTGATTAAGATCGTGTATTTTGCATTTTAGTGTTGAATAAAAGTGTTATTTTGGTTAGATTTATTTTCATTATTTTATCTTGAACCCTCAGCTCGTAACAATACTATAACATCACCATCTTTTACAGTATAAGGGCCGATTTATCAATCCTCAGTTAAATCGTCGAATAGCTTTTGTTTTTTTTTTTGTTTTAAAAGGTCTTTATTGAACATAAATATTTACAGCGTATTACAACTAAACACAGTTTAGTATAATAGTATCTTAAACTAGAATAACTCAGCAGGTTATAGCACCTTTATAAGTTTTTTGATAAAATTAGTATTTATGAGAGTAACACTTTTTAAATCAGTTTTCTTATTTTTATGTAGCCAAAATTTTTCCAAAAGTACTTATTAAAAAAGTTGATATGAGCACTTTGTATAGCGCGCATTTTTAAGGTCAAAAATAAATAGAATTGTGTAACCTGTAAAATTATCTGTTTGTTTATCAGGGGAATAAATATTTTCTATTTTTCCATCGTCATTTATCTAGAGAACAACTATCAGTGTTTTATGCTAGCCAACTTCACACTAGCCTACTTACATATTTATATATTTTTATTGCTAAGTAAATAACACCTAGTGATGTAAACCCACAATAGAACCGGCACAAACCTCACTGGTTTTTAGATGCTATAATTGTAATCTTTGTTAAAATAGTTAATAAATATAAAAAAAAACTAACTGTGTGCAAGCGAGGTGCACAGATACTGTATTCAACGTGCTAGAGAAGAATAGCAACAAAACGGTATTTGACATTTGACGTTAATTGTATTTACCTGAAAAAAATTGGCCCTTAGTGAGTTTTTCAACATCGCCTATTTTTATTTTACGGATAACTTGAAGTCCGTACTCAAAAGTATGTGTTTCAAGTGTGTAGACCGGTAAAGGGATGCAAAGTAAGCGCTTGCTGTCTTCCTTAGCGATATCCAGGTCTTCAATGTTGCTTGATAGTTGATCAGTGTATAAATTAAGTATTTCGTAGCTGCATTTCACTAGTTGGTAGAATTGGTATTGGTATGGTATTTTTGTCGTAAATATTTGGTCTTTATATAATAATTACAAGTAACTTATTAACAAAAATATAACAGACTTCAGATAACAACAAAAACCAAACAACTCTACCAATTTTAATGAAATTTCCATGGGAGCAATTTAAAAGTATATCCTTTCAAATAAAAAACTAATTTTCCAAATCGGTTGATATATAACGGAGTTCTGAGCCAACAAACATATCATAACATAAAAATTAAAAAAAATTAAGACATGGTTTTCACATGGCTGCCATTGTCAAACCTGGACCAAATGTAAATGGGACCACACGGGAAGCACCAGCTTTCAAATATTTATATTATATTTATATTTCTGGACATTTCACACAGCGCTATCTAGCCCCAAACTAAGCAGAGCTTGTATTATGGGAACTAGATAACTGATAGAATACTTATATACTTTGTTTTTGTAAATACATACTTATAATATATAGAAAAATAACCAGACCCGGAACAAATATCTGTAGATCATGCAAACATTTGTTCCGCGGCGGGAATTGAACCCGCTACCTCCTGCGTCTCAGCCGGCTATTCGCCCACTGCACCACGGAGGTCGTCGAAATAAAAAAAGAATCACCAAAACCTGTTCACCCAGTCTGAAGTTCTAAGGTAACATAAAAAAACGAGTGTGCTTTAGACCACACGACTGAAGTAAAACTTCTTTTTCAAAAATAAATTTATAAAATTGTTCAATTACAAAATTGTCCACACGTCTGTAAGTCGATCAGTCTATGTTCATTCTGGACAGACGCAACTCGCATTCGCACATTAACGTTTAAAATAGACGAAACGTAACTCTCTCTCTCTTTCTATCTTCACTAACTTATCTCAACTTCCGTTCACACTTTTCGTAACGCATTCACCAGCTTACTCCCCAATTCAAGCGTGCATAGTTTTACTTAAAAAAAATATAGTCGAATTGAGAACCTCCTCTTTTAATGAAATCGGTTGAAAATAGGCCATGTTTTGTCTAGTACATAAAGTATACTGCGATAACTTTTTTACGTCCAACTACAGGTGCCCGAGGCATTAGAACTGACTCGCTCGGCTCTATTGCTGGGGTAGCGATCACTTTATTAATCTGAACCTTATTTGTATGGGACGAGGATCTAACGCAGTTCACAACTAGCGCGGGAGGTAATGTCAACAAATAAATAAATAAACAAAGCTGGACATTTCAGACCGCGCTTTCTAGCCCCAAGCTAAGCAGAGCTTGTATTATGGGAACCAGATAACTGATAGAATACTTATATACATTTTTTGTAAATACATACTTATAATATATAGAAAAACATCCAGACCCGCAACAAATATCTGTATATCATGCAAACATTTATTCCGCGGTGGGAATCGAACCCGCTACCGCCTGCATCTCAGCCAGCTATTCGCCCACTGCGCCACGGAGGTCGTCGGAAATGTATATTATATATATATATCATATGTTTATTACTAAAAACTTAGCAGTAAAGTACAACTGTTTTTAATAAATAAATTATTATTATTCTTATGTACGCGGTTGCTCTGGAAATCTACGGGAGAGGACAATGTTCAGCAGCATTGGACGACCATTGGGTTCTATGACGATGATGATTCATTAAGGGGACACCGGAGGGACAATCGCCCATACAACACGTACTACCAAGATCATTTCTAATTGGAGCATATTTCTTTCTACCTTAATAAGGTATTATTCAAATTTGAATAGTATTTATCTAGGTTCCCAACCATATATTAGATCAAAATACTTACCTAAAATGAAATAGAAGCGTATCGCGTTCTGCATGTTTTTACGTCATAAAAGACCTGTTTTCAACCTAATTGTTTCGTATTAAAAACAACAACATCTTACGTATCCTAGTCATGGGAACATATATTATATCGTCTATAGTGTGACCATTAGTGCTGTGCACTCCCTGAGGTATGCGCGCGGCGAGACGGGGGGGAGAATCGACTGCTGCGCTCTGTCAGTTCACCGTCAACGCTCGTGGCGGCAGGTAGTGTTATTTGTATCGGACTGTCTATGTCAGACACACATGAGATAAATATTCAAAGATGGGTCGTGCGATAATGTTATCGATTCATTCATAATAAATTTGCAAGACTCTGATTCAAGTTCCGGTGGCGAAGTGGAAGATGAAGATGATGACGAAATGGAAGATGAAGTTGAAACAGAATCTGTGTCAGAATAACTTTCGTTAGAATATATAATTGTTTGTAAATATAAAAAATGTTCAATAAAACAAGTCCTTTGAATTATAAGTTTAGTTCTTATTTATCACCTGCATATTTTTAATAAAATATGAGTATATTTAAGTTACATTTTAATCAACTAAGTAAGTATAATATATTACAGATAGATAGCCTCCGACCATCGTCCCGCCACAAGTCTTGCATTAGAAATGCAAACTGATATCGTAAGATATGTGCGACATGTATTGATCTCATGTGAACTCATGCAGTTTTTTCTTTGCCTCCCACCTCGCCGCGCATACCTCAGGGAGTGCACAGCACTAATGGTCACACTATAGTTACAGAATAACAACACAATGAGAAAAATACAACAAGTTTTCAGTCATCATTTTTGGTATTACGGAACACGGTCATAATCTAATCAAATTTAGAATCGTTCTATTGCTATCACTGTCGCTCTGCGTGGCCAAACTTCGTCACTAAACAGGGATAGCGATATTCAGGCCGAAGTTTTTGACGCGGCCGAATTGAAGTTGCGCTCAGGGTTCGCTGGCGCGTTAATGGAATTCATCAAATAGCAAGATGAACGAACAACCAATAAGTACACTACGTGTTTCGTTATGTACGACATTAAATGAAAACACATTTAGGGCTAATGGCTAGTATAGTTATAAAATAGTTTTTTTTTTCAAATTCATTACCATGGATTTTATTAAATTTTCTAATAACCTTAATTTTAAGTCCTAAAATATCAATGAAACAGCCTGTAATAAAACAGATAAGCAAATAACTTTCATCCATCATGTAAGTAAGGTATCTGTTAAACTGACTAAGCGGCATCGTCGCGAAGGCGCGGCCGATTTACGTTAAAATTGTTTATTGGAAAAGTAACGATTATATGGATAAATATTCAAGCTACAAACCCACCTCTAAAATCAGTTAATACGATTCCGGGTGTGTGTTTTAAATTAATGCCGTACATGACAAAACATGTTGTATAACACACTTACTCAACATAGTTTCCACTATCATCCTGCTTCATGACGTCATTGAGTACTTCAGTCAGGTTGAGAAGTATCGCCGGGAACTTTTGCAAGACCGTGGCGTTTTGTGTCGTCAGTAACGCAGCCAGCCCAAGACCTGAAATGGGAAATAAATTCATCAAATTAACAAGAAATAGTAGATTATTAAACGAGGGGATAAAGTAGTGTTTTGCGTCACGGGTGCTATATTGAATCCCGAACGTAACGAAGGATTCTAGAGTTAACTCAGAAGCGGAGCGAGGGATTTACTAGAATCCTGAGTGCAGAGAGGGATATAAGCACGCCCAAGATGCAGACAGCTTTATCCACGAGAAGAATACTCTACTTTTCACATTTTCTGCGAGACTATAAAAACCAAATCAAGGTTGGTGCATTCTGTCTCTTTGGTTCAAATTTTCATATAGATGAGGTTCCAAATTCAAATCACATTATGCCCGCAAGGGCATAATGAAATTCAGTACAACTTTACTCCCGGCTCAGCCGTAGGGATTTAATCACCTGCTTTCTGTGAGGTTTACATGAGATACAATTTGACATTGTTGAGCAGATGGTGTGAAAAACAATTAATATCCTGATAAAAGAGGTTATTCTTCATGGTAAAACTTTTTAGTCTAACTGATTTGTCCAACAGGAATAAGTTTCTTTATGGTCAAACTGCTGATATAAATTGTAATGTTAGAAAACACTTGCCATCCAGGTCCAAACGGCAATAGATTGTTAGGTTTTTTTCTCTATCATGGTAGTTTTTGACAGCAAGGAAAATTATTCCTGTTTGACTATCCAAATTGACCTCGAGGAGGAAGCTAATAAACGGGACCAGGGAATAAGTTTTGAAGTGATGAAACATGTTCTCATTCACACACATATAAAGTGGACACTTTAAGCCCTCGATTTCAACAATCGCCGATTCTTTGCCACATTAATCTAACTACTACGGCTTAGTGTTTTGTGCCTTTGGTATCACGCTTTAAGGGTCATAATTCGTTTATTTGCTTCAATGTGATTCAAGTACATAAATCTTATAAAATAATATTAGAGTGGCTCACATTCCCCGTACATGACTATTTCAATGCTTTTATTGCGAAATAATTTATAATTGGAACAAATGTTTGCACGATCTACAGATATTTGTTCCGGGTCTGCTTGTTTCTCTATTTTATAAGTATGCATTTACAAAAACAAAGCGACGTATAAAAGTATTCTATCAGTTATCTGTTTCCCATAGTACAAGCTTTGCTTAGTTTGGGGCTAGATAGTGATGTGTGAAATGTCCAGCAATATTTATTTATTTATTTGTTGGCGGTAGATTTAAATTACGCACAGTTCTAAAACCATTACCTGCCGCGCTAGTTGTGAACTGTGTTAGATCCTCGTCCAATACAAATAAGGTTCAGATTAATAAAGTGATCGCGGCCCGAGCAATAGAGCCGAGCGAGTCAGTTCTAATGCCTCGGGCACCTGTAGTTGGACGTAAAAAAGTTATCGCAGTATACGTTATGTACTAGACAAAACATGGCCTATTTTCAACTTATTTTCAAGTTTTTTGTAGATATTAATATATTCTTTAATATTGTAGAACATACTTTTGTTCTATCATCAATAGTTTCCGAACGAAAGTGCCCTAAACGAAAGACGTTTAGGGCACTTTTTTTACACCTTGGGTTACGTTACTCAAGTTTTAGTAAGGATCCCTAATCTTTTCTAGCAACAAATATAGCCTATGTCACTCAGGGTGAATGTAGCTTTCAAATAGTGAAAGAATTTTTGAAATCAGCACAGTAGTTTTTGAGTTTATTCATTACAAACACACAAAAATACAAATCTTTCTTCTTTATAATATAAGTATAGATTAAGTCCACTCACCAACAACCTTCCACCTTTCCACCTGCGTGACCAGATTCATCTTCTCGGTCCACACGTGCAGGAACCGGCTCAGCACCGCGGCCGGCTCAGCGTCTAGCTCCGGCACGCCGGCAGACGCCTCTTGCACCGCCTTGTAGAACAGATCCGTCGAGAGGAGGATCACTCGGGAGATCACGCACAGTTGCACTGACAGGACCATTGGTAGGTCGTCTGTTTCGAGAATTGTGCTGAAAGAAGCACAAACTAAGTTTTAAAAGTAATAGAGTTCCTTGTGAAAGGGATCGCCCGGCTAAATGCAACTACCATACCTATTTTTTATATTACACACTAGCTTCTGCCAGCGGTTTCGTACGCATGGTTTGTCAATAAAAAGTAGCCTTTGTGTTAAACCAGGTTATAATCTACGTACATAACAAATTTCATCGAAATCGGTTCAACCGTTACGACTAGAGCTGCGTCGATCACGATTGATCAAATCTTAACCCTTTGATCTTGATCTTAACCCATGCGCGAGTAATCGGGTCACAGATCTCAAAAAGATCGGCGGCCTTATTACCTAAGCTAAATTGCTGTCGTATCGCTATGCTAGTCAGGCCATCTCTTTCACACGTGAGGTACGTACTGTACGTAAAAAAGGTATGGCCTGACTAGCGATAGCGACGTAACAGCATTTTGGCTTAAGTAATAAGGCCACCGATCGTATTTGACCCACCAACGCCTTACGTAATTGCGATAATGATTCATCAAAAATGAACTTTATTCGCTTGTAATAAGGTTGTTTTTTACACTAAAAAATATAACCAAATAAAGATCGCTACGTAACTGTATTTGTCTCTTTCTTTCGCACGCAGGCAGACACCAGACAGGTACGGCGCTCTCGCTTCCGCGAGTCACGCGACACCTGTAGAAACCGGTTTGATCGGCTCGCTTGCGCGTCTCGACATAACTTTCCCACCGAAGACCCGGGTCCCGCGATCATTTTGACTCGATCATCTTGCCAATGGGTCACGATCGAGCCGGGTTGCAACAAATGATTGACCGACACAGCTCTAGTTACGACGTGATTGAGTAACAAACCAACATCCAAACTTTCGCATTTATAATATAAATGTGATTTAGACACAAAAGCAGACGGGCCTCCTGATGTTAAGTGGTCATCTTCGCCTATAAATTCCTGCAGGACTCGAGGTGCAGTCGATTTGCCTATTTCTGCCGCCAAGCAGTATTGCTATTTCGGTTTAAAGGTATGGTTACCGGTGAAATTACAGGCACATGAGCCTTGACACCTGTATGCATCAACGTATGGACAAGGCAGTGCATCGTAGGGCACGTTTCCAAGATGACTTACGAGGCAATAATTTGCTATAGACGATGGTTACCACTTAACATCAGGTAGGCCATATGCTTCTTCCATCTCGAAGTAGTATAAAAAAAGCAAATGACGTGTTTTAATGCATGAATACTGTTGAAGAAGGAGATGCATTAACAAAGAGACAATTGGCTAAAACTATAAATTTTTTATAACGATTTTCGTAATGTTTCCTTCACTTGTGCTGTGAGTGACCTTACTCCGGGCCAAATTTCATGATTCTAATTTCTAGGTCAACAGGATATATAGGCCATATAGTTTTGACTTTTTTTTTGTTGCAAAAGTCAAAATATGCGTCATAAATGACCGTATTTTTCGATGGCATTGATTTTATTTCATTTCATTTATTCCTTGCGAAAATGGGTACAGTTACATAGAAACAGATAATAAAACAATTTAGAATCTCCATAATCAGCTTATGAGCAAGGAATATGAAACAATGTCAATTACAAAACACGTTTGTTAAATACAAAAATACAAATGAATAAAAAAAATATTTACGCATACAATAAAATGTTAGCAACTTAGAAGCTTGATTTTTTTACACCTCCAAGGTATGTAAACCTAAGTATTTGATATTGACGCACAACGAAGTGGCCCTTTATGGGTTTCATTTTTTCATTCGAGGTACGGAACCCAATAAATTAAATAACATACACACAAGAGTTTGTATCTGTATTTCTGCAATTCATGACTATAAACGAAGCCCAATCACAGACAAGATTGTATGAACTCACTAAGTCATCTTCGACGAAACAGATAGCCTCCATTTTGAGAACAGTTATCGCTCCCTCAGTTCTCATATCACTTAGCATACCATTTCCAACCCTAATAATCGTCGGCCAGACTCTCATAAAGGCATTTCTCTCAGGGTAAGTCACACTGATACAGATATCCGCCATTTTGAGAACAGTTACCATTGCCTCAGTTCTCATATTACCTCTGGGGGCCTATTACGAACTCTTAATTCCAGGCAATATACGCTGTAAATTGAACTGCCCGCCATTTTTGTAATATGAACTTGTAATGGCAGCCAGTCAGAGGTCACGTGACACTTGGCCGACTTCTAAACGAAAAGTGGCTGGAAATACCGTAATACGAGTGTGTCCATTTGACATTTCTATCCATGTTTTATCTGTCAAATCAAACCATTCTGTTTACGCTGCGACAATTGAGCTTTTTGTGAATTGTTTTGGATTTTCAATTATAAAAAATATTGTTTTCGGCCATTAAACCTCCATAAAAATGAGTGAAGAGTTAAAAATGTTTGAGTTCTTGGAGAGTGATTCTTCGCAGGAAAATATAAATATGAAATTACAGAGAAAACGGCTACGAGATGAGTGCAATCCGTTTTCTATGAGCGACGCCCAATTTATCAATCGCTACCGGTTGTCGAAAGAATTGGTGCGTAATCTATTTCTTTGTGGGAGGTCAAAAATTCCCATAGTAGTGTCTCGAGCTGAGTGAAGTTAGCACGCCGTCACCGAGAACTATCATCTGACGATCTCAAATAAATAAAAGCATCGTAAATAGATAGTAAATTAAAAATTAGGTATCTAAAACAAAAAAAAACAACCCTGAGTAACGAAATCTAAAATACTGACGCCATTTTACACTGACCACCAATTAAACTATTACTCACAAGCTCTACACTACACTTACTAAAAGTTATCATAGAATTCCATCACTTAGATTCTCAAGTGGTTAGGCAAAAGTTATGAACGAGGAACTTCCCGCCATACAACGACGACGTTCCGTTCGGAAACCTAGTATCGTTGTGATTTTGACATACTTACTAAGAAATAAGTACTTAACTACATACTTGTAATGAAATTTCTAACACGACGTTCATTCTTTGGTAAATTGTATCAACATTTTATTAAATTGAATTATTTTTCTCACACTAAATGTGTTAAAAAATAAAACCGTAGCATTCCGAAAAATATTCACCGGCGTTTCTGAACGTTGCGTGCGAAACATAAAAACCGGCCATAGACAACGTATCCGTAACAAGCCAGCTTGAATCCGGCCAGCGTTAGGTACCTCATATTACCAAATAGAACAAGGCAGTATTAGGCCGTAAACTGAACTGCCTGGAACTTGGATGTTTAATATAAAGTTCGTATTAGGCCCCCTGGTCGGAGTAGGTAGAGCTATTTAGGTTCATTGACCGCAAACATTGATGTTAATATGGATATTCCATTAGATTCCGACTGATCCTCCGGAATTTTCCGGATTTATCCGGGATAATTATTTTTATCAATAAGAGCAACACGTTGCCGCTTTGTTGAAACTCGTGATATAGCCGCATACGCCGATAACGAAAACAATAGCGGGGTGTTTCTGTCGGAGCGACGCACCTGTTTTGTCGCTTTCTGCACCACTACTATTCAATGGTTTACCGACAGTAACTTGTTGTCAAATGTCTCACTCGATTACTTCGGTTCTTAGAGTGCGCTTGTTTGCTTCCTGTTGTGTTTTGTTGTGAGGTGAATTTCTTTTGACCCTGGCTTGTTTAATAGCTTTTTGTTATTTTTCTACTTAAAAAGCAAATCCCGGGATTTTGGGAATATCCATATTATTCTTACATATGGCAAGTACACAAAATAGCTCTACCTAGTCCGATCACTGCATATTACTTAGCATACCATTTCAAAGGCTTATCTTTTATATCTATTGTTAGTTTAAAATACTCACTGTATAACCCTAATAATAGTCGGCCAGATGACTTTAACTCCCAAAAAGGCATTTCTCTCAGGGTAAGTCACACTGATACAGATCTCCGCCATTTTGAGAACAGTTATCACTCCTTCAGTTCTCATATCACTCAGCATATCATCCAGTAGCGCCATACATTTTCCGCCCGCACCTGTTAGGAATTCCTCGGGACATAGGAGTGTGTAGGCTTGCATTATGTATACTACTATCCTTAGGTGTTCGGAAGATTGTTCTGAAAAAAAAAATATATTTTAGAAGCGATTAATTTGAGAACATAGCGAGGTAGCTGAGGTGTGACAGGTATTTAAATTATTTTCCCTTTCCTAGTGACAATTTGATTCAAATTATACAAATTGATTAGGTATCAATTAACGTTACTGGCCATGTTCAAGGCACATGAGACTTTAAACGTGAGATTACTTTGTGTAAAAATTAACTTACCTAAAATGGGATGTAAATTCTCAGCTAATTGCAACGTTTCAGGGTCACCAACTTGCGAACACTCTAGAATAGCCAACCAGAGTTCCAACGCGTCTTCTAAAAGATACACGTGTGCCGGTTCCGAGAGTTTTGTAGATTCGTTCACTACACTCAGTACCCAGGGTCGTATGCTGGGCGCACATTCACCTAATGCCTGTGGGAATAACGTTCAATTTAGGTTGAAAAGGATATGAGTTCTAACGTATCTTCTAGAAAATACAAGCATACTGGTTTGGAGAGTTTTGTAAATTCTGGGACACATCCGTAAGGAAGATGGAAGCTGAAGACTTTGAAAGAGAGGATAGAAGACCTAAGATCCGAGCCTAACATCATAGGAGAAACTAAAACCTCAAGACTCCTCGATCGGTGGCGTGGTCGGAGACACATCGGGCCGCCGAGGTACCGCTTAAAGTTACGAACTCAAAGCACTCAGCACGAACTTCATGCCGTCATCTGGACCCAAGCAACAATGGAGTAAGAAACCTGGCGGTCGGTCAGAGATCAAGATCCAGTTTAGGTAATTGTGGCGCAGCAGTAAGTACCTTGAGTAAGTGCACGAGTGCACTGAGCGCGGCGGCGCGCAGCATGTTGTGGTGCGCGGCGTGGTGCCACAGCTGCGGCAGGTACGAGAACAGCGCCGCCGTGCCGCCGCCGCGCGCCACGCCCGCGCCCGCGCGCTCCATCACGTACGAAACCACGTGCAGCACGTGCATCTTTGTGTCGCACTCTTCTGACTCCACCTGAAGAAAAATATTGTGAAAATGCTGTATTCAAAAAAGGATTAAGCTGGGAACAAACTAGTGAAGCGAAAGGCATAAACTATTCAACTTCGAAGTTGAAATTGTTTATCGTGCTTCCCAACATTTCATCTATCGTGCTTCGCAACGCTTCGACTATCTGATTACTGCTGCGTGGAGAACATACTTACCAATAGCTCATATAGTGCTGCAATAGCATGTGGCGCAAAGGGCGTAAACTGTTCAACGTCGAAGTTGAAATCGTCTATCGTGCTTCGCAACGCTTCGGCGGCGGCTAGCTTCACTGCTGCGTCTTCGTTGTGGCTAGTGAGAGGTTCTAACAGCGCTGCGTAGATTGCTGGTCGGATGGATGGCGAAGCGCGTACACCACACCATTGTCCTATAAATAATATCATATAATTTAGAAGTTATTTGTGATGTCCTTTCTTTGTTTTTGTTGAGGTGCGGTAGATCTTGGTAAGAAAATATTAATAATTAAACCAAAATTATAACTACAGTTGCAATTTAGTTACCTTTATGCTGTCTTTATCACAGATTTGGATTTTATTCAGGTTATCTTGTGTAAGAGCTAAAAACCAAATAAAAAACCTTACCGATTAGTTGGCAGACTCGCCTCCGTATTATCCTATAATTATTATCTTTAATTTTTAATTCTTGACAAAGTACTTTTGTAAACCATTCATCGAAATCCACCTGAAAAAATGTAATCATGTTATTTGCAATACTTTTGTAGGAAAACATTCTGAAATAATGATTAGCCAGAACTTTGTTTCATTGTCATTGCATTTTAAAATAATGTAATAAACTTACGTCGTCATAAAGATCGAAAGCTGCCAATCCGACCGCATTATAGATGGCGTCTTTGTGCAGAATAGCGGGCAGGTCGTCTGGATTGATCTGGTCCTGTAAAGTGCCGAGTAGACGGACCAACTCCGGCCCGACCACGTCACGGAATGGGAAGAGCTCGCTGAATAAAGCTTCTGTACAAGGCTGCAGACAAAAAGTACCATATTAAAGCCATACAGGTGTTGTGATGTTAGGACTACATATTACATTTTAACTGGAGCGAAGCAAGCTTCTCAAATTGTATGAAAATGTTGCGAACGGTTGTTATTGCCAAGCAAAGTAAGCTATTTACCCTAATCTATTCCTACTTGGGTTATTCAACACGTAGTTCAAATTTAAAATGTTCCAATATGATGTTAGGAAAGAGATCCTTTAATTATTGTTCGAAAAACACGCGGGCGAAGCGAGCCTCTCAAATTGCGTGAAACATGTTGTCGGCAAACATAGCAAGTTACCTAGAATTAGCCAGGTCGTTAGGGAGTAAGAAATCTAAGAATGTCTGATATGTAGATTAACTTTTTTTTTTCTTTTTTTTTTTGGCGGTAAATCAATAACTAGTCAACTCTACCTGCCATCTACTGTTCTCCTTGCAATTCCAACAACAATACACCAGTTTTTATTCACATCACTTCACTGCACTGCTATATAACCTACAATTTGAAATGGATACTACAACTTTCCAAAAATCCTTATCTGAGATGGGGCTAATGTTCCATGCAACAATGGAGGAATTTGAAGGGAAGCTCCTCAGAAGCAAGTCACCAGCCGCAGACATGCCAGCCTTGGCGAATGAGTTTGCCATTTTTAAAACGTATGTGGTAAAATCTCTCTGCACTTTACAAAGTCAAATTGCTATGCTTGGTGGTCAAATGGACAGTCTTGAGATGCGTAGTCGAAGGAAAATCCTGCTCTTTCATGGTGCTCCAGAGGTGGATCAGGAAGACATTTCAGTAGCAGTGGTTAGCACTGTGTCCGGGAAGTTGAAACAACCTGGCTTCACAAAAGCCTGCATCAGCCGATGCCATCGCATGGGGCGCGCTACGTCTGACAAGCCGCGGCCTATTTTATGTAAGCTGCGAGATGTTACTGTTCGAGACAAGATATGGTCGTCCAAGACTGCCTTGAAGGATACTGGAGTAACGTTATCAGAGTTTTTAACCAAGGCGCGCCATGAAACGTTCATGGCAGCACGAAAGCGCTTCGGCGTTACAAAATTCTGGACAAGTCAGGGTTTTGTTTTCGTGCTCGGTACTGATGGAGCTCGGCACCGTGTCTCCAGCATTAAGGATCTGAACAAGTTCCCACAGCGAGCGGAGGCACCGGCGGCAGCTAAAACGACGCCGGTTGTGAAGGAAATAGCGGCTCCGTCGAAGGTGCGACGTGCGGCGGCTCCTCGGAAATAGTGTGTCGTGTTTTTCATACGAAGTTGAATCCGATCGAATGAACCCCGGACCTTTTTATTTTGATGTTGTATGTACCGTCTTTCACATTGTTTCTTTAATTATTTAAATTTTTCAACCTTCAATTTACATTTTGTGTATTCATAACAGTGCAAAGATGTAGGTACATTTCGAAGTTTTACAATGTCAGTGTCAAACGGAATCTGTCAATTTCATCCCATACGTTCCATTCCACGAAGATTCGTTTTGAATGAATAAGAAATCGGTCGGATTACTTTTAATATTTTGTAAATTTTGCTTTTTGTTTTATTAGTTCTTTATATGCTTTCTTTCTTTGTTTATTTAGTCTACAGTAAACAGTTGGCTGGCGGGTGGACACGGACATAACAAAACATAAGCATTGTTAGTGTCTATTTAGCATTCTGTTTAGAGGTAACTGTGTCATAATATCATAACTGTTATATATATATCATAACTATAAAATTTTCAATGATAATGAATTCCCCTATTTTACAATAATACTAGCCATTAGCCCTACCCGTGTTTTCTTTTAATGTCGTACATAAGAAAACACGTAGTATAGGTACTTTGTATGTTCTTATTATTGTAATTTACTATCGCTAAGTCGTATTCTTCTTGTGTTACAACCTGTTACAGCTTTAATCCTAGTTGAAACTTACTCAAGTTGTTACAGTGGCTACTCATGGGAACCTGTTATCGGCTCTCTATTTCTATACAAAATGTATTATTACATTGTAACAAGCTGTTGGCTCTCATACAAATAAAATAATACTAATCTGAAAAAGCGTTGGCATGACAACCTTGATGCCTTTCAAGATATCTGGTGGGATGTGGCGAGTGATCGCGAGCTGTGGAGGAATGTGGGGGAGAGCTCTCTGCCCAGCAGTGGGAAAGTGTAGATTAAGGAAAAAATCTGACAGCCCAATGCCGGATCTTTTATGCTGCTAAACCGACGGTAAAACTCAGGTTTTTTTTAATTCTTACCCTTAAACTGTACTTCCATGACTCGCCCGCCTCATCGGTCGCGAAGGTCTCCGGCTCGGCGTCCCACAGAGACAGGTCGTCTGCGCTCAGCCTGAAGTAATGCGTCACCAGTGTGTTCACCATCAGGACCAGAGTCGGTGGTGTTAGGACTTGCATCTTCGCTTCGTATGCTGTTAGAGTCACTGGATGAAAATTAATTCAATTTAAAAACAACCAGCACATGAGTTATTTGCAGTTGAACTATTTATAGATCGTTTGCAACGGTCTTTAGATGATTCAACAGTTTCTTCTATATTTTAGTCATTATTAGGTACCAACTATCAAATACGTACTGACCTTACACTAGGATTTTCCTTGGCTTAAATACGAGTACCATAGGACCACAACACCCAGAATACTGTGCTTTGTTACGTACGACATTAAATGAAAACACGTAGTACGAAATCGGTAGTATTATTGCAAATTTTCAAATTCATTACTATAGATAATTTGAAATTTTCAAACAACCTTATTATCAAGTCCTAAAATATCAATGCAACAGCCTGTATAAAATAGGTAAACAAATCATATTTTATTTATCATGTAAATAGTTGTTAAACTGACTAAGCGGCATCGTCGCAAAGGCGCCGCCGATTTAAGTTAAAAGTGTTTTATTGGAAATGTATCGATTACTGGATAAATATTCATCATCATCATCTACTGTGGTAGATGATGATGATGATGATGAATATTTACTTCCTTGCCCGACTTCACCCACTGCTGGGTATAGGCCTCCCCAAGTTTGTGCCATCTGCCACGATCCTGCGCTAGTGGACGATGTCGTCCACCCATCTTGCTGTGGACGTCCTAACCTACAGCCATTCCTCGGCCACCATTCACCATTCGCCACCAGTTACTACCCTGCTCCACCTGTTATCACCACGTCTTGCCAAGTGTCCCGCCCAAGACCATTTAAGCTCCATAACTCGATTCCCAACGTCATAAATATTCAAGCTACCGGTATTAAGCCCACCTCTAGAATCAGCTATTACGATTCCGGATGTTTTTTTTTATACATTATAGGCTTGCCTTTGACCACGATCTCACCTGATAGTAAGCGGTGATGCAGTCTACGATGGTACACACTTGCCTAGAAGAAACCTATTAACTCGCGACTTAAAGATACCCAGGTTATAGCTATCTGGAAACACAGTCTCTGGCAAGGCGTTCCACTCTTTGGCGGTGCGCATAATAAAGGTCGAAGAGAACCGCTTTGTGCGAATGGGAGGTATTTCTACCATATAGCGGTGGCGCACCGCAGAGCGTCTGATTGTTCGTTGATAGAAATGTGTGTTTTAAATTAATACCGTACATAACAAAAAAGATTGTATATTTGAAGATCACGAGCTATTTATTTGACCGCAACTTCGTTTGCGTTATCTTAAATCCCTATTGTCATAATTATGACAGCGCAAATTAATCGCATACTCGTGCGTCCGACAACGTCGTCTGCCCGTTCGGCTTAGCCCTATATTGTACAACTTAGCATATTCATAGTTAAAACCATTTTTTGTACCGACTTCGCCGTGTTAGGAAACCGATAGATAATACCATAAATAGATTTTTCACACCACCTGCTCGACAATGTCATCTAAACCTCATCGTAAGCAGGTGATTAAATCCCTACGGCTGAGCTGAGAAAAGTTGTACTGAAATTCAGTATGCCCTCGCGGGCATGATGTGATTTGAATTTGGAACCTCATCTGTATTAAAATTTGAACCAAAGAGACCCACACAATAAGAACTTGTTCGTAAATCGAACTAACCTTTTAATCTGTGTGCATCGGTGCAGTCTGTGCACCAACCTAAAGGAGAACGGGCATCCTGGTCTACAGTCCAATAAAAATGAGCAGCACATTTTCGAATTGGCATACAATAGTACATCAAAATATACTATTGGATCTTTCCACAAAAGTCTGTCCGTTTTGAGTTACAGCCATGCAAACACCAGCATTTTTTGTTTTAAAGAACATAAAATAACGGTTTCACGATTACTATATCCATACATAAAGGCTCCTATACAATGCAGTAGCAAGAGCGAGAAGGGAGAAGAGCGATGTAAGGGCCGTGGGGAGAGGGATGCGTACGCGGGGGAGGGGAACGGTTGTGTACGCGCCGCGCCGGACGGCTACAATAATCAGTCGCATCGCATCAAGTGAGTGGCTACGTCACGTCTTGTTACGATAGTGCTGTGTTTGAACTTCTTTCTCTGTTTTTACTGACCCTGGCTTGCTTTTGGACCCTGTTTCTTTCCCTAATGTGTTAACTTTGGCTCGACTTATTGACTTTTGAACTGCCTACCGATAATGGAAGTTTTTCGAAACTGTGTGATGTGTCGTCGAGGACTTTACCGCGGACGGTACCATCAGCATATCTTGGCTGATAACCTGCAAAGGGAACGACCAGAATTCGCCGCGTTTATACAACAACATGCTGTGTTGGAGGTTAGTTACCTTTTATTTTTATTATATTGAGTAGTTAGGCATAGGATTTATTTATTTTAAGTATTAATTGTTATTATTTTCAGGTGGTGTTCGACAGTACTCGAAGCTTGTGTCACCGATGTTGGCAGAGGACTGAGCGTGATCATAGACCTGCACAGCAAGCGGCGCGAGCGCCTGGTACATTGCACTCTCAAGAATACACGAGGGCACCGAACACTTCGGTGCATTGTATTTACAACAACTGTGCTAATATTACCCGTAATCATATACCAAACGCGATAAGAATTAATGTATTTTGTGAGAGCAAGCTTTTTATTCCTGATAGCGCTAGGGTGTGTACAGAACACTTACAAAATAATGAATGGAGCAACCTGCCGCAAATGTGTAATGTGACACATGATTTTAATGACGCTCAGTTTACATCGTTCTGTGACTTGATGAGAATGGCTGCTAACAACCAGCCCAGAATCGACTTCGAAAACAGAGGCACCTTGTCTAATGAAGAGATGCACTTATGGACTGGGCGCACTTACGATCAGTTCGAAGCTATATTAGAACAAACTCCGTCACTAAGTGAACGTTGTAACCAGCCTAGAACTGCATTTGGCATCTATTTAACAAAACTTAGAACTGGAGACTCTGATGAGAGACTGGCAACGTTATTTCATGTCTCGTCGAAAACTAGAACGTTTTTTGCCTATAGTTCGAGAATGTCTGAGCAACGATTACGTTGTGCTGCATTTAGGTGTGGACCACATTACCAGAAATGATATCCTTCAAAGAAACTTAACAATTCCAAGGGCTTTATTTGGAAACGATGAAAACATCAAAGCCATAATTATATGTGACGGTACATATATATATATTAACAAAAGCTCCAACTTTTTGTTTCAACGGCTGTCATACAGCTTACACAAATATCAAAACTTGTTGAAGCCGTTTTTAATGGTATTCACGGACGGCTATATATTAGATGTCAAAGGGCCATTTGCCGCTACCAGAACCGATGCCCAGATCATGAGTGAAATAATGAATAACGAAGATGAGCCGCTGCATTGGTTACTCGAACGTAATGATGCGTTTATTCTAGACAGAGGATTTAGAGATAGTTTGCAGGATATAGAAGCTTGTGGCTACGAACATCATGTGCCACCAACTAAAGACAGAAGAGAAAATCAACTCACTACAGAACAAGCTAATCAGTCTCGTTTGGTCACCATGTGCCGATGGGTGGTGGAAGTAGTAAATGGGAGATTTAAGCGAGATTTTAAACTTTTGCGTCATAACTATTTTAATAAATCGTTGCCAAAAATGTTTGTTGACTTCAAAATAGCTGCAGCCATTCTAAACCACTTCCACGCCCCCATCGAAGATAGTTCACACGCAGCAGCCTTTTTGAATTCAATAAGAGCTAAAATACACATACCAAACACATTGCACAATTATATGGAAGCAAAGAGATTGAATTATAGGAGAGCAGACTTCATGCGAATCGAAGCAAATGAAATAGAAAACTTCCCAAGGCTTAGTGAAGAACAAGTCATACATTTTGCCTTGGGAACTTACCAGTTAAAGCTCGCTCGATCATATTGTAGCGAGCACTTACAAAATGGTCTTTATATAATCGAGACGTATAGAGATAACGCTCTAGAAGACTTGGCACAATATGATATCAACGAAGAGGCTTGGCTATTACGTGGACGTATACAGTCTCGACATGTCCGAGCCAGGAAATATTTTTGTTATATATTAATCAATAATATTAATAACAATATTACACAATATTATTGTACTTGCTTGACAGGGCGACGTACTATAGGTACTTGTGCCCATGTACTGTCAATTATATGGTACGTAGGTTATGCCCGTCATGAAGGGTTCAATGAACCTGCATTGTTCCTTAACAGTATTCTCATCGATGATGATGATGATGATAATGTTTAATAACATATTGTTTTGATTTTTTAAGAAGATGTTGTTTTTATTTGTATTACTACTTACCTAACTTAAATAAAATCATTACATTACACAAAATGTTTTTTTAATTACCACGATATTCAATGTTTGGCACTAAATATTATCAGATTCAATTTTTAGTAGAACTCAGATCGGACAATACTTAGAGAAATGCGACTTTCTACATATGAAAATACATAGAATTACCTTTATATTGACATATGACTCATTTTTATTGCAATGTAGACCAGCTTCCATACACTTATGCCCGTTCTCCTTTGGTTTTTGTTGTCTCTCAGAAAGTGTGAAAAATAAAGTATTATTCTCGTGGATAAAGCTGTCTGCATTTTGGACGTGCTTATATCCCTCTCTGCAATCAGGATTCTAGTAACATTTAGAATTCTTCGTTACGTTCGGGATTCAATTAAGCGCCCGTGGCGCAAGACACTGCTTTATCCCCTTGTTTAATAATCTACTAATATGTTTGAACTCTTAAAATTAAGAGGTTTTTTATAACAACCATTATCACAATATTCTCGCCTGAAAAAGTCCTTGTGACTGATATAATGAAAGGATTTGGTGCATTTTTTACGATCATGTCAGCGGCTCTAAGATTTATTTAGACACCGATGACTTTCTTCGTGCTTACAGTATCATACTGCTGCCATCTCTGGGATGGCTCGGCCAAGTATCAGCTTGAAGCCCTTGATTCGATTGAGCGACGTGCTGCTAGACTCATTGGTGATGACTGACTAGTGGAAGCCAATTTACAAAGTCTAGAGCACAGACGCCGAGTAGCCAGACTTTTTTACAAGATACAATTTGGTGAATGTGCGCAAGATCTTCATGACCTTATCCCTCCTTCCCCCTTCCGCCACCGGACAAGCAGACGTACCGAGAAGTACCACCCAGACCTGGTCGGCATACCACCTTGCCGTACCAAACGATTTGCTTCAACTTTTCTTGTTAGCACAAGTAAGGAGTGGAAATCACTTCCGGCGTATGTTTTTCCAAACCAGTATAATCTTGGAGTCTTTAAGTCCGTAGTGAATAGGTTCTTTCCAGGCAAGCGTACTCCATCTTCGATCACACCTTCGCTTACCATCAGGTGAGGTAGTGGTCAAACGCTTGGCAATAAAAAAAATCATGTGATGAGAAATCGGCATACTTACGTGGGTTTTGAACCTGCTCGTCCTTTGGCATTTTATACTCTACGCACTGCAGTATACCCTGAGAACAAGAACAAAAGAAACATCAACTACAAGCTTCCGCACGCGGCTTCGCATGCGTACGCGGCTTCGCATGCGTGATTTGCCAATAAAAAGTAATACAGTGTAAACTCTATATAACGACACTCAAGGGACTGAGCATATTTTGACGTTATAGAGAGTTGTCGTTAAATGGAGAGAACTTTTTCGTCAATACACAGTGATTTTCTCTTACTAGCCATATTCACAATTTGAAAGTTTGTGAGCTACTAAGAATATGACAACGTATAGATAAAATCCATCACTTCTACTAACAACAGTCTGCAGCTACACGTGCAAGCAATCCCATTTTGTAAACAAAAGAACGGATTTCTTAGAAAGTTTGGTGTGTATGATGCCGACAGTCGAGTTTATTATGGTCTAGGATAATAATACGACAAAAGGATATACACAGCTGCGCAGTTTTTACTAATTTGGCAACTTAAAAAGAACTTTTTATTACAAATTGTTGTCGTTATTGAGAGTGGGTGTAATGCTATACAGAGTGTACCATTGTATGCAAGACAAGCTAAACCAACCAAAGCCGAGTGATATCGACGCTTTAGAGAGTTTGTCGTTAAAACGAGTGACGTTACATGAAGTTTACACTGTATATGTGTTAATCCAGGTTATGATCTACGTACACACTAAATTTCATCGAAATCGGTTCAGCCGTTCCGACGTAATAAGAGTAACAAACATCCATACATGCGTACTAACTTTCGCGTTAATAATATAAACTTATAGTGGGATAATGCAGAGAAATTAATTATCATAAGGCTTGCGCTCGCTCAGCGTGCTATGGAGAGGGCTATGCTTGGTGTTTCTCTACGAGATCGAATCAAATGAAGAGATTAGTGGACAAAACCAAGTCACCGACATATCACATAGGATTAGCAAGCTGAAGTGGTAGTGGGCGGGGCACATAGTTCACAGAACTGACGGCCGTTGGGGCAGAAAGGTTCTCGAGTGGAGACCACGCACTGGAAAGCGCCAGCTAAAAATGTATTCTCAATCGGATAATAATTATCACTTACATCAGTAGATACAAAAAATATTGTAGTTCGTACGAGTTAAGGTAGGTACGTACTTAATTAACGCATTCAGGTAGATCGTTAGTTATATACTTATTTTATTTAGAAAAAAATAGTTATATAAATATTTCTAGACATTTCACATAGCGCTATCTAGCCCCAAAATAAGCAGAGTTTGTACCTATGGGAACCAGATAACTGATAATATACTTATATAGGTACTTTTTTTGTAAATAGATACTTTTAATATATAATTAAACATCCCAGACCCGGAACAAATATCTGTATATCATGCAACCATTTGTTCCGCGGCGGGAATCGAACCAGCTACCTCCTGCGTCTCAGCCAGCTATTCGCCCACTGCGCCATGGAGGTTGTCAGTTATATGTTGAGCAAGTTTAGTTTTAAATGCGTTAAATGAGTTATATTTTTATTTCTGAGGGTAATTTATTATAAAGCTGTGTGCGCTTTTTTAAACCATTGTTTTTTGCCATAGTTCGAACGACTTTTAGGTAAGACAAGAAAAATAGCGCGACGCGTACTTCGCTTTATCAATTCCTTTGCGTTTGTGAACGTTAGATAAGTGTGGACAAAATTCTTGAGGATTTTTCTGACGAGAAACCGTGTTAGGCACTTGTATCCCCGCCGGCGATGAGCGAGAAGCGAGTAGAGCTAGTTACTAGAAACGAGTTGGCGAGCAGCGAGAAGCGAGTGTGTAGTTCCTATAGTTGTCTCGCTGGGCTATAAAGCGAGTGAGCGAGTGCGGCGGATGATACTCATCATCTCACGGCGAGTGTTGTAGTCGCTGCGACAACATAGTGGAGTGCAAGTTTTCGCCGCCGACAGTGTGAACAGCCAGCGATCAACTATTAATATACGTGTCTCTTTTACTGACAAAGAATCTTTATTTTTTTTTTATATATATTATACATTATTAGGCTTGCGTTTGACCACGATCTCGCCTGATGGTAAGCGATGATGCAGTCTACGATAGTACACGCTTGCCTAGAAGAAACCTATTCACTCGCGACGTAAGAATACCCAGGTTGTAGCTATCAGGAAACACAGACTCCGGCAAAGCGTTGCACTCTTTGGCGGTGCGCATAATAAAGGTCGAAGAGAACCGCTCTGTGCGAATGGGAGGTATTTCTACCATATAGCGGTGGCGCACCGCAGAGCGTCTGGTTGTCCGTTGATAGAATGGAGATGATGGGATCAGGTTGAAAAGTTCCGCCGCACACTCCCCGAGTACACTCGATAAAAAACTGAGAGGCTAGCAACCTCTCGTCGATTCTATATCTTTTGTTCGTTTCTTGAGCGAGAAAATATTTGATGGCTAATCGCTTACTCGCCGGCGGTGTGACAAGTGCCTAATGTGAATAACTGTGATTACCTTGATTATATTGAGGCATTGTATCGTAAACCGTTCATAAGCCAGCGCCATGCCCGCCTCAGTGAAGCAATAGTACAGTGAAAATTGAAGAGCCGACTTGATGTGAGGCGCGAACGAGAACGGATGGAAGCTCAGTACTCCGAGCGCTACTTTCGTCAGGTGGATGATAAACTTCTCGCACAGTTCCAGGGGGTAGATGCCGCGGCCTTTCAGTAGTTTTCCTAAAAAAAAAATATTGCTGGACATTTCACACAGCCCCAAACTAAGCAGAGCTCAGATAGATACCTGATAACTGATAAAATAATTATAAATTAATGAAATACTCTTTATTGCACACCAAACAAAAATACAGTATTAATAGAAATATATAAAGGTACAATGGGCGGTCTTATCGCTAAAAGCGATCTCTTCCAGACAACCTTTGAATAGACAGTATAAACAAAATCAAAAAACGGCGGTGTAAGAGTACAGACATAAACATCGCGCAGGCCGTCAATGGGTGAGACTAGCGCAGGATCGTGGCGGATGGCACAAACTTGGGGAGGCCTATACCCAGCAGTGGGTGAAGTCGGGCTGTGGATGATGATGATGATGCCCTTTTTGTGGGGGGAAGAGCGTATACAAATTTTCAAAAAAGTAAATAAAACAGTCACATAAAAATACTTGAGCGCATCAGAAGTTCATAGCGTACATGCCCTACGTATTTCTTATATAACTGAGCGATAATCTATATTCTTTCGTTAAAATCTATGCTGTCCCTCCACGGTTGGGGTGTGGCAACAATAATATGAATTTTGTCATTTTATAAACGTCAAAAATATGAATCTAATTATTTGTCAGAGTATGAATGAATGAAAACACTTTATTGTACACATAAAAAAATAGAAATTACAGACTAAATAGAAGACACAAAGCAAAATAGTACAATGGGCGGTCTTATCGCTTTGAAGCGATTTCTTCCAGACAACCTTTGTATGGAGAGGATATAGTAAATTTCAAAGATGGTCGGGGCTGCACTTAAGTTATGAATGAAGGGAGTGCAACTTATAACTAAATAAAATATACATAAATAGTCATAAATAAATTATTAATTTACATACCTAAGTATAATATATAAAATTATGATATATAAATAATACGATAAATATACATTAATTTATGTGCGATACTATGACGTTTCTGATAAATATAAACTTTTTACCCTAGATTTAAATATGGCTAAGGATGAGGCTTGCCGTATTGTTATTGGTAAAGCATTCCATAGACGTACTGCTCGGACGGTAAAAGAACTGTCATAGAAGCTAGTACTATGGACTGGCGTTTTTAGCAATAGATTTTCAGACGACCGGAGTTGGAAGGGATGGGAAGAATGAAGGAACTCAAATCGCTCCTTCAAATAGGCGGGGGTTAAGGGATTATGGAGTATGTTGTATAGCAGAGAAAGGATATGAGCATTCCGGCGAATGAGAATTGGGAGCCACTTGAGCTTAAGACGAAATTCAGAGATATGATCGAACTTGCGGAGTCCAAAAATGAATCTAATGCAGAAATTTTGAAGTCGCTCAAGCTTGTTAAGCTGGTCCTCCGTAAGGTCAAGATAACTGGCATCAGCATAGTCAAGGACAGGGAGAAGGAGAGATTGTGCAAGCGCAGTTTTAGTAGCGGTAGGTAAGAAGTTCCGCAGTCTTTTGAGTGAGCCAGCCGATGCATACATCTTCCGACTCACAGCTTCTAACTGAGTACCCCAAGACATGGAACTATCTATTAATATCCCCAAGTTCTTAACATGTTTACTAGGCAGAACAGTGACACCGTTAAATTCTATGCGAGGGAGAGTTGACCAGTCAATTTTTGAAAGAGTACGAGAACTACCTACTATAGCGACTTGGGTTTTTGTGGGATTTACTTTAAGACCGTAGGCCTTACTCCAGTCCACTCAGAGTATAATAGTTCGCCGCGAAAAGAGATGTAGCAATGTTTTTTTTTATAGAGTCCGAATTGTCTAGTACTTATTCGTCGAACTGTCATATAATCTTAGTCTCGGGAAACAGGTCGACTAACATCAAGAATAGATACAATAAGTTTTTTGTTGAAAAATTACTTTTATAAAATTCATAATCTGAACCACAAGCAGATTCAAATGAGCCCAAACACTAGTAGCCTACTATAATCCATTCAAAGTTCCGTTACCTAGCATCCGTCTCCATCATGAGACCACCTCCATGGTACCATATTATTGCATTGTCAACGAACTTACATATGTATTCCAAATTTCAGCTCGATCGGTTGAGGGGAACGGGTTAATTACTTTTCACATTAGGGCTCACATACATAATTGAAAATGAATAATTTTTGTTGGAAAGCTCAGTTTCTGTCGGATTCGATGTCGAATCGAATTGTGGGATTGACCATAAAGCTCGGATACCTCTCCGATACGGATTCAGAGGTTGATCATTTACAAAATAGCATTCATTCGAAATCGAATCCGACAAAAACTGAGGTTTCCGTTTTAAAAATAGCCTCTGGTGTCCTTTTAAGATACTTACTGCACTCCACACTCATTTTAGCCCGGTCAAACACAATATTCAAAAACGCAGTAGACTCCTGACTGTCGTGTGCCCTCTTGAATCCAAACACAGTCAGTTTCCTCAGTATCCTGAGACAAAGCAGTGCCTTCTCCAACGGCTCAGTTATCAGCTCTGTGGCCGCGCCTACTTGGATCTGACGGAGAAACGCTTCGGTGTTCTCGTGCCAGAGTTGTAGGATGAAAGAGTACACTGAGTTTGTTAATTCCTGAAAAAAACATATAAAAGCCTCAGAAATAGATCAGAAACAAAAACTTTTTCATACAATATGTACCTACTACCTAAATAAGTATTGCGTCAATAAATGTTGAATATTGCCTCTATTTCGCTGTATGGTATGTACGGGCACGTTTCAGAACGCTTTTATTAGCTTTTGGCAAACACAAAGGTCTTTGTCCTGGTTTTAAAGATAACTCACTAAAGTATTAGGAGACTAGCTTCAGCCAGCGGCTTCGCACGCGTGTTTTGTCAATATTAAGTGGCCTATGTTTTAATCCAGGCTATAGTCTATCTGTATACCAAATTTTTATCGAAACCGGTTTAGCCCTTACGACGTGACAAACAAACATCGACATACGACGACCTCCGTGGCGCAGTGGACCTATAGCCGGCTGAGACGCAGGAGGTAGCGGGCTCAATTCCCGCCGCGGCACAAATATTTGCATGATCTACAAATATTTGTTCCGGGTCTGGATGTTTTTTTCTATATATTGTAAGTATGTATTTACGAAAAAAAAGTATATAAGTATACTATCAGTTATCTGGTCCCCATAACGTACGAGCTTTGCTTAGTTAGGGGCTAGATAGCGCTGTGTGAAATGTCCACCAAAATGTATTATTATTATTATTATTATTATCCAAACTTTCGCATTTATAATATTAGTGTGATGAGGTCATGTAAACAGCACGCGACGCGACGTTTACGCCACGAGCTTACTGTTTATTCTCACATCACAAACCCATATTTTCAGTTTCAGTGGGGGGTCTTACCTATACTCGTAGCTTAGCATCCTTATGAATCTTTGGATGAAAAAAAGAAAGAAAGAAAGAAAATACATTTATTTGACACACACACACAGGACAGACCATTCAGAACAGAACAAATACCGAATAAACATACCTACTTACATATAGATTATAATGTTAAAAAGAAAAATTATTTAGGTACAGAATTACAGGAAAAACACAAGATAAAAATTTAGTACTTATACATAGGTAGGTACAGATAATATAGTCTTCCGTGCTGTGTGGGCCAAACAGGCCTGCGTATTGCTTATGGATGGAGAGGATTTTCGTAATATTACAATAATGGAGAGGGGTGTAATAAACAATATATAAATTTTAGGAGAGCGCTGACTATTTACATTAATACAACAAGTAACATTTTTAACAAAAATATAACCGACTTCAGATAACAGTAAAAACCAAACTACTCTACCAATTTTGATGAAATTTCCATGGGATCAATCTAAAAGTATATCCCTTCAAATAAAAAACTAATTTTCTATTTTGTTTTAATCGGTTGATATATAACGGAGTTCTGAGCTAACAAACATATCATAACATAAAAATTAAACAAATTTAAGAGTTATATGGTTTTCTCATGGATGCCATTGTCAGAACTGGACCGAATGAAAATGGAACCACAGGGGAAGCACCAGTTTCAAATAAAAAAAGAATCATCAAAATCGGTTCACCCAGTCGAAAGTTCTGAGGTAACAAACAAAATATAAAAAAAATACGAAGTCGAATTAAGAATCTCCTCTTTTTTTGAAGTCGGTTAAAAATAATAAATACTATAACAATTATATTGTTACGTTAAGATAAAAAATAAAACTTTGAAGGAACAAATCTATATAATGTCATGGCCTCATGTCAGAAACGAATAGTGTTTGAAATTTAGGATGTAGCTTTGTCTTAGTACTTAGGTGCTCTCTAAGAAAGTATTTTTCAAAAAACAACCCCTACGTGTCCAAAAGGGGTTAGTAAAGTTGTATTTGAAAGATCTTGATGCCTCATCTTATCGTATTGACTTGAAACTTGGCATAAAATCTTCAAAGTACCTACAGAATGAAACATGAAAAATAATAAATCGTTAATCTTAACGATTAATTTATTTGTTAAAACTAGGATAGAATTATACAGATGTTACAAAATTTTATAGTTTCCCCATATTCTGCCGTAATGGCGTGCAAATTGCATGTCATATTTTTTTTTATTTATTTGACAAACTAACATACAACTAATAATTAATACATAAAGCATCGTAAAACCTTATAGGTTTGCCTCGGTGCTTGTCGAGACACACAATTTTTTTTAAATAGGTACCTACTTAACCACTTACTTGATTTTCTAAAATACAATATATAAGATAAATAAACAACAATAATTATATATATTTTATGCATAGGTAATGTTTCGATTATTATAAAATTAAATCATGAAATAAAAATAATAATTAAAACGAATGTGTTGTTGTCTTTTTCGAAAATCAATCCCTAAGAGAGTTAAAAAGGGGCGGTAAAATTTGTATGAAAATTACTTATTGTGTGAACCTTTTTCTTCTGTGTGAACCTATTGACTGATTTGACAGATATTGTAATAAGACAAATATTTATTTGAAAATTACTTCTGTTTGATAAAAATACATTTAAAGGCTTTCCTTTTCAATGCTATTTCAAAACATTCATATTAAAATAAGAAGCCTAGCACTTATTTTTTCCTCGAAATTTTCTAACAAAAGAAGGGTAAAACTTTAAACGTTGTGCATACAAATTCTATTGCTATTTGACATTGGTTTAAAAATACAGTCTTTTTCAAATAGTCTTTAGAATTTTCACTTATGACAGGGCCATAGAACGTAAAATGCGTAATTACATCATGTGACGTCATTTCGGAAGTGTAACAGGTGACTAGCTATTTGAAAAAACTGTAGTTTAAAGTACTATAGCTGATGTCTCAAAGAACTGTTTTTTTAAGATTGGCGAATGGGCGTTAACAAGGCCTTTCTACACTTGGTAAACTATACACATTACCATTACATTTAGCGATAAGACCGCCAATTGTATCACATAGATTTAAGTTTGTTCTTTTTAATTATATTGTTTTATGGTGTGCTTTAAAGAATTATCTATCTATCTACCCGGATTGAGACGGACTTATCCGCATAGCATGTTTCGTAATTTTATACCTTTCGTTTACTCGATAAAAGTCGTTTGCTAGAAAAAGATGATAATGATGATAAAAGAGGGAATGAAAAAAAAACTTGCACCTGTGTGTGTGCGGTATTGTTGAAAAGGTTTTAAAAAATTAGAAGTTTCATTTCTCACTTTTAATTTTAGAATTCTGTTTCCCTGTTTTTTTTTTAGATATTCTGTGTTTGTCAGTTATACTTTTGTTGATAAGTTACTTGTAATACCAATCTAAAATGTGTGAGAAGTTAAACAATAAATAAAATTCATTAATCCATACCTGAAAGGTCTTTCTATCTCCGATAAGTCTCTTAGAAGCCAGCGCCTTGACGACATGATGGAAGATCAGCAGAGACCGGTGTTGAACCAACGGCTGTGGTGCCTTCAGCGCGCCCATCAGCTCCGGTACCAAGCTGGCCCAACTCGTTGGACAATCGAATCTGTAAAACAAGTAATTTTTTTATAAAAAATATTAACAGACTTCAGAAGACCAATCCACGTAACATAAAATAGTAAAATTCAACCTTCGATCTAGTCTGTCGACTGTGGGAGAAGGAAGCATGGATGTACAGTGTTCAAGACTAGTACAGTTACTTGGGAAAGGACTCGCCAGGGGAAGTGCTAACACCGTACCTATTTCTGCCGTTAAGACGATATTACAAATTTAATTTCGGTGACGATTGGGCGGAGCATCCGGAAATGCAAGAAAGTGACAGTGCTATTTATTTGCTTAGGTGAAGAACGAGACAAACATGTACCATAACCGCGTCGCATTGTCGCAGGAGTAAATGACGTAAGTGACAAAAGATAAAATCTCGAATTGCAAGAGAACCAACAAATGAAAAAAAAATGCTTTTCCATTAATTTAGGTATCATAATTACCTACATAACTATGTAAAAAAATACTTTAAATATTTTCTAGAGTCGGAGAACGTCTTTCGGGAACGAAAGTTATCCTCGGACAAACAGACATACATACAACTCTGATTTGCCCAAGTTGATTTAGAGATCTCGCTTCGCTCGATCAACTAAACCTTTTACCACACTCACAAAGATCTTTTATTAGACGTGCCATTTAACCGGATAGTCCCATTTTGGTTTTTTTTTACCCCTCTTGAACCCCAATATCTCAACAACTCCCCCACATTTTTAGCTCGTTTAGTCACGCCAAAATTGTGCCATCACTACCTACCTATTATACCAAATTTCACGATGATTGGATAAACGCTTCGAAAGTTATCCTCGGATAAACAAACATACATACATACAACGCCGATTTTCCCAAGTTGATTTAGAGATCTCGCTTCATCTACCTATTCTGCCTATGTTCTGGCAAATAAATAAATGTTTAATCTTAATCTCGATCTGACAAGCCCCAATGGATTAAAATATATTAGCTAGTTATTTATTGCACAGCTAGGCTATAGCAATAACTACGGCCGATTGCAGAGGACCGACAACAATCAGTTTTATTTTTAACCCCTCGGCTACACTATGCTCCTGCCCATGCTACTCGCCTTGCCGCGATTAATGCAGTAAGTGGCTAAACACATCCCTCTTTGCGCGATTATTCGCTCCATAGGTAGGTATAGGTACTAGGTTTCAATAGGCAGGTACATTGAGATAATTTACTATGGTATTAGATTCCTACCTAAGCGTCACTTTCATGACTACCTTTTGGTCTTTTCCTGTTATGTTTACTAAATAAATAAATATAAAATAAAACTATACTTAGATACCTACATGAACATGAGCATGAGAAGTAACGTGGGTACATTACGTCCCTGCCCACTTTCCTCGCGCCAAGGCGAGTAATGTGGCTGCGGGGCTTATTGTGTACCTTTTTAAGCTTATTGTGCGCAAGGAGGTTTAGGAGATTTGGCATAGTTAAACTATAGACGGAGAAGAAGGGACGAATAATTGTTTTATCATTAGCCCCTCCTTCCTAAAAGCTAAAATAAATAATTACGCCTGAATCCCCACCACTGTGCACTGGCAACTAGTAAGTGATTATAATAATACTTACCTAGCTATTTTAGAAATCAGCACAGCTTCCTGTGTAGCTATCTGCGAGACAGGTTCGCTGAACACGTTGGTTGTCAGCAGTCCTTGTCGCAGCTTCTCCTTCTCCTCATCTGTGATAGCATCGGGTGCGTTTCTTCTCCAGTACCGATCTACACCATTCTTGAAGCACATGACAGCTAGCCAGCGGACATTGCTGTCGATGGAATGATTTGAGAGGACATCCTGTGAAACAAGAATTTAGTTACAAACTAAAAAGCAGTTATACCTTTATTTAAATAATTTGAAAACCTTTTTTTTATCATAGACCAAAAAGGGTTTAGTTGCTGATGCGATTATGACATCCTGGTAACAGAAAAAAAATAAAAACCCTTTTGTTGATACCTTTCGTCCTGGTATTCCAAGCCTGGGCAACTAGCGGTAAAAGTACATAAAGGGAAAACACTGTGCTGCAGTGTTAGGCACAAAAATGTACAAACAATGGGCAATGTAGCAAATTCAGACCATGGAAAACTTAAGCAAAGGCTGTAGTTAGGAGACCATAAGTTTAAATCACTGTTACAGTATTACCA
Source organism: Philereme vetulata (assembly GCA_918857605.2). Lineage (NCBI taxonomy): Eukaryota > Metazoa > Arthropoda > Insecta > Lepidoptera > Geometridae > Philereme > Philereme vetulata. Next base: position 4,271,990 of record OU975462.1, read on the forward strand.
TGGTCCACAAATACATTTTCTAAATGCAATTCCACCTATGCCCTAAACTTACCAAGAGTACAGAGTAGAATCCAGGTTCCGTCTCCCATTCCTGGAGCTGCTTCTCAGCAGGCTTCAGGACCTCCGTGTTCTGGCTGGTGGCTCGATTGAGGGTGTCGAGCACCAGCGCATAAATATTAGGATCCATGCTTAGCTATGGGACAAATAGAAGTTATTAAAACACCTAATAACAAAACTGTTAGTTTAGGCATTTATTTACTCCTGATTTAAAAAAAGGTTGTAAAAATGTAATATTATTATAGCTACAAAATAGAAAGACTAATTTATTAAATAATTTATAAACAAGCAGCTTTATTGCTGATTTGTCGGAATCATACAGTGTTGTAAGTCACTGTCGTAGTTATGTCTTATTAGTGCATAGTACCTAACTAACCAAGTTTGTTTTTATACAAGTTTACTGAATAAGTTTACTTGTTTTAGTTTTTATTGTTAAGCTGGTTTTTATAAAGTGGTTCTTAGCAAAGTTTGGTGTGAGTCAGTACTGAAGTTTTTATCTGTCAGAGGTTTAATTTTTGTGATAAAACTTATGTGCTCATGTTGATTGAAGTGTTTGTCACTTTTCAGTTTAGCCATCCTGAATAAATCTGTATTGATTATTTAGCTAGTGATGCACAAACACAATATAGATAACTTCTCAAAGAAATAAACAAATATAGCAATAGTGTAACTGGCACTTAACGAATCGTGACTTTCAAATAAGCAAGTACCCATTCTATTTAAAAATACTGTATTTACAATAAGAATATTCCATTTCTGAGTTCTGGATTCTTGAGTAGTTTATTCAACCATGTTACGCCAGGACACACAAAGAGTAATTGATGTAAAAACCACGAAACAAACTTACTTTTCACCCTTGTAAGTCAAGTCAAAGGGCATAACATAACCTAATACTGTTTGCGTAAGAAACATAGAACGATGTGAGCACCCAACACTTTATGTTAAAGCAGCTACTATTATCAGATGAAATTTTGTAGTTCTTGATCATAACAACTGGTAACCGCAGAAATCATTACAAAATTATGAAAATACCGATCGGAAGAAACACCACGAAATTGCAATGTAGAGAAATGTCAATCGATCATCAGTCAGCTGTCAGTAACTTTTGTCGGTACGTCAAAGTCAACCTCACTTGTCGATTTTTCCGTAGCGTCGAGTTTTCTAAACATGTAGGTTTATGTTATCTATGACAGACAGAGAATGAGGATCCGTAACGTTTTTAGTTGAGAATGCAGATTTACAGAGCTAAGAAATCCTTAACATATAGTGCAAAAATTTTTGGTCTACGACAAAAATTTACGAAGTTATGACCAAATTACCTATTAGCGAAGTTCACTGAACGGCCGCCGCGGTAGCTGTGACGTCACTGGGACGGTCGCCGCCAGTTAGCCGTTGGCAGCGATAGAGCACGCAGTGTTTTGTTTGGTTAGTTGTGACTTTAAAAGAAACTAAGGGTCTGCTTTATGTCTAATTCACCTTTTTAACTATGTATAAATGTTGTAATGTGGCGAAATGTACAAACACTCCTATAAAACACCAGAAAAACTAGTTTTTAACGTGCCAAAAGACCCAAAACTTCGTAAAGAATGGTATTCTGTTGTAAAAAGAGATGATAAAAAAGCAGCACAGTCTAGACATTTCACGTTCAAAACCATCTCCTCTTTTTCATCACATGTAAATGTGCAGCAATAGGCCTTACTTTTTATTCTATGTTCAGGCGTTATTACATTGCTTTTACTGTACAAACATGTCCCGACCTCTGGACTTTGACAAATCCTACAGCATCATCTCCATAGGTTTCACGAGCAGATCTGTAATAAGAAAATAAAACGGAATAAAAATATATATAAGTAAAACATATGATAGTGAAGTAAAAAACAAATTATTGATCGATCGAAGCGAGATCTCCAAATCAACTTGGGCAAATCGGCGTTGTATGTATGTATGTATGTTTGTTTGTCCCAGGATAACTTTCAAAGGGTTTATCCGATCATCGTGAAATTTGGTATGTAGGTAGGTAGTGATGGCACAATTTTGGTGTGATTCAATGAGCTAAAAATGTTGGGGGGTTGTTGAGATATTGGGACTATCCGGTCAAATGGCACGTTTAATAAAAGGTCTTTATGAGTACATTTCGACCCCGTTTTTATTTTTAGTTTAAACTTTGTAGTTTTTAAGTTATTAGCCACAATATAAACTGAACTTTGACAAAATTCACAGGGTACACCAGTGACCCCACAGTGTTGAAATTTTGTATCAGTGTAGCTTTAGTTACACAAATATAGGCAAAAGTCTGAAATCCAGAATAACTGCAATTTCTACCCCAAAATAGTATAACCAAATAACATGAACTCCCGTTACCTGTAATATGAATGAAACTGTAGGTCAAGTACATTGGTTGTGTATTTCGTGGCACTATTTCGATAATCAAAGATTACGAATAATATTGTTTTGTTTTTATGGGAGACTCGTGAGATCTCAGTTCGGGGCGAACCACTAGTTATTTATATTCAACCCATCCTAAGTAAGTACATACCGAATTAATTATTTCTAACAATGGCCGAGATAGTAATAATAATGAGAATGATCAGTAAGTGCAGAGAACCATGTACTGTTTAAAGCGAAAGTTGGTTAAAAAGTCATCTGCGAAAAGATTTACAACAACGAAAACAACTTTCGTTTATCAAGATACTAAGAACACGAATAAAGCTATAACTAAGAATAAAGATTCATAAGTTTAAAAAGTTTAAGTTTACATTAATTCTTTTTACACTTACCTCAAACGTTCTGAATACATCCCTGTACCTATACTTAACATTGTAGGTACTTTACCTACAACTAATAGCGTAGACCTAAAGATTACTAATAAGCACCTATGTAGGTACGTAGATAAATAAGCAGCACCCCTTACCTTTGTAGTTTCCAACCACGGATTTCAGCGCTCGTGAACTTAGAATGATTACCTAGGTAATCAAATACTTCCCATGAAAGAATCCACTTTTGGAAGGTTATCTGATTGAGCTTGCACAAAACCAGGTTCTATTTTATTAGTACTCATATTATGTTATTTTTTTACACACTCACTTATACTCTAACAACTCTATAAGTAAAGAAATTGACAAATGTAGTGAACAAACGCGTGGCATCTACGCCCTAAGAGTGCCGCTTGCGCTCGGTTCCGTCGTAGTGACGTCACACGCACCCGCGTACATTGCCTTTTAGTGGGAGGAACGGCATAAGTTTACTACCTAATATCTTCGTAAATAATGGTCCGATTTTGATAATTCAAAAAGATATATCATTTATATGTCTTAAAGAATAACGTTATCCACGTTATTCTTTAAGACATATAAATACCGCCGCCGCGGTAGCTGTGACGTCACTGACGGTCGCCGCCAGTTAGCCGTTGGCAGCGATAGAGCACGCAGTGTTTTGTTTGGTTAGTTGTGACTTTAAAAGAAACTAAGGGTCTTATTTATGTCTAATTCACCTTTTTAACTATGTATAAATGTTTTAATGTGGCGAAATGTACAAACACTCCTATAAAACACCAGAAAAACTATTTTTTAACGTGCCAAAAGACCCAAAACTTCGTAAAGGTACCCATATACAACGCGGTCTTAGGCTATATCGGGGCCCTTGGCCACACAATTTGAGGCCTTGTTGGAAAGTAAAGTGAATGAAAAAAAACATTTTTCTGCTATGATCTTATTTTTGAAGTGGTTTGTGTCGGTGACCGCTATTTGGTGTAATATTTATAATTATTAAAATGTTCACCATTTAGAAAATGATTAAAAAAACCGTTCTGGTGTCCGATTAAAATTCGCTAAGCTACATATAAAAACAGAGTTGACAGAGGCTTGTTGCTCTCAGGGTTGCCAGAAAGTCGCTTACAACGCCCACATTTACTCTATGAACTTTTGTCATAGTTTGCCTTTTACATTTGTCAGGTTATATCTACCTAAAATAGAAAAAAATGTACACTGTAAGCGAATATATCGGCCTTTAGGGGCCCCCGTGACGGGGCCCTGGGCGCGGGCCCCGTGTGCCCTTGTGGTAAAGACGGTACTGCCTATATACTAAAAACTAAATCATTATCGTTTTATCTTCAGCAGCTTATCAAAAAATTGTTAATGTATCTACTGATAAACGAGTTATTACGTAGCATACTTTTAACGAACTTCAAAGTTATTAAACACTTCACGGGACTTTATTTGTGTAACATAAATTAATTATGTCATGGGAAAATAAAGTGGTAGTGACTTTACACAATGATTCAACAGAAAATTTTTATACTGGTGATATAGTTACAGGAAACATTACCCTTGATTTAGCTAAAGACTTAAAAGTTGAAAGTAAGTAGGCTGCTTAAATACAATGTAGCTAATTAGCGGTGTGCATTTATTTATTAATGGTAATTATGTGCATCATAGTTTTGTTTTAATTTTAGGTATAAACATGGAAGTTGTTGGTATAAGTAAGGCCCAGTGGACTAGATATACACCAACTGTACCATATTTGAAAATTTATGCTGAGAAGAAAAAGATCTTCTACGTCAAACAAAACGATCTAGTGTTTGGAGGTACTCGACTACTAGGTCGGTACAGTTAATAAACTTATTTAATTAAAGTTACTATGATTTCCTCTTCTGATGAAGCATGATCTCAGCTCTGAAAATCTTGCCGAGTATTGATTACCTATACTTGCTAGTGGTTCGCCCCGAACTGAGATCTCGCGAGTTTCCGATTAAAAAAAAAAAATATTATTTGTGATCTTTGACAATCAAAATAGTGCCACGAAATATATAACCAAGTTGATTTATAGATCTCGCTTCGCTTGATCAATTATGTTATGTGTGCCGTGTTTTTAAATAAAATAAAAAGTGGCACTTGGGGAATGCCGACAGAAGTGAAAACTTGAAGAATTACGAGACACTTATATACAGAGGTGTCGGTAATGGTAACGGTAACAGTGTCACGAGTTCAATGTTTTTTTTTCATCTCAAAAAATGCCCAACGCGCCTAAAGAAGTTTTCACTTCATGTACAGAGGTGTCGGTAATGGTAACAGTAACAGTGTCGCGAGTTCAATGGTTTTTTCCATCACAAATAATGCCCAAGGCGCCTAAAGAAGTTTTCACTTTAAAAATGATTAATAAAATACTTATTATTTATTTTCAGATAGGACGCTGCGAGCTGGAATTCATTGTTGTCCTTTTCATTTTGCTTTGCCGCATGATCTACCATCTTCTTTTGAAAGTTCCATAGGCAGTGTAAACTATTATATAAAAATTAAGAGTAAACCAGAATACAAATTAAGAAAACTTGTGCCTTTCAATGTACTGGCCAATATTAACCTGAATCATTTGGATGTTATGCTTGTAAGTTATGCTCTTAACTAGCGTTACCTACATTTTTTTCAAAGTAGATAACTATTCAAAGTCAAAATCTTTTATTCATTAAAATCACAAGGATCACTTTGAAACGTCAATTTTACTGTTCCTTCGGGACCAAGCCAGGAAAGAAAGGCAAGAAAACAAGGCTGGTTGTTTTTTTAATGATCCTTATAGAATACATAACAATACAGGTAATAAATTACGTCTAAATTGTAACATTTTGAACGAGTTGGAGCAATTTCAATCCCAAGCTTCTCTATCATCTAAATAATCCGATATTTTATAGTAGGCTTTTTTATAAAGATTTTGTTTAATTGCGTTTTTAAATTTGTTAATTGTATAAAAGCGGACACCTTGCCCTTTAAACGATTTACTAACTTTTTGGGGTCCACTAGTGGCAACAGCGCGTTTATCTATATCTCTAGTATTAAAATAATGATTATCGCTATTTTTCTTAAACATATTAATATTTTTGTGAACATACATCAGATTTTCATAGGTGTATTGACAAGGGATTATAACGTATGTATGTGATATATGTTTTCAGAAACCTTGTGAATACGTATTTCAACAAAGTTTTCGAAATAAAACAAAAGTCGTAGTTCACTTAAGAACTTTTAAAAGTTTTGCACCCAGGCAAATCATTCCATTTGGTATCACAGTTAATAATGAACGTTATGTTAAAATAAAGAAACTACAAATAACTTTAATTCAGGTAAATAAGACTTGTTTGTTGATTACACATTTTAATGTAAGGAAGTTAGATAGTCATAAAATACCTTTTCTTAATTTTCAGAAAATGCGATACACAGTGGCTTCGGGACATGCGGATGATGAAAGAAATATTTGTCACGTAGATTATAAAACAATGGAAAACACAACATTAGAAGTTTGTAACTTTGATATGGAAATACCTCAAATTGCCCCATCAAGTTTAAATATAACAGAACCTATGATAGACATTTCATATCAGTTTAAGGTATGTAGGAGGCTTCTTTCTAGCACATGTTTCTAGGCCATTAATCTCGGATATAAATGTAAGGCCGTTATAAACCAATTGAACCAATCCGGTTACGGTGGGTTCCTATAGTCTAACTTTTTATTAGCTGCAGTAAAATGACGTTTCTAAATGTCATTCCGTAAAATAATGTTGCCAGCCTAATCTCAATAGGGATGTGATTCAGTTCACAAAAATTAATTAAATAACATTATTATGACGTTTTTGTTTCATTTTGAATGTACCTTCCTATACTTCCACTAAAAAAGATCAATCCTCTAGTATAGTAATAATAATAGGTTAAAAAAATACATTACAACTTAATATTAAATCTCAAAAAAAAAACCAAACTGATTATTCATTTATGATTCACTCATTTAGCTACATCCCTATTTATTTTTCTTCAAAAACCGGCAACCCACAAAACGTCATTTTACTGCAGCTAATAAAAAGTTAGACTTTATATCCGTCGATAACCGACTACGCCTCGTATCTCCTTGAAAAAGTGTCAAACGAGTGTCAAACTTTTGACAGGTTTTCAAGGAGAAACGAGTCGTAGCTGGTTACCGACGGATATAGAAACCCGCCATTAAAATGAAAAAAAAACCCGAACTAAACCATTTTTTCGATTTAAAACGGTTGGTGTTGATGACTATGTTTTTCTTAGTTATTATAACTACATTTTCTTGATTTTACGGAGTACCTAGGTACTTAGAAACTGTGTAGATAGCTAAGGATTTTTTAAACGTGTGTTACACTGATATTGAGTAAGTACATAGCGGTGTACTCTACCTACGATATACCTACATACTTAAGTTTTCGTGTTGTAGGTAATGTAGGTAGGTAGGTACCTATACTTTTTTATTGATTATCTATTAACTAATTAAAATTAAATATGACGTCAGGTGACCAAAAAATGCCCTTAATGGAGTGTAAAACACAGTTTTTTTTTTATTTTTGTAGTTTTCAACTGTTTAAAACGATTTATTTGAGGTTTAAGGGCTCGTACAGAAAACAGTGATGCGACGCGATGCGAATTCGCAACGCAGAAAATTGCGACACAAATTGCTGCGATGCCATTTCGTGCGGCAAGGCGTCTCCCAAGTTCCCAACCCCAAGGTGACCATTCCTTTGACGACCGTCAATCGCACTGAACGTATGCGATGCGCGATGCGAATCAATTCGTTCTTGCGATGCGTCGAGGGAGCTCGCAGATTTTTACGATGCGACGTCGCATCGCAGGTTTGTGTACGAGACGAGCCCTAAAACGGAAACATTTTATTTAAAACGTTTTAAATCTTTTACCTCTTTAATCACGGACCTGCCTGTGGATAACTAACCATGTTTTGTAGGCCACAAAGTAGTCACAATAAGTGGAAAGAAGTACAGACAATAGAACAAGTTTTAATAGATGCATCTCAAAGATTTCCATGAACCACCCCGCACCGGGGCGGCCAGCCCTGGCTGATAAATTACTTCTGATTTTTATAGAATGCTTTTATGTACACATCAAGCTATACATTTCCAGTATAAGCTGACCTCTCATTCTACGAAAAGTCTACACAATGTGAAGTCAGCTTAACTGCAAATTCATAGCTTGATGTGTAGCCGTGTGTACTTGTATAGAGTTTAGCTTGGAAAAGAAGAGACTGAAAAAGCGCGGCAAATTGATATTACTATAAAGTACCTACCTAATTTGATATTTAGGTCAATATATAATTATATATCAAATTCAGTTATTCCGGTAATTCTAGGTAAGTATTCCATTGTAATTCATTAATTTAATTAGGGCAGACATTTTTTAAATTTGCTGCGCTACTTCTGTCTCTACTTTCATCATCCAGCCTCTAGTCAATTACGTAACAATAATAAGCTCATAAGTATATACATTCGTTTTTTTTAACTGTTATGTATGTATTTTCAGGTGGAAGTATTTTTTTCCTACCATCATAATCTCATCGAGAGTATACCAGTGAATGTTGCTGTCGTTCCGGTTATTCATCATGACTTTTAGTAGCACAATCACAGATAATTTATTAATACTTAATATATACTAGCTGACCAATCCGCAGCTTCGCACGCGTAGTTTTTCAATAAAAACATTACCCTCATTCTGCTCAGTTGGGTAAAAAGTAGCTTATGTCACCCGGGGATAGTGTAGCTTCCCAACAGTGAAATAATTTTTTAAATCGGTTCAGTAGTTTTTTAGTTTATTCATTACAAACATACACACAAAAATACAAATCTTTCCTCTTTAAAATATTATTATAGATATACTCGTTGTCTTCCTTATCGATTTCGATGACGGCGACCCTAACTATATTTTATAAAGAAAATGGTATTAAATGCATAAAAATTACATAAATGTTAATTAGCCTGCGTTTATATTTCAATTCTAGCGTGAGCCTTAATATAAGGCTTGCTAGACCAAACTTAGCTTAAAAAATCCTAACACAAGGTGTCACAATAGAGTTGGCCTGCTGCGTTTTACATGTAAGTATATGAGGGCTTAGGTCTGTCTTTACGTATCTGGCGCTATAGAGAAAGTGTATGTATGAAGTCGGTTTTCTTCGAAAGTTTTAATGTCATATAATGTTTAAGTTTAAATTAATACATACATAGTCTATGTAAGTACCTACTTAGAATATATATACCTACTGCTAATTAAAATCTACATAGATCATTAATTAGAACTTGTAAAATTGAGAGATTAGATTGTTTTGTATTTAAAATGCGAAATCGCAAAATTTTTTTTTATTTTAGACTTACATTTAGACCGATATCGTCATCACTACTACGTCGAAAATACAATAGCAAATTGCGCGTCGTCATTGAACCCCTAGCTTTATGTCCAAGACCAAAGCCATGGATCACGTTAGGCCAGCGCGCGGCCCGACATATGTACGCAAAGTACCTATGAAGTATAAACAATATTTGGGGTTTTCAGGTTTTCCTAATGATTTTCATGAACCACTAATAGATGACGCTGCTCTGTCATAAGCTTTTATGAAATGAAACTGAATTGTCAACGTCAATGAGCGGTTTTTACGGTCATGTTTTTATAACTGCTGACACTCTATCGTAAGAATAACGACGGAAAATGAATCATCAATGTCAATTGCCTTGTCAACATTATTTTCCGAGGAAATGAGTGCTTTCACGGCCATGTTGTCATCTGCTAACAGATGGAAAATAAACAGCACAAGTCCCGTACTTAGTGTAGGTACTGCACGCCAATATTCACATGTACACACGGCTACACATCAAGCTATACATTTCCAGTATAAGCTGACCTCTCATTCTACGAAAAGCCTACACAATACGAGGTCAGTTTATACTGGAAATTTATAGCTTGGTGTGTAGCCATGTGTACAAGCCACTAAAAAATATATTCTAATTAAGTTTATTATAAATATGTTTGTTATTTGTATATTGCTTGATCTGGGAAATAAATGATTTGATTTGATTTGAGATGGCGTTGCATTAGTTTCCGAGGAACTTGAAATAAAAAACAAAATTTGTGTTTGTTCATTTAACTAAAGAATTAAGGGCTCAACTCTCGTTTAGGAAAGTTGTGCTAGGACTTTCATTTTTTTTTCATGTGTAGATATACATAAAGAAAGTCTACATGTGAAATGACAACTTGCGCAACCGTATAGTTTTTGAGATATTAATTTTTGAAAATCCGTAATCGATTGCGAAATTCGCTCGGAAATTAGTGTCTGACCTTTCAGATTGCGTTCTATCGATTATTGCGACACTAAATTGACATGACAGTGACAGGTAATACGGCTTTTTTCATAAGTTTTACATTTTTATTGGCGATAATTTCGAATTTGACAATGACATTGACATTTCTTTTATAAAATTTACAATAAAGTTCACTGTTGCATGGATTTGGTGCTGTTACCTACCTATCTTTATTTTTGATATGTTCTTCTTTGGCGTGGATATTATGGCGTCTTTTGCGGATTCCTACTCCGAAGAGTCTAGATTCTTAAGCTTCTGTTGCGGGAGTAGGTTCATCGGGACGGAGGGTCCATTACCATAAAGAAGAAATCATGAATCAATGGAATTCAAGAAAAGTATTTGCCACCTTCAGTACTGTGGATCAGTGTAGGTATCGCATTTGCTGAGGAAAATGGTTTGATTTCATCAACGAAAGTGTGTGCCTACCATAAAACGCCCATGTTATTTATAAATTATCTTTTGAACTATGAAAAATAGTAAACTGAATCGAGACGGGGCACCCCAACTTGAGTAGGTTAGGTTCAAAAAGAGCGACAGAATCGACACGGGGCACCCAGACCCCACGTGGTCTTATGCGTGATACCCCTAGAGTGTATATAAAGAGCGCGGTAGCAGTTGACTCACTGACCAAACATGTAACTGACTCTGTTAGAGACGCTTCAAAGCAGGTTCCCGTAGTGGATGACCACCGCGGGCCCTTGCCTGACGATATAAGACGACTTATGACTGAAGCGAACGCTGCAGTTAGACTTCATAGTCGCTGCCCCACCGAAGACAATCGTCTCTTAATGCGCTCTCTGCACAGAGAGGTGAGAGAGCGCGTCAAAGAACACCGCAATCGTGAGTGGGAGAGCCTGCTCTCGGGGATCGAGCCTAGCCATCTGGCCTACTGGAGGCTAGCTCGCTCCATGAAAGCGGACGCTCTCGCTCCGATGCCTCCTCTTATCCGACCCAACCAGACCCTAGCATTCGAAGACGAGGAAAAAGCCGACTACCTGGCTGAAACCCTTGAAGCTCAATGCTCTCCCAGTCTCGAACCCGTTGATCCTGCACACCTTGACATGGTGAACAACGAGGTCGACCGTATAGCCTCCTTACCTCCTACCTCCCCACTTAATCCAATTGAGGCCTCTGAAGTCTTTGATATTATCAAGGCTTTACACCCAAAGAAAGCATCCGGCCCCGACTGCATCTCCAACAGAGTACTCAAGCAGTTCTCTGTTCCCCTTATCTACATTCTAGTCAGCATCTTCAATGCGGCTATGGAACTCTGCACCTTCCCTGATGCTTGGAAGGAAGCCAATGTCATTGGTTTCCGTAAACCCAAGAAACCTGCTAACGATCCAACTAGTTATCGTCCCATTAGCCTGCTTAATGGCTTAGGTAAAATATATGAGCGTCTTCTTATGAAGCGTCTCTGGTCCCATGTCAATGAATTCAAACTCCTTCCCGATGAGCAGTTCGGCTTCCGTGCCCAACACTCATGTCCACAACAGGTGCTCCGCATAACGGAGCATGTCCTTTCCAATTGGCAAAGTACCTGGCCTGCAGATACTGGTGCCGTCTTCCTCGATGTAGCGAAAGCTTTTGACAAGGTCTGGCACAATGGCTTGGTTTACAAGCTTTCCAAACTCGGAGTGCCAGACAGACTCGTGCTCATCATACGAGACTATCTCCAAGGTCGTAGCTTTCGGTACACCGTGGAAGGCACTCTCTCAAACCCCAGGCCAGTTAGAGCCGGAGTCCCACAAGGCTCCGTTCTCGGCCCCCTCCTGTTCACGCTGTACACCAGCGATATCCCTCGCACTCCTCAAGTGGAAATAGCCCTATATGCAGACGACACAGCCTTATACACATCCAATCGGAATCCCGATCGGGTGGGTATAAGGCTGCAAGCTGCCCTTCACGCTCTTGCCGCTTGGTTTCGCAAGTGGCGGATTGAGGTTAACCCGTCGAAAAGCACAGCAGTGTACTTCACACGGAGAAATCTCACCCCAAAACCGATTTCGCTTTTCGGTGTGCCCATCCGCTGGGCCCCCTCTGCCAAATACTTGGGTGTCATCCTTGATAGACGTCTTTCCTTTAGGTTGCACATCACTAAGAGGTGCAACCAAGCTAAGTACACCTTGGGACGACTGTCCTCGCTCCTAAGCAGAAAAAGTAAAATGTCTCTTAGAAATAAGGTGACACTTTACAAAGCCTGCATTCGCCCCATCATGACATACTCCTCAGTAGTATTCGCCCACTCTCGTCAAGTTGCTGCCATTCAATTAGTACAAAATCGGTTCTTGCGAAAAGCCACAGGCTCGCCTTGGTATTTTCGCAATAACGATCTGCATCGTGATTTAAAATTAGAGTCAATAGCTAAATTCATCAAGCTCGCTTCCAAGCGACATTATGAACTCGCCACTCATCATCCGAATCCTTTGGTACATACCATTCCGGACTATTCGACTGAACCGTTCGAGCACCGAAAAACCCTCCGTCGACCGAGACACGTTCTAGGAGACCCGGATGACGAAATCACTTCCGCTAATGCGGGTGAGTCATCCACATTAGACAGAGCAAACACTCCACAAATACACCGACCTCGCCGGCGAGGTCGACGAGTCCCTTCAGTCGCCGCCTATACGAGGTACAAGCACGTACCCGGGCGTTTCTCTCCTATCCCCGTTCCGGCAACAGCCCAAGCCGAGGTTCGTACCTAAGTGGTGCCCTTGCGCTAGTTGCCTCACCAAAAATAAAATTAAAGGGCTGAGCGCCATCTGCGCTCGCCAAAAGCTCGGTTAAGCTGCAACGGCCTCAGAGGCCAACAGCGAGATAAGTCCATTCGAAAAAAAAAAAAAAAAAAAAGCTCGCGGGAGGTCCTGAGTGAAGCAAGTCATACGAGGCCAAGTAAAGCGAAGGGGGAAGGTGGCGAGCGAAACGAGCCGCCGACCTCCGTAGCGGAGCGATGGCCTGCCTATTTGACTCTGCCTATTTTCAATATAAAAAATTGTTTTTTGCATACTTTACCTCAAAATATTTTTTTTTAATTTTCTCAAAAACTATAGGTTTTCGCAAGTCCTCATCCACTAGGGGGAAGGGGGGTTTCCAAGTCCCCCCTCCTCCCTCCTCCCCCCTACCCCATCCCTCTATCAAACCGTTCCTAAAGGAAGTCCTTCCGGCAAAGCACGTTCTCATTTCGCGGACATGTGTGGCGCAGTGATTATTTATAATGGTAATAATTTCTACCAAAGCAAACATGAATAATGAACCATTTTGGAAACTTCATTTTGTTATGGCAATATTGAGAGCGACATCTAGCGACAGAATTTAATAATTACTTAAATCACTTCCGATGGTATATTAGCCTTTTAATAAATTATTTTATATTTTGTACGATTTTATTCAAAATACTACGTACGTTATATTTTTTTAAATAATAACTTTGTTAAAAAAATGTTTTTAAGTTAATAGCTGTAGTAACAAAATATTTTAAGAAGTTGAACAAGTATCTGACTATTTCCTCTCTCCATAATTTTTTCAAGAAACCGGAAATGGTTGGTCCGCCATAATCATTCGTGTGGGTCTGTGCTTGTGTGGTTTGGGTGTCTTTACCGGTGCCAACCATTATTTTTAATTAGTAATAAGTTATGCGTATGAACCCAGACATGGACGATGATGAGAAGGGGTAAGTTTGCTATAATTTCTTTCCAAAACTACTTTAGGCTTCCTACATTGTACCTTCTCACTCAATAGGTCAACCAAACTGGCATGTTCGCTTGGTGTGTGTGTCGCATTTCATGGATAGCCAACGGGGCCCTTGAAGTAGCATTTTGTGTTGATTTTTACTTAGTCTCAGTGTCTTCTAGATTTATTTGGTTCTGTAGTGCTTGGTGACGTGAGTGCGTTAACCGTAACCTAACTTGATACGGGCGGCGAATTCTCAATTACCCTTTTACTAAATACCGGCTAGCGGACACCGACCCCAAGCCTCGTCGTGTGACTTGCGTGGTACGATCATGGCAGCTATTACTTTCCCATGGCATATTTCAATGATTTTTTACTCAAATCAGTGTTGAAATAGAATAGGAATCAGTTTATGTAACTGTGCCGTTAACATAAATCAGTGATGTGGATACGTCGCAATATTGTAAAATTAACCTTTGTGTGACTAATCGTTGCTTTCTCTTATCGCTGATTTTGCGTTTAGAGTTTATCTGGCGTCGTGTTTCAGTGAAAACAGTGCGTTTTGGACAGTCAGTTTGTTATTGAGGTTATTAGATCAATCGTCGGATTGCCGCGTAGCTTGCTCTCATTTACCTCAAGCCGCGGGCCGCGAAACGTGCTGATTCATTTGCATACGTTACCAACGTTGACGATAATTTTTAGTCCACGGATTGTTGCGCCCAATATTGTAAATTGTGTAAAAGAAGCATTTCAATTGTTAGTAGTTCCTTTCCTTGATTACAATCAATAACCTCTGTGTTCAAGCTGTTCCATCAAGGAGCTTAGAAGTAGTGTTTTAGAAGTAGTGTTGTCCCTGTCTGCCATTTGATTAATCTAGCAGACATGCTGGAATGATTATTTGTAATAAAATGTTTCATTGCCAGTCTGCTCATAAAGTATTTCTTTATCTTTGAGCCATGAATACTGTCATGCAAGGTTTTTATAGTCAAAAAGTGCCACCTGTTCATCTAAAACATCACACAACTAACCTCTAAAATTTTCATACAAAATACATACTGACTAGGAAAGTTAGTTAGATCTTGGCAAAAAGTGAATGTCACTTTCACCAAGATCAGTAATTGTGCTTAGTAAGCACTATATTAACTTGTAATATGTATTGTTATGGCCTTTGAAGTTCTTTAGAGTAAAAGTGTGTAGAATAGGGGATGGGTTTCTGAACTATTTATTGATGTGATAATTACTTTGCATGACTGAATTTCCTTTGTTTTTGAAGCATTTTATCTATAATTTGAAACAACACTGAATCCAAGACCAAAAAAATTAATAAGCAAAGTTCCTAAATATTTTACAAAGTGCTAAGTGAATCTATCAAACTGGAGAATATGGATGAATATGAGTAAGTTATAGAGAATAATACATAAACCTACTATACCTAACTAATCAATGAGTGATACTGAATGTTCAGATAGCAAGTAAACGCTATAACATTGTGAAAACTTAGTCTTATCATAAACCTATTCCCTTGTAGGAATTATTCACTTGTTATGTGTTTACTTTGTTTAAAACTAACTAGATTTTTAGGTAATTTGTTTGTAAAATACCTGCCTGCTCTGTGCAATGCTCTTGTAAAACATAGAGCTGGCTTTCTACTCAGTGTGTGGTTTTACGGTTTGCTAAACTTGTCAATTGATTGGAAATTGTACTATAGTCTAACTTTTTATTAGCTGCAGTAAAATGACATTTCTAAATGTCATTCCATAAAATAATGTTGCCAGCCTAATCTCAATAGGGATGTGATTCAGTTCACAAAAATTAATTAAGTAACATTATTATGACGTTTTTGTTTCATTTTGAATGTACCTTCCTATACTTCCACTAAAAAAGATCAATCCTCTAGTATAGTAATAATAATAGGCTAAAAAAATACATTACAACTTAATATTAAATCTCAAAAAAAAAAAAACCAAACTGATTATTCATTTATACTCATTTAGCTACATCCC
The DNA here is from genome assembly GCA_918857605.2 of Philereme vetulata. Lineage (NCBI taxonomy): Eukaryota > Metazoa > Arthropoda > Insecta > Lepidoptera > Geometridae > Philereme > Philereme vetulata. The sequence continues at coordinate 4,287,863 of OU975462.1, forward strand.
TATTTATTTTTCTTCAAAAACCGGCAACCCACAAAACGTCATTTTACTGCAGCTAATAAAAAGTTAGACTATAAGGGATTTCCCAGCATGGGTATTTTCATAGTATAATTAAAATTTTATAATTATGTCATCATTTTTCTGATAAAAAGCTATCTGTGGTTAATCATTTTAGAAGTCAACTGTTTTTATATTGACCTATTTTACCTACTTTTCTTTTAATTTTTCAACATCTCATTCCATATTAATTCCATAATAGAGGTCAAGGTTGCGTAACTGTCTATTATACCTATCTACCACTAGTTTTGTAAAATTATGTCTTGCATGGTATTTTATTCCTAGTCAACTTGTTGTTCTGGTAGGTATAATGCTTCATTGGAATCTCGAATCTAAGGCAAAACGATCGCAAGGATTTTTATAACTATTTTTGTCAATGGATGAGACTCAGGGACCGGGAAGGATGTCGGGATAAAGAGCAGGCAGTGGGCTGAAATTGTGATAAACTAGCTGACACGCTCGCGGCTTCGCGCGCGTAGTTTGTCAATAAAAATAGAACCCTCTTTTTGCTCAGTCGGGTAAAAAGTAGCCTGTCTCAATCGTAATCTATATACTTACCAAATTTAATCGAAATCAGTCAAGCCATTTAGTCGTCAAAACAACAAACAGAGAGATTCTAAAAAAAACAGTTACTTTTGAATTTATAAATTAGATACAAACATTAGGATACAAGGACTGTTGCTAAGCAACAGGGAAAAACTTGTTACCTATACTAGGGGTTAAAGGTTCCCATACTGCATAGTTCAAATTTATCTTTAGTTCCCCTTTCTTTTTCATCCTTGATTGATTTTCTTAATTGTTTGACAACAAGTCAAAGTTATACCTACTGAAGACAGATAAATTATCTTTTTGATTATGGTGATAAGGTCCTATACTTCCAGATGCCCAACTTCTCTTGTTGTCCCATTAAACCATATTGGATTTGGAGTAAGCAATACTCATTGGTTCAATAACGAGATGTTGGTGCGTCTTGATACTAATTTAAAATCAACATCTGATGGACATTGAAACACCTAAAGCAGTACATGTAGCAATAACCTTTGGTATTCTGTATAATAAATATGGCATCAACCCAAAAAACCTCTTACTTGAAGAAAACATGATACTCAGGGTTATAACACCCCAATAACGGGATGTTGGTGTATAGTTGCAGTTTATTGACTCCATCCACCATATCGTGCGTATTAGGCAGGGTTGATGGATGGTCTAATTAATCCTTACTAATATTATAAATTTGAAAGCACCAAGCATTCGGCTGGGCTGGACCGATTTCGATTAAATTTAGTATATAGATAGATAATGACTGGGGCTAAGACATAGGCAACTTTTACCCGACTGCGCAGAAGGAGGGTAATATTTTTATTGTCAAACCACGTGTACAAAGCGGCGGGTGAGTTAATTCACATCTCTTGCTTAATTCACAATGCATCTCAACAGCCATTACAATAGAATAGAAATAGAAAATATTTATTTGGCGTCACAAACAAAACTTGAAAGATTTAGTTAAAACGCAAAACAATAAAAGCACCACTCAGCGATGTGCTGAAAGCATTGAAAACATTGAACTAGCGCTGGTATTAAATATTTCCTTCCTTGCTTGCACACAGAAAACTGTTTGTCGGCGGTCTATCATGGGAGACGTCCCAAGAAAACCTGCAGCGCTACTTCTCGCGCTACGGCGACGTGATCGACTGCGTGGTGATGAAGAACAGTGAGTCGGGCAGGTCCCGAGGCTTCGGCTTTGTCACCTTCGCCGAGCCATCGCTGGTCAACGTGGTGCTGCAGAATGGGCCTCATCAGCTCGATGGCAGGTAAGAAGCTTTCACAAATCCTGTTATTGCTGACTCACAGGTGGGCATGGAGCTGATGCTCTTTTAAATCAAATGTTTGTTTTATCATGTTTATAGATTGATTTTACAGAGGAATTGGAACAGAAAAATTTAAAGTGCACATCAATGAGTACGACGCTAGTTATTATTGCATACAGATGGTTTCTAAAATATTTTTTAAGTGTTATTTATGTCACTGGTTCTTTCTTAGTTACCCTGCAGGTGATCACTGTGATCAGGTAATGGTACGCAATCTGTAGAGGCAAGTTAATGCTTATAACACCTAAAGTTTGAATGCAGGATATTACCTGTAATATTTATTATGCCTTCTCAGTCGCCTAACCGTAATCATAGTATAATTTTAATATAGGATTAGCTGATGGGTGAAAAAGGTAAGGCAGGTAAGTTTTAGCACTTATAAACTGTTAGAATATTTATATTACATTATTTCGGTCTTCTGCTGTAAGCTGTTGTTGATCCATTAATAAATTATGCTAATTAGGGTCGTTTTCAAAAAAATTGTACATAGTTAAGGGCCTAATAAAAACAAAATCACGATCGCTTCCTTTGTGTAACGAAAATTAGGCATACAACTATATGGGTAACTTTCGTTACACGAAGGAATAAATTAACAGGATAATAAAAAATAACTAATTGTTTAGCTATTAGTTACGAGCCCGCTTTGGCAGAGACATTGCGAATATTCTTGTTACAAACACGAGTTTGAGGACAGCATCACCTCGCTCGAAGTTTCGTCTATAATTTCGTTTCGGCTAGATAGATAGCCTTGGCAGATGTATGGACTGTGATGTGTAGTGGGTTTTAAAATAATGATAATTTATAAAAAGACTTGAGTAAAAAATTCCACATCCAGGCAGTGCCCTCAGCATATTAGCTGTTGGTTCGTTCAGATGTTTGTGGGATATCAATGCAAATCTGCATATACTTGCTGCTCCTATGAGCTGACGAGACTACACGATTTGCAACATATTTTCTCTTTTAACACCTTGGGCCTCATAACAAAGTCCTTATAAAAATCTACAAGTTAATATTTGAATTTTTTTAAAACTGTTATTTGGACTGGCTAGGGCTGCACAAATTGAAACATTTTATACAACAATCCTTTGGCTTTGAAGTAAAAATAATAATTAGTCCTTATCTGGCATTTTCCTTGTCCATACCTATTTGCACAAATGTTTGTTGACTTTGTATAATCCGTGCAGTTATTTTAATTTGGAATGTAACTCTGTCTTTCTGTCTGTTTGTTACGTTGTCACGACTAAACGGCTGGACCGATTTCTACGAAATTTGGTATACTAATAGATTATGACCAGGATTGGGACATTGGCCACATTTTACCCGACTGCGCAAAAGGAGGGTAATGTTTCTATTGAAAAACCACGCGTGCGAAGCCGCGGGCGTGTCAACTAGTAATCAATAAAAACGAAACTCGTTTACTAAATTGGAAACTCAGTAGCAGTAAATGATTGTACTGGGTCAATTTATATTATTGTTGCGTCAGTAAACGTTGACATTTAGATTGTAATCTACAGGACTGTTTGTGAGAAATTAATATTGTCCTTGGTGTCTTAATACGCATACCACTTTTATTCTGAAATAAAGTTTGGTAATATAAGCTTTCTCTGTATTTTTATCTTTTTATTCATCATATTAGCCAACCACTCCCGCCAACCTTTATCAGGTGGTAGTGGGGGGCCGTCCTACTCTGCACTTTCCAGTGCGTAGTCTCTACTCTAGAACCTTTCTGCCTCAACCTCTTAATTTATCTTTATATCTTTGTCTATTTTGGCCGCTGCTGTTCGAGTGTACACGCATTTTAATAGCTCAGGCATCACAAAATGTATTGGCGTGTGTCAAAATCTACTAAAATGCATGTATGTAGTCCAAATTAAGTTTGTTGCAGAGTTTTTCTATAAATTAGTTAGAAAAAAAAACTATTGTAGGTATTATAATCATATTAGCCGTATATTGATTGTTTCTCCTCAACCGATTGAGCTGAAATTTTGAATACATATGTAACTTCGGTGACAATGCAATAAATAATATGGTACCATGGAGGGTGGTCTCATGATGGAGACGGGTGCTAGACAATGGAACTTCTGAATGGATTATAGTAGGCTACTAGTGTTTGGGGGCTCAATTGAATCTGCTTGCGGTTCAGATTATGATTTTTATAAAAGCTTGTTTTGAAAAAGTAATTTTTCAACAAAAATCTTATTAGGATAGATAGTGGCCGTAAATATCCATTTGTCACTGACGCCAAGCAATGCTAAACTAGCGAAATGATTCATAAAGCATTAGCTGTTTACCATCTCGTATTGTACAGTGTGTTGGGTATTCACACTTGTGCACATAAACTGACAATAATGCATTCACTTTCTGTAGGTATAGGTACCTGTTTAAGTAAAATAACCCAGATTATTAGTAAAATTGTATCATTTTACTGTAAACGGGATGCAGTGGTTTGATAAAAATTGTTTACATGCTGAGCTGACGTCATTTTGGCATGACTCGACCTTGTAATTATGATGGAAGTTGCGTGAGATATTCCTATATTTTTTGATTAACCTGTAATCTTCGACTTTTGGCATTCTTGTCCTTTTATGTCTTCAATATCCTTGTATTTACACCCACCTACTTCTTAGAGCCAGAAGTCAAGATTCTGCATTACAACTTTGTCACCATCTTCTTTTTTGTTTTTATTTTGTACGTCAAATAAATGTTTTCATTTTTTTTTTCATTTTACGAACTTATGTACAAAATAGTGAAATTTATGTATTAAATTATTAGGCAGTGATGCAATAATCATCTTTATATTTTTTTAGGAGCTAATATTAACTTGAAAGTGGCCATTGCAGGCATTCATTGGTGTTAGTTGTAAACTAACTTTGATACGCAATCTTGATCGCCATCTTTCTTATTATTATTCCAAGTATTTATTTTACAACACAGGCACTAAGCCTAGACCTTTAACATATGCATTGCCGGGGCCGGAGCCAACAAGAAAGAGGCCTGTCTTATGTATTGCAAGATGGAGGTGGGACTGATGGTTAAACTATTGCAATGTATTATGAGTACAGGTTATTGTCAAAGCAATGCTAATGGAATCGATGCTGGGCTATGGGAGAGATAAAATACGGCAGTTGCCAATTCCGCAATATCAAGAATAATTGAGGCAGGAGGTGACTAGCCGTCCACTAAACAGGCCCCCATAAATGCCGCCAATAAAAGGCAGCGTAAGGGGGCTTGTTATTATTATAAATTCGAAAGTAACTCTGTCCTATGTTTCTCTGTCTGTCTGTTTGTAACGTTTTTACGACTGAACGGCTGGACCGATTTTGATGAAATTTGGTATATAAATAGATTATGACCGTGATTGGAACACATACTACTTTTTACCCGACTACGCAGTAGTACAATATTTTTATTGACAAACCACGCATGCGAAGCCGCGGGCGTGCCAGCTAGTTCAACACAAACTGTTGAAAAACAGTTAATTTACAACTTTATATTTGTTTACTGATGGACTACAACGGCTACGGAAGAGTTAATTTTCAAACATAAAAACCTGTTAGTATTGCAAAGGCCTACAATGAATTGAATCTATTTATTTGACACACACAAGACAGGCTACATAGTAAATAAAACAGTAAAATACACGTATTTGTAGCTGGACAGCCAGCCAGTCTGACAATTGCTGGTGGTGCCAATGTATTGTTAATTTGATTTATATAATGTTCTGACTTTATTTGTTTTATTATATAATATACGATTATTTACACGTATTTTGACATTTTCTAATAAGTATTATTATATTTTGACATAACATACCTATCATGATTCATGCATGACACATAATATTCTTGACAACACAATACTCTCACAGGGTCTAGTGGCTAAATGGAGCTTCAGCGCTTACCATCACGGCGGGCATAATGCTGAGTCGAGTCCCATTTACTGCTGTACCACACAGTCTCTACCAAGGTCTCCCTTGTTTGTGTTTATATTTTACATTTTATTCTATTTCATTGTTTCTTTTTTTTTGTCTTTTCTCTATCTTAAAATGTAACTGTATTGTGTGCTAATGTAGTGAATAAATGATCGTCTATGTCTAATTTTCACTTCGCAAATCACAACCCCTCCCTCTTTGCTCTCAGAACCATCGACCCGAAGCCGTGCAACCCCCGCACTCTTCAGAAACCGAAGCGCGGAGGCGGATACCCCAAGGTGTTTCTCGGTGGTCTGCCTTCCAACATCACGGAGACTGATCTGAGGGTGTTCTTCGGAAGATACGGCAAGGTTATGGAGGTCGTCATCATGTATGACCAGGAGAAGAAGAAGTCTCGAGGTAAGTGATATTAAACGTTTTTACAGCTGGTGTGGCCAGCTCGAAGATTATCAAGTTTATTCATAGTAAATGTAGAACACAGATGAGCAATTTTATTAGCAGTGGATTAGGCTGGGAATAAACGTCAGATTTGGTTTCCGATTGTCTGAACCGACTCTGTCTATAAACATATTCGATTCTTGCCTCAGACTTTTCCTGCACTCAGTCGTTTCAGAGCTAATCGTAACGGTATGCATACGGAGCGGAAAGAGAAACTGGAAGACGAGGTACTGATTGCTTATTGCACATTTGCGACAGAAAAACAACGTCGCTATCGGATCCACCCTTGGCGCTGTTTCCGACTCGGACCTCCGATCCGACTATTGGATCGGACGTGTTTTAAGTGTTCAAACTAACATATAGAATGTTACTTGGCTTTTAGACAATTGTTTTAACAGTATTAATGATTTTTTTAAAATTATTGACATTGTTAAATAAATACCTACTGAAAAATATCTGCACGCCTGCATGCAGGTTGAATACATTGACAAGCATTAGAGACTTAAAATTAAAATAATTAAGACTATTTATTGTAATTTTTGTGTATTCTAGAAAATAAACGATTGCATTTATATGACACGAACGCCTTCCAGTAGTCTGATCAGTTTATCGGATCCGAGTGTCGTATAGATAAATCGGACGTACTATATGCCCAGCCTTAGGCATATTTGCCGATAAATGGTCGATCATTAAGTTTAGGATATTGAAACTTATTACCATGTTTCCCAAATGATTTGATTTCGAATAAAAGGAGATCCATTGCCGCCATGGATGTAACACTTACTTCCAGTAACTGATGAATCTGATGATCTTCGACCGCTGGTCTCATCGGTCAAATATATTATTTTGCTGTGTACCATAAAAGTTAAAACAAAATGGGAGTTTTATGGTCGTAATATTTAACACTGTCAATTTCATGGACATTGAGTAGAGGTGTGAAAGTGGAACAAACTAACACACTTTCTTCACATCTGCAATAACACATAGCTGGGATTTGATTTCATTTTCTGAGTAAATTGAACCGTAGCCAAGTTTAAATGAATACGAATGATACATCCACATCCAGGCAGTGCCCTCAGCATATTAGCTGTTGGTTCGTTCAGATGTTTGTGGGATATCAATGCAAATCAGCATATACTTGCTGCTCCTATGAGCTGACGAGTCTACAAAGTTTGCGACAGTCCTTTACTACTAAGACCAGGCGCACTTAACTATTTCGAATTCTCAACTAATAGTAGTGAAGTAGGTACACCTAGCATTTCATCTTAAAGTTAAACTAAAGTTATCTTATTTTACCCACGCCTCTCTTACAAAGAAGCTATAATACCTGGGGTGGCCAAGACGTTGACCGCGGACACACTTAAAGACCCACGCGAGGGAAAATTGACAGATAAAATTTAAATTACTGAAAGTCTTGAGCTTGTTGGTCGTTGAGCTCACGTCCAACTTGTACTTTGGCTTGCAAATCGAATCTAGGGTCAAAATTGCTGCTATGAAGCTGGGCAACCTAGCTAAGGTTCGGCGGTACTTCTCACCGGGACAGCTGCTCTACAAAGCACAAGTCTGCTTATGTATGGAGTACTGCTGCCATCTCTGGGATGGCTCGAACAAGTATCAGCTTAAAGCCCTTGATTCGATTGAGCGACATGCTGCTAGACTCCCTATTGATTGGTGATGACTACCTAGTGGTAGCCAATTTACAAAGTCTAGACCACAGACGCCGAGTGGCCAGACTTTCAGTTTATTATTCATTTTGGTGAAAGTGCGCAAGATCTTCATGACTTTATCCCTCCTTCCCCCTTCCACCACCGGACAAACAGACATACCGAGAAGGACCACCATCAGGTGAGGTAGTGGTCAACCGCTTGGCTATCATCAATTAAAAAAAATGCGAAATTATTTTACAAGCGACACTTGGAAACTGATGCTATCAAAAATAAACCCAAACGTGAACAAGTATGCATGCTTACGACTTGCTTCATGCTTTGACATCATTTTGAGATCATCGGTAAATTTTTGTAAATCAATCTTTTCCAACAATGAATGCCGGCGGTGTCTAGGGGATATTTTGAATCAATGTAGAGCAGACCGCCTCTAAGTTTAGCCACCCCTGGTTTATACAATACGGATCGAACACAGTTTCGTGAATCCTAGTTGCATACATTTTCACAGAACCAAACACGTGTTTAAAAAATTCTTTACCAATTTTGTTATTGGATTATTTTAAACAGTGTTTAAGTTTTTTTGTAAGACCCTCTGTCTTTAGATTTGAAGGCGGGACTGTTCGCTTGCAATTATGACGCTTAAGTTCCTGCCTATATCTACAAATTGATGCGCTCGTCTATTTGTGTGATTGCAGTGGGCAAATAGCCGGCTGAGACGCAGGAGGTTGCGGGTTCGATTCCCGCCGCGGAACAAATGTTTGCATGATCTACAATTATTTGTTCCGGGTCTGGATGTTTTTCTATGTATTATAAGTATGTATTTAAAAAAAAACGTATATAAGTATTCTATCAGTTATCTGGTTCCCATAGTACAAGCTCTGCTTAGTTTGGGGCTAGATAGCGCTGTGTGAAATGTCCAGCAATATTTATTTATTTATAATAGAAGGGGTTTAAATTGTATGATTTGTTTCAGGCTTCGGATTCTTGTCGTTTGAGGACGAGCTGAGCGTTGAAAGGGTTACCCAGGAGCACTTCATCAATCTCAACGGCAAGCAGGTTAGTTGCAGCATGTTACAAAGATAATAAAGTTTGTATGTTTGTTTGTAGGGGGGTAATCTTTGAAACTACTAAACTGATTCGAAAATTCTTTCACTGATTGAAAGCTACACTATCCTTGAGTTCTATAGGGGTTTTATTCTTATAAAAAATAGGTTCAGCCGTTACGACGTGATTTAGTAACAAAAAACAAATAAACAAACATCCAAACTTTCGCATTTATATAGTGTGATTAAAAATTAACTTTGTATCACACTATCAAAATTGGTTTTATCAACCAACCAGTCGGCACTGATGACTTAGAATAAAAATAGTAAATTCCACATCCAGGCAGTGCCCTCAGCATGTTAGGTGTTGGTTCGTTCAGATGTTTGTGGGAAAGTAAAATGCAAGTTAATAAATGCTCATCGGTTCTCATTAACTTTTGAGTATAAATATTTAGCAACATTTAAATTCCATAATAATTGCCACTATCTTAGAAACGACTTTTTCATATAAAGGTGGCGATCGTTGTGAGCGCAATCCATATCCATCCATACTTCTATACTAATTGTAAATTCGAAAGTAACTCCTGCCCCTCTGTCGGTCTGTTTGATACGTTTTCACGACCAAACGGCTTAACCAATTTCGATGGTATACAGATAAATTATGACTGGGATTTAGACACAGGCTTCTTTTTAGGCGACTACGCAGGAGGGTTATGTAATAGGTTGGGGAAAAAGTCTTTTCGCATTATAGTATGTATGAACTTGTAATAAAATCTCTTTGGCAATACTATTTGTATCTGGCTGGTTTTGGTATCATTCAAAGTTTAAATTTTAAAGAAGATAAGTCCAAATTCAAATTAGGAAAATGTGTGATTTTTATTTGTTTTTCGTACTGTAAAGATGAGTGAATCTAATGAAGAAATTCGATACATTTTAAAATTTTACTACAAAAAAGGTAAAAATGCAACGCAGGCCGCGAAAAAAATTTACGGTGTTTATGGACCTAGTGCAGTGGTCTGTGAGAGTAGCACAAATTTGGTTTAAGCGTTTTCAATCCGGAAATTATGATGTCAAAGATGCACGTGTCTCTGGTCGCCCTATTACGGATAAAATTGATGCCATTTTTGAAAAAGTGGAGCAAGAACGGCATATCAGTAGTTACGACATAGCTGAAGAACTGGGAATTGACCACAAAACAGTTTTGGCGCATTTGAAAAAAACTGGGTACACAATAAAGCTCGATATTTGGGTACCCCACGAGCTCACTGAAAGAAACCTAATGAACCGTTTACTCATTTGTGATTCTTTATTACGACGTAATGAAACCGAACCATTTTTGAAGAAGCTGATAGATAACTGGTGATGAAAAGTGGATCACGTACGACATGAACGTGCGAAAAAGGTCGTGGTCAAAGGCCGTCCAGGCTTCACAGACTGGCGAAACCCGGGTTAACTCGCAACAAGGTGATGCTGTGTGTGTGGTGGGATTGGAAGGGCAATAATCATCATGAGCTGTTACTGCCAGGCAGGACCATCGATTCTAAACTTTACTGCGAACAACTGATGAGATTAAAGCAAGAAGTTGAGAGAAAGCGGCCGGAATTAATCAACAGAAGGGGTGTGGTTTTTCATCATGATAACGCAAGACCTCGCACATCTTTAGCCACTCAGCAAAAATTAAGAGAGTTTGGCTGGGAGGTGTTAATGCATCCGCCGTATAGTCCTGACCTTGTACCTTCAGATTTCCCCTGTTTCGCTCTCTTCAGAATTCTTTAGGCAATGTCAGGTTAACATCACGAGAGGACTGCCAAAACTACTTGTCGCGGTATTTTGATCAGAAGCCCCAATATTTCTATAGCAATGGGATCATGTCCCTACCTACAAGATGGCAAAAAGTTATCGAACAAAATGGTACCTACATACTTTAGTTAAATGTAAATAAACTATATTAAAAAATGTTTTGAATTTTCTTAAAAAATGCGAAGAATCTTTTTCCCCAACCTAATATTAATAATGTATTATTATTATTATTAATTTATGTATATTATTTATTATATTACACCTTATATTAATTGTGTAACGACGCGAGCAGAAGCTTGTTTAGAAAAGTTAAACTTGGCTTCAAGTACATGATATATGGTGAAATGCGTGGCAGGTGGAGATCAAGCGCGCCGAGCCGCGCGACGGGTCCGGCAAGCTGGGCTCGGGCGGCAGCGGCATGGGCGGCGGCGGCATGGGCGGCGCGCCCGGCGACGGCGGACCGCAGGGCGGCCAGTGGGGCCCGCCCGCCACCGCGCCCATCAACATGATCCAGGGACACAACGGCCAGATGGGAGGCCCGCCCATCAACATGCCGATGCCGGGACCCAACATCATGCAGGTAACATTTCTACAGGCTGGCCTTAACTACAACTCAATTCATTTTTGTACATGTACATAATCACTTATATTCATAAAATAATAAAAAAAGTTCAACATTAAATTAATGAGAAAGGAGCAGAACAAACAAAAATTAAAAAGTTTCAAGTTTTACGAAATGCCTTGTGTTTGTCTAAGTATCACTGTATCTTAGTTTTTTTTCTTTTACATAACACAAAGGTTAACTGGAAGAGAATGCGATATAGCATTACGTTCGCCAAACGAAAATAATTTTGATTCATTCAATAATCAAAAATAAACTACATGCGACTAAGTACTGTTACAAATAAAAATAAACAAAAAACTACATTTGAATTTGGAATCTGTCATTTTTATATGATTGTTCATTGTGTTTTCTCATTTTGGATCCAATACAAATGTACAAAATTTTGCGATATTAAAATGGAGTGGGGCGATAAAGAGAACCGAATCGCTGTGATTGCATTACACAAAGTAGGTATGGAGCCAAATGCAATTTTTAAAACTCCATACGCTTGGTGTTAGTAAAATGTTTGTGTACCGGGCTAATAATAGATACAATGAGACCTCCTCTGTTTGTGACAGAAAAAGATCTGGCCGTCCACGTAGTGTTCGTACGAAAAAGGTGGTCAAAGCAGTAAGGGAAATAATTCGAAGAAATCCTGTCCGAAAGCAAAAGATTTTATCTCGGGAGATGACGATAGCACCTAGAACCATGTCGCGTATTTTAAAAGATGACTTACAACTTGCAGCCTATAAGAGATGTACTGGTCATTTCTCAACTGATAATTTAAAAAAGAATAGGGTGGTAAAATCGAAAAATCTACTGAAGCGAAGGGAGTTTACAGAAAAGTTTTGTTTACGGATGAGAATTTTTTTATAATTTAGCAACATTTTAACAAACAATATGACCGTATCTACGCTCACAGCTCTAAGGAAGCTTCCCAATTAGTGGACATAGTGCAACGTGGGCATTATCCGACTTCAGTGATGGTTTGGTGGGGTATTAGCTATGAAGGACTGACTGAGCCATACTTTTGTAAAAAAGGTATCAAAACATCGGCACAGGTGTATCAAGATACCATTCTTGAGAAGTTAGTGAAGCCCCTTAAATACACCATGTTCAATAACCAAGAATGGTCCATCCAGCAAGACTCGGCGCCGGGTCATAAAGCTCGGTCTACGTAGTCTTGGTTGGAAACGAACGTTTCGAACTTCATCAAAGCTGAAGACTGGCCGTCGCCTAGTACCGATCTTAATCCGCTGGATTATGATTTATGGTCAGTTTTAGAGAGTACGGCTTGCTCTAAACGCCATAATAATTTGGAGTCCCTAAAACTGTCCATACGATTGGCAGTGAAGAATTTGAGAAGAAAATGGAAAGAGTGTGTGGTTCTATTGATAACTGGCTTCAACGTTTAAAGGACTGTATTGCAGCCAATGCAGACCACTTTGAATAAGCTTTTTATATTTTAAATTGTTTTATATTTATGTATTAAACTAACACACTGTAAAAGTAATAAATGTTATTTGCAAGAAAAAGTTTTTTTTTTCTTTGTTACAGTATTTATGGCAAGACTAGGTATATAATAATGTAAAAACATTGCCATTAGACGGCTGCAAAAACCTTTATAGATACTACATACAGGTTTACTAACATTATACATCGAATTTAACTGAAGTATAAGTAAGTACAGGAAGGAGGTATTACTCAGCAGCTGTAATGATGATGATGGTAACTACAGTTACGAATGTCTTAGAATCCACATCCAGGCAGTGCCCTCAGCAATCTAGCTGTTGGTTCGTTCAGATGTTTGTGGGAAAGTAACACGCAAATTAGCATATACTCAATGTTCTCATGAAGTTATGAGTCTACAAGATTTGCAACATGTTAATCTAGCCTTTCAGGACTTAAAGATGCATACTTATACCACAGAATAGGAACAGAACTAAAGCATAGTACAACGTGCGAAAATAGTACCACGCATACGCGTATGATAATCTTCCTTCTTCCTGCCCTTTTCCCACATTACGTGGGGTCGGCACAACATGTATTTTTCTTTCATACCTCTCCATAGCCGTCATTTCCGTTGTCGCTTCTTTCTTACCCATATCATTCTTCACACAGTCCATCCATCTCTTCTTCGGCCTTTCTCTACTTCTTTATCCATCCACATTCATAGCTAACACTCATTTAGTCACATGACGCTAGCCTCTTACTCCTCAACTTTTCTATCACTGGCGCTACTTTCAAACTTCCTCTTATATTCTCATACGCGTATGAAATCTCTAATCAATTTGTTCGAAGTTTCGATCGAGTTGACCCAAGATCCACGTACGCGCGCGTATTTTTATATCTGTTCCTATCTAATTTGTGTCTATACTTTGATTAGTGCCATTTTAGTAAAACTATTAAAAATATCTTCTTATGATCTGCAAGAACAAGAAATAACGAAATGCGCTTGTAATATTGTCTTGCTCTAAAAGCTCAACATGCTAGGCTCTGTGAAAATCGATTTCAGAGTTTATTATTACAATGCCCCTAATTTATTCACGATTTCAGCTGCTAATGCTCTATTGAACTGAAAAGGCACTCTGAATTTCTTTCGTGCACTCCCTAGTTTACTTTCTTAATTATTTACTTTATGTAGGTTGCTATTATTAGACCAAACCTCTACTGCCATTAATAATCATGGTGAATTTTAGTAGATCGTGTTAATTAATATGGTATAATTTTTAGCCCATATTGTTAAGTATGGTTTATTACGGTTTATGCTGCTCAAGTCTTGTGCAAATATCAATGAAAACTGTTTAAATGGAGAGAAGAAAAAAGTCTTAAGTCACTTTGTATGTATTATCTGTATACATATCAAATCAAATCAAAATATCTTTATTATGACCATAAAACAGTGTACAGAAACAAATGAGAGCGGTAATACCTGCAGGAGTAATATACTCTATCGCAGGCATCAACGCTTTCCTCCATACACCTTATCAAATAAAGAGTTCCACATCTAGAATATGGGAAAATTAAACTTAAATTTAATTCTAAACGAGACTAATTGAGAGTATAGAGTATCAATTACAAAAATATAATACCAGTTACTATGTGATGTATGAAATTAATATTATCTTTATTTTATACCTATTTGTATTTTGTGGGTAATCCAATAAACAAGTAAATAGAGAGTGATCTGAAAAGGCATAATTTGTTTCAGGGATACCAAGGGTGGGGCACCTCTCCCGGTCAGACGTCGTACGCCGGGTACGGAGCGGGGGGCGCCGGTGCGGGCCCGGGCAACTACCAGGGCTGGGGCGCACCGCCGGGCCCACAGGCGCCGCCGCACGCGCCCGCCTGGCCTGCCTCCAACAACTACACGCAGCACACGCAGCCGCCCGCGCAGGGATACACTAGCTACGGTAAGTTATTCATTCATCTCAGCCTGACTGCACCCACTCATCCATGCACACCCAGCTATGCTACAACGTCATTCGACTATGCTATGGTAAGTACTAGTGGGATACACGCTGAACGCGGTGCGGGGCGGCTTGCTTTCCGCGGCTTTCGAATTTTATATAAATCTATGCGAAACAGCAAAACGCGCCACTTTAATGCCCCAAGGGAACACAGCGGCGGACTATAACCAGCTTTTATATCTAAAAGTATATCGTAAGACATGCCTACCAGATTTCGGGCTTTACCTCAAGTAAAGATTGAGCTGTGTCACAAGTGATTGTACGATAATGCGGGTGTGTAGAGCGCAAAACATGAAGTTCATATCAGACATAAGCAGGAAAAATGGCGGATTGAAAGTGGTGGGTGACATAGTTGCAGCGAGGGAATAGTAACAAACTCCACTTTGTCACCTGCAACGCAACGTATGGTCTGTGACTATGTTCGAGTAGAAAACCAAAGGGAATGGCGAAAACGTAGAGACAGAAGTGATATCAGTGATCAACAAAGTACCCGCATCATCCTGTGCCTGTACTTCAGCAGCAGACAGGAATTTTTGGACCAGCTTGTAGCATTAACCATCATTCCACATCCAGGCAGTGCCTTCAGCATATTAGCTGTTGGTTCGTTCAGATGTTTGTGGGAAAGTAACATGCAAATCAGCATATACTCAATGTTCTCATGAATTTATGAGTCTACAAGATTTGCTACAATTTATCTAACGCGACGTTCTATGCGACATCAAAATAAATTAGCGTATTTATACGAAAATAATGCAACAAAAGCGGACGGTATCCCGCGAGGAACTATGAAATCACTTAGGTAAGTCTAATTTCGAATAGGAAAACAGTTACTTAGAAAAAAACCGGTGTACCTTACAAACAAGCGAATATCGAATCGTAACAAGAAAAAATACAGACATGACTAGCATTACCTACTGCTTTCCGATTAGTTAAATTGCGACCGATAACAAAATGTTAGTTCATTTCATAATTGTCATCAAGTACAAGATAGTTAATGTTAATGGTTGGTTGTGCAGCTAGCTACAGCTCTGCCCCGGCCGGCGCGGCCGCTGCCAGCTGGACTAATTGGAGCGTACCGCAGAACTCGAACTCAACCCACTCTGGTGAGAATCATGGAATATACATGTCTGTATTCACGGCTCACTTAGGCTACGATCCTGTAGATTACGTATCGGTAGAAAGTTTTGCTCGTAGCTTCCAGACTAGTGCCATTTAGCCTTAGCGGATTTTAGCATTTGCGTTGCTGTGTTGGGCTGCACTACAGGAATCTTAGGGATCAATTGGCGTAATAGGCACGAACTCTCTAAATCAGTTATGTACTACATAATTCAAATTTGTTTTCGTTTTTTTGGTGCAGCAAATGGATTGTCCACACCTTTGCACGTACCCGTAAAGGTGGCTTCCCAAGGTCCGTGATTTTACAGATACCTAGCACAACCGATACGACGGCCACCGACATACGTACCGCACCTAGGCTCTTTCCACGGTGCGTGTTCGTTTGTGCGAATCCGAGATTCGAAGTCATATTGACATTCCAAAACGCTAAGTGAAATTAGAACGTGCTTCGCATGAGCTCGCCCTGCGCCTTTGAAGTTATCGACTCGCGGAGCATCCGGCGCACCGCTACAGACGTGTCTGCGCTACCACGAACGAGATCCTTCCCAAAGTGCGTCGGTTCGTGTCCATCTGCAATATCACGGTCCGTGGGAAGCCAGCCACCTTTACAAGCACGGGTGGATATTGTGGTCCTCTATAACCGACATTAGTCTTATCATTGCCGAAATAGGTCTTGTTGATTTTACAGTTTATATAAATATATTTTTGTTACAAGTGTTCTAAACTTTTCAGCCAGGCCAGAATGCCAACAGGTATTCGGACAAACACTACAGTATGTT
Source organism: Philereme vetulata (assembly GCA_918857605.2). Classification (NCBI taxonomy): domain Eukaryota; kingdom Metazoa; phylum Arthropoda; class Insecta; order Lepidoptera; family Geometridae; genus Philereme; species Philereme vetulata. The sequence goes on from OU975462.1 coordinate 4,304,630, forward strand.
CAATGCCAATGTAACCGGTTCGTTCTGAAGTTTGTTTGGCTGTGCAATCGATTTTTGAAACAAAAGTGACTATGGTTGCAACGTACGAACGTTAACTTAGAGCGACCTATGATCGGCAGAAACATCTCTGAACACTTAGTTACGATCGCGTATGGTTGCAGGGTTGTACGTTAGCGACCTATGATCGGTAGAAACATCTCTGAACACTTAGTTACGATCGCGTATGGTTGCAGGGTTGTACGTTAACTTAGAGCGACCTATGATCGGTAGAAACATCTCTGAACACTTAGTTACGATCGCGTATGGTTGCAGGGTTGTACGTTAACTTAGAGCGATGATCGGTAGAAACATCTCTGAACACTTGTTGTTGTGTCGAGTATATCGTTGCAGGGTCGTATGTTAATTTAGAGCGACCTATGATAGGCAGAAATATCTTTGAATACAGTTACTTGTGAGTATGGTTGCAGGGTCGTACGTTGCGATTAGCAGAAACATCTGTGAACAGTTAGTTAGTGTCGAGTATGGTTGCAGGGTTACATTGCGATCAGCAGAAACATCTGAACAGTTAGTGTCGAGTATGGTTGTAGGGTCGTACGTTGCGATCAGCAGAAACATCTGTGAACAGTTAGTTAGTGTCGAGTATGGTTGCAGGCTCGTACGTTGCGATCAGCAGAAACATCTGTGAACAGTTAGTTAGTGTCGAGTATGGTTGCAGGGTCGTACGTGCCGCTGTCTGAAGGCGGGGAGATGTACGGGCGCGGTGGTGGCGGCGGCGGCGCAGGCGGTGGTCCGGCGCTAACCGGCGCGCTCTCCTCAGCGGCGCTGTCCAAGTCCTCGTCTGCCGATTACTCCACCTACCAGCAGTACCCGCCCGCCTACCAGCAGGACCAGGTACCCTACACCAACAGTTACACGGAATAATGCACCACATACAACCTACATTTGTATAGATTGGCCTGCTGTTAGTGAAAGCGAACGTGTACGAGCTCACTGGACGGCGAGCGTCACTTTAGAATATAAGCTTATGAATGAGAGTTTATTAATTCTCATCATCTATCTAGCTTCATTTAATAACAAACAACTTCTAGTAATGAGCTCATTCAGTGCGCCTTCGCTTTCTCTTAGAACTGGTAGGCAGGCCGCATCCTAAAGACCAATTTTGAATGGACTGGCAATTCTACCCTGATTTTGTAAACCTCACAACTCTTTGACTTGGTCTTCGGTGTGCCGCTTCATTCAGCTCGGACGAGCATTGGAGACAAAAATGTTTAAGCTCTGTTCTTAGAATCATTACAAAGTATGGCGGTTCAGTCACCAGTGCTCGTTTATGTTGGGCTATTCATTTATCACGAAATTATGTTTTTGACATTGTTTGACATCAAGTAACAAATCTATGAAGATTATGAATTTTTTTGTAACAAAGCCTTAGTTATTTTCTTTTGGCGTAATGAATAAATAGCCAAAGGAAGAAAATTAGATGCTTACACTCTTCAGTAAGGCATCAAACACGACGACGCATAAAAATTGCAATCATTAGATGTGTATTGGAACTAGTTTTATACAACATACATTAAATAGTATATTTTTGATGCATTTTCGTATTTGATCTACTTTTATACATTTATATTGAAGCCGTTGAGACTGGCATGGCAGCCTGAAACCCTATGTAATTTATAGAATGTCTTTTTGTATGGTTCAAGACATGCTTTAATTTTATATTAATTTTCAATTTCGTACTGCCAAATCAATCACAGTGAGTAGTAAACAATATACGGATTTAAATAGTATCTAAACGGCGTCTTTGCGCTCTTACTAACTCCATAGATGCTCTAGCCAACATTAATACCATACTTTTCAGCAAAGAATTAGCACGGAGCATTAGAAAACTTTATAAACGTTTCCATAGTTTGCCATAAGATTATTATTGAACAGAATGATTATGTAACCTAACGGTTAACGATTTTATGTTCATTTTAAATCATAATTCATAAACGATTGATAAAATTTGCAAATGTCGGCCATTTTGTTTAACTTCCAGTCGCCATTTTGGCAACTTCAAATCGTGACGTGTATAAAATTATTTTAATCCTTTTACTACCTTGTACACTTGTGCCACATTGTCAACCGTTTACGATGTGTAGTATATTTAGGTGATTATTTCGCACTGATTCGCATTCTAACGATACATATAATGTGTGCCATCAGTTGACGTTGGAATGATTATCACCGTTCGTCTCGTCTAACTAACGGTCGAGATAATTTAGTAAATGAGCAGGTGATATTGTTAGAACGCGATCTGTGTCAGTGGGTCGCGGTGAGAATCGGTTATCTGCTAACAATACTCTCGATCGCCGAATAACGGACCGCTGGAGACGAGCTCACAGCTAGCCTTTAGCGTCGTCTGTCATACGTGAACTTATTTTGAATGGAAAGTAGGAATATTGATGAAAATTGTTCTACTAATTTGCTAATTGTAAAATTTCCGTTTTCCATACAAAATGATCGCAAACAGTCTTTTTTTGTTTCGTTTCAAACTTATCTTGGAGTTATAATTTTCATATCCATCTCTTGTTATTGTTTTCCAATATACATTTCAAATATTTTCTTCTACTAATAAATAAATAGTGCCTAACGTGTTCTATCCAAGATACAGTTTACGAAATACTCTTATACACTAAAGTACAGCCAAGTTGATCATACAATAGGTTTGTGTTTGTATTATTTTTTGCTCATCACCTCAGGGCTTGAATCCTTCCTCCCTCCTTTATGTATCTCCCTTTGCTTTACTTTATTTTGTCCTGCATTCAGTCCTGTAGTATTATGGTGTGAATTTGTATGTAAGGTTGCATGAATGATTGTAGTTTTTTTTATGAGCAAGGCTGTAGAATGATGAACGAACGCTTGACCAGTAACGAGTCACGACTGGGTTCGATTCCCGTCTGTTCTGCTATTTGTGATTTGAATGTACAATTGCTATGATTTCCTGCATCATCTCAATTTGGTTGTACTTGCATTGTATTGTGGTTGTTTGCGATAAGCAAGGGGTGTGCGAGGTTTGCGATCGAGCACCGGTGAGCGAGTGATGTTCAGCGAACTATTGATGCAGCATGATCAGTACAATAGAGCCATTAGTTTGCCACCCCTGCATCCGCGTGCATCCGTGTGCCGTGTACCATGTACCATGCTTGTTGTTAGCACAGCGTCGAGTGCGATGTTCACTGACTGCATGACTCAGTGCCGGTTCAATGTGCGATGTCTTTTTGATTTGAAGAACTATGCTGCGGTCGATCCTTACTGATACTGTGAGAATGAGTATGTGACGCGCGCCGCGTCCTCTGGCAGTAGGTGGCGTTCGCACCGCTATCCATAGTGAAAATGAAGGAGATTAGATAGTTATCGAGTTTCGCTGAAGGTCTCTCGTCGCCCCTCCCCTCTCCCTCCTCCATCCTCTAGTTGTAACCCTTGCTCTCCCTCCGGGAGTTCATCTCGCCCTTGGGGTCAGTCACACGCTTTCGCCCGGTCCATCTTCACGCGCTGAGCTACTTACATAAACCTGCCGACGCCGACGGCTAACACTTGCCGAGTGGGACTTTATGTCTTGTTCTTCTTTTCCAGCTGGTCGATCAGGGTCCACAAGAGTGGCTTCTCCAGAAAGACAATTAGAGTAAGGGCGGGTATCGGACGGGGGAATGTCGCGAAACACTGGGGATTTCTCACTATGGACGGTTCGATAGCGCGCCCATCAAAAAGGCATCGCACCGCACTAGATATAAGCGCCTAGTTCTCTACGTAGCTCCGTAGCCGGTCAATCGGCGAACGGCATTTAAAGTACAAATTAGTAAAATTTGGATTTTCATATTGTTACAGGTTCATTAATGTCTTAACTTTTAAATACATAATTAATATTAAGAGCTGTACTTTAAGTGTTCAGAGACGAGCGTTCCGTCTGAAACGATGACGCCGCACATGGTATGTAACCGGAGTAGCGTATGTTGTAATGGAGTCGCGTCGGTCATGGGGGCAAGTCGCGTCGCGGCCTCCTCTCATGAGCGCACCGAGTAGAGTAGAGAGTGCCGTGCTGTGTATGTAACGTGCGTGTGGCGCAGGGCTCGTCGTACGGCGGCGCGTCGCGCGCCTACGCCGGCGCCGAGTACCACCCCGCCGCCGCGCCCGCGCCCGCCGCGCAGCCGCCAGGTGTGCACCACCCGCACCACGCGCCCAAACACTTCACGCCCAACGAGTTTAACAAGGAGTGGCCGGCCGCCTAGGCCTCCCCACCCCTCTCCCCCCCGTACACTCGCACCTTTGCGCATACCGCTCCCGCTCGACTCGAGCGCCAATCTAAATTCACACTTACCCGAGTAGGTTACGTTTGCGAATATTAATACTTGTATTACTGTGGTTGGATCAGACTAATTTATTGACTGTTAGATTAATTGAAACGATGCATAGTGTCGTACATAACGTAAGCCTTTTTAGGCGTGATTTATAACGGTAGAGTCGCCGACGACTGCATTGACACAAACCCACACGCGTTAAGTTAGCGTTAATGTTGATAGTAACTTTTTAATGTAGTTTAGGTTTTGGAACGTACGTTTTACGGTGAGCGTTTTCGTGTTTTCACCTGTTTTTTGTCATCGCCACGTCTCTGAACGCTGATCATGGTTGATATTATCGCATCGCGCGTCCGTATGAGCTCTGATATTACTCGCCCGGATCATTTCGCGGACCCCCCCCCCCCCCCCTCCTCTTCTAAGCTGAAGGACGCTGTTATCGCGCGTACGAACTGCTCGTACGGCTCTTTATTGCTTTTAATATTCTCTTTGGATGTGGGCTTACTATTTTTTAATTTTCAAAATATTTCGATTGTTGAATATTTTTTTGTCCTTTTTTGAAGATTTTTTTGAATAATGTCGTAGGTATAGTCGTAGGAATTGTTGTGTCATTCTGCGGCTCGTAGAGTAGGTAGCGGTCGCGGGGGCCGAGCGCCGAGCGCCGGGCGCTGGGAGCCGACCCACTGAGTGAAGCACATTTGACAGACATGTTAAACAAGGCCAATTTAGGAAAATGACCTTTAAAACTTAACTTAAGCTAAACTTGTATAAATATTATCTGATATATATATCGGTATGTATATTTAATATTAGTATTTTGGTTATTTATCATCCACTAGACTTAGGAAACGGTAGAGTTGTAATGAAGTAATTATGTGTTAATAACGATCCATAGCGCTTGACTGAACGTGATTATTTTATTTTTAATTATCCCATTTTTTGTATGGAAAAAAGGGAACGATTCTATTTAAATATTCGTAATTTTAATATGTTTTCTAATATGCATTTTAGTTTTTATTGCAATAATTAAGTCGATTATGATAAATACGGATTTTGTTTTATTTTTTAATGAAGTAAATTGACCTGCCAAATTGTGAACGAGCAAGCGATAAGGTCGCGCGTCGTACCTAAGTTAAGGAGCTCAGCATTTAGGATATTATAGTAGAACGGCGTCGGCCGTTCGCACCCCTCGCGCGGACCCCCTGTACATATTTATAATATACTTATGTGTAAAGCATAATTTTAATCAATTCTCTCGTCACATAGTTTTAAAGTTTTAATTTATGTGATTGCCAAATATTTTTAAAACTGTATAGAGGATGCGAGGGCCGAGAGACGGCCCTCGCCTTAGTCGTAATGCAGATGCAGGGGCGGTGCGCTCGCTCGGCTCCGCTGCGCACCACTGTGAGTTATAATTTTAAAATAACATTTATTAGATTAAATTTAATGTTAGTCTTTTACTGTACTATAAATCGCTCAATCGTTTGACCGATCGACTGATTAAAATTTTAGTGATAAGCTAAGTAATGAATTGGCGCAGTGCGAGCCGGCCAGTGGGCCCCGCCCCGCGCTGCTCGTTATTCCTTGTAATTATCTTAGAGTTTACGGACCTACGCGCTGTTCCTTTAATTGTAATACATTCATAGATAAATGTTTAAATAGACGAATTGTTAACATTGCATAATTTGAACGTTTAGAATAGGGTTATTTAAGATCGCTCCGTAAGTATAATTTATCTATTGAGGAATAATGTGAAGAATAAGCAAATTGTAAGCGACACGGTCCGGGGCGAGGGGTGCGTTGTTCCAAATTATATTAAAATAATAAAAAGTCGACAAATAATGACGCCTTCTACATTGTCATTCTAATAGGTAACACACACTACATCGGTAACTTTCACGTAGACATAAATATAATTACAGAATCGACTGAACGAGTACATAATGTTATTAAAATCGTACCTTGTAAACAAATGTAATAAAGTAAAGTATTGGAGGGAGGTCGTCGGTGCCCAACTGCCAGTTAGGTTACGTATTCATAGTTCCGCTTGTCTGCACTCGGTTCCTATATTAGTTAGGTTAATTGTCTCTATTCATTCCTTGTTTATTTACTAACAACTTAGGTATTCGTTCATTTTGGTCGTACTCTCTTGCCAGTCCTAACTGTCGCGTCCTGTAACCTACCTCCCCGCTCCCCGCGCGTGCGAACACGCGCATCCCCCCCTCCTGTATATTCAGTTCGCATTATATCAGTTCCATCGTTTCGGTATAATTTCAAATAGGTTTAATATACAACCACCGATGATACGAACGGAATAGTTCACACCTGATTTAATATTAGAAAAGGTCGCTTTTAAAAGTATCATAATATAGAGTTATGTTATGTTCAGTGGTTAAGGACTAGCACTGAGGTGTGCTAGGCGCGGGCTCGAGCCCAACACTCACAAAACTTTGGAACAATTAAGAAGTTAGTTTGTAATTAAACAATGGCAATCTTCTTATTATAAAGAGTATAATTTATTTAAAGTAAAGTATCGTATGTATTAGAAATTTTAGATTTACTCAACATTAAACTTAGTGCAAATTATTGTGAAAGTTAAAATCAATTGAGACTATTTATATGAGTTTTTAATTATTATTATAGGGAAAACATAAAAATATTGGATGAATTTATTAATTAAAATAGTTAGCAAAATACAAATACGGTAAGACTCGTTAGAGGCTCGTCTGTCAAATGTGGAGTTAGCTCGTGCGCTTGGCGCGCTCTCGGTCCCGCGACGTCACGTTCACGCCACGTCGTCACTCAGTCACCATCACGTGATCACGCGCTCACGGGCACCACCACCACGGGCCCGGCCCGGTCCTTCCATACGCACGGACGTACGCGCAAACCCGTGAGCGACCATCTCTTGCATTTTAATATTACACTCGAGTATGTAATATCGACATAAGATATATTACTGTATCTTTTAATTATATAATGTTTATGGAATAATATTATAATCATGGCTTAACTGTAGTACTGTTGTGTAGTTAACCTCTCGACTCTTGTTTGTATTACTTTTTAATATGATAGTGTATGCGGTTTTTATATGTGTATGTTTATTCGGTAGTATAAATAAAGGAACATGTTTAAGTGTATTTTGATATAACGTAAGTTAGCCGCGTGGAGCGGACGAACTGACGGCCGGCGACAAGCCGCCTCTCGGTGAACGCGCATTATAATACCCACATTATAATAATTAATATATTTATGATCGTAATTGACTAATTATACACGACAAGACCCCTACTAGTGTTAAAGTTAGATTAAACCATTCTACTTTTTTAAGTTCACTTTTTAATCGTCACGTAATAATATTTTGCATTTAAAATATATCGGCGGACTGACAGTTTGGTACTGTGTAGTCTTTTTGAAAGTTATTTTAAAAGCAATGCAGGTATTACTAACTATAATGATCATATTTATACTAGAATTTAATATTAATGTAATTACGGATCCCATTATAAAGTTAAAATATATTGCACGGGCTTTACAGTTAATTATACAATATTAATTATTAATATAAAACCTAGGGCAAGTTGTTATTTATTTCTGTTTAATTAAAATTTTGATGTTGATTATTTTTAACGATATTTTCTTAGTGGGTTAAATAAAGTACATAACGATCGATTAGTATACAAAATTATTAGATGAGCAATCGACTGATGTACAATATATAAAGTAACGTTTACTTACGGCGCGAGTTATTCATAAAGTATTTGTATTCATTTTCTAAAATGTAATTAATGAAAGCGGCGACCGCGACCTAGCCACAATTTAAGCATGTTACGATTGTAAGACTATTATCTAGATTTGTTATAGTATTTAAACTATACTTAGCCCTAAAGAGTGCACATTGGTGAAGCCTAGCACGTATGCCGCGAGCGTTCCAAGATGGCCGCGCGAGCCGCCATCTTGCATCCCGCGCGGTCACATTACTTTATGTTCGTTATATAAAAATGAAAATTATGATAGACATACGCGACCACGAGTGTCCTTGTTGTTTACTTATAAACGACCATTACCTAATGATAATTAGTTAATTACGGTTTTAATTATTAATAATATTAATCGAAGCACTAAATTAAGACGAGAAGCTTGTATGCTAATAAAGTTATGTAATTAAAAGTGCTATCACAGAAAATAACACACAGGTCTTAAGTAGAAATTATGCATTATTCTTTATAGGTATTTTGGGTATGTATTTAGTGTTAGATTTAACTGGTAAAATAAGTATGTAGTTTGTAATGTATTTGAAAAACAGTTTTGTCGTAGTTTCCTATTATTAAGCTTCTTCTATCTTAATGGATTAAGTAAATACTACTGGTTGATTAATTAAAATTAATAATATTACAACTGCAAATATTTGAAATAATATCTTATGATGAAATATTATATCTACTTTTAAGGACATTATAAAACGTAGATAATTAAAAGAAATCAAAAATTTCAAAATAATACTGGCATTTTTAATGGTTGACCTCTCCTGTAACATAAAATCCTATTAGGTATAACAAAACTAAATATACTCATCATAATTTTTGTTCTTATGTAGTGGCATAAAGTGAATCCCCTAATAGTCTTACACGACAAAAATCTAACTATTTAAATTGTACATACTCTTAAATGCATGCTGCCCATAATGATAGGGACACCAACTTATGTACACATTGACGTATTCGCACAACTAACATACACTCTTCTAATCTAACACTTACATGTATGCTACTAAATAATATCCCCCCCTATCATGAACAAAGTCGTTTGAAGCCAGGATCTAAAACAGATATACCTAGGTAAGTAGAAGTTACTCCAGTAGAAATACAGTAGTATTCAACTGCTATGTAGTGAATAAAACAGAGTGAGTTTGTATACAATGGTTATAAGCGCATTTTAGCAGAAACATTTCCACGGGAGACCGTGGGGATGTTTCTGGGTGTTCCAGAACTAGTATATTATCCCGTAGGAGCCGATTCTCGACGCTTACGAGAACAACTTTTGTGAATTCTATGAGTTGCATTGAAGAATCACTCTGTAAAAATCTACTGATTTCGGTTAAAATTTCTTTTTCTGCGGTATAAGATCAAAGGCCTTGTGTTAAACATTACGTTTGTGTAAGGTAAGTTCTAGGGAAGGCGAAAAGTCTTAACAACTGATTTAAATTCACACTAAATAATTCTACTTTGACACTAGATTTGAATGTTTTCGTTTTTAAAATAAATATAACCTAACAAGAACAATGACGTCCTCTCTCCATGATATTGTTGCGCCCAACAGGGTCCATAATGAACATGTACCTATTATTACATAGTGGAATACAATAAACGATTGAGTATTAAATAGTTTAAATGTATCCTGAAAAATAAAACATTAAAATTGTTAGTTTTTTCTTTGAAAATTGGTTGATTTTCATAGTCGGAATCACCATATTCAGGCTTAAAATACTGGATCCGGGACACCCTGTATACTCTACGCTAAAATGTAATATACTATATTCTCTCAAAGCAAATATTTCTTAGAGTTGATAGCCTGCTTGGATTACTTAAAATGTATCGACTGTTACAAATTCACTCAGTGGCGGATTTACAAATTTTCAAGGTATAGGCTGAATAGTTTTTGCCGCCCTTGCCTCAACAATTGTCATATCATACATTATTTTTACAATGCAACAATTTCGTTGAAATTGCACGTAAAATAATTTTTCGGTATATTTTTGAGCTAATCGAAGCTCAATCATGTATGCTATTTACACAATAATGAACATTTGGTGATCCGATTTTGTTTTCGTTTTTCGCCTCGATTTGTTCGGGTAACCGGGGTAACCCACACGGTTATTGGAATAGAGAATGAAGCTCGCCACGTGCACGTGCAACATTGACGTCATTGATAATTGTAGCATTAAAAAAATACCGCGTTCGTGGAAAAAATATTTTTTTGACTTAAGACTATCTCGCTATTACTGTTCAACTTTTTTTTTAATTCTAATCGTATTTTCTGAAGCTACTAGAATAGTCGATACATAAGATTGAAATCGGTAAAATTATTCATTATATTCGAATAAAAATCGATAAATTATATACCTACAAACCATCCAGTTCGTAGCCTCCAACCAGTAGTAAGACTGGCATGTATGGGTTGTAAGTGGGAAGAGGGGCATATTTTTTACAATTTCGCTCTTTTCACTCATAAAAGTGTGGGCAAAGGGCGCAGAGGCGAGAGGCCGATAACTGGTTGAGGGGCGGCGAACTAGCTCTTTTACTCTAGCATATGGAAGTTTGCTACACTCTGAATGTGCAATGACAAGTGAGAGAGAAACGTCATCGACAAAATTTGTTCCAGACTTCTATCTGTAAGACATCAGAAAACCGTCATAGAAATATATTTTTGATTTCTATTAGGTAAAAAAAAAAAAAATCATGCCCCAAAATTTGCCGCCCCCAAAATCTGCCGCCCTAGGCTCGAGCCTACTCAGCCTGCTGGTAAATCCGCCACTGAATTCACTTTATTAAATATAATCATTGCTAAATGAAGTTTCTCGTAAATAGAAGGTGACAGTGTGGCCAGTCACGCTAGCAGTCATAAGTACGTGATGCCGCAGATGAGTGAAGCTATGGGGACTCCGCCGCAGGTTTATATCTTGATGCATTTGGTAAAATACCATAGAATAGGGGAGTCTACTCCATTCAAGTAGAATATATTAATATTTATCTGCAATAACTACATTACCTTAAAAAATCACTAAAACATTATTATAAGCTCAAAGTATTAGTAGTTGCAAAAATGTCCTTAACTCAGCATATGCTGCAAAAACCAGCGCTGGTCTTCCGTTAAGGCCTTATTACTTGTTGCGGACGCGTTTAGTTCCTAAATGTTTTAATATTGCACTATCAAGTGGCATGGATTTATCCTTAGTACACAACTCATAAGAGAGCTGTGATACATATATCTTTGGCTCAAACTCTAGTCATTCTGAAATATTGTCAATAAATACATTTAATAGAGGTAACAAAGCTAAATAACCTCTCAAAGTTCAAACACAACCTTGTTGTTCTCAGACAAACGGTACACAAAGTCCATCAACTCTTGTTGATGAACTTGAGAAAGTTTGAAAACTCCAGTGTAATGATAGTAAACCGTGCTAACTATTCAACAGGTTCAAATGCTGTATTGCGGCGGTATGATGTCCCCACAGCCTTCCTTCTGTAACGTCTCGGACATTGCTTCTGTCTCAGGTTAATAAGTTCCACGCCTTTTCGTAGTCTTCAGTAAATTCAGGCCATATCTATAGAGCTCATTATTACTCAAATCTTGATACTTATACTATTGGTTCACACCGAACTGAGATCTCGCGAGTCTCCGATTAAAACTAAAAAAAAATATTATTTGTAAAACCCACTCATTAGACCTACAGTTTCATTCAAATTACAAGTAACGGGTGTTCATGTTATGTGGTTACATTTTTTGGGGTACAAATTGCAGTTATTCTGGATTTCAGACTTGTCTATATTTGTGTCACTAACACATAACGAATTACAGCACTGTGGGGTCACTGGTGTATCCTGTGAATTTTGTCGAAGTTGAGTTTGTATAATGGCTATAACTCAAATTTTACTAAAAATAACAATAAAAAGTCTAAATGTACTAATGAAGACTTTTCATTTGATGTCCCACTTGACCTAATATTCTCATTTTAATTTTTTTACCCTTGAACTCCAATATTTCAACAACCCCCTGACATTTTTAGCTCATTTACGAGGGCTGCTATTTATGTATCCGGAATAAAATAAAATAACTATCATTGACTGTTAAATATGGTTTTATTGCTTTTCAAAATATTCGCCATGATGATCAATGCACTTTCGCATTCGGTGAAACCAGTTTTCATAGCACTTTTTCCAATCGGAAGACGGTATCTCCAAAACATGATTTTTGAATGCCTCAACGGCTTCTTCTCGGGTTGAAAATCGTTGACCACGTAATTTATTCTTCACGGTTGGGAATAAAAAGAAGTCGTTGGGTGCCAAATCAGGGCTATATGGCGGATGACCCGTTAATTCCACCGTTTCACCCTCCAAATATCGGGTCGTTTCACCCGAAGTGTGACAGCTTGCATTGTCGTGATGGAGAATGATTCTGCGTTGTGGATTATTCTTCCTGATTTCTGCAAAGACTTCTGGCAAACAAATGGTCGTGTACCACTCTGAATTAACAGATTTACAATTTTCTAGGGGTACAGTAGCCACGTGTCCATCTATACCAAAAAAACAGGCGACCATTTGCTTCAAAGTGCTTTTCGCACGAGCAACTTTTGTTGGGTTCGGCTCATGTTGGAAGACCCAAACTGTTGACTGTTGCTTAGTTTCGGGGTCATATGCATAAATCCAGGATTCATCACCTGTGTAGATATTATATACAGCTTTTGATGCACCACGATTGTATTTTTTTATCATTTTTTTGCACCAATCGACACGAGCCTGTTTTTGATCTATTGTCAAGTTGTGCGGTATCCAACGCGAACAAACTTTTTTTGCAGCCAAGTGTTCGTGTAATATCTTATGTATACTCGTCATACTAATGCCCAAGAACGCCTCTATCTCTCGATATGTCACATGACGATCTTGCATTATTAGTTTACGCACTGCGTCGATGTTTCGTGGCACAACAACTGATTTAGGCCGACCATCTTTAATTTCGTCCGTGAGCATACGACGTCCACGATTAAACTCACTAAACCAGTGATACACAGTAGTCTTCAATGGTGCTTTATCCCCAAAAGTCGAACTGAGTTGATCGATACACTGCTATTGAGTTAGACCACGTCGAAAATCATAAAAAATTATCGCACGAAAATTTTCTCGAGATAAATCCATTGTGATAATGACACGCAATTTTTGAAATCGCGCCACACAATGAAAACAATTGACAGACGGACGAAATAACCTGCATTCTACAGCCAAAGAGTTCCATTTTTAAACGTGATAATTTCTTTTTAAATATTATTTATGCAGTAGCCAATTCCGGATTCTTAAATAGCAGCCTATGTAGTCACACCAAAATTGTGCCATCACTACCTACCTATATATTAAATTTCACGATGGTTGGATCAACGCTTCGAGAGTTATCCTCGGACAAACAAACATACATGCAACTCTGAATTGCCCAAGTTAATTTAGAGATCTCGCTTTGATCGATCAACTATAGGTAGGTCATAATGCCACACTATATCATGTACAGTAGATTTATTTCCTATCCAATATCAGTGTAATGGCACTCGACAGATGAATACACTTGAGAATTACCTTTATCAATCTTGTAGCTTTAGCCAGGTGAGGTCTTGACATAATAATCGGTGGGAAAAGTAAGTTAGGTATGTACGTTATTCTCAAAGGGTGAAGGCGTTGAAGTGCGTGGTGTGGGTAAGTTTTATTTATTTCCTTCCATCTCTTCTATCTTTGCTTTGGAATATTGCTACTACAATTAGTGTTGCCAGGTGTCCCAATTTAAGAAGGACATCCCGATTTTGAGAAGTCAGGTGATACGTCCCGATTCATCCTTGATCGGGACACCGAATGTCTCGATTTTTCACTGACCTTAACCCGTATTTATTTATTACCTAAATTGTTGGATAGGGCTGAGGGGGGGGGGGGGGGGAATATAAATACCTACTTTGTACATATAAGGAATACATGTAAGAGAAATAACTTAAAACACTGACCATCCGATAAAATAAATGATGAATCACAAAAACCTGTTCTTTTTGTAGCCATAGTAACTATCCCGAGTATTTTAACCTTTAGTTATTTTTATTTATTATATTTTTAGTTAGTTATTTATTAGTTTCGAAACTTGACACTTTACCTGGCAACACTAACACCTTATCTTCGAGCTATAATGAGTGATTTTTGCTTAGGTGACGATTATGAGTACACTGGTGGCTCCGGCGACGGATGCCAGCGGTCTTCAAAGCGCAGCTTCCACGGTTCGTCCAGCGGGTCCACATCTGCACCCTCCTACCATCCTTACCGGCGTTAGTCCGTGAGGTCGCCGTATTGGGACCTAGACCCTGACTTTAAACGCCTCTGCATATGCTCATTTATATCGAGGAACAACATTAGTATCTATATCCATGAACTCTTGCGACAGTAGAAGTATTTTTAGCGTCGCGCTTGATTATAGTATTTTGATACAATTCCTTGAGGTAAATAAGCAAATATCGGGGATTTTTCTCTTATGTACCTATGTAAAATAGTTACTCTTTTTATACAAACGTAATCATTCTAGTTTGTACATTATTTTTATCGGAGACGAGTCAATGAGATGCATATTTATCATAACGGATGAGATCGGAGTTAGTTATGAAATAGGATAGATCTCAATAAAACAGTAAGATGACCTTAGAAATAAATGAGATAGGATTGCTATCCATATTGACCTATTTAGACGTAGGTATTCCTATAGATATTATTCTAGTTGCTAGCATTTTAGACTTCAATTTTGATGAGATAACATATTTTCTATAAATATTACTCTCAAAGACTCATTCCCGAACTTTAAGTTGTTAGATTATATGTACTGCATTTGGACATTTTTGTTATGTGAACAGATATTTCCAGATTACATCCGTCTCAGCTGAAATTATCGGTCCTGTTTTTACATTCTCATAGGTTTATTCTTAAAATATGATTTAGTTAACATAATTTAGGACGAGAATACAAATTGGCTTTTATATCATTTGTTTAAATGTCAAATTTTTGGATTTATAAATCTTTACTAAACACAGTACCTGTTGTTAGAAGTTAAGAATGTTCTACTGAACAATCATGTTGTAGGGCTACGCATTTAAAGGTTACATACTCTGAAAGCAGGTTTTACTAGTTTAGTGCAAATTTTAAAGCAAAATTTTTAAAACTGGTTGGAAGCTCTTGTAAAAATGTTTTATTTAAAATAATTTTTTGAGCAACTTTAAAATCAAGTTTTAAATTTGCACTTAACGAAGCCAGTGTAACAACTACATTTTGCGTGTTTGTATTTTCATTTTGAACATATTCCGCATTGTTCTCGTGACGTTTTTTTTTTGTCTTACTCTAATAAAATTACTAATTAATATAAGTTGTATTTAAATTTCATATTCACAAGACTGTTTAAAGTTCCTAAGTCACCTAATTTACAAATAATAGGCGGTAATATTATTTTTATAAATTTTATTTTCGAATCATTTTAAAAGACATTTTATAAAGCGATTAGATACGTATAGGCCTTGTCTAAATATATTAAAATAATTCTACTTAATGACATCAGATAAGTACAAATAGTACAATAGAAAATATCAGAAATGTAATGTATGTAATTAACAAATAATGTTTATACACTAAAGATGTATTATAAATTAGAATTTATTGTACATTTATAATACAAAATCGACAAAAGTTCGTGTGCGTCAAGATGGCGGCGCCAACTTCTGTCTTGGAACCCTCTTCACCAGCATTTAGTGTCCATTGGTACCTGCAGTAAAACATTTGGTACCTCAATAGATTAGAAAGTATTCAAAATCTCTCAAGAGAGTCTTCTCTCAACATGCTCAAAATATCAGGCGTTTGAACAATTTAATTTTAGAGATGGTTACTTCGTAGAAACTAAGGAATTTTGAATATGTTTAGTTGAATTCTGAAGGTACCAAATAGTACTAAATCTTAGTGTACTCACTTTAGTTGTAATATCCGAGTATCAGCGTGGCGGCGCACCACTAAGATTTTGAATATTTTCTAATCTTTTGAGGTACCAAATATTTAACTACAAGTACCAAATAAGTACTGAATGCTGGTAAAAAGAGTTAACCAATACAGAAGTTGGCGCCGCCTTCTTAACGCACACAAAAGTTCATTGCGTAAATGGACAGGTAGGTATACATACAGTTTAAACTTAAATTTATCTCTTAAATTACGTTAACATATTTTAGCTCACCCCTACTCTAGTTTACTCATTCCTTGGACCATAGAAATAGTTTTAGCCACCGACACTTATTCAATAAGATACATTTCTAGTTTGGCATACTTTTTATACGGTAATTAATCATTAGAGTACTTTTATCATAAATTTACAATATTATAGAGTTACGGAAGTTTCCTATGTAGCATAACGTCCAAATAAATGTGTGAAATTAAATTTCAATATCTTTGAATTAGCTATAATTTTATTAGTAAGCAAATTCAATACAAATTGCAAAAAATTGCAATATTGTCTGATTATGTATCATTTATGTGCATTAATTATATTTTCTATAATTGTGCTTATACAAAGTAGATTTTCAAAACGATTATTAGGTTAAATTACTTACGTTTATTTACAATACAATATCAACTTTGTTTTTTTTAAAGAAGCCGATTAGTTTAGGTAAGGCACTAGGATAAGCAAAAAAACGGTTACAGTCAAAATATAAGATTGGACTGTTAAATTGACTTGATTTAATAATTACCAAGGTAAATCTACTGAAAAATAGGAACCTACGGAATGTTTGAAGTTAATATCAATAATATTATGTATTACTTGTCTACCACAAAAGGGAAACCCACCACAAGGAAAAATTAACTATAGGTGCAACTCAAGCTGCTAATTTTGCAATAAAGCCGGTCCACGACACAACTAACGCTTGAGCAACGTGTTTGCAAAAGTTTGCGCAAACTTATGTTATGATAAGATTTATTTCCAAAAAAAATTTACCATCTTTTCTTCTTAGTTTAACTCATTTGGTGCATTTTAATGATTTAGCAGTTTTTAAGGGAAGAACTGGCTGGCACTAGATTAAGTATCTTTACCCCCCGTGCTAGTGTAAAACTGTTACGGCAGGGTAACGCTCCTCACCCCGTATCAACCCGTGTGGAACATCTCTATATAATAGGCTTCCGAAAAACAAAAACTAGAGTTTATGTTGTATGTGCATAATTTGTTATGAAGATTGAAGTGAAAAGACGCCAGTGGATTCAAGGTTCGGCGGAGCGACGACGCGAGCAGTTTGCGCAGGCGCAGGTGCGGGGCGGAGCCTCGTTGCGGGTCGCGTGCGCAGCGCGAATGCAAAGCTCGCGGTAACGAGCACAGCCTGAAGCAAAGGAGATTTTACCATTATATGCAAAGTGGTCTATACAGTGTTGTCAAAAACGCTACTTTCCCGTGGTCCATAATCGAGTCAACCTAGGTGGACCATGGGTCAATATCTTTTCCCATGGTTTTTTAATAGGAAGGTACGAGTCTTATTTTCAGATACACACAGATACAGTTGCGAGATTTTTTTTTGTTTGAGTATGTTTAATGTTCATTAAAAGTAAAAATCAAACAGTTCATAGAAACAATGGTTCTCGTTCTCAAGTCAGATAGGGGATTAGGTAGGTACCTAACGAACCGATAACAAACGATTAGAGAAAAAGATGCAGGCGACTCAATTGTCCTTGGCTTAATTTTACGGAGCTGATATTGTGTTGGAGATTCGTCGAAGAACCAAAGCCACTAACATATAGCACAAAGGATTAGCAAGCTGAAGTGACAGTGTAAGATCGGTCGCTATAGAAATCTATGGGGGAGGATTTTCGGCAGTGGACGCCCTTTGGCAGATATGATGATGATCTTTGTAGACCTCCCCGCTCATTATGAAATCAGCAGAATCCCTCTAGTATTAGTAGTTCGGTTGTAGTCCGTTTAGTACCTATTCCCGGGCTACCTATTACCTTTAGTAGCAATAGTTTGGTTGGTAATGTAGCAATAGTTTGATACCTGGTCGTTAGGGTGTTTTTGTACCAACCTGACCTGCTATCAAAAAGTATCAGTAGTTTGGACAAACCACCAAACTACTGATACTAGAGCGCAGAATCCAGATTTAATAGTAAATATTATTATTAGACCTTAATGTCCCATTGTTGGGCAAAGGCCACTTCTGCCATTCACAACAGTCCTGTAGTAAATATGTTGGTTGATATTATATCTCTAGGGCAATGATATTCTAAAGGGGAAGATAAGTGACGTTCTAACATCGCGAGAAAAAATCTTGGGCTCAGTGTGCACTACTATCTGCTCTGTGTCATCTTACAAAAGACAGTGATAGCAAAAGCGATCAGGATCAGAGCTAGCGCGAGCGAGACAGCAATGGCGGCGGCGGCCGGTCTTTATCGACTTCAGCCGAACGTTAACGATTAATACAATGGGGTAGCGTTAGCAAACAAATATCACAAATTTAAATAAAAATTCCGACATACATAAAAAAACTTTACTTATTACTTAGGAAATCTACTTAAAGTCCAGTCAAAGTAAAGATTTCAAATACATAACACAAATTTCCCGAAGCTGAAAATTGGTAGAGATATTAGGAACATGTTATATGTATATTATAGTATGATTTCATAGCTGCCGCCTAAAACAGAAAATATTTATTAGCGTACATCCTATGTTTAATATGCTACTTACAAATATCTACTAAAACCTAGTGATCCCACACATACTCGAAAGTAATGTACATCCCCTTCTGATATCCTTCTTAATCCTTTGCTGGTTGTATAAATCTGATCTGTTTTGAAGTATATTGAACACACTAGTACCTAGGTGTCTAGTAGGTACTTCTGTAGGTGTCCAATCATGTTCCAGCCTTTGTTTTATAACTACAGCAACCCACTTGTATCGTTTCGATTCATCTCTAGGAAACCTGAAAATAAAAATGTCATAAGCATTTCTTCTTTAGTAAAACTGACAGTACCAAATAAAAAGGCAAAATAATTTAAATCTACCTGACAGCATAGGTCCCATCAAAATAGGCCCACCAGTTGGAACAAACAGACAGGCAGTAAAATATTTTAGTATGTAGGCTGCCTGCCCTACCGCTTACAGTCAACTATTTTGGTTTTTTTAATAGTGGTTACAGATACTATCAAAAAAAGTTTTTTTAATATATTTTTAAAAACGAGTTTTTATAATCGGCAGGTGTTGATTCCTAATAGTTGAAAAGCAGTGGTCTTCATCAGTTAGATGATGATGAAATTAGTAGGTAATAGGAAACGTGCTCTGTGAGGTAATGCAATTGATAAAGGCAGAGTTTACCGCTTAACATCAGGTAAGCCTTTTTCTTCGTTTGTTCCGTCATTTACTATCATAAAAAGTAGCTGAACACATGAAATATTATATGATAAAATTAATAAAAATTATTAATTAAAAAGAAACTTGTTTTGCCAACGTTACTTACGTGACAGCCGCGCATAGACAGATAGACAGGGGTCGTCGTATCGTGTCTGTCACGCTGTTTTGTATTATCTGTCTTGCTCTCACAAAAATGGCGAAAGGCGAAGTAAACAATTACAAAATAAATTTTCTTGACGAGTGGAATGTAATCCCGTGTCTTATTTTTCTTTTGCGAGTGATTAAAACACCTATGAAAGGCACAAGAAGGCATTTCAGTCAATATTTCAATGTGTTTAGATTTTTTTTGTGTGGCGTAACGAGATGCGTTCAAGACGAGGTTCGTGCGGTAACTAAAGTATGAGTGAGTGACTGGACTCAGTTGAGTAGGACCAGGCGCTGTAGTAAGTCACTTATCTTCCCCTTTATAATATCATTGCTCTAGGGGGATCTTTATAGTTCTTGGTTTACCTGTCGGAGGAAGTGCCAGTTGTGTATCGACTTGCAAGCCGCGCTGCGCTAGTCCTTCCAGCAGCGTGGAGGCCGACCATCACCTCTCGCTATCCGTTTCTAGCACTGAAACCACATTCCAACCGTTGATCATCCAAAGATACCATCATCATCATCATCCACAGACTGCCCACTTCGCAGTCTTCGCAAACTGCTGCTACTGCTGGCTGGCCTCAGTTATCCACTATGTTTCTGAGCCAATCTCATTAGCCGAGCCGCCTCGCGCGCGAGGCGACTCGGTCAATCTGCCCGTGACTGAACTATGTCGTCAATCGCCGACATCCGATATAAAATACAATAGAATTGAATAAAATTCAAGTAGGTAAATCATTTCAAATCGTCGTCGATAGGTCAATCGCTGGTGGCGTTAATGTCCAATAACTGGAATTTATTGGATACCAACAACAGGCGTATCAAGACTTCACATGAGCTTCCTGACTCAGGATCAGTGCGCGTAAATTTGACGATCAAGGACAATCGCGGAAAGGAATGAAGCATTACAGTCCCAGCCAGAGAGGGACATTGATATCCATCCACTGTAGTGTTTTTGATAGTCTAATTTGAAGGCACTCTTAATGCATGGAGGTACTTAAAATATACCAACTTTCACTGGGGACAGGCGAGCGGCTGCCGGATTTATCATCAGCTCGAGGAGTTGCCGAACCATCCGAATGTGGATCCTGAAAATTTATTAGAGAAAAAACCATTACAATCTAAATTAATAATACCTACTCACCTTGTGTGAAAGCAACTTTATTACCTACTTTTGTCTAAGGGGATCCTGATGAACTGATAAGTTCACGAGGACTCCCTAGGGGATCCTAGTGGCTGACATCGGCCGAGCTGCAGGCAACGTTTGGTATGAGTAGGTAGGTACATCATAAGTCCGGAATGACTAATCTGGGGTATCACTGGCGTTGTCGTAGGAGATACTGATCGGTGAGATAATATCGCCCACCCACCAGCAAAACCTTTTTTGAAAAATCTAAATTGAATATGCTGGACACCTTAAATGTTCCACTTTTTCGTAACGACCAAGACAAGTGCCTATGGCCACCTAAGAAGTGGGAGTGGAGCGGAAACTCTATCACTAACTACTTCAAGATATGTGAGTTGGCGGAAGCCCATGACCGTGTATAAATTGGAGGCACACAAATGACGTATAAAAGTCGGCGAATCGCTTCTCTTTACAAAAAAAATATCACCGCAGTGAACTTCTACGTCAAATTTGGTCATTCGGTCGCTTGATTATAACTATTCACGCCGAACGAATGTATAATTGCCAGGAACCATTGGACCTTAATCCGCGTAAATGTTGAGCCAGGCTCATTTATTATTGACATCAGAACGTTGGGCCCCGCTCGCTAGGGATCTGGTTTCCATGTCAACGTATAGCTAAGATTTTGTAGTTCCTGAAAATCATATTTCCTGAATTTGTAGTTCAATAGTTCAGAAGTTATGAGCTGAGCATTTATCTATATCCGTACAGTTCGACATGCATTGTGCATACCGGGGGTGTACGTTCGACTAGGAATGATTGGCTATGCCACTTTTAACTGTAAACTAAAACTTTTTAAACTGTAGAGCCTACTTTGGGTACACTTGTCTTGGCAGTCCCAATGTATCTATCGTTCGCGACTCAATTGAACGACAGGTGTCCATCAAGAGTGGCTAGAATCAAACCGGCACTGTTTCACATGCCGCCAGTCGGCATGTCATGTATTGCCACAAGGTCGTTTTTGCTTAGAAGTCAATTCTGCTAAATGGTTTTTTGCCTATCTAGGTGTTCAGATAGTGACCCGTGACCGTTATTTTGCTACAAAGTAGTTTTTGCTTATAAGTTATTCCTGCTAGGTAAATGGTGATAGTGACCCATAGGTACCTATCACAGCTTTAAATTTTGCTTTACCAACATAAAATAAAATTATCAGGGGTTCTCGGAAACTTGTTACGAGAAGCTCGCGGGAATTCACTGTAATTGAATTGTAACTTGTTATCGGATTAAGTAGCATCCGAGTTTCTAGTTTTTATTTAAATAAATAAATATTTCTGGACATTTCACACAGCGCTATCTAGCCCCAAACTAAGCAGAGCTTGTATTATGGGAACCAGATAACTTATATACTTTTTTTTTGTAAATACATACTTAAAATATATAGAGAAACATCCAGACCAGAAACTCCAGAAAATCTGTAGATCATGCAAACATTTGTTCCGCGGCGGGAATCGAACCCGCTACCTCCTGCGTCTCAGCCGGCTATTCGCCCACTGCACCACGGAGGTCGTCAAATTTGTACGACGCGACGAGATGATACAAGCATGTGACCCAGTAACCATTGCCTATAACAAAGTACCTACTTACCTACCTATTGCCTGTTAGGAACGTGGCCTCTCGCGCTTAACGACAGCAACTTCGAAGTCTTATTGGTCAAAGTGAAATCATGAAAACGAATCGATTATGAGTCACAAACGCCTATAGGCGTTTATATTCTTACCTTTATAAAATTCAAGTACTTTCCTAATCACAATAAACTATATACTACAAGCTCCTGCCCCCGGCTTCACATGCGTGGTTTGTTAATAAAAACATAACCGTCCTGCGGAGTCGGGTAAAACTTGGCCTGTGTCTCAATCCTGGGTCATACATAACTTCTTAAGTTATATCATAACTCATAATCTATCTAATACTAAATTTCATCGAAATCGGTGAATCAGTAGTCGTGAAAATTTACACATGGCTACACATCAAGCTATACTATCCAGTATAAGCTGACCTCTCATTCTACGAAAAGCCTGCACAATGCGAGGTCAGCTTATATTGGAAAATCTATAGCTTGATGTGTAGCCGTGTGTAGGTACTTAACAGAGAGACAGTTACTTTCGAATTTTTATTTATTATTAGTATGGTTAGTAAATAAACGATACCTATCAGTTCCGTTTTATGTTTCTGTGTCGTGCGAATACGGTAGATATGTTTTGTTAGTTATAACAACAGGAAACAAGTTGTTTCATCTATGCCATCTTACCTACTGTAATGAACTTTACGTAGGTAGGTATCTACCTACCGGCAAACTGACGAATTCGTTCAGCCAGCTCGACGGATATTGATACCTGACAGGAAATTGGTTTAAAGCCAGTGCGGTGCACGCTGAAAGCTTTGCTAAGTGGCGTGACTGCCGACCAAGCCCTCTTCCCGTATACCAACCTAGAGTATATACGTAGATACCTATAATGTACCTGTAGATACTTGGTTACATGATGTAGGAACTCCTGAAAACTTCGGGGCAGTTCGGGGGGAATGGGGGCATTGTCTAGGCATGGAAATGATGGCTACTTTTAAATAATTTTCTTATGATTATTTTTGATAACTGCTATATCACATATGAAAAATTACAGGCAATTATTTTTCATTATGATGCCGTAATTTCACATTTGCTAGTGCTATTTCATATGTGAAAAATCACGGGCAACGAAAACGCCCGCTGAATACCGAAGAAATGCGAACGACTGATTTGTAGCAGACCCGAATGACTGCAATGCAACCGATGAACGATGACCGAAAGTGATTTCATTTGAATGATTTTAAGTTATGCGAAGGAAAATAGCAGGTGAAGCGTTCCATTCCTAGTACCTATTTACTCGTCAAAGTGCACAACTTTTAATATAGAACAACAAAAAAAAATCTGCTGTTCTTCATTTTACATTTGTTATTACATTGTACACGTTTCATAACCCCCTGGTACATTGTTTTTTTTGCGCACTCAGTCACAAATATTGTCCTGACTTCAAAAAAAACTTAAAATCAAGTTATGAAGTCACAGCTTCCAAACGAAATCAAATCTGTTAGATTTGATTTCGTTTGGCCATTAGTAGGGTCCAAACTTCGTCCAGAGGAACAAAACCAATATTTTGTGGATGATTAAGTTAGGAGAGTTTGCAGGCCGCTGTCCGAGCAATTTGCGAGAACGGGTTGATTAAAAGCAATGTTATGGAAAGTGGAATTGATGGTGGGGACAACTTTAGCAAATTTATCAAATTATGACTTCGTTGGTTCCAGTTTACAACTTCCTGCCTTAGCTCTCGTCAATACATGATAATGTAGGTTAAATACACGATGTCAGGTTTCACTCTCACAGGTCTGAACTAAGGTACCGATGGAGAGACTCTGGGGCTCTACGATTACCCCCCCAATTAGGGTCTACGATTTTTTTTAATTGTGATTTTTTATTCTTCGACAAATTTTTATGTCATGTTGCTGAAAGTAATCTTTGAGCGGGAAACATTTTGAAAGATTAGGCAAGTAGTTTGAAAATTGAGTTCTCGTTACGACAACGATGTAGAGATGTTGAGCAATCATCTCGTTATTATTCATCATCACCACCGATAGATAAGAAAGGGGCTTGACGATAAAATAACGCTAAGCTGCTGTTATAGGCTGCACTAAAAGTATCGGGAATGGAATATTTCCACTGTTCCTGTCATATTAAAATCTTTTTAATTGAAAACTCCTTGGTTTTAAAAATCGAATACCATTTATTTATGTAAAAAAATTATCTCGGTCTTGTCACAAGGTCTTGTCAAACTTGTTTAGTTGTTGAGAAAATGGAATTGACTCGAGAAAATTCAAGAGCGATGATTTATTATGACTTTCGAAGTGGTTTAACACAAAAACAGTGTGTTGACCGGATGATTTCTGCATTTGGTGATGAAGCCCCATCCAAAACCACAATTTATCGCTGGTTTGCTGAATTTCAACGTGGACGTGTCAAGCTCAGTGATGATCCCCGTCAAGATCGTCCAAAAACTGCAGTCACCCAAAAAAACGTTGATGCTGTGCGTAAGCTGATTGAGAAAGATCAACATGTGACATACCGCAAAATTCAGACAACTTTAGACATTGGCATGAGTTAAATACATATAATCTTGCATGAACAATTAGGTGTAAAAAAGTTGTTTTCCATATGAATACCGCATTTGCTCTGTGAAGAGAAAAAAGCGGCTCGCGTTACTTGGTGCGTCAGAACTCTCGAAAGATTCCACGCAGGATCCTCAAATGCTGTATACAACATCGTATCAGGTGACGAATCCTGGATATACGCGTACGAACCCGAAACAAAAAACCAGTCACGAGTTTGGGTGTTCGAAAATGAGTTAAAGCCGACAAAAATTGTTCGATCACGGAGTGTTGCAAAAAAAATGCTGGCCACGTTTGTCTCCAAAACCGGCCATGTTGCGACTAATCCTCTTGAGGGACAAAGAACGGTTAATGCAGAATGGTATGCTAGCATTTGTTTGCCACAGGTCGTTTCTGAACTCCGTAAAGAGAACTGCAACCGCCGCATCATCCTCCATCACGACAATGCGAGTTCTCACACCGCGCACAGAACAAAAGAGTTTTTAGAGCAAAAAAACATAGAATTATTAGACCATCCGCCGTACAGCCCCGACCTAAGCCCTAATGATTTCTTTACTTTCCCTAAAATAAAGAATAACTTGCGTGGTCAGAGATTTTCATCACCTGAAAAAGCTGTGGACGCCTACAAAACGGCCATTTTGGAGAACCCAACTTCCGAATGGAATGGTTGCTTCAATGATTGGTTCCATCGTATGGAAAAATGTGTCAAATTTCGCGGAGAATACTTCGAAAAGCAATAAATACATTTTTAAATAGTAATGTTGTGTCACTTCCTTGATTCCCGAAACTTTCACTCGTAGCAGAACTACAGTTTATTAAAATTCAGGTTTTCAATGAAACTGACCTGATGGTGATCTACATTAGTGGTAGCAGTCAGCAGGTCCAGGATAGCAGAAAAGGAGCCTCTGGCTGCGCGCCTGAAGCCTTCAGGAGGCGACTCTACGTTCGCTGCACCTCCTGCCACGCTCATCGGTGATTGAGCCCACTGGAAGAAAGCAAGCTTGTAAAATTGTGAGGCCTAAGGCACAGACAAATACAAGAGGTGCCGGTGCAGCGCATAACAGGCGCGTGGTGTCCGAAAGGTGAGGCGGGCGAACACTGTGGATGCATTTGGGGCATACTATTTATATTAGGCATGTACTATAACATTTACGGAATATGATTTTTTGGCACTACACAAGTTACCTACTTTTTAACCAAAATTCGGAAACTGAACTCTAAAAGTTAATGAAACGTCTACCTACATCATTTTTAAAGAGCTTTCTAACAACACAATACACACTGGAATCCAAGCAGAATTTTCATCCCCTCTTTTACTCAATGGAAAGCACCCTTAAAATAATTTAGACCTTAATTAAACTTAAATGGCCTTGGCTTGGAGCTATACTGAACTAAACGCAAAAAGAAAGACTGAAATCGGTTCTTTACACTGAATACATAACAAAAACCGGCCAAGTGCGAGTCGGACTCGCGCACGAAGGGTTCCGTACCATTATCTATAAAAACGGCAAAAAAATCACGTTTGTTGTATGGGAGCCCCCCTTAACTATTTGTTTTATTTTATTTAATTATTTATTTTTAAACTGAGTATATAACTAAATATTCTGTGAATATTTCAAGTGTCTACCTGTTGCCGTTATCAATATCGCGCTAAAAGGAGCTAAAAATCACGTTTGTTGCATGGGAGCCCCTATACATATTTATTTTATTCTCTTTTTAGTATTTGTTGTTATAGCGGCAACAGAAATACATCATCGGTGAACATTTCAACTGTCTATCACGGTTCATGAGATACAGCCTGGTGACAGACGGACAGACAGCGGAGCCTTAGTAATAGGGTGCCGTTTTACCCTTTGGGCACGGAACCTAAAAAAAAAACCAAAAACTGTAAATTTGGTTAAAAATCATAGCTAAAAATTGACATAGAAACCAAGTTTGTAGAGAAACGTATTTTTCATAATATTTATAAATGCTGCATCAGTTTGGAGCTGTTTATAGATCACCGACTTATCCAATTATTTTTGCCGAACAAAAGTTGTGGAAAAAAAAAAAAAAAAAAAAAAAAACACGGTTTAGAGCGTGTTTAAAAAATCTTATTTAAAATTGGTAAGGAATTAAACAGATGTTTAACTTTTTTGTGGTAACAAGGTAAGTGTAAACATTAAGTTTAAACTAATGTAGGTACCTAATTTGATATAACTATCATAATTATGCCCAAGTTTAACTTTAGAACGTAGCCCATTTGTAGACAAGGGTGGATCCAGGGAGAGGGTCATGGGGGTCATGACCCCCCCCCCCCCCTGGGTTGGGTCCAGGACCTAGGTGGACCACTAATTAAAATTATTAAACATAATGTTTTTATATTTTTTTTGTCACAATATAGATTTTATGTAAGTACATTCAATATTTAATTAATTTAATATAATATTTTGAAAAATTTATTTTGATTTTTAAATATAGGTATTTTTAAGTACAGTATGTAAGTACATTGATTTTTACTTGTACCTATCTATGATTATAAAAAAATAAATTATAACTTCTTGTGACTTGACCCCCCCCCCCCCCCCCCCCTGGCACCAAAGCAGGATCCGCCGGTAATTAAAATAACATGTTGTAGAACTTGTAAGCTTCTTGAGAACTTGGCCAATTATGAAGTTATGAAGTCGGTAAAGTAGAAAGTTCTAGGAATTTCCAAAACGGTCGATGGAAAAGCTAGAGAATATTGCGCAACCAAATTAGTTTTCTCTGATTTTGCGGATGTCGAATGGATGTAATGATATGATGGTGTGAGATTCTCGTTTCTTCGTTCTTTAAATGCGTACCTACATACCAATTTCCTTAGACATTATAATGTGTAATAATTTTCCCTAGGTGGCTAATTTCTTAAAAGTTATGTCTATAAAATGATAATCTGTTATTGGCATTACGCAGCTGTGCAAATCACAGTGCTGTTGATTCTGTAATGAGTAAATAAAAAAAACAAAATTTTGACAGAGGCTAAAAAATCTGACGAATCCAGTAGGAATAAAATGATCTAACGTAAGTACCTATATGTCCTAAATCGAGTGTACCTATACACAGAATGTCCCGGAACTAGAATATTAAGCCTGAACGAGGTGATTCTGACCATGAAAATTAACAACTTTTCATAAAATATAACAAAAATCAAACATTATTATAAATACGGGATTTAACACGTACCGTCTTATCGGTGTTTCGACCGACAATGTTTCGGTTCAATTCGTGAACCTTCATCAGGGTGAGTGCGATCCGCTCCGAATAACGTCTCGTCTCGTTATTCGGAGCGGATCGCACTCACTTAACTTATAAAGAACTTTGAAAGCTTAACTTACTCTACATATCGTGGGAAATATGTATTTAGTTTCATAGATGTTTTAACCTGACTCAAAATGAGTGGTGTTATATGTTTGAGGCCTTTATCTGTCTGTCTGTGTGATCGTAATTCCGAAAAGGATGGACCGATTCGGACGTGGTCTTTATTGATTGAGCGAAGCGACATCTCCAAATCAACTTGGTCAAATCGGCGTTGTATATAGGTATGTATATATGTATATTTGTTTGTCCGAGGATAACTTTCAAAGCGTTGATCCGATCATCCTGAAATGTGATACATAGTGATGGCACAATTTTGGTGTCTTTTATTTTGATTTATTTTGAATTTTGATTTTGGTGTGTTTGGTGAGTGCGATCCGCTCCGAATAACGAGACGAGACGTTATTCGGAGCGGATCGCACTCACCCTGATGAAGGTTCACGAATTGAACCGAAACATTGTCGGTCGAAACACCGATAAGACGGTACGTGATAAATCCCGTATTTATAATAATGATTGAAATCAATTACGAAAGTTTTCTAAGTAAAAAATCAAACATTGTATTTTTTAGGAAAATTTCACACACCTAGACACCAAAATTGTGCCATCACTATGTATCACATTTCAGGATGATCGGATCAACGCTTTGAAAGTTATCCTCGGACAAACAAATATACATATATACATACCTATATAAAACGCCGATTTGACCAAGTTGATTTGGAGATGTCGCTTCGCTCAATCAATAAAGACCACGTCCGAATCGGTCCATCCTTTTCGGAATTACGATCACACAGACAGACAGATAAAGGCCTCAAACATATAACACCACTCATTTTGAGTCAGGTTAAAACATCTATGAAACTAAATACATATTTCCCACGATATGTAGAGTAAGTTACTTTGCTTTCACAACATTGTTCTTAGAAGTTTATAACTTCCGTACATTTCCCCAGCGAAAAGTATGTAAGTACATCGCAAATGTTTGTAATTTTAATTTTGGTTTGTTCCGTTCAGGAACAACATCTGGCTAAGCTTGAATCTATTAAGTAAATAAATCGGCTGGCTCATCATTTTGGACCAATACCATGCGGTATTATAGGTATAGCGACGTTGTTGAATAATATCCTTATTATACATTTAATCTGCATAATATATTTTTTAAATGACCTGGGCCCGTAGCAAAATTACATTCGCTTCGAATCGATTCGATTTCTACGTAGGTTTGTTCTCGATATATCACGTGATATTTCCATAGCATGTGTCAAATCCCAAACATTTTCGGACTTATCGACTAGCGTCATCGCTAATCGAATGTAACTAGGCGAAGCTCTCATGGAGATGGAACAAGCATAATGTTGTTGTTAAGTGGTAACCATCACTTATTACAAAGTATTGTCTCGTAGGTCACGCACCATATAAATGTGCCCTACGATGCACTGTCCTGCGTTTATCAATTTGAGACATACATCTTGTAAAGCCTAATGGGCCAGTAATTTCACCGGCATACCCTTTTAACCGAAACAGCAATGCGGTAGAAATAGGTATGGTGGTAGTATTTCCCCGAATAAGCCCTTAAACAAATAACTCATTTATTACACTTAAAAAATTAAAAATAATATACATTAACTTTGCTAAAACACGAAGCTTCTGTTTTCGAAGTTGAAACATGAAAATTTAAAACTCGTTACTAACACATTAGGCAATTTATACAGAAGTCCATTAAATAGAGTTTATGTATGACTTTTCTGAACTCGTATTTTCAGTTTATAAAACATGTAGGTGTACCAGGAGAGCAGAAATGGCGCGGAGGTCGTGCCGCTTCAATAATTCAGCGGAACCTCCGCTTCAACTGCCTGATTCCGTAAAACGTACTATTTGTGCTTTGCAAATTGTTGCCTCTCCTTCAAATGATCTCGGTGTAAGAGAGACGGCAAAACCTTAAGGTACTTACACACCTAACAACCTAACAACCTAACAAAGACTTGGCAACACGACATTGCATCCGTAAAACGCTGAATATGGCTGACTTTATAATTTGCAACACTTACGCAATAAATCAATGAATCTGCACTTACAGTAAACAAGTGTTTTTTTAATGTCTGATTGACTGCTTAATTTTGATGTGAAAATATTATCTTTTAGCAACATATTGAGCAGGGTTAGAGTTACTTTCGGGCGTGTAACCATGCTCTACCTAAAGGTAGGTAATTATCAAACCATTACCAACCCAGTACCTAGTCATTTATAAAATTAGGAAGGTGTCCATTTGAAAATATCCCGCGGCTTCACACGCGTATATTAGATTAGATTAGATAATTTCTTTATTGCACACCATCTATATACCCTGCATTCCGAATCACGACATAATCGCTGCTAGCGTTCACGTAGTTATTTTGCGTACGGATTCAGATAACGCGCTGATGACAGTTGAGTGCCGCCAAGGATTCGGAACGCTCATGAACGCCCTGCAAGTCAAGTGTTCCTTTATTTTCATAACAACATTAAAACCAACCAACCACAGAACACTATTACTCACAAGCAACCACCTAACCAGCTGTCACGTCACTTTTGACAGAGAGGCTCACAGTGATATAGGTTTGGAGCATGGACGTTGTTAGCGCAAAATGGCGGATGTAATGACGTCATCAATGACGAATTACAGGACGTTGTCACGCTCACGGTGACTCGGAACGCTTGTTAGCGCGATGATATCGATTTTAGCGTGATTCGGAATACAGCCTTTGGTACACGGTGTAACTAGAAGGGTGGATCATTGGCAGGGCGATGGGGGACCTCGATGTCTATCGATTTAACCCCTTGTATGTTCTGCGATATTCAGTCGTTCAAAAGTTATTCAGACTTTTATAAAATTTTAGTCAAAATCCGATTTCAAATTGGATGTTCCAAGTTTCCCTAAACTATTGGGTCTACGACCGTAATTTTTTTTCTTTTAGTAGGTCAATATTATACCTTTCGTCTTACAATACCGTTTTGAGACGTTATTTGAAAAAAATCCAAATAAGTAATTAATCTTTACAAAAAAAGAACTGTAAACTTAATTTTTCATCTAACTTCAAAGCCTTTCAGAAAAAAAAATCTTTTTTTCTACAACTCATCTCAAAAACTACGTCCATTCATGTTGAAGTAACCCTGAAAATTTAATTTGGCTGGTATCAGAGCATCAGTACAAATATATTTTTAAACAATGAAAGTGCCAATAAAACCTGATTACCTAAAGCTAATAACTACCTACGTTAAGGTCAAGAAGTTATTCTAATGTTTAGTACCTACCAGCGTTGCCAGATTTTTTTGTCAAGCCGGGATTTTGAAACTTTTTGAGTGAAAAAGCGGGATTCTTTCGCCGAAAGTGGGACATAGTAAAAAGACGTAGGTATATAATCAGAAGTTTATTAGTAAATATTTATCGTTTATTTGAGTTTTAAATTACGTTTACGTGGCAAAACTAGCTTATAGAAAATGTATTTTAATAAAAATATGATATTCTAAATCAGTTTTACCTTTTCGATAAGTGGTTGAGTCTTCTTCATCTTCTAAATAAAAAAAAATAAATAAACAAATCTCAAATAAAAACGTTTTATTTACCTATTAGAAAAATGTGGTATTTCAAACAACCGTCTGAAAAGTAAGCATTACAAATTGTAACTTACAATATGAGAATAATTTGTTTATAAGAAGTACTTACCTATTAGGGAATGCTTAACCCGCCAAAATTTAAACCCGGGTTTATTTTCGAGTTCTATTTTTAAAAACCCGGTTTTCGGTGAAATCGGGTTTAAAAGGTTTTTTTTGTAAGTATTTTTTTATATAAACTACATGGAAACTAATAAAAAATCGTGATCAAAGGAAAATAACTTTAATTTATTTATTACGAAAACTAGGAAATAGTTAAGAATCAGTCTTACAATAATCAGCTTTAGACAAGTAATTCGCTGAATAAACATATTATCATCATGTTGATAGAACAGCTAAGATATTGAAATTGAAAATAACAAAAACACTTATAAAAATTTAAATCTCAACATATATAATATATCGAAAAGTGTACCTTCCTACCTACTTCGAATAAAATATTTTCATTTTCATAAACATTGCTTAAAGAATATTTTACTTTTTAAAGTATTTGTAGGAACTATCTGCTGTACTCTAGTGCATCTACCTACAGTAATATTCAAATAACAGAAAAATTTGCTCTTAACCTTAACCTAATCTAGGTAGGCAATGCACTTATAAAATAAAAATATATAATATAATCATATAAAAATAGTAGAAGCATAAAACAATTAATAAAAAGAGCATAAATTCTCTGAAAACGTAAAACTTTTTGGAAAAGAAATGAGATCTTAAAAAAATCAAAGCATCTAGAGAAGAGTCGTTTAAACGAGATCTTATCTTATTACAAAAATAACCGGCTTTGAAAATGCACGTTCTTATTCGACACTTGTTGGCTTGATAGTAATAAAAGCTTTGTACGCCATCGTTAACAATTTGCCGCGACCACCGCCATTTCGCATAAAACCATTTTTTCCTTTTCTAAATTTGATGCAAACAAACAACTTTTAGTTGGTTTCAATTTATGTAAAAGCTCTTCTTTGAAACTTTTGAAAGCAGGAGCAGGAATGGTTAAGTTTACATGTGACGCCAAAGGAACGTTGTCATCATCGTCGAAAGCAATTTTCATTACAATCCTTTTTTTAAACTCTGCCGTTGGTTTAGGAAAAACAGATTCATCGTCAAAAATTCTTGAGCGTCGTTTAAATATTTCAACACACCTTGAATTAAAAGGTATCTTTCTCCAATTCTCTTCTTTAAATCTGCATGTATTTCAGAACTCAGTATACTGTTATAGCCCGATAGTTTACTGAACAAACATTTGAATGTAGTATCGGCTGTAAAACATAATACTTCTACAACTCCTTTGACTGTTTCAAGCAGATCTTTCAATTGTGTTAGAGAAATTATTTCCTCGTCTGTGAAACGGATGTCCGACTTTAAATCAAGTAAGGCTTTTTGTATACACTCATAGAGTTCTAAAAATCTATCAATCATATTGCACAATGAACTCCAACGAGTTTTGCAATCAAGGATCACACAGCATCACATCATTTTTAGTTGCAGATTTTCTGAACAACTTAACTACTTTTCTAACCTTTTGAATGATATCCTTGTAGTGCTGATTAGAAACATCTGATTGTTGCCTATTTTCTGTTTTAACTACAATGCCATCTTCTTCGTCTAAATCAGATTGATGTAAATTAATGCCTTCTATTTCCATTCCTTCATCATCCCCACATGACCTTTCATCCACTACTGATTTTTTTTGTAGAGTACATCTAGCACGGCTAATTGTATGGCATGGGCATAGCAAAGTTGATGATGTACGGGTAAACATTTCCCCATTTTCGTCATCACTCGGTAGTCGGTAGTCAGCCCAGAAATATCGTCTTCGAGAGACAAATCAAATTCTTGAAGTCGTGTTTCTAAAACATTAGCGCACTTTATAACTTTATCGCTTTTAGCGATTGTGACTGTATTTTACTTTGGTGTACAATAAAGAGTTATCTTATCTTATCTTTATAGCTGTGGCCCTCTATTCGAGCAAGTCCTAAGTTGATATGTTCTTTCTTGTTTAAGTCAGGAGAATGTAAATTAATGTTCATATAGCGACGATTGCGAGTAGACACCCATTCATCTGCAGTCAAAGAACATTTTTTTCCGTCCTTTTTCAAAGAAGCATTACATTTCACTTCTTCTTTGACGTTCTGGCTGCATTTCATGACAATATTTTTATAGTGTTAGCTGAGGCTGGAAGGGCATAGTTACTTTTTTTGAATAGTCTCCTTAAATCAGCAGAATTAGCAAATACCCTGAAAGCTATACCATCCAGAGTAACCATTCTTGAAATCGTTAGTTCCATAGAGTCAGAAGTTGTGAGATATTCTGTAATTTTCTTAGGCTTCTTAGAAGTTGATGGTGTAGCCTCTTCATTTTCTGGCTGCTGATGGGCTGTTTTTGCAGAATCTAAGGAAATTAAATGTTTAATTTTTAGGTGATTTCCAAGTGCCGATGTTGAACCTCCGGAAGTCAAAAGTATTTTATTGCAATGCTTGCACTTTGCTTCAGACTTAGTCTTTGATTTTAAAAAGTGTAGCCACACGCTAGTTTTGTCTTCAGCCTTTTTCGTGTTTTCCACAAAGTCCCCCATAGTGACCTGAAACCGAAAAAAAATCACTAACAGACCTAAGCGATAAGAAATTTGTAACTACGTACATTTTTATACTAGATATCGGTCGAGCGATCGGCCGCAACGAACAATTTTGCACTTAAGCGTGAATTCATGCCTTGTCAAATGAGTTTTAAGTGCTTTTTTTATAGTAACGCGTTTCTTAATGTGACCTTTGCATAAGCAAGTAAGTAAGACCGAGCATGTATGTTCTGTTCTATTTCCGATGCAAATATCATTCAAATGTAGCTAGCAATAGCATATAACAATAATCAACAACATAACACACACTTTAACTAATAATCGAATCATAATTTAGTCCATTATTAGTGTTATACAAAACAATTTGAAACCGCATACAAAACTAGTAAAATACTTACAAAAACACCTGTACTGCACGATGAACACATGAATTGTACGATAAATTTACTTTAATTCTATATTTTATACTTTGAAAATAACTAAAACTTATTAAATTATAGAAACAAACATCGCTTTTTTGAAAATTATGATGACAATTGAAACGGTAGGCAGTT
Organism: Philereme vetulata; assembly: GCA_918857605.2. NCBI lineage: Eukaryota > Metazoa > Arthropoda > Insecta > Lepidoptera > Geometridae > Philereme > Philereme vetulata. The sequence goes on from OU975462.1 coordinate 4,339,694, forward strand.
TAAAGCGTTTCGTTTCACAAATGTCACTTTGACAGTGCTTTAGTGTTGCCATTAAAAAAAACAGAAAACACCGAAAAAACGGAAAGGTGGCAAAAAAACCGAGTTTTTTTATCGCTTAAAATATCACAAAAACCCGGGTTTTCGAATTACGGTAAAACCGGTTTGCATTCCCTATTACCTATTCTTGATATTTCTGTGAAGATCTAACTTCTTTTAAAGTTTCCTCAGCACGCTGCACGCACGGTCGAGTTATTCCCGAAAAGCGGGACTGAGCCTGTCCCGCTCGGGACATTTAATTTTGATTTAAAAATCGGGACGTCCCTCCAAAATAGGGACGTCTGGCAACGCTGGTACCTGAGAAGCCGGCGAACTCCGAGCGCAACTTCAATTCGGCCGCGTCAAAAACTTCGGTCTGAATATCGCTATCCCTGTTTAGTGACGAAGTTTAGCCACGCAGAGCGACAGTGATAGCAATAGAACGATTCTAAATTTGATTAGATTGTGACCGTGTTCCGTAATACCAAAAATGATGACTGAAAACTTGTTGTATTTTTCTCATTGTGTTGTTATTCTGTAACTAGACGATATAATCTATGTTCCCATGACTAGGATAAGTAAGATGTTGTTGTTTTTAATACGAAACAATTAGGTTGAAAACAGGTCTTTATGACGTAAAAACATGCAGAATGCGATACGCTTCTATTTCATTTTAGGTAAGTATTTTGATCTAATATATGGTTGGGAACCTAGATAAATACTATTCAAATTAAAATAATACCTTATTAAGGTAGAAATATGCTTCAATTAGAAATGATCTTGGTAGTACGTGTTGTATGGGCGATTCTCCTCCGGTGTCCCCATTGTTGTCAACTAACAGCTACCGGTTTGCATGAAAGTAGTACACACGGCTACACATCAAGCTTTACATTTCCAGTATAAACTGACCTCGCATTGTGTAGGCTTTTCGTAGAATAAGAGGTCAGCTTATACTGGAAAATTATAGCTTGATGTGTAGCCGTGTGTACTAAAACATTTTTTTGACTCAAGAACGGCTAGACCGAATTTGACGATTCTTGATTTGTTGGATTTGTCTCGAATAGCAGAATACCTATTAAAATATTATAAAATTCGCGAAAAAAAATTATGACGCAAATTCATTTTCTTATACATAGATGTTGGCACTACACGTAGATTGGCAGCCCGCGTCATAGCATGTCAAGGCGGTACGAAGTTCGGCGGGTCAGCTATGTGGTTAAAAATAAAACAAACAAAATATAATACGCAATTAAATCAATGAAAGGGCGTCTCTCTCTCTCTCTCTGGTCGGTCCTTCATGACTGAAGATCGTGGCCATGGTGTGATTTCATACGGGAATGGATGAACTGTCTCCAGCGACCTCTGAAAGGGCGTAGTTTGTCAATAAAAAGATTAACCTCCTGCACAGTCGGGAAAAAAGTAACTTATGTCCCAATCCCGGCCATAATCTATCTATATACTAAATTTCATCAAAATCGGTCCAGCCGGTTAGTCGTGTAACGTAACAAACAGACAGAGAGACAGAGTCGCTTTCGAATTTATATTATTTAGCATAGCATGGGCAAGGCCGAGGTTCATCCGTGGAATGGATGAACCTCGTGGTAGAAACGTGGTAGAGTTGAAATTGAAATCAGCGGAATTAAAATACGTGATTATTTTATTATGAGTAATGTATAATGATAACGAGGTAGGTATGTTGTTGTAATTCAATTTTAAGTTATCATAATACCGTCATACGCTCTAGTACAGAATGCTTCGAAACATTTTAAATTGTGTAATTTTAAAGGGTGAATACAATAGATAACTTTTCTAGAAAAAAGTACACACGGCTGCACATCAAGCTATACATATCCAGTATAAGCTGACCTCTCATTCCACGAAAAGCCTACGCAATGCGAGGTCAGCTTATACTGGAAAAATATAGCTTGATGTGTAGCCGTGTGTACATAAAAATATAAGGGCCAAAACAATTGTGGCATACTTTTAAATTATCCATCTCTTGGACTTGCACAGCATTTTTTTTTACTTAGAAGCGCCTAAACAGCTGAATAACTAAATTTTCACCGATAAGAATTTATTTACCAGGGTTTAAAATACACCCGATTTCAAAAAGTAGTGGAACAGTGATTGGTCATATATATATATAATAAAAAAATAGAAAAACAACTTTTCGTCACTCCATGGTCTGAAAGCTAGTCATTGTTAGATCGATAGGTACCGGATGCGTAAATGCGTATTACGCCTCTAGGGCCGTAAGTAAATTTGAAAATAAAATAAGGCTAAAAAGAAATACAAACTCCATGACAAATCCTTATTTCTATTTTTTTAAACTATGAGCCTTACAGTAGTCGCATATGATGTGTAACATCTGACCACCGCGCGCGCTTCCCCGGTTTCCTGTTACACATTTCCGTCCCTTTTGGCAAAATCACTCTCACAAACCAAGAGGAAAGATGTTACACATCAATAACAGAAGATACATTCATAAATGCTGAAATTAAATACAACCCCATGACAAATCCTTATTTCTATAAAATAAAAGTGGCTATTGTTTAGTGGTGAAAAATAAACAATGGATACAGAGAATGCAAATATAAAGTTTATTTGCGTCTCGGTATCCATTGTTTTTTTAGCCACAAACTGTTACAAAGCCTTTTAATGTCATCGCATTCATGATGAAAAGTTATATGTTAAACTCGAGTGTAAGTTTGTGCACTACAAGGAATTTTACTGTCCGGCAGTCCGATTTTTTACGGTCCGATATGGCACGCCATAAATTTATATACCAGTTTGTGCAATATACGTAATTTTACCGTCCGACATTTTACTTTTCCCCATTCCCGGCCGTTTAAAAAATAATCTTTCGTCCTGCCATAATTTATTGTGGTTTATGTAAAATGACCATATCAGGTCACCTTTCTTAAAAAAGGGGATGAACCTAAAATTATTTTTGTCTTCGCACGTAGAGTAGATAATAAAGTCAGCAACTGCCGACGTTCCAAGAAACTCATCGTTCCTAGCGTATTTACGCGTGCGTGGCGTGTAGCTATTTATATATATTTCTATATATATATTTTAAGTATGTATTTACAAAAAAAGTCTTTAAGTATTCTATCAGTTATCTGGTTCCCATAATACAAGCGCTGCTGAGTTTGGGGCTAGATAGAGCTGTGTGAAATGTCCAGCAATATTTATTTATTAGTTTCAAAGAGAGCCTTAAACTGCGCCGCATCTGCGAGTAAAGACGGACGGTGCACAATAATCGGACTGCGGGACAGTAAAATTCCTTGTAGTACACAAGCTATCCATCCGTTTTTATTATGCCAGGGACCGTAAAAAATCGAACTGCCGGACAGTAAAATTACTTGTAGTTCACAAAGGCCCTAAGCAACCTCTACTCATAGCGTCCTCGCTGACTTTCACTCGCTCGTACGCGAAAATATCTCGAGTGCAATTGATCGCTTACGCCCTTGTATTATAAATAATGTATTACTGCTCAAACAAAACATGGAGTTTGGTTTAAAAAAACCGAAATTCCAAACCTCCGTCACACCTACGCCTATGTGCCTACGCGGTTAGTCATAAGCGCAGCGGCACGCGTTGTTTAATTTCATCACTTTACTCATCGGGGATATAGCTCAGTGGTAGAGCAATCGACTGCAGATCGATAGGTCCCCGGTTCAAACCCGGGTGTCCCCTACAAATATCTTTTGCATTTTTTTATAAATTAACGGTACATGCACGTACAGTCACATAGCTAAGCTGCGTATTTTGTCACAATTTTACCAAAATAAGGGCTGAGCTGTCTAAGCATTGTTTATTCGGCTAAGCCGGATAAATTTTGAAGTGAAAACTTCTTGGAGGCACGTTGGGCATTTTTTAAGATGGATAAAAACCATTGAACTCGCGACACTGTTACCGTTACCGACACCTCTGTATATAAGTAGTGAAAACTTCTTCAGGTGCGTTGGGCATTTTTTGATATGGGATAAAACCATTGTACTTTCGACACTGTTACCGTTACCGACACCTCTGTATATAAGTATCTCGTAGTTGTTCAGGTATATTTGTAGTTATGTATTTTCAAATTGTTTATTTGAATAGGTATTTATTCTTCTCCGAGTATCTACGAGTAGACATTTATATTTCGGTAATAATCTATACTAATATTATAAAGAGGAAAGATTTGTTTGTTTGTTTGTATTGAATAGGCTCGGAAGCTACTAGATCGATTTAAAAAATTCTTTCACTGTTGGGAAGCTACACTACCCCCGGGTGACATAGGCAGCTGTGCAGAGGGAGGGTAATGTTTTTATTGAAAACTACACGTGCGAAGCTGCGGATTGGTCAGCTAGTATAATATAACATGATATGTAATTGAAGTTTACGTCAGCCATTCCCTTGTCGTAAAGTAACATTTTTGTAGAAGCCATGATTTTAATTTTATTTTAAACTATCAGAGACACGACAAAACCTTTTTTATGGCTCTGAATTAAAAAACATATTAAACTAGCTGAAAGCTACGGTTACGTACAGCTTGTTATGAAAATCTATCTATACTAATCTATACTAATATTATAAAGAGGAAAGATTTGTATTTTTGTGTGTATGTTTGTAATGAATAAACTCAAAAACTACGGGTCCGATTTCAAAAATTCTTTCACTATTTGAATGCTACATTATCCCTGAATAACATAGGCTACTTTTTATCCAACTGTGCAGAGGGAGGGTAATGTTTTTATTGAAAAACTACACGTGCGAAGCTGCGGATTGGTCAGCTAGTATAATATAAAACAAACTCGGGTTATTTACACCATTTATAAATCAAGAATGGCTGAACCGATTGTTTTTACTATTTTTAGCAGATATAAAGCAGATATTTGGGGAGCATAATTGGCGTACTGAACAAAAAATACAAAAATGTCGGAAAAATTTACGCAAAAAGAAATTATGAAAAAAAATCATTTTCTTATACATAATGTAGCTAATGATGGCCGATTGACAATTCTACCGTCATATGCATGTCAAGGCGGTACGAAGTTCGGCGGGTCAGCTAGTAAAATATAAATAGCACTCAGGGATAGTGTACTTTTCTATCAGTGAAATAAATTTCAGAATTGGTTCACTAGTTTCCAAACATACCCCTCCAAACATACAAACAACAAATATTACCTATTTAGGGGTAGGTGTCCTTTGTTTTAACTACTTATAAGCACAAAATAGAATACAGAAGTTACGTTTATTACGCAAGGCTAAATTATGAGGATCGCTGCGCTTGCACCGACCTGAATAACATACCAGTTGCACGTTCCAGCTACATCAGCAGAACGTGACCGTCAACAGAGACTTTTTTTTATACTTTATAGGTTTGCGTTTGACTACGATCTCGCCTGAAGGTAAGCGATGATGCAATATACGATGGTACACGCTTGCCTAGAATTTGGTGGTGCGCATAGTAAAGGTCGAAGAGAACCGCTTTGTGCGAATGGGAGGTATTTCTACCATATAGCAATGGCGCACCGCAAAGCGTCTGGAATTTACCACAGAATTTACCTAGCTTTGAATAACATTCTTTGTTCAAACTTCGAGCAAGTCTCATTAAAGCTTAATTAATTTACTCTGTAATTTTTAAGATTAAATTAGATTAAAATGAATATTTTTTTCAGAGCGGCCTACGTATTTCGTTCAGTACAATTCCTTTTTTATATATTTTGTGGTATAAGCACCTGATCAGGATGATGGTGACCACACATTGGAAAGCGCAGCGCAAGACGACCCCCAACAAGATGGAAAGAATACCTGTTATAGGTTGCTGGGAGCCGTTGGGTGCAGCACGCATAAGATCGGTCGCTCTGGTAATCTATGGGGAGGCTTATGTTCAGTAGTGGACGTCCTGATATGATGATGATGTACCTGATCAGTGAGTGCAGGGTCCGCTCCGTGGGCTATGAGCAGCTCTACTATGTCATTGGCGTCGGCTGCGCACGCGGCGTGCAGAGCTGATGAGCCCACCTGTGAACGAGTTATGTTAGCCTGGTAGTTCAACATGTAGGTAATACGGTTAGAAACCTTAACAGGCTGACTACTAATGCTGGCCTAGAAATTTGAACAAACTCTTCCCACTGAGGCTTGTTTTCCCTTGCACAAAGTAATCTTTGACGTCCCCATAGCTGTAGGTATGGTATGACTGTAAAAGATTTATGTTAGCCTGGTAGTTCAACATGTAGGTAATACGGTTAGAAACTTTAAAAGGCTGACTACTAATGTTGACCTAGAAATTTGAACAAACTCTTCCCACTGAGGCTTGTTTTCCCTTGCACAAAGTAATCTCTGACGCCCCCATAAGCTGTATGTATGGTATGCCTGTAAACGATTTATGTTAGCCTGGTAGTTCAACATGTAGGTAATACGGTTAGAAACCTTAAAAGGCTGACTACTAATGTTTACCTAGAAATTTGAACAAACTTTTCCCACTGAGGCTTGTTTTGCCTTGCACAAAGTAATCTTTGACGTCCCCATAATCTTTAGGTATGGTATGCCTGTAAACGATTTATGTTAGCCTGGTAGTTCAACATGCAGGTAATACGGTTACAAACCTTAAAAGGCTGACTACTAATGTTGACCTAGAAATTTGAACAAATTCTTCCCACTGAGGCTTGTTTTCCCTTGCACAAAGTAATCTTTGACGTCCCCATAGCTGTAGGTATGGTATGACTGTAAAAGATTTATGTTAGCCTGGTAGTTCAACATGTAGGTAATACGGTTAGAAACTTTAAAAGGCTGACTACTAATGTTGACCTAGAAATTTGAACAAACTCTTCCCACTGAGGCTTGTTTTCCCTTGCACAAAGTAATCTCTGACGCCCCCATAAGCTGTAGGTATGGTATGCCTGTAAACGATTTATGTTAGCCTGGTAGTTCAACATGTAGGTAATACGGTTAGAAACCTCAAAAGGCTGACTACTAATGTTTACCTAGAAATTTGAACAAATTCTTCCCACTGAGGCTTGTTTTCCCTTGCACAAAGTAATCTTTGACAACCCCATAAGCTGTAGGTATGGTATGCCTGTAAACGATTTATGTTAGCCTGGTAGTTCAACATGCAGGTAATACGGTTAGAAACTTTAAAAGGCTGACTACTAATGATGACCTAGAAATTTGAACAAATTCTTCCGACTGAGGCTTGTTTTCCCTTGCACAAAGTAATCTTTGACACCCCCATAAGCTGTAGGTATGGTATGCCTGTAAACGATTTATGTTAGCCTGGTAGTTCAACATGCAGGTAATACGGTTAGAAACCTTAAAAGGCTGACTATTAATGCTGGCCTACAAATTTGAACAAACTCTTCCCACTGAGGCTTGTTTTGCCTTGCACAAAGTAATCTTTGACACCCCCATAAGCTGTAGGTATGATATGCCTGTAAACGATTTTTGTTAGCCTGCTAGTTCAACATGCAGGTAATACGGTTAGAAACTTTAAAAGGCTGACTACTAATGTTGACCTAGAAATTTGAACAAACTCTTCCCACTGAGGCTTGTTTTCCCTTGCACAAAGTAATCTCTGACGCCCCCATAAGCTGTAGGTATGGTATGCCTGTAAACGATTTATGTTAGCCTGGTAGTTCAACATGTAGGTAATACGGTTAGAAACCTTAAAAGGCTGACTACTAATGTTTACCTAGAAATTTGAACAAACTTTTCCCACTGAGGCTTGTTTTGCCTTGCACAAAGTAATCTTTGACGTCCCCATAATCTTTAGGTATGGTATGCCTGTAAACGATTTATGTTAGCCTGGTAGTTCAACATGCAGGTAATACGGTTACAAACCTTAAAAGGCTGACTACTAATGTTGACCTAGAAATTTGAACAAATTCTTCCCACTGAGGCTTGTTTTCCCTTGCACAAAGTAATCTTTGACGACCCCATAGCTGTAGGTATGGTATGACTGTAAAAGATTTATGTTAGCCTGGTAGTTCAACATGTAGGTAATACGGTTAGAAACTTTAAAAGGCTGACTACTAATGTTGACCTAGAAATTTGAACAAACTCTTCCCACTGAGGCTTGTTTTCCCTTGCACAAAGTAATCTCTGACGCCCCCATAAGCTGTAGGTATGGTATGCCTGTAAACGATTTATGTTAGCCTGGTAGTTCAACATGTAGGTAATACGGTTAGAAACCTCAAAAGGCTGACTACTAATGTTTACCTAGAAATTTGAACAAATTCTTCCCACTGAGGCTTGTTTTCCCTTGCACAAAGTAATCTTTGACACCCCCATAAGCTGTAGGTATGGTATGCCTGTAAACGATTTATGTTAGCCTGGTAGTTCAACATGCAGGTAATACGATTAGAAACTTTAAAAGGCTGACTACTAATGATGACCTAGAAATTTGAACAAATTCTTCCGACTGAGGCTTGTTTTCCCTTGCACAAAGTAATCTTTGACACCCCCATAAGCTGTAGGTATGGTATGCCTGTAAACGATTTATGTTAGCCTGGTAGTTCAACATGCAGGTAATACGGTTAGAAACCTTAAAAGGCTGACTATTAATGCTGGCCTACAAATTTGAACAAACTCTTCCCACTGAGGCTTGTTTTGCCTTGCACAAAGTAATCTTTGACACCCCCATAAGCTGTAGGTATGATATGCCTGTAAACGATTTTTGTTAGCCTGCTAGTTCAACATGCAGGTAATACAGTGAGAAACCTTAAAAGGCTGACTACTAATGCTGGCCTAGAAATTTGAACAAACTTTTCCCACTGAGGCTTGTTTTGCCTTGCACAAAGTAATCTTTGACGTCCCCATAATCTTTAAGTATGGTATGCCTGTAAACGATTTATGTTAGCCTGGTAGCTCAACATGTAGGTAATACGGTTAGAAACCTTAAAAGGCTGACTACTAATGTTGACCTAGAAATTTGAACAAATTCTTCCCACTGAGGCTTGTTTTCCCTTGCACAAAGTAATCTTTGACACCCCCATAAGCTGTAGGTATGGTATGCCTGTAAACGATTTATGTTAGCCTGGTAGTTCAACATGCAGGTAATACGGTTAGAAACTTTAAAAGGCTGACTACTAATGATGACCTAGAAATTTGAACAAATTCTTCCGACTGAGGCTTGTTTTCCCTTGCTCAAAGTAATCTTTGACACTCCCATAAGCTGTAGGTATGGTATGCCTGTAAACGATTTATGTTAGCCCGGTAGTTCAACATGCAGGTAATACGGTTAGAAACCTTAAAAGGCTGACTACTAATGCTGGCCTACAAATTTGAACAAACTCTTCCCACTGAGGCTTGTTTTGCCTTGCACAAAGTAATCTTTGACGTCCCCATAAGCTGTAGGTATGGTATGCCTGTAAACGATTTATGTTAGCCTGGTAGTTCAACATGCAGGTAATACGGTTAGAAACCTTAAAAGGCCGACTACTAATGCTGGCCTAGAAATTTGAACACACTCTTCCCACTGAGGCTTGTTTTGCCTTGCACAAAGTAATCTTTGGCGTCCCCATAAGCTGTAGGTATGGTATGCCTGTAAACGATTTATATTAGCCTGGTAGTTCAACATGCAGGTAATACGGTTAGAAACCTTAAAAGGCTGACTACTAATGTTTACCTAGAAATTTGAACAAATTCTTCCCACTGAGGCTTGTTTTCCCTTGCACAAAGTAATCTTTGACACCCCCATAAGCTGTAGGTATGGTATGCCTGTAAACGATTTATGTTAGCCTGGTAGTTCAACATGCAGGTAATACGGTTAGAAACTTTAAAAGGCTGACTACTAATGATGACCTAGAAATTTGAACAAATTCTTCCGACTGAGGCTTGTTTTCCCTTGCACAAAGTAATCTTTGACACCCCCATAAGCTGTAGGTATGGTATGCCTGTAAACGATTTATGTTAGCCTGGTAGTTCAACATGCAGGTAATACGGTTAGAAACCTTAAAAGGCTGACTATTAATGCTGGCCTACAAATTTGAACAAACTCTTCCCACTGAGGCTTGTTTTGCCTTGCACAAAGTAATCTTTGACACCCCCATAAGCTGTAGGTATGGTATGCCTGTAAACGATTTATGTTAGCCTGGTAGTTCAACATGCAGGTAATACGGTTAGAAACTTTAAAAGGCTGACTACTAATGATGACCTAGAAATTTGAACAAATTCTTCCGACTGAGGCTTGTTTTCCCTTGCTCAAAGTAATCTTTGACACTCCCATAAGCTGTAGGTATGGTATGCCTGTAAATGATTTATGTTAGCCCGGTAGTTCAACATGCAGGTAATACGGTTAGAAACCTTAAAAGGCTGACTACTAATGCTGGCCTACAAATTTGAACAAACTCTTCCCACTGAGGCTTGTTTTGCCTTGCACAAAGTAATCTTTGACGTCCCCATAAGCTGTAGGTATGGTATGCCTGTAAACGATTTATATTAGCCTGGTAGTTCAACATGCAGGTAATACGGTTAAAAACCTTAAAAGGCCGACTACTAATGCTGGCCTAGAAATTTGAACACACTCTTCCCACTGAGGCTTGTTTTGCCTTGCACAAAGTAATCTTTGGCGTCCCCATAAGCTGTAGGTATGGTATGCCTGTAAACGATTTATATTAGCCTGGTAGTTCAACATGCAGGTAATACGGTTAGAAACCTTAAAAGGCTGACTACTAATTTTGACCTAGAAATTTGAACAAACTTTTCCCACTGAGGCTTGTTTTCCCTTGCACAAAGTAATCTTTGACGCCCCCATAAGCTGTAGGTATGGTATGCCTGTAAACGATTTATGTTAGCCTGGTAGCTCAACATGTAGGTAATACGGTTAGAAACCTTAAAAGGCTGACTACTAATGTTGACCTAGAAATTTGAACAAATTCTTCCCACTGAGGCTTGTTTTCCCTTGCACAAAGTAATCTTTGACACCCCCATAAGCTGTAGGTATGATATGCCTGTAAACGATTTTTGTTAGCCTGCTAGTTCAACATGCAGGTAATACGGTGAGAAACCTTAAAAGGCTGACTACTAATGCTGGCCTAGAAATTTGAACAAACTCTTCCCACTGAGGCTGGTTTTGCCTTGCACAAAGTAATCTTTGACGTCCCCATAATCTTTAGGTATGGTATGCCTGTAAACGATTTATGTTAGCCTGGTAGTTCAACATGTTGGTAATACGGTTAGAAACCTTAAAAAGCTGACTACTAATGTTGACCTAGAAGTTTGAACGAATTCTTCCCACTGAGGCTTGTTTTCCCTTGCACAAAGTAATCTTTGACGTCCCCATAAGCTGTAGGTATGGTATGCCTGTAAACGATTTATGTTAGCCTGGTAGTTCAACATGCAGGTAATACGGTTAGAAACCTTAAAAGGCCGACTACTAATGCTGGCCTAGAAATTTGAACAAATTCTTCCCACTGAGGCTTGTTTTCCCTTGCACAAAGTAATCTTTGACACCCCCATAAGCTGTAGGTATGGTATGCCTGTAAACGATTTATGTTAGCCTGGTAGTTCAACATGCAGGTAATACGGTTAGAAACTTTAAAAGGCTGACTACTAATGATGACCTAGAAATTTGAACAAATTCTTCCGACTGAGGCTTGTTTTCCCTTGCTCAAAGTAATCTTTGACACTCCCATAAGCTGTAGGTATGGTATGCCTGTAAATGATTTATGTTAGCCCGGTAGTTCAACATGCAGGTAATACGGTTAGAAACCTTAAAAGGCTGACTACTAATGCTGGCCTACAAATTTGAACACACTCTTCCCACTGAGGCTTGTTTTGCCTTGCACAAAGTAATCTTTGGCGTCCCCATAAGCTGTAGGTATGGTATGCCTGTAAACGATTTATATTAGCCTGGTAGTTCAACATGCAGGTAATACGGTTAGAAACCTTAAAAGGCTGACTACTAATTTTGACCTAGAAATTTGAACAAACTTTTCCCACTGAGGCTTGTTTTCCCTTGCACAAAGTAATCTTTGACGCCCCCATAAGCTGTAGGTATGGTATGCCTGTAAACGATTTATGTTAGCCTGGTAGCTCAACATGTAGGTAATACGGTTAGAAACCTTAAAAGGCTGACTACTAATGTTGACCTAGAAATTTGAACAAATTCTTCCCACTGAGGCTTGTTTTCCCTTGCACAAAGTAATCTTTGACACCCCCATAAGCTGTAGGTATGATATGCCTGTAAACGATTTTTGTTAGCCTGCTAGTTCAACATGCAGGTAATACGGTGAGAAACCTTAAAAGGCTGACTACTAATGCTGGCCTAGAAATTTGAACAAACTCTTCCCACTGAGGCTGGTTTTGCCTTGCACAAAGTAATCTTTGACGTCCCCATAATCTTTAGGTATGGTATGCCTGTAAACGATTTATGTTAGCCTGGTAGTTCAACATGTTGGTAATACGGTTAGAAACCTTAAAAAGCTGACTACTAATGTTGACCTAGAAGTTTGAACGAATTCTTCCCACTGAGGCTTGTTTTCCCTTGCACAAAGTAATCTTTGACGTCCCCATAAGCTGTAGGTATGGTATGCCTGTAAACGATTTATGTTAGCCTGGTAGTTCAACATGCAGGTAATACGGTTAGAAACCTTAAAAGGCCGACTACTAATGCTGGCCTAGAAATTTGAACACACTCTTCCCACTGAGGCTTGTTTTGCCTTGCACAAAGTAATCTTTGGCGTCCCCATAAGCTGTAGGTATGGTATGCCTGTAAACGATTTATATTAGCCTGGTAGTTCAACATGCAGGTAATACGGTTAGAAACCTTAAAAGGCTGACTACTAATGTTTACCTAGAAATTTGAACAAATTCTTCCCACTGAGGCTTGTTTTCCCTTGCACAAAGTAATCTTTGACACCCCCATAAGCTGTAGGTATGGTATGCCTGTAAACGATTTATGTTAGCCTGGTAGTTCAACATGCAGGTAATACGGTTAGAAACTTTAAAAGGCTGACTACTAATGATGACCTAGAAATTTGAACAAATTCTTCCGACTGAGGCTTGTTTTCCCTTGCACAAAGTAATCTTTGACACCCCCATAAGCTGTAGGTATGGTATGCCTGTAAACGATTTATGTTAGCCTGGTAGTTCAACATGCAGGTAATACGGTTAGAAACCTTAAAAGGCTGACTATTAATGCTGGCCTACAAATTTGAACAAACTCTTCCCACTGAGGCTTGTTTTGCCTTGCACAAAGTAATCTTTGACACCCCCATAAGCTGTAGGTATGATATGCCTGTAAACGATTTTTGTTAGCCTGCTAGTTCAACATGCAGGTAATACGGTGAGAAACCTTAAAAGGCTGACTACTAATGCTGGCCTAGAAATTTGAACAAACTTTTCCCACTGAGGCTTGTTTTGCCTTGCACAAAGTAATCTTTGACGTCCCCATAATCTTTAGGTATGGTATGCCTGTAAACGATTTATGTTAGCCTGGTAGCTCAACATGTAGGTAATACGGTTAGAAACCTTAAAAGGCTGACTACTAATGTTGACCTAGAAATTTGAACAAATTCTTCCCACTGAGGCTTGTTTTCCCTTGCACAAAGTAATCTTTGACACCCCCATAAGCTGTAGGTATGGTATGCCTGTAAACGATTTATGTTAGCCTGGTAGTTCAACATGCAGGTAATACGGTTAGAAACTTTAAAAGGCTGACTACTAATGATGACCTAGAAATTTGAACAAATTCTTCCGACTGAGGCTTGTTTTCCCTTGCTCAAAGTAATCTTTGACACTCCCATAAGCTGTAGGTATGGTATGCCTGTAAATGATTTATGTTAGCCCGGTAGTTCAACATGCAGGTAATACGGTTAGAAACCTTAAAAGGCTGACTACTAATGCTGGCCTACAAATTTGAACAAACTCTTCCCACTGAGGCTTGTTTTGCCTTGCACAAAGTAATCTTTGACGTCCCCATAAGCTGTAGGTATGGTATGCCTGTAAACGATTTATATTAGCCTGGTAGTTCAACATGCAGGTAATACGGTTAGAAACCTTAAAAGGCCGACTACTAATGCTGGCCTAGAAATTTGAACACACTCTTCCCACTGAGGCTTGTTTTGCCTTGCACAAAGTAATCTTTGGCGTCCCCATAAGCTGTAGGTATGGTATGCCTGTAAACGATTTATATTAGCCTGGTAGTTCAACATGCAGGTAATACGGTTAGAAACCTTAAAAGGCTGACTACTAATTTTGACCTAGAAATTTGAACAAACTTTTCCCACTGAGGCTTGTTTTCCCTTGCACAAAGTAATCTTTGACGCCCCCATAAGCTGTAGGTATGGTATGCCTGTAAACGATTTATGTTAGCCTGGTAGTTCAACATGTAGGTAATACGGTTAGAAACTTTAAAAGGCTGACTACTAATGTTGACCTAGAAATTTGAACAAATTCTTCCGACTGAGGCTTGTTTTCCCTTGCACAAAGTAATCTTTGACACCCCCATAAGCTGTAGGTATGATATGCCTGTAAACGATTTTTGTTAGCCTGCTAGTTCAACATGCAGGTAATACGGTGAGAAACCTTAAAAGGCTGACTACTAATGCTGGCCTAGAAATTTGAACAAACTCTTCCCACTGAGGCTGGTTTTGCCTTGCACAAAGTAATCTTTGACGTCCCCATAATCTTTAGGTATGGTATGCCTGTAAACGATTTATGTTAGCCTGGTAGTTCAACATGTTGGTAATACGGTTAGAAACCTTAAAAAGCTGACTACTAATGTTGACCTAGAAGTTTGAACGAATTCTTCCCACTGAGGCTTGTTTTCCCTTGCACAAAGTAATCTTTGACACCCCCATAAGCTGTAGGTATGGTATGCCTGTAAACAATTTATGTTAGCCTGGTAGTTCAACATGCAGGTAATACGGTTAGAAACTTTAAAAGGCTGACTACTAATGATGACCTAGAAATTTGAACAAATTCTTCCGACTGAGGCTTGTTTTCCCTTGCACAAAGTAATCTTTGACACCCCCATAAGCTGTAGGTATGGTATGCCGGTAAACGATTTATGTTAGCCTGGTAGTTCAACATGCAGGTAATACGGTTAGAAACCTTAAAAGGCTGACTACTAATGCTGGCCTACAAATTTGAACAAACTCTTCCCACTGAGGCTTGTTTTGCCTTGCACAAAGTAATCTTTGACGTCCCCATAAGCTGTAGGTATGGTATGAGCCCCAGATAAAGCCGGTTACACACAGTTGGAACTCCGTTTCGGCATATCGAATCGGAATTTCGAAGGCAGCTAGTCTATACAAAATCGAAATTACGCACGTGTGCAATAAGATAACGTCCTTATTGATCGAGCGAAGCGAGATCTCTAAATCAACTTGGGCAAATTGGCGTTGTATGTTTGTATGTTTGTTTGTCCGAGGATAACTTTCTAAGCGTTTATCCGATCATTGTGAAATTTGGTATATATGTAGGTAGGTAGTAATGGCACAATTTTGGTGTGATTATATTAGCTAAAAATTTGGGGGTTTCTTGAGATATTGGGGTTCAAGAGAGGTAAAAAAAAAAAACAAAATGAGACCATCCGATCAAGTGGCACGGTTAATAAAAGGTCTTTGTGAGGATTTCGACACGGTTTTTCTTTTGAGTTTATAATACACCTTGTAGTTTTTAAGTTAATAGCCATAATAAAAAATTAACTATGAAAAAAATCATAGGGTACACCAGTGACTCCACAGTGCTGAAATTTGGTATGCATGTAGCTTTAATGACACAAATATATGGAAAAGTCTGAAATCCAGAATAACGGCAATTTCTAGCCAAAAAAATAAACCAGTTTTTTTGTATATACATTAGAAACAAACAGACCCGGAACAAATATCTGTAGATCATGCAAACATTTGTTCCGCGGCGGGAATCGAACCCACTACCTCCTGCGTCTCAGCCGGCTATTTGCCCACTGCACCACGGATAGTCAAAGATTATAAATAATATTTTTTGTTTTTATGGTAGACTCGCGAGATCTCAGTTCGGAGCTAACCAATACACGTTCGTAATTTCTGTTCGAATTTCTTTCCGATTTGGTTTGGCTTCGTTGCTTAGTTCACGATCAACCCCATCATAGACATCCTCTTACTAGGTAGTCAGTACGGATACCCGTTAAGATATCTCACAAGGGGGTCAGATAGAGGCAAGTCCAAACATTACGTTTGATAAATGCCCACTTTTTGCAGTTGACATATGACTCAACTGTATAATCCCTGCCAAGCTATGCACATATTTGCTTTGTTTCTGCAACACGCCTGAATGGGAACTATTATTATTTACAAATTCACCTTTCAGTTGCGCTACAAGCTACAACGGACTCATACAATGCTATAGGTAATACATATGCTCTACATTCAAACTTACGGCCTAACATATAAGGTTGTCATTTCCAGTAAACAAAAGCTGGCACTTACATTGTTTTGCATTTGAACATTCGCACCAAATGCAAGCAGATGTTCCACAATGCCGCGACAGCCTTGGGCACAAGCCATTTGCAACCCAGTCACACCGTTCTGCAAATTTAAATCATATTACTGTGTCATAAGAGCTATTTTGGGAAAGAAGGGGTAAGTAAACTGATATTTTTACCACCCTCTGGACTCGTAATGAGGTTTGAATGTTTTATTCATTAATGTTATCTCTTCTGTAATTGCGTTGTTACCTTTGGATACATTTGCAATGTTTAATTGTATCGTTATAGGTGCCTATTTGCCAACCTATTTGAAACTAATAGAAACTTACTAAGTACCTAATCTACCTGCTAAATAAAATTACAAATGAAAATGAAGGTGTTGTGATGGTGGATAA
Source organism: Philereme vetulata (assembly GCA_918857605.2). NCBI lineage: Eukaryota > Metazoa > Arthropoda > Insecta > Lepidoptera > Geometridae > Philereme > Philereme vetulata. The sequence continues at coordinate 4,356,524 of OU975462.1, forward strand.
AGATAAAATGTGTTTATTTTGTCACCAATACAAAGAATCATATAAAGAGGTAAATGTGACAAAATGGCCAGCACTCCGCATGTGCTATGGCAGATTCGCTCGGCAACAGCGCTGGTCTTCGGTGGTCGCCGTGGCAACGGATAATGGCTACTGCGAGACACAGGCACAGTATCGATACCATTAGCTTAGAATATTGTACACCGGGATTTCTTAAAATACTAGCAAAAATAAACATAGTACGATGGACGGCCTTATCGCTGAAAGCGCTTCTTTCAAAGCAAAACATTAAGCGCCTTGCAGAATCCTCATCACACACGCGAAAAAAAATTAATAGGTACCTACTGTTAAATAACAACTAGCTGAATGAAATACAGCCTATTAAATCACTCAGGGATAATTTAGCTTCATTAAAATGAAATTCAGAATCAAATTAGTAGTTCCAGAGATTACCCTCTACATCTAAACAAACTCACAAACTACCTCTTTGTTATATTAAAGTACTAGCTTCCGCCAGCGGCTTTGCACGCGTTGTTCGTCAATAAAAAGTACTTAGCCTATGTGTTAATCCAGGTTATAATCTACATACATACTAAATTTCATCGAAATCGGTTCAGCCGTTATGACGTGATTGAGTACAAACAAACATCCAAACTTTCGCATTTATAATATTCGTTTGATAGATTAAGGTGCACTAACCTTGGTAGAATACCTTGTTTTATCATCTTTTGTTATTTTACAGCCAATCAAAGGGCCGACTGATGAAATCACAATAGAACCGACTGATTAGGGGTTAAAGACTTACATTATCGGTAGCATCCACCTGGCAGCCAGCGTCCAGAAGAGTCCGCACCAGCTCGGTGTGTCGATGCACCACCCCCACGTGCACAGGGGTCCTGCCAGAGTTGTCTCTTGCCTCCTTGCATGCCCCCCGGGAGATCAACAGAGTGGCTGTGGAGGTGTGGCCTCCTTCGCACGCCATGTGGAGGGCGGTTCTGCCCTTCTGTTGAGAAAACAAGTTTTGCACTTTTAATATGCTTTGTCACTAAAGCACGCTGGATGATCCCTCCTCCTTCGTTATCCCTGAATAGGGCTATATAGAAGTCATCATCATAATACCCTCTGCTGGGTATTAAGCCTCCCTAGGTTTGTGCCATCTACCACGATTCTGGGTTAGTCCGACCCATCGGCCAGAAACATTGACCAACTCCTCCACCAATCTCGCTAGCGGACTTCCTAATTGTTGTAACCACTCAGCCACCATTTCATCATTACTCCACATGTCATTACCACGTCACGTTTTGTGCCATGTGTCCCGCCCAGCTTTATTTTAGATTTATGCGTTCTCAGAGAAAACATACTAAAAACAATACTAAAATCTCCTTATTATAAAAGCATATTACAACGTAAATTTATTTCTTTCTGGTTATAAAACATGGAAAAATATTAATTTATGAAGTACATTAGATAGGTACAATTATTTAATTTACTATGAATTTATTGATAGATTGGAATTATTCTTGTAAAATACATAAAGACATAACTAAGTGCAATCTATGATGTTAGAGAAATAAAAGGAATTGAACTAATTTTAACATTTGTAACCAATGTAATTGCTTCATTCTTTAGCTATCGGTCATCGAGACCCTGAACCTAATTCACAAGTCCCTGTTTCGGAAATAACACCAATTCTATTGCCAAGCAAAGTATAAAACATGCATACCGCCTCCACCCATCCAATACTTGCAGATACGAGTCCACTGTAACATGCATGATGCAATCTTGCACGTTGTAGGTACCAGATACCATATGCTACGGAACTCAAGCCTTGCCTCAGTAGAATCTAATTGATTGATAAGATTAAACCCAGAGCTAAGGCAGGGCAGGGCACATAGCTCGCAGAACTTTCACCCGTTGGGGCGGAAAGGTTCTCAATTGGAGACCACGCACTGGTAAGCGCAGCGTAGGACGGCCCCCTCTAGATGGAAAGGGTTACAAATACAAATAATTTATTTCATTTAAAACATGGGTACAAAGAAGAGAGAGTTCTCTGTCTTCTGTTTTAGTTAAAAAACTGTATTACAGAAGGCAGCTTCATCCCCAATACAATGCAGACACATAAAATTTAAAAAATACAATTGTATAATCAGCAAAACTAACGCTTGATGGATTGGGCTTTGGGACTAAACATACGTTTATAATGTAGGAAGGTGTAAACAAGACTAAAGTAGTATATGTAAGACTAAAATAGTATAATATATATATATATAGTATAATATAGTCCTGGATTTGTCAATAGGCCGTATAGGCCGCGGCCTAGGAGCGGCAGCGGCCTAGGGGCGGCAGATTTCAGAGGATAAAAGTCAAAGAAGTTCACTGGTTTTCTCATGGTTTCTAGACTAATACGTTAAATCCCTATATAAATAAATCCCTATAATAATTATTAATAATAATCATTATTAATATTATTAATTAATATTAATATTTAATTTAATTAATTATTTATACATACAGTGCCGGATTTATATTTTTTATGAGTGTAGGCCACTTTATTTCCGCCGCCCCATGTACCTTTTTAAAATAATAATTTACTATTTGTATTAACAGTAGGTACCTAGGATTGATAATTTTCGATAGGAATGAGTTTATAAAAATTACAATTATTTAAATATTAAATGATTTTAAATTAAATATTAATTAATAATATTAATTATTTTATTTTAATATTATTATTAATTAATATTTAATAATATTAATTAATTATTATTAATTAATATTTAATAATATTAATTAATAAGTACAGTCAAAATAATTAAATTAAATTAAATATTTATAATATTAATACTTAATTTGTTGTAGCTTATTGTGAGTATGGATAATAATTACCTGAAATAAATGATACAATACAATAATAAATGTAAGACTACGCAACTAAACATAACAAAGTAATAATAATTAAAGGATACATACATATCTACACAACTTAAGTTATTTATACTAGGTCCTACTACTTTACTAATTGCAGAATCAAAGTACAAGTAGATGACAACCATGTAGAAACTTAAATGACAATTAAGTACTAGGCAGGTAAAAACTATGTATGTGTGACACGTTGGTGTTTAGACAACTGTTACGAAAAACATTTCCACACCATCGTTATCAAAAGTATTTAACCTATTGATGATTTTTGTTTTTAGAGTATAGGAGCTGAGTTATCTAATCGTGTTGCATTGATTGTACATCTAATATAAAAAATTCTCGTGTCACAGTTTTCGTTGCCATACTCCTCCGAAACGGCTTGACCGATTTTGATGAAATTTTTTGTGCTTATCCGGTATCTATGAGAATCGGCCAACATCTATTTTTCATCCCCCTAAATGTTAGGGGTAGTCCACCCCTAATTTTTATTTTTTAGACAAAGTTTTTAATTTCTATTTTTTTATGATACAACATACAAAAATACATACAATCCTCAATTTTCACCCTTCTACGATCAACCCTTAATGGCAAAACAACGTTTGCCGGGTCAGCTAGTTAAATTATAAAGTAGTGGTGTCTACGTGCGAAAGAGCTTTGAAGTCTCGGAATAGGACATTTGTATCTTCTCTTATTAAAAGAAGGAAGGCATGGGACGGAATCCCTATGGTATCTTCTTATGCACCGGGAAACATATATTTTTCTGACGGACAGATGACGGGCTGAAGATTGGTCGCCCTGGAAATCTATGGGGGAGGCCTATGTTCAGTAGTGGACGTCCTGTGGCTGATATGATGATGACCATGAAGGTTTAGTATATGCTGGACTGGACTGTTAAATTCAACAATATTGGCATTAACGCATCCATCCGTACAGCCTTTATTGCTACCAATAAAACTAGTCATAACCCGGTTTATCTATACACTTAAAGGTAAACATGTATTCTGCTGTTATTGCTATGCCCACTGTGACTGCAATTTGAAAGGATTGCTTTTGATATTGCTGTTAAAAACGGTTATTTGCGCAATGTCGTGTGACCACCAGCCAAGACATCTCGCGAGTTAACGGGAAGGCAATGTATGCGCTTGGTACAGGACCGGTAGACAGGATAACGAGGACTATACCCGGTAGAAAGTGGTGTGGGTGGAAATAAGCTGGCTGATAGATAACATTTTTATTTTTAAATTGTTAATGTTTGTTCTACGACTTTTCCAATTTCAATCTCGGGCGTAGCCAGGGCGAGGGGGAGGGGGGAGTTGGTTAGGGGGTTCACCCCCCCGAACCGAAATACTTATTTAAAATATTACATTAATATTATTGTATTAAGGAGAGGCGAGGAGTATAAATTATTAGATACATTATCTAATATTTTATGCAAGTATTTTTATAGCTGCCGATTTTATGATCGACAATCAACTTTCTGTTATTTATTCGCATATTTTTTTTTTGTATAAGTTGTTTTATTTTCTTGAACCCCGTTACTAAAACCTGGCTACGGCCATGATTTCGATATTTATGTTTGTCTCATGTTGTTACGTATGAGCCGATTTTGAAATTAGCTGCCATTGTCAGGTTTATGTACATATGTCTGTATTATGTACAGAAGTTCGCAGTTTCTGTGACAATACAATATTTTTGCGAGCAACGGACTTCATAACTCGCAATTTAATCCTTCCTGGCTCAAGTTGATAGTAAGTATACTGGGTCGTGTTTTGTGGAAGTTTTTATCAACAGCTGAATACGAGTTCAATTATCGGAAAACTTCAGAAAATGTAGTTCTAAATACAGTAACAACACCGCACTAATGGACGCTGAATTATATTGTGTCGATACCAACAACATAGTATATTTATCGGAGTTACCGTTTTATTTTTCTTCATTCTTGACCAGAGACGGACTGAGAGACTTGTCGACCTTCTCGAGCTCGGCGATTGCCAGTGAACGGGAAGAAACGTTGTCGACACTTCTTCGACAGTAGTCTACAAGGCCGAGCACGATAGCCATCATTTTATCTTTGATATTTAAGGATAGACAACTTTCTTCTGAAATTCTCTAGGTCTTGCGATGCCTAGACAACGCTGTCTTGTCAATTCTTTTTCGCACTCTTCTCAATCGCGCCAATAATTTTTGGTTAGATATTAGGTCCTTACATATGAAATTAGCGTTTTGTCGTACTGACCACTTTGATCTGAAATATCTCCTCTTTGGTTAAGAATTCCAAATTCAAATTTATAAATTCATTTAGCTGGTACATTTGATTTTTGAAAACAGTCATTCATTTGTTTTTTACTCATTATTTTTTTTCTTTTGCGTCGCTTATCACCGCACAATGGAAAACATAAAATATCGGTATATTTACGAGTACGAGTTCTACCAGTGCTGCAGAAACAGCTTGAAGGATTAATGATGTGCACGGCGCCGGTGTCGCAAAAGAAAGCACGGTACGTTTTTGGTTTCAACGTTTTCGTTCTGGAAATTTCGACTTTCAGAACCAACCCCGTGGACGGCCGGAGACCAAAGTGGAAAATGAAGAGTTAAAGGCTATTGTGGAAGCGGATCCATCACAAAGCACTTCAGAGATAGCTGCAGGGTTCGGGGTAAGTGATAAAATTGTATTAATCCACTTGAAGCAAATCGGGAAAGTAAAAAGACTTGAAGGATGGGTACCTCATGAATTGAGTGAATCGAACTTGCAAAGACGCGTCGACTGCTGTGTTACTTTGCTCAACCGACACAATAATGAAGAGATTTTAAATCGAATCATTACTTGCGACGAAAAGTGGATACTGTACGATAATCGGAAGCGCTCGTCGCAATGGCTGAACCCTGGAGATCCAGCCAAATCCTGCCCTAAACGAAAATTGACTCAGAAAAAGTTACTTGTGAGTGTTTGGTGGACTAGCGCCGGTGTCGTTCACTACAGCTTTCTAAAATCTGGCCAAACGATTACGGCAGATATCTTTTGTCAACAACTGCAAACCATGAAGGAAGAACTAGCTGCTAAACAACCGAGATTGGTCAATCGCTCTAGGCCACTGCTGCTTCACGACAACGCAAGACCACACACTGCACAACAAACAACCACTAAGTTAGATGAGCTACAATTGGAATGTTTGCGACATCCACCGTACTCCCCGGACCTTGCTCCAACAGATTACCATTTTTCCCGGAATTTGGACTGCTTCTTACAAGGAAAAAAATTCAACTCCGATGCGGCAGTCCAAACCGCCTTCAAAGAGTTTATTGATTCTGGCCCCCATGGTTTTTTTAGTAAAGGGATCAATGAACTACCTATGAGATGGCAAAAGTGCATAGATAACAACGGTACATACTTTGATTAATTAAATATATTTTACAAAAAAAAAATTGACTATATATTCCTCCCGTACAAAACGCCAATTTCATATGTAAGGACCTAATATTAATAAAATAAAATATATATACAACGTAAGTTCCTATCCCTCTTTTCTCTAGGAAGAAATCTTATTGTGCCTGCTCGGGGCAAAGACAATGTCGGAACAATCGACAGAGAATAGAATAGAATAACGCTTTAGTATACATCACACTTAAATTAAAAAAAACAATATAATAAAAACAAATAACAATACACGCAGAAATACAATTGGCTGTCAGAGCCTTGTCGTCTCTTCGAAGAGTAGACATGGAAATCGCTGTGCTAGGTATGCAGAAAGAAAACAGATTGGCTACTAGCTCATTATGTAAATCTGGCTGACCTGGCTCCGGTTTCGCACGCATGGTTTGTCAATTAAAACATTAACCTCCTTCTGCGCAGTTGGATAAAAAGTAACCTATGTTACTCAGGAATAATGTAGCATTCTAATGATGAAATAGTTTTTGAAATCGGACACGTAGTTTATGAGATTATTAGTTACAAACATACAAATACAAATGCTTTATTTCCATAACTTGTGTTTACAATATCATAAATAGTAGCTGAAACCTCGTTTTAAGTAAATAATACCTGTATTAGGAGATTTTGCTCTTCCGTAATATAAAAAATAGGCGTAACTTATATAACAAGAAAAACATTTAAGTTTACAAATCAAATAATCCAAATAGCAATGAATTTAAAATCAACTACTAACATTACATATAGATACATATTTTATCTTATATAAGTAATATTGTACACTGAAAAAGTTTGTGTGAGTGGGTGTGTGTGTGCGTGTTTGAGGTTGATACATACACACAAAAATACAAATCTTTCCTCTTTAGGTATAATATTAGTATAGATGAACGAACTTTTTTAATATTAAACAAGTTGACCCGCCCCGGCTCCGAACGGATTTCAAAATAAAATATAGCCTAATAAGGTCTTGAGTTTATACAAAAATTCCATACAAAAAGCACTTTCAGGTTTTCCAGAATTTAAAAATTTAAAGGGCAACTTTCGACATTTTCTTTCATACAAACGTTGTCATGAAGATTATCAAAACAACAAAAACAAAATCAGCCATTTCGGTCGAGCCGTTCTCAAGTGCTGATCCTTCATATAATTATGCGGATATACTAAGGCCTTCGAGCATCGTACTGAGCTCTTCCATCGACATGGCCATGACCACAATATCGTCGGCAAACCGAAGGTGAGTGATGTATTCGCCATTAATATTGATGCCCAGTCCTTTCCATTCCAGAAGCTTGAAGGCATCTTCCAATGCGGTCGTAAACAGTTTCGGAGAGATTACATCTCCCTGTCTTACGCCTCTTTTTAAGGGAATCGCCTTCGAGCTCTGTTCGTGTACTCGGACTGACATAGTGGCGTTTTTATACAAACACTTCAACACTTCGATGTACCGATAGTCAATACGGCATCGTTGGAGAGACTCAAGCACTGCACATGTTTCGATCGAATCGAAGGCTTTCTCATAGTCCACAAACGCGAGACATAGCGGCAAGTTATACTATTCGGTCTTCTGTATGACTTGCCGCAGCGTATGTATGTGGTCTATTATGGTACTGTAGCCTTTACGGAACCCGGCTTGTTCGGGAGGCTGGAAGTCATCAAACCTGCGTTCGAGACGGTTCGCGATGACCCCCGAAAACAGCTTATAAACATGGCTCAAAAGCGAGATGGGTCTGTAATTCTTAAGCAAGGTGTTGTCACCTTTCTTGAAAAACAGAACCACCACGCCCCCGTTCCATGCTTTTGGCGTCGTACTTTCAAGCAAGGCGGAATTAAAGAGCTTCTGAAGGACTTTAAGTACCGGTGATCCACCCGCTTTCAGAAGCTCTGAAGTGATTCCGTCCTCACCTGGCGCTTTGTCGTTCTTAAGCTGCTTCAAGGCCATCCTAATCTCATACAGGCTGATGTCCGGAATATCTTCGGTATAATGTCGGGTCAGTTTGGCTCTTGGGTCGTTGGCCGCACTGCAAACAGGTTTAGTGACCGAATCGTAGAGCCGTCCATAGAACCTTTCGACTTCCCTTAACACTTCCGCTTTACTTGACGTTATGCTGCCATCTTCCCTCTTCAGCTTCGTCATGCGGCTCTGCCTAATAGAATTATCTCTCGCGAACACTTTGGAGCCTTTATTCCGCTCTATCGTATCTTTAATACGAGATGTATTAAAGGTACGAATATCGTGCCGCAAGGATTTCCAAATCTTTCTATTGAGCTGCCTATGTGACTGAGCGGGATGACTGCAGTCGCAAAGAACGTCGTTCAGCCATGAGGTTAAGGGTGTCATCAGAGAGTTTCTGAGGTCTATTGGTACGGGGGGTCTTGAAGAACTGGGACCCCACCGTATGGACGGTTTCTACGAACCTGTTATTGATCTCGTCCACTGATGCATCTACTTCTAGACAGTCAAAGCGATTTGCAAGTTCGAGTTGAAAGCTCTCGAGGTTTTGGATATGTGCGCGAGTGGGTCGGAGCGTAGATTTCATCAAACGGGACCTTTCAAGTTTAACGTTCATATTCAATGTGGCTCTAACAATTCGGTGATCACTGCCGGTTTTCACCCTGTGAATCACAGAGACATCATTGAATATCCGTTTCTTGTTGGTCAAGATGAAATCAATCTCATTTCTCGTGGAACCGTTGGGACTCATCCAGGTCCATTTCCTGTGAGGCGGCTTCTGGAAAAAAGAATTCATCATAAAGAGTCCTTCTTTCTCCAGAAAATCGGCCAGCCTCTGTCCCCTGGGGTTCCGTTGCCCATATTCAAATTGCCCCCCTTTCAACTCATCATCGCTTCTCATGCCTAGCTTTCCATTGAAGTCCCCCATAACAACAATAAAGTGAGTTTTGTTCGTATGTATGGCTCTACTGATGTCCTCATACATAGACTCTACTTCTTCATCTGGGTGTGAAGAGGTCGGCGCATATACCTGAACGACCTTCAGCGAATATCGCTTAGATATTCTGAGTGTTAGGTACGCGACCCTGCTCGACACACTGTCGATGGTGATAATGTTGTTGATGAGTGACTTGTGAACGAGAAACCCAACACCACCTTGGGACTGTTGGTCGCTCTCCCGGTAGTATAGTAGGTTTCCAGACTTAAGGGATATCGTGTCCTTGCCCTCTCTACGGACTTCTGATAACCCCAAAATGTCCCAGTGTAATCTACTAATTTCTTCTTCCAGCTCAACAATCTTTTCGTCTGTCCTCAAAGTGTGGATGTTGTGTGTTACCAGGGCCAGTGGTCGTCGTAGGGTTTCATAGCTGATCGTCTCCCGGGGATTCTTAGCACCCCTGGCCCTGCCGTTACCGTGATTGCTACTGTAGCCAGGATTAGCGGGGCCGCCGGGGACTCGGGGCCTGGTTTTATGTTGTAAATTTATCATGAGGGGGTTGTTGCCATACTCGCCACGCGTGGCAGGCGGGTTGGCGAGCGCAGTATAGGTATTGAAAACACGAAAAGACGCTGCTGCCCATTTTTTGGAGGTATCCCTTAGCAGACTCTTACTGCATCCACGGGCAAGAGCGGAGTCTCCCAACGGGTAGGACTTAAAATGAACATGGGCAAGACGAAAATCATGTCGAATGTCCATGTCGTCCCTGCCCTAGTTATGGTTGAGAACTCGGCTCTTGAAGTTGTCGACGCGTATGTATACCTAGGACAAACAGTCCAATTAGGTAGGTCCAACTTCGAGAAAGAGGTCAATCGTTGAATCCAACTCGGATGGGCAGCGTTTGGGAAACTTTGCAACGTCTTTTCGTCCAACATACCTCAGTGCCTTAAGACGAAAGTCTTTAATCAGTGTGTGTTACCAGTGATGACTTATGGAACCGAGACGTGGTCCTTCACTATTGGCCTTATGAATAAGCTCAGAGTCGCTCAACGAGCTATGGAGAGGGCTATGCTCGGGGTTTCTCTACGGGATCGAATGAGAAATGAGGAGATACGTAGGAAAACTCAAGTCACCGACATAGCCCGACGGATTAGCACGTTGAAGTGGCAATGGGCAGGCCATATAGAGCGCAGAACAGATGGCCGATGGGGCCGAAAGGTTCTCGAGTGGAGGCCACGGACCGGCAAGCGCAGCGTAGGACGTCCACCCACAAGATGGGCAGACGACTTGGTAAGAACCGCAAGTCGGCGTTGGATGCAGGCCGCTTCCAACCGCAGTTCCTGGAGATCAATGAGGGAGGCCTTTGTCCAGCAGTGGACGTCCTTCGGCTGATATGATGATGATGATGACTATACTATAGAAACTAGATGGATAAGACCTGACAAAGGTTGCTGGGAGCCGTTGGGCGCAGACCGCACAAGATCGAACGCTTTTGTTTCTGTTGCTGGCTTTAATTTGTCGGTATTTTTGTCGTTCGCTCACAAATAGTGGTTTGCATACCGCAAGTACTATTTTAGCGACTATATTTAATTTTACCGGCTAGGCTCCGGCCTTTCAAACCCATATTTAAACACCATACATATACCAATTTAAAACAATATGTATCGTAACACGAAGTAACTACCTACTATAGGTTACATTATATTTGTATAAGTTTTGAGAAGCGTTTTAGCTTAATTAACGTTTTTATCATATGTTTGTTCATTCTAGGATTCAATTCACACTGGAATTGTACTAGTTAAGCTTTTATTATCTAATTGTTATGTCAGGCCGCCGTGATGTCACTGTCAACCATCTGACAGGTCTCAGGGCATCGTTTAGTGAATGAGATTGACGTTGGCGTTGGAAGGGGCGTTGCTGCATCCCATCCTCGTCGCTATTGTTAATTTAGCTGTATGGGCGGGAAACTTCCATTAAAAGACACATGTTCAACGTAGCTCCGTATATTACCCACCGTGGTCCGAGACACGTTCTCGGAGACCCGGATGACGAAATCACTTCCGCTAATGCGGATGAGTCATCTACATTAGACAGAGCAAATACTTCACAAATACACCGATCTCGCCGGCGAGGTCGACGAGTCCCTTCAGTCGCCGTCTACACGAGGTACAAGCACGTACTCGGGCGTTTCTCTCCTATCCCCGTCCTGGCAACAGCCCAAGCCGAGGTTCGTACCTAAGTGGTGCCCTTACGCTAGTTGCCTCATCAAAACTTACAGGGCTGAGCGCCTTCTGCGCTCGCCAAAAACTCGGTTAAGCTGCAACGGCCTCAGAGGCCAACAGCGAGATTAGTCCATTCGAAAAAAAATAGCTCCGTATATTCGACTGCCGGCTTCGCGTGACGCAGCAACGCCCCTTCCACAGACTCATTCACTAAACGATGCCCTCAGGCCTGTCAGATGGTTGACAGTGACATCACGGCGGCCTGACATAACACTAATAAAGAGCTTTTAAAATTGAAATTGAATTGATCGCTCTGGAAACCTATGGGGGAGGTATATGTTCAGTAGTGGACGTCCTCTGGATGATATTATGATGGAGATGAAATACCTATACTTGTACGGGCCTCCTGCCGTCGTATAAAAACGCCTGTAGCACTCGTGATAGGTACTACACCTACAGACGCGTCGCCTAGCACATAATATCTATTTACACCTCTCATAGAGGCGTTCATGTTAAATCCCACCGGGAAAACTTCGAAAACTACTTTAAATAGGGGATTTTTTTTCCTAAAATAATAACAGTTAAGCTACACAATAAAAAACTACTTAAATAAAGCTCTTTTGCCGCCTCTGCCGATCCCTGACTTCTTCTCTGACTGTCGATGATTACGGACATGATCATATTTCGAGGGATATATGTTCTATTAGAATGGGATGTTTGCGGCGAGTGGGGGCACAGAACATAATTTGTGTTCTGTGAGTGGGGGTCTAATCTACATTGATTGCTGTGACATGGACGCTCGAACATGCTAGAGCTGATCTTTGAAAGGGCCGGCTTTTTTGGTGTTTTAACAAAAGTTTGTCCATAGCATGGAAAACTATTAACCCTTACACAATATCGAGATAAATAAGTAACTAGAATATATTCTGTTGCACGTGATAAAAGCTCGTTCATTTTAAAAAACAACAACTCTAAAACGAACGTGATTAGGCAGTGTATTGTCATCTATTATAAAAAAGGGACCCTACCAAGCCTATCCTACCAATCTGTAAATCGGCACTTAAAAGTGAGAATTGTTATGTAATGACCATTAAAAGACATTCATGTCTTTAAAATCTTTAAATTAAAATTAGTACTTATGTCAGAATTTCACGAAATTCTGACATAAGTACTAATTTTTATTTATTAAAATTAAATAAATTATTAATAAAATTATTAATTAATTAATTAGAAATAAGACTGATAATGCAATGGTTATATTTGTGGTGGTCGAAATAAAAAGCTTTTCTTTTCTTTCTTTCTTAACATAATCACAGGTATCCAACTCATAAATACTTACATAAAAAATATTATATTACTGGAATATTATATACTGAATTATTATTTGAGGGGCACACTAAAAGTTTCCTGAATCAATAATAAAAAAATACTAATAATGGTCAAAAATGAATTTATTGTTTCTCAAAATATTCTCCCTTTGCGTCAATGCACTTTTTCATAAGATTGAACAAATTTTGAAAACATTTGTGCCACCCATCCGGTGGTGACGTCAGATACATGTTATTCATACTCTTCGACAGCCTCTTCTGGTGATGAAAACCGTTGATCGGGTAATTGGTTCTTAATTTTTGGGAACAGAAAAAAGTCACACGGTGCCAGGTCATGACTCTGTATGCTGGATGAGTCATAAGTTGTACGTTTTTTTAATTTTTTTTTGTCTTGCGCCTTGGGGTATTGAAAACAGAAGTTATTATATTATTTCACACCGTAGATCTAAAATACATTCAGAAAATCATCAATAAAACAACAAGGAATTAACGCCCTAAAACTTATACACCTTTTAATAGGGGGTAACTAATTAAAGCTATCGATAACACATTCATCAGTATATCGGGGTCACATCCCTAATTGAGTAGCTTAAGTTGAGGTTTAAGAGAAACGCGACCTTAAAGAGTATGATTCACAGTCTATTTTGTTTGACGATTTTGCATTTTAAACAAAACTAACAAAAACAATAGAATAATACTTACCGGTGATAGGATATGCCCTCTTTTGTTAAATTTTTGGTTCGGCTATAATATTTACACTCCAAAACGGCACAATATGGCATTTTTATAGTTTTTTGAAGTACGTTTACCCCACAGTAATTGAAACACGACTGAAGTGAGCGAAGCTTGTAGTGCGCGGAACTCCGCGTACTTGGTGTTACGCGGGCCCCGCCTACTTACGACTTCTATTGTTTTTTGTGTTCTGTGTTCACGATACTTGATATTATTGATTGATTTTTATTAAACTGAAGAATTTTTATGTATAACTAAATCAATTTTATGTAACTGTAATTTGCACGCTTTTAATCGGTGAAGTATGTGAAACCTACCTATAAGTACACCATGCTTCTGGCAAATACATTTCATTTAATTTCAGTGATTTATAGTTTGTAGGTATAAAATGCACAAGGTAAAAAATACAAACCAGATAAACAGAACTTCCATTTCCCTTTTGGAATTCTGCAGTTAGAGAGTCATCACACGTGATTTTAGAGCTATTTGTGAGCGTGCTACCAGCGAGACGATCAGACAACTTGTACGCGGCGTTTCTCCTAAAATACACAGATAAAAAAGTCTAAGCAACACAAAACTTTTTTTAAAATATCATGGCCAGGGGCTCGCGTTAGGGTTAAAATTCAAGCGCACCCACGAAGACTCCATTGACTCGTCTGCACAGACTCCAAATAGACGGGTCATAAATTACCTATAATCTGTTTTTTGTTTTCCGTAGCACTGTCCGTGACTACGTGTATTTCATTCATTCATTCGACTACCGGTAGGACAGGTTCCCCTCCATTCGAGTGCTCGAGGACCGGACATTAATTGAGAATGCTCGAGACACAATGAATTTCCATTTCGTTGTTGATGCAAACCGTTTTTAATCCATTTTCGGAGGTAAATTTAACCTTGCAAGTATTTTTGGGTAGTTTGTCGTAACGTTACTAGTGTTACGACGCATTAGGCCATAATCACTGATATTCGTCATAATATGACGAAACTAGGTATCTATCTATTACGCATTCTCGTATCTTCTCAAAACATATTATTTGTACAAAGTTTCTATAAGATTCAAGGGTTGCGTGATGTACACACGGCTACACATCAAGCTATACATTTCCAGTATAAGCTGACATCACTTTCTACGAAACGCCTACACAATGCGAGGTCAGCTTATACTGGAAATGTATAGCTTGACGTGTGGCCGTGTGTACGATGGTTTACGAGAAAACTTGTTCCTCTAAAGGGGATTGTCAAAATAAGTTACACGCAGCCTTTCGATCTCCCCGCGGTAGTCGGGTAATTTTGTGTAACTTATTAGATTACTAGCTGTTGCCCGCTACTTTGTACGCGTTTCACTACTAAATGTGGTAGGTAACCTAGAAATAAAGCTAAACTCACTGTTACAACTTGACTTCAGACCCAAATTTTTTCCATGGGACCTGATTTATGGGATAAAAGGTAGCCTATATGGTAATCCAAGTTATAATCTACGTATATACCAAATTTCATCAAAATCGGTTCAGCCGTTACGACGTGATTGAGTAACAAACATACAAATAAATAACAAACATCCAAACTTTCACATTTATAATATTAGTGTAATATCCGTTGGTTACTCAGTGGTGGTTGTAGTGTTCGTATCTATTAAATAAATACAATGCCTTGTCTCCTGTACACAAGTGGTGGGGCGGCACCGGTCACCGGGCACGTCACTAGTCAGTAGTTGACAGGTCGTCTCTGAGACTGGACGAGCGCTCGCACTCGGCACTCGGCGTTACAGTGGGCCATAGGAAAGGTTCGCAGTTCGCTCTTGCAGTTTCGCTCGACATCTCAAAAGCTTTCGATAGAGTTTGGCACAACGGTCTCATTAGCAAGCTTTCCTCGTACGGGTTGCTGTCTAACCTGCTAATGTGGATAACTGATTTCTTGAGGGAACGATCAATTCGAGTAGTCATTGGTGGATGCTCGTCTGATCTATTGGCTGTCAATGCCGGGGTACCTCAAGGGTCTGTCCTTTCAGCAACTCTATTTCTTCTGCACATCAATCATCTGTTGAAACCCGGTATCTATGGGTATGCGGATGACAATACAGTTGTTGAAAGGTATTTCTCTAGTCCACGTGCAAGTGCTGACGAAATCTGCAATCTACGTACAGATATGGTGGAACGTTTGAACCTTGACCTGAAGTTTGTGTCTGGCACAAATCTGGTCAAGTACAACGCCTCCAAAACTCAGGCGTGTGTGTTTTCCGCAAAACGGTCTCCTTTTCATCCCGTTCCCACCTTTTATAATATCCCACTCGTAATTTCTGAAAGTCTGAGCTTGTTGGGCGTTGAGCTCACGTCCAACCTGAACTTCGGCTCGCACATTGAATCTAAGGCCAAAATTGCTGCTATGAAGCTGGGCATCCTAGCTAAGGTTCGGCGGTACTTATCACCGAGACAGCTGCTCAGTCTCTACAAAGCACAAGTCCGCTCATGTATGGAGTACTGCTGCCATCTCTGGGATGGCTCAGCCAAGTACCAGCTTGGAGCCCTTGATTCGATTGAGTGACGTGCTGCTAGACTCATTGGTGATGACTCACTAGTGGAAGCTAATTTACACAGTCTGGAGCACAGACGCCGAGGAGCCAGACTTTCAGTTTTTTACAAGATACATTTTGGTGAATGTGCGCAAGATCTTCATGACCTTATCCCTCCTTCCCCCTTCCACCACCGGACAAGCAGATGAACCGAGAAGTACCACCAATACCTGGTCGGCATATCACCTTGCCGTACCAAACGATTTGCTTCAACTTTTCTTGTTAGCACAAGTGAGGAGTGGAACTCACTTCCGGCGTATGTTTTTCCAAACCAGTATAATCTTGGAGTCTTCAAGTCCAGAGTGAATAGGTTCTTTCTAGGCAAGCGTGCTCCATCTTCGATCACACCTTCACAGGTGAGGTAGTGGTCAAGCGCTTGGCTATCATCAATAAAAAAAAGGTTATACGAACCTTAACTACTACACACGGGGATACTACAGTGGTGAAATGGGCACTTGCACTTGCTCTCGGAGTTTGCACCTTAGCAAAAGAGGTAACAACGGCGCAGTGCAAAGGCTGGGTACCATTTAACACAATTAGTGTCTAATGCGAGTCGACGCGGTGCGGTCTCCCGGGACTCATTTAATTTACTCGTTATCTCGAGATTCCCCCCACTTATTATGTGTAGGTAAAGGAAGTCAAAGTCAAGTCAATCACTCAAAATCCCCTACTTAAAGGTTTGACATTACGGGTTTTTTAATCAATTTAATCTTACGGAATTTCATGCAGTTTCTGTTTTTTCAAGGATGGGATCGCGCCAACAACTCATGTTCCACCTAATACAAATGATGTTGTGGTTCAGTTTAGATTGCGGGACTTTATTTAAACCACTGATTGATATACTTGTGCGTTCGATGATTTTTATTTGCGACTAAACTAACCTACCCTCGCATATCTACTTAAAAGTGTTACAAAATATGTATACATAAAACTACTCATAACAACGAAATTACCGAGTAAAAATAAATAATGATAAACATTTCATACAGCGCTATCTAGCCAGAAACTAGGCAGAGCTTGTAGTATGGGAACCAGAAAACTGATAGAATATATATATTTTTTTTTTTTTTTTTTTTTTTTGTAAATACACACTTATAATTAGTGTCCGACCGAAACAGGGTTTTAAGCCGAAACCGAAAACGAACCTTCGGCCTTGCTCTCAGTTTCGGCCGAAACCAAAACTTACTTAAACATATTTAAAATTTATATTGTATACTGAAATCTAGTTAATTTTCACACATTTATTTGCATAAACAATGTATATTATACATGCAGACAGTTAAATAGTGTAAAATAAATAAAAAAGACAATAATTTAATTACGGAGCAAATATACGAGTATGTTTTATTTTTTTATGTCATGAAAATTATAAACTAAATAAATGTGTTAAGACTTACTCTAGGAAATAAACTTTTCAAAAAACAACATTCAGTTAGACGTAGAAATATACTATGTACATAACTACAGACAATTGAATATTTTAATTAATGTGTTCACAGTATTTTTAAGATTAATCTTATATTTATTTTTTGAGATTTTTATTTACCGCGGCGGCGAGCACGGGTTAGTCGCGAAGTTCAGCGAACGACGCACGATTATTCACGAAAGAATAGAAGTTTCAGCGCGGCCGAAAGTTACGACCATTTTTTGTCCGAAACCGAAACAAAGACCGTCATCATCATTATCATCATCAGACGGAAGACGTCCACTGCTGAACATAGGCCTCCCCCATAGATCGCCACAACGAGCGGTTGGTAGCCGTTTGCGCCCAACGGCTCCCCGCGATTCTTACTAGATCGTCGGTCCACCTTGTGGGGGCCCGGCCTACGCTGTGTCTTCCAGTCTGTGGTCTCCACTCGAGAACCTTTCTTCCCCAACGGTTATCGGTTCTACGAGCGATGTGGCCTGCCCATTGCCACTTCAACTTGCTAATTTTGAGAGCTATGTCGGCAACTTTAGTTCTTCTGCGGATTTCCTCATTGCGGATTTTGTCACGCCAAGAAACCCCGAGCATAGCCCTCTCTATAGCTCGTTGAGCGACCTTGAGCTTGGTCATGAGGCCATGAGTAAAGGACCACGTTTCAGTGCCATAGGTCATCACTGGCAACACACACTGGTTGAAGACTTTAGTCTTCAGGCTCTGGGGAATTTTGACGAGAAGAATTTTGGACGGACAAAGGCCGTACGTAACTAAATTTCTTGGCCGAAACCAAACTTTCGGTCGGTCACTACTTATAATGTATAGAGAAACAACCAGACTCGGAACAAATATCTGTAGATCATGCAAACATTTGTTTCCCGGTGGGAACCGAACCTACAACCTCCTGCGTCTCAGCTGGCTATTCGCCCATTGCGCCTTTGAGAAAGCAAATCATACCAGCCAGAGGATGGCCCGAATGATGATAAAGTATTTTTTGCTTGTATTTGCGTCATTATCATCGGCAACTGGTCGTTATCATTTCCAGAGCATAGTCGCTCTGGAAATCTATGAACCCTATGATCAGGAGGCCTATGTTCGGGAAGTCCCCTGGCTGATATGATGATAGGCCCTCTCTTTGCTCCTGTCATTGATCATTGCCAAAAACTTTATTTATGTCATCTATATTGTATTACTTGGAATCTCAAAAGATAATTGTTTCTCTGTGTTAGTCTTCATCAAAAGTGTATCTTTAGATAAGTGATAAGATTAGCAAAATGCTTAAAAATAAATCTCTATCGTATAGTATTTAAACGAAGCGGTAATGGCCTCTTATCTATTTCTCTTCCCCAATTAGCACGATCGATAACGACGGTATCATTACAATTTTTAAATTGATGAATTTGACTTACAAAAAAAAAAAATAAGCGAGCGATATCAGCACAGATAACATATAACATGAGACATAATTAACATAGTCGAAATGTCGGGATAACAAATAAAAAAAGGTACATACGCGATAAATACCCGTTTTAATCAGTAATTATGTAAAGTAAAATTCGCTGACGTCAACGCTAAAAGTCGGTGACCATTTACAAATTTCCAAAAGTCCTATTCAACCTATAAGATCGGTATAAGGTATACAACCATTACCGTTCTCTGTCTACGCACTGCTAGTTTATCGTTATGTTTATCTCCTTTGTTGTAGTTTATATATATATAGGTATATATATTATTTATTATATTTGTATATATTTTTAGTTTATTAGTAAGTAGGTATAAGTATCTAGTTTATGTAGGTTTATGAACATAGATACACTGCCGTCTTTTTGATTTTGTTTTGTCCTGTCCATCCAAAGGTTGTCTGGAAGAGATCGCTTTCAGCGATAAGACCGCCCATTGTACTTACCTTTATTTTGTGTATTTCTTTGTATTTTTAATTTTGTTGGTGTGCAATAAAGAGTATTCTATTCTATTCTAAGATGGAAAGTCGATGATCTGCTGTGGCCACATCATTCAGTGAACATAGTAGGTAAGGTTACAAATATCAGTGAACATCTCGGAACAAAAATTACTGAACTCATTATAAGTACCGCCCATATCTCGGAAACTAGTCGTGACGGCTAGCGGTGTCTTGTGACAAATGGTAGGTATCAATGAGATCTGTTCTGATGACAGCTGTCAAACTTCAAACAGCCGTATCTCGGGAACTAGACGTTCTAGGCTAGCAGTGTCTTGGGACAGTTGGTAGTTATCAATGAGATCTGCATTTCTGATGACAGCTGTCAAACCTCAAACAGCCATATCTCGGGAACTAGACGTTCTAGGCTAGCAGTGTCTTGGGACAAATGGTAGGTATCAATGAGATCTGCATTTCTGAAGACAGCTGTCAAACTTCAAACAGCCGTATCTCGGGAACTAGACGTTCTAGGCTAGTGGTGTCTTTGGATAAATGGTAGTTATCAATGAGATCTGCATTTCTGAAGACAGCTGTCAAACTTCAAACAGCCGTATCTCGGGAACTAGACGTTCTAGGCTAGTGGTGTCTTTGGACAAATGGTAGTTATCAATGAGATCTGCATTTCTGATGACAGCTGTCAAACTTCAAACAGCTGTATCTCGAAAACTAGACGTTCTTGGCTAGTGGTTATCAAAACCGGTTTTGATTTATTACCGAGAAAAATATACACCAAAAATGGCTGTATTATTTGATTGCTTAGACTTAGAAGCTCGATTTATAGCTCCAAGGGACCGTAGACCTAGGTATCTATTTGATATTAATTTCAACTTGATACCTCCACGCGTTCCTGAGAAAAAGCCTTGACAGCCGTACAGACAGACAACTAACAAAGTGTTTTTTTATATATTATAGGCTTGCGTTTGACCACGATCTCGCCTGATGGTAAGCGATGATGCAGTCTACGATGGTACACGCTTGCCTAGAAGAAACCTATTCACTCGCGACTTAAAGATACCCAGGTTGTAGCTATCTGGAAACACAGACTCTGGCAAGTCGTTCCACTCTTTGGCGGTGCGCATAATCAAGGTCGAAGAGAACCGCTTTGTGCGAATGGGAGGTATTTCTACCATATAGCGGTGGCGCACCGCAGAGCGTCTTGTCCGTGGTTATCCGTTGATAGAAAGGAGATGGTGGGATCAGGTTGAAAAGTTACGCCGCACACTCCCCGAAATGTACTCGATAAAAAACCGAGAGGCTAGCAACCTTTCGTCGATGCTCCAGGCTGAGGAGCCTAGCATCAACTAGCTCATCGTTGCCTATGAGCTTCTTGGCTCTTCTCTCAATTGATTCCAGAGCTTCAAGTTGGTACTTCGCTGATCCGTCCCAGAGGTGAGAACAGTACTCCAAACACGAACGGACTTGTGCTTGGTACAAGTTGAGCAACTGTCCCGGTGTGAAGTAGTGCCTCACCTTTGCGAGTATACCAAGCTTTTTAGCAGCCAACTGGGCTTTCGACTCAATGTAGGTGCCGAAATTGAGAGTCGGAGTTAATGTGATACCAAGAAGCTCGAGGTGGTCAGATATCGGCACGGATACATTTCGGAAAGTAGGAGTCAGATTAAATTGACTTCGTTTTGCGGAGAACAGACACGCCTGGGTCTTATTCGCATTGAACTTGACCAGATTGGCATCACCCTAGTCGGAGATTGCCTTCAAGGACAAGTTTAAGCGCTCGACCATGGCCTCCCTGAGTGACTGAATCTGCGCTCTACTGACTCGTGTACTAGATGTATAGCTTACCACAACTGTGCTATCGTCTGCATACCCAAAGGTACCGGGTTTTAGCAGATCGTTGATATGCAGCAAGAACAGAGTTGCGGAAAGTACTGACCCTTGTGGGACCCCGGCGTTAATCGCCAATTGATCGGACGAGCAGCCTTCAACGACAACTCGTATCGAACGGTCCCTCAAGAAGTCCGATATCCAGACACACAGACCAGTGGGCAGACCGTATGATGGAAGCTTGCTAATAAGGCTATCATGCCAGACTGTATCAAAGGCCTTTGAGATATCAAGAGAAACAGCCAGCGCTTCTTCGTGTTTCTCTACGGCCTCGCTCCATATGTGCGTGGCATACGCTAGAAGGTCCCCAGTAGATCGATTTCGGCGAAAGTCATATTGTCGATCACTGAGAAGTTTATGCGTTTCTAGGTGTGCCAGGAGCCTGTTGTTCAGGACACCTTCCATAATCTTACAGATGACGGACGTGACCGAGATGGGCCTGTAGTTAGAGGGTTGGCACGACTACCTTTTTTAGGCACGGGCTGTAGGGGTATCCTATAGGGGTTCCTTTATACCTTTTGGAGTAGGGAAATGTTAGAATTAATTATATTCCTTACTTCGACAGTTTGTCACTGTTAACGTCAGAGCTCTTTGACATGACACATGATCTTCCTTCTCTTTCTCTCGCTCTCTTGCTCTGTACTGGCCATCCATGACGGACATGTTAATTTTATAATAATCTTAAACTTAATTTAATCAATGTAGTCTGCTATTATTAACTTAATATGACATAACAAGTGTGAATATTATAACCATGCGGATTTAGCAATAGTTTTATTTGTGGGCTTCGACATGGTTTGTTGTTTGCGTGCTAACGCCAAATTCCACTAACAAAAATCGCATCCTCCAACAGGAACCACAAAAATTTAACATATTCATTGATCTACTTACTACATCGCATGCTTGCGAAGCAAAAACATGTGCTCCTCACCTTTGCACAACATCAACCATGTATTGTATCGCGTTTTCTATACTAATATTATAAAGAGGAAATATTTGTATTTTTGTGTGTATGTTTGTAATGAGTAAACTCAAAAACTACTGGTCCGATTTCAAAAATTCTTTCACCATTGGAAAGCTACATTCATAGGCTACTTTTTACCAAACTATGCAAAGAGGGGTAATGTTTTTATTGAAAAACTATGCGTGCGAAGCTGCGTATTGGTCGGCTAGTAGCAAATAAATTGATTTCAATCGATGACCTCTCTGGCATCTTAAGACTGAGATTTTAGATTTATTTTGGATAATAGCTAAATAAATCTGTTGAAATAGATACTAATACCAGAACTAATAGAGATACTAAGCTTGACTAAAAATACAATATATATTATAGGCGGTCTTATCCCTGAAAGTAGACTCTTTCAGGAAACCTATATTTTCCTTTCCTGAATAGCTTACGCTGCGCACACAAACATACCGACTGGAATGCAATTCCTCTCGTCACACCATTTCACTCACACAAAACCAAAAAAAAAAATATGATAGGAGGGTCTAAATACTTTCTGTCAGTGCTAACCGAGTTTAATTTCAATAACCTACGTAAAATCGTTTGAGTGTGTTGGTACCTACTTTCGGAAAACCTTTGATTTACAAGTTTCTTTCTACAATGTTTTAAATTAAATACCTATATGATGAATACATGCCTTGTACACTAGCCTAAAATTACCGTTATAATATATTTACTAAGCTCATCTTAAGTTTTTTTTATGTTGTTTGTGGGGAAACAGGCTTACGGCCCACCTGATTGTAAGCGGTCACCGTCGCCTATTGACACCACCAACACCCGGGGTATTGTCGATACGTTCCCTACACTGTAGAAACCTCTTTACATTTCTCTTGAAGCGTGCCATGTCGTGGCCTAATGGGAAAACCTCAAATGGTATGTAGCTCATTCCACATCTTGCAAGTATGGGGTAGAAAAGATCCCGTGAAGCGTGTGGTGCGCGATACCCTATTGTCGATGATATGTGAACTGTAATTTGTTCTGATGAGAATAAACTCTATCTATGGATGGAACTAAATTAGCGAAGCCACCGATAAGATAAGAAGCTATGTGCTTATAATACTGATAGTATTATAAATACACATAAATTCGAAAGTAACGCCTCTCTGTCTGTTTGTTACGTATTCACGACTAAACGGCTTGACCGATTTTGATGAAATATGGTATACAGATAGATTATGACAGGTAATAGGACATAGGCTACTTTTTACCCCACTTCGCAGAAGAAGGGTAATGTTTTTATTGTCAAACCTCGCGTGGGAAGCCGCGGGCGGGTCAGCTATAGAATATAAGTAATTCTCCATAGTCCAATGATCCTGGCTGTTTATTGATCAAACGAAGCGAGATCTCTAAATCAACTTGGGCAAATCGGCATTGTATATGTATGTATGTATGTTGGTATGTCCGAGGATAACTTTCGAAGCGTTGATCCGATCATCGTGAAATTTGATACATAGAGGTAGTTGTGCCATCACTAGGCTAAAAATGTGGGGGGGTTCAAGAGGGGTAAAAAAAATTCAAATGAGACTATTAGGTCAAGTAGGACGTCAAATGAAAGGTCTTCATTATCACATTTAGACTCCGTTTTTGTTTTTAGTAAATTCTTTATAGTTTTTGAGTTATTAGCCATAATAAATACTGAACTTTGACAAAATTCACAGGGTAGGTACACCAGTGACCCCACAGTGTTGAAATTTGGTATGCGTGTAGCTTATGTGACACAAATGTCTGAAATCCAGAATAACTGAAAGTACCCCAAAAAAGAGTAACCAAATTACATGAAGTCCCGTTACCTGTAATTTGAATGAAACTGTAGGTCAAGTAATTTGGTTCCTCATTTCGTGGTACTATTTTATTGGTCAAAGATTAAGGCCGGCTTGCACAACGATCCCCAAACTTATTTAGCGACTAAACATGTTTAAATTTTACGTATTTGTTTAATTTGACAACTCCTTAAACCATATTTAGCGACTAAATACGTTTAGGCTTCGTTGCGCGAGTCGCCCTAAGTTCTTTTGTGTTTTGGAATACTCGCGAGATCTCAGTTCGGGGCGAACCACTAGTTTTAAATAAATAAATAAAATTCGTTTATTTCAGGCACAAAAAATACGACCCATATCACATACAAATATAAAATATACTAAATACAACAGGATTGAGAACCTCCTCCTTTTTTGAAGTTGGTTAAAAATACAGAATATGCCACGGAGCAGATGCTCCAGTGTAGTCATTTTTTATTTCCGTACACTTGGACAATACTTATAAATTCCATTTTTATATATCTGGTCAGAGACAGCCCTCAGTACGCTATTGTTGGAGCGACTCAGCCTACTCCAAAACGACGCTACGCGAGTTCGGATGACAGCGAAAAAGTCGGGAACACCCGCCTCGGAGAACATTCTCGACGCACTGCAGTACCTCGGCAACCTCATAAGAGCCCGGTAGGCTTATGACTGGACCCTTATGATGTTGATTGCCTTTCTAGTAAAATTAGACCAAAGTTGGCATGTGTACATACCCAGACAATATGGCCGGAATAGGGTGTGTTTTACGTCTGGACTGCAGTTTGTCAAGCGGCGTGCGAGCATGTTACCCCGGACGGCGAGCGCTCTCCGCTCTCGCTCGATGTCGTCATTATCTTTCAGCTTTAATGTTTTATGTTATTTTTGTAATGTACTTAATTCATTATTTATTGTTGTATTGTATTTAATATGGAATAGGTCTTGTATGTTGGTGCTAAATAAAGAATAAAGAAATTAAATTGAATTCTAGAATGAATTGAATAATCGGTGATCCCAAACTCACCGACAAGCTGGAACCGCTGAGTCAACGCCGTGACATCGGATCGCTCAGTGTATTCTACCGCCTGTATAATGGGGAATGTTCTGAGGAGCTATTTGATCTCATTCCGTCGTCGAGATTTTACCACCGCACTTCTCGACAACGTAATAAAGCTCATCCACATATAATCGACAATTGGGTATCGCGCACCACACGCTTCACGCGATCTTTTCTACCCCATACTTGCAAGATGTGGAATGAGCTACCATCTGAGGTTTTCCCATTAGACATGGCACGCTTCAAGAGAAATGTAAAGAGGTTTCTTCAGTGTAGGGAACGCATCGACAATACCCCGGGTGTTGCCGGTGTCAATAGGCGACGGTGACCACTTACCATCAGGTGGGCCGTAAGCCTGTTTCCCCACAAATAACATAAAAAAAAAAAAAAAAAAAAAAAAATAGAACTGAACTCAGAACTACCTAAATCAAGACGGAAACATAGATTGTTGTCAGTTCTTTCTAACGATTAACGCTTGAGTGTGTCGATAAAGAAGTAAGTTGTTTATTCTGGCTTTGTCGCGGAGGCATGGTAAAATTCACGTTTCAAAGTAATTCTTGTGCTTTAACGAATAAGTATTACATTTTGGTGAGGAAAATACTGTTATGATTGTTTTGAGTTTTATTTATTTATGTACCCCTTTTCTTCTAAATTAGAATAAGTTTGATGTTCCGTAACAAGGTTCCACTTGGTTTAAGCACTTTCGTATTGTTACGGAATCAGGTCAAACAAACTCTAACAAGCCGCCAAAAATGGATCCATATTTCTCAAAATTCTGTTGTGTGGATATTCCAATTATTATTAATCAAACATCTCTATGTTTGTACATATTATGGAGTTGCAATTTAAAGTAATTATATTGAAAATCTGTAAAATGTTCTTGTTTTATTATAAAAATCTCGAGAAAATTGATAAAATGCTGCTCGACGAAATGTTAGAGAACTAGCTTATTGTTCGATGCCGCAGATTACTGAAAAGTAACTACGAGCCGTTCAATGTCCCCGCTCGTTCAATGACCTCGCCCAGTCAATACCCTGGCCCGGTCAATACGTCCAACCAGTCACTAGAGCGCGTACGGTGCGTTCGGCAGGTCGGTAAGTACCTATGTACCTACATGTTAAGTTACTAACACATATACTCAAAAATAAAGTTTTTTGGATTAAAAAAAACATTATTTATTTTTTATTTATGGTCTCAAAAATATATTCCGTCATTATTCCTTAACGTTATATTATATGTCCTTAACGGACAGCCCGTAAGAACAGTTGAGCAGTTCAGGTACCTTGGACACATCGTTACATCTAACTTGAAGGACGACGCTGACATAGAGCGGCAACGTAGGGCTTTGTGTGTAGTAGGCAATATGATAGCCAGAAAGTGATTTAAGTCATCACCTGATGTGAAAATAACAGTCTTCAGATCCTTCTGTCAGTCGTTCTACACATATCAACTCTGGACAGATTATACTAAGAAGTCGCACAGCGGTATACGAGTGGCTTACAATAACGTCTTCAGGCACATGATGGGTCTGAGGCGCTATTGTAGCGCTTCGGAAATGTACGCAGAGGCTGGGGTTGACTCTTTCGATGCGATCCAAGGAAAAAGGATCGCCTCCTTCATGTCCAGAGTCGTCATGTGTAGAAACACAATCATCAAGAGTCTGGCGGACAGACTGATGCTTTCATTTCATTTCATTTATTCATATCCTTCGACAAATTACATGTGCTTGGACAAGTCAGATGAAACAATTAAAATATGTTACGTAATTACATAATCCATAGATACATAAAGGTACTTAATAATTTTTTATAAAAAAAAGAAACAGTTCTAAATAATAACAACTTGAAATAATGTCTGCAAAAGCATCGTCAAATTGTAAATAATAATGAGAAAAAATAATAATAATAAATTTATATATGTCAGGTAATCACTACAATTCATCAAATTTAAATGTTGTTTTATCAGCAAAAGCTTCGTCCAACTTATACTAACTTTTACAATTAAGATGTCTTTTTATTTTTGATGCTGACGGCAGCGTATCGACGTTGGGTGGCAATATCAAATTTTTAAATAATTTTTATTGTATTTTAATTATTGTGTAATTGTTTAAATTTGCTTTTTTAATTTTAGTTTAGTGCAGATTATAAAATATGGATCACTGTGTCTGGAATAAAGAAGAATTTATTTTATTTATTTATTATTTGTAGTTAAAATTGCAACACCATATGAGTAGTACTTACCTGTATCAATGGTATCGGTTACCGCAATGCGAATACTTAAATCTTTGTACATACTTATATGTTTTTTAACCACCGACGCAAAGAAGAGTCTTATTAGTTTGACGCCTATGTCTGTCTGTGGTAATCCCCTCTTTAAATTGTGTAAAAATTTACTTGTATTAGTCATGCATCGCGAATGTTAAATACTGTTGAATACCTATTTAGGAGGTAAATGATATTTGCCTCTGACCAGCCTAGCAATATTATTTAGGGCCTATGCACATGGCGTATTTTAAACGCGTTTCATGAACGCGCGTTTTCAGCACAGTAGATTTGCAAAAAAACATGGTTTTGGAATATAAGTTAAGCCCTGTTACATGACACCCTATTACCACTAATATAAATTATGATCCCCACGTGTTTGGCCCCTTTGGCATTCAATCTGAATATATTTTGAATTTTAATTGCAATAGAGGTGAGACAGTATTATTTATAACTAGCTTCCGCCAGCGGCCAGGGGTTGTTTGTCAAAAAAAAGTAGCCTATGTCCAAGTTATAAACTAAGTACATACCACATACCAAATTTTATCGAAATCGGCTCAGCCGTTACGACGTAATTGAGTAACAAACAAACAAATAAACACACACCCAAACTTTCGCATTTATAATATTAGTGTGATAGTGTGATTATTCCAAATTTCAAGTCAATGTCAATAGCTATAGTAGTTCTTGAGATAATCAGCTGTGAAAGACGAACGGACAGACAGACAGACGGACAAAGTGGCAGCCATTTTTACCATTCCGGAATCCTAAAAACCATATTCCCGTGTATTTCAGGAGGAAAATAGATTTAAGGTAATCGCATTACATTAATAAGAACTCACTCGTTCCTCCATCCAAAAGCAATCCATTAGACAAGTAAGAGGATAATTGCGGCACTTCAATCTTCAATTCCGGATTTATGTTCGGAATCCAGCCGCGGATCTAGAACTTTGCTAACAGGGGTAGGAACATGCTGTGGCGCCTCTCTCCTACGGCGTTTGAGAGGGGGGGGGGGGATGTTAAAGTTTGAAGCGTTGCAAATCAAACGAACAGCCAGTCGAACTATGTAGTTGGATCACGGACAGGGAGTGGAATAATCTATAGTACGACGTTCGCTGTATGCCAAGCACTTAAAGGGAGACCGGAGGGGAATCGCCCATACAACACCTACTACCAAGATAATTTCTAATTGGAGCATATTTCTACCTTAATAAGGTATTATTTTTATTTAAATAGTATTTATCTAGGTCCCCAACCATATATTAGATCAAAATACTAACCTAAAATGAAATAGAGGCGTATCGCATTCAGCATGTTTTTACGTCATAAAAGACCTGTTTTCAACCTAATTATTTCGTATTAAAAACAACAACATCTTACGTATCCTAGTCATGGAAACATAAATTATATCGTCTAGTTACAGAATAACAACACAATGAGAAAAATACAACAAGTTTTCAGTCATCATTTTTGGTATTACGGAACACGGTCAAAATCTAATCAAATTTAGAATCGTGCTATTGCTATCACTGTCGCTCTGCGTGGCTAAACCTCGTCACTAAACAGGGATAGCGATATTCATGCCGAAGTTTTTGACGCGGCCGAATTGAAGTTGCGCTCGGGGTTCACCGGCTTCTTAAAACAAGTTTTTTTTCAATCATAGTTTTAATTGAATAATTTGGTTACCCTTAAAATTTCCGCCCGGGGCAACTGCCCCGTTTTGCTCCCCCCCCCCCCTCCCCCCTCGGAACGGGAATTCGATCCGTATGAGCAACAAACAGTACGAGGGAGGAATATTAATTCTTGACAATCTGGGGATAGGGCTTGCAAAATCACCGACTTTTCCGACCAAAAATTAAAAAGACTTATAAAGTGACACTGTTAATTTTATTCTGGTGTTTCAAAAGGGCATGTAAAACGTACAAGCAGAAAATCTGCAAAATTCTGGAAAGTGCGTGTTTACTGCGGGTACGATTTTTGGCTTGTAAGTTTGTAATTTCAGAAACTGAAAACAAAATTGAATTGCAATCGACAAAATACATTTACCTAATATTCGTAACTGATAAGCCGAGGGCTACTAACTATAGTAAGTAGGTAAGTATGCATTTGGCAGGACACATTGGTTATAGAGACGTGTTTTAAGACAATGTGGAATACGCGTGGGTGACTTATGGTGCCGAGTTATGGAGGCTCACGAAGGAGGTTGTGCACAAAATAAGTGTAGCACAGAGAGCCATGGCGCGCGCCATGCTCGGCATCACACTCTTAAATCGAGTTCCCAATACCGAAATTCGCAAGCAGACTAAAGTATAAGACGTCAGCAAGCGGAAATTTGGGCTCAAGTGGAGTTGGGCAGGACACTTGGCCAGACGTAGTGACGACAGGTGTACTAAGATAGGTACTAATAGAGTGGAGGCCGAGAACTGGGCATAGAAATAGGTGGCGTCCACCAGCGAGATGGATCGACGATATCCATAAGACCGTGGGTCGTACGTGGTTCAGTCTGGCACAGGATTGAGATGAATGGAAGAAACAAAGAGAGGCCTATGCCCAGCAGTGGGTCGACACGGACTGAGAATGATGATGATGTATTTATCATAAATATTACATAAGTATTCTATCAGTTATCAAGCTTTACTTAGTTTGGGCTAGATAACGCTGGTGTGCGAAATGTCCAGCATTATTTATTTATTTATCAGTAGGTACGTATGTATAAGAAGCACCAAACAAACCTAAGGGTCTATGCACACGGCGTATTTTAACCCTTAAGGTAGCAGAGCATTTTATGTTTAAATAACACGAAACGTTTTTTAAATCTAGTTTAATAAGGCTCTAAGAAAAGACGTACACAAAATAAAAAAAATCTAAATACCATAGTTTTAAAAAAAAAGAATGTATGATTTGCTATACATTGCCACTTTTATACAATACAACAGAAGGATGACAATGTATATCATGCTATACATTACCACTATAAGAACGTTTAATTCTAAGACGACTACAACGTATTGCAGTGGACGGATAAACGGAATATAATTCGAAAATATTAATTTTTTGGTGATATCTCAAGAAGCAGTTTCTGCCCTTTTTGTTGCATAAATGAACTTTGCATTTAGTGCAAACTGTGCTCGCCTGTCCTCCTTTGCAATATTTGCATCTCTGGTAGCCAGCTAGTTGTGTGTGGCCAATGATCAAATTGATCATATCTCACATCGTCAGTAGGCCTTGCTGCTAGTGGCTTTTTGATCTTCTTGAGAACAGTTTCTCTGTTTTCGACTAGCACTGGTCTATTTTTCTTCATTAACTCGGCATAAATTTCATATCTAAAGTCTTTCAGCAGATCTGACTTCTTTTTGATGTCTTTCATTTCGTAATGCCTTCGGCGTAAAAGCCAGGAATTATTGACACAAATGTCCAGCAGTTGCGAGAAAATGTTGATGTACCATCTGTGAGACTTTATGCCAGTGCGGTATAGAGCAATCAATATGTCAAGTCCCATGTGAAATTGGACCCTTATTCTTTCAATTACAGGACGTAGTTTGTAGTACCTGTCTTCAATATCGGCATTGTTATTGTCGGCAAAATGTATAAAGCGCCGGTTTTGTTGGAACCTTTTTATTGGCATGATAGCTGCTACTTGTGCGTATCTGAAATTAGTTTTCCAGTAATCTTTATACGAAGGCATAGCGACAATGCCCATGAGTAAATTGATTGCCAGGAAATCCAAGATTTCCTCTTTCGTCACTTTTAAGGACCTTTTTCCTGGACACTGCAAAGGTTGGTGTGAAAAAACGATATAAATAGTCAAAAGCTGACCAACCCTCAGGTACAGCGTCTTGATAAAAGCATTTCTGGGATTTCAGCTTTGCTTTGCAATTGGACTTTTTTCCATTGGCATGTAACTTTATACTTTATGGTACGTTTTTTGACAGTCTTTGCCAAAGCAGTTGGAGCTTTACGTTTCCTCTGGGATCTGGTGTTAGCGACTACAGGAGTTCGTGGAGAGTTTGGGTCAGATGGAACTGCGTATATGTCAACCTGTGACGGACTCGGAAAACCCATTTGCAGGACTGCTGTGAGTGGTATATCACCTGATGTGCCTCTCCCCTGGCCTTGATGGTCGTCTGTAGAAGTGTTATGCTCCTCGTCATCATAATAAATTGCATACGGTTCCGAACTTTCTAATAAGTTTAACCTCTCTAAGGAGTTTAACGAAGGTGGTGGTGAGTTTTCAAAGGACCCACGGACTTCATCTTCACTATTATTTCCATCGTTTGCTTCAGAATCAGCGCGAGGGATCAGTGACAAAATCTGCTGCGAGCGTCCACTAGCGTAGCTCTAAAACAAAAAGAAAGCCCATGCTTGCAAACTAAAACCAATAATCAAATAAAAATGCATAGATGAGCAAAATATTCCCAAATCAACTTAGAAAATACTTTAGGTAAAGTACCTACATGCATTTACGTACGTATAGATACTACTTGCATACAGTCTCCCTTATCTGACAAAAAAGGTATCTACCTACCTATATGTTATCAAAAAAGTGCGCCAAAACCGTCTTAAATGTAAATACCCAATAAGTAGCCATGTACAATATGCTATACTTAACGAACAAGTGTTACTTTGGTTAAGGTGTAGCGGTGTATAGTATGCTATACACTCACAGGAAACACAATGATTCTTGCAAAATAAAAAAGCTGCAAGTATTTTCAATGCATAAAAATACCCGCAATAGATTTTTTATCTTATTTTAGGTGCTAAATAAACATAATTTACATAAAAAATAGTAAAATACAATAATTTACCTTGTACATCGTGAAGCTCCAACTGCTTGTTCAAAAGTTTTGAAAATTGTCACTAAACTGTCAATGTTAGCGTCATCGTGATTTTTTCTAAGCAGGAAGGTGCGTTTAGAAACTAGTTTTGATAAAAAGAAACGTTGCATCAAACCTGGATTGGACGTCAGATTTTTTTGAATGTTTTGTCAACAAAAATACCTTAAGGGTAATCACGCTGACGACGCGCGTACAAACTTTGTACACACGGCTACACATCAAGCTACACATTTCCAGTATAAGCTGACCTCTCATTCTACGAAAAGCCTACACAATGCGAAGTCAGCTTATACTGGAAATGTTTAGACGATTGATGTGTAGCCGTGTGTACCTACGTGTGTTTGAATCGATAAAAATACTGTGCATTCACTTTTTGGGCCTCTACGACCGACGCCGAAAACGCGCGTCCCCTTGCGTTGTCTCCAATCATCCTATCCTGTTTTTCAGACTTTATAGAAAATGTTACACGTAGGACAAACCTTCTAACCTTTTTAAGTGTTTTTATTGATCGAGCGAAGCGAGATCTCTAATCAACTTGGGAAAATCGGCGTTGTATGTATGTATATTTGTCCGAGGATAACTTTCGAAGCGTTGATCCGATCATCGTGAAATTTAATACATCGGTGATGGCACAATTTTGGTGTGACTAAATGAGCTAAAAATATTGGGGGGTTGTTGAGATATTGGGGTTCAAGAGGGGTAAAAAAATGACAATTAGGCTAACTGGTCAAATGAGACGTCAAATGTAAGGTGTTCATTAGTACATTTAGACTCCGTTTTTATTTTTCGTAAACTCTTTATAGTTTTTGAGTTATTAGTCATAATAAAAACGGAAATTTGACAAAATTTGGTACGCGTACGCGATCTCAGTTCGGGGAGAACCACTAGTTTTATAAGTATGTGTTTAAACTGAGGCAAAATGCCTTTAATAACAGAATGATATAACTAAACCGCAGAAGTTGAATCTTCTAAAGAAAGTTGCAAACGACCTATAGATAGCTCAACCGCTCCAGATCACCAGGCGGAAGTGTCCCCAAAACACTGGCTTCATTGCCCCGCTGAATTGCAATATGCAGTATGTGTTTTAACAATAAAATATATAAGAAAAGCTGCTCCCGGCTTGTATAAACTCTCCATTGACAGCCCTCCTCGAGGCTAATCTCCAAAGTGGCGAACGAAACCAGGAATAAACCTGAATGTAAAAACTGTATTGTTGGGTCCGGATTAATCTTTCTTGTTTTGCGATACAACCAGGCGATACGGTGGGAACGTGCTCTTGCTTTTATAAGCTTTGCATGTATTTTTACCGTCGGATATATAATAACAAACGAGACATTTTGTGCTATATTTTTTGTGGAACGTTTGATGTAGTGTAGGTATTTTGTCAGTTTTATAGCCTTTTGCGTCAAAGGCATAGTTGATCACACATTTTTCGATCATTATTTTGTCACTAGGTTCTTTTATTGCCAGCGGTATAGTTAGTATAT
The DNA here is from genome assembly GCA_918857605.2 of Philereme vetulata. Taxonomy (NCBI): domain Eukaryota; kingdom Metazoa; phylum Arthropoda; class Insecta; order Lepidoptera; family Geometridae; genus Philereme; species Philereme vetulata. Next base: position 4,390,249 of record OU975462.1, read on the forward strand.
TTTGCCAGTGCTGTGGCAGAGGGTCACTGGCTGCAGACTAGAAGCGTTAAGTACATATCAAAAGACAGTGGTCTTTAATTTCAGCAGTTTGTTAATATAAATATTTATTTCAGGTAACAATATAAAAGTACAAGATATGTCGTCCACTTCTACCATCGAACCTCCTGCAAAAGGCAACGAGCTCACCCACATATTGTAGATGCGTGGAAGTCTCACGCGGTGCGTTTCACCCGCTCGTTTCTTCCACGCACCTGCAAGATGTGTGACCTTCCTCCGGAGGTTTTCCAGTAGGCTCAAAATGAGCGCCTTCAAGAGAGGTGTAAATAGGGTATTAAGTGCTAGGCAACGCGACTGCAGTACCACGAGTGCTGCAGGAGTTTATAGGCGGCGGTGACCACTTAACATCAGGAGGCCCGTCAGCTTGTGTGTCTACAAGTTTAACATAAAAAAAGATATTACAACTTAATTCTACGGTCCATATAAATATATAACTTAGTGACTAACATACATATATATAAAACTATTTGCAGACACGTAAAGTCTGCGAATTAGTACATTTCGGCGACATGCCAACCGTGACAGAAGTCGGCTAGGAATTCTCTTTTCGAGAGAGTTTGAAATAAAATGTTGTTCTGATGTGTACGGTATTCTCTAACGTTAAAGAAACCTTGTAACTTGGTGTGCTAACCCGCAAATATAGTTTGTTACCTTATTAACAGCATCGATATAAGCGCCTCGTTCCAACAGCAGCTCAGCGACGGCGGTGTGGCCAGCCCTGGCAGCCATTGCCAGCGGCGCGTCGCCCGCAGCGTCACAACCTTGGACACGTGCTCCCAGCGATATGGCATACTCTGCCACCCCTGTGGCGCCTTTCGTACATGCGCACTGAAGGATGTCATTTTGTTTCTGTTGAAAAAAATCAGGATATAAAACTACAATCGGGGTCTATTTAAAGTGATGATGAGTGAATAGTAAAGTTACTTCCTAGTTTTCAAATCAAAATGTATTTTATTCATTAAAATCACAAGGATTACTGAAACGTCAATTTTACTGACTGTTCCTTCACCAAGCCAGCCAGGACCAAGCCAGGAAAGAAAGGTAAGGTAAGAAACAAGGCTGGTTGTTTTTTTAATGATCCTGTTAGAATACATACAACAAAGAAAATAAATTACGTCTAAATTGTATCTATTAATATATAATTATATATAGTATCATTGCATCTAATTGTGGTTGTAATTGACAACCTCTGTGGCGCAGTGGGCGAATAGCCGGTTGAGGCGCAGGAGGTTGCGGGTTCAATTCCCGCCGCGGAACAAATGTTTGCATGATCTACAGATATTTGTTCCGGGTTTGGGTATTTTTCTATGTATTATAAGTACGTATTTACAAAAAAAGTGTATAAGTATTCTATCAGTTATCTGGTTCCCATAGTACAAGCTCTGCTTAGTTTGGGGCTAGATGGCGTTGTGTGAAATGTCCAGCATTATTTATTATTATTATTTATCTGACATTTTTGAACGAGTTGAAGCAATTTCAATCCCAAGCTTTTCTATTATCTAAATAATCCGATATTTTATAGTAGGCTTTTTTAAAAAGAATTTGTTTAATTAAGTTTTTAAATTTGTTAATTGTCAATTTTTGTACATCACTTGGGAGTTTGTTATAAAAGCGAACACGTTGGCCTTTAAACGATTTACTGACTTTATGGAGTCCACTAGTGGCAACAGCGAGTTTATCATTATTTCTAGTATTAAAATTACGATGATCGCTATTTTTTATAAACAAATTAATATTTTTGTGAACATACATCAGATTTTCATGGATGTATTGACAAGGGAATGTCATAACATTTATTTCTTACCATCAAAATAGCGTTTGGAAATTTAACTTTTGCTATAGAATATTCACTGCTGACATATGGCTCTTAATTTATTGTATTATAGAGGCCCAGAACAACTGTTCTTGTGTGGCTTGTACCTAAAGGCTACCGACAACCTTTATTACGTTTTCTTTCCCTATGTCCTACGCTGTGCTTTTCAAAGTGCGGTCTCCACTCGAGAGCATGAAAATTTATTGAAGTCATCAAGACAATTTATTGCAGTTATGCTTATAGTGAGAACTTCTTTTTACAAGTAGCAAGCTATTACTCGTACCGTTGCTATTCTCAATACTTAACTTAGTCCGGCTTGCACAACGCCCCCTAAACGTATTTAGCGACTAAACATGTTAAAATTAGACGTATTTTTGTTGATTCGACCACTCTCTTTTGCATATTTAGGCACTAAATACGATTAGGCAACGTTTCATTTCAATATCTTAGGATAGGACAGAACATTTTAAGCGTTATTTAATTCAAAGGATGATAAACGAATTTTGATCACATTCATTAAAAGTTGATCATTTTAATTAGCCCATAGAGTTCCACATATACAATGCTCAGTTCTGATATCAGTTTTCGTTATTTAAATTGTATTTTTCCTTTACATAACTCTAGGTTAAATTCGGTAAAAACAATTAACTTTCTTCAAATGTAAATTTTCTCGAGTCAAACAGGTCACGAGGTCGGACATAATAGAATAAGGATACGGAGGTGGTTTTTAATTTAACTTTACTTTGGCTTCGTCATTAAGAAGCCGGCGAACCCCGAGCGCAACTTCAATTCGGCCGCGTCAAAAACTTCGGCCTGAATATCGCTATCCCTGTTTAGTGACGAAGTTTAGCCACGCAGAGCGACAGTGATAGTAAATGAACGATTCTAAATTTGATTAAATTTTGACCGTATTCCGTAATACCAAAAGTTATGACTGAAAACTTGTTGTATTTTTCTCATTGTGTTGTTATTCTGTAACTAGATGATATAATCTATGTTGCCATCACTAGGATACGTAATATGTTGTTGTTTTTAATAAGAAACAATTAGATTGAAAACAGGTCTTTTATGACGTAAAAACATGCAGAATGCGATACGCTTCTATTTCATTTTAGGTAAGTACTTTGATCTAATATATGGTTGGGAACCTAGATAATTAGTATTCAAATTAAAATAATACCTTATTAAAGTAAAAATATGCTTCAATTAGAAATGATCTTGGTAGTACGTGTTGTATGGGCGATTCCTCTCCGGTGTCCTCTTAAAACTTTTTGGTTTTACATAGACAGGTACCTACACGTTTGCGGTACCGAAGTGAAAGTTCGAATTGTAGTTTGAGCTTGTGTATCGGTTAAGTTCAAAATGCATCGTCAGTTTTAGGGTTCAGGACCAAAATAGTAAAACGAAACCCTTATGGTAGGAATTTGTACGTCCGTCCGTCTGTTTGTTTTTTTTTAACCTAATTTATTATGTTACTCAGGGAGGACGCTGCTTTTTATCTAATCTTTTTTACACTATTTGAATAAAATAAAAATACAATGTTTATGTTTATACATTTATTTTATCTATTATTTACATTATCTCATCTTCGTCACTACTTAGTGGATTTATGCCTTCTAGAGGTTGTTCTTCGTCCTCAGTCTCACTATAATCACTTGACGAAGAGGTATCCGATAAATTTAAAACATTTACTATAACAACAAAAACTACAACAACAAAACAATAATACAAACGAAAACTAAAAGAATTCCAGAGCGCGTCGTTACGTGACGTAGGCCAGTACGAGACTAATATCCCTAGTAAAAAATAGTGATGCAAACGGTACAATACGGGCGCCATCGGGGAAGTGCAGGGGAAGCGGTCGGGGAGTCGCATTCCTAGCAGGTCCCAAGTTATCACGCACGAGTAATACATTTCAACCACGTTTTTATTTTTAGTTTCATCCTTGTAGTTTTTGAGTTATTAGCCATAATAAAAACAAAACTTTGAAAAAATTCACAGGGTACACCAGTGACACCACAATGTTGAAATTTGGTATTCGTGTAGCTTTAGTGGTACAAATATAGGTAAATGTTTGAAGTCCAGAATAACTGCATTTTGTACCCCAAAAAAATAACCACTTAAGGCGCTAACTGTAGCCGATGACCTTGAGCAAATGGGCGCATCTATTGTTTCGGCCCCGCACCTTCCGCCACACGCATCTAACCGACCAGAGAATAGGTGAACGCGAGGCAGACGCCCCGTCGTCCGCGCAACCACCTTCTAAGGATACGCCCGTTAACTATTCGGAAAAATTGAAAATAAGTAATTAAAACGTGAAAGACCGTCGCAGCACAAAATCATATGTTCAACTTGAACGTATAGTCTTTGCCCACATTTAGGTGAAAGAAAAATTACAAAATTTTACGTCGAGATTGAATCAAATTGAAAGTCGAAAACAGCTACATTTTGTTATTTTTTTTTCTCATAGTAAATAAACAGGTAGAACTATTTTGTATGTTCACTTTGCAGATAAAAGGTCAATGAATGACATATATTTTTTTGAGCACATAAAAGTTATTCCTCCCTGAGGAGAAAGCCTCCAAATAAGACCAATTAGCTACTATATTCGCCTTATTAAGAACTCCCGTTACCTGTAATTTGAATGAAACTTTAGGTCAAGTAATGTGGTTGTTTATTTCGGCACTATTTTGATAGTCAAGATTACGAATAATATATTTTTGTTTTTTTGGGAGACTCGCGAGATCTCAGTTCGGGGCGAACCACTAGTTATAACTAATACTGACGTTCCTCTGTTTAAGGCGGGCTTGTTTCGGAACTTTAGATATTTTACGCTACGTCAGGCCCCGCCAATCTAAACGTATCTGCACTGCACTAATTTGAAACGCGGGGGAATTTTTGGGAGACAAACGGCGTGCGTCCGACCTCGAAGACGTCTCGACGGGCACTGGCCACCCGGCGCGAGCGCCTGAACGAGTAGATTTTGATAGTTTTCTTTCACAGAGATTAATAATAACTGAATTACATATTGTTTTTTCACAATTCCTTAGTTAATAATAAGCTCTATCTTTTGGTATAAATTTGATATGATTTCAAGAGGAAACCTTTTAGTATCGACCGTTTAAATATCAATTTAGCGTCAACTTTATGATTTTTTTTATCGAGAAAAGTATTATTATTCGCGTTTCTATTTTCACAAAGCGGTAGATCATATGTTCAATTTTAATAAAATATGTTTTTTTTGTGGATATTTTACATTTCAGTAAAGATACAGTTGTTAAAAAAAACCTAAAAGTCAAGTCCCTTCAAACTTCCCCGCCTTAAATGTTTTTCCATTTTGATGGCCAGAAAAACCAGAGTGGTGGGGGTCAAAAATTCAAAATAAGGATACTAGGTCAACCGGGGTATCCGTATCATATTAAATAAATTGATTTACACATTCGGATACTATTTTTTTGACTTCTTTAGGCGCGTTCTTTACACCTCTGTATATTATCGCGACACTGTTACTGACACCTCTATATTTGATTTATGTTTAGTTTGTGTAGGGGCATATGACAACTTTCTTAGTAAGTTTTCATGTTTATGCGACATCCATCATGATCATTTAGCAATATCCAAATTTTTTTTTTGAAGTGATAACTTCTTTAGGCGCGTTAGGCATTAATTGAGATGGGAAAAAACCATTGAACTAGCGACATTGTTACCGTTACCGACATCTGTATATGAAGTGAAAACTTCTTTAGGCGCGTTAGGCATTTTTTGAGATTGCGAAACCATTGAACTTGCAAGTCTGTTACTGTTACCGACACCTCTGTATATAAGTATCTCGTACTTGTTCAGTTTTCACTTCTGCCACTATTTTTTTTTATTTTGTACAACCTTGGAGATATGATAAAAATTAAGAAAATAAAACTTAGTAACCTATTGTGACAGAAATATTATATATAAATTTTTTACTTTGTCTCTATTTGTATCTAAGAAACTTATTTTCATTGGTCAACCATTATCTACTTTACCGTCTAGTTTCTAAAAGTTACGCAGAGAATACCTAAAAGTAAGAATCAATCTAAAAGCTAGCTACAGACAACAACTAGTTTCAATAACGTCGCTTCAGACGCAAGGGCGAATCAAGGGGGAGGATCGTGGGGGTCATGACCCCCCTGGGCTGGGTCCAGGTGGACCACTAATTAAAATTGTTAAACATAATGTTTTATATATTTTTGTCACAATATAGATTTTATATAAGTACATTCAATATTTAATTAATTTAATATAATATTTTGAGTTGAAAAAATGATTACAGTATGTAAGTACATTAATAAAATACCTACTTTTTACTTGTATCTATGATTATAAAAATTAAATTATAACTTCTTGTGAGTTGACCACAACTATGTGACACCCCCCCCCCCCCCCTCCCTTGTTCACACGCCGTTTGGCGCTCAACGTGGGGCATAAATCCACGATGCGAAAATACTGAATCGAACTTTATGCAAATATTTTAAGACACATTTTACAGTAGCAGCACCTTACCTTATTAGTAGCTGCAAGACAAGCTCCAGCTCTGACTAGCACCTTCACTGCCTCCAGGTGGCCGTGCCAGGCTGCCATCAGCAGAGGCCGCATGCCGAACTACACAAAGAAAGAAAGTCTATGAAACATAGGTAAATAAAGCCTAGTTTAGTCTTTTTTTTATAACAAAAATATCCCATACTAAGCTTTGCGTAGTTTGGGGCTAGATAGTGCCGTGTAAAATGTGCCGCATTATTTATTTATTTACCACTGAACACAGTCTAGGTATTTTAACAAATCAAATCAAAATGTTTTTATTCATAAAAGTCAGAAGGATCACTTTGAAACGTCAATTTTAGTGTCTATTCCTTCGCGACCAAGCCAGGAAGAACTAAATGTAGGAATCCGCTGACTCGACAGGCCGTAGCGCATTTAAAAGTTTTTTGACAAAATTAGTTCGAGTTTTTCTCGAAGTTGTGGTGAATTGTATAAAGTTTTGACAGGACATTTTATTAGCTGATTCTCATTCGTTTCGGTGGATACCTACCCTCATTTATTAAAATAATTATATCGCTCCAAACCTTTCACGTCACGACACAGGACGTCAGTATTTTACCCCTTTTGACCAGCACGGACGCAAAAATAGGGGTATTATAGTTTGAAGCCTTTGTCTGCCTGTCCGGGGCACCGTGTAGCTCCTAAACGGATATACCTCGTTAATTGCGTTTTATAAAGGTTCATAAACTATGTTTGGTGGAATTAGTCCAACCTCTACACATTCCAATATCTACGGAGGGACTTTGTTCACTCATCGTATTTTTAATAAGAACTTTTTCTTACTATGAATGAACTCCGTGAAACAGGATTTTACCACCGCACTTCTCGACAACGTAATAAAGCTCATCCACATATCATCGACAATTGGGTATCACGCACCACACGCTTCACGCGATCTTTTCTACCCCATACTTGGAAGATGTGGAATGAGCTACCATCTGAAGTTTTCCCATTAGGCTACGACATGGCACGCTTCAAGAGAAATGTAAAGAGGTTTCTACAGTATAGGGAACGCATCGAAAATACCCTGGGCGTTGCCGGTGTCAATAGGCGACGGTGACCGCTTACCATCAGGTGGGCCGTAAGCCTGTTTCCCCATAAAAACCATAAAAAGACGGGAAATTGAAAAATGAAGTTTTGCAAAACTCTGTTAATATGTAACATTTGATTAGTTATTATTATTAGTTTCGATTATTTAACTGAAAGCTGGATTTCCGGTAAGCTGACCCAGTATTGAGCCATAGAAATTAAAATGTTTTAATTGGAGATGTTTTAATAGACTTTGGCCGTCTAGCCGATTGGCCGACTAGTCGGCCGACTACTCGACCAAACCGATCATTGCTTTCGGTGGAGTTTGGGTGGCATCGACAATGTCCGTGGCGCTCTGGCGCTTTGTTGACAGCTGAATACTCGCACCCACGCCGTGCGGTGCCAGCAAGGAACATAATACTCTCCACCGAGAGCCGGGTGGGTGCCGGCGTATAGGTTTTAGGTGTTTTATGGCTAAAAAAAAGTAAAAATATGCAATAGAGGTTACGAATTCATTTCAATCTCTCTATTTTATGCATAGGAATATGAATAAAGTAATGGGCTGACAAGACGGCGCTTTTTGCCGACTAGTCAGTACAACTTTCTTTAGTTTTAATCCTAGGTTTTGACATGATAATGCATACATGATGAGGACTACTCTATCAAGCGCATACTCTATCATACATAATATTTTAGTATTTACCTCATTTTAGCATTTACCTACATATATTTAGTGCCTAAGCGTGGACCAACACAAAGCTGAGACTGATCCTTTTTGGGACACCACACAGTACGGAACCTTTTAGCGCCAAGTATTTGTGTAGCTCTTGTTAGGTACCTGATTATAACGACCGTTTCTAATTCTGTTGTTATAATATTAGGTTGGGGAAAAAGTTTCTTCGCATTTTTTAAGAAAATTTAAAACTTTTTTTAATATAGTTTATTTACATTTAACTAAAGAATGTAGGTACCATTTTGTTCGATAACTTTTTGCTATCTTGTAGGTAGGGACATGATCCCATTGCTATAGAAACTTTGGGGATCTTCTGATCAAAATACCGCGACAAGTAGTTTTGGCAGTCCTCTCGTAATGTTAACCTGACACTGCCTAAAGAATTCTGAAGAAACCGAAATAAGTGGAAATCTGAAGGTGCAAGGTCAGGATATACGGCGGATGCAATACCTCCAAGCCAAACTCGCTTAATTTTTGCTGAGTGGCTAAAGATGTGTGAGGTCTAGCGTTATCATGATGAAAAACCACACCCCTTCTGTTGATTAATTCCGGCCGCTTTCTCTCAACTTTTTGCTTTAATCTCATCAGTTGTTCGCAGCAGAGTTCAGAATCGATGGTTCTGTCTGGTGGTAACAGCTCATAATGAATAATGCCCTTCCAATCCCACCACACACACAGCATCTTGTTGCGAGTTAACCCGGGTTTCGCCACAGTCTGTGAAGCCTGACTGGCCTTTAACCACGACTTTTTTCGCACGTTCCTGTCGTACGTGATCCACTTTTCATCACCAGTTATCAGCTTCTTAAAAAATTGTTCGGTTTCATTACGTCGTAATAAAGAATCACAAATGAGTACACGATCCATTAGTTCTCTTTCAGTGAGCTCGTGGGGTACCCAAGTATCGAGCTTTTTTGTGTACCCAGTTTTTTTCAAACGCGCCATACTGTTTTGTGGTTAATTCCCAGTTCTTCAGCTACGTCGTAACTACTGATATGCCGATCTTGCTCCACTTTTTCAAAAATGGCATCAACTTTATCCGTAATAGGGCAACCAGAGCGACGTGCATCTTTGACATCAAAATTTCCGGATTGAAAACGCTTAAACCAAATTTGTGCTGCTCTCACAGACACTGCACTAAGTCCATAAACATAGCAATTTTTTTCGCGGTTTGCGTTGCATTTTTACCTTTTTTGTAGTAAAATTTTAAAATATACCGAATTTCTTCATTAGATTCACTCATCTTTACAGTACGAAAAATAAATAAAAATCACACATTTTCCTAATTTGAATTTGGAATTATCTTCTTTAAAATTTAAACTTTGAATGATACCAAAACCAGCCAGATACAAATAGTATAGCAAAAGAGATTTTATTACAAGTTCATACATACTATAATGCGAAAAGAGTTTTTCCCCAACCTATTATATCTCTTTCTGTATTTTTATAGGCTACCCACCATTTTTCATTTTGTTATTTTTAATGTTTTTTTCAATGTTTTATTTTATTACCTTCTGTTTTGTCTGTACTGTACTGTTGTCCTAAATAAATGTCTTATACTTTACTTTACCTCGCAATATGCGATACTTTTTTAGGTGAAGGTAATTTCACCTCAATTTTTTATTTACAGGGTTTTTTTTAAATTATTTTATTTGCATGCTACCGCGCTACGGCGAAGAACAGAATGCGATTTGAAATACAAAAGTATTTATTTATAAAGAGTTGCGCTCTTTATAAATAAATACTTTATTGCACATCAAATGTAACATAATATGCGCTAAATGTAACAATAGTTCGAGGAGTCAACAAGCCAACAAAAATACCGGTCAAAAATTAGGTATGAGTATTTTACTGGCAACATCTTCCTACAAAATTGTATTCCTGTGTGTATGTAAACGGAATAATCTTGTATGAGTTTATCGCATTTCGCCTCGACATGTTAGTTTATCGTGTTACCTACATTTGTGTTACCGCAATATTGCTTCGACTTACAACGCGAATTTAGTACTAAGTCTCTATAGCATACTCATTGAATTATTGTGCTTAAATAATTGGAGTGAAACGGATTAAAGCGGAATACAAAACACCTGGTTATGTACTTTGAGAATTTTGAGCTGAGAGGAGAGATGAGTATAAACAAATCTATTTAATAAATATAATATGGATGCGGATTGTGATTGGCCCCTCTTATATTTAATTAAGTCTGTGTTCTAAATTTTATGTTTTTGAATTCATTTAATTTAAATTTATTTGTAGACATAGACAGACATTTATTTGGTAACATAACACACACAAATTCACACAATACAATCAAAAGGTATAACATCAAAGAGAAAGTTTTTGGCATTTTTATTGTTATTTTGACCATTTTAATTGTTTTTTTTTATTTGTAAAGTTATGTAGTTTTTATTATTTTTATGTGTGTGTTAATTTGTTTTTGTATAACGTCGAATTGATTGTCTAATCTAATGCACCTATGGACTTGTTCCGAAATAAATGAATTATTAATAATAATAAATTAATAAATATTACTGGACATTTCATACAGCGCTATCTACACCCAAACTAAACATAGCTTGTACTATGGGAAACAGATAACTGATATGATACTTATATACTTATTTTTTGTAAATACATACATACGTCTATAAAAACATCCAGACCCGGAACAAATATCTGTAGATCATGCAAACATTTGTTCTGCTGAGGGAATCGAATCCGCCACCTCCTGCGTCTCAGCCGGCTATTCGCCCACTGCGTCACAAAGGTCGTCAGTATTGACTAGTTGCCAGTGCACAGTGGTCGAATTTTGTGAGTAGTTTTCGTAATTAGTTTTGGGTTTTTTTAACATAAGTTTAGTATTCGGCCCTCCCTCTCCATATCAACTTTGACTATGCCAAATCTCATACTCCGTCTCATACTCGTCAGTTAGTTTTCTTTGATCTCATCTCTATCGTACATGATTCCTTTTCACAATTATTCAAGGAATGAAAACACTATTGTATACCATAAATAAAACAAATATATGTAACAGCCAACACACAGCAAGTAAAATAGGCTGCTTTATAGTTTTTAAGCGGACTCTACCTTTGGATGGGTTTTTTTTGTCAATATAACAGACAATTTAGGAATACGCAATAAAGCACAAAACTGGCATAAGATTGTATAAGTAGAACATAATTTATAAAAATAACATATGATGTGTGCTGCGGCGTGACAAAATAACATATGATGTGTGCTGCGGCGTGACAAAATAACATATGATGTGTGCTGCGGCGTGACAAAATAACATATGATGTGTGCTGCGGCGTGACAAAATAACATATGATGTGTGCTGCGGCGTGACAAAATAACATATGATGTGTGCTGCGGCGTGACAAAATAACATATGATGTGTGCTGCGGCGTGACAAAATAACATATGATGTGTGCTTCGGCGTGACAAAATAACATATGATGTGTGCTGCGGCGTGACAAAATGGTCATAAGTCATAAGAGTCCAGTCGCGTAGCTACCGGAGGGCTAGACGGGGCAGTGCCCCGGGGCCCCTAACCTAAGGGGGCCCCTCAGACGCTGACTTACAAACTATAAATTGAACTAGTGAAAATTTCTCCCACATTCGGAATATAAATAAATCAGATTCCAGGAACGCGACTTTAATAATGGCAAGTTATTTGAAAAAATACAGGGGAATTCCCAACAAGTCTTGAACATCTTTGTTTGAAACTTACGGGGAACTCCCCTGTATTCTTAGGCTGGTTTCGCACGCGCCTTAGAACAGCGCATTTCAACAGCACGCGCTTGACGCAAGGCGGACCTATGAGAAACGTGGCGCGCTTCAACAGCGTGACTATAAAACGCTTCTAGTGAATTTACAAGCGCGCGCGTCTGGACGGCGCCGCTCGACAGCGCGACTGTGTAATCAGCCTTATATTGCACACTGCAAAGCGGTGGAAGACCGAGGATATAAACATAATTATAATAAACGGTCTTTTTAAGAAAACCGTTAAGTAAATTAAAACTTTATTGCAACAAAAAAACCTTTTGCAGCAAACTTTTTCTTATTTTTAATTGTTTTTTTTTCGTTTATCTTACTTAACGTTTACTTGAAAAATAAAATATTTTTACTTGAGAAACGAAACGTTATTATTTTACGACGAATCTGGATTACGACAAATCTGGACTTCGTCGGATTCGGAACACGACGAATACGGAACAAACGATTTAAAATAGTTTAGTTGGGGCCCTAGTTTATTTTTTGCCCCAGGGCCTTTAGTTACTTAGCTACGCCACTGTAAGAGTCAATCTTTCAACTCTGCGAATAATTTTGCTCAGGTTTACTCCTTGAGCACAAATTTTCAACACGGGTTCTTGGGCTACTTTCGGCTTGCACGTTTTCTTCACAACGAAATACAACACAATACAAGTTCATTATAACTAAAAATACATGCAGACAAATTGGTTACCTTGTCAGTGGCTTCGATATCGCATTTTGCATCGATGAGTAGGTTGATTATCTCCACGTTGCCTCGGCTCGCCGCCCAGTGCACCGGCGCACGCCCGTACTATGATAAAACTATATTTAGTCCTGTCATCTGGAATGCACTACTTGCAATGTATTCGTTACTGCAGTTTAAAATTGTAGAACTCGATCTACAGTAAAATTTATAGTTTTTTCTGTGATTGTTGGCCAAAGGTCTCCCCGAAACAGGAAGGGATGGAATACTATAGAAAAATAATGAAATATACAAATTATTAATTGTCAACTATATACCGCGTTCTGTTATGTACGACATTAATTTAAAACACACATCCGGAATCGGAAAGAAGAACTAAAGTTGCCGACATAGCTCTCAAAATTAGCAAGTTGAAGTGGCAATGGGCGGGCTACATCGCTCGTAGAACCGATAACCGTTGGGGAAGAAAGGTTCTCGAGTGGAGACCACGGACTGGAATACGCAGCGTAGGCCGGCCTCCCACAAGGTGGACCGACGATCTAGTAAGAATCGCGGGGAGCCGTTGGGCGCAAACGGCTACCAACCGCTCGCTGTGGCGATCTAAGGGGGAGGCCTATGTTCAGCAGTGGACGTCTTCCGGCTGATGATGATGATGATCCGGAATCGTATAAATTATTTTAGAGGTGGGTTTAATACCGTTAGCTTGGATATTTATCCAGCATTAGATACATTTCCAATAAACAATTTTCAACGTAAATCGGCGGCGCCTTTGCGACGATGCCGCTTAGTCAGCTTAACAGATACCTACTATTTACATATTGAATGAATATGATTTGTGCAGGCTTTTTCATTCATATTTTAGAACTTTATGTTGAGGTTATTTAAAAATTGTTTTTTTTTCAGGGTAATGAATTTGAAAAAACCTATTTTACAACAATACTAGTCATTAGCCGTACGCGTGTTTTCATTTATGGTCGTATTTAACAAAACACGTAATTTAAATTATTGGATAAATATAGTTCCAATTACAGTAATATTTCCTTTACCGCACCTATCACCTGCTTGCGGCCTGCCCCGCAAGCCAGGCCAGTAGGGGGCCCGTGCTGGCTAGAGCCCGGCTGGCAAACGCTACTTTGACTATATGGCCAGTCCGCTGCTGTCCCCAAATTCTTTAATTTGAAAACCAGCGCCGCTTACCTTCCTCGAATGGTTGGCAGCAATACGCTGAGACGGGGCCTGTTTGCCCACACAGCGCGGAAGACCATTTTGTCTGTACCTACCTATGTACTAAATTTTTATAATGTGTTTTTTCCTATGTTCATATATTTTTTTTTCTTTTTAATAATTAATTAATTAATTTATAATCTATATAAATAAATAACTATTAAATATTGCTGGACATTTCACACAGCGCTATCTAGCCCCAAACTAAGCAGAGCTTGTGAGCTATGGGAACTAGTAACTGATAGAATACTTGTATACTTTTTTTTTTGTATATACATACATATAATTTATAGAAAAACACCCAGACATGGAACAAATATCTGTAGATCATGTAAACATTTGTTCCGCGGCGGAAATCAAACACGCTACCTTCTGCGTCTCAGCCGGCTATACGCCCACTGCGTCACGGAGGTTGTCAAATATATGTGTGATTAGGTATGTTCGTTCTGAATGGTCTGTCCTGTGTGTGTCAAATAAATATATTTTCTTTCTTTCTTCTTTCCTTTCTACAGTGCTCCCTGTCTTTGAGGCTTCTCGTCACTTAGTAGTATAGTCCCAAAAACTTTTTTCGGCTGACCACGAAATTGGCTCTTACTTATATCCCATATAGATTTAATAGTCTTTGAATGCAGCCTAAAACGACATGGTTCCAGATTTTCCCTCAAACCTATCTCTATTACACTATAGGAAGCCAATATATCCCAGTGGTAAAAACTAAAATTTTTGAATAAAATAAAAAAAATGAAAAATGACATACTTTGCAATGGTAAATATACGACCATTTAGATATGTACTCTTTTAACGAGAAAGGATACGCGTAGGTTCACAATGTACACCCACGCTGAATATGGTAAGGTTGTGATTATATTTGTTCTGTTGACCTTTGTTATTGTTTTCAGCTAAAAATTAATATCTAATTTGAAAATATAGGCCGGTCTTCATGGATCGTTGAGCAGTGTGGCCATCTCGTGAGAGAATAGCCATTCTAACATTTTACTATTTCATAACCGACTGTTAGTTCGATAATATGCTTGATTTGAAATTGTAAGAAATCTTGAGAGATGAATAGAAAATGGATCAGTTATTAACGAGGATGCCATTTGTATAACTAATTTACAGTAACGATACATAGGCAAGGTATGCTATAATAATCCCCGCAGGGCACGCTCGTGGTGAGCGTTCGGTGCGCGGGCACCATTACTCCCTGGGGTTGACAGAAGCCTTTGATCTGCCTTTGTTGGCCGGTCAAGGGTGGAGGCGCAAGAACAGAACCTATTCTCCAAGGGTTTAAGTGTTAAAGCCGGGAGTAGCGCTTAGTGAAGCTGCAGCAGACCTCTCAAAACCCTTTAACCGCCCACACCAACGTTGCCGCTTACGCTGCCTTCTATTGGCAGCACTTATGGGGGCCCGTTTAGTGGACGGCTAGTCACCTCCTGCTTCAATCATTCTTAATAATACAGGATTGGCAGGTGCCGTATCTCGTTTCTTTAATAACCTATATTTCATAAGCATTACTCTAACCATAGACCGAACTCTAATCCATGTGTTACTCTATTCCACTAGCACTATCATCTGTCTCACGTGAATCTTGTCATAGATTTTTTAAGATCTAAACAGGTTACTCGTTGGCTTCGGACCCGGTAATGCCTTTGTAAAGGTCCAGGCCCACAACCTGAGCTATGAAATAAATACGGGGAATAATAATAAATCTTAATGTCAACAATAGAAAAGTACAAGATGATAAAACTTGATTCTACGGCCCATATTAATATATACCTACCTTAGTAACTAACATACATATTATAAATAGTTTAAACTATTTGCTGACACGTAAAGTCTGGCGACGTGTGACGCACTTGCGCTGGCGAAAAATGGCGAAACAAAACACTTTTCAGCCAAAACTCTTCCTTTGTGTGGCTATGATACAATAATATTCGTCAGTCAAATTATAATTATTGTGATATCATACGCCGGACTTTTTGCAGCGTCAACGTTCCAGCCGTTCTCGAACCGAACGGTCTGATACGTGACGATGGTAAGAGGCCTGACGGTATGACTCTTATACATTGGGAGAAGGGTAGGCCTTTGGTGTGGGATGCCACGTA
This sequence comes from Philereme vetulata, assembly GCA_918857605.2. Classification (NCBI taxonomy): domain Eukaryota; kingdom Metazoa; phylum Arthropoda; class Insecta; order Lepidoptera; family Geometridae; genus Philereme; species Philereme vetulata. The sequence continues at coordinate 4,406,235 of OU975462.1, forward strand.
AGTCGATAGCCTTGCACCATCTCATCTGTCTGGTACAGCAGTTGGGGCCGGTGCGGCGGCAAATTCAGCCGAAGATCTCCAGCGGCGCAAATATGCAAGTCTCGATAGAGCTTACGTATTTGAGGCATTTGGGGTCGAGACCCTGGGTCCAAGGGGTACCGGGGCCCATCGCATTTTCAAAATTCTTTCTGGGCGTCTGGTCGAAGCGACGTGTGATTTGAGAGCTGGCGCTTATCTAGGCCAACGCATAAGCATTGCAATTCAGCGGGGAATGCAGCCAGTGTCTTGGGGACACTTGCGCCTTTGATCTGGAGCAGTTGAGCTATCTATAGATCGTTTGCAACGGTCTTTAGATGATTCAATTGTTTCTTCTGTATTTTATTGTAAGTAATTGTATATTCGTTCTGTTGTTAAAGGCTTTTAAAAACATTATCATAATTTGGTACCATTGTTTTATTATATCTGTGGATTTCGAACCAGATCGGCTGCGTCTTATCTAAAACTATCCAAAACGCTCATCCGTCACTTTATAGCTGTTCAAGTGTTAAAATTAGAAAGTTGAAAAGCGAAAGCAGTACTATGTATTCTACCAAAAGTGGAATAAGTATTATATGTTAGAGAGAGAAAGAGAGAGAGAGACATTACATGAGATAATTTGTTTAGGCCGCACAAGATCGGTCGCTCTGGAAAACTATAGGGGAGGCCTATATTCAGCAGTGGACGTCGTTTCGCTGAAATGATGATGATGATGAACAATATCATTGTTATTAAAACTATTTTATATTGCCAATAAAGCTCCGGACCATACCATTGAGCTACTTACCTCATAGACAAAATAAGTCTTAATATATCCAATTATTACATAAAGTACTAATTCCCTAACTAAGATAAGGTTTTATCTTTAGAATATAATCTCAAGCTGAGTTGATCATCGGCGGGAAACGCAGCAGATTACCTTGAGACAGGGGGAGAGGGGTGAGGGGGGGGGGGGGGGGGAAGGAGATTAGTAAACATCTTACTAGGGGGAATTCTAATTACGAGTATGTCTGTCTCATGACTTTACGTTATCTTTACATAGTATAAAATGAAGTCGCTTCCGCTGTCTGTTCGCTTAGATCTTTTAAACTATTCAACTGATTTTAATGCAGTTTCAAGCAATAGATAGAGTGATTCAAGAGGAAGGTTTATATGTATAATACATACACACATGTTTGTTACTCTTTCACGCCGGAACGCCTGAACCGATTGCGATGAAATTTGGTATGTACGTAGATCATAACCTGGATTAACACATAGGCTACTTTTTATTGGCAAACCACGCGTGCGAAGTTGCTGGCAACAGCTAGTATTGCCATAAAATGCGAAGTTTGACTACCTAGCTACCATCTGCCAGTGTCAAGTTATACTTTGTAGGTATTACTCGTGCGTGAGAACTTGGGACCTGCTAGGAATGCGACTCCCCGACCGCTTCCCCTGCACTTCCCCGATGGCGCCCGTATTGTACCGTTCGCATCACTATTTTTTACTAGGGTTTTTAGTCTCGTACTGGCCTACGTCACGTAATGACGCGCTCTGGAATTCTTTTAGTTTTCGTTTGTGTTATTGTTTTGTTGTTGTAGTTTTTGTTGTTATAATTCTTGTTAAGTGTTTTTGTTATGAAGGGTAAACCTTTGCATAGCGGAGAAAGAGAGCAGAAGCGTGCTAAAAGTGTTTAAGAGTTTTTTGAAAACGAAAAACGGAACAAACAGTTTTGTTTACCTGTCCACTAAGTAGTGACGAAGATGAGATAATGTAAATAATAGATAAAATAAAATGTATAAACTTAAACATTGTATTTTTATTTTATTCAAATAGTTTAAAAAAGATTAGATAAAAAGCAGCGTCCTCCCTGAGTAACATAATAAATTAGGTTAAAAAAAACAAAGACGAAGCCGCGGGCGGCTGCTTGTTATGTTCGTTTTTTTGCGGGGGCGGTACAAACACTCCAATATGACGTCACCGCGCTCAGGTCCCAACTTATCGCGCACGGGTAATACAAACTGTTTTGTTATGCTTATGTGCGGCATTGATTTAAAACATATATCGGAAATCGTATTAACTGATTTTAGACAGGGATTTATACCGGTAGCTTAAATATTTATCCAGTAATCGATACATTTCCAATAAACAATTTTTAACGTAAATCGGCGGCGCCTTTGCGAAGATGCCGCTTATAGTCAGTACATGTTGAATTTGTTTACCTATTTGATACAGGCCTGTTTGATTGATATTTTAGGACTTGATATTAACACTAGAGTGCACGCGCGCTCTGCTATAGTAGAATGCACTTACTTATTTTATCACTATTCATTCGTTCTTACACCTGATTGCCCGCGCTACTAGATAAGCCTCGTCGACAAAATCGCGGAACGGATTGGTACAGCGCCCACTGGCAGCGTAAGCGCATGTTCTCGTAATTAGGTGTCTAAGGCTTCTACCATTGTAGTACATGCGAGTATTGGCGTAATAAAATTGAAGGTAAGTAAAGTGGTATCAGCGATGTGCTAGGTGGATTTGTCGTGATCACCAAGTTGTGGTCTGTATAGGGTTTCGTTCCCGGGTCCCGGGAATCGGGAAATCCCGGGAAAATTGTAATTCCCGGAACCGGGAAAAAATTCTGTTTTCCCGGGAATTCCCGGGAATTTTCAAAAGTATGTGATAGGTCTAAAACTTTGTATTTTATAGTCATATTAAACTCAATGTTGTTCTTAAAAAAACCTTTCAAATTTTTCTACAGCTTGTCAGCCAGCCATCACTTTGCAGATGAGTAGTTTCGTGGTAATTTTTCGAGGGGAAAAAAATGTTTTTCCTTTGTTTTGTCTTTATAGAACTGTCAGAAAAAACTAGATAACACCTATTTGCATTTCTTTGTTTCATTCTCTCTATTATATTCGCTCTTCTTTGTTTTTACGCAGGTGCTGTGCAATTTCGATAACGATCTTTTAGCTTAATTATGCGTACCTATAATATTTAAGTTTCTTTGTCTGCGCCCTTCCCCTCCCCCTTCAACTTGCGCATTTAAGTGTAGCTAAACAAACTGGTTCTGTTGTTTTTATCAGATCGACCGACCAGTCAGTGACGCGCAGCGCAGTGTGGTGTCCGTGCCCATTAAATTAAGTGACATTTGGCATTCGTTCGCCGATAATATCTCTTTGTTAGTGAAAGTTTGTGTGTGTGTTGAAACTCTGGTAAGTCAACCCTGTCGCATTGATTGTTTTGTCAATTCAAATTTACTACATATACAATAAGTACATTTAATATTTTCAACTTGTTATAGGTCAACATGGAAGGTCGACTTTTATCCAAAGTATGGAATCATTTCAAGAAAAAAGGGTTAGATAAAGCACAATGTAATCGCTGTCCAAAAATATTGAGTTGTAAAGGCTCATCGACCAGTGGACTTGCAAGGCATTTGTTAATGGTGCATAGCATAAATTTAAAAGATCAACCCAATGAAGCGTCCTCTGAAACAACACGGGCGTTGGCATCTTCACCGGCACCAAGTACCTCCACAAGTTCACCACAACCACCAAAAAAAAGGAAGAGCCACATAACACAGACTTCTATAGTTGAACATATCAAGAAGCCCTATAGTATTGCTGAAATCGTCTCGAAGTTGGCATCTAGTGATGGACTTTCGATTCGGATGATCACGCACAGTGAAGTCATTCGAAGCCTTGTTTCACAAGCTGGCCTAAATATTCCAAAATGCAAGTCGCAGGTTATGAAGATAATTGTAGAATTTGCTGAAGAAAAAAAGCAAGATATCAAGAAAATCTTAAATGAACACGTGAAAAATCATGGACGGCTCAGTATCACGCTCGATGAACCAGTATCAGAAATAGACGCTATTTCAACATAAACTTACACAGCGGAGATGGAAAAGTGTATAATTTGGGTTTGATATACATACCGGGGAAATGTGGAGCACAAGAGATGAGAAGAATTGTTGATACAGTCCTGACGGAATTTGGAATAAACTTCGAAAGAGACATTGTAGCCGTGACAAGTGATGGTCCAAATGTGATGAAAAAGTTTGGCCGCGAAAGTCCAGCAGAAATGGTATTATGCATGAATCATGCTATTCATTTGGCGGTGACAGATGTTCTTTATAGAGAAAAGACCACCAAAGAAAGTAAAACGGATTCCGAAGAATCAGACTCCGACGTCTCCGACTTCGACTCATACGACGATTGTGATCAAGAATTAGTACAATCAGAGGTGGAAATAGGAAACCATGATATCCGACCAGATCTGAAGAAAGTACTGAAAGGTACACGAACCATAGTCAATTTGTTTCGCAGAAGTCCATTAAAAAATGCGAAACTTCAAGAATATGTAAGATCAAAACATAACAGGGAAAAATCATTGTGTCGCGACGTTAAAACGAGATGGAACAGCATTGAAACAATGATAAGCCGGTTCGTAGAAGTTAAAAACTGTATCAAAAAAGCTTTGATTGATTTAGATACCGCATATTTATGGCACGAAGAGAACTTGGCTGTTTTAGAGGATTTACTTAAAATTTTAAATCCCATTAAATTAGCAATTGAAGCACTGAGCTCCCGAAAAGCAGATATCTTGATCTGTGAAGCTATCATTACGACACTTCTAGTAAGACTGAAAAAGTTGGAGTCACCTATTGCTTTAGAATTTTCAGATTTCTTAACGCAAAGAATAAGTGAGAGGAGGGATTCTACTCTATATACCTTAACGCTTTTTCTTCAAAACCCAACAATTAGACGCAATGAATACTTATCACAAAGTGTTGAAACTAAAGAAATAATAATACGCTATGCTGAGAAGCTATTTCGCCGATTATTTCCAGAAAAGTCAGAATCTGAATCGAGCCCGGAAGAATCGCTTCATGCTGTTGCTGAGACGCAAAAAAGAGGCATTAGTTTTGCTGAAGAACTTCAAGACGCTATTCAAAATGTTTTCAAAGGCACTCCTCCATCACGAACTCGATTTCCTAGACTGAAGAAAGACTTCGATCTATACATCTCTTCTGGTAAACGGACACCTAATTTGGAACTGCTATACAACGCTCTGCGCACGATCATGTCTACATCCACCGAAAGCGAACGTACATTTTCAGTATCGGGAAATTTTGCTACTAAAATTAGAAGCCGATTAAGCGATAAATCACTCAGCTCTTTAGTTTTTCTTAAGTGTTACTTTATGAAATAATTTAAGACTTAAACTGAAATAATGGTTTACGTGACTGTTACATAATAAGGGCATAAGTTAAATTTTGCCAACGATGTGTGGCCGCTGTAAGAGAGTAAATAAAATATTATACGTAACTGCTGCATAGAGTTAAGGTATTTAAACACTCGAATCATTTTATGGTTAAATTAAAATCGGTTACGCTACTTTTGATAAACTACTCTCGTGTTTACATACCTTAATGATGTGCAGTTACGTATAATACTTTATCTACTCTTGTAAAGAAGCCACACATCGATGGCAAAGTTTGTTGGTTATCATAAGAGCGTTTCGCAATACTTAATTACTCCGTTTATATTACGTTTATATCATTGTGTGTGCTAAGAAGTTTTATATTATAAGTTTGATTTTGCATGCCTGAAACAAATAATTAAGTGTCTATTATACTACCTCTGTGTATGATCGATCAAAAATGTTATTAAGAAGAAATAATTATTTCTGAGTCAAATAAATAGCTTATTTAATCCATTATGTGTTTTCTTGACTTTTTGTAGTTAAAAAAAACTAAATTAAGGACTTTAAAAATTTCCCGGTTTCCCGGGATTCCCGGGAAAGTGAAAATATTATTCCCGGTTCCAGGGAACGAAAAAAACCCGGGAAATCCGAAACCCTAGGTCTGTATCGAATGCGAGGATAGTGACCAATAAGATAGTCATCGCTTATTAGATATTTTTTTTAACTGATCTCAACAACCATGCCAAAAATGTTGATTATCTTTTTGATATCGTAAATTGTTTCTTATTAATGTGTATTCTATTAAAAATGTGATTTTTTGCAATAATTGTGTGTAATAATAAATAGTTGACGCGTATTATTTAGTTTTATCATTTTAAAACTAACCATTTTTCAAATATCTGATATATTGTTTTCTACTTTGGTAGAGCACGCGAGCACCCATGTAAAATAAAGAGGCGCGTGCACTGTAGTGTTAAGGTTGTTTGAAAATTTAAAATTAATTATGGTAAATAATTTGTAAAAAACAATTTTACAAAAATACTAGCCCGTATTAACACTAACCTTGTTCTAGTATATATAAACATTTGTGTTTTTAAAGTACTGATTTTAGTTTCTAAACAAAACAAAGGTAGATATTAATATGTCGCCGGCATTTTGTGTGAATCCGCCGTTTTAAAACGAATTATGTATTATTGGACAATAAATATGTAGATAATACTAACGTAGCGGCAGCAGACACATCGTATGGCAGTAGGTCATTAGGTTTTTTTTTAATAAATACTATAGAATTATGTATTATTGACCAATAAATATGTAGATAATACTAACGTAGCGGCAGCAGACACATCGTATGTCAGTAGGTCATTAGGTTTTTTTTTAATAAATACTATAGAATTATGTATTATTGACCAATAAATATGTAGATAATACTAACGTAGCGGCAGCAGACACATTGTATGTCAGTAGTTCATTATGTTTTTTTTTAATAATTACTATAGAATTATGTATTATTGACCAATAAATATGTAGATAATACTAACGTAGCGGCAGCAGACACATCGTATGTCAGTAGGTCATTATGTTTTTTTTTAATAAATACTATAGAATTATGTATTATTGACCAATAAATATGTAGATAATACTAACGTAGCAGCAGACACATCGTATGGCAGTAGGTCATTAGGTTTTTTTTAATAAATACTATACAATTATGTATTATTGACCAATAAATATGTAGATAATACTAACGTAGCGGCAGCAGACACATCGTATTGCAGTTGGTCATTAGGTTTATTTTTTAATAAATACTATAGAATTATGTATTATTGACCAATAAATATGTAGATAATACTAACGTAGCGGCAGCAGACACATCGTATGGCAGTAGGTCATTAGGTTTTTTTTTAAAATAAATACTATAGAATTATGTATTATTGACCAATAAATATGTAGATAATACTAACGTAGCGGCAGCAGACACATCGTATGGCAGTAGGTCATTAGGTTTTTTTTTAATAAATACTATAGAATTATGTATTATTGACCAATAAATATGTAGATAATACAGTATTATCTACATATCTATGGGTCAATAATACATAATTATCTACATAGGATAATACAGTATTATCTACATATTTATTGGTCAATAATACATAATTCTATAGTATTTATTAAAAAAAAACCTAATGACCTACTGCCATACGATGTGTCTGCTGCCGCTTAATTAATGTAGCGGCAGCAGACACATCGTATGGCAGTAGGTCATTAGGTTTTTTTTAATAAATACTATAGAATTATGTATTATTAATCAATAATCCTGTGCAGGGGTCCTCCCAGAACCAGATTCTATGGACACTTTAGCATTCTTAGGTGCCAGATAACCTCAAAAAACTTCTCAATTCAATTTGCCGCGGCATTATGTAGATGGCGTCTAAATCGTCAATCAAATGTTTAGGCATAATATATAATGACACGACAATATTACACAGCAGCGAGCGTTTTTAAACTGACGACGCCGTATGTAAACGGCGGATTCATACAAAATGCCTGCGATAGACACGAGTACACACGGCTACACATCAAGCTATACCTTTCCAGTATAAGCTGACTACGCATTGTGTAGGCTTTTCGTAGAATGAGAGGTCAGTTTATACTGAAATTGTATAGATTGATGTGTAGTCGTGTGTACATGGTATGTCTTTTATAAGTTTATTTAGTTATCAAATTATATTTTTTATTAATAATATTATAATTCTTTATCATATGAATTGTAATAATCATATTACCTACTAGCTGCGAAAGGAACTTGGCCTGGTCGAGTAAATTCTATCCAATCTTTAATTTTCATATATATTATGTCTTGCCCTATGCTATCCAGTAAACTGAATGTAGCCCTGCTACGGGGTCTCTAGTGTGCCACTTGGTTTACCTCTTAGAAGACGGTTAAGTATTCTAGCGACTTCTAATGGGAACTGACAGTTATTTTTATGTATTCACATTTAAAAAACATATACTTATAAAATTATTACACTTAAAAACCTTAGCAGGTTTGTCCTAAGTGCAAGTTCGACATTCCTCTTTAGTGTATATATAACTATCTGTACACATGTACGAAATTTTTATAGGTATGTTTTGTTCTGTACGTCGCCGTCGTACCTACATGGCTAGCCGTGCGCCGGCTCACATTCCATCTAGGGAATGCAATCCCGACTCGAGATTGCAAATTCGAGATCCCGCGGGATTAGAAATATCAATCCCGCGGGATCCCGGAATTTTTGGGATCCCGTCTAGTTTAAAAAAAATGTTAAAATTAAACATTTTTTTTGACTGAAAAAGCTAATAACTGCTTGTTTGTGATAGTGAGGTTAACTAAAATAACATATTACTCGAAAGAAAATAAAAATCTTTATTCTTTAATCTTACCAACTAAATAATTATCGTCACCTGTCGCTAATATTCGGAAATAGTCGGAATAGTTTTCTAACGCTGTTTGGCGTTCCTGCCGCTCGCGGCCGTCAGTCAGCGCGCCGCTTGCGCCCCGAGTAGACGTGTGTAGCGTCGCTGACCACTGCCGCCCAATCCCGTCAATCTCGAACGGGATCTCGTCATATGATGCGTCGGGATTGATCCCGAAAAATTACACGAGATCGGGATCCCGCAGGATCGGAATTGCATTCCCTAATTCCATCGTTATCTGCACAAACATACAGGTTGCTCCAAAATGGAAAACTTTATGGAACAATTATTCAAATAGCAGTTCAGTGGTTATAAATGAATAAAATATTATATGACACTATAGGCTAGACGGAAGGCGACATCGGGGTCGGCCGAGAAAGCGTTGGCGGGACGATTTCGATACCTTCCAAAGAGGGTGGTGGGAAATAGCGACATATAGGGATGCTTGGAGGGACTTGGGGTAGACCTTTGCCCAGCAGTGGGACGAGATAGGTTAGGAAAAAAAAAATGACACTATATTATAAACTTACTTCAATATGACATTAAATTATATTTAATATATTTGTAAATAGTACAATAATCACAGAGTAATATACCTACTTATATATGATGTAATGTTATATATTTAGAACGCGTTGGTAGCAACTCTCTTGGGAATTTAGGTAGTGCAGTGGGTTCATATTTTGGTCATGTGATGAGGCGTGGGGATGACAGTCTCGAGAAACTAGTTATCGTTGGCAACACAGAAGGCAAAAGGCCAAGAGGCCGCTCACCAACTAGATGGACAGACCAACTAAAAGATGCCCAGAACTCAACGACTTTCTATCAAATCGTCAAAATTGCTACCGACAGAGGTCGCTGGAGACAGTTTATCCATTCCCGTATGAAATCACACCATGGCCACGATCTTCAGTCATGAAGGACCGACCAGAGAGAGAGAGAGAGTTATATATTTATGTGAATGGGAGTATAGTACAATATTATAGTCTATTTTTTTTTATTAAGTATCTTATTTTTTTAAAGTTTTCTGAGTATGTTTTTATATTTATATTAGTTTATTGTGGATGAAACCGATACATACGTTGTTCCTGCAATTGACATCCGTTGGTCTCTGCAGGGCCTCTCTGACAGCATCAGGCTCATTCTTGATGACCGCCTCGTGGAGAAGCAGGTCATTCTCCTGCACCCGCGGTCGAGCCTCCGACATCTGCAGACAAACGTATGGAGCTAGATTGATGACTCGACGAATTCAATAACTCGACCAATGTTCCAACGTGCCAAATGCCCCAAACTGAGCAGAGTTATGGGAACCAGATAACTGATAGAATACATATATACTTTTTTAAATGTAATTACATAGTTATAATAATATATAGAGAAACATCCAGACCCGAAACAAATATCTGTAGATCATGCAAACATTTGTACCGCGGCGGGAATCGAACCCGCAATTCAGAAAAATATTACACGTATATATTATTATTCAGCCCATGTAAATATACATTAGTGACTAACACACCTAATTCAGTTTAATTTCAGTATAATTCAATAAAATTAGTTTACAACTTTACAGTACAGAACCAAAACGTTATAACTAGTTACCTACTACAAAACAAATATAAAATATGAAACATACAGTTATCCTCACATACATAAAAACCAATAGAACACGAAAAAAGTTATACATACAGGCATATACAATAAAATGAACAATGAACACAATAATGAACAAAAATATAACACTAAATGTGTAACAAATGTTTGCATGATCTACAGATATTTGTTCCGGGTCTGGTTGTTTCTCTATTTATTATAAGTATGTATTCAAAAAAAAGGTATATAAGTATTCTATCAGTTATCTGGTTCCCATAGTACAAGCTCTGCTTAGTTTGGGGCTAGATAGCGCTGTGTGAAATGTCCAGAAATATTTATTATTTTCAATCATTATTATAAATAATAAATATATAAACAATAATATTAATAATAGGAGCTACTGGTGTAATAGGTAAAAGTTTACATAGATATTGTGAAAAGTTAGACTCATCTATAAACATATGTACATTTAATGCAAAAAGAAGTAGCTATACACACAGTCTCAATAGTTAGTAAAGTTCTTGGGGATACAATTTTTGGTAATCGGGTGGGAAATAGAATAGGGGATCGGGGAGGGAATGCTAATAATGGGGGGGGGGGGGGGACAGAGAGGAAATACGGAGGGTGAAGCTGAGCAGTCTTTTCCCTGAAGGTTTCAGGGCGGATTGTAATGATTGAAATCAATCACGAAAGTTTTCTAAATAAAATTTATTATTTTATATATTAAATTACTCAATAGACCCATTATGCAACTTTACACCTAAGAATACACACGAATGAAATTAGAATAGAATAGAATAGAATAATCATTTATTTGTTACACACAAAAAGACACATGAAATAATTTAAAGGAACAGTAGATACAATTGAATCCAATAAAACAAGTTCGACTCATGTGTCTGCCTACCAAAATGGCGTTCAGTTCAGCATAATGTTGGATGTTAAGCACCCAACGCTGATTTTCAGCTGAAACCAGAAGCAATAGGTAGTGCAGCAGCTACGTAGAAAAATAAAAAAATAAAGAAGTGATTAAATAAGAGGTGTGTAGAGTTTTGTTTAAATGTAAATATAAATTTTATAAACATACATTACTAAAATAATATTACATACCTATATAAATAAACATACAACTTATGAACTTTCTTACGATTTCTAAGGTTATGGTAAATTGTTATATATATAAATAAATATGGGTAACTATTTAAAATATATTGATTTAGTTAAACTTATGTTAAAAGAGTTATTGGATGACTAGATCAAAGAGAGGTCGACATTGATGTTACCATGTTGTATTTGGGCTTCCATTAGAAATATTTTTAGTTTTTTTCTAAAGTTGTTGCAACTGAAAAAAAAATTTATGTGGGTATGTATCACGTTAGGTAAGTATATACTTACTAATATAATACTTATAATTATTTGTAACGGTAACGGGTTTGAGTATTTTTTTATACATTAGTATTTACAAAAGAATTAAGTATATAAGTATTCTATCAGTTATCTGGTTCCCATAGTACAAGCTTTGCTTAGTTTGAGGCTAAATAGCGCTATGTGAAATATCCACCATTATTTAATTATTTATTCTTTATCGAACGCGAACCAATAAATATATTTTTATTTTTTTTGTGTTATACGAATACTTACAGAAAATTTTAGGATTTTTAAAACTTTCTCAAAAAATGCCTAGTTAGGCTTGAACATTTTTGATATGGTTTTAAAAATCTTGGAATAAATTTATTATTGTTTATACTGACAGTACTGACCAACTGCCTGGTCAAATTAGTCTTTTAAAGACTTTAAAATTTGCATAATCTGTTTAACGCGCCGGCGAACCCTGAGCGCAACTTCAATTCGGCCGCGTCAAAAACTTCGGCCTGAATATCGCTATCCATGTTTAGTGACGAAGTTAACCCACGCAGAGTGACAGTGATAGCAATAGAACGATTCTAAATTTGATTAGATTTTGACCGTGTCCCGTAATACCAAAAATGACTGAAAACTTGATGAATTTTTCTCACTGTGTTGTTAATTTGTAACTAGACGATATAATCTATGTTCCCATGACTAGGATACGTAAGATGTTCTCGTTTTTAACACAAAACCATTAGATTGAAAACAGGTCTTTTATGACGTAAAAACATGCAGAATGCGATACGCTTCTATTTCATTTTAGATAAGTATTTTGATCTAATACATGGTTGGGAACCTAGATAAATACTATTAAAATTAAAATAATACCTTATTAAGGTAGAAATATGCTCCAATAAGAAATGATCTTGGTAGTACGTGTTGTAAGGGCGATTGTCCCTCCGGTGTCCCCTTAAAGATGTTTATTCTCAAAAGAAATTACTATTAAATACAGTTCACTTATACATTAAAAGACATAGTTTTATAATACCTAGGTAAAACCTAAGTATGTTTATAATACTAATTGATGCTGGTGACAAACAATGCGTTTTATTGAGCTTGTTACTTGTTACATAAACCTACCATAGTTAAAGGCAATACAAATCACAAGAATGCTATTAAAAAAAAGAGAGAAGTGGGTACGTTTTACATAATAATATGTAAAAGTAAGTTATTTGTTGGGTCTGGTTGTTTCTCTATATATTATAAGGAAGTACATATTTACAAAAAAAATGTATATAAGTATTCTATCAGTTATCTGGTTCCCATAGTACAAGCTCTGCTTAGTTTGGGGCTAGATATCGCTGTGTTAAGTCCAGCAATATTTATATAATTATTTTATTATTATATAAATCCTACTAATATTATAAACGCGAAAGTTTGTATGTATGGATGTAACTCATAAAAATTTCGAAAAAATACCACCCCTACCCATAGGTATCTCGGAAGTTCGCGAAGTGAAAAATCTGATATTAATGTTGTTTTGTACATTTGTACAGCAGTGGAAAGTTCTAACTCTAATCAAATTTGACTTTCCTTTACAACAAGCACTCGACAAATGCTTTCAGATAACAAAACTTTTGTATTTCCAGGTATTGTTCTATTCATTAGAACAGACCTTGAGTGGTTTCAAGTTACTCTTAATTAATTTCATTCATTTACACCAGGATCGTGTCATCACCTTTGTAATAAATTTCAGGATGATCGGATCAACGCTTCGAAAATTTTTAAGATTTTAAAAATCATCTCAAAAATTTCAAGCCTAGACGGGACTTGAACCCGCGACCTTCCTCTTGATACGAGAACGCACTACCATATATGCAACCAGGCAATTCACGCCTAGGTCGAAATTAGTGAGATGATTCAGAATTACGTCTAAAGCGCCGTTAGCTCCATCTACAGGAAAACTTATATAGTTCTTTGTACCTGCCCAATGCCAAACGTTGCAGTTCAGTACATTGACAAGAGATGTCGCGTTGCTTATTTCAAATAGTATCTTTATTTATAGTGTTATCCGAACACATGCGTAAAATTCCAAGATTTTTAAAATCATCTCAAAAATTTCAAGCCTAGACGGGACTTGAACCCCGCGACCTTCCTCTTGATACGAGAACGCACTACCATCTGTGCAACCAGGCAATTCACGTCTAGGTCGAAATTAGAACGCTTCGAAAGTTGTCCTCGAACAAACAAACATAAGTTACATACAACGCCGATTCGTTCAAGTTTATTTAGAGATCTCGCTTAAGTACTTATAATTTTTATAAATACAAAAGTGAGTGTGTTTACTTATTTATTTCTTTGTAACGCTTTCACGTCGAAACGGCTGAACCGAACATGAAATTTGATTATAAAGATAGATTATGACCCTATTATGATTGAGACAGGCTACTTTTTACCGAGAAACAACGCTTACGAAGCCGCGGGCGTTAGCTAGTAGTTTTTTAATTTATGATAAAAAGGATACGTTTGAGATGAAAATTACCATTAAAAAACTTTGAAGATATGATTGAAGCTAAAATAATTCATGATAGTGGACTAAGAGTTCCACAAAGGAAAACCTTAAAAATTTTCATCATAAAAATGAATAAAATATAATATACTTACAAAAAAGGGAGTCTTTTGAATAGATAACGAAATCCATCTGCAACAAAAATTACAAGGGACATTTTTGGGGTTTCGCTGTCCGTCTGTCAGCAAATTAACCATGATTTATCAAGTATTCAAACATTCGCGATCACTGTACATAACCGGTACTCCAGTCTGCTCGCGACCACGGCTATTGCAACTAATCGAAACGTCGGGATAACAAATAATAATAGGTAAGGTAAGTTACATCTCTCTCTGTCTCTATATATATATTATTTAGTAGAATATATATATATACATAAACTTTGACTATCTAAATTGTGCCAGGAAATACATATCCAATTACTTGACCTACAGTTTCATTCAAATTACAGGTAACGGGAGTTTATATAAACTGGTTTCCTTTTTTGGACTAGAATTGGAGTTATTCTGGATTTCAGACTTTCGCCTATATTTGGGACACTAAATCTACACGCATACTAAATTTCAGCACTGTAGGGTCACTGGTGTACCTACCCTGAAATTTTGTCAAAATTCAGTTTTTATTATAGCTAATAACTTAAAAACAACAAGGTTTCAACTAAAAATACAAAACGGGGTCGAAATGTACTCACAAAGACTTATAAATCTTATAATAGACGTGTCATTTGACCGGATAGTCCCAATTTGTTTTTTTTACCCGTCTTGAACCCCAATATCTCCACAACCCCCCCACATTTTTAGCTCATTTAGTCACACCAAAATTGTACCATTACTACCTACCTATATATTAAATTTCACGATGATCAGATCAACGCTTCGAAAGTTATCCTCGGACAAACCAACATATATACGACGCCGATTTGCCCAAGTTGATTTAGAGATATCGCGTCGCTTGATCAAATAAAACTTACGAGCATAATTTTTTTTAGGTAGCTAATTAAAAATATCGGAAGGTTTAAAGGGTTTCTTCAGATATTACTAAAGATTTCATTTCAGATATTAATAATAGGCGATGGGCTTGCAACCTGTCACGTGAATGCTTAACTTCTGCAAATAGTGAGCATATACCAAACGTGATGTTTGGCCTTGCCTCTGACTACCTTGTGGGATATTCTCACGGATCTGCGGACCGATAAAGATATCCGAGGATGTTCACCATAGGAATAAATAGTCGTGACCTATATTATCTATTTTTTTTATCTAGCCTATGTTGTCCCACTGCAGGGCAAAGGCCTCCTCCTCATCTCTCCACTTTTCTCGATCTTGTACTAAGTCCCGCCAGTCCCTATAAAAAGCGTCCAAATCATCACGCCACCGCTTCTTAAGGTGGCTTCTCACTACGCGTGCTACTATGCGCCGCGCTGCTCCGAGTTGATTCGGTACGCGCAAGGTCGCGCCACGCGACACACCGCGCCACCCGTTCTCACTGGCCCGCCAGTGTTTTGTTTAGAACAAGCTAGGTGGACAAAATTATTTTTTGTCGTTTTTGCATTTGTATCTATAGAATCATTGATTCTATAACTATATAAAAAGTTTTTATAACTAGCTTCCGGCCTCAGCTTGCCCTGAGTGGAATATGGTTGTATCGAGCTTCCTCGTAAACTATTTGGGTTTAAAAAAAAGGAATCAAAATGAATAACTTATCTTATATATTTATTTACAACAAACTTACACTAATTAACAAACTAACACTAACAAAGTATCCTATATTATGGTATCCTAAAAAAACATTTAAAATAGTCAAAATGTGCGCCGCACGCGCCCGCGCCGCGACGCGTCTTCGAAGTTACCGACTTTTAGCGGATAGGTGGCGCCGCGCCGCGCCTGCTCGCGCTGCGCCGCGCTAAGCTCTTCACACTGCGCGGGCGCGTGCGGGCGCGGCGCGGGATAACACGCGCAGTGAGAAACCAGCTTTAGGCTTTCCACGGTGTCGCTTACCATCCACAGGGATCCATCCAGTTACGACCTTAGCCCACCTATTTGGTTGCATGCGGGAGACATGACCCGCCTAATCCCACTTCAACTTGGCAGCCTTGATACCGACGTCAGCGTCAGATATTATCTATAAATTATTTAAATATCCTTCACTGGCATAGGTGTGATCGAGTCATTGGCTACATACAAAAGAAAGGGTCTTGGAAATAGACCGCGGGCGCGGGTGGAATCAATAAGCCTTGTACAGATCATTTGCAACGCAACTATGTATATAATGTAACGCGATATGTATGTATGTATGTATTATACAAGCAGTCGGTTTTATTGCGTTCGCAAAATCATTAATAAAAACCGGCCAAGTACGAGTCGGACTCGCGCACGAAGGGTGATTTGGGCGAAAAATGATTTGGGTCTTCGTTACGCCAAAGCTACTGCACGGATTGAGCTCAAACATTGCAAAAAATCAGTTCAAGACCTAGAATAACATATAAGCTACTTTTTATCTCATAAATCAGTTCCCATGGGATAGGAAAGAGCAGTTAAAGTTACTTTCCGATGAAATTTGGTATGTACGTAGATTATAACCTGAATTAACACATAGGTTACTTTTTGTGGGCAAACAACGAGTGCGAAGCCGCTAGCGGAAGCTAGTAGCTTATAAGGGCTTTGGGAGCGATACCTTCGACCGCTTTTGTCGCAGGTAAATGTCCTTGAAAGAAAGAAGAAGATTTGTACCCACAGATAAAATTTCAAATGTAACATAAAAAACCGGCCAAGTGCAAGTCGGACTCGCGCACGAAGGGTTCCGTACCATTATTTATAATAACGGCAAAAAATCACGTTTGTTGTATGGGAGCCCCCCTTAAATATTTGTTTTATTTTAAATTATTTATTTGTTTTAAAGTGAATATACTATGTATAATACTGTTTAACTAAATATTCTGTAAATATGTATTTAAAGCGTACCTGTTGCCGTTATCAATATCGAGCTAAAACGAGCAAAAAACTACGTTTGTTGTATGGGAGCCCCCCTTAAATATTAATTTTAATCTGTTTTTAGTATTTGTTGTTATAGCCGCAACAGAAATACATCATCTGTTTAAATTTCAATAGTCTACACTAACTATCACGGTTCATGAGATACAGCTTGGTGACAGACGGACAGACAGACAGACAGCGAAGCCCCAGTAATAGGGTGCCGTTTTATCCTTTGGGTACGGAACCCTAAACAGTATGGGAAAAAATGTTGCATTACCGGGTACAAATAATCTGTGCTCGGCTTTAGCCTTCAAACCAGGAATACCTCTCTGACCGAACTATTTATTTTTAGATTTTCTTTTTAGTACCCATTCTCTGCGTCTCTCGAATACAAAATGCATTTTCCAGCGTTCCTCAAGGGTGCTCGGAAAAAGGTCTTTGCGTAGAATCGCGTAGAAGCTCTACATCGTAACATTTATTCAAATCTAACCCTTAATACATGGAGTGAGAGTCCAGAGGGTTGTGTAAGCCTGGGGCTGTTTTTACAAAGAGTTGCTTTAGCTTTGTGCGATAGGGTTTTGGCTTAAATGTACCTTTCCAAAGACAAAACAACTTTAGTTTTTCACTCACATGCCCTTAGCTATATTCAAAAAATATGATTATCAAAATGTATGATATTTTTTGTTACAACTTTCTTTTTTCGTATTACCCCCGTGCGTGATAAGTTGGGACCTGAGCGCGGTGACGTCATATTGGCGTGTTTGTACCGCCCGCAAAAAGCGAACATCGCTTTTTTGCGACAGAGATCGCTCTTAGCGATAAGACCGCTAATTGTACTATCGCGTGTCTAGTTTTAAGTGTTTTAAATATGATTTGTTAATATAAGTTTGGTATACAATAAAGCGTTTTCTATCTATCTATCTATCTACGTCAGCAGTAATATTGTTCGTAATCCTACTAATATTATAAACGCGAAAGTTTGTATGTATGGATGTTACTCTTTCACGCCGGAACGGCTGAACCGATTGCGATTAAATTTTGTATAAATGTAGAATAGCCTATGTGTTAATCCAGGTTATAAAACCTGGATTAACACATAGGCTACTTTTAATTGATGTACAACGCGAGCGAAGCCGCTGGCGGCAGCTAGTATTACATAAGATTATAATATTTGTCTCTTACCCTATATTGAATACCGTGTCAATAAAGTTTGTTTAAATGAATATTATGTGGGTTGAAGTCCTCTATCCTATCAAATACATAATTTACCCTGAAAAGTGTCACTTAATCCAACGTTGTCAAGGAAACTTGTCTTGAGAAATTAATAAAGGGAAATTAAAACGGAGGTTCGCTGTCGCACAAATTAAGTTACAGTTCAAGTGTAATTATAACAGATTAATTTCAGAAATAGGTCACAGACATAGCCAAGATTATCAACCTAAAGTGGCAGTGGGCGGGGCATATGCATATAGCTCGAAGAACTGACGGCCGTTGGGGCAGAAAGGTGGAAAGGTCTAAAAAAAAGCGGAGACTATGTACTACAATGTAAAAAGAAAATGAAAGTAAAACTGATTTTGCAAACAAGACTTTATACTTTTTTTAGTAAGTAACACAGAAAGACTTACACTTTCCTGAAGTCGGAAGGCGACGTCGAGGTCGACCGAGAAAGCGTTGGTGGGACGATTTGGAGACTTTAAAAAGAGAATGGTGGGAGATAACGACAAATACTGGGAGGGATTTGGGGGAGATCTTTGCCCTGGAGTGGGACGAGATAGGTTAGAGAAAAAAATGTAACACAATTTTATTTAACATTCCATCTGCTGACGGTAGCTAAACTGACTTTTAATTGAGTTTGTCAAGAAAAATAAATCGAGGTACTCAGGGAATAACCCATGTACTGGTGGTAGAGCTGTTGTGAATGGGCTCGAGGAAGTGGGCACCACCGCCTTACCTTTATCTGCCGCCAAATAGCAGTACTTGTGTTGCTGTGTTCCGGGTAGATGGTAATGGTATGATCCTGTAATTACTGGCACATAGGCATAGCAGCTTAGTCCTATAGTATGGCAACGTATCCACATAGAGATCAAGACAATGTAATAGCTTGTTTTGAATTCTATGTGGATATCCATGGGTTGCAGTAGACACTTAACATCTGGTGGACTGCATGCTCGTTTGGCATATAAGTAGTAAAAAAAAATGTTTCATTTATCTTAGTTTCTCAGCAATCTTCTGAATCCTATCGCATAATTAACGCTTATTGCAAAATCTAACGCATATTTCAAAATAAAAATAAAGCTTTTTAAATACCTAATATTGATTGTCAAAACAAAACATTCAATCAGAATGAATAAAGAATTTTGTGGACCCCAATTCATTGTTTCGATACAATTCCAATACAACAGATATTCGCAATAAAACGTGTCTCCGCGAAATGAAGCCATTCTAAAATAATACATGAGCCGTCAAATTGAGATCAGAATACCAAATCAATAAACTGATTCTACATTAGTAATGCTAAGGATGTGAAAGTTTGTGTGTTTGAATGCAAATACAAATATTTATTCAACACACTTGCTCGTAAAGTGCGCCATAGTACATCGATATTAGAGCCTTAAACCGAACTATAACACACGCGTGCGTAATAATATTGCACACTAGTGCATAATAGAATTATCCCTACAAAGTTAAGTTAGTACCTAACTGCAAATTATATGCGAGTAAACAGAGCATTTTCAATTTAACCGGATAATACAGTTTTTGTAACAACAAAGAGGTTTTATGCCGCTGAAAATCCTATTACATTTTTGGAATAAATAAATGTATCCCTAATTAAGACGAACAAAACATTTATTATTATCAAATTACGTATAATTCACAATAATTTGTTATAAAATATTAACATTTTATCACTAAAATTATAATTTTTAAGTAGAATGTAGGCTATAATGTAATCAATCAATTTACATTTGGCGCGTGCAAAAAAAAAACTTGCGCGCCATTTCCTATTTTTGGTTTGTATCGCATTTGTTGCTGTGTGGTAAATAAATGTAAAAATGTCAAGTTTAAGTACAGAAGATTATCAATTGATAAATTTAACGTCGCCAGAAATACTAAATGCAGCACAAAATGCAAATGAAAGCCTAATAGTTACGTAGGATATAATACTATTACATAGGGTATAATACCTGCAAAATCTAGAGCAAAGTACTTAGCTGCTTACGATAGTTTAATACAACGGAAAAGCAACAAAAAACCCAGTCATTTTCTGAAAATGTGTTTTGGCGTATTTCTCTGAACTCGCCAATACATACAAACCCATGTTAATGCATCTATTCCATGTTAAGAAGCATGGTTAAGCTCAAACATTGTGTTGATATAAAACGTACTGTAACCCACAACCATGTATGTACATCTCGTAGCATGAGTTATTTGGTGCCTTCTCCTTCCAGTAATTTGTATGATTTACCTTTGTCGCCGACATTTACACAAGAAGTAAATGAAGATACTAAAGAAGTGACAAGTACCAATGTAAGACAAACTGTGAAATCGCCATCAAAAACAATCTAATATCGTTTTGAAAATTGTACATTCACCAATTGTTTTAATAATTAAACGATTTATGCAATACATGTTTGTTTTTTCCTCGCAAGTGTGTTGAAAATGTGCGTATAAAACTCGTGAGCAACCAGCTCACTAGACACTCGGCTGATTTACGCCCTCGCCTATGGCTCGGGCTGCAAACCACAGCCTCGTGCATAATGCGCAACTTAGCTCACTTGTATCATAATATACCTACTATTATTTTCCAAATCAGAATTAACATGTATGTACATAATGAGGTCCGCACTAGGTGTAACACCTGTATCGCGGATGCCCTGTATAGATTTGCAGAAGTTAAACATATTAAATGCGAGACCAAACCGGGTAAGTATAAATTTTGACTAATAAGAGAACAGAGAAACAAAAACAAATTTAAGTTAAATAAAGATAAAAGAAAGGCATTAATAATAAAGAATTACAAAACTACTAATACAAAAAATTGGTGACTCGCGTAAGTGATGCATTTGTGTTATAAGTGTATAAGTGTGTGAGTGAATGCCTATTAATAACTAGTGGTTCGCCCACTAGTTAGATCTCGCGTAATATTTGACTATAGTGTGACCATTAGTGCTGTGCACTCCCTGAGGTATGCGCGCGGCGAGACGGGGGGGGGGGGGGGGGAGAATCAGCTGCTGCGCTCTGTCAGTTCGCCGTCAACGCTCGTGGCGGCAGGTAGTGTTATTTGTATCGGACTGTCTATGTCAGACGCACATGAGATAAATATTCAAAGATGGGTCGTGCGTTATCTCGTGATATGAAATGGAAGATGAAGTTGAAACAGAATCTATGTCAGAATAACTTTCGTTAGAATATATAATTGTTTGTAAATATAAAAAATGTTCAATAAAACAAGTCCTTTGAATTATAAGTTTAGTTCTTATTTATCACCTGCATATTTTTAATAAAATATGAGTATATTTAAGTTACATTTTAATCAACTAAGTAAGTATAATATATTACAGATAGATAGCCTCCGACCATCGTCCCGCCACAAGTCTTGCCTTAGAAATGCAAACTGATATCGTAAGATATGTCCGACATGTATTGATCTCATGTGAACTCATGCAGTTTTTTCTTTGCCTCCCACCTCGCCGCGCATACCTCAGGGAGTGCACAGCACTAATGGTCACACTATATCAAAATAGTGCCACGAAATATATATCCAACTAACTTGACCTACAGTTTCGTTTAAATTACAGGTAACGGGAATTCATGTAAATTGGTTACTTATTTTTGGGGCACAAATTGCGGTTATTCTGAATTTCAGACTTTTGCGTATATTTGTGCTACTAAAGCTACACGCATACTAAATCTCAACAATGTGGGGTCACTAGTGTACCCTGTGAATTTTGTCAAAGTTTAGTTTTTATCATGGCTGAAAACTTAAAGTTTAAACTAAAAATAAAAATGAGGTCGAAATTTATTAGACGTGCCACTTGACCGGATAGCCCCATTTTGTTTTTTTTTTACATACGAACTATTGTACATACATCATTCATAGGAATAAATGATTATGATTTACCCGTCATGAACCACAATATCTCAACCCCCCCCCCCCCCCCCCCCCACAATTTTAGTCACACCAAAATTGTGCCATCAAATTTCACAATGATCGAATAAACGATTCGAAAGTTATCCTCTGACAAACAAACATACATACATACATACAACGCCGATTTGCCCAAGTTGATTTAAAGATCTCGCTTTGCTCGATCAATATATATAATATTATATTAAGTTTCTTAAGTAAGATTTGAAGCTAGATTCTGTCGTTTTCTTAATATCTATCGGTAACACATTGTAGAAGTTGATTCTGGTACATATAATACATATATGTAATAGCTTTTTGATACTTTTGTAAGCCGTGTCATAGGGACAACCAGGCGATCATTACACCGACAAGAGTGAAGCTCTTAAATATGAGAGGGAGAGATAGAAACCTAAGGGTGTGCCATGTGGGATGTTTAGCAGAGGACGTCCTTTGGCTGATATAATTCTGATGATACATATTTGGCAGACGACAAGTTGATACCTGTCCGCCAATGAAAATAGGAGATCTCCCTACCGAGCAACCTTTGGCTCAGGGTCCTAAGACCAACAGGGTCTTGTTTAGAAGTATATGTTTAATTTCTAAGATTATTCCGTTTGCTCGATCTAGGATATGTTCTTCCGATTGCCGTTAGATGCCGTCGCCGTTAATCATCTCCGTATTGACGCCGCTTTGTATAAGTCGCGGCATGTAAGTCTAGCGCTGAACGATATGCGGAAGGGATAGCTGTGCATGGGTACTGTCACGCAAGCAATACAATAGCCAATAGCCACTATTGGCTTAATTGGAGATGTTCCTTACCGTTACAATTGACGTATTTGTAGGCTCTGCTGTCCGTTTTTGGATTTCCCCTAAATTGCCATTTAATAAAAAAATTCCAGCCTTAATTATTTCGGCAGTTTGTTTTATCTGGCTCAAATTTTTAATGCTGCTGTCCGAATGACTGAGTAAAGTACTTGTAGCTTCATCAATCTCACTTATGATTTGTTTCAAAGAATCAATTAATTCATTAGATTCCCTTTTTAAAAACAATTCACGTCATAAACCATTTTCCTTGCTTGTTTTTTCAAAACAGCATTTTTTCTAGGCATATTCACTTTAAAGTCACAAACAAACTTAAAAAACAAATTCAATTAACAGCAATAACAATACAATTAAGAACGCGACTGTACACTGGATGTACGCGGGGTGTCGTATCAATGCGGGGGACGGAATGCGACTGGAGAGCCAATCGGCGCTACGCATGTCCGCCCTTCATCCCGCTAGCCCCCCACAGGTACCTTATTTTTTACTTCTGCGCAATAACGGTCAGCGCTAAAGTTTCGTGCCGCTTCTTATAGGCTAGCTTGATGACGAAGTAGTTGTTCTATGTGGTGATATATGTCACTGCACATATTCCTTAGTAACGTGTATACATATAGGGTGTGCATGTCACCGCATTTACGATTTTAATTTAAATCTCGGGTAGGGCTGAAATTTATTATCATGGTTTTTTAAAATTTTCAATCTTTCCTAATTTCAAGTATTATCAATGAAATAGCCTGTATAAAATAGGTAAACAAATCATAATATCACTAGGCGGCGTCGGAGCAAAGGCACCGCCGATTGACGTTAAAAATTATTTATTTGATATGTATCGATTACTGGATAAATATTCAGGCTACCGGTACTAAAACAATCTCTAAAATCAGTTAATACGATTCTGCATAATGTGTTTCAAATTAATGTCGTGAATGCGGTGACAGACTGTATGTATGTATTTGTATGTCACTCACGACGAGCAAAGTCGTGAGCAGAAGCTTGTAAATAATGACAGTAGCATCCTCTTGTCCCCAAACGTCCCCATTTATGGCCCACCCACGCAAGTAAGTGACTTCTTTACGATTTCTTTTATGGCTCATTTTTTGCGGTTTTTATTTAAAGTCGTAAATGTTGCGGCTTATTAAAGTCATGTTTTACGAAAGCTATTTATTTGAGTAATGGTTTGGATATTGACTTTGTTAGACTTATTACACGTACCCACACTTTGTATTTCTAAATAAATACGCCTACATATTAGAAATACGAGTAGCATGTTACTTATTAGAAGCTCAGAAATTAGGAGATTCGGTGACAGTCACTGATATAGCACAAAATAATATAAAATACATTTATTTATATTTTATATAATATATATTATGTTTATCTATAATGTAGGTATTATTATTATTTATGTAGTATGGATAAGTGTTGTATTTATTTTAGTATATATTAGTATTTTACTCCAATGTCCTTCTCTTGCACGTACCCACCACTATAATCAAATATCTATATCTTCAAATGTTTGTTGGAAGAAAACTCTTTATTAGGGTTAAGCTCGCCTTTGTACATGTCCATTTTGTAAGCTATTTTTATCTGTAAATCTATTTGTGTACAATAAAGAATATATATATAGCTTTTGAAACTATCATGGTTATGAACACTATTTATACTAAAAACGGGATATTTATTTACCATGATTTGTGAGTATTTCAGTATCCCGATATTTCAGCGCAGTTGCATGCGCCATGATCACGGGTAAACTGAAGTCTGCGAGTAGGTAGTTATTGGCAGATATAACGATCTACCCTCTTTCTTAGTCTCTTGCTAGGAATGAATTTTCTAATTCTATTACTACCACCGGTTTCATTCTCGATCATAACTCGATTCCGACACACAACACTCACTGTATCAGGACGCGTAATTGACACTTCACTTATTCGGTTTCAATTATCTGGAGCCTGGAATCCTGTGGTGAGAATGTGTAAGAACCGAAGAAGTGAAGTGTCATTTACGGAGTTACGGTGGTCAATTACGGTTGTAGCTACCAGTCAGCGCGCTGACCATGTTGTAGACCGTAACGTTAAAATAGACGTTTTAAGTTCGCAACTTTTTTTTTTCAAAGACCGATTTTTTTTTATTTTAATATTATAAACTGTTAGTAGACCATGGTCTGAACAACGTTTGTTCTGGGAAAACAGTGATTTAAAGGACACCGTGTAATTAATGATAGACAGTCATATTTTTAACATACTCGTAGATAACACATACCTTAGGTACACACGGCTACACATCAAGCTATAAATTTCTAGTATAAGCTGACCTCGCATTGTGTAGGCTTTTCGTAGAATGAGAGGTCAGCTTATACTGGAAATGTATAGCTTGATGTGTAGCCGTGTGTACATACAATTCACCTAAAATTAATTTACATTCCTCTAAAAAGACTTTTTGTACCTTAAATAGATAACTTAATTAGACAATTTTTGGTAAACGAATACCTATCTCGCCATTTTAATTATCGTTTTATACTTCATTAATGAACCTTTTATTTATGGTGCTCAAAATCTATTACACGCGCGTCTAAATATATTATGTATATGTTATGGACCAAGTTATTAATGAGGGCAAGCTATACCGGGCCAAATGATTAATTATCATCTAAACTTATTTTTTGTCACATTGTCTGTGGTCATTATGAATATTGCTACGTGATCGTTGGGCAATTTGATAATAAAGATACATTGGAAACAAAAGCGAGATGCAAAAGCGTAACTGCATCTTAGGAAACGAAGGAATTTTATGTTATTTGCGTTATGCTTTTAATATCTGTTGGAGATTCTCGACGATTGAAACTCACTTTATGTATGTATATATATATATACCTAGTCAGGTCATAAGTATTGTCACACAGTAAAAACTTTTCTTTTAGAATGCTGGCCACAAAAAAGTTTATTGAATTCGAATTTCGAATTGTTCATGAAAATATAAATGTATACTTTTTAGAATTTTACTCATTTTCAAATATTGAGTGGACGCTTAAAGAAGACCGTGTTGCAGTTATTGCGTTGCATCGTTGCGGTTACGCGCCAATTCAAATTTTTGACATACTGAAAAATTTTAATATAACCAAAAGATTCGTTTATCGCACCATCAAACGATACAATGAAGACTCTAGTGTAGATGACAGGTCAAGAAGTGGTCGCCCTCGGTCTGTTAGGACTCCAGCAGTGATAAAAGCTGTGAAGGCGCGAATTTTAAAGAAATCCCAAACGTAAGCAGAAGCAGAGAAGCAGCTGTTGGCCCTTCAGATGGGGTTAAACAGAACGACGGTGAAAAGGGTGTTAAATGAAGACTTAGGGCTTAGGGCATATCGAAGAAAAACAGGACATCGTTTGAATGCTCGTCTAATGGACCTGAGACTGAAGAGATGCCGCACTTTGTTGAAGCGGTACGCAAAAAAAAATATCGGGAAATTCTTTTATCGGATGAAAAAAATTTTACCGTAGAAGAGAGCTACAACAAACAAAATGATAAGGTGTACGTACACAGTAGTGAAGAAGCGAGCAACCGTATTCCGCGTGTCCAACGAGGTCATTTTCCATCCTCGCTCATGGTATGGTTGGGAGTTTCTTATTGGGGCTTAACAGAGGTACATTTTTGTGAGAAAGGTGTAAAAACGAATGCAGTTGTGTATCAAAATACAGTCCTGACGAACCTTGTTGAACCTGTTTCTCATACCATGTTCAATAACAGGCACTGGGTATTCCAACAAGATTCGGCGCCAGCTCATAGAGCGAAGAGCACACAAGACTGGCTGGCGGCGCGTGAAATCGACTTCATCCGGCACGAAGACTGGCCCTCCTCCAGTCCAGATTTGAATCCGTTAGATTACAAGATATGGCAACACTTGGAGGAAAAGGCGTGCTCAAAGCCTCATCCCAATTTGGAGTTACTCAAGACATCCTTGATTAAGAAGGCAGACGATATTGACATGGACCTCGTTCGTGCTGCGATAGACGACTGGCCGCGCAGATTGAAGGCCTGTATTCAAAATCACGGAGGTCATTTTGAATAAAATTTTGTGTCATAAGAATCTATGTTTTGTTAAGTTCATTTTGGTATATAAATGGTTACATAATGAATAAACTTGTATCAATTATTTTATATTAAACATGTGACAGAATTTATGACCTGACTAGGTATACCTACTCAGGTCATAAATTCTGTAATTCATATATAATGTATTCAGATAGCACACTTACTGTTTATCGTTTTACACTGCTTTTAAAGCTAATTCACGTGTTATTCTATTTTATAATAATTTATTAAGCGACATCTCTTGTCAGTGTACTAAACTGCAAAAACGTTTGGCATTGAGCAGGTCAAAAAAACTGAATAAGTTTTCCTGTAGATGGAGCTAACGGCGCTTTAGTCGTTATCTGAACCATCTCACTAATTTCGACCTAGACTTGAAACAGCCTGGTAGCACAGTTGGATAGTGCATCCTCCCGTTTAGGCTTGGAATTTTTGAGATGATTTTCAAAATCTTGGAATTTTCCGTATGTGTTCGGATAACACTATAAAATACAATTTATTACAGAGACCATGTGCCGTGATGGCAGCCGATTGAGAGAGAGCGAGACAGCGAGTGTGTTCGAATGAGATGGATGCTAATATTTATATAATAATAAACAATATCTAAAAGTCTATTTTCCCAAATGCAATATCAAATTAATTTATCTAACTGATAAAAAAGTATTACGGAGTTAAGTTCAAAGCTTATTTAGTCTACTCGGTAATGGACACACTTAATGGCGTGCTATTACCACCGCCCAGGCCTAAATTAACACCCAAATATATAACCACCCATAATTACGTCCGAAATAAATTTTATTGAATTCAATAAACTGGCCTGATGTTGTTAGTCAGGCTTGGAACATGCTCGTTCCTGTTCAACAGATTTATTCATAGACTTAACTAGTAGAACCCCCCCCCCCCCCCCCCCCCCAACGATTTCTTTGCACAAGCCTAATAATTTTTTTTTTCAAATTCAAATTAATTTATTTAGAACTAATAGTGCAAACATATTACTGGTAGTACGATGAAGCTGCAAAAACTATAAAATTTGTGGAGCAGCTTCAACGCCCACCTCCTCAGACAACAAAGCAAGATACATCGTTCATTCAACAATAAGAATAATTTAGTTTTAAAACTAAGATAGATAAATAAAAGTAAAGAAAAAATGAAAGTTATAGAAACAATTATATATACCTATAGATACAGATATAACGGTACTTATAATTTTGATGAATGGGTGAGTTTGTATGTGTGAGTGTAGTGTGTGTGTGGGGGGGGGGGGGGTGTTTGCGAGTTAGCGTGTGTGTGGGTGGGGGGTGTTTGTGAGTGTGCGTGTGCGTGTATGGAGGGGGGGTGTTTGCGAGTTTGCATGTGTGGGGGGGGGGGGGGTGTTTGCGAGTGTGCGTGTGTGTGGGGGTGTGTAGCATGCGTGAGTTAGTATGAATTTCCGATTGTTTAGGGAGTTTCAGGGAGATAACAAAAAGTATATGATTAAGATGAACAACTACTTTGTTTTATAATACACTAGCTGTTGCCCGCGACTCTGTATTAAATGTGTAGGTAACCAAGAAATAAAGCAAAACTCAATGTTGCAACTTGATTTGACCCCCCATTTTTATCCCATTGGAACTGATTTGTGGGATAAAAGGCAGCCTATGTGGTAATCCAGGTTATAACCTACGTATATACCAAATTTCATCGAAATCGGTTAAGCCGTTACGACGTGATTGAGTAACAAACAAACAAAAAGAAACAAACAATGAAACTTTTACGTTTTTAATATTAGTGTGATGTCATACTCTGTGTAAACATGTACTCGTAAATGTAGGTACTTTAATGTAAAAAAAATTATTGATTCGTTTTTTTATTGTGTAATTATTCTTTTTATAACAAAGCTCCCTCAGTGATTTGCGATGCTCTTAAGAGGCAAACATGTATAAAGTGCCATTACCTAGTTCTTAAGACCTAATGTACACTTGTTTATGCAAAAAATGGCTCTAGATTCAATTGAGAGAAGAGCCAAGAAGCTCATTTGCAATGACGAGTTAGCAGATGCAAAGCTCGAGCATCGTCGAAAGGTTGCAAACATCTCGGTTTTCTAACGGATACATTTCAGAATTTGTGCTGCGGAGCTTTTCAACCTGATCCCACCATCTCCATTCTATCATCGGACAACCAGACGCTCCGCGATGCGCCACCGCTACATGGTAGACATACCCCCCATGCGCACAAAGCGGTACTCTTCCACCTGTCTTATGCGCACCGCCTAGAAATGGAACGCCTTGTCTGAGTCTGTGTTTCCTGATAACTACAACCTAGGGGTATTCAAGTCGCGAGTGAATAGGTTTCATCTAGGCAAGCGTGTACCATCGTAGACTCCATCATCGCTTACCATCAGGCGAGATCGTGGTCTAACGCTGACCTATAATTTCTAAATAAAAAAAAATTTCCTTGTATCTTTCCTTGTGTAAGCTTCTGTGTGAATAAATTTTTCAAATTTCTAGGCGTGTGCAAATACATCTTTGACGCGTGTGGCCTCTATAAGAGAAAGAGTGAGATTTAACATCGACCATTTTGCCGTGACCGTCTACACAAGAAATCGAAAAATCAACTACATAATCCTCCTAATTTTATAAACGCGAAAGTTTGTATGCATGGATGTTTGTCCTACTAATATTATAAACGCGAAAGTTGTATGTATGGAAATTTGTTACTCTTTCACGCCGGAACGGCTGAACCGATTGCGATGAAATTTGGTATGTACGTAGATCATAACCTGGATAAACACATAGGCTACTTCTATTGGCAAACCACGCGTGCGAAGCCGCTGGCAGCAGCTAGTGCCAAATAAATGTTAAACACTTTAACAAGAAGTCTAATTAGGCACCAAGTTTTACTTTATATTAAAAAAAATTCAATCGAAAACACTTGTTAATCCTAGATCAATATTTTGACAAGACGATATTCCAATCTATACTTATAATTCATCGAGCGAAGCGAGATCTCCAAATCAACTTGGGAAATCAGCGTTTTACTTAATTATGTATGTGTTTGTTTGTCCAAGGATAACTTTCAAAGCGTTTATCCGATCATCGCGAAATTTAGCATTTAAGTAGGTAGTAATGTCACAATTTTGGTGAGACTAAATGAGCTAAAAATGTGGGAGTGGCAAAATGGGACTATCTGGTCAAGTGGCACGTTTAATAATAGGTCTTTGTGAATACACTTCGACCTCGTTTTTATTTTTAGTTGAAAACTTGTAGTTTTTAAGTTATTAGCCATATTTAATGTACACCACCCCACATTGCTGAAATTTGGTATGCGCGTAGCTTTAGTGACACAAATATAGGGAAAAGTCTGAAATCCAGAATAACTAAAATCTGGGGGCCAATTCACTTAATATAATTTTAAAAACATAACGAAAGTTGACCCAAATGAGATTAGATTAGATTATGAATTGAATATATTTTGGCATTCTGCTCCATTAATATTACAGTACTAGCTTGTTATAAATAAAGTGTATAATCGCGTGCCAGTCAACTCATACCATTGTATTGTCAGTTACCTGAATACCGTTTGGGACATTTAACACAACGAGACTAGATCGATACTCGAATTTTACTATTTTAAGTTACGCGAACTGGCCCTGGCCCCCTGTACCCCAAAAAAAGTATAACCAATTAACATGAACTCCCGTTACCTGTAATTTGAATGAAGCTGTAGGTCAAGTAATTTCGAATGCATTTCGGGGCACTATTTTGATAGTCAATTACAAATAATATTTTTTGTGTTTGTGGGAGACTCGCGAGATCTATAGTCTAACTTTTTATTAGCTGCAGTAAAATGACGTTTCTAAATGTCATTCCGTAAAATAATGTTGCCAGCCTAATCTCAATAGGGATGTGATTCAGTTCACAAAAAATAATTAAATAACATTATTATGACGTTTTTGTTTCATTTTGAATGTACCTCCCTATACTTCCACTAAAAAAGATCAATCCTCTAGTATAGTAATAATAATAGGTTAAACAAATACATTACAACTTAATATTAAAACTCAAAAAAAAAACTGATTATTCATTTAGCTACATCCCTATTTATTTTTCTTCAAAAACCGGCAACCCACAAAACGTCATTTTACTGCAGCTAATAAAAAGTTAGACTATAGTTCGGGGCGAATCACTAGTATTATAAAGAGGAAAGATTTGTATATTTGTGTGTATGTAACGAATTCAGATTTCAAAAATTATTTCACCATTAGAATGCTACATTATCCCTGAGTAACATAGGCTACTTTTTACTCTACTGCGCAGAAACAGGGTGAAGTATAAAAAAACTACGCGTGCAAAGCTGCGGATTGGTCAGCTCATTGTTATATCATTTAGTTTTGTTGTTTGGTGGTGTGGTAGTATTTCGACCCCTATCAAATCCGACCATATAGAAAGGCCATTAAGTGATGTTTCAGTTAACGTCAAAGGTTGAATTACTAGCCGGGTTCGTATGATCGCTCTAGTAAAGTTTCTCTCTACGGTAGAATAGAGTAAAGTTACATTTTAGCAATAGTAAAAATGTATCTACACTCCATGCTAATATGACATTTTATCTAGTATTTTTTAGGGTGGTCATATATGTATACCTTGCTGATCTCATATCTTCGATTGTCATCATCAGTTCCAGTCATGCATGCACTCAGCCTTAAAATTGCTAATTAAATTGCTTTTATGTATGAAGCTACATCTGACGTGGCTTTGACCACAAGTATGGTCTATTTACAAATCAGTCCGTTAAGTAAGGTATATCCCTGTTACAAACTGACCTGGATAGGGTATACGAATGGTGGCGCGTCAACAAAATGAACTTTAACACTGACAAATGTTTTTTCACTAAATTAACACGAAGGCACAATGTCTTTAAATCCAACTATAACATAGGTGATACACTATTACAAGAATTGGATAGTAAACACCTAGGGGTAACTTTAGATAATAAATTGACACATATCTCCCATATCTAAGACAGCATTAAGAGATCATCTAAAATGTTAGGGTTCGTCATAAGAAACAGTAAACTTTTTAGAAAACCCCGTACCAAAATACTATTAGTTCAGCTTAGTTTAGTTCAATTAAAAAAAAAATAGTTTACAACTTTACAGTACAGGACCAAAACGTTATAACTAGTTACCTACTACAAAACAAATATACAATAAGAAACATACACCTTGTATATAAGAAAAATACAGTTATCCTTACATACATAAAATAAATAGAACACGAAAAAAGTTATACAAACAGGAATATACAATAAAATGAACAATGAACACAATAATTAACAAAAATATAACACTAAATTAATCAATATACCCATTATGCAAGTTTACACCTATAAAACGAATGAGATTGATGTTGGTTTTTTTTTGCTTCACAAAAACTGAGACACATCCTGTCAATGTCATTCAGATGCGTTTGAGCACGGCAGATGGGTGACTGTTATCTAGCGACAGTACGCGGAGGGATCGGTGCAAAGAGTGGGACTCGCCCAAGGCGGAACCTAGCTCGCTGCTCAGGCACGCATAGGCGGCTCGCTTCGCTCACCAATTCCGGGCAATCTACCACACCACGCAATAATGAATGTACAATGCGCATCTCTATGTTTTTCTCGTCACTACTACTAGTAGTCTATGGTTCCATTGGTAGCTCTCTGAACGTGTGTGATAAAAAAAGATGGCGTACTCTTGTATAAATGTATTTGGTAACAAATAAAATAAAAAGCTAATGTGTATTCATAGTGATTTCAATCGAGTAAACCACGGATCCTCAACAGTGGTAGCAGAGCGTGGTTCCGCTGGCTAGTGTAGAAAAATGTCGACGTCCTCGAAAGATTTTCGGTTGCCGGTGACGCCGTTCGCTGGCGCCAATTTCAGTACATGGTCATTTAGGATTAAAAGTATACTAAAAGAAAATGGAGTCTTGGCCGCGGTCGAAATCAACGAGTATTCCATCAAAGCGGAGAATGCCCAGAGTGAGGCAAAGGCACAGGCCATTTTAATAGCCGGCGTGGCAGACAGCCATATTGAATATATTAAAAAGGGAACTGCGTGTTTAATGTTTGAAAGCCTAAAACAAAACTTTCAAAAGAAGGGCACAAGAAGCAAATTGTTTATTAGAAGAAAATTGTCAGAGTCAAAATATGTCGAGATTGAATCATTGTCACAACATTTTGTCAAGATGGAGCAGATGTTCTCCGAATTACAAGAAGCTGAAACAGAACTAAGTGAAGAAGAGAAAATAAATTACATATTATTGTCAATGCCAGAGTCATATGAAGGGATCATAACCGCACTTGAAACTATGTCAGAACTCAAAGTGGATTTTGTAAAAAATAGATTGCTCGGAGAAGAAGAGAAGAAAAACAAACATAATCAAGTAACTAATCAGACATATAGCAACTCATTTTTATGTTTTAACTGTGGTAAAGCAGGACATAAAAAATATCAGTGCAAACAAGCACAGAGCCGTACTCAGGGGCGAGGCCACTACCAGGGGCACAATTCTTATGAGCAAAACAGGAACATCAATCATCATGGACATGGTCGTGGGTATAATACAGGACGAGGACAAGGCTACAATGTAGGAAGAGGACAAATTAATAATTCAGGGAGAGGACAAGGTTACAATTCAGGACGGGGACCAGTTTTTAATTCAGAAAAAAACTACAATGCAGGTCAAGGACGAGGTTTTACAGATTGGAGAGATCACCAGGCTTTTGGAGCAGAGAATCAAGTAAGCGATGTTGCATATCCATGTGTAAGTGAAAATAGTGATGTGAATAACTGTGATAGCAAAATAATTTCTTGGTGCATTGACTCAGGGTGTTCTGATCATTTAGTAAACAGTAGAGACTATTTCACAGACTATATTAAACTAAAAGTACCCAAAAATATTGCTGCAGCTAAAAATGGTGTTATGATACAAGCTGTAGGTATAGGTAATATACAAGCAAAATGTTTTATTGGAAAAAGAGTAATATTGACTACTATAAAAAATGTGTATTATGTTCCCGAATTGCGAAAAAACTTATTGTCTGTATCTAAAATGGAGTCCAGTGGATTGGAGGTATCGTTTCACAAAGGTAAAGTTAGAGTGTACAATAAGATCTGTATGATTTTAATAGGAAATGTAGAAGGGAGTTTGTATAATGTTGAAATGGAACTCAGTCAATCAAATTGTAATTATTCACCGATTAATGATTGTAAAATAAACTTATGGCATAGGCGTTTTGGCCATTTAGGTGTACAAAATATCAATATTTTAGCACAAAAGAATTTAGTGCACGGGTTAGGCGATCTGAAAAATAGCAAAGTTGAACATACATTATGTGAACCATGTCTTCTGGGCAAAATGACAAGACAACCTTTTAATAAGCCTGGCTATAGGGCTACTAAACCATTAGAGATTGTTCATACAGACGTTTGTGGTGCTATTACACCAACAGATAGAGAGGGTAATAAATACTTTGTCACTTTCATTGACGATTTCACACATTTTGTCATTGTGTATTTGATCAAGGAGAAATCTGAAGTATTTGAAAAATTTAAAGATTATTATTACTATGTGACAAAATATTTCAACACAAATTTACTGACATTACGCTGCGACAATGGAGGGGAGTACATCTCAAATGAATTCAAAAACTTTTCGAATCATGAAGGAATAAAAATGCATTATACAGTGCCATATAGTCCCGAAATGAACGGAGTAGCAGAACGGATGAATAGAACATTAGTGGAAAAATCAAGGACAATTTTAATAGAATCAGGCTTAGACAAAACATTTTTGGGAGATGCTATATTATATTCTGCGTATGTAACAAACAGAAGCCCATCAGTGGGAAGAAACCTCACTGCCAGAGAAATATGGACCGGTAGAAAACCAGATGTGTCAAACATGAGAGTATTTGGCTGTGTAGCCTACAGTCACGTACCTAAGGAACTTAGAAGGAAACTGGATAATACAGGAAAGAAGATGATAATGATCGGATATACTCTATCGGGCTATAAACTTTACGATATGGATGAAAAGAAAGTAGTAAATGCAAGAAATGTGGTGTTTGATGAAAAACTTAAAGAAGATAATACTGTATATGTACCAACAGAGAGAAAAATAGATTTTACGGAAAAAGAGAGCAGCTTTCAAAAAGGAAATTCTGAAGACAGAAAATATAACAATGTAAAAGGAAAACAAGCTATACCAGAGGAGCATATTGATGATGATAACGTTCAAGAGGAGTCAGAAACAGGGAGAGCTAGAAGAATAAGAAAGAATCCAAAATGGCAAAATGATTATGTTATAAATTGGGATGAAGAACATGATGAAGCTTTATATGCATTACTGTCACTGAATCAAGAGGATGTACCATCAAGTTTTCAAGAAATTGAGGAAAGAAGAGATAAACAATATTGGAAAAATGCAGTAAAAGAGGAATTTAAAGTATTAGAAGAAAGTGAAACTTGGAAAATTATTCCTAAACCGGAGAAAGAAAAGTTGTTGGATACTAAATGGGTTTTTACAAAGACGCATGTCGAAGAGAAAGAAATATTCAAAGCGAGACTTGTTGTACGTGGTTATCAACGGAAAGAAAATGTCGGAGAAATTTACTCACCAGTTTTGAAGTTACAAACTTTAAGAATTTTATTGTCAGTTGTAGTTTGTAGAGAATACAAAATTCATCAAATGGATGTGAAAGGGGCATTTTTATATGGAGATATAAAAGAAGATGTATACTTAAAACCACCTGAAGGGTTAGAAATACCAGACGGACATGTTCTAAAATTAACAAAGTCATTATATGGATTAAAGAAATCACCAAAGTATTGGTATGAAAAATTTCATAACATTATAACAGGATATGGGTTCAAAAGATCTGAAAATGATTATTGCCTATATAGTATGGGGGATATTTATATAACGCTGTATGTTGATGATCTCCTAATTATGGGACATAATGAGACTAAGATAAAGGAATTGAAAGGTTTTCTTAGCACTAAGTTTAGAATGAAAGACATGGGGTCGAACAATCTTAACTATTTAGGCATACAAATTAAAGTAAATTCAGAACAGATAAATGTTAATCAATCAAAATATTTAGAAAACATCCTTATAAAATATAACATGGAAAATTGTAAAGGTAATGACACACCAATGGACATGAATTATAAATATGATGAAAATTCTGATATCGACATGTCATATGAGTTTCAGTGTAGGTCTTTGATAGGGTCACTGATGTATGCAACTGTAGGTTCAAGGCCAGATTTAGCTACAGCCATATGTTACTTAAGTAGATTCCAATCTAAACCAAGTGAGAACTTATGGAGAGCTTTAAAAAGAATACTAAGATATGTAAAACAGACTGTAAACTATTCGCTGATATATTCTAAAAGTAATTGTAACATTTCAACACCTCTAATTGGTTATGCTGATGCCGACT
Source organism: Philereme vetulata (assembly GCA_918857605.2). NCBI lineage: Eukaryota > Metazoa > Arthropoda > Insecta > Lepidoptera > Geometridae > Philereme > Philereme vetulata. The sequence continues at coordinate 4,442,908 of OU975462.1, forward strand.
GGGCCAGAGATAATGACAGAAAATCCACAAGTGGTTATGTATTCAAACTGTTCAATAATACTATTGTATGGAGGTCTAAAAAAACAAAGAACAGTAGCGCTAAGTACTACAGAAGCGGAATTGGTATCATTGTGTGAATCCGTAGTTGAGGCATGTTGGATAGTAAAAGTATTGTCCGACTTGAATGTTGAATTTCAAAATGTATTAATTTATGAAGACAATCAAAGTACAATAAAAACTGTTAAAAATCCTGATCAACGGAGACTTAAACATATGGATATTAAGTATAACTTTGTAAAAGAAAAAGTAGAGGAAGGTTTGTTCTATGTAGAGTATATTAATACTAAATGTCAAATAGCAGACATATTGACTAAGCCTTTACCTAGGAACCAATTTGTAAAGTTAGTTGATGAATTAAGTATGAAGATGTGCATTGAGGGAGAGTAATGAATGTACAATGCGCATCTCTATGTTTTTCTCGTCACTACTACTAGTAGTCTATGGTTCCATTGGTAGCTCTCTGAACGTGTGTGATAAAAAAGATGGCGTACTCTTGTATAAATGTATTTGGTAACAAATAAAATAAAAAGCTAATGTGTATTCATAGTGATTTCAATCGAGTAAACCACGGATCCTCAACACGCAAGACGCGGCAAACACTCATGAGCTGATCCAAACAACACTTTAGTCCGAAGCATACTGGAATACTGTCCTGTTGTGTGGAGACCCCACTACGCAACTCATATACTGAGGATCGAGCGAATGAAAAAACGTTTTCTGAGGCATCTTACCTACGCTGCAAATATTGCAAACGGTATCCTATGCAGAGAGGTTTAAGCATTTTAAGATATCGTCTCTGGTAAAAATGTAGAACGCAGCTAGACGTGAGGGAAATTTTGTAATTGAACAATTTATTAAATTAATATTTTGAAAAAGAAGTTTTACTTCAGTCGTGTGGTCTAAAGCGCACATGTTTTTTTATCTTTATCTTATTTTTTAAGTGTATCGTAATGTTGCAAATATTTTTTTTATTTTATCCTATTCTTTTTACATATTTACAGTTTATTTATAAACGCAGCTTCACTTGCTTAGAGTTATATTGTTGTTCCAGACACAACTTGGTATTTTATAGAAAAGGACGCCTAAAAGTACAATACAACCTCGTATGTATTTTATATACGTATGTATATGTATATTTTTGTTGCTGAAACCACTGAACTGAAAAGTTAGAAACGTTTTCAGTTCGAAAAAATAATAGCATTTTAATTATAGTTTGACCAAAGCGCTATACCGCTCCTTAGGAAAAAGCGGCGAGGTGGGGGCCGAGGTGGGGGCCGAGGAAAAAAGAGCAAGAGTACACATGAGATCGATATTGTCGGATATATCTTAGGATATCGTAAACGATATGTTTATATTTTTTTATAACTAAATTATCTACAGATATTCTGATTTTCTTTATAGCTTTCTCTATCTACTTTTCGTTTCTTAAAATATTCGGTCACTTTAAAAATGACGGTCTTGACATCACGAGATAGCGCTCGACCCATCCTTGGATATTTATCTTGTATGCGTCTGACATAGACCGTCCGGCACAAAAGCTACCTACCGCCATGAGCGTTGACGGCAGACTGATAGATCGGAGCGGCCGACACTTCCCCCCCGTCTCGCCGCGCGCATACCTCAGGAGCGGTACAGCGGTTTCGGTGAAACTATAACCTTATTTACGACCTCCATGGTGCAGTGGGCGAATAGCCGGCTGAGACGCAGGAGGTAACGGGTTCGATTCCCGCTGCGGAACAAATGTTTGCATGATCTACAGATATTTGTTCCGGGTCTGGTTGTTTCTCTATGTATTATAAGTATGTATTTACAAAAAAAAGTATATAAATATTCTATCAGTTATCTGGTTCCCATATAACAAGCTCTGCTTAGTTTGGGGCTAGATAGCGCTGTGTGAAATGTTCAGAAATATTTATTATTTATTTATTTTAATAATATTCAAAAAAATTGTACACAATTAAGGGATTTCATTAAAACAAAACTTAATTTATTCCTTTGTGTAACGAAAGTTACCCATATAGTTTGTATGCCTAACTTTCGCTGCAGAAAGGAAGCGATCGTGATTTTATTTTATTAGGCCCTTAACTATGTACAATTTTTTTGAGAACGACCCATTTTAATTAAGGTTTGAGGTAGAAAATGCTATCCTCTACGTGTATTTGGTGCAAAGTAGAATATAAGAATAAAGTGTAAAGTAGAATAGAATAGAATAAAATAATTCTTTATTTTACACCATGAATACTTAAAAAACTAATTTATGTTAAATATAGTACAATGGGTGGCTTTATTGCTGAAAGCGATTTCTTCCAGGCAACGTTTGGATGGAAAGTAAAGAGCGAAGCAGTAATGGACAGCGGTGCACAAAGTATTTTAAATGATACTGAAAATTAAACTTAGAAATCTTTCGTGATTGATTTTAATCATTATTATAAATACGGGATTTATCACGTACCGTTTTATCGGTGTTCGAAACACCGATAAAACGGTACGTGATATTTACAACACACAACCGACAATATTTTTATTCTAAATTGCTAGTATTGTTGTAAATTATTTTATTAGTTTTTTCAATAGTAATACTTGTGTTTTACCATATTAGTTTGCAAGCAAATGTACCTAGTTTAGTTAAAAAACAACTGACGCCATTTTTTTCACTTATGCTCATTTTACAAGCTTTTCATTAACCTGCGATGTATGTATGTTTGTCCGGGTGGAATCTTGCAACTGAATTTTAAACCCGTTCCCCTCAACCGATTGACCTAAAATTTGGAATATATACATATGTATTACGAAGTTACATAACATGTAACAGATAATGCAATAATATGGTACCATGGAAGTAGTCTCATGATGGAGATGGATGCTAGGAACGGAACTTCTGAATGGATGAAATATGGTGGTTGAGATGAGTAGGCTACTGTTGTTTGGGCTCATTTGAATCTGCTTGCGGTTTCGATTATGAATTTTAAAAGGCTTGTTTTGAATAAGTAATTTTTCAACAAAAATCTTATATACACAAATTACTGGTGCAAGGCGCTTCTAGCAAAATACCTTAAGATAAAACCTACTCTATCTAAGACACGTATGTTTACGCAGCTCTTACCGAGGACCAGCATTATCACATCACGAGAAATAGGTGAAAAAGTCACAAAAAAGGAAGAATATTGGATTAGGTTAACAGATTCTGTATTGTTAAGAAAAAGGTTTTAAAAAGGTTATAGAGGTACTATTCTGCCTCAGAAGCCGTATGAGAATGTCGACGAAAATCGAGAATATAGCCTGTAACAATATCGATTTCGAGAATTAGGTCATTCATATAAAGTTGTTTTCCCCATTATCTATGTTTAAGTCACAGGTTTAAGCTCTTAACCGGTCAAAACCGATTTTGAGTACGAAAATTAGACAAAACCAGCTTTGACTAAAGATGTCCATATCTTCTTCTTTTCTTCTTTCTTTACACAATATAAAATGAAGTCGTAGATCTTTTAAACTACTCAACGAATTTTAATGTAGTTTTCAGTAATAGATAGAGTAATTCAAGGAGAAGGTTTATATGTATAATAATACATACATATTAACTGCGAAAGTAACTGTTTGTTTGTTAGTTTGTTTGACGCCATTTCATAACTAAACGGCTGAACGGATCGTAATAAAATTTGGCAAGGAGATTATATCCTGGAGGCATAGGCTACTTTTTACCTGAGTGCGCAAAAGGAGGGTAATGTTTTTATTGAATTACCACGCATGCGAAGCCGCGGGCGGGTCAGCTAGAAACTTATATAAACGAACGACCTGCCATCCAGTGTACCTGGATGGCAGTAGGTAGCTACGTTAGGTATTTTTTTTACATAGGTATTTTATAGGCTTGCGTTTGACCACGATCTCGCCTGATGGCAAGCAATGATGCAGTCTATGATGGTACACGCTTGCCTAGAAGAATCCTATTCACTCGCGACTTAAAGATACCCAGGTTGTAGCTATCAGGAAACAGACTCTTTAGAGGTGCGCTTAATAAAGGTCGAAGAGAACCGCTTTGTGCGAAAGGGAGGTATTTCTACCATATAGCGGTGGTGTATCGCAGAGCGCCTGGTTGTCCGTTGATAGAATGGAGATGGTGGGATTAGGTTGAAAAGTTCCGCCGCACACTCCTCGAAATGTACTCGATAAAAAACCGAGAGGCTAGCAATCTATTATTTAATTTAAATAAAATTATATTATTTATTATTAAAATTAAAATTATTATTAGGCTATTTATTTAAATTAAAAATGTTTAAACTTATTTCTGGACTTTGTCGTCCAATAATCACCTTCCGGGATTCTGTCTATAGTGTGACCATTAGTGCTGTGCACTCCCTGAGGTATGCGCGCGGCGAGACGGGGGGGAGAGTCGGCTGCTGCGCTCTGTCAGTACGCCGTCAACGCTCGTGGCGGCAGGTAGTGTTATTTGTATCGGACTGTCTATGTCAGACGCACATGACATAGACAGTCCGATACAAATAACACTACCTGCCGCCACGAGCGTTGACGGCGAACTGACAGAGCGCAGCAGCCGATTCTCCCCCCCCCGTCTCGCCGCGCGCATACCTCAGGGAGTGCACAGCACTAATGGTCACACTATAATGTAACTATTGACCGACGGACGCGCTTAGTCTTTATTCAAAATTAGTTTTGACTGATTTTCGCAGTATAAATCGGTTATGAGTTTTGACATAATACACATAGTTAATAAATATTTTATTAATTGTTGACTTTGGCGTTCAAAATTGGGCGTAGGCCTCCTCACACCGTCGGTGCCGTCTAGTGCTATTCGGACCATTATTAATCTGCTAAAATGTCTAAAGAATGAGGAATTCAAATGAGATGAAGGCTGCATTGTCTCATAGCCTTTGATTTTAAAAATGAAACTAGGCTTTGTTCGCGTTTCCACTCAGAAGAAGTGAATCCCTACGTTTCTCGTGGCTTGCTCCCCCCCCCCCTAATTTCCCAACACCAAGAGTGGTGTTTCTTTGACAACTATGTCTGACTGTCTGTATTTCAGTGTGTGGTATCATAGTTTTCAAACGAATGGATCGATTCCGATGCTGTTTTTTTAATAGCAAGCTAGTTTAACTGGGGTGGTTCTTAGGTATGTGTGAGGAAGAGCAGGTCAGCTGATTCGAACACGATCAACACATTTCATTTTGGTGAAAAGATTTCAGATCCAAAACAGTTTTTTTCTATTAACAGGATTTTAAGACTCAAAGGTTTTATAAATTGTATGGTTCCCTAATCATTAACCAAAATACTTATAACAAAATACAACCAACGTTTCGTATATAATTCATTTCTAAAACATGTTATTTCAAAAATGAGAAATAAGGCTCTAGATTCAATTGAGGGAAGAGCCAAGAAGCTCAATTGCAATGACAAATTAGCAGATGCAAAGCTCCACAGTCTCGAATATCGTCGAAAGGTTGCAAGCCTCTCGGTTTTCTATCGGATAGGATTACATTTCGGAGAGTGTGCTGCGGAGCTCTTCAACCTAATCCCACCATCCCCATTCTATCATCGGACAACCAGACGCTTCGCGGTGCGCCACCGCTACATGGTAGACATACCTCCCATACGTATAAAGCGGTACTCTTCCACCTGTCTTATGCGTACCGCCAAGGAGTGGAACGCCTTGTCTGAGTCTGTGTTTCCTGATAACTACAACCTAAGGATCTTCAAGTCGCGAGTGAATAGGTTTCTTCTAGGCAAGCGTGTTCAATCGTAGACTGCATCATCGCTTACCATCAGGCGAGATCGTGCTCAAACGTTAGTTTATAATTTATAAAAAAAAATATGACACTCGACCTTCGTTCCGCTACGGAGGTCGCCGGCTTGCTTTGCTCGCCACCTCCCGTGTTTAGCAAGATAATTTATAAACCATTTAACAATCTCTAAAACATTAGTTACGACACAACAGACACACAAACGTTTGACGACCTCCGTTGCACAGTGGGCGTATAGCCGGCTGAGACGCAGGAGATAGCGGGTTCGAGTCCCGCCGCGAAACAAATGTTAGTATGATCTTCAAATATTTGTTCCGGGTCTGGATGTTTTTCTATATATTATAAGTCTGTATTACTATACAATAATTATATAAGTATTCTATCAGTTATCTGCACGGACTTCACGGGACGCGTAACGTGCTTAAAACTAATGAAATCAACGTCGACCGCATTTTGCGGGGCTCGGGGGAGTGATCTATTGCTGGTGTACTCCCACATATAGCGTTGTCACTATCTAACAGTAACTGTAGATTGAATACTAGTGCTTTGTGCAGTCGATAAAATAGTATCGATAAAAATGAATGAATGACGAAAAATTAAGGAGTATGACTAACCTACTTTTAAAATTGTAATCGTGATCAAATTATAAGAAGCTTTTATTTAACTTGCAATGTCTGTTGAATTTTTAACCAGTTCCCCCAACCAATTGAGCTGAAATTTTTAATACAACGTAACTTAGGTGACAATGCAAAAATTTGGTACCATGGAGGTGGTTTCATGATGGAGACGGATGCTAGATAATGTAACAAGAAAATAACTAAAGCATTTAACATTTCATATATTTTTTATTTAGATGAAGAAAAAGTCAGCCATTCACGAAAAATAAAAAAAACACCCTCCTTTCTAGCAGTCTGGTAAAAAAAAATTACAAAATCAAAACTTATTACACTAATATTATTAATGCGAAAGTATGGATGTTTGTTTATTTATTAATTTGTTTGTTACTCAATCACGTCGTAACGGCTTAACCGATTTCGATGAAATTTAGTATATACTTAGACTATAACGTGGATTAATACATAGGTCACTTTTATCTCATAACTCAGGTCCCATGGGTTTAATACCGGTAGTTAGAATATTAAATAAATAACTACATTAATAAATATACATAAATAAATATGGCTGGACATTTCTATCTAGCCCCAAACTAAGCAGAGCTTATACTACGGGTACCAAATAACTGATAGAATACTTATATGCTTTTTTTTGTAAATACATACTTATAATAAGCATATAGAAAAACATCCAGACCAGGAACAAATAATCATACAAATATTTGTTTCACGGCGAGAATCGAACCCGCTACTTGCTGCGTCTCAGCCCGCTATTCGCCCACTGTACCACAGAGGTCGTCAAAATCGTCGTAAAAGTCGTCGTATTTATCCGATAATCAAAATATTTCCAATAAACAATTTTAGTAACGTAAATCCGTTGCGCCATTGCGATGGTGACGCTTAGTCAGTTTAACAGGTACTTACATCTTCTATAAAGATAACGTCGGTCGTGGTAACGGGTGAACCATATAAAAAAGTAGCAAACAGATTGAGTAAGACACAGAGTTACATATGAATTTATTATTTAGTATGGATAACACCCTTGTAAAACAACATCACCATCATTATGTTGATGATGATGATGATTAGGAGAGCTGTGTCCGGTATTTGAAGCTCTACTTACAAATTCTGGCAAATTTAATTTTGGAACAGCATCTTTACATAGTTTCCTTTATTTGTTAGACTTTTTATTGTAACATTCAAAATGTAAACTGCATATATAACTATGTTTTTTTGGAATCCAAGCCTGCTCTCTGCGGACTGCTTTCACTCACTCTCTCTTTTTAATGGATCAGTTGAAAATCTGAAAGTGTGTGAGTTCGTTCATTCATTAAAATCGATATTTTTATCGATAGTGTCAAGCCCTATCACCATATGATTAGAATGAACGTAATGAAGAATGAAAACTAAATGACATTATAATCCGACTCATTTTGGTGTACCACAATTTCGGTTACACTGTCCAAAAAATTGAGTACTTTTAAAATGGCGTATTATTTGCAGTAAACGTAACATATTTATTTGATTTTATGAAAATATAGTGGCTTCAATGGGATAAAATTATACTCACAGGTGAAAAGAAATACTAACTGCTCGGCCACTATAGCTTTTACAAAATAATACGGCTCACTTCGTCATTTTTTTTACTATGTTTTGTCCTCGAGAACTAAAGTCACACTGACAAGACAATTTCGTTTACTATGGCAAAATGACTGAGTTCGTGGCAAGAGGGGTAAAGGCGAAAACGGCCGAGTTGCGCGTCCAGTGAAGTCCGTGGTTATCTGGTTCCCATGGTACAAACTCTGCTTAGTTTGGGACTAGATAGCGCTGTGTGAAATTTCCACCAATATTTATTTTTTTTATTTAAACAAAAGCTGCAAGCTGTTATAAGCTTTTCTTTTTAATTACGAAGCAGCAATTTTCACCTAAAATGATTAAGTAATAAAACAAATTCATTTAACACAATACAGTTAAAAGTTTTTTTTATCACGAAGATTGAGCATAATATACTGAAACATTGTATCGTTGTATGTCAGGAGTATTACAAATACGTTTAAAACCAATTTACAGAAATTTTATTTACATTATATCAGAATTAATAAACATACTTCCTCACAAACAACTTTGCTGCTCATCAAGTTAATCTCCTTTATCCCCAATAAACAAGATCAAACAACATTAGGTACCTTCCTTGCAATCATCCAATACGAAAAGAAAATAAAAACATGTTTCGTTTCCCGGAACTGATCAGACAGGTATCATTTCCAGCAACATATCACAATAAAGCCCTGTTTGTTTGACTTTATCCCTGTTCATCGGTTGAATAAAGAGAATAAAATAATAAATAAATACTATTTGACATGTACAAATTGACACTTTCGATTTTATTACATAATATTTTTGACTTGTGATACCTGAATCAATATATTTTTCGTACCACTTGCTCAAAAATGTGACATTCTATGCCACAAAAAGCGAACATAACAATAGTCATTTTTAATCTGTTAAAAACAGGGAAAGAAAATTGTACTGAATTTCATTCATCCTCTAGGGGGAGAATGTGATTTAAATTTGGAATACTTACCAAAATTTATACTGAACTACATCTGTGTTTTTTACCATTGAGTTTGTATATAAAGCATTATACATCTTTTTGAAAAAGGAATACGTATTTATTATGCAGTTATGATTATTAAATAAAATAAGAAAACCGACGAGGCCGTATGAGCTTGATGCCTTTGCTTTTCCGACAAAAAAATATTAGTCTAGGAATTTGCCGCGTTTTTGTTTTCTTCAAATATGTACATAAACATCAAGTTTATTTTAAATTATTTTTATAAATAAGTTTTACTTTTAATTGTCATTATTTTTAATAAATGCTTATCTCATATTATTATTGTGTTATTTTTTTCGCAAATGGTACGAAAAGGAGAGTATTTTCCTCGGTGATAAAGCTGTCTTAGTCTTGGCTGAACTTAAATCCCCCGCTACACTCAGGACTCGTCTTAAATCCCTCGCTCGTGATTTAAGTTTTTAACACCCTCGCTACGCTCGGGAGTAAACCTCGAGTCCTTCGTTACGCTCGCGATTTAAATCGTCACCCGCGACAGAAGACACTGCTTTATCCCCTTGGTTAATAATCTACTATTATTATTATTCATTGTTAAAACTAGATTTTTGTATTACCAATATTCGCATATACGCTTATTGGTCGAATTAGTGGAATGACAAATATTCTAATAACAACTACTATACTCCCTTTTTCTGCTAATAAATAAATAATAATATTATCTTACCTTCTTTGAAATTCCTTTGTTGTACAGTTTAATCAATACTAAGTATTGGACAGAAATGGTCCATCACAAAAATAAAGTTTTAAAGAAATAGTTCGTGGTGTTTTCAGGGAATGTGTTTGTCGCGAGAGGAGCGTAGCGTCTGCGCTACGACGTAGCTGGCTACGAACTGGTGACCAGTAGCGTAGCCGACGAATACGTAGCGTACAGAAACGCAACTCGTGTTATGCTTTACGCATGTCCAAATTGGTAGATATAATACGAGAAACGCCCAAGCTAATATTGAGACTGACTGAGCGAGTGGCTAGGGCGTTTCCCACCGTGATTGAATCGTTAGACACTTAGTTGATCGAGCATTTGCCTTGCCGAGGCAGCACCGTCGCGAGGCTGCTCACACACTCACTGTTCAGTTTCAGTTCTAAATTTTATAACAAAATGTAGGGTTCGGCAGCGAAACACAAAGGTTCGTTTCGACTGTTCCAAATATTGTTATCGACGAGCCGTAAATGGAAATCTGAAAATAGTCGCTTTTTTTGAAGCGCGAATTCCCGATGAATTCTATTTCGGCTTAGATTGATCTTCCAGGTATTTCCATGTTTATTTTAATAAATAGAATTCAGTTCTTTTAGGTATTTGTAGATATTTTCTTTTTTGAACTTTCTATGTAGAATTTTAACATACTCCAAAATTTTCCAATCAGACTTAGAAGAACAAAAATGATCAAGGCTTTGTAAAATATGCAGGCTGCGTGTCGGTCGCGCTACGCTCACGCCGCGCCCGGCGTTGTCTTCCCGCCCGCCACGTCCGGCGTGACGCTGCAGCGTACATTTTCTAATTCAGTTCAATATATTACAACACGACAAGTCCACGCCCGGTCAGCGCCACGCCACTGCTCCGTCCTGTCAACTTTGTGCTGGCTATTCAAATATTGATGACAATCATTGTGTAGCGATTCCAAATCTTCGACCCATAAGAGTCTTAATACCTTGTGCAACTGTCTCAGTCACTCCATGTGGAAAATACCCGCAGTGCGAGAAAATTCGAGACGCGAAAGCAAAAACCAAATACAATTGCATGAAATAATAATTTATAATAATACTATTGGTGAATTTGTAAAATCAAAACACAGGTGTGTAAATCGTCATATAAATATCGATATCTAAATAATGTTATAGGAACTCATTTTTAGTATATATTGAATACAACTCGTATATTGTAAGTATCCGACACTTTGGAATTATCGTTTATCGAAAAAAAAATTAAGGAATCGGGTTTTGCCACACATAGACTTTATATCCTGAATTTTAACATTATAAATAAATAAATGTTGCTGGACATTTCACACAGTGCTATCTAGCCCCAAACTAAGCAGAGCTTGTATTATGGGAACCAGATAGCTGATAGAATACTTAAATCCTTTTTTTTTGTAAATATGTACATACTTATAATATATAGAGAAACATCCAGACCCGGAACAAATATCTGTAGATCATGCAAACATTTGTTACAAACAATATAATAGTTACCACATAAATGATGCAGTATTACTGATAAAGATATTGGATCTTATGAAGCTATCTGAGATAGTGGACTCTTTAACTGTAGCATGCCCTTCCTCTTCACATATGCCAACATGTCCTCTACCTTAGTGGAATAATGAACGACAAGTGGAGTAGCGACGCATGGATGTTAATATTCAACAGGGCTCTCTCGAGATAACGTCAGATAACAGAGCTAACCTCAGATATTACTGGAGCAATTCATTCCAATGTGGTTATTCAAAGACAGGTACCTACTCTGATGTAGTCCGTCCACCCTAATTCTGCATAATGCTCAGAATGATAAATTAAAAAATATACAGTGTAAACTCCATATAACGTCACTCGTTTTAACGACAAACTCTCTAAAGCGTCGAAATCACTCGGCTTTGGTTGGTTTAGCTTGTCTTGCATACAATGGTACACTCTGTATAGCATTACACCCACTCTCAGTAACGACAACAATTTGTAATAAAAAGTTCTTTTTAAGTTGCCAAATTAGTAAAAACTGCGCAGCTGTGTATATCCTTTTGTCGTTTTATTATCCTAGACCATAATAAATTCGACTGTTGGCATCATATACACCAAACTTACTAAGAAATCCGTTCTTTTGTTTACAAAATGGGATTGCTTGCACGTGTAGCTGCAGACTGTTGTTAGTAGAAGTGATGGATTTTATCTATACGTTGTCATATTTTTAGTAGCTCACAAACTTTCAAATTGTAAACATAATCTGTAAAACGCAATAGCGTTCAAATTAAAACAGATTTTTATTGTAGGTACTATTTAACAAGACAAATCAGAAATAAACGTTTTCTTTTTCTAATACAGATTTTACATCTCTCCATTAAACGACAACTCTCTATAACGTCAAAATATGCTCAGTCCCTTGAGTGTCGTTATATAGAGTTTACACTGTAGTTGGAAATACTTTCCGTTATTTCACTGTGAAACCACAGATACGCTGTAAAAAAACAGCATTTTAGAAGCACACCGTTATTTGTAGCACATGTTTTGCATACAGCAACTTTTGAATCACAAAAACAATACAATACTTTATTTATAACTTCGTAGTTACACGTCATTATAAATCACAATAAAATTGATTTTCGTCCTTTAATTTATATTTTTATTTCTTTTTCGAAATTTCGCATGTTTCCTACTCTGTTTCTATTTTGTCACGAAATTTCGTTCGAGCGAAAATTATTTGACATTTAGATTCTCTAAACTTACTCTAATTCGTTATTACTCCGAACGAGTTACCGAATACTCAATTCGAGTTTGACAGATCTTTTTTCGAAATTTTTACCTTAAATTGACGAAACCAAAAGTGGAAACCAAAATTTTTTTTTTGTTATGATTTAATTAGGTAAGATGACAATGCCCTTTTACAGCAGCTACGATTTGACATTTTTTATTGCATATCTTGACATTCCTTATATTTTATTCAATGACTAATGCAATTCAATGTTTTTAATAAAATTAATGTTACTTACTGACATAAGCAGCAGTTTAGAACTCAAAATAGGTGCTAATATAATCAATTCTTTGACAATGCCCCTCTACAGCAGCTATAATCTTATGTACCTACATAGTTAATAGTCAAGTATCTTTAAGCTTAAATGTAAATAGGTATATATGAAATGCTTATCTGTTTCTGGCATCTCTACTTAGATAAAGACATGTAATTAAGTAAGTACTATTATTGACGTAACCAAGTGTTCCATTGTGTCCCTACGGTTTAAATAAATGAGTATGAGTATTGGTACTACACCTTTTGATTTTCGTATGAGTGGATTTAGTTAGAAATTTGATTGAAATGACTGCAAGAAGGCGTTTAATCAAGCCAGATCTGCGTGAAGAACGTTTAGAGCGTAGAAGGAACGTAGAATAGAATAATTCTTTATTGTACACCAGGAATACTTAAAATAAAACTAATTGATGTTAAATATAGTACAATGGGCGGCCTTATCGCTGAAAGCGATTTCTTCCAGGCAACCTTTGGATTGAAAGTAAAGAGCGAAGCAGTAATAGGCAGCGATGCAGAGTATATTTACAAATGAAAGAAATACGTATAATCCTAATACATAAATTAATACCTAAAGATAGACTACTATATATACCAAACTAATAACCTAACTAAATCAATATTCTTGCAAATCTTATAAAACGAGAACAATAAAATTAAAATAAATAATAAAAAGGTAACTCAAATGACAAGAAAGCTAAGCATTTAGGTAATGTTGCTTTAATCTCAGCTTAAAAGAGTGCTGTGAAGGAGCCTGTTTAATTTCCACAGGCAAAGCATTCCAAAGGCGCACTGCTTCGACAGTGAATGATTTTCCGTAGAAGGAACTAGAGTGTACGGGTGTTTTGAGGGATAAGTTTTCCGATGACCTGAGAGAAAAAGTATTGGAAGAATGGAGATAAGCAAACCTTTCTTTAATATAGCAAGGGGAGAAAGGATTGAATATAATAGAATAGAGAAGAGACAGAATATGAGAATCACGGCGAAGGCGAATAGGGAGCCACTTGAGAATGATGCGATAAGGGAAACATGGTCATATTTGCGCAACCCAAATATAAACCTGTGGAATTCTCTAGCACACTCTATCCGCGCAAGTCCATCACTAAGCACTTTTAAGCTTAGAGTCAAAGAGCATTACCTGTCCTTGTAAGCTTTAAGGTTATTATGTATAAGTAGGTATATTATTTATATTTTGTATAATGTATTATGTTTATCTCTAATGTAGGTATAGTATAAAGGTATTATTATTATTTTATAATATGGTTAAGTGTTGTATTTATTATAGTATATACTATATATTAGTATTCTACTCCAATGTCATTCTCTGTGCACGTACCCACCTCTATAATCAAATATCTCTATCTTCAAAGGTTTGCTGAAAGAAAACTCTTATTAGGGTTAAGCTCGCCTTTGTAAATGTCCATTTTGTAAGCTATTTTTATCTGTAAATCTATTTGTGTACAATAAAAAATAAAAAACCTTATGCAGAAGTTCTGGAGACGCTCAAGCTTATCTAGTTGCTCCTCTGTCAAATCTAGGTAGCAAGCATCCGCATAGTCCAACACAGGTAGAAGAAGGGATTGTGCAAGTGCAATTTTGGTGGTAGTTGGTAGAAAGTTCCGCAGTCGTCTCAGAGAGCCTGCCGAGGCAAAGAGTTCTTGAGAGGTGACTTCCCCAAGACAAGTTATGATCTATCGTAATGTATTGTGAAAAAACAATTGAATGAACATTATTGTTGCAGATTTTATGAGAAATATGGGCTTTCTAGTGTATTGCAATGGAACCGGAACTCAGAGGTTTGCGGAACGAGGTTGTTGGTATTGCGATGGAACCGGAACTCAGAGGTTTGCGGAACGAGGTTGTTGGTATTGCGATGGAACCGGAACTCAGAGGTTTGCGGAACGAGGTTGTTGGTATTGCGATGGAACCGGAACTCAGAGGTTTGCGGAACGAGGTTGTTGGTATTGCGATGGAACCGGAACTCAGAGGTTTGCGGAACGAGGTTGTTGGTATTGCGATGGAACTGGAACTCAGAGGTTTGCGGAACGAGGTTGTTGGTATTATCTATTTCAATTTTAATTTGTATTTTGTGCTTTGTAGTAAATAAATGTTGGTATATTGAATAGCTTATAATCAAGTTTTATTTACTGTAATATTAGAAATAACCAACCTATTTAGAAACAAATATATAAGAGAATGACAACAATTTATACAACAAATATTTTCTAAACATGGCAAATGCAAATAAAATGTTATTTAATCCCAATTGCTATAGATTAAATGTTCTTCATCTTCAATCAGCCACATAGCTGTAAGACACTGATGCTTGCGAGCTCGGTGTATATGATTGTTTCCCTCTCTGCACGCGTCAAATTGAAACAATCTGCTTCGGACATCAGAGCCAGCAGCTGATTGTCTCCTTCTGGGATGTGTTGGTTCATAAGTTGTGAGGCTGCAAAACAACATTTCAGTTTAAATACAAAAAAGGCCTAAGATACTTGAATAGGTTCAAAAAATATTGTTATACTTTGCAGCCCATGGATATCCACATAGAATTCAAAATAAGGTATTATGTTGTCTTGATCTCTATGAGGATACGTTGTCATACTATAGGACTTAGCTGTTATGCCCATGTGCCAGTAATTACAGGAACATACCATTACCATTTAACCGGAACACAGCAGCACAAGTACTACTATTTGGCGGTAGATAAAGGTAAGGCGGTGGTGCCCACTTCCTCGATCTCGTTCACAAAAGCTCCACCACCAGTAAAACCACCAGTGAGTCAAAGTAAATATAGAAATAATAGTAATAACTGTATTTTTATTCTATAATATGTTCTTTACATTGTAAAAATAGATTGGTTTGTGCCTGCAATCGTATATCACTCACACATTACGTATAGAAGCTGACATGGCAGAACGTTACAAGTTGGTTTGCCGTCCAAATTGTAACAAGAAACGAGACACCAATTTTCGATAATAATAAATTAATAACACAATTATAATAAACACTATCCCGGCTTGCACAACGATGCCTAAACGGATTTAGCGACTAAATATGTTTAAATTTGACGTATTTGTATGAAAGTCAGCCCGAGACCATGACTGTTGCAACACAGCCGAAACGTCGGGATAACAAATAAAAAAGGTACATACGCGATAAATACCCGTTTTAATCAATAATTACGTACAGTGATCGCGAAAGTTTGAAAAATAGTATTTGTATGATTTGACAACTCCTTAAGAGTTGACTATACCTCAGCCCAAACTCGAATTTCACCCCCGCTTCTCCGCGCGCCGCTGCGCATCCTATCTCGCCGTGGTTCATATGTTTTCCGGTTTTTTTATCATTCCGTCCCTTCATTTTATTGTTGTGCTTATTTCTCATAACTGCGTCTTCACAAAAAACAATTTAATATTAAATTCTACTTATGAATTACGTGATCGTTTGGAGCGACAAGTATCACGGGTACCCCGTCTGAGAGCCGAGGCCAGACTGAATCGCGGACCGGGCGTCCGAAGCGAATGGTTTCATTAGTGCAAAACTTAGGTATTTTCATTTCATGGTAAAATCAAAAGATATTTTGAAAATTTAAAACACAGGTGCACTTATTTATGTTGTATAGGATTACTGTATAAAGTTTCAAGATCTAAATTGAAGTATTCATCGCATAAGAACGGTTTTAAGATAAATTTGGAATCATCTTTGGACTTATTTTCTATAGAGAAAATTTTAGATAATCGTGTTTTCACAACACAGGTGTTTTAGTACGTATCCTTAACTATAACATATATGAATTACAGATTGAAAGCACACAATTTGTTGAACAAAACATTGTTTCTCAATAAGCAATGTATCGTCTCCCTAGGTATAGTGCGCCCTTAAATCATATTTAGCCACTAAATACGTTTAGGCATCGTTGGGCAAGTCGCCCTAACGCATTAGTACCTATATCTGAAATGCTACTTACATTATACATTCTTACGTAAACTATAGTTTTTTACGTATATCCATAAACATATTTAATTTATTCAGTAAAAATAAAGATAAAAATGTTTATTAACAATAGAAAAATACGTTGATGCTAGGTTACATGATGCAGGTACAAAATGTTTTTAAGAGATTGACAGCAAAACCATAAAAGCACGGAGTGTGTATTGGCTTCAGTATTCGTATTATATTTTTATCGGAGGCAGTATGGAACCTTAACGTAGGCTGACAATACCTTCATCTTGGAAATATCCCCCGGCTTGCGGTACCTTTGTGAAGCGGCCGAATACCGAAAACCGCAAATTATTAATAGTTTCTTGCCTCAAATGGATACTGATGATACGAAATAGATAGGAATTTAAGTCAAGCTTAGTACAACGAAGATCTCGAATAAAGTCGCTCAAAGTTTCGAACAAATTAATCCGAGATCGCGACTTTTTTATGTTTTACTAGCTGACCCGCCCGCGGCTTAACACGAGTGGTGGGTTTTTTTAATCTCCCCCCCCCCCCCCTTAGCGATGATTTTGCAAAAATCTAAATATATATTATCAGACCCCCTAAAAGAAATATGGAAAGGACTGGGCATCAATATTAACGGCGAATACATCACTCACCTTCGGTTTGCCGACGATATTGTGGTCATGGCAAAGTCTATGGAAGAGCTCAGCACGATGCTCGAAGGCCTCAATCGAGTCTCCCAACGGGTAGGGCTTAAAATGAACATGAACAAGACGAAAATTAGGTCCATGTCGTGCCTGCCCCAGTTATGGTTGAGAACTCGGCTCTTGAAGTTGTCTACGCGTATGACCTAGGATAGTCCTAGGATATATATACCTAGGACAATCAGTCCAATTAGGTAGGTCCAACTTCGAGAAAGAGGTCAATCGTCGAATCCAACTCGGATGGGCAGCATTTGGGAAACTTCGCAACGTATTTTCGTCCAATATACCTCAGTGCCTTAAGACGAAAGTCTTCAATCAGTGTGTGTTACCAGTGATGACATATGGAACCGAGACGTGGTCCTTCACAATTGGCCTTATGAATAAGCTCAGAGTCGTTCAACGAGCTATGGAGAGGGCTATGCTCGGGGTTTCTCTACGGGATCGAATCAGAAATGAGGAGATACGTAGGAGAATTCAAGTCACCGACATAGCCCGACGGATTAGCACGTTGAAGTGGCAATGGGCAGGCCATATAGCGCGCAGAGCAGATGGACGATGGGGCCGGAAAGTTCTTGATACAGGCCACGGACCGGCAAGCGCAGCGTAGGACGTCCACCTACAAGATGGGCAGACGACTTGGTAAGGACCGCAGGTCGGCGTTGGATCCAGGCCGCTTCCAACCACAGTTCCTAGAGATCATTGAGGGATGCCTTTGTCCAGCAGTGGACGTCCTACGGCTGATATGATGATGATGAAAGGAAATATGGATTGCCCATACAAACTTTCAACCCCTATTTCACCCCTTTCAAGTTTATTTTTTTAAAGACAAAAGATAGCCTACGTTCTTCTCGAGGATATAATCTATCTCCTTGCCGAATTTCATTACGATCCGTTCAACCGTTTAGTCGTGAAAAGGTAACAAATAAACAGAGTTACTTTCGAATTTATAATATTAGTATGGATAGAATCTGGAAGTGGAAGAAATCTGCAGGACGTTAGAACCTGCGCTGGTCCTTCGTTGAGACTTTTAGGACCGAGTAATATTAATACCAATAAATATGTAATAAATACATAGCGGACGTGATTTCTAAAGACATACAAAAGAAACATAAAAAAGAAGTTAACAGAAAAAGTTTTACAATACAGAACAAAATTTTACAGAAAAAAAAGAAAACCATTATTACATATAATGGTTAAATATATAAAAGTATATATTATGATTAGAACAATTCATAAAATCATAGTATAGACTAAGGAATGTACATAAATGTATGCATGTAAAGTTATATTGCACTACTTCTTTGGCCGGTGTAATTAATATTTTTTTAAGTTTTTATATCTAAAACTGAACACTGTGCAGGTTCCTTATCGGCGGTGGAATGTTGTTCCAACATTTCGATGCAGCGCCAGCGTAGCGAAAACTGCTTCAAAAGTATACTGATGTATGGTGCTGAAAGCTGCATCGAACATTGTCGGCGATCGCATGATTTCCAAGCTTGACAGTTCACTAATCTTACCTGATGTTAATTGGTAATCAGCATCATCAAGGTATTGCCTCGTGCCACGCACTTTAGATACGTGCCCTACGAGGCTACGATGCACTGCCCTGCGTCCATCAACTTGAGGCATACAGGAGTAAAGCCTCATGTGCCTATTATTCACCGGCAATTATACTCCTTTTCTGCTTCAAAAACCGGCCGTCAGACTCTTTATTTAAAGCAAATACCTAGTTCCGATAAAAATAATTATTTTTTAAAGCTTCTTTTAGTCACTCTAAAGACGTGACTAGTGATGGAAAGTTTCACAAGTAGCATGTGAAAAATCATATGAAATGGAAATACATTTGTCACACCTGCTACTTTCTCTCGCATAACATGCTAAAAATAATTCATCTGAAATCACTTTCGGTTTTCATCGTACCTATACCATAAGTACCTTGGTCATTATTTTACCGACGACCTTGATGATCTGGTTGATATAGAAAGGTAGCGTAGGGCAATGGCGGTCAGAAGTAACATGCTGGCTCGAAGGTTTGCACGTTGCAGTAGGCAAATGAAAATAACTCTCTTCAAAGCTTACTGCCAATCTTTCTACACGGGCAGTCTTTGGTTCAGATATACTCAAAAATCGCTAAGTGCCCTACGCGTCCAGTAAAACAATGGCTTCAGAATGTTGTTCGGGTTGCCTCGATACTGCAGTGCATCTAACATGTTTACTGAGGCGAGGGTCGATGGTTTCCATGCCACAATCCGTAAGAAAACGGCCTCATTGCTAAGCAGAGTACGGGCCAGCTCCAACAGCATTCTGCAGGTCATACCTGATAGATATGACCAATCTTTCATTCGGATCCTGATCAAATAGCCTTATGGCTATTGGGTTGGGATGCGAATGAAAATTTTAACAAAATACGTATTTAAGTTTTATAACCTAACCTAACTAAGCTTACACAAATGGACTTGTAAATTGTCTGATTTAATAAATGATGATGATTTAATAATTGTATTGCATTGTATGTATATATCGGTCAGAGTCATTAGGGTCTGTTACAAATCACAGTCGCTTCGTTCGCGTTTCTTCGGAATTCGTCGAGCGTTTTCGTAAACAACAAGTCATTCCTTTTTCCTCGCAAGACTTCGGTCGGTTTCGTGTCGTGCATTGCTAGTTGCAGCATATGGAAAATCATTGCCTGTGATTTTTCATACATGATATAGCAAAAGCACGTGTGACATCATAATCAAAAATCTATGCCTTTGGTTTTTCATAAGTACATGAAATAGCAAAAGCAAGTGTGACATCATAATCAAAAATCATTGCCTGTGATTTTTCATAAGTACATGAAATAACAAAAGCAAGTGTGACATCATAATCAAAAATCATTGCCTGTGATTTTTCATAAGTACATGAAATAGCAAAAGCAAGTGTGACATCATAATCAAAAATCATTGCCTGTGATTTTTCATAAGTACATGAAATAGCAAAAGCAAGTGTGACATCATAATTAAAAATCATTGCCTGTGATTTTTCATACATGAAATAGCAAAAGCAAGTATGACATCATAATCAAAAATCTGTGCCTGTGGATTTTCATAAGTACATGAAATAGCAAAAGCAAGTGTGACATCATAATCAAAAATCATTGCCTGTGATTTTTCATAAGTACATGAAATAGCAAAAGCAAGTGTGACATCATAATCAAAAATCATTGCCTGTGATTTTTCATAAGTACATGAAATAGCAAAAGCAAGTGTGACATCATAATCAAAAATCATTGCCTGTGATTTTTCATAAGTACATGAAATAGCAAAAGCAAGTGTGACATCATAATCAAAAATCATTGCCTGTGATTTTTCATACATGAAATAGCAAAAGCAAGTATGACATCATAATCAAAAATCTGTGCCTGTGGTTTTTCATAAGTACATGAAATAGCAAAAGCAAGTGTGAAATCATAATCATAAATCATTGCCTGTGATTTTTCATAAGTACATGAAATAGCAAAAGCAAGTGTGACATCATAATCAAAAATCATTGCCTGTGATTTTTCATACATGAAATAGCAAAAGCAAGTGTGACATCATAATCAAAAATCTATGCCTGTGATTTTTCATAAGTACATGAAATAGCAAAAGCAAGTGTGACATCATAATCAAAAATCATTGCCTGTGATTTTTCATAAGTACATGAAATAGCAAAAGCAAGTGTGACATCATAATCAAAAATCATTGCCTGTGATTTTTCATAAATGAAATAGCAAAAGCAAGTGTGACATCATAATCAAAAACCTATGCCTGTGATTTTTCATAAGTACATGAAATAGCAAAAGCAAGTATGACATCATAATCAAAAATCATTGCCTGTGATTTTTCATAAGTACATGAAATAGCAAAAGCAAGTGTGACATCATAATCAAAACTCATTGCCTGTGATTTTTCATAAATGAAATAGCAAAAGCAAGTGTGACATCATAATCAAAAACCTATGCCTGTGATTTTTCATAAGTACATGAAATAGCAAAAGCAAGTGTGACATCATAATCAAAAATCATTGCCTGTGATTTTTCATAAGTACATGAAAAAGCAAAAGCAAGTGTGACATCATAATCAAAAATCATTGCCTGTGATTTTTCATAAATGAAATAGCAAAAGCAAGTGTGACATCATAATCAAAAACCTATGCCTGTGATTTTTCATAAGTACATGAAATAGCAAAAGCAAGTGTGACATCATAATCAAAAATCATTGCCTGTGATTTTTCATAAGTACATGAAATAGCAAAAGCAAGTGTGACATCATAATCAAAAATCATTGCCTGTGATTTTTCATAAATGAAATAGCAAAAGCAAGTGTGACATCATAATCAAAAATCATTGCCTGTGATTTTTCATAAGTACATGAAATAGCAAAAGCAAGTGTGACATCATAATCAAAACTCATTGCCTGTGATTTTTCATAAGTACATGAAATAGCAAAAGCAAGTGTGACATCATAATCAAAAATCATTGCCTGTGATTTTTCATAAATGAAATAGCAAAAGCAAGTGTGACATCATAATCAAAAACCTATGCCTGTGATTTTTCATAAGTACATGAAATAGCAAAAGCAAGTGTGACATCATAATCAAAACTCATTGCCTGTGATTTTTCATAAATGAAATAGCAAAAGCAAGTGTGACATCATAATCAAAAACCTATGCCTGTGATTTTTCATAAGTACATGAAATAGCAAAAGCAAGTGTGACATCATAATCAAAAATCATTGCCTGTGATTTTTCATAAGTACATGAAATAGCAAAAGCAAGTGTGACATCATAATCAAAACTCATTGCCTGTGATTTTTCATAAGTACATGAAAAAGCAAAAGCAAGTGTGACATCATAATCAAAAATCATTGCCTGTGATTTTTCATAAGTACATGAAATAGCAAAAGCAAGTGTGACATCATAATCAAAAACCTATGCCTGTGATTTTTCATAAGTACATGAAAAAGCAAAAGCAAGTGTGACATCATAATCAAAAATCTATGCCTGTGATTTTTCATAAGTACATGAAAAAGCAAAAGCAAGTGTGACATCATAATCAAAAATCTATGCCTGTGATTTTTCATAAGTACATGAAATAGCAAAAGCAAGTGTGACATCATAATCAAAAATCTATGCCTGTGATTTTTCATAAGTACATGAAAAAGCAAAAGCAAGTGTGACATCATAATCAAAAATCATTGCCTGTGATTTTTCATAAGTACATGAAAACGCAAAAGCAAGTGTGACATCATAATCAAAATCATTGCCTGTGATTTTTCACATGTAAGCAGCAGTGATAAATAATTGATCGAGCGAAGCGAGATCTCCAAATTAACGTGGGCAAATCGGCGTTGTATGTATGTATGTTTGTTTGTCCGAGGATAACTTTCGAAGCGTTTATCCGGTCATCATGAAATTTGGTATATAGTTAGGTAGTGATAGCACTATTTTGGTGTGACTAAATGAGCTAAAAATGTGGAGGGGTTGTTGAGATATTGGGGTTCAAGAAGGGTAAAAAAACCAAAGTGGGACTAACCGGTCAAGTAGTACGTCTATTAAAAGGTATTTGTGAGTAAATTTCCACCCTGTTTTTATTTTTAGTTTAAACCTTGTAAGTTGTATTAGCTATAATAAAAACTGAATTTTGATAAAATTTACAGGGTACACCAGTGACCGCACAGTGCTGAAATTTGGTATGCATGTAGTTTTAGTGACACAAATATAGGCAAAAGTCTGAAATCCAGAATAACTGCAATTTCTACCGCAAAAAAGAGTACCACATTAAATGAACTTCCATTACCTGTAATTTGTATGAAACTGTAAGTCAAGTTGGCTGGTTATTATTTCGTGGCACTATTTTGATAGTCAAAGATTACAAATAATATTTTTTTGTTTTTATGGCAGACTCGCGAGTTCAGTTCGAGGCGAACCACTAGTAATAATTTCATCATATGAAAAATAATTGAAAATGGCAATCATTTCCATGCCTTGACGTGACGTGGACGTGACTAATTAAAGGAACATATTTATCTCGCGTAAACACTTCAAGATTTTAATATAAAAACATAAATAATTACGAGTATTACCAGTAACTGATCTAAATAACAGGAAGGTATTCATAATGGCACATCTATACTGATATTATAAAAAGTGGAAATTTGTATGTAACGTATAACGGGGAACCGTATACTTAACCGATTTATAAAAACTCTATAATTGATAGAAAGGTACACTATCCCTGAGTGGTATAAGCTATATTTTATTTTGATAATAATCCGTGCGAAGCCGACGCGGTTTAGCTAGTCGTGGATAAAGATGAATGGACTATTCTTTCATTTTCCTATTCCTCTCCCGGACGGACCTCGGTTACCACCTACAAGTTTATTTTTAAACTTAATATTATAGTAAAATAGTGACACAATATTCAGTTAAAACAATAGGAGTTCAGAAGTCGCCAGGAGTTCTCAGTTCAACGGGACTCTCACCTGGCTGTCCGGACCTGCTTCGCGTGAGTCAGAATAACACAGGCGCTTTCTCTCTTTCTTTCTCTGCAACTAACGACTGTCGACGCGCTACCCTCCCGGTTTTTATGATTGCCTGGTACTTTTAGACGACCGCAACGGACCTGCCGCGTCACGCACGGCTTTAAGTTTACTCTATTTGCTTGCTGATGCTATTGTAATTACTGCAGGTTTCTAATTGCTCTTGTAAAACTTCAGGGTGCTATTGCTCTTGTTGTTGGCAAGGTGTAGAAGTATTAGCCGAGAGATAGGTGTAGAAGTATTAGATTAGTAGAGTATTAGATCAAATAACTCTGCAAAACCTTCCCGTTTACTGAAGTAGCACCTCGTCTGAACTCCGACCATGTACCAAACACCAGAAAAGGCTGGATCGGATACGGATTTACTCAAAAAAAAAAGGGTTTTGACCCGGAATCTCGACGTGTTCCCTTTACGACCCGAGGAAAGCGTAGGCGTTCCCCTGAAAGGTTAGCTGATGAAAAACTTTCCTTATTTGAAGACAGAATAATAGAAATGTTTAAAAACTTGAAGGAAGACATTGATACCAAATTTAAAAATATAGCATCAAAACTCACGGACATCCAAAAGAGGACCACTTCTCCAAAAGAGGAGACAGAAAAGTCCATGGAATTTTTTTCATCAAATTATGAAGAGATGGCTAAGAAGGTCAACCTTTTAGAGCAGCCAATTAAAGACAAACAGGTCCAAATCGACGATTTTGAAGACAAGTACGAAAACCTGCTGCGCAGCGCCCGCAACTCCACTCTTGAGATTCGGAATGTCCCTACCTCCACAAATGAAACGAAAGAGGTTCTAACGAACTTGGTTGTCTAGATGAGCGACACTATTGGAGCTAAGATTTTGCCTAGCGACATCAAAGATGTTTTCAGAGTTCCTGGGAAGTTAGAAACAAACAAACCTATCATTGTGGAGCTAATGACTACTATTTAGAAACATCGGATAATCAAGGCTGTAAAAACCTTCAATATATCCAACAAGAGTAGTAAGCTCAATGCCTTCCATCTGGGCCTCCGGGGACACAGCTCCCCCATGTTTGTGGTAGAGCACCTAACAAGCAAAGGTAATAGGTTGCATTATCTTGCAAGAGAACTTACCAGGACAGGCCAATACAGATACTGCTGGACCTTGAACGGCAAGGTATTTGTCAGAAAAGTGGACGGAGCTCTGATCGTACTAGTTATGAATGAGGAACAGATCGAAGCCCTCAAGTTTCCGAAGTGACTAGTACACGATGCTGTTATATGCAGTAGAATATGTTTACTCGTAGCTTATATTATTAGCGTTCTATTTGTAATTAGCATGATATTCTTAGTAATAGTATTTATTTATCATGGTTTAACTATTAACTGCAGGTGCACTACACATAAAGAAACTCCACATACATCAATACAACACTGTTTTAACCCAAGCTCATTTCTTCACTTAGAACAACCAAAATCAAGATATTCAACTAACCAAATTTCTCGACCCAAGTCACGTTTAACAAATAACTTTGTTCTCACGATCAAACCCAATAATGGAAAACGACATAACAATTAATGAAGTAGACCACATAAACGTCGCTAGGTCTTTTCAATGCCAACCTAGTGAATGCTCCAGTATTATAATCAAGCCGCGTATGTACCTCAAAATTATAACTCAAAACATCAGAAGTATCTACAAAAACTTTGATTCCTTTGTGGTATTACTATCAACTCTTAACTTCGACTGTGATATTCTGATCCTAACGGAGTGCTGGTTATCGCAGAAAAGGCCATTGCCACAACTTCCAAGATATAACTTCCATTTCACTAGTAAAAACATAAACCAAAACGACGGAATTGTGATCTATTGCAAAAATAACATCTCCTATGTTGTTGATGAACCTACTTTCTCAGATGCCAACTGTTTGATCATTAAAATATGCGACCATACTGCAATTGTAGCCATTTACCGGCCTCCATCTTTCCCCAACACGGATAACTTTTTGTGTTCTTTGAAGACTATTATGCGTTCTCTACGTAGCACCAGGAACGTTATAGTGATAGGTGATGTAAACATTGATATCAAGCATAACAATATTGACACAAAAAGTACTGACTACTTGAACCTAGCAGCCGAGCAGGGTTTCTTACCGGCAAACCAATTTCCCACTAGACTAAACAATTTCTTGGATCATGTCTTACTAAAAACTAAGCTACAAGCACTTTAGTTTGTAAGTACTACAAAGTGCCTTGACTGATCACTTGTCAGTTTTAATGTGCCTGTCACTTAAACTTACCCATGGTAAACCCCTAAAATCTATCCGGAAGGTTAATAATGAAAATATTTTATCTCTGCTAAAATCGTCTAAGATTTCCGACATATTTAAAATTTTTGATCCAAATGTAGCTACCGATCTCCTTGTTAATATACTTAAGACCTCAATTCAGTGCAACACTATTTTAAGGCTGGATTACACAAGGCTTACTGAGATGTATTCGTCATCGTGATAACATGCACCTCAAACTCAAAAAAACGATCAAGTTCTTGCTATACATACAAACGTTACAGAAATTTCTGTAATTGTCTGCTCACGAAACTCAAAGTCGCATATGAACGTTCTGAACTTCAAAAGGCGCATAAAAATGTAAAGCAGACCTGAAAAGTGATCAAGACTATCACTAACATAGCGCAGAATAAAATTGTACCTGTCGAAATCGTTGACACTGGACCGGACAAACAAACGGCAACTAACAATGTTTAACTCATTTTTCGCAAATATAGGCAAAAAATTGGCCACTGACCTAGCTAAAGAAGTATATACTGCTACTATTCAATTTAACATAAAGACCCAAACCCATTTAATTTCATTTGTCTTAATTACTACAGATACCGAAGAAGTAGAAAAAACTATATTATCTCTGAAAACTGACTGTTCCCCTGGCTGGGACGAAATATCAACTTTTCTGCTTAAATTTTGTAAAGACATAATTGTACCCCTACTTACGCGTATTATTTTTTGTTTCTCACTAAAGGGATATTTCCAGACGCCTTCAAAAAGTCCATAATCCACCCTATTTATAAAAATGGATCTAGAGACAGGGTCACAAACTATAGGCCTATCTTTATTCTAACAGCTCTTTCGCAGGTTCTAGAGAAACTTATGAACATAAGACTTGTGAGCTATCTTGAGCACGAATAACTTCTATATGACTGCCAATTTGGATTCAGAGCCAAAAAACCCACTGAACAAGCAGTCTCTTCCCTCACAGAATATGTCGTCAGTAATCTGGACAACAAAAATAAATGTGTAAGTATATTCCTAGATATGGCAAAGGCATTTGGCACTGTCTCTATCCCTCTCCTCTTGGCTAAACTAGAACGTATTGGAATAAGAGATACATCTCTAAAACTTTTTGAATGCTTCCTTTCGAATAGAACCCAGGCTGTTACCATTAGAGATGTAATGAGTACAAATGAAACAGTAGCCTACGGAGTCCCACAGGGTAGCATCTTTGGTCCTACTCTCTTCCTTATATATATCAACGAGCTGTGCCAATATTGTCCTGCCCATGGTAAGATTTTTACCTTTGCCCATGACACCGCTCTTATCTTTGAAGGTGAGTCGTGGGAACAAGTTCGACTACATGCTGAACTGGGTCTTCATAATGTAATAATGTGGCTCCAAAAAAACCTGCTTACTCTCAATTTTGCTAACACTAAATTTATCCCTTTTAACATCCTACCGTAGGTCGTTCAGGTATATGCGCCGACCTGTTCACACCCAGATGAAGAAGTAGAGTCTATGTATGAGGACATCAGTAGAGCCATACATACGAACAAAACTCACTTTATTGTTGTTATGGGGGACTTCAATGCAAAGCTAGGCATGAGACGCGATGATGAGTTGAGAGTGGGGCAATTTGGATATGGGCAACGGAACCCCAGAGCACAGAGGCTGGCCGACTTTCTGGAGAAAGAAGGACTCTTTATGATGAATTCTTCTTTCCAGAAGCCGCCTCACAGGAAATGGACCTGGATGAGTCCCAACGGTTCCACGAGAAATGAGACTGATTTCATCTTGACCAACAAGAAACGGATATTCAATGATGTCTCTGTGATTCACAGGGTGAAAACCGGCAGTGATCACCGAATTGTTAGAGCCACATTGAATATGAACGTTAAACTTGAAAGGTCCCGTTTGATGAAATCTACGCTCCGACCCACTCGCGCACATATCCAAAACCTCGAGAGCTTTCAACTCGAACTTGCAAATCGCTTTGACTGTCTAGAAGTAGATGCATCAGTGGACGAGATCAATAACAGGTTCGTAGAAACCGTCCATACGGTGGGGTCTCAGTTCTTTAAGACCCCCCGTACCAATAGACCTCAGAAACTCTCTGATGACACCCTTAACCTCATGGCTGAACGACGTTCTTTGCAACTGCAGTCTCCCGATGATGCTCAGTCACATAGGCAGCTCAATAGAAAGATTTGGAAATCCTTGCGGCACGATATTCGTACCTTTAATACATCTCGTATTAAAGATACGATAGAGCGGAATAAAGGCTCCAAAGTGTTCGCGAGAGATAATTCTATTGGGCAGAGCCGCATGACGAAGCTGAAGAGGGAAGATGGCAGCATAACGTCAAGTAAAGCGGAAGTGTTAAGGGAAGTCGAAAGGTTCTATGGACGGCTCTACGATTCGGTCACTAAACCTGTTTGCAGTGCGGCCAACGACCCAAGAGCCAAACTGACCCGACATTATACCGAAGATATTCCGGACATTAGCCTGTATGAGATCAGGATGGCCTTAAAGCAGCTTAAGAACGACAAGGCGCCGGGTGAGGACGGAATCACTTCAGAGCTTCTGAAAGCGGGTGGATCACCGGTACTTAAAGTCCTTCAGAAGCTTTTTAATTCCGCCTTGCTTGAAGGTACGACGCCAAACGCATGGAACGGGGGCGTGGTGGTTCTGTTCTTCAAGAAAGGTGACAACACCTTGCTTAAGAATTACAGACCCATCTCGCTTTTGAGCCATGTTTATAAGCTGTTTTCGAGGGTCATCGCGAACCGTCTCGAACGCAGGTTTGATGACTTCCAGCCTTCCGAACAAGCCGGGTTCCGTAAAGGCTACAGTACCATAGACCACATACATACGCTGCGGCAAGTCATACAGAAGACCGAAGAGTATAACTTGCCGCTATGTCTCGCGTTTGTGGACTATGAGAAAGCCTTCGATTCGATCGAAACATGGGCAGTGCTTGAGTCTCTCCAACGATGCCGTATTGACTATCGGTACATCGAAGTGTTGAAGTGTTTGTATAAAAACGCCACTATGTCAGTCCGAGTACATGAACAGAGCTCGAAGGCGATTCCCTTAAAAAGAGGCGTAAGACAGGGAGATGTCATTTCTCCGAAACTGTTTACGACCGCATTGGAAGATGCCTTAAAGCTTCTGGAATGGAAAGGACTGGGCATCAATATTAACGGCGAATACATCACTCACCTTCGGTTTGCCGACGATATTGTGGTCATGGCAAAGTCGATGGAAGAGCTCAGCACGATGCTCGAAGGCCTCAATCGAGTCTCCCAACGGGTAGGACTTAAAATGAACATGGACAAGACGAAAATCATGTCGAATGTCCATGTCGTCCCTGCCCCAGTTATGGTTGAGAACTCGGCTCTTGAAGTTGTCGATGCGTATGTATACCTAGGACAAACAGTCCAATTAGGTAGGTCCAACTTCGAGAAAGAGGTCAATCGTCGAATCCAACTCGGATGGGCAGCGTTTGGGAAACTTCGCAACGTCTTTTCGTCCAACATACCTCAGTGCCTTAAGACGAAAGTCTACAATCAGTGTGTGTTACCAGTGATGACATATGGAACCGAGACGTGGTCCGTTACTATTAACCTTATGAATAACCTCAGAGCCGCTCAACGAGCTATGGAGAGGGCTATGCTCGGGGTTTCTCTACGGGATCGAATCAGAAATGAGGAGATACGTAAGAGAACTCAAGTCACCGTCATAGCCCGACGGATTAGCACGTTGAAGTGGCAATGGGCAGGCCATATAGTGCGCAGAACAGATGGCCGATGGGGCCGGAAAGTTCTCGAATGGAGGCCACGGACCGGCAAGCGCAGCGTAGGACGTCCACCTACAAGATGGGCAGACGACTTGGTAAGAACCGCAGGTCGGCGTTGGATGCAGGCCGCTTCCAACCGCAGTTCCTGGATATCAATGAGGGAGGCCTTTGTCCAGCAGTGGACGTCCTACGGCTTATGCGATGATGATGATGACTCGTTTATAAATATAAAAATATTATAATTATTACTATTATGATTATTATTATAAATTATAACTTATAACTTATTTTATTTGTTTGTACAAGTTTGTAAGTGTAACAAGAGTCTTCTTCAGTACAAGTCTAATTCCGGCGGGAGGCATAGGCATGCCATATCACAGGTCTTCCTAGTTTGGGTGCCTATGTTTCTTTTGCAACTAGGTTTTAATATTTAACTAAAATACTGAATCTGATGTATCTACCCTAGTGTTGTGAAGTTCGTTACCGAAAATAAATTATCTTTATCTTATCTTTATTTTTAACTCGTGACGCATAAAGGTACTCGTAGATAGATAATACTTTATTATAACACATCATAAATACTTAAAATGTTCCTCAGTAAACAACAAAAGGAGAATGAACACCTCAAAAATGAGGTGTCTTTCATCTAAACGTGCCTACACTTTATAGGTAAATGCTGGCTGTAGGTTCGTATGAGTAGGCGGCCAGCTAGTGCGCTGTTGTGGGGCTAGCTTATCATATGTTTTATTTTTTAGTACTTGTTGACTCTCTCCGGCTTCACGGTGAAAACCTAGGCTTTATTATTACAATTTATTTATTTTTATCCTTAGTATATTTAATTGTATATAGTTTTATACTGTTCAATTAGTAGGCGGATATCCGTGGTCTACTCAATGAGGCTCTAACGGAATACCAGCGCTGGGTAGCCAGTGCAACCCAGCACATGCTGAGTTGGAGCCTTTTTGTGACACATGCAGTGAGTACAATGAGACACACACACTGCTATATTTTGCATTTATATTAAATGTTAATGTTTTAGCTATTGTTTCTTTGTTCTTTTTGTTATGTCTCCTGTGTGTATACTGTTCTATTGGTGTTGTTCACAAATAAATGTTTCTGATTTGATTTGATTTAAACAACAAAACAATTAAAATTAACATTATTTAAATGAATATATACAATTGGCGGTCGTATCGCAGCGATCTGTACCAGATGGAATGGATCATGTGAGTTTTACCCAGGGTACCTTGGTACCTAGGTGTTAGTTTGTTGAGATCGGAGATCGGAGAATATATTGGGATATAGTAGACGCCCTTAGCGGATATGATGATTATGATGATTACTGTGTCAGTTCACACAGATCGACTCGGAGAGGAGAGTACACACGGCCACACATCAAGCTATACATTTCCCGTATAAACTGACCTCGCATTGTGTAGGCTTTTCGTAAAATGAGAGGTCAGCTTATAGTGGAAATTTATAGCTTGATGTGTAGCCGTGTGAACATTTTTATCACGTTTAAAAAAGAGTTGGGGCCATAGAAGTAAGGGTGTATTTTTTATTTCACTTATTTTTCAAATGGAGCCGATCTAACGCGCTCAGTGTAAAAACAAATGTACTTACTTCAATGGCCCAAAACTTCCGTTCTCGGGAAAAGTGTCTTATCAGACTGACAGCCAGACAATGAGGTAAACCTTTATAAGGCTGCGTTTATTTCTTACGGAACTCTAATTAACAGAATCAGTGTGCCGCGTTGCCAAATTAAACGTTGCCTACTGTAATTATTTCTAAATTTGAAAGTGAGTTATTATAAAATATTTGTAATATTTCTTTTGATGTTGGATCCGAGGGATTGCTTTGAGGGATTGATAGCTTTTACGTTTGTAAGTAAACAGAATTTTATATTAAGATTTCGCCGGGATGAAGATACATAGGTATATTAGTATATACCTATGTAGAAATGGATGTTTGTTTATCGTATTCTTACACGGATTTTATCGATAAACACCTATAATTGCTGCACGTATCAGAAATGTGTTTATGAGTGTGGTCATAAATCTGGTAATTAGCTATAAACTGATACAATATGTGTACTATTTATACTAAAAACGGGATATTTACCATGATTTGTGAGTGTTTGAGTATCCCGATATTTCGCAGTTGCATGCGCCATGATCACGGGTAAACTAACCGTTTAAGTTTACCCGTGATCATGGCGCATGCAACTGCGCCGAAATATCGGGATACTCAAACACTCACAAATCATGGTAAATATCCCGTTTTTAGTATAAATAGTGTTCATAACCATGATAGTTTCAAAAGTTATAATATGTGTACTGTTGGTGTATCTTTCTTGGACCTTGGTCCCAGCTGCTTCCTTGGTCCGTTTATTCACAACAAGGTCAATAATGCCCTATCCATCTACCCGCTACTCAAATTTAAATGTAAATATAATGTAACCAAATGGCTCATCATCATCATCATATCAGCCGTAGGACGTCCACTGCTGGACAAAGGTCTCCCTCATTGATCTCCAGGAACTGCGGTTGGAAGCGGCCTGCATCCAACGCCGACCTGCGGTTCTTACCGAGTCGTCTTCCCATCTTGTAGGTGGACGTCCTACGCTGCGCTTGCCGGTCCGTGGCCTCCACTCGAGAACCTTCCGGCCCCATCGGCCATCTGTTATGCGCGCTATATGGCCTGCCCATTGCCACTTCAACGTGCTAATCCGTTGGGCTATGTCGGTGACTTTAGTTCTCCTACGTATCTCCTCATTTCTGATTCGATCTCGTAGAGAAACCCCGAGCATAGCCCTCTCCATAGCTCGTTGAGCGACTCTGAGCTTATTTATTAGGTTGGGGAAAAAGTTTCTTCGCATTTTTTTAAGAAAATTCAAAACATTTTTAATATAGTTTATTTACATTTAACTAAAGTATGTAGGTACCATTTTGTTCGATAACTTTTTGCCATCTTGTAGGTAGGGACATGATCCCATTGCTATAGAAATTTTGGGGCTTCTGATCAAAATAGCGCGACAAGTAGTTTTGGCAGTCCTCTCGTGATGTTAACCTGACACTGCCTAAAAAAATCTGAAGAGACCGAAACAGGTGGAAATCGGAAGGTGCAAGGTCAGGACTATACGGCGGATGCATAAACACCTCCCAGCCAAACTCTCTTAATTTTTGCTGAGTGGCTAAAGATGTGTGAGGTCTAGCGTTATCATGATGAAAAACCATACCCCTTCTGTTGATTAATTCCGGCCGCTTTCTCTCAACTTCTTGCTTTAATCTCATCAGTTGTTCACAGTAGAGTTCAGAAT
This sequence comes from Philereme vetulata, assembly GCA_918857605.2. Lineage (NCBI taxonomy): Eukaryota > Metazoa > Arthropoda > Insecta > Lepidoptera > Geometridae > Philereme > Philereme vetulata. The sequence goes on from OU975462.1 coordinate 4,476,275, forward strand.
CGATGGTCCTGCCTGGTGGTAACAGCTCATAATGAATAATGCCCTTCCAATCCCACCACACACACAGCCTGGGTTTCGCCACAGTCTGTGAAGCCTGACCGGCCTTTGACCACGACCTTTTTCGAAAAAATGAAAATAATGAATTGCTATGTAAAAGACCGTCACATCACAGCATCATTTATTCAACTTGAAGGGCTTTGCCCACATTTAGGTGAAATAAAAATTACAAAATTTTACGGCGTTTAGAGGTTGAATCAAAATGAAAGTCGAAAACAGCTGCATTTTGTTATTTTTTTTCTCATAGTAAATAAACAGGTAGAACTTTTTTGTATGTTCACTTTCCAGATAAAAGGTCTTTGAATGATATATTTTGAGCACATAAAACTGATTCCTCCCTGAAGAGAAAGCCTCCAAATAAGACTAATCAGCTACTATATTCGCCTTAACATCAGGTGGGCCATATGCTTGATCCAAATCCAGATCGTAAAAAAAAACAAAAATAGGGCTCCAGACCAAAATGGTAAAAACGTAACCATTACGGTGCGCTTTTGTTAATCTGTCCGTCCGTCACAGCTGATTATTTCAGCAACTAGCGCCTACAAAATAAAAATAAATTTTAATAAAATTTTAAAAACCCTCATTTTTGTATTGGGTGTAAATCTTGTAAGTAATTAATTGTAATTCTAATTACAAAATTTATATCTATATAGTATATTTTGTAATAATCACCAACTAGCCAATTTACCTACCTGTCTACAAAGATAAAGATTATATATATTTAATTTAAATTCATTTTTATTGCAGACACAATGATCACAATGAGTATAATATAATGAGTAAGTAAAATGAATAATTAGTTTTTTTTAAATATAGAATCAAATTCGGTATTGCATTATTGCACGCTCTGACGTAATTGAATTCGGTGTGACCGCGGCGATCGCGCCATGCGGTGTGTCGCGCGCCGCTAAATACCTAAACTTGCGTTCAAGTTTAACCACGCGAAGCTTGAACGCTCTTAAAAACTGACATAACAAACCCATTGCAGTCAAATCTATTAAAAACGGCGTCCGAATCGGTTCATCCATTTTGGAACAGACACACACACATACACACAGTTACATTTAACATCCCATTTTTGAGTTGGACGTTAGTAAAGTTCAACTGCTTTTAAATTTCAGCCAGTGATGAAATGTACGAAATAACTTCCGTACCCCAAAATCGTGAAATCCAATCAACTCTTTCACTATATTAAAAGCCGGGCCTAAATTCGGAGTTCTAATTAAACTTTACGTCATGTTATAAATTCTGAAGACACAGAGCGATGGCCATGATGACCCGATGCGGTGGTAGAGAAGAGAATACTCGTATTCGGGGGAATATTCACTGTGCAGTGGGAAATGGCTCCTAATCGCGATGAGACCCGCCCCAGTTTCGCACGTATTAATTCATATAGATATACCATATATTCAGTTTCAGTTCAGATTTCAGTTTTTCTGGAACTTTTAAATTTCCCAACTTTACAAAACTTTCTTTCATATAAACCTTGTCCCAAAAGTTACGAACGGAACAAAAATAACGGCTACAAGTAACTTTCTAACAAATATACATATAACCGACTTCAGATAACAGTAAAAATCAAACTACTCTATGAATTTTGATGAAATTTCCATGGGATCAATCTAAAAGTATATCCTTTCAAAAAAAACTAATTTTACAAATCAGTTGATATATAACGGAGTTCTGAGCCAACAAAAATATAACATAAAAATTAAACAAATTAAAATTTAAGACTTATATGGTTTTCTCATGGATGCCATTGTCAGAACTGGATGTGGAAATGGGACCACACGTGAAGCACCAGCTTTCAAATAAAAAAAATCATCAAAATCGGTTCACCCAGACGAAAGTTCTGAGGTAACAAACATAGAAAATACAGTCGAATTGAGCACCTCCTACTTTTTTGAAGTCTGTTAAAAAATCAACCAAATCTGACTATTTTTTAGTATTTTTGCGAGCCTAACGCACGGCAATTGATTTTTATATTATAACAAATTGTGTTTACTAAGTCTCATTGCTTAAAATATGGTGTTATATTTACTAATACACGAATTATTAATTCAGGAAAGAAATAACAATTTTAGATAACATTTTTCAGGAAGATATTCATGAACTTTTTAGGTTCCTTTTAAATCAGCTGTTTTTTAAGACGGCGCCTTCCCTTAAGCATACTTTATATGTTCAAAATGTTTGACTCAATGTACGCACTGAATTTCCTACTAAACATTTGATTTTATCAAGTTTTTCTTTGATAAAAAACATTGACTATGAAAGTTTTGAAAGGTGTAAGTACTTTTTAATGCGTCATACATTGTAAAGCTCTTAAAAACCCTGAGAAACATAAATTTTATAAATGTTGATATGGTACTAATAATAATGATATGGATAAGGCATCCTGGATCCCCCAAACATCCCACCAGACACGACTAGTTTCGCTGTGAGTGTGAGTGTGTGAGCATTGTTCATGTGCGTTAGTGTATGAATAATGTAGAATGACGCGAACATCTTACACTCTGACTAGGCCTCTAGGTACGGAAGGTGCATTTTCCTGTCACTCTGGTAACTTGCACGTGGACGCGAGTGATTAATCGCGCACTCTATTCATCGACGTCCTGGTGACATATGCTACCCTGGTACTTCGCCGGTGCCTGATTGATTAGTTTCCTGATGATTGATAGAGGTGAACTAATTTCAGCATGAGAATAATTCCAATGACGTGCACTTTTAGTGATTGACTTGTTCAATCAATATCAAAATGTCTATTTACAAAAAACTAGAACGTTATTACAAACGACTCAACTTTCATTGTAATTGCGAGTAAGGAATGGAACTCGCTACCGGCTACTTTTTCCGGACCACTATAATCTCGGAACTATAGTCTTCAACACATACATACAGCGCCTACGGACAAATGATAGCACAAGTGAAGGATAAAAATCGTACTCTCTTGTTTTCATGTTAAAAGAAAAGACGTACATATACGTACATTTTTAACCGCTGGATAGCGTTACTGAGAGGGGGTGAAACAGGCACTAATTTTGATAAAGGACTGAGTCACTCAAGCGCCTGAAACCTAATTTTAGATGTACTAAGATTTACCTAGCATCTACCTTTCTCTCAGCTTAGTTGAACTAAATCCGCAAAAGACGTGGTCTAAACGTGCAGTGCATATGCACCAAAATATAGTTAGGTAAACTTTACTAAGGTAAAAATTAAAATCTCAAATTAAAATAACTGTATATAAGAACAACAAAAACATGGTACAACAATACTGGAACGTAATAGTATTCGCAGAAGTTATAAATTGTGTCGCAAAATCTAACCTCCAAGTTTAAAATTTCCATTTTTTTTGTAATAGAGCTAAAACCAAGAATTATATGAAAACTAGCTGACTCGCCCGCGAATTCGCACTCTTGAAATTTCCCTTTCTTGTGGGAACTTCGGGATAACACTATATAAAACATTCTTGTCAAAGTAAAAACAAAGTGACGCGACACTTCATTTAAATGAAACTTCACGAACGGCGGGTAAATTATTCAAAATTTAAAATTATTTATTTGGAACATAAACAAGTACAATAAACAAATGAAAACGTAGTTATAGTTACGCCTAACCCCTCTGCCCTAGATTAATTTAGACTTATAGTTTTGCTGCATTTACAAATGCACTTCTTAGAATTTAAGCTTTGTTTCATCTTAGCCAACACAGCAGTTCTTGCATCGACTATCGTGTTGGCTCTCTGTACTTTGATTCATTATTAAATCCACCTCAAATCGGTGCGAACGTAATCCTAGTTTTAATTTAGATTTAATCAATTAAAATTACATATTTTTAAAAATCTAACTTCGCGTTCCCGAACCAAGAGTGGCGCAGCCGGAACAGATTTTCAAAATTTTTACGTGTTTTCCGCGATTTCCCGACGTAAAAATCCGTCAGGGAAATTTTCACGAAAATTCGCGAAATTAAAGTCTGTGTCGAACCAAACAAATTTCTCTTACGGGTATTGAAAAGTGAGCATGGGAGTAGCGGTCGGTTGGTGAGTAAAACTTTTCGCCATTCCTTTCCTATAATCTCCTAACCTCATAAAAATGCGTGTTTTTTAAAAAAAATATAATTTTGATATTTTGTTATTATTGAGATTAGACTTCTCTCATTATAACGTGACTGGTTAACTTGTATGTAATTCTATCAAGCTAACCTTGTTCTAAAAATAGAACACCATAGAGTTAAGAAAAATTAGATAGTGCATATTTTATAACTCAGATCTGTACTGTAAGTTAAAATAGGTAAAAATTAGTGTTACTTGATCTTGAAATCGATCGTAACATAATTTTAAAATTTAGGTAAAATCAATTTTTTTTACAAAATATTTTTTACATATTTACAAAAAAAAGAATTCCCTTATTCCAACTTTGTTGAGCTTTTAGTTGTATTTCTATAGTATTATTTTTTTGTTTTTGTGTGTTAATTTATATCTGTGTAAAATTAAGTGAAGTTGCCTTCTCCGATTATTTTACTACTCTATGGCAATGGCGAAAGTAGAGCCAATTCCAAAGGAAATTGTTCAATTAATACCATTGTATAACGGTAACAAAAGACATTTAAGTCTTTATTTACGAAAATGCCAATATGTGATCGATCGATTCAGTAAAAAAGATTTTGAAGAACAAAATTTATACGTCTTTAACGTTTTAACAAGTAGGCTTACGGAGAATGCAGCTGCGCTCTTATCGGAACGAGAGGATGTTGTGTCTTGGTCCGCTCTAAAGGAATTGCTCATTCAGCATTTCGGAGATCCGCGTAGTGAAGCTTGTATAAACATCGAATTAGAATCATTAAAAATTAAATCAGGAGAGAGTTATTTGGATTTTTGTAATCGCATCCAAAGTGTGCGATCTTTATTGATGTCGAAAGTAAATTTGATTGCGGATAGCGATTTAAAACGTGCGAAATTGATAATTTACAACAATACGGCTCTGAATGTATTTTTGTACAATCTTCCTGAAAATATGGTGCGCGTAGTAAGACTAAAGACACCCTCTACTTTAGAAGAGGCATTGACCATTGTTCTTGAGGAAGTTAACTTCCTAGAGCAATATAACATGAGAAATAAAATACATGGCAGCAACCAAATTACAGGTTCAGGTTCAAGGCCATTGATAACACAGCCATCTGGGTACAAACCACCCACATTGCCTAACAATGATACATTGCCGAAATTTAAATTTGGTATTCCTCAAAACTCACAGATTAGGGTACCCCAATTACAAGGGCAAGTTCAGCAACAAAATTTTGGAGGCTTCCGCCCACCAACATTTGGCTATAAGCCACAGTTTGGCCTTCAGCCACAGCGACAATTTGTCCCTCAGCAGTTTGGTTATAGACCATCACAGCCATTTGGCTACAGACCATCACAACCATTTGGTTATAAACCACCACAGTTTGGTAACAAACCATTAGGGTATACTCCTCAGGTACAAAAACCTCAATTGCAAACGACTGATGTAACTATGAGGACAGCCGCGCCTCTAAAACCTCAACCACCACAAGGTTTTAAATTAAATGAACTGAGTATGAACGAGTACGATCGTGAACCCTACTATGATGAAAACTATTACTCTGACGATTACAATTATGATGACGTAAACGGACTGAACTATTGTAGCGACTATAATAACATGCAATATACCGACGAACAATATGAACTACCAGAACAGACTGACGAAACTCAGACGGATTTTCACGAAAGTATCTCGATAGACAAGAAGTCCTAGAACTAAATTGTGATCCTAATTTAAAACTTCCGTACATTTATTTAGAAGAAATTGATGCAAAAATGATGATTGATACCGGAAGTATGAGATCATTCATTAGTCCCCGAAAAGCTTATCAGTATTTTGGCGAGTTTATTCGAAACGAACCATTTCAAGTAGTTAGCACCCACGCGTCCAGTAGACATGATCAGGTGATAGAAATCCCTCTTATGCCTACTTTTGTAAGCAACAATTGGCACAAATTCTATATGTATGATGTTGACGCGCGTTATGACGGACTTATTGGAAACGATCTGTTACAACAATTAGACGCGATTATTGATTTAAAGGAACAACTATTGAAGACAAGTACGACTTGTATTCCAATAATCAATAATAATTTAAATTACACAATCAATATTCCCCCACGATCAGAACAACGAGTTAAATTACCAATAGACCAATATTCAGGTGAAGCCATACTTGACTTCCACAAATTTACAAACGGATTACGAATGCCTAGTGCAATAGTTAACTGTATAAACGGATATGCGTCTACGGTTATACAGAATACCTTAGATCAACCAAAGCAACTGATTATTAGACGACCCTTTACAGTGACACGATATGACGGTAATGAATGTGACTTAAACATGACAAAGGACATGAACGAAATAGAAACAGATTATTTGCTTGAAGAAAATTTAAGTAAACTCAGACTTGATCATACTAACGACGAAGAACGTGAGAAAATATTTAGACTTTGCATGGATTACAAAGACATATTTTACTGCGATCAAATTCCCTTGACGTTTACTAATAAGGTTAAACATAACATACGGACAAAGAACGAGGACCCTATATACGTCAAGCCATATAGGCAAGCCCCGTTTCTACAGAACGAAATTAATAAACAGGTAGATAAATTACTGAAGGACAACGTAGTTCAGGAGTCTCATTCTCCTTGGAACGCGCCTGTACACCTGGTGCCTAAGAAGATGGATGCATCTGGCGAGGTGAAGTATAGGATGGTAGTTGACTATAGACGACTTAACGACATAACCATTGACGACAAATATCCCCTACCAAACATTACAGACCTTTTCGACAAATTAGGAAAAAGTTCTTACTTTAGTACCCTTGATCTAGCAAGTGGTTACCATCAGATCGAAATAGAAAAGAAGGATAGGCAGAAGACGGCTTTCAGCACGCAGAACGGACATTTTGAGTTCCTTAGAATGGCTTTTGGGCTAAAAACTGCTCCTGCGACATTCCAGAGGACGATGGACAACGTTTTACGTGGTCTACAAGGTCTACATTGCATGGTTTACTTAGACGACATAATTATATTCTCAAATAGCTTAGAAGAACATATTCAAAAACTACGGACTATCTTTGACAGAATTAGAGCGACTAACTTGAAAATACAGCTTGACAAATCGGAGTTCTTACGTAAAGAAGTACTTTACTTGGGCCACACGATAACGAAGGACGGACTTAGACCGAATAATGATAAAATTGACGCAGTGTTGAAATATCCCATTCCGAAAACACCGACTGAAATTAAAAGCTTCTTAGGTCTAGTAGGATATTACAGACGATTTATAAAGGACTTTGCAAAGGTAACCCAACCCCTGACAGCTTGTTTGAAGAAACGTAACGGAATTGTAATTGACCAGAAGTACATTGACGCATTTAATAAATGCAAAGAACTCTTGACGCATGCCCCATTGTTACAGTACCCTAACTTTGACAACCCTTTCGTGCTTACGACTGACGCGTCAAATGTAGCGGTAGGTGCAGTACTATCCCAGGGACCGATTGGTAGTGATAGACCGGTGGCGTATGCTAGTCGAACACTCAGTGACACAGAATCACGTTACAGTACGATTGAACGTGAATTGCTCGCTATTATCTGGGCAGTGAAACATTTTAGGCCTTATTTATACGGTCGTAAATTTTTCATATACACAGATCATCGACCATTAGTATGGCTTCGATCTCTGAAAGACCCGAGTAGCAAACTCACTCGTTGGAGGTTGCGTTTACAGGATTATGATTACGAATTAATTCATAAGAGCGGTAAACAGAACACCAACGCAGACGCCTTGTCTAGGATTAAGATCAATGCTATAGATTCGGATAATGAGGATCAATCGATGGCAGTTAACGTTGATGATAAAGAACAGAGACTAAAGAAACACCTAGATGAAATAGTTGAGGATATAGGAAAGATAGCTCGAAAGAAAACGGCACGTAACGACTCATCAACGATAACAGTATCAGATTCGAGTAGGACAGCGACAGTCAGTCCAATAGCAATCTCCGACACACTGTCAATACATAGTATTGACAACGACGAATACCCTGTGCGATCAGAATCAAGTAAATCTCAAACAGTTCATTCAGCTTTAGAATTAGAATCCACTGGAATACCGATTTTACATGAGGCAATTGACACCAAGCCTAACCAAATCTTGGTATACTCATGGTTTAAAAATGAGATGCAAGTTAGAAATCTTTCTCGAACTAAACAAAAGGTTTTGGAAGTTTTCCTACCCCTAGATAATTCAGAACTAATTAAAGAATTTTTAAAACAATACATAAAACCAAAAATTAAGTATTTTATTTACTTTGAGGAAAAAGAACATCGTAAATTATTTGGAAATATAATTATTCAACTTTTCAAGAAAGGTATGATTAATTTCTATGAATGCACAGAGCGGGTAGTTGCTATTGAAGATGAAAATGAACAAAGGGCAGTAATAGTTAAATATCATGAAGGAAAGACATGCCACCGCGGTATTAAGGAAACGTTGGTTAGGATTCGTAGAAATTATTATTGGGATAGAATGCAAGAAATAGTAACAGCAGTCATAAATGCTTGCGAAGCATGCCAGAAAATGAAATATGATAGGAAACCCATCAAGCCTATCTTACAATTAACGCAAACACAAGAGGCCCCTTTTCAAGAGATTTTTATAGACCTTTTTAGCATTGAAGGAAAAACCTATCTGACACTTATTGATGCTTTCAGTAAGTTAGGACAGGCAATTGAAATTCAAGGAAAATCAACACCTGAAGTAATCAGAGCTTTGATGAAGTACTTTTCATATTACGGCATCCCCCGAAGGATCAGTTCAGACCCCGGTACTGAGTTTAATAATGAATTAATGAAAGAATTTCTAAGTTTACATAAAATTGAACTTCACGTTGGTACGCCCAATAACCCTAATTCAATGGGGCTTATTGAACGTTTCCATTCCACAATAATTGAAATTTATAGATTGGCTAAATATGAAAAACGCTGTACGGATGCAGCATCAGTTATGACGTATTCAGTTATGGCTTATAATCATACCATTCATTCTGTTACTGAACTAACTCCATTTGAAGTGGTATTCGGACACACTGATACAAGCAGCCCTTATGGCATCGAATTAGAAAAGCGTTATTTCCAGAAACTGGTTAAAGATCATGCTAAGCGAACTAAAGTATTGTATGAGAATTTGGTAGAAAAGATGATAACAACTAAAGGGAAGAATAGGGAAAAGAAAGGTGGTGAACTTGAAGTAGAGTTTCCTCTAGGAAAGACAATTTTTGCTAAAGATGTTAATAAGCGGAAAAGCAAAGATAAACCTCGATATGTAAAAGCGAAGGTAGTAGGTGAACCCGAGAGAAACGTTTTGCCTATCCAAGTAGGGGAAAGGAAAACGAAAGTTCCTATAAAAAATATCAAACGTCCTCCACAGGTGGTGCAGCATACTGCTGGTAGCAGTGCCGACCCTGGCCCTTCGTCTGCAAAACCTTAATGGCAACCCGGGAATACTTCCGATAAAAGAAGGTCAAGCATACGTGCAAATTAATCATTGGACTATAGTTAAGGTTATTCATTTGGAAAAGATTTATAATGATTTAAATTATATTGCAACAAACTATGAGCAGCTATGTAAACTGATCGATTGGAATGCACCATATTCTCATGAAATGAGAAGTATAAAATCACATACAGAGTTCATACGCGATATAACTAAAGATAAATACCGACAACTTGTTCCACAGCAGCGTTATAAAAGAGGTCTCATAAATCCATTGGGTTCTATTATAAAAATTGTTACAGGGAATCTTGATCATGACGATGCAATTAAATTTGATAAACTCACTTCTGATTTAAGTCATGACCAAATTATCATTTCTAAGAAATTAACTTTGGTTTCAAAAATGTTTGACAGCTTCATAAATGTAACTGAAACGATTAATCAGAATACTGTAAATTTAGATAACCGTTTAAAGAAGGCTGAGATAATGTTAAGAGATTTAACTGCTAAGGGAAATAATTGGATTTTCCACACATACATTATTGGATTATTTAACGTTTTTACAAGCAGTTTTCGTACCATCTTTATAAGACTAAGTGAAATTGAAACTGCTCTAGCATTAAGTAAGGTCTCAATATTACATCAATCTATCGTGAACTCTACAGAACTTATGTATCATTTGAAATTAATTGCTGACTCTGAAAGCTTAGTGTATTCGCCTATCGATGAAAATTTGTTAAAATTAGAGGAAACTATTTGTGTAAAATCTTTTGTTAAGAAAAACCAGATCACGTTCATTATGGAAATTCCAGTTACTGATAATTGTACTTATAATTATTTTAAATTGTACTCCTTACCAATTTTCCACCAATCCGAAAATAAAACCTTTGCCATTTTCCCTAAATATCCTTACCTATTGGCGAAAGGGATGAAATACTTACCAATTGCGAAACCGTGCCGCCCGTTATCTACTGGCGACCATTTTCTATGTTCTGCAGACAACCGAGCCCTGTACCATGAGCTCACTTGTATGGAGCAGCTGATGAAATTTGACGATGACCCCACTTGCTGTACGCCGCATCAGGTCCACATTGAGAAGGTCAAAGTCCAGCAAGTCAACTCTGATAATTGGATTTTATATAGTAGACTGAAGACTACTCTAATTAAATACTGTGACAACGAGGTCAGCACCAAGCAACCTGTATTCGGAACTTACCTCGTGACCATCGACGAGCCATGTAATTTGGAAATCAACGGAATTCGTATGGGTCACCGTATCATCATAGAATCAGATGTTGTGGAGCCGATCCCGATCCTCGTCTTACCGCAGCTACCTAAGAACGCGAGTCTATCCAGTGCACGCGCACTCGACATGAAGGGTATCAGCTTAGATGAAGTTAAATTCATGGCGTACTCTTTAAAACATAGTGCAGTGATCGAAAGTGTTTTAAACGAAAGGAAAGACTTTAGCTTCGGTGAAAATTTAGGATACGTAACTTTAGGATTAGTTATCTTTAGTTTTTTCATGTTTTTATTGTATGTGTATCGCTTAAAATTGTTTAGATTCCTATTTGATAAGAAAAATTATCGGAACAAATCCCAAATCGATCCAACCGATAATTTTCCTCTTAGGGATGGAGGAGTTATAGTTACGCCTAACCCCTCTGCCCTAGATTAATTTAGACTTATAGTTTTGCTGCATTTACAAATGCACTTCTTAGAATTTAAGCTTTGTTTCATCTTAGCCAACACAGCAGTTCTTGCATCGACTATCGTGTTGGCTCTCTGTACTTTGATTCATTATTAAATCCACCTCAAATCGGTGCGAACGTAATCCTAGTTTTAATTTAGATTTAATCAATTAAAATTACATATTTTTAAAAATCTAACTTCGCGTTCCCGAACCAAGAGTACGTTGACAACTGCAAAAGTTAAAAAAAAACTGAAAAGCAGTGTCAGCGCCCTTTTCCAAAACCAAACTGAACAACGTTCCAGCTTATAACAAGTCGATACAAGGAAATGTTTATTCTAAATATGATTATGATTTTAAGTTGAATACTGCGTGTGTGTGAGTATGTGTGTGGTGAGTGTTTGTGTGGTGTGTGTGTGTGTGTGTGTGTAGATGTGAGTGTGTGCGCGAGTTTGTGTGTGAGTGCGTGAGTGCATACGTGTTCGCTTGTTGTTAAGTTTGCTAGGTAGGAGAGATCAAAATAATCTCGGTATCATCGTACGTTAGTGACTGAAGCCAGGTTTTGCATTTAATTTTACATCTGTGGAATGACAGCGGATAAATGTCAATAGCTTTGTTTACTCTGTTGTACAAAGGACAGCTTATATAAAAGTAGTGTCTTCCAGCTAGGGCAGTTCTGCGGGGCTGTATGCTGCAAACCATATCAGAGCGACGCTTAAGAGAGCTCAAAACTGGATCGAAAGAAAGTTCACCGTGTTTCCGCAAAACTGTCGCTAGGACAAATAGTTGACGCACTGTAAGAACTTCACAGATCGAATATAGGGTAGCAGTGGAAAAGAGTCTAGATTTAGAAGTCATGACCTTCAATACAGCTCTCTGGGCTCTTTCCACTCTCAACATGAGAGTCTTAGTAGAACCGCCCCATGCAGTTATACAATAGGATAAAACCGATTGAGCTAGAGCATAGTAAACCATTTTAAGGCAGAGAATGTCAGAGCTGTTACGAAGTTGCTTAAAAATGTACATTAATTTTCTGATTCTGGACACTGTACACTCAATATGCGGCACCCAAGACATAGTTCTATCCAACCTGACACCTAAATATTTAATACTTAGAGTGCGTTCCAATTTGGGACAGTGGCATGGGTTTGGTCCTGCTGCAGAACAGGCATGGGCACGAAGAATGAAAGAGGAGGGAGGTTGAGTTCTGATACTAGGGGAGAAAGTTATGAATTTAGTTTTAGGAACATTTAGAGTAAGAAGGTTCTGTGAGAGCCATGTCAGGACCGATTTAAGAGCAGATTCCGCAAGTGAGTTAGCCTCTGCCCAGTCGTGACCTGCGATTAGAAGAGCTGTATCATCAGCATACGTAAATATACTGCAGTTCGGGAGAGACAAATTGCACAAGTCGTTAATGTATATAAGAAAGAGAGTGGGTCCAGGAACACTGCCCTGCGGGACACCGAAACTTATTATTATAAAGATATTATTCATACAAAATACCAAAATCGCGATGAAAAAATGTGGGGTTCTCATACCTACCAAATATGCAAAAAATCATTAAAATCTTCTTTTTTTTTATACTTTTTACTTAGACTTGCGTTTGACCACGATCTCGCCTGATGGTAAGCGATGATGCAGTCTACGATGGTACACGCTTGCCTAGAAGAAACCTATTTACTCGCGACTTAAAGACACCACAGGACTCTGGCAAGGCATTCCAATCTTTGGCGGTGCGCATAATAAAGGTCGAAGAGAACCGCTTTGTGCGAATGGGAGGTATTTCTACCATATAGCGGTGGCGCACCTCAGAGCGTCTTGTTGTCCGTTGATAGAATGGAGATGGTGGGATCAGGTTGAAAAGTTCCGCCGCACACTCCACGAAATGTACTAAATAAAAACCGAGAGTCTAGGCAACCTATCGTCGATGCTCCAGGCTGAGGAGCCTTGCACCAACTAGCTCATCGTTGCCTATGAGCTTCTTGGCTCTTCTCTCAATTGATTCCAGAGCGTCAAGTTGATACTTCGCTGATCCGTCCCAGAGGTGAGAACAGTACTCCAAACACGATCGGACTTGTGCTTGGTACAAGTTGAGCAACTGTCCTGGTGTGAACTAGTGCCTCACCTTTGCGGTCCACCTGTTTCGGAGGAGTGCGACCACAAACACCGTGACACGAGATTTTTATATATTTGGAATATTTTATCGGTTAACTTCCATGCATGTTTATGATCGTGTTTAATAGGTATAGCAATACAGTAGTGCCTACAGCAACGGTCTAGTATTATGAAAAAATGCCTTTAATTTACTTATCAGGTGGTTTAATACTAACTTATATTGTTCAGTAACAGTGGGGCAAGTATTCAAACAACACGTCTCAAGATTTTACAAAAGAGTTTATTTACAAAATCACAATGTTTCTAAAGGCACATTTAAATGCTTTTGTATAAAATATGGACCATAACTTTAACCTATGTATCACCTGTGGTATCACATCATCTTATTCACAAGAGTTAATCTTAGAGCAACCAAAACATAGCAAACTCGGGACTTTGACGGACTGAATAGAAAATAATTGTGTTTTTGGCAATAATTGGCAACCCTATACGGGTTGCCAACCCTACTATATAATATAGTATCCTACTATATTAGGGGATCAAATTAATCTATTTATCATCTATAATCTATAATAAAATTATTGATATTTCTAAAAAACTATATAGCATGTTTTACTACTATACTACTACACTACTAACTACTATATCTGTTGCACAAAACGGAACGCATATTTTCTGTCATGAAGACGAAATGGAGATGAGCGTAACATGGCCAGTTTAATTTAATAAAAGCCGAATTAATGGTGTTTTTCAACTTAAAATTGGACTGCCATCAAGCATATATATGATTTCTTAAAATAGAAATATAATTATTAATTATTATTTATTGCAGCAGAGCAGCAAAAAATATTAACTAATAATAATACACAAAAAATAAATATTTCAACACACATGCTATATTTTTTTTTTGCCATCTACTATATTTCTAGAGGTAACAGCTTCGAAAATACTTTATTTGGTAGAAAAAAAGTTGGTAACCCTAGTTGTATCTGTACTTACAATGGAGTGACCTGAAGGCGGTATAACATTTAATAGCTGTAAAAAGCTACCAACTTATTTAACTTATAAATCTATTCAGAGGACTAACGTTAATTCGGAATCTACAAACGCTAGAACGCCAGTGAATTTGCAAGAGCGAGAAAACATATCAGTATTATATAAGGTGTTGCAATTTAAACTACAAATAATGACGGAGTATATTTTTGATACCATATATAATAAATAAATAATGTTTTTTTTAATAAAAAAAAAATGTGTATTTGTGCCTAACATGTAGGTAGTTACCGCCCTGCCGCACGCAATATACACGCTTTGTTGACTGATTGGGTACATTGACCGGATCTGGTAATTGACTGGATAAGAGCATTCAACTAGCGGGGTCGTTGAATGGCTCGTGGTAACTTGTTAGTTATCTGTGGCATCGTGTAATAAGCTAGTTCTCTAACATTTCGTCGAGCAGTATTATATCGATTTTCTCAAGATTTTTATAATAAAACAAGAACATTTATCAAAAAGAATTATCGTTAGTAGATAAGCCGCTATTGTCGCAAGTGGCTTCATAACAGCCACGATTAGTTCGAGTTTTGTTCCTGTCCCGTTTAGTTTCGTTCGACGTCGTCCACCGGAACAGGATGTGCTGGCGGCACTTTAATAGGTTTTCCATATTTTTATAAAATCTATGATGCTTCCTATGAAATCTTCACTTATCTAAAGCCTTGGTTGGGATTTTAAATGCTATGTATTTTCTATAAGAAATAAAAAAAAAATTCTACATTATCAACGCTGCAGTACTGGACGGAACCTTGCCCGTAGATATTGCCTGCTTAGTCCATCTTATATTGAAAAGCAATCCTTGAACTGTTGACATAAGAGTAATAATTTACAATACAATGATAATAGATTGTTCAATATACGGACTGGATTCCTTCAATCTTTTACAGATCATTAAAAACAAACAAAAATGAGGTATTTCATATCTACTCCTTAATAAAGTACCCTAGAGCTTTCAACTCTTTATCAAACTGCTCATCTCTATACTTCATAATCTTCTTCAGCCATACTCCGAAAGACACTGAATTCCTGCAGGTTCCACCATACCTTGGCGAAAGACATTCCTTATCTATATGACTTTGGAGAGACTTCAAATCGCTGCCGTGGAAGAAGATTGTGCTCCAAGCTTTCTGGGGGATGAACCGTTTGAAGATGTAGAAGAATGTGTTGAGGATCCAGGAGTAGTTGATGATGTGACAGGATCTGAGGCGCGCGGGGAATGCTAGCTGGAACCAATATAATACAAAAATTAGGATGCTGGTAGGCTAACGATATCTAGATGACTTCTGCGTTGCGGTGCACTGTGACGCAAAAGGTTATGGGTTCATTTCTTCTTCTTCATCATCATCATCATCATATCAACTATAGGACGTCTGCTGAATATAGACCTCTTCCATGTACTACAGAGCGACCGATTATGTGCGGCCTGCATCTAAAGAATTTCAGCAACCTTTATTAGGTCGTAATTCCATTTGTGAGAGCGCGTTTTCTCCACTTGAGAACGGACAAAAAGGTTCTACTCTGGCTGTAGGATGAATGATTGCATGATCTGCAAATATTTGTTATAGGAGTATTTGATCATTGGGTATCTCTAACTAATTTTAAAGCAAAGACGCTATCGTCGTCTGTTGAACGCTGATCTTCTTCAACGAAGTTCTTCTAAACTACGAAACGGATTTTGTAGGGTTTTTTACTATCATTTAGAGATTATTTTGGATAGGTTTGTTATGTAGAATACATGCATATTATATATTTTATAAAAAGCAGAGAAAAGTCAATATTTTATAACCAAGACGTAAAAATTTGGTACTTCTTCAAAGCTAATTAAGGGTTGACTTGCTAGTTTCTCGTATTTAAACAAAAATCTAGACATCTCGTTACATTTCTTGGCTTGAGAGCACAAATTATGTTCTATACATCTAAGCAAATTGCTAAGAACACAAACGAAAAAGTTATGCACAAGAACTCATCTTCGAGTTTGATTTGGCGGTCAAATGCTTTCACAATCACTTTCTGTGACTCATCTTAGGAGCCACCAACCGTATTTTTCGAGATGTGGTTAATTAATTCCTTTTAATGAAAATTGATAATTAAGATGGATTGTCATATTCAGGGGCCGCCGGTAGGATTTCCTGTCACGCTAGCCATACTGATATCATCCGCAGGGCTTTTTGCAGCGTCTACGTTCCAGCCGTTCTCGAACCGAACGGTCCGATACGGGACGATGGTAAGAGGTCTGACGGTAAGACTCTTATACCTTGGGAGAAGACAAGGCATTTGGTGTGGGACGCCACGTGCGTCGATACCCTTGCGCCATCTCATCTGTCTGGTACAGCAGTTGGGGCCGGTGCGGTGGCAAAGCCAGCCGAAGATCTCAAGCGGCGCAAATATGGAAGTCTCGACAGAGCTTACGTATTTGAGGCATTTGGGATCGAGACCCTGGGTCCATGGGGTACCGGGGCCCATCGCGTTTTCAAAATTGTTTCTGGGAGTCTGATCGAAGCGACGTGTGATCCGAGAGCTGACGCTTATCTCGGTCAATGCATAAGCATTGCAATTCAGCGGGGAATGCAGCCAGTGTCTTGGGACACCTCCGCCTGGTAGTGATCTGGAGCAGTTGAGCTAGCTATAGATCGTTTACAACGGTCCTTAGATGATTCAACTGTTTCTTCTGTATTTTATTGTAAATACATAATTGTATATTTTTACCACTAGTATATTATAAGTATAATTAAGATATTTTATGATATTAATTCAATTCCTTTGGGAAACCGGATGATATAAATGGATTTTCTGTAATTATGATATTTCGTAGAACTAAATAAGCAACTAAATTTTGTTGTTTTTCTCAGCAATAGACTCAAAGGTATTAAAATATCCAACTAAGGTTTCTTAGATAATTGAGCAACACGCGGTAAAATTGACGTTTCATAGTAATCCTTGTGGTTTTAATCTAATATATAAAAATCTCGCGTCACTGTTTTAGTGGTCCGCACTCCTCCGATACGGGTGGACCGGTTTTAATGATTTATTTTTGTGTTGAAGGTAGGTATGAGAACAGGTCGTAAAGTATTTTTCACCCTCCTACCCCCCCCCCCCCATTTTTAAATCGCGATTTTAGTATTTTTCATTATCTATATCCATATAATTTAACGGTCGTTCATTGACGTGAAGTCATTTACATGAAGTGTCGCGTCACTTTGACAAGAGTGTTTTATATAGTTTTTATCCCGAATTTCCCACGGGAACGGGAAATTTCGAGCATGCTAAGCCGCTGGCGGGTCAGCTAGTGAATAAATAAACATTGATCTTTAAGAATTGCTGCCCAACGGGCCCCTCTATTGGGCGCAGGCCAATGACTGCATAACGGTCGCTCTAGAAATGTTCTGCACTGACTATGTTCTGCAGGTCAATTCAATTAAATTCATTTATTT
Organism: Philereme vetulata; assembly: GCA_918857605.2. NCBI lineage: Eukaryota > Metazoa > Arthropoda > Insecta > Lepidoptera > Geometridae > Philereme > Philereme vetulata. The sequence goes on from OU975462.1 coordinate 4,494,192, forward strand.
CATACCATGGGTACATAATAGAACACTTAGTTACGTCAACTTCACTGGTAAGTCAGTGGAATTCCTATGATATGATGATAATGATATATAAACAGGGTGAATTGTTATCTGTTTCTCAAAAACAGGTAAAGTGAACTAGTTTACTGCGATACAGTAGGTATTCCCTCGGGGCAGATCCCTTTTCCAAGTCTGGTAACCTATTTACCAAATATCTCAACATATTGTTTTGTGCTTCGGCTAGGCTAGACAAGGAACATGTGTCAATATTATATTTTACTCGTTGGTTGAAGGTTTAGGAGAAATTGCTTTTTTTGTAGGTAATTAATTACTTAAGTAGCAAAAATATGTAATGTTGTTTAATTGTTGAATTGTCTGAATGCTTTTGTTAAATTAATTATGTCTTGTCTAAATTTGCGGTTTCTAGTTATAAATATTGCTGGACATTTCACACAGCGCTATCTAGCCCCAAACTAAGCATAGCTTGTACTATGGCAACCAGATAACTGATAGCATACTTATGTATATACTTTCTTTTTTGTAAATACATACTTTTATTATATAGAAAATCATCCAGATCCGAAACATATATCTGTAGATCATGCAAACATTTGTACCGCGGCGGGAATTGAACCCGCTACCTCCTGCGTCTCAGCCAGCTATTCGCCCACTGCACCACGGAGGTCGTCAGTTAGAGTTTTAAGGTAATTTAATTTTAACGCATGCTATACTTTTTATCGTACTCACATATTTCATTACACGCTAATTTGAACTTGTATGTTTGTTTTAAGGCGCTAACCGTAGCCGATGACCTTGAGCGAATAGGCGTAGCTATTGTTTCGGCCCCGCACCTTCCGCCATACGCATCTAACCGACCAGAAAATAGGTGAGCGCGAGGCAGACGAGCACAACCCTCCCGTACGACAGTCAGCGGTACACTGCCGCCCGTCGCCCGCGCAACCACCTTCTAAGGATACGCCCGCTAATTATTCGGAAAAATTGAATATAATTAATTGCCACGTGAAAGACCGTCGCAGCACAGCATCATATGTTCAACTTGAAGGTATAGTCGTTGCCCACATTTAAGTGAAATAAAACTTACAAAGTTTTACGTCGTTTAGAGGTTGAATCAAATTGAAAGTCGAAAACAGCTACATTTTGTTATTTTTTTTCTCATAGTAAATAAACAGGTAGAACTTTTTTGTATGTTCACTTTGCAGATAAATGGTCAATGAATGCCATATATTTTTTAGAGCACATAAAACTGATTCCTCCTTGAGGAGAAAGCCTCCAAATAAGACCAATTAGCTACTATATACGCCTTAATTAGTGCTACGTGGATTGCTATCTGTTTTGTGGATTAATAAATTAAATAAATAAATTCTAACTCTGCTGAAATAGTTTTCCAATAATCTCTTTTTCATGTTTTTAAGACAAAACGAGTCTTTTCGCGCACAGATTTATATCAAAATTATAATTTTAGTCTCGCGTAACTACGGCCGATGTAACTTGACCGAAACGTCGAGGTTAGTCAAAATTATAACTTTGATGTAAATTTGTGCGCGAAAAGACCCGTTTTGTCTTAAAAACATGACTATAGTTCACGAAAATTTAAATAGTTCTAATCTCTTTTTATCCTACCTACTGTTAGATTACTATACAAACCCAAAATGGATAAACGGTTTCTGATTTTTATTTTTGATCAGGAGTAGATCTTCGTTTCACTACAATCTCAGCCAATGGTAAGCGATTCTTCTTCTTTCGTGTCGATGTCTCAAGGCCATTTTGACCAGTACGTCACCAGGTTCATGGCAGCGTCGGAGCAGGATTAATTCCCACATCGTGCAGGGCAGGTTGGGCATGCAAGGACATGTGCCATTGTTTGCTGCTGGGCACCATATATGCATTGCGCCGCCGATTTGTCGATAATATCCCTTTTACTAAGGTTTGATGATGTGGTCTAAGATGAAACACAAATAGAAGATTTTTTTATACGATCTGGACATGGAACGTCCTAAATTGTCATTTCGAAAATTAAGTTATTGATGTTATATAGTCGTGTTGCCGTTGTTGTTCAGAAAAAAACTGTGTTGACTATTCTATACGCATACGCAAATTTCGAGCGAAGCGAGATCTCTAAATCGACTTGAGCGTTGTATGTATGTATGTATGTTTGTCCGAGGATAACTTTCGAAGCGTTGATCCGATCATCGTGAAATTTAATACATAGGTAGGTAGTGATGGCACAATTTTGGTGTGACTAAATGAGTTAAAAATGTTTGGAGGTTGTTGAGATATTGGGGTTCAAGAGGGGTAAAAAAAATGGAAATGAAGCTAACTGGTCAAATGGGACGTCAAACGAAAGGTATTTATTAGTACATTAAAACTCCGTTTTTATTTATCGTAAATTCTTTATAGTTTTTGAGTTATTAGCCATAATAAAAACTAAACATAGACAAAATTCACAGGTTACACCAGTGACCCCACAGGGCTGTAAATTAGTATGCGTGTAGCTTAAGTGATACAAATGTAGGCAAAAGTCTGAAATTCAGAATAACTGCAGTTTGTACCCCAAAAAAGAGGAACCAAATTACATGAACTCCCGTTATCTGTAATTTGAATGAAACTGTCGGTCAAGTTATTTGGTTATTTATTTCGTGACACTATTTTGATAGTCAAAGATTACAAATAGTATTGTTTTGTTTTAATCGGAGACTCGCGAGATCTCAGTTCGGGGCGAACCACTCGTTAAATCAATTTCATTTTAGAAATCTTGCATAACCGCGTAGTTAGCGACTAAACACATGTTAATTATCGTATTTATATGATTTGCCAACTGTCTTAATCATATTTAGGCGTTAACACGATTGTGGATAGTTTCACAAGTCGTCCCAAATGTCATGTTAATTTGGTCGTTAGTGTGAACATCGTAACTACATCGTAACTTACGAAATTTTAGTTAGTCAGTAAACAACAGAATCGCCACCAATATGATAAAACGGTGATATCTAAGATTTCTAGACAACAAATGATGTGTTTCGAGAATCTGAGTTCCGCAATGCTTCTTAATAACACCTGTAAGGTCATTATTGTAAACTAGCTTTCGACCGCGGTTCGCACGCGTGTTTGTCAAATAGTAGCCTATGTCTCAGCATAGGCCATAATAATCCATGTATGTACATTTTTTTATCGAAATTGGGTTAGCCTATTGAAAGCGTAACAAACAAACTCACTTTCGGATATTTAATATTGGTGCGGGCAACTGCGCCTGTCAACCGAGCTACGCCGCGTAATGCGAGGCGAGACGCGCTGCAGATCGCTCTCACCCTGATGAATTACGAATTGAACCAAAACATTGTCGATCATAACACCGACCGGTTCATGATAAATCCCGCATATAATTATTTAAATATTTAATGGCTCTGCACACGGCGTATCTTAAACGAGCGTTTGGTGCCGCAGCTTCCCAAAAAATCATACCTATGGAATGGCGTTTTCATCGCGTTAGCTTGCGTCATAAGCGCGTTTAAAATACACAGTCTGCGTAGGTTCTAAGGTCTTAGGCCTAGGGTATCAGGGCCTTTAGATTTCCTTGACAGACGCCTTTATATAATAACTGTGGCTCAAGGCGGCCACATCATAAATCAAATTTGATTTGAGTTGGGTTACAAGAGGCCGGTCTGTTGCGGTAAACAAAAATAATGGAGTTACGGCCATATTTCATTTTGGCCTCGAACACACACGGAATTCTTACCCCCATCAAACAGACGATCTGGTACGCCACGGTAGGAGTGAGGGTAGCCACATGCCTCAGAGTGATGCCTTCTAAGTCCACGATGACGGTGCCACCGAGAATCTGCATCTTCGGCTGCCGGAGTCCGATCTCGCACATCAGCATGCCGGCTCTGACAAGGTCTTCTACGGGGAATTCGGAAGGATCCCATGTTCCTGAACAGATGAGAGGAAAATTAACTCTATTGACAACTATTGATATGAGTAAAATAAAAAAATACAGACTCATGTCCTCGAGCATACTAATTTATAAATACGAATGTAACTTTGTCCCTCTGTCTGTCTGTTTATTAGATATGATTACTAACTAAAAGGCTGTACCGATCTTGATAAAACTTAACAAAGGAATACAGAAAATTTTTGCCATAAAATATTGAAAATTAATCAAGCACTTGGACTGCGCCATCGATTAGCAACTAGTAGTAGCACTATGTCGCGTTCATGAAGCTATAAGTAAAAAGGTTTTTAGAGGTAGAAACCCTCATCGTGCTCGCGTTAGACTGAGTGTCGGGGGCGCTCAGTTACTCAAAGACCTCGAAAAATCTAAGCTTTTTAGTTTAACTATGTCTATGCTTACCAGGTAATCAGCTCGTTGCCTTTAAAATGTGTTCAAATTTAAACTACTTATATTGAAAGGACGGTTTTTACGCAAAAAAAATATATCAATAATTTTTTTTTTATTATTTATCTCTAGAAAATTGATAAATGCTGCTCGACGAAATGTTAGATAACTAACGTATTGTACAATGCCACAGATTACTAAAAAGTTACTACTACCCGTTCAACAACCCGCTCGTTCAATAACCCCGCCCAGACCCGGTACGGTCAATGACCCAACCAGTCAACAGACCGCGTACGGCGGGGCGGTAAGTTCCTATACCTACATGTTAGGCACAAATACTCAAAAAAAAAAAGTTTTTTGTATTAAAAAAACAAATATTTATTTATTATTTATGGTCTCAATAATATACTATGGCATTCTCCTTGTATAGATGCTATTAGGGATACAATACAAAGTATAGTTTTACTTAGAAAACTTTCGTAATTAATTTCAATCATTATTATAAATACGGGATTTATCACGTGCCGTCTTATCGGTGTTTCGACCGACAATGTTTCGGTTCAATTCGTGAACCTTCATCAGGGTGAGTGCGATCCGCTCCGAATAACGTCTCGCCTCGCACTCAGTGCGAGGCGAGACGTTATTCGGAGCGGATCGTCGGTCGAAACACCGATAAGACGGTACGTGATAAATCCCGTATTTATAATAATGACAAAGTATAGTGTACGAAGATACAAGTTTCCTTGTCTTCCAAGATAACGAAATGCCTTTTATATGATTTACAGCCTTTCTAGAGTATATTATATTCACCTCAGCTTCAAACTACTACATAAATCAGCTGATATCTCCTAGTAACAATGTGCTAACTACCAGAAAATTATCAACCGAAGTTGAACTGTATTGCTTAGGCTTTAAAACGAACACTTTTGGAAATTTTCAACAACTATTTGATGGATGACAGGTAGGTAGGTTTTAATTTCGAACAATGGTGGTTGCATAGATGAAATCAAACGTATGGCAATAACCAGAACTGCAATGGATAAGATGAGAAAAATATGGAGAAATCGACATATTACCAAATCCACTAACATCCGGCTCGTTCGAACCCTTATTTTCCCCATATTTATGTACGCTGAGGAGACGTGGACGCTGCGAGAAGTTGAAAAGAAAAAGATATACGCTGTGGAAATGTGGTGCTGGAGAAGGCTTCTTGGAATATCATGGACCGAGTACGACTAATGTCTCTATACTCCAGGAGCTCGGCATAAAACAGCGTCTGTCAGCTTTAGTACAAACTCGCATTCTGAAGTTCTTCGGCCACGTCTCGAGGTGACACGGTCTCTATTGAGCGTCTTGTCGTACAAGGACGAGTGGAGGGCATCAGACCGCGCGGAAGGTCGCCCATGCGGTGGACCGATCAAATCAAAGCTGCAGTGGGCGGAAAACTGCATGAATGCACGAGAATGTCTGTCAACAGAGACAAATGGCGAGATATTGTGAGACGTGTAACATCTGCCCAAAAGTAATGATACAACATGTTGACCACGACCGCTGTGGCTCTGTCAAGAGCGTTACGATAGAAAAGTAATGATACAACATGTTGACCACGACCGCTGTGGCTCTGTCAAGAGCGTTACGATAGAAAAGTAATGATACAACATGTTGACCACGACCACTGTGGCTCTGGCAAAAGCGTTACGATAGAAAAGTAATGATACAACATGTTGACCACGACCGCTGTGGCTCTGTCAAGAGCGTTACGATAGAAAAGTAATGATACAACATGTTGACCACGACCGCTGTGGCTCTGTCAAGAGCGTTACGATAGAAAAGTAATGATACAACATGTTGACCACGACCGCTGTGGCTCTGTCAAGAGCGTTACGATAGAAAAGTAATGATACAACATGTTGACCACGACCGCTGTGGCTCTGTCAAGAGCGTTACGATAGAAAAGTAATGATACAACATGTTGACCACGACCACTGTGGCTCTGGCAAAAGCGTTACGATAGAAAAGTAATGATACAACATGTTGACCACGACCGCTGTGGCTCTGTCAAGAGCGTTACGATAGAAAAGTAATGATACAACATGTTGACCACGACCGCTGTGGCTCTGTCAAGAGCGTTACGATAGAAAAGTAATGATACAACATGTTGACCACGACCGCTGTGGCTCTGTCAAGAGCGTTACGATAGAAAAGTAATGATACAACATGTTGACCACGACCACTGTGGCTCTGGCAAAAGCGTTACGATAGAAAAGTAATGATACAACATGTTGACCACGACCGCTGTGGCTCTGTCAAGAGCGTTACGATAGAAAAGTAATGATACAACATGTTGACCACGACCGCTGTGGCTCTGTCAAGAGCGTTACGATAGAAAAGTAATGATACAACATGTTGACCACGACCGCTGTGGCTCTGTCAAGAGCGTTACGATAGAAAAGTAATGATACAACATGTTGACCACGACCGCTGTGGCTCTGTCAAGAGCGTTACGATAGAAAAGTAATGATACAACATGTTGACCACGACCACTGTGGCTCTGGCAAAAGCGTTACGATAGAAAAGTAATGATACAACATGTTGACCACGACCGCTGTGGCTCTGTCAAGAGCGTTACGATAGAAAAGTAATGATACAACATGTTGACCACGACCGCTGTGGCTCTGTCAAGAGCGTTACGATAGAAAAGTAATGATACAACATGTTGACCACGACCGCTGTGGCTCTGTCAAGAGCGTTACGATAGAAAAGTAATGATACAACATGTTGACCACGACCACTGTGGCTCTGGCAAAAGCGTTACGATAGAAAAGTAATGATACAACATGTTGACCACGACCGCTGTGGCTCTGTCAAGAGCGTTACGATAGAAAAGTAATGATACAACATGTTGACCACGACCGCTGTGGCTCTGTCAAGAGCGTTACGATAGAAAAGTAATGATACAACATGTTGACCACGACCGCTGTGGCTCTGTCAAGAGCGTTACGATAGAAAAGTAATGATACAACATGTTGACCACGACCGCTGTGGCTCTGTCAAGAGCGTTACGATAGAAAAGAAGAAGGTAAGTAGGTACATAAATAGGTCCAAAATGAAATTTTTATATTTTAGTTATGATAGAGTTCATTTTCTAGCAATAAATAGATACGAAATGTTTTGCTTCCAATTCAACTTAAATGTACACACGGCTACACATCAAGCTATACATTTCCAGTATAAGCTGACCTCGCATTGTGTAGGCTTTACGTAGAATGAGAGGTCAGCATATACTGGACTTGTATAGCTTGATGTGTAGCCCTGTGTACCTATAAATATATAATGCTGGACATTTCACACAGCGCTTTCTAGCCCCAAACTAAGTATAGATTGTACCTATCATAGGAACTAGATTACTGACATGATACTTAAATGCATTTTTATGTAATTATATATGTAGGAAAACTTTCGTCATGATTTACTTTAATCATTATTTTAAGTACGGGATTTATCACGTACCGTCTTATCGGTGTTTCGACCGACAATGTTTCCGTTCAATTCATTGAACATTGACATTGTCGGTCGAAACGAAACACCGATAGATAAGAAGGTACGTGATAAATCCCGTATTTATAATAATGATATATGTAGGTACTTATTTAGAACTAGTTGACCCGCCGAACTTCGTACCGCCTTGACATGCATATAACGCGGGCTGTCAATATACGTCACCCTGGTAGAATTGTAAATTGTTGTCCCCGGCCATCATTACTAACCCGATTTTATATATATATATATTTACAACCATACTTAACCATAGACAAAATTACGTTTAGCTGTCAATTACGTTTAGCTGCCATTTGCGTTTTGTTATACCACGTTTTATAGTGGCTTGTATTCTCTTTGACGTTTTATGTCACACGGGAACGCGGTCGAACGGGATAAAAAGTATCATATGTCCGTCTCCTGGTTCTAAACTACCTCCCCACAAATTTTCAGCCAAATCGGTTCAGCCGTTCTTGAGTTATAAATAGTGTAACTAACACGACTTTCTTTTAAATATTTTATATACTAGTGGTCCCGCCGAACTTCGTATCGGCTTGACATGAATAGGTATAACGCGGGCTGTCAATATAAGTCACCCTGGTAGAATTGTCAACTGTTGTCCCCGGCCATCATTATGTATGAGAAAATGAATGAATTCCACAAATAATTCAATACCAAAATTAGCCAAATCGCTCCACCCGTTCTCGAGTTTTAGCGAGACTAACGAACAGCAATTAATTTTTATATATATAGACAATATATCTTGGGATAACTCCTACCGAAGCATCTGTTTCAAACGATATTCATTTTTTTATTTACATCCTCTTTGACGATATTTGCAGCACGCATTCTGTTAATTCTATGTCAAACGTCATAAGGTTACATTATAAAAGCGCTAAGGTTAGATTATAAATAATTTTATATGGTGGTTAAGTATTCTTAAATTTTACTAATTTTGCGCGCAATTTTCTTAATATTTTCTTTCATAAGAACCTTCTCCTGACAATAAGAAATACAACAAAAAAGAATTGGCCATATTGGTCCAGGCGTTGTTGAGTTATGCGCTTACCAACACATTTTGCGATTCATTTTTATTTTATAGATAAGATAAGGCTCGGACTATATGGCATCCGGGTCTACCCGATCCTGCGAATCCGGAGCATGTCCCGGTTGCTTCCAGGTAAAATCGGGGTCGTATGGCCTCGGATCGTGTGTAGTCGATGCAGGAAAAATACAAATGTTTGGTAGTGCGATGGATTGGTCAGGGGCCGTTAAAAACGGTCCCTGACTAACCCTGATGCCATAGTAGTCCGAGCCTAAACCCCGACCCGGAACAAATATCTTTAGATCATGCAGACAGTTGTTCAGTTGAACCCGCAACCTCCTACGGCTTAGCCGGTTATCCGCCCACTGCGCCACTAAGTTCGTCACCTTTTGTAAGGGTTTTAAGCTCGGCTCAACAAGTCAAATAAGTTTTAAAGTTCTTTGTGAAAGTATTACCACTATACCCATTTCTGCCGCCAAGCAGCATTGTTGTATTTGGGTATGGTTGGCAGTAAAATTACAGGCACATGAGGTTTTACACATGAATGCCTCAAGTTGATGGACGCAGGGCAGTGCATCGTAAGGCACGTTTCTTAGGTGCGTGACCTACGAGGTCAGGTGGGCCATTACGCTTGTTCCATCTCGGTCGTATAAAAAAAGTCGAAGGATATTGAACCTTACTTACCAAAACGGAAGACCGATATTCGTCCGTAGTCGGGGTGGTCGTGGACGATGCCTTCATACGCGTCCTTAACCTTGCTCAGGCCCCAGAGGTCAACGCCCTTGTAGAGGTGGCTGTATTGCTCCTTGAAAGCGCAGTACCGAACGAGCTAAATAACGATAAACAGATAAACATTTTTATTGGTATTCAATAAATACACGCTAGCAGAGCAGAAACAAAACGGAGTCTATAGGAGCTGGTTCCTCCAGAACTCTTGCCATTGACTAGACACCACAATACAATATATAGTCCATTCTATACTAATATTATAAAGAGGAAAGATTTGTATTTTTGTGTGTGTGTATGTTTGTAATGAATAAACTCAAAAACTACTGTGCCGATTTCAAAAATTCTTTCACCATTGGAAAGCTACAATCACCCTGAGTGACATAGGGTATATTTATTGCTAGAAAAGATTAGGTATCCTTACTAAAACTTAAGTAACGTATTCCAAGGTGTAAAAAAATGCCCTAAAACGTCTTTCGTCGCATGCGCTGCGGAAACTATTGATGATAGAACAAAGTATGTTCTACAATAATAAAGAACTTATTATCAATATCAAACTACGCGTGCGAAGCTGCGGATTGGTCAGATAATAATATTATAAAGAGGAAAGATGAACTACTGGACCGATTCAAAAAACTCTTTTACTGTGGGAAGCTATACTATCCCCGGGTGACATAGACTACTTTTTACCCAACTGCGCAGAAGGAGGGTAATGTTTTTTATTGAAAAACTACGCGTGCGACGCTGCGGATTGGTCAGCTAATATATTATAACCTGAAAAACCTACAAGAGTTTAACAATCAACAAAATTAACAAATTAACTAGCCCGCGACTTCGTACCTACCGTATTTAAATTAGAAACAAAAAATGTTACGTAACGCGTTGTTCGAGCCCCCCTCCCGCCCTAGTAGCGCATCGTAACGTTTTACAAGACCCCCTCCCCCCACCCCTCCCCCAAATTGCGTTACGTTGAACGCCCCATAAACGGCTGGATAGATTTCGTGTTTGGTGAAATGATGTACCTACTCGGTGCGCTAGTCAGAATCGCAACTGTTCGGCTTTATTTTATTTTAATTATTATTTTCGCAGCAAATCCTCGTTTACTATGTAGGTCACTATCTGTTCATAGAGTAAGTCGTGTATCTAATATTCAGAAACCTCCGTAAACTTGAGGTACAAAATAGAATCAGTATACAGAATGTGCCGAATGTATACTACCTATTCTGAAAGTGGATATTTTAGGTAAAAACTGGTAAACGACTTATCTATATATAAATAATATAAAGAGAAAAGATTTGTATTTTTGTATGTTTGTAACGAATAAACTTGAAAACTACTGGTCGGATTTATAGAATGCTACATTATCCTTGAGTAACACACAACGGTTGTTTGTTTGTTACCTTTTCAGAACTCAACGGCTGCTCGGATCGTAATGAAAGGCAATGAGATAGATTATATCCTGGGAAAGGACATAGGCTACTTTTTACCCAACTGCGCAGAAGTAGGGTGATGTTTTTATTGAAAAACTACGCGTGTGAAGCTGCGAATTGGTCAGCTAGTAAATAATATACATATATATATAAAAAATGCTGGACATTTCACACAGCACCATCTAGTCCCAAACTAAGATTACAGTATAAACTAAAATACATATATGTACGTACATTTTTATTTGTAAACACATACTTATAATATTTAGAGAAACAACCAGAACCCGAACAAATATCTGTAGATCGTGCAAACATTCGTTCCGCGGTGGGAATCGAACCGGCAACTTCAGCGTCTAAGCCGGCTATTCGCCCACTACGTAGGTCGTCGGAATGGAAACATTAACCAACTTTTGCAAGATATGGAGCCAATCCATTGTCATCGGAACTGAACATATCAAATTTCAACTAAGAGGTAGATAAGAGGAAGTTACAAAGTAACATACAAACAAACATTTGAAGCTAAATAAAAGCTTGCAAAAACAAAGTATCTATATTATTAAAGTGTTCATATTAATGGGTAGAAACGCCCCTTTCTAGATTGTGTTTTAATCCAGTTCAAAAAAAGGAGGTGGATCTCAATTCGTCGGAATCTTTATTTTTTCATGTACCTATAATATGTTCCTCGATTACTCGAAGATAACACCTGGACCGAATCGAGAAATTATTTTTTTGGTTAATACGATATACTTCCTAGGTGGTCCCATTGCCACCAAGTCAGGAACAGACGATGGGATCCCAAAAAAATCGAGGGCAACCCTCAAATTTCATAGGGACGCAATTCGGTTTTATGTTTTTACCTTGGAACTCCGTCATTTATCAACAGTTTTAGATTTTTTTTTTGAGAGGATATACTTTCATGTTAGACTCATAGAAATTTTATCAAAATCAGTTCAGTAGTTTGGTTAAGTCTGTTATATTTTTGTTAAAACGTTGCTTGTCTTAAACATCCTGTATAGAGGCATCGTGTATTATTCATACCAGTTTGTGAGCCCTCGCCGGGATGAAGTTCCTGGCTCTCAGAAACCGGAGGAGGTAGGCGTCGTCTGTCCTCAGAGGGTTGCATTCACCACGCTCTGTAAATCGATAGATATAGACAAATATATATGTCAAAAATATATATGTGTGACAAACTTATGTATACGTGATAAATCCCGTATTTATAATAATGAAATTAAATACTTTTTAGAGGGTGTTTAAAAAAAGTAAGGAATTTAGTAAACAAGTGTTCAAGGGAAATGTCCTTGAACACTTGTTTACTAAATTCCTTACCGTTTTTTGAGTAGGTTTTTTTTAAACACGCTCTAAACAATATTTAACTTCATTATTATGAATACGGGATTTATCACGTACCGTTTTATCGGTGTTACGACCGACAATGTTGCGGTTCAATTCGTGAACCTTCATCATCTGATAAAAGTACGTGATAAATCTCGTATTAGTAATGATTGAAATAAGTATTTACTGTTTATGTTGTGTTGGATCTTTGCTCATTAAAAATATAAGGTAGATGAATTCTGTTTGTCATCCGCTTTTTTTACGGCTACCGTCGTTTTGAAAAAGGTTGGTCGGCGATAACTGCCGTGCCTCGCCCCGCGCGCTCCTCCGCGCCGCTTCTTGGCAGCGCGGGCGCCGACCAGTTGACTTGCACGACCTCACCATGCTGGCCGCGTTCTTACCTTCTGAAGAAACTATTCCGTGAATAGACAAGTTTTAACTCTATTTTGTAACTCCTGTGAACGAGACGTTCTCGTGAAGTGCTGTGCATTTTCAATAGTGCCTCAGAAGACATTCCATCATCAGGACACTAAGCTGAACAAGTCCACGTCTAGAAACGTGCGGTTTGAAGTAATTAAGGTAGGTGGCATTCCTTGTTCGTCTACTTTGTATAATTGAGCAAAGATTCTTCTTAAGCATACCTTAATGTACCTATTTTACACTTATTACCTATATCAATTTAAAAGGTCCTTCGATATTATTTAATCTTATTTACCAGCGCCCTATATTCGAGCCGGATATAAGTTTCTTATTTTACTCCCTTAAATTCATTACTGTCCTAAACCAAACTTTCCACGTTGGTTAGCGGTTAGGATAGAACGCCATTTTGAATAAAATACGTTGCCGTGCAACTCGTTTATTCATTTTGTGCACACAAACCGTGCTTGTTTCCTATAGAATTTCGTAAATTCAATCTTATTTCACATCAAACATAGGTATTTTATCATCCCTGTATACCTAGTCAGGTCATAAATTCTGTCACATGTTTAATATAAAATAATTGAAACAAGTTTATTCATTATGTAACCATTTATATACCAAAATGAACTTAATAAAACATAAATTCTTATGACACTAAATTTTATTCAAAATGACCTCCGTGATTTTGAATACAGGCCTTCAATCTGCGCGGCCAGTCGTCTATCGCAGCACGAACGAGGTCCATGTCAATATCGTCTGCCTTAATCAAGGATGTCTTGAGTGACTCCAAATTGGGATGAGGCTTTGAGCACGCCTTTTCCTCTAAGTGTTGCCATATCTTGTAATCTAACGGATTCAAATCTGGACTGGAGGAGGGCCAGTCTTCGTGCCGGATGAAGTCGATTTCACGCGCCGCCAGCCAGTCTTGTGTGCTCTTCGCTCTATGAGCTGGCACCGAATTTTGTTGGAATACCCAGTGCCTGTTATTGAACATGGTATGAGAAACAGGTTCCACAAGGTTCGTCAGGACTGTATTTTGATACACAACTGCATTCGTTTTTACACCTTTCTCACAAAAATGTACCTCTGTTAAGCCCCAATAAGAAACTCCCAACCATACCATGAGCGAGGATGGAAAATGACCTCGTTGGACACGCGGAATACGGTTGCTCGCTTCTTCACTACTGTGTGCGTACACCTTATCATTTTGTTTGTTGTAGCTCTCTTCTACAGTAAAATTTTTTTCATCCGAAAAAAGAATTTCCCGATATTTTTTTCTGCGTACCGCTTCAACAAAGCGCGGCATCTCTTCAGTCTCAGGTCCATTAGACGAGCATTCAAACGATGTCCTGTTTTTCTTCGATATGCCCTAAGCCCTAAGTCTTCATTTAACACACTTTTCACCGTGGTTCTGCTTAACCCCATCTGAAGGGCCAACAGCTGCTTCTCTGCTTCTGCTTACGTTTGGGATTTCTTTGAATTCGCGCCTTCACAGCTTTTATCACTGCTGGAGTCCTAACAGACCGAGGGCAACCACTTCTTGACCTGTCATCTACACTAGAGTCTTCATTGTATCGTTTGATGGTGCGATAAACGGATATTTTGGTTATATTCAAATTTTTCAGTATGTCAAAAATTTGAATTGGCGCGTAACCACAACGATGCAACGCAATAACTGCAACACGATCTTCTTTAAGCGTCCACTCCATATTTAAAATTGAGTAAAATTCTAAATAGTATACATTTTTATTTTCATGAACAATTCGAAACTATTTTTTTTTTTAGATTTAAGATTTATTTATTTCACCTTAATTATAACATTGGTTGTTACAGGCATGTCAATTTTTACATTTTAAAACTTATAATAATTAAATTAAAATAATATAATTTAAGATCATGTCACCAAAAATAATAATGATAATACCTATAATTATAAATAAAAGTCATAACAAAATACTGAAACACAACAGATAATTCGAATTCTATAAACTATTTTGTGGCCAGCATTCTACAAGAAAAGTTTTTACTGGGTGACAATACTTATGACCTGACTAGGTACAATTTAATATAAAATTTCTACCACTTCTGAAGACAAAGTTTCCTCCAAAAAGGAGTTGGAAACCGTTAAAAATATTAACAAAAGCCTTGCAAAAAGCAACGCATTTATTCGCGTTTGCAACAAGTATTTGATTTATCAAAGAAAATAGATACACATCCCTCAATGCTAGATATGTTTCTCTAGCGTGCCTCAGAAATAACCTCACTACGTGAATCATTCGAAAGTATTTGCATGGAAATAAAAAATTGCAATTACAATTAGAACCCAATACACAATTCTCAGATAGCGATTTAAATAGCTTCGACGACTTATTCTTTCGCGTGAAGCTGTGTGCTTCAAAGCATGCTTCTTCTACGGCGGACGTTCTACCGTGTGCGAAAGATAAGAATCCTAACGTCGACATTCGACCGCGTTTACTTAAACTCGAGTTGTTTACATTTGATGGGAATATTGAGAATTTCACTACGTTTTACGAAACATTTTGCTCTTTGGTGCACAGTCAAAGGGGTATCTCAAATATAGACAAATTTCATAACTTGTTATCACGCACAAAAGGTTCCGCACTTAGTATTGTTAAAAGTGTGCCTATAACTTCAACTAATTACGAAGTAGTGTGGCAGTCATTGCTTGATAAATATCAAGACAATAGAATGCTTGGAGGTAATTATCTAGATAGGATGCTTAACTTTCCCGCGCTAAAGTCGGAGTCTCCCGCTAATTTAAATAATTTTATTGAGACTTTCGATCATTCGTATCGGGCAATAAATGCTTTAAACATCGAGCACTTATCTAGCTATATGCTGTGTCATATAGCATTGAGAGGATTAGACCATAACACAAGAAATACGTTCGAACAAAGTATTGATCAAAAGACCATACCTACCTACGAACAGTTAATGTCCCATGTGCATAATCAAATAAAGATTTTAGGACATTCCCAAGTTCATTCCAGTTCTAATGTAACGCAAATTAGGAATCCTACCCCTAAAAATACGACCAAAAAATCGAACGATAATTACAATAGAAAAGCATTTTCTTCACAGACACAATCGAAGAGTAATAATTTTAGTAATATTACTTGTGCACAATGTGGTAAAAATCATATGATCTTTCGTTGCGTACAATTCCGTGAATTGACTCCCGCAGACCCCTCAAAGAGTCAGCCGTGCCGACCATTTGAAATTGTGCCACAACTGTCTTAAACAAAACCATTCATCTACAGATTGCCTAAGTGAATTTAAATGTTTTACATGTAATCAGCATCACCATGCATTATTGCATCTAGACTCGGGAACTAAACCTGCGACGCGAGCCGTGCCCGCACACAATAGCAGCGCAGACCCCATAGCTATAGGTAGTCACACCGCGCACGCTAAAATATCGCACTCGTCTAGCGTAAACAACATGAAGAATTATGTCGTTCTCATAGGTACGGCTATAGTTAATGTTATTGACTCGTTTGGTAATCCGCAAGCTTGCCGTGTTCTTATCGACTCAGGCGCTCAATCGAACTTCATAACTTTAAATTGTTTAGAACGGCTAGGGTTGTCACGTCAATAATGTCCATTTAATATTTTTGTTTTAGCCGGAAATAGCGTAAAAACCTTTGGCATGACATCATGCACGATTCGCCCTAGACATCGTGATAATCCAACATTTAAAATCGATGCTATTATATTGCAAAAAAATACTTCCAAAATACCGGAAGAGGTTTCCAATCAGTACAAAAACCTTCTGTTAGCGGATCCGTATTTCTACAAAAAATCCCCCATACATATTATCCTTGCAGGTGACATATTCCCTGACATCTACGACGGGAATAAAATTATTGTGAGCCCTACACTACCCGCTGCGCTTAGTAGTGTCTTTGGGTTCGTATTGTGTGGGAAGATTGAAGTACCGTGTACTTCCGATGATTTCACTAATGTTGCAACGTCTTGCAATTTAGTGTCGTACACTAATGACAGTGAAACCATCAATACTCAACTCAAATCATTCTGGGAAATAGAGGAGTCGACGTGCGACAACCCTATCAGCCCAGTTGACAAACTTGCCGAGGAAATATATTCTAAGCGTCACTATAGGGACGATACCGGTAGGTACGTATCACCTATCCTACTGGACCCTAATCGCACTCCCCTCGGTGAGTCTTATAACCACGCCGTGCGTAGGTTACATCACCTGGAGCGACGTTGCGCTCGTTCTCCCGAGTTACATGCGCCCTACGTTGACTTCATGCGCGAGTACGAACAGCTAGGGCATATGCGACCTTATGTCGGCACAGAACCGAGTAGGTATGTTATTCCACACCACTGTGTGGTAAAATCCTCTAGTACCACTACGCCCATGCGAGTGGTATTTGATGGCTCAGCCGTCACTTCGAACGGTGTGTCACTTAATGACACATTGCTTACAGGTAGGAAGCTCCACCATGACATTCTAAAAATATTTTTTAACTTTCGCCTGTATGACATCTGTTTTACAGCTGACATTGCCAAATTTTACAGGATGGTACTCATAATTCCTGAGGATCGCTGTTATCAGCACATCCTTTGGAGGGAATCGCCTTCGGACGAAATAAAAACCTACGAACTTCTCACAAATACCTACGGGTTGCGTTCGTCAGGATTTGTAGCAATTCGCACGTTGTTACAGTTAGCTAGTGACGAAGGAAAGCAGTTCCCTCGTGCTGCTGACATACTTAATCAATTCTTTGTTGATGACCTGTTATACACAGGACCTAGCAGAAGCCTGTACGTTACAGGACGAGATCATCGCTTTATTAAAACTTGGTGGTTTTGATCTTCGTAAGTGGGCTAGTAACTCTCCTCAGCTTCTCTCCAGGATCGGCGCTGACCAAGTTGCCGCCATAAAGTATAGTGACGACACCGTGTGTTCATCACTAAAGGTATTAGGGTTAAAGTGGTTGCCCACTGATGATTGTTTTTCATTTGATTACAACATGACGGACAATACCTACACAAAACGTTCAGTGCTAAAGTTGCTTGCTAGCATTTTTGATCCGGTTGGTTTCTAATCTCCGTGCACATTTCTTGCAAAATGTATAATGCAGGATCTGTGGAAGCTTAGTCTCGGATGGGACGAACCTCTTCCTGATGATTTACGTGAGAAGTGGTCGATGTTTATCACGTCATTATCAAGTTTATCTTCACTTAAGATTGACCGGCATTTACTCGTACCTAAATTCTGCGGAGTTCACTTAATTGCATTTTGCGACGCCTCGATTCGTCAGTATGCAGCATGCATTTACGCGCGCAACGTCGATCATAATAATCACGTGAAGACTAGACTTCTTATCAGTAAAAATAAGGTAGCTCCTATCAAGCCTCTTTCGATACCGAGACTCGAACTAATGGGCGCCGTGTTGTTATCTAAATTGATCTTATTCATACAACAAAATATTAAAAACCTAAACTTTCAAGTTACTGCCTTGACGGATTCCAGTGTTGCACTCGCCTGGTTACAAACCCCTCCCTACAAACTTAAAACATTTGTATCGAGTCTCGTAGCCCAAGTAGTGGAGGTTGTACGAGCAAACAGCTGGTACCACGTGAGAAGCGAAAATAATGCCGCTGACGTATGTTTGCGTGGCGCCATGCCTACTCAGCTCGTAGCCGAGTATGAATCCTGGCTTCACGGTCCCGCCTGGTTATCTAATGACGTTCATCAGTGGCCAATAAGTACGTTTTACATTAATGAGAAAAAGGAAATTTTAGAATTAAAAACAAATGTAGATACATTTTCCGTACCGATTTTTTTTTCACACAGAAAAAGATAATTTTTCGAAAACGTTTTTCGAAATATATTCGACGTTTAGAAAATTGCAACGTATTGTTGCATGGTGTTTGCGATTTGCAAAAAACTGTCGGCTTCCGAAACACAAAGTTCGGTCGGTCCGAGTTGAATGCGTCCCATGACGTTATATTCAAAGCTACACAAGATGACTACTTTTGTAACGAAATTAATTCGATAAGAAAGAATAAATTTGTTCCGTCCTTACGGAAGTTGTCACCCTTCTTGGATGCCCATGGTTTCCTCAGGGTGGGGGGTAGAATCTCGCAGGCAGATTTACCCTACAATAGCAAGCATCCGTTGTTATTACCCAAAAAATGTCATATAACAACTTTATTAATCGAACATTTTCATAGAGTGTACTTACACATAGGACCTCGCGCTTTACAAGGAATCTTGTGTAAACGATATTGGATCGTATCCGCTCGCAGCATGATTCGTAGTATATTATCAAAATGCATCGTCTGCTTTAAGTGTAACCCTACATCGATTCAACCATATATGGGTACGTCGCCCTCTGAAAGATTAAAACCTAGTAAGGTTTTCGATCATGTCGGTTGCGATTTAGGTGGTCCATTTTACATAAAGGCAAGTCTGAATCGTAACGCAAGAATCGAAAAATGCTATATGTGCCTCTTTGTGTGCTTTTCCACAAAGGCTGTACACATTGAGGTTCTTAGTGATTTATCAGCCGATTGTTTCTTAGCCACGCTTGATCGGTTTGTAGCGCGACGCGGCCTATGCTCGTGCCTACACTCCGATAACGGAACGAACTTTGTTGCCGCTGCGAAACATTTAAAGGAAGTATGCAAGTTTTTTAATGAAAATAGCGTTTCGATCGCTGACGGCTGTGCATCACGTTCTATCGATTAGAAGAATATCCCAGCTTCAGCGCCTTCGATGGGCGGACTGTGGGAAGCTGGTATCAAATCTGCCAAGCGTAATCTTCTTCGGGCGGTGGGTGAAAGGGCACTCACCACAGTCTTCTGTAAAATCGAATCGGTCTTAAACTCGCGTCCGTTATGCCCATTATCTAACAACCCTGATGAATTTGAGACGTTGACTCCTGGTCATTTTTTTGATAGGCCAAAGCTTACTCGCCGTGCCTAAGTATAATTTGGACGATTTAACTATGAACCGACTGTCACGTTGGCAGTACGTGCAAAGGATCTCCCAAACGTTTTGGAGGAAGTGGTCTGATGACTATCTGCATACTTTGCAGCAAAGAGCAAAGTGGTTCACATCGCCTCCCAATCTCAAAATTGGTGACCTAGTTCTCATCAAATCTGAGTTAACTCGCCCGTTTAACTGGGTCCTAGCTAAGGTGGAACGTCTCCATGAAGGTCCAGACCAAATCGTTCGAGTTGTTACTTTGAGGACGCAAAGAGGAACTCTAAAGAGGCCAGTAAGTAAACTGAGCCCTCTTCCCTATAACAATTAAATAAACCTACTTTTTTTTTATTAGCACTTCTAAAACGTATCGATTACTTAAATAATTATAACTTAACTTACTTATATTTATATTATATATTTGTCTGCCCTATAGGCAATACTTCTACCTCTTAATATTTCATTTTTTTTCATGAAATTATTATAATAATTTCGGTGAGGGGTATGTTGGATCTTTGCTCATTAAAAATATAAGGTAGATGAGTACTGTTTGTCATCCGCTTTTTCTACGGCTACCTTCGTTTTGAAAAAGGTTGGTCGGCGATAACTGCCGTGCCTCGCCCCGCGCGCTCCTCCTTGGCAGCGCGGGCGCCGACCAGTTGACTTGCACGACCTCACCATGCTGGCCGCGTTCTTACCTTCTGAAGAAACTATTCCGTGAATAGACAAGTTTTAACTCTATTTTGTAACTCCTGTGAACGAGACGTTCTCGTGAAGTGCTGTGCATTTTCAATAGTGCCTCAGAAGACATTCCATCATCAGGACACTAAGTTGAACAAGTCCACGTCTAGAAACGTGCGGTTTGAAGTAATTAAGGTAGGTGGCATTCCTTGTTCGTCTACTTTGTATAATTGAGCAAAGATTCTTCTTAAGCATACCTTTATGTACCTATTTTACACTTATTACCTATATCAATTTAAAATGTCCTTCGATATTATTTAATCTTATTTACCAGCGCCCTATATTCATCCCCAACATTATGTGACCCTTATTTTTGCCGCCTGAGACGCAGGACGTAGTGGGTTCGATTCCCACCGCGGAACAAATGTTTGCATGATTTACAGATATTTGTTCCGGGTCTGGTTGTTTCTGTATATATTATAAGTATGTATTTACAAAAAAAAAGTATATAAGTATTCTATTAGTTATCTGGTTTCCATAGTACAAGCTCTGCTTAGTTTAGGGCTAGATAGCGCTGTGAGAAATGTCCAGCAATGTTTAGTTATTTATTTTTAGCATTGAATCAACTTTCTTTTAGCACGACAATAGGTTAGTTTTTGCCTATAGTCCAAAGTTCATGACATGTACTAAGGTAGGCCTTTGTAAGTATTTATATTTGTAGGAGGTTATGTCAGAAACTACTGAAGCTGTGGCGGGTCAGCTTGTACTAGCCTGAATGAATGTAAATCAATATTCATTATTGATTCAATAGTCATTTAAAATATCTTTGATTCTCAAAAGTTTTCACATAAAGGTGAATTTATAATCTAAAAACTTTTATCTCCATGAAGAGTCGTGATTCATCTGATGTCTAATATCATTAATGTAAGTATAAGTAGCACGTTGAAGTGGTGCACGACGGATTAGCACGTTGAAGTGGCAATGGGCAGGCCATATATCGCGCAGAACAGATGGTCGATGGGGCCGAAAGGTTCTCGAGTGGAGGCCACGGACCGGCAAGCGCAGCGTAGGACGTCCACCCACAAGATGGGCAGACGACTTGGTAAGAACCGCAGGTCGGCGTTGGATGCAGGCCGCTTCCAACCGCAGTTCCTGGAGATCAATGAGGGAGGCCTTTGTCCAGCAGTGGACGTCCTACGGCTGATATGATGATGATGATGAAGTATAAGTATGTAAGTTCATATTTATTTATTTTATATATGATAATTATTTATTTAAAATTATTTATGTACCTAATATGTATGTATATAACTATTTAGGGTTAAGTAATTTTTCTTTTTCTATTATTAAGTTTATTCTTTTTACATCTCGGCCAATCTTCCATCCTCTCCATCCAAACGTTGTCTGGAAGAGATCGCTTTGTTAAGCGATAAGACTGCCCATTATGCTTACTTTTATTCGTTTATTTGTTAAATCTGTTGTGTCTAGCATTTAAGGAATTTTCATTCATTCATTCATTCGAATGTGGTGGTTCTAGGCCTGGTTAATAGGAATTTTAATTGTTCATGTACATTTAAGTCACCTACATCACTTTCAAAGGTATTTATGATGTTAACTGTTGTTTTATATTATATACTAGTTCATATGTACCTACTGATGTCTGACACAGTTGCTGCCCTGCACGCACGGCAATGGCACCACGGAAGAACAGCGCTGTAATGGTGTAAATTTTATGCTAGTACAGCATAATGCTGAGCGGCGACCCTGTTTGCTTTCACATTAGCAATATATTCTCTTATTATTATGTTAAATGTACCCTTGTGATGCAAATTAAAGGTTTACAGGATTCCGTACCCAAAGGGTCAAACGGCACCTTATTACTAAGGCTCCACTGTCTGTCTATCTGTCTGTCACCAGGCTGTATCTCATGAACCGTAATAGTTAGACAGTTGAAATTTTCACAGATAATGCTGCTGTAACAACAAATACTAAAAACAGAATAAAATAAATATTTAAGGTTAGTTATATATTCACTTCAAAAGTAAACAATTAAATTAAAATAAAACAAATATTAAAGGGGGGGCTCCCAATACAACAAACGTGATTGTTTTTGCTCGTTTTTGCTCGATATTGATAACAGGTAGACGCTTGAAATATTCACATAATATTGAATTATATTATTCAGTTTAATAATAAATAATTAAATTAAAATAAAATTAATATTTAATGGGAGCTCCCATAGAACAGACATGATTTTTTTGCCGTTTTTATAGATAATGGTACGGAACCCTTCGTGCGCGACTCCAACTCGCACTTGCCGGTTTTATTTAGTTTGCTTACTAAATAATAATGACGCTAGAATATTGCCTAGTAAGTCAAATGCTAACTGACACGTGTAGTAGTCCGATAGCGCATCAGATCATGCAAATGTGCGAAAGTGCTTATAAATTCCGTCTATTAGCAAGTGTACGTGTCATAAATTTCCTGATAAAACGAATAAAATCATGCTCGTAAACAAATTGCATTATTCGCGTATTGCAAGTTTATGCTGTGAGTATTTAAATATGCATACATAACATTATATAAGTTCGACGCAGGCATAAATAAGAGCTTCACTAATGTCAATAAATTATATACAATTTGCATATTTCAATGTAAAACCCATAAACGGCCTAATAAAATTATGTAACTTTGGTGACAATGCAATAATATGGTACCATGTAGAGACGGATGCTAGACAACGGAACTTCTTAAAAGATTATAGTAGGCTACTAGTGGTTGGGCTCATTTGAATTCGATATCGATGATGAATTATTATAACATATTCTTTTGAAAAAGTATTTTTTTAACAAAAAAAACGTGTGTGCTTTATACTGAAGTAAAACTTCTATTTCAAAATATTAATTTATAAAATTGTTCAATTACAAAATTGTCTACACGTCTGTGGGTCGCGTCGATCAGTCTATGTTCATTCTGGACAGACGCAACTCGCACTCGGACAATAACGTTTAAAATATACGAAACGTAACTCTCTCTCTTTCTATCTTCACTATCGTACTCTCTCTTCAACTTCCATTCGCACTTTTCGTAACGCATTCACCAGCTTACTCCCCAAGTCAAGCGTGCGTATAGAAGTTTTACTTCAAAAACTTATTAAATTATCAGCACGCGTTTGGCCAGAAAGTCGCAGATGGCAAGCGATGACGCAATCTTCGATGGACCACGCTTGCCTAGAAGACGTTATTCATTCGTGACTTAAAGACACATTATTACCAGGAAACACAGACTTAGGCAAGGCGTTCCGTTCTTTGGCGGTGGGCATTAAAAAGCTGGAAAAGAACCGCTTCATGTGAGGTATTTCCACTGTATAGCGGTGACGTACCGCAAAGCGTCTGGTCTTTTTCTTCCATACCTCTTTGTCAGCCGACATTTCAGTTGTTACTTCTTTCTTTCCCATATCCTCTTTCACACAGTCCATCCAGCTCTTCTTCGGCCTTCCTTTACTTATAGAAGTGATAGTTCATATTAAAAGCTGCAGTGGGCGGCCAACTGCATGAATGCACAAGAATGTCTATCAACAGAGACAAATGGCGAGATATCGTGAGGCGTGTAACATCTGCCTCAAAAACAATGATACAACATCTTGACCACGACCGCTCTGTCAAGAGCGTTACGATTGAGAAGAAGAAGTTCATATTAGTGAGGATATGAATGTGGATGGATATATATTCATCCATCATATCCTCACTAATATGAACTTCTTCTCAATCGTAACTATCACTTCATGTATACTTCACTCACTATGTAACGATGAAAGCATCGGACTTATGGCTTAAAAATAAATTAATTTACTTTAATTAGGGTTCTAGAACTTGTCTGTTTTCTAAAAACCTAATTAAGCCTATCATAATTAAATGTAAACACCAATTAGTGCGTTCATTGAGTACCTACCTACATAACTCGAACGAATTACATTAACTTTTCTATGTGTACTGATTCTCATATCAGTGATAATTGTTAACTTTTTGAGAATAAGTGATTCATCATCATCATCATATCAGCCGTAGGACGTCCACTGCTGGACAAAGGCCTCCCTCATTGATCTCCAGGAACTGCGGTTGGAAGCGGCCTGCATCCAACGCCGACCTATGCGGTTTAACTTGAGGGTGTTGGTTGTTGCCATACTCGCCACGCTTGGCAGGCGGGTTGGCGAGCGCAGTATAAGGTGTTGAAAACACGAAAAGATGGTGCCCATCTTTCGGAGGTATCCCTTAGCAGATTCCTACTGCATCCACGGGCAAGAGCGGAGAGGCAACATTCTACTGCCGGCGCCCCACGGCGAATAAATGATTATTAAATCTAAATACATATACCTAAGGTCTAATGACTTGCTTATTGAAGGTGTCGGTAGAATAACAGCGCCGAGCTGTCGATCGGTAGCGAGGCACATACATTGTATATGTCTTGTTAATTTTTCCCTACTCACATTGTATAACTAGTGGTTCGCCCCGAACGGAGAACTCGCGAGTCTCCCATAAAAACAAAAAAATATTATTTGTACCTAATCTTTGACTATCAAAATAGTGCCATAAAATGAATTACCAAATTACTTGACCTACAGTTTCATTAAAATTACAGGTAATGGGAGATCATGTTAATCGGTTATTTTTTGGGGTAGAAATTGCAGTTATTTTGGATTTCAGACTTTTTCCTATATTTGTGTCAATACACGCATACCAAAATTTCAGCAACGTGGGGTTACTGGTGTACCCTGTGAATTTTGTCAAAGTTTAGTTTTTATTAAGGCCAATAACTTGAAAACTACAAGGTTTAAACTGAAAATAAAAACGGGGTCGAAATTTACTCATAAAGACCTTTTATTAATCGTACCATTTGATCGGATAGTCCCATGTTGTTTTTTTTACCTCTCTTGAACCCCAATATCTCAAACCCCCCCCCCCTCTCCCCACATTTTTAGCTCATTTAGTCACACCAAAATTGTGTCATAACCACCTACCTGTATACCAAATTTCACGATGATCGGATAAACGCTTCGAAAGTTATCCTCGGACAAACAAACATACATACATACATAGAACACCGATTTGCCCAGTTGATTTGGAGATCTTGCTTCGCTCGATCAATTATTATTGTTTTCTATTACTCCTATGTTTGTTGTATGTACCTAATTTTCAGTTTTCTCTTACTTTATTTTGTGTTTTTTTTAAGTAATACCCATTTAATGTATTGTGTGTGCTCTGGTAGCAGATAAATGTCTATGTCTAAAACCTTTACTAACCTCTGATTACCGATACACGGTTAAATTTAAATCACTGTTTTTCCTTCCTCGAATACTTCGCTTGTGGAATGCTCTTTCTGCCTAGGTTTTTCCCAGTCTCTACAGTATAGGGTTCTTCAAAAAGTGCGTTTTAAATTAAATAAAAGGTCGGCAACTCGCGAGTGATACCTTTCGTGTAGCAAGCGACCATAGGCTGCGATAACCACTTACCTGATTGGGCCGTATGTTTGGCACCTTATTGGTATAAAATAAAACCAGCCAAGTGCGAGTACGACTCGCGCACAAAGGGTTCCGTACCATCATCTATAAAAAAGGCAAAAAATCACGTTTGTTGTATGGGAGACCCCTTAAATATTTGTTTTATTTTAATTTAAATATTTATTTTTAAAGTGATTATACCTATATAACTAAATATTCTGTGAAAATTTCAAGCGTCTACCTGTTGCCGTTATCAATATCGAGCTAAAACGAGCAAAAAAAACACGTTTATTTTATGGGAGCCCCCCTTAAATATTTATTTTATTCTCAACAGAAATACAATATCTGTAAAAATTTCAACTGTCTAACTATCACAGTTCATGAGATACAGCCTGGTGACAGACGTACAGACAGACAGACAGCGGAGCCTCAGTAATAGGGTACCGTTTTACCCTTTGGGTACGAAACCCTAAAATAGCTGGCCAGCAAATAAGCTCTAACCAATATCAAGTACTTACCAATGATTAGGTCTCTTAGTTCAGCGATGGCAACCGGCCTGGTGATAGGGTTCTCATTGCACAGCTCTCTGGCGGCTTCCAGCAGCTCCGGACCCTCGTCTGTGTTCAGCTCCGCCTCGAAGGCTATCTCGAGGAAGCTGTCGTACATTGCGGCTCCTGGAAATATGTACGTTTATAGTCATTACTATTAGTAGGTTGGTGGGCTGGCCATATGTACCGGAGAACCGACAACCGTTGGGGTAAACGAGTTCTTAGAGACCGCGTCTGGGCAACCGTAGTGTGTGGCGCTCCCCAGCTAGGTAGAGTGAACTGAAATTGGATAAGAGGAGCCGCAGACTGGGCTCAATGGCACGTATTGGGAGAGGCCTATGTCCAACAGCGGACTAATGAGGGCTGATAAAGATGATGATGAATATTAGCAGGTCGTTATCTCCCCCTGCTGGACATATACCGCCACGCCACTCATCAGTTAACGCATTGGTTTTGCATCCATTTCCTGTAAGCAATCTTATCTATCCATACTTCTATACTAATATTCTGGACGTCTCTGGGGCGTCGTTACGCTGCCCGTTGAATATACGAAGATTCGATTGTCGTTAGTGGTCGAGGCAACATCGCCTATAAAAGGCTCCTCAGATCGCGCGGCACGCATTCGATCGTCGTTAGTGGTCGCCGCTATAGCATGCAGCGGCCACACCTTAGGAACCTAGGCTGGTAGAGGGGGGCTCGAGTGCCGAAACACTTTGTTGTAGCAACGGCGTGTTTCGGCCCTCGAGTCGGCACGGTCACTCCCCGTGCTAGTGCTCGTTGCTTCGGCGTCAACGCAATCCACCTCAAGTGGCGAGGCAACCAGGCAACTGTAGAAGGCCTGAAGGTAGCGATAGGAGTTTTTATCGTTGCCAGATACTGCGTCCTGTTCCCTTCCAGTCGTAGCGGTTCTCCGTTCCACTGGGTCAAGGGGAGTAAGGAGGAGAGGGTGCATCTGTGTACGGCGCGCACACTTATGCAACTTAATATATCCTGCGCATCTGACTTGGCTTTGTCATTCCGAGTTTAAAAAAGTCCTGGGCTTGGTCTAATACCTGGACACGGGTGGCCTAAGGAGAGGAGAGTGGTCGCTCTAGCACTGCATCGGGGTGACAGTGTGGTTCGGTAGCACTCTTTGAGACAAAGCAGCTTTATTTAGAGAGGCACTGCTTTCCTCGCTCAGCCGGGGAGGGGGCTAGAAAAGGTGCCCCAAACAAACGCTCATTCCTCGCAATAAGAATAAATCTAAAAACATGCAGATGAATATGACTTTTGGTGCGTGGAATGTTCGTACTCTTTTAGACCGACCCAACAACCTCTGCCCAGAACGTAAAACCGCCATTGTGGCTCGCGAGCTCAAACGCTATGACGTCGACATAGCCGCTCTCAGCGAAACACATCTAGCTGACGAAGGTGAGCTTGTTGAACGTGGTGGTGGGTACACTTTCTTCTGGAAAGGCACACCAGCTTCTGAGCCTAGACGGTCAGGAGTAGGCTTTGCTATTAAAACTACTTTAGCCTCTAAGTTGGAAGAACATCCTGTTGCTATCTCTGATCGTGTCATGTCCTTACGTTTCCATCTTCGAAACAATAAATACTTAAATGTTATCAGCGTATATTCGCCAACACTCGACAAAAGTGATGACGTCAAGGACAAATTTTATGAGGAAGTGTCAGAAGTGCTGACTAAAATCCGGCGCTGTGAGAAAGTTTTGCTTCTTGGCGACTTTAATGCTCGCGTCGGACGTGATTTTGAAGCTTGGCCTCGGGTGATAGGGCGACATGGCATTGGTAACATGAACAGTAATGGGCAACTGTTACTAAGCCTCTGTTCCCAATTTCATCTGGGTATTACCAATACCATGTTTAGACTCCCAAATAAATACAAAACTACCTGGATGCACCCAAGGTCCAAGCATTGGCATCTTATTGATTATGCTATAGTCCGTCAACGGGATATAGCGGATGTCAAAGTAACGAGAGTAATGAGGGGCGCAAACTGTTGGTCGGATCACCGACTTGTTGTTACAAAACTATTTTTGCGTCTTAGCCCTTGCCGTAGACCTCGCAGGGCTAAGCCTAACTGTCTCCATCTGAAAAAGCTAGAGTCTGCTGAAATATTGGCAAATTACAGGGAAGCTGTCAATACCTTTACAGCAGGCATACACCCCGAAGATGAACAGTTAGACGAGGGCTGGAAACTGTTAACTACAAATACCATCAATGCGGCTACTGAGATCTTAGGCCAAAAACCTCGTGTCTGTGAAGACTGGTTTGACGAAAATGATAATACATTGACAGTCGCCCTAGAAAAACACCGCCAGCTCCTTCGAAAGGGAAATCAGACAACTGCTTCTGAAAAAATAAAGGAGAGTACGAGCCAAATAAGGAGACTAACTCGAAACGCAAAAGATGAGTGGTGGCTGAACAAGGTTCGCTATATTCAGTGGCTTGCTGATTCGAATAGACTCGGCGATTTCTTTAACGAGATTAAAAAGTTAGTAGGAAGTCCACATCGAGTAAACGTACCACTGAAATCACTTTCAGGTACCCTCCTGGTAAGCAAAGGAGAAGTTCTTACTCGCTGGGCAGAACACTATAACAGCTTACTCAATGTGGATCGTTCTGCTGACATAAACTATTTAGCATCACTTCCTGCCTTACCACAAGCCGTAGATCTGGATCAGCCTCCTTCTCTTGAGGAAGTTATCATCGCCATCAAAGCGCAGAGAAACAATAAGGCTGTCGGCATCGATAACATACCAGGAGAACTATTAAAATATGGCGGAGATGAGTTGCACTACAAGATTTGGCAATTTTTCCAGCGCATGTGGGAAATGGAGTTCGTTCCTCCTAGTTTTGGCGTATCACTAATTTGCTCTTTGTATAAAAATAAAGGTGATCGATCTGTTTGCAACTCTTATAGGGGTATATCACTTCTGTCTACTCCAGGAAAAACTTTTGCCAGAGTACTCTTAAATCGTCTTATGGAGCTCTCTGAAAGTATATTGCCTGAAACGCAATTTGGGTTTAGACCCAATCGCGGCACATGCGAGGCCATATTCTCTCTTAGACAACTGCAAGAGAAAAGCAGGGAACAGTGTCAACCTCTGTTTCTCTGTTTTGTTGATCTGGAGAAAGCTTTTGACAGTGTACCTCGCGAAGCTTTGTGGATTGTGCTTTCGAAACTTGGTTGCACCGACAAATTTATACGCTTGATAAGACTTCTTCACGACAACATGACTTGTTGCGTAACCGTCAATGGTGAGCAGACAGAGCAATTCCCTGTCACTTGTGGTGTAAAACAAGGCTGTGTATTAGCACCCACTCTTTTTGCTCTGTACTTTTCCGTTGTCGTGAGGGAGACTTTACAAGCCAACACCGAAGGGATCCGCATACGTTTTCGCACAGATGGCAGTATCTTTAACCTGGCTAGGTTAAAAGCGCACACAAAGGTATCGTATGACCTCATTACCGAATTGATGTATGCTGATGACCTATGTTTCGTTGCGGAATCTTCTGAGGGACTCCAGGACTTGATGACTCGGCTTGACGCTGCGTGCTGTAGATTTGGCCTCAAAATTAATATTACAAAGACAGAGGTGATGGCCATGGACACTGTTAACCAAGCTCCACTGAATCTGCAAATCGATGGAAAGCCCATAAAACAGGTCGATACATTCAGATATCTGGGAAGCAGCATAACAACAAAATGCGACCTTGACTCGGAGATCAACAGCAGACTTGGCTCCGCTATGGCTGCTTTTGGTAAACTACGAGTCCAGGTATTTCGCTCCCATAACATCAAATTGAGTACCAAGATTAAGGTGTATATGGCTATTGTACTTCCTAACATCTTGTACTCGTCAGAGACATGGTGCCTGTATCGCAGACACATACGCACGTTAGACAGATTCCATCTGAAATGCCTCCGCGACATTCTTAACATCAAGTGGTCGGATCGGGTCCGTAATACCGATGTTCTACGACGGGCTAATGTCTGTGGCATAGAGGCATGTTTGGTGCGGCGTCAGCTGCGTTGGTGCGGGCACCTGTCTCGGATGTCTGATGAGCGAAGGGCGAAACGCATTTTCTTCTGTGAACTAGAACATGGTAAGCGGAAACGCGGAGGTCAGTTCCTACGTTTCAAAGACGTACAGAAGAGGCACATGAAGAGGTGTTGTATCGATCCGTCGCGCTGGGAGGCTCTCGCTGAAAAACGACCTGAATGGAGGCGTCATGTTCAGGACAAAGTGTACGAGTTTGAAGAAGAAAGGAGGCAGGAGCTAGACTTAAAACGAGATCAGCTTAAAAGTCGACCGCCGGCTGGTATCAATTACAACTACATTAATGGCGCCTTAACTTGTGTTCATTGTAACCGGACTTTTAGCGCAAAAATAGGGTACATCAGCCACATACAGGCTAAACACCTAGGCCAATAATCACAAAGTCAAGTCTCTGTAGCCGAAATCGGCTAGGAGGATTATTATTATTATTATTATAAATTCGGGGGAATGATGGAGCCTTTTACTCTTTGAGAGGCCCCTAATAATATACCTAGTCAGGTCATAAGTATTGTCACACAGTAAAAACTTTTCTTTTAGAATGCTGGCCACAAAAAAGTTTATAGAATTCGAATTACGAATTGTTCATGAAAATAAAAATGTATACTTTTTAGAATTTTACTTATTTTTAAATATGGAGTGGACGCTTAAAGAAGACCGTGTTGCAGTTATTGCGTTGCATCGTTGCGGTTACGCGCCAATTCAAATTTTTGACATACCTAAAAATTTGAATATAACCAAAAGATTCGTTTATCGCACCATCAAACGATACAATGAAGACTCTAGTGTAGATGACAGGTCAAGAACTGGTCGCCCTTGGTCTGTTAGGACTCCAGCAGTGATAAAAGCTGTGAAAGCGCGAATTCAAAGAAATCCCAAACGTAAGCAGAAACTGTTGGCCCTTCAGATGGGGTTAAGCAGAACCACGGTGAAAAGGGTGTTAAATGAAGACTTAGGTCTTCGGGCATATCGAAGAAAATCAGGACATCGTTTGAATGCTCGTCTAATGGACCTGAGACTAAAGAGATGCCGCGCTTTGTTGAAGCGGTACGCGGGAAAAAAATATCGGGAAATACTTTTTTCGGATGAAAAATATTTTTGCCGTAGAAGAGAGCTACAACAAACCAAATGATAAGGTGTACGCACACAGTAGTGAAGAAGCGAGCAACCGTATTCCGCGTGTCCAACGAGGTCATTTTCCATCCTCGCTCATGGTATGGTTGGGAGTTTCTTATTGGGGCTTAACAGAGGTACATTTTTGTCAGAAAGGTGTAAAAACGAATGCAGTTGTGTATCAAAATACAGTCCTGACGAACCTTGTGGAACCTGTTTCTCATACCATGTTCAATAACAGGCACTGGGTATTCCAACAAGATTCGGCGCCAGCTCATAGAGCGAAGAGCACACAAGACTGGCTGGCGGCGCGTGAAATGGACTTCATCCGGCACGAAGACTGGCCCTCTTCCAGTCCAGATTTGAATCCGTTAGATTACAAGATACGGCAACACTTGGAGGAAAAGGCGTGCTCAAAGCCTCATCCCAACTTGGAGTCACTCAAGACATCCTTGATTAAGGCAGCCGCCGATATTGACATGGACCTCGTTCGTGCTGCGATAGACGACTGGCCGCGCAGATTGAAGGCCTGTATTCAAAATCACGGAGGTCATTTTGAATAAACTTTAGTGTCATAAGAATCTATGTTTTGTTAAGTTCATTTTGGTATATAAATGGTTACATAATGAATAAACTTGTTACAATTATTTTATATTAAACATGTGACAGAACTTATGACCTGACTAGGTATATATGTACTAACATTTATGAAACCAATTATATCTCGACACTAGAGTCAAAAGGTCGGTTCTGTGTTTTTACGACTTTTCAGGAGAGCCAAAACAAAAATGCTACAAAACTAGATGGAGATTTATTTGTTTTTTTTTTAATATTTGGCCATTAGTTGTACCTATCATTCAGCATTAATTAAATTACTTAAACGGTAGCTAATTAGCATTAACATTAGTTATATTTACGATCTTGTGGCGCAGTGGGTCTTGTGGAGATGGGTATTCGCCGTCTGAGACGTTGCAGACTGAGGAAGTTGCAGGTTCGGTTCCCACCAAATTGTTACATGCTCTACAGATATTTGTTCCGGGTCTGATTGTTTCTCCATGTATGTCTATATTGTTATATTATAAGTACGTAAATTAAAAAAAAATATTTTATGTATTCTAGGCATGCGCACCGCCAAAGAGTGGAACGACTTGCCAGAGTCTGTGTTTCCAGATAGCTACAACCTGGGTATCTTTAAGTCGCGAGTGAATAGGTTTCTTCTAGGCAAGCGTGTACCATGCAAATGCACCTGGACCAGCGCCTAACATAGAAAAAACACCTTCAAATGAAAAGGGATCAACTCAATAAGAGATTCAAAGGTCTCTACTGGCTACTTGGTAGAAACTCAAAACTATCAGTTGATAATAAATTACTTGTTGACTGTACTGAAGCCAATTTGGACTTATGGTATCCAACTGTGGCGATCGGCCTGTACCTCTAATGTGAACTGCATCCAGCGCTACCAGAATAACCTCTTGAGAAATATTTCAAATTCACCCTGGTTCATCAGAAATACTGAGCTACATGACATACTTTGAATCAACACGGTCTCTGAGGAGATACAAGCTAATGCTCAAGCCTACCAGAAAAAGCTAAAATACTCCCAAATAAGCTGGCACAACAACTCACAAAGCCTTCATATAAGAAGCGACTGAAAAAAAAGATGTCATGCTACTTGGTGACTGAAAAAAATGAAGAGTGAGATATAGGAGTGCACTCTGCCCGACACAAAATCCACAAACAATTTGCTCATAGTTGTTATACTGATCGCAGATAATAATCGGAAAAAAATGTATTCTATCATTTATCTGGTTCCCATAGTCAAGCTTTGTTTAGTTTGTGGCTAGATAGCGCTGTGTGAAATGTCCAGCATTATTCATTTGTTTATTTAATGTATTAATCGCTGTTGATCTCAGCAATTAATAATAAATTAAATGAATAATGCTGAACATTTCACACATACTGGTTTCGACGATCTCCATGGCGCAGTGGGCGAGTAGTCGCCTGAGACGCAGGAGATAGCGGGTTCGATTCCCGCCGCGGAACAAATGTTTGCATCATTTACAGATATATGTTCCGGGTCTGGTTGTTTCTCTATATATTATAAGTATGTATTTACAAAAAAAAATGTATATAAGTATTCTATCAGTTATCTGATTCCCATAATACAAGCTTTGCTTAGTTTGGGGCTAGATAACGCTGTGTGAAATGTCCAGCAATATGTATTTATATGTATACAAAAATGTATTTGCGTGATTCTTGACGGGTTAACTAACTGAAACCAGCTTCAGTACCTACTTATATTTGTTTCTTTCTGCCAACATGTATAGCGTTATTATATTATTGTTATTGTTTTCTTTATTTGTCAGCCCAATTACAACACTCTTAGTTAATCAAATAATACAAACAATTTTCTATTTTACATTGGATGGTTAAGTAAGTAGGTAGTACACAAGTGAAAGTCAATGACCAAAAATACGAAGACACTGTCGAGTCGAGTTCAAGTTGCCGTTACAATAATGAGCCTGGCTTAAAGAAAAATTACATTGCCTTATTGGCCTTAGACAGATATACAGTGTAAACTCAATATAACGACACTCAAGGGACTGAGCATATTTTGACGTTATAGAGAGTTGTCGTTAAATGGAGAGAAGTAAAATCTGTGTGTGTCACAGTGATGTTTACAATTTGAAAGTTTGTGAGCTACTAAGAATATGACCACGTATAGATAAAATCCATCACTTCTACTAACAACAGTCTGCAGCTACACGTGCAAGCAATCCCATTTTGTAAACAAAAGAACGGATTTCTTAGAAAGTTTGGTGTGTATGATGCCGACAGTCGAGTTTATTATGGTCTAGGATAATAAAACGACAAAAGTATATACACAGCTGCGCAGATTTTACTAATTTGGCAACTTAAAAAGAACTTTTTATTACAAATTGTTGTCGTTATTGAGAGTGGGTGTAATGCTATACAGAGTGTACCATTGTATGCAAGGCAAGCTAAACCAACCAAAGCCGAGTGATTTCGACGCTTTACAGAGTTTGTCGTTAAAACGAGTGACGTTACATGGAGTTTACACTGTATATACTGTTAGAAAATATTTAATACATAGAGTTCAATATACGTAAGCTGATATTATACATGAAATAAAAATAAAACAGCCGTAGGTATATTAGACACAATAGCTGACTAGCTCGATTTCGCACGAATTAAAAAAATGTATTTATGTAATGTTGTTTTGAGATGACATATAATGTTAATAAGTTTATAATTCTTTCTCATTTTAATGTTTTTTGATCGAGCGAAGCAAGATCTCCAAATCAACTTCGGTTATAAGTATGTATGTTTATTTGTCCGAGGATAGCTTTTGAAGCGTTTATCCGATCATCGTGAAATTTAATATATAGGTAGGTGGTATTGGCACAATCCTGGTGTGGCTAAATGAGCTATAAATGTGGGGGGAGGGGGTTATTGAGATATTAGGGCTCAAGAGGGGTAAAAAAAAACAATGGGACTGTCAAGTGGCACGTCTAATAAAACGTCTTTTGGTTTAATCCTTGTAGTTTTTGAATTATTTTACTAGCCATAATAAGAACTGAACTTTGACGAAATTCACATGGCACACCAGTGACCCCACAGTGATGAAATTCGGTATGCGTGTAGCTTTAGTGGCATAAATATAGGCAAAAGTCTGAAATCCAGAATAACTGCAACTTCTAACCCTAATAAGTATAACCCATCTACATGAACTCCCGTTACCTGTAATTTGAATGAAACTGTACGGCAAGTTATTTGGCATTTCGTGACACTATTTTGATAGTCAAAAGCCGCGTCCAGACCGGCTGAGCGCCGCTCGTGAGCCGCGCTCAGACTTCCTGCTCGCGAGCCGTGGCACCCGAGTTAATTTGAGAAAAGTTCCGAGCCGGGCTCGCAAGCCAAGGTGAGCCGGTTTGAGCATTCAGTTTCTCTCCGTATAACGATGGAAAACCACGTATTATTAGCTGCTACGGATCTTCCTCCAGCAATCTACTCGCTTGCTTTTATTTAAATGAACTGGATCTTTTGACTCCTATAACATTTTGAAGCTTCCGTAAGGTTGTGTTAAGCGAATACTGTCTTCTTTATCCATTTTTGATTCACTGGCTCGCGAGTGTCGTTACGTCCGTCCACACCGGGCGAGCAGCTCAGACTGAGCCGCCTTTGAGCATGAGCATCGGCAAAAACCGACAACGCATGGCTCGGGGCCTAGCGGCGCTCGGCCGAGCCAACGTGTGCCCGAGCGCCGTCCACACCGGCCGAACTATTGGCTCGCGAGCGGGACTCGCGAGCCGCGCTCAGCCGGTCTGGACGCGGCTAAAGATTACTAATAATATATATTTTTTTGTTTTTATGGGAAACTCGCGAGATCGGTTCGGGGCAACCACTAGTTATTATAACAATGCACAGTGTAAACTTTGTGTATAGCAATGTTTTTTGAATGAGAAATAATATGAACTGATGTAGCCCTCAGGGATAGTGTAGCGTACCTACCAGTGAAGTAATTTTAAAAATCAGACAAACATGCAAACTTACTGTTTCTAAGTTCTGTTTGTTGTTTGAAAGTTTGCATGTTCACAAGCTTTACCTCATTTTAACATGTATTAGAATCGATTCAGATAAAATATTATATTTTAATGGTTGTTAAAATTTATATTCTTTACAGGATTTTTGGTAATATACTGACGATATTTGAGTGACGGTTTCTCAAACCATAAAAAAATACTTCTTGAAAAAAAAAACTAGTTATATTATCAAATTTTAAAGAAAAACGACAAAAAAGCTAAGGTGATTATTTCGATATAGCACTTACTGCCTACTCTTGCAATCGGCATCCAAAAATAAAGACTGATTTGATATCTCTTTCGGAAATGGCTGCGGGTTTTGGGTTATAAAGTGACAACAAGAGATATCTCGAGACGTCACCAATATCTGTGGTTATCTGTGGTGCTAGTAGTATCTAGTATCTGTGGTTAGATGGCTAGCAATACACGCACGGTACGCGAGAGCAGCAACACCATCCTGAACGTCATCGCCAACAAACTCGACTGTCCTCTGATGTGGAAGCTCACGCAGAGGACTAAATCGCAATTAGTAATTAAGTACTAACTCCCCTAGATTTAAGCTTTTTACTAACAAAATAGATCCATTGTTATCTGACTATATAAATAAATATTATTATGCAATAGCATAGCAAAAGTTTACTATAGTGTTGGTTTTTACACGCCAAAATAAATTTCACATTTCTATGGCAAACATTTCACATTTTTATTTATTACTAGTGGACCCGCCGAACTTCGTACCGCCTTGACATGCATATAACGCGGGCTGTCAATATACGTCACCCTGGTAGAATTGTCAATTGTTGTCCCCGACCATCATTATGTGTGAGAAAATTAATGACTTCCACAAATAATTCAATACCAAAATTAGCCAAATCGCTCCACCCGTTCTCGAGTTTTAGCGAGACTAACGAACAGCAATTCATTTTTATATATATAGACAATATCTCGGGATAACTCCGACCGAAGCATCTGTTTCAAACGATATTCATTTTTTTTACATCCTCTGACGATATTTGCTGCACGCATTCTGTCAATTCTATGTCAAACGTCATAAGGTTACATTATAAAAGCGCTAAGGTTAGATTATAAATAATTTTATACGGTGGTTAAGTATTCTTAAATTTTCTAATTTTGCGCGCAATTTTTTTATTTTTTTCTTTCATAAGAACCTTCTCCTGATAATAAGAAATACAACAAAAAAAGAATTAGCGAAATCGGTCCAGCCGTTCACGCGTGATGGCGTGACCAAGGGAAATAAGGATTCATTTTTATATATAGAGATGCTCATCAAAATAACCTCATTCATTTTTGTGCGTATATTATCAAACAGCCTATATACTCTTATACTCTAGAAGTTTCATTCGACACTGCTGAATTATTTATCGTAATCTCGTACGAACGATACCAAAATACCTTCAACGGCTGTAGTCTGATATAATTTTCCACTCCGACTATAAATGGGATGGGTTACATCTTGCGGTTGTATAACTCGGTTACATTATGAGCGTGTTATTACGTTACCTGACGGTGTAGCCACAGTTTCAAGTAATCTCTAAATTTGGTACATGCTATTTATGCTCTAAAAATATTTGTTTTAAGTTACGCCGTAGGCATTCAGGTAATATGTATACTTCATGCTTATTTGACAACCTCCGTGGCGCAGCGGGCGAATAGCCGGCCGAGATGCAAGAGGTTGCGGGTTCGATTCCCGCCGCGGAAAAGTATTTGCATGACTTACAGATATTGTTTCCGGGTCTGATTGTTTCTTTATATATTATGAGTATGTAATTACATAAAATAAAATGTATATAAGTATTCTATCAGTTATCTGATTCCCATAGTAAAAGCTATGCTTAGTTTGGGACTAGATAGCGCTGTGTGAAATGTCCAGCATTATTTATTTATTTATCCTAAAGTTTTTCCAGTCTGTTTATATGTTTATTATTGTACTAGTACTTCCGGCAGTGGCTTCGCCCGCGTGGTTCTCAATAAAAAGTAGAGTGGAGAGTAATAATCAAACCAAATCAAAACACATTTATTTGTGAACAACACCAATAGTACAACAGAACAAACACACACAGGAGACATAACAAAAAGAACAAAGAAACAATAGCTAAAACATTAACATTTAATATAAATGCAAAATATTGCAGTGTGTGTGTCTCATTGTACTCACTGCATGTGTCACAAAAAGGCTCCAACTCAGCATGTGCTGGGTTGCACTGGCTACTAGCGCTGGTCTTCCGTTAGAGCCTCTTTGAATGGACCACGGATATCCGCCTACTAATTAAACAGTTTACAACTAAATACAATTAAATATACTAAGAATAAAAATAACTACGTAATAAAATAAAATAATAACTGCTACCTATTCACCGTGAAGCCGGCGAATAACATATTTGTACGGTCGTGTTTCTACTCTCTGTGCTAGAATGTAATATTTCCACCCACTGACCAAATCCTTTGACATTCAGCCAGGTCACGAGTTAGCTGTTCAGAACATCTGAATCATTACAGCCGTTCAAGTAATTAAGCTTTTTATGTCTAAACACGTTTTGTGACGCATTCATAAGTTTGGCAAAAACAACCAACGTTTAAATCATTAACGGTATTGTTAACGGGTACCTGTACCTACACATATACAAATTTTAAAATGAATAAGATTTTAGATTCGGGTTTTTATTTGGTGTAAGTAAGAGTTACTGCTTCGCCTTAACAATATTAAAGTAACCTTACTAATTGAGGGTCATGGTACGAAATGTTAGTGTAATAACAAGCTTGCAATGCATGTGTATGTTTGTCCGGGTGGAATCTTGCAACTGAATTTTAAATCAGTTATCTTTAACCGTTTGTGCTGAAATTTTGTGTACACGCTTATTTTGGATGACAATGCATGCTTAGCTATGTGACGTTATTCTAATTCCAATATGGCGGATCATCCTAGATGGCGGACTAGTTATTTTTTCTGCACTACCACAGTATGGGTATCAAATGAAAGGGCTTGCTGAGGAGAACACGAAAACTAATACAACGGCACATTAATGTTATTCGGATGACAATGCAATATTATTATGACATGGAGCTGATCTGAAGATTGAGCCGGAAGGTGGCCAATAAAACTCTGTAATAAAACGACGCAACCCAATCGAGTTTGAGCTCGTTTGATTCTTCTTGACAAGTACTCTGGTCCTGGATGATATTCAGAGTCTAATGATGGAGCCGGAAGGTGGCCATGGGAACTTTGTAATAAAACGACGCAACCCAATCGAGTTTGGGCTCGTTTGATTCTTCTTGGCAGGTACACTGGTCCTAGATGATATTCAGGGTCTAATGATGAAACTGGAAGTTGGCAATGAAAACTGTAATAAAACGACGCAACCCAATCGAGTTTGGGCTCGTTTGATTCTTCTTGGCAGGTACTCTGGTCCTAGATGATATTCAGAGTATAATGATGGAGCCGGAAGGTAACCATAGGAACTCTGTAATAAAACCATGCAACTAGTGTTTGGGCTCACTTGAATCTGCTTGCGGTTCTGATTAAAAATTTTGTAAAGCTTGTTTTGAAAAAAGTAATTTTTCAATGAAAAACCTTTTATTAGTATATTATTGCTCTATGAGATTGAGGTTGGCCCCCGGTGTGATTATGTGAGCTTTAACTTTTTAACAAAAATATAACCGACATCAGATAACAGTAAAAACCAAACTACTCTACCAATTTTGATGACATTTCCATGGGATCAATCTAATAGTATATTCTTTTAAATAAAAAACTAATTTTCTAAATCGGTTGATATATAACTGAGTTCTGAGCTAACAAACATAACATAACATAAAAATTAACCAAACTTAAGACTTATATGGTTTTCTCATGGATGCCATTGAGGAATGAAATGAATCCATTGTACTACTGGATTAAATAAAATGAGACCACACGGTCGCACGGTCACACGAAGCACCAGCTTTCAAATAAAAAAAGAAACATCAAAATCGGTTCACCCAGTCGAAAGTTCTGAGGTAACAAACATAAAAAAATACAGTCGCGTTGCGAACCTCCTCCTTTTTTGAAGTCGGTTAAAACATTTGGGGATGCTGTTATCTAATCCACCAATCAATGTGTGTTATTTTATCTAATGAATAAAATGAATAACTTACATGAATAATTTTTTTAATGTTTTTATTT
Organism: Philereme vetulata; assembly: GCA_918857605.2. Classification (NCBI taxonomy): domain Eukaryota; kingdom Metazoa; phylum Arthropoda; class Insecta; order Lepidoptera; family Geometridae; genus Philereme; species Philereme vetulata. Next base: position 4,534,702 of record OU975462.1, read on the forward strand.
TTTTATCATTTTTTTTATGTTTTCTCAACACTGTTTCTGCGTTGAGAGTGTTTTAAGTTGCCGCAGTCTTTGCTGGCTTCTTTGATCTATTAAAGTGAATGTAACCTATGGGGCCTGTATTTTGACTGCTTACAACTTATTTCCTAACACAGTTTCGTAAATGCTACTGCCAAGTTACCCAAGCAGCATTAGGCAAGCGTTTGTCAAGCAAAAGTTTGAATAAGTTTTTTGTTGAAAATTTACTATTTCAAAACAAGCTTTTATAAAATTCATAATCGGAATCGCAAGCTCAAATGAGCCCAAACACCAGTAGTCCATTTAGAAGTTCCGTTGTCTAGCATCCGTCTCCATCATGAGACCACCTCCATGGTACCATATTATTGTCACTGAAGTTACATATGTATTCCAAATTTCAGCTATATCGGTTGAGGGGAACGGGTTTAAAATTCAGTTGCCAGATTAGATAATTCTTTTGTTGTTTCTTTTTTTCTTTTTTCTTTTTGTGGCGATCCAAAAAATAGGCGGATGAAGTCGCGGGCATTCAACTAATGCAACTTTTTTTTATACTTTATAGGCTTGCGTTTGACCACGATCTCGCCTGATGGTAAGCGATGATGCAGTCTACGATGGTACACGCTTGCCTAGAAGAAACCTATTTACTCGCGACTTAAAGACACCACAGGACTCTGGCAAGGCATTCCACTCTTTGGCGGTGCGCATAATAAAGGTCGAAGAGAATCGCTTTGTGCGAATGGGAGGTAGTTCTACCATATAGCGGTGGCGCACCGCAGAGCGTCTGGTTGTCCGAATATAGAAAGGAGATGGCGGGATTAGGTTGAGAAGTTCCGCCGCACACTCCCCGAAATGTACTCGATAAAAAACCGAAAGGCTATCAACCTTTCGTCGATGCTCCAGGCTGTGGAGCCTTGCATCAACTAGTTCATCGTTGCCTATGAGCTTCTTGGCTCTTCTCTCAATTGATTCTAGAGCGTCAATTTGGTACTTCGCTGATTCGTCCCAGAGCTGAGAACAGTACTCCAAACACGATCGGACTTGTGCTTGATACAAGTTGAGCAACTGTCTCAGTGTGAAGTAGTGCCTCACCTTTGCGAGTATACCAAGCTCTTTAGCAGCCAACTGGACTTTCGACTCAATGTAGGAGTCGAAATTGAGAGTCAGAATTAATAAGATACCAAGAAGCCCGAGGTGGTCAGATATCTGTCCAATAATAGATTTGGAAATCTACCATCTCATAGATTGCAATGTGATTTGTGAAGAGCCGTAAATTTTCTACTTTATTGGTTTGATATAAATACGAAATTGTGGTCATGATAACGGGCAGATGAGAGATGTTGAATAAAATTTCTCGAAAGTTTATTTACGGAATCTCGGCCAAGGCGCGATGATTTTGACGCCTTTTCGGTATCGGTACCATCGCAATCTCAAGATCGTGTGGGTGTGAAGTAGGCTTGCCAGATGGTCAGGATTCGTCGGGATAATCCTGACTTTTCATATGATATCCCGACAAACTACAAAATATCCCGACTTTTTATCAGACAGAATCCGTTTGAATGACAAATTCTTCGGAAGTACAATAAGACATTATTGAAGAGTGTATCCGATCATGAAAAAAATCTTTTTTGTGTGAAGCTGAACAGTTTTTAAAATGATCCAACCAATATTTGCAAGTTCGCTATGATTTTTAGGATAATTCTTTATACAAGAAGCTCACTCTCTTGTCTTTGAAAAATGATGATATCCATAAATAGGAAGAGATTTCAGAATTGCCCGAGTTGCTAAATATTTGATAAAATGACTTAAAAAATTTAAAAAAATGATGTCATTTGTTCTGTCTATTCCTGTAAGCTTACTGTGAGAGAGAAATTAACCTTTTCAATAGCTTGCTTTCGAAAGAACGAAACTGTATGGCATTCGATCTAATTAAAGCCGAGCTAGTGATCCGATTAATTTTTGATCTTAATTATTTAAATTTTAATTCATTTTTAGGCACACTACAAAGAACGAAATTAGTAGAGTCTGTGAAATCAAACTCTAAGTAAGTCAAAGTCTAAGTGACAACATAAAAATAAGTAGATTTCAGTTCTAAAGTAAAAAAATAAAATGTTAATTAGTATTTTATTTGTCCCGATAAAATTACCAAAATCCTGACATTTCGAAACTTTATCCAGATATTTAAATTTTCTGATCTGGCAACCCTAGTGTGAAGGTAGGCCCTACACACAATGTAGATCGGATAGGCTAGTTAGATTAGATTAGGGGAATGCTTTCACTCTGTCTAATAAAAGCTGAAGATGTTTCACTCCATAAGACAATTTTGCAGGTGGTCCGATTTTGATGACATGGTCAGTCTGAAATAACATTGGTATATCTTTTCAGGAATGCGAGAGAATAACAGTATATTGTTACACAAGAGCTGTAAGAGGTATACCCGAGATATGCAAGAGACTAATGACTCGAGGGTGATATTGATTGCGTACACCTGAATATAACACATACTTCACATAGCTAAGGATTTGTCATGGAGATCCTATTTCAATAAAGCAGATTATGAATGAGGTCGGTTCTATTCGATTTGTCATGGAGATTGTATTTTGTTTTAAAGCGACTTCAAAAAAAGAACGAAGTTGTCAATTCGTCGGAATCTTTTTTATGTGTGTTCCCGATTACTCGAAGACGCCTGAACCGATTCTTTTTTTGTTGAAAAGGATATACTTTCCAGGGGGTCCCATTGGCGCCAAGTCTGAATTTGATGACGGGATACCAAAAAAATCGAGGGCAAAACTCATATTCTAAAGGGTCGCATATTGTGTTTTACATATTTTCAATTATATGAAAAAAAAAAATTATATATATATTTTGTTTTATATTTAATCCTTAAATACTACTTTTACTTTACTTATGATTAATACTTTTAGATTAGTACCGTTAAGTATCTAGCGCCTATGTTTAAAATTGTTCATGACATCTTTTCTGGTTCAAATAAAAAGTTTTTTTTTTATTTTTTTTATTGGATCCTCTAGAAATTTTATGAAAATCGGTTGTGTAGTTTATATTTTTGGTTACATTTTTGTTTTTAGAGCTACTTTTAATATTTTTTTCTCTGCTGTAAAAGTTAACTAATCATGTAAATCAATTATAAAAATGATGGTTAAGACATGGTTAATGAAGTACATAAATTTCAGTTCCGAATGTTTTGTAATTGCTGAGATAAATGCAAATCCCTGCCGCAAAAATGTTCAATTCGTCGTATTAAAAACGTACTTGCAGTTTAATAAGAACCAGCTTTCGCCAGCGGCTTTGCACGCGTTGTTTGTCAACAAAAAGTAGCCTATGTTTGAATCCAGATCATAATCACCAAATTTCATTGAAATCGGTTCAGCTATTACGACGTGATTGAGTAACAACTAAGCAAACATCCAAACTTTCACATTTATAATATTAGCATGGTGCAATGAGCTTCATTCTATTTTCAAAACTACTGACGATCCTAAATCCATAAATCCGTGCGACACCAAAATAAAAAAAACCATAAATCGTATTTAAATAGCCGTTATCAAGTGTAACAATGGCCAACTTCCGCCTAATAGTACGGTCAATTTAGACATTCGAAGTTGCATAAATTCCCAACAAGCTGAAAATCAGTTAAATTGTTCAAAACATAATTATAAATATTTTTTTTAAGTTCCCCATCATTCCCGTGTATGGAAAAATATTTACTGAAGGCAAAAAAAATGAGTTTTTCGCGATTTTCAGCAGAATGGTACGTTTTATCATAAAAGCACTGCAGACAAAATTTGTATAATTCATAAAATTATCTATAAAAAATATATGCATACTTTTTTTTCCTACGAGCTACTGTTTTTGAGCTATAACGATTCAAAAAGTTGTAAAAGTTGTTATCGTCATAATATGCACACGTTTCCACGCTACCTATGAGGTAGTATACTTAGAGCGTTTTTTTATTCTAACGGTGGTTAGTGAGGATTCAGGAAAACTAACTGAACTTCAGTTAGTTATCTTGGTTAACATTCTCAATTAACATCGATCTAATGTTATTCAACGTTAGAAGAATAACTTTTTAGTTAGATAATATGCTCTATCGGACATAGTGCCTCTCTCTTCGGACAAAATGAAATTGACAGACAACTGCGAGGTACTCAACTCTAATCTTGGGGGCAATCACGCTAAATTTGAACGGTAATACTAAAACAAAACCAGAACCAAATACGTTACGTATCACAATGGGCACAATTTAGGGAGGCCTATACCCAACATTGGGTGAAGTCAGGCTGTGGGTGATGATGATGATACGAATTGGCTATTCTTTGAAAGATACGTTGTTGTAACGTACGATCCAACTTTATAAATCGTGCTAGTTTGTTTATGTTAAGGTGGGCGTGGGCCACGCCCACGCCCACGCCCACGCCCACGCCCACGCCCACGCCCACGCCCACGCCCACGCCCACGCCCACGCCCACGCCCACGCCCACGCCCACGCCCACGCCCACGCCCACGCCCACGCCCACGCCCACGCCCACGCCCACGCCCACGCCCACGCCCACGCCCACGCCCACGCCCACGCCCACGCCCACGCCCACGCCCACGCCCACGCCCACGCCCACGCCCACGCCCACGCCCACGCCCACGCCCACGCCCACGCCCACGCCCACGCCCACGCCCACGCCCACGCCCACGCCCACGCCCACGCCCACGCCCACGCCCACGCCCACGCCCACGCCCACGCCCACGCCCACGCCCACGCCCACGCCCACGCCCACGCCCACGCCCACGCCCACGCCCACGCCCACGCCCACGCCCACGCCCACGCCCACGCCCACGCCCACGCCCACGCCCACGCCCACGCCCACGCCCACGCCCACGCCCACGCCCACGCCCACGCCCACGCCCACGCCCACGCCCACGCCCACGCCCACGCCCACGACCACGCCCACGCCCACGCCCACGCCCACGCCCACGCCCACGCCCACGCCCACGCCCACGCCCACGCCCACGCCCACGCCCACGCAACAACGTGTTTTTTAACGTGGCCCTAGTAGGCCTACTCCACGGGTCAGTTGTGATCCTGTTTAATTTAAAACTATTGCAAAATAACGGAAATTTTCAGATTTGAAAAAATAAATGCGATGGAAATTAAAAAAACTCGTGACGTTCATTCGTCTTATTCGTAACCTTCAAATTTTTCTTGTTCTTCATCTTCTTCTTCATTTTTGGTGTAAGTAAATTACGTCAATAGCGATGTATCGCATGACACTTCGTTGGAATCAAACGAATCCTCCACTGTTGGTGATTCAACATTAGAGCACGACCGGCCTTGACAAGTTGTGCATGCCAGAGAACAAAACAGACCAACTTTTTTGAGACCACATTTAGCACTGCATCCCTTTTTGCAGTTGCAAAAAATTGTGTTCAGCCGTTTTTCCGGCGCAGATGGGAGTAAAGTTTGAACTGGTAATGTATTGTTGACCAACTTCCAACCCCAGTCTGTAGGGTCTAGTTGGTAACTAAGCCACACTTGAACGAAAAAGATGTTGATGTGCAGCAACTGAGGTTGGAGGAAGATAACCTAATTCAACTTGTTTTGTTTAGTATTTTTAAGGAAACATGCATATCAATGCTTATCGATACAGGTAGTTTTTTTGGAGCTCCGTACATAGAAAGAAGAAAGCGGATGCCGTTGGTGATAACTTCTTGTTGAGTTGAATTACTCTTTTTAAAAACTTCAGCACATTGAACTAAATCTTGTTAATTAAATCACGCGGCGTACTCATGCATATTAAGACGATAACAACTTTTACAGCTTTTTGAGTCCTTATATCTCAGAAACGGTGGCTTGTAGGCAAAAAAGTGTAGATATATTTTTCATAGATAATTTTATGGTCTCCAATTTTTGTATGGAGTACTTTTATGATAATACTTACCGTGTTGCTGAAAATCGCGAAAAACTCATTTTTTTACCTTTGACCTTGAGTAATTTTTTTTCCATACACGGGAATGATAGGGAACTTTAAAATTTTATTTATAATCATGTTTTGAAGAATTTTACTGATTTTCAGCTTGTTGGGAATTTATGCAACTTCACTCTCATTTCTCTATTCTAGATTCTAGTTTGACCGAACTATAAGATACGTTATTATTGTGCAATAAATGGTTTTCCATCAACCAACTTTCGGAGCATGCGTGGAAAACAAGTTTATATTCAAGTTCTTAGATGTTTGACATCTGACATGCAACAGATTATGCTACCAGGAAAACATGAATGTTGAAGATATAATTACATAGCTACACACTTGAGATGCAAAGAGCGGGTTTAAGTAGCCACTTACGACCTCAGTTCGCACGTAATGGGAAATAATGCATGCATACATAGCTAGAAACAAAACAATTGCTTTACAAAACAACAAGTAATGAGTGTTTTTTTTTATGGAAATAGACGGTAGAGCCAACAAATAAAATAAATAAATAAATATTTCGGGACTTTGCACACAGCTCTGTCTACCCCCAAACTAAGCAGAGCTTGTACTATGGGAACCAGAGAACTGATAGAATACTTATATACATTTTTTTTGTAAATACATAGGTACTTACAATATATAGAGAAACCACCAGACCAGGAACAAATATTGTAGATTATGCAAACAATTGTTCTGCGGTGGGAATCGAACTCCTCCTGCGTCTAAGCCGGCTATTCAAGGTCAAAGTCAAAATCTTTTATTCCTTAAAATCACAAGGATCACTTTGAAAAGTCAATTTTACTGCCTGTTCCTTCGCGACCAAGCCTGGAAAGAAAGGCAAGAAACAAGGCTGGTTGCTTTTTTTAATGATCCTTTTTGTATACATAACAATACAGGAAAAAAATTACGTCTAAATTGTAACATTTTGAACGAGTTGGAGCAATTTCAATCCTTAGCTTCTCTATCATCTAAATATTCCGATATTTTATACCAGGCTTTTTTATAAAGATTTTGTTTAATTACGTTTTTAAATTTTTTAATGGTCAATTTGTGTACATCCCTTGGGAGTTTGTTATAAATGCGAACACCTTGCTTTTTAAACGATTTACTAACTTTATGGAGTCTACAAGGGGCAACAGCGAGTTTATCTTTATTATCATTCGCCCACTGCACCACGGAGATCATCATAAATTCATAAATAGTCCTGATAAATGGGGATAAAAGGAATCAGGCTCGGCACTAATGATACCACCCCAAACTGACCCGGAATAAATATTTGCAGATATTGCAAACATTCAGCCAGCACTGGCTAGCGCTCATCCATCGTGCCATAAATCGGTGCCTATATTATCACTGGAAACACAATGATCAAAGAATTTTGTCTTCAGACACTGAGGTATTTTGGAAGAGAAGACGTCACGTAGTCCAAGAGGATTAGCAAGTGGCTGTGGGCAGGGCACATAAAGTCTAACTTTTTATTAGCTGCAGTAAAATGACGTTTTGTGGGTTGCCGGTTTTTGAAGAAAAATAAATAGGGATGTAGCTAAATGAGTGAATCATAAATGAATAATCAGTTTGGTTTTTTTGAGATTTAATATTAAGTTGTAATGTATTTTTTAACCTATTATTATTACTATACTAGAGGATTGATCTTTTTTAGTGGAAGTATAGGGAGGTACATTCAAAATGAAACAAAAACGTCATAATAATGTTATTTAATTAATTTTTGTGAACTGAATCACATCCCTATTGAGATTAGGCTGGCAACATTATTTTACGGAATGACAATTAGAAACGTCATTTTACTGCAGCTAATAAAAAGTTAGACTATAGCTCGTAGAATTGTCGGCCGTTGGGGCAGGTTCTAGAGTAGATACGACGCACTGGAAAGCGCAGATGGATAGACGACCTGTTACTGGTTGCTGGGAGCCGTTGGGTGCAGGCTGTACAAGATCGGTCGCTTTGGAAATCTATGAAGATGAGTTTAGCGGGTCTGGCAACCTCCAATAAACAGTATAGCATCCTCATGCAGCAAAAACAAAGTATTTATGCAAATAATAAATTGAGAAATTATTGACTTGTGAGAATTGTTATCACATGTTATTCGACACGAATATTTTGTTAGAATTGCGACTTTGATACTATGACAATATGACCTCATTTCGTATCAATGACCCGAAACAAACGCGTTATAATATTTTATACTAATTAATACTATTAACTATTATTACTATTTAATATTTCATGACGACCTCCGTGGCGCAGTGAGCGAATAGCCGGCTGAGACGCAGGAGGTAGCGGGTTCGATTCCCGCCGCGGAACAAAATTGTTTGCACGATCTACAGATATTTGTTCCGGGTCTGGTTGTTTCTCTATATATTATATGTATGTATTTACAAAAAAAATGTATATAAGTATGCTATCAGTTATCTGGTTCCCATAGTACAAGCTCTGCTTAGTTTGGGGCTAGATAGCGCTGTGTGAAATGTCCAGCAATATTTATTTATTTATTTATACTAGCTGACCAATCCGCAGCTTCGCACGCGTAGTTTTCCAATAAAAACATTACCCTCCTTCTGCGCAGTTGGGTAAAAAGTAGTCTATGTTACCCGGTGATAGCGTAGCTTCCCAACAGTGAAAGAATTTTTAAATCGGTTCAGTAGTTTCGGAGCAATACAAACAAACAAATCTTTCCTCTTTATAATATTAGTATAGATTATAGTATAGTATTTCATATTGACATAAATAGGAAGACGAACTTTACAATTAAACGTAGCAAACAAATGTATAATACAAATAAACAAACTTCCGCCCGGGCTTTGCACGTGTGATTGACCATTAAAAAGTAGCCCGTGTCTCAATCTAGGTCATAATCTATATAAATACCTAATTTCATCGAATCAGTTGTTAAACCGTGACAAACAGACAGACAGAGTTACATTCGAAATTATAATATTTGTTTGGGTACGGATGATGATATATTTCTATTTTTTTTTTATTAAGTAAGTTTTTTTAATGCTAACCAATCCGAAGCTTCGCACGCGTAGTTTTCAATAAAAAACATTATCCTCCATTACTGCGCGTTAGGTAAAAACTAGCCTATGTTAATCAGGGATAATATAGCATTCTAATAGTGAAAGAATTTTTGAAATCCACCCGTAGTTTTTGAGTTTATTCGTTACAAACGTACAAATATTTCCTCTTTATAATATTTTAAATAGGGTTAGTACCAAAAACAAAACCGCAAGGCCTTTTCAGCATTATCTGAAACACTGATATGTGATCTAATTTTAATAAGACACATGTAGGCCAAATACCTAATAAACTATCAACTTGATAATAATTATCCGAACATCTATTAAATAAAACTTATTTTATCTATACTAATATTATAAAGAGGAAAGATTTGTACCTATTTTTGTATGTTTGTATGTTTGTAATGAATAGGCTCAAAAAGTACTGGGCCGATTTAAAAAATTCTTTCGCCAATAGAATGCTACATTCTTCCAATTTGACATAGGCTACATTTCATTTTGAAAAAAATTAGGGATCCTTGGTAAAATTTGAACAATGTAACCGAAGGTGTAGATGTAGATAGAAAATGAGTCTTAAAATGTCTTTCATCGAATGCGCTGCCGAAACTATTAGCGATAGAACAAAATAATGTACAACAATATTGAAGAACATCATAATGTCTACAAAAAACTCCGCGGTAGCATATGTCCAACTATTGTAGTTATGTCACTACAACAACTTTTTTCATTTTAAACAATAATGAAAATGCTAACCAAATTCAAACCATGCTTTTTATGTGTTTATATTAATCCTAATTAATACTAATTAATAAATAATATTTTTTTAATAAATAAAAATATTTGTGAAAAAAAGTGTTTTATATCCAAATTTCCATAAATAAATAATTGTCTACCCCGTGCGAAGCCGGGACGGGCTGCTAGTATAAAATAATTTAAATTGGTAGCATTAGGTATTGTTTCGCGAAAAAACACCACTCTATAAATAACATTTTAGATTTTAACTTAATAAAAAGAATCTACAAACCTTCAGTTCCGACACAGTTAATCCAAACACTGCATATCCGAACACAAATTAGAACTTGCTATACAACCGGCGCGCGCGCAACTCGACAACGAATAGGAAAAAATCTTTGTCTATCTCGCGGTGTGTTCCGTATACGACACGCTTCATACGACCTTTAGTTTTGACGAAAATGCAAAAATAAAAATTAAAAATATTTATTTGCAGCAGAAAGAAAATACATAAAACAAAGAACACATATTATGGAATAAACTTAAACTTAAATTTAGTGATGTCGGTCTAAAAGCCCTTTAGGTGATTCAACTGTTTCTTTTTATTTTAATGTTATTTTTTTCAGAAGAAAATGTGTTGTTTGTAAACTCGCGTGTTTGTAAGGGGTAATCTCAGTAATTACTGAACCTGATTCTGATAATTCTTTCTCTGATCCCTGAGTGATATAGGTTATATTTTATTTCGATGAAGTCACGGTTCGTCAGCTAATAAAATTTAATTCGTTATTGTAATATAAAACGAAGTTTAGTGAAGTCATAGATTTATTAAAATACTTAACTATAAAAATGTCTTCAACATTTTGACGTGATAAACGTCTTATAAATCGATGAACGCCGGCTGCACGCACAAAAAAGTATCACATTCCGCCTGAGCCGAGCGTGCAAGTGAGAGCGCGGAACAAGCGATATAGAGGCACGATCGGCCTAAGCGTTCGGCTTGTGACGCATCTATCTCTCTGCCACTGATTATCACGTAAAATTATCGTCCGTAATTCGACTTCACAGACAACAATTTTTTTAAATTAATTTTAAATTTTTATTTTGTTTTATTTATAACCTTTAAGAGTCAATATAGGCTTGAAAGAAACAATATTTATTTATATTTTAGTTTATGTTGAAGGAGAAAGGAGGAGAATGAATAATAGAAAAAGTTAACTTGTACTAGTACTAAGTAACACTTAGTAACACATAGGTTTGGACTAGTGAGTGCGGCCGTAAGACAGCGCAACACAAGCGACTAGACAAATTAAAAAATAATTAGAGTAATTACTCTTAGCCGTCGGTAATTACTTACCACTTTACTTTACACGGATTAGCCTTGAAATAGTTACACTGTGATTTGTCTCATTCATTATATGATGCGTATAGATTCAAAGGCAGCTTAGTTCGTATTGTGTCTAATTTCACTTCAGAATGGATTTTAATTAATTCAATAACTTTTTAAACCACATTTAGAGACGTCGGAGTGCGTTTGTCATAGTTTTATATTCTTATAGTAATTTTTTACGAGATTTTATCTTTTATTTATGGTAAAAATACGGTGAAATATACGGTGAAAGTGGATATACTTAGCTGCCTTTGATTCTATACGCCTCATATAACTACAAAAATCAACACTATGCCCGGTACATTCAGCTTCTTCATCTCAAATCCTGTCCTTTGTTAAGGATTCAGGCAAAACTATAATTTTTAAAAAATATTTTTAAGGTGAAAACCTTTTAGGGTTCCTTAATAAGGTCCCGCCAGAGTCAGCTATAAAACGCTTTTGTTGTTTCCAAAAATTGTAATATATCTCATGTCATAACTCAAGGGTTTTGTCGACAAGTGTTGTATATACGAGTATATCTATTCTGCAATATACCACTGTACGTTGACTGTTAGTGCATAACGTGATCGTGCGCCTACGTCATTGAGCGGGTTGAATAAGAGCCTCGAAATTCACCCTGCGTGTTTAAAGAATTAGTCGTAACTCCGGAACGGAAAGGGTTACATGAGTTATTTGGGCGTCGTCATCTGGATCGCGGTTTTCTAAACGATTAAAGAAAAAAAGTAAGTGACAGTTCAAGGGAGATGTTTTTACGCAACAAAATTGATGATTGATGTTGTGATTTTTTTGTTCATTATTTCGTCCCAACACTGTGTAAGTATAACTATTTCAAGGGTAATAAACACGATCTTGGTAATCTTTGTCTATAGATCCAGTCACAGTTTCTTCCGTATTCAATCATTTTTTTTTCGAATTAGGATTTTATCTAGTTTATGAACGACGTGTATTTTGTTCTTGGTACAGTCAACGTCCCTAGTCGCTGATCATTTACAAACTTCCAAAAATCCTATAAACCTAAAAGATTAAAAATCGGCGATCTGCTATGACCACATTATTCAGTGAACATAGTAAGGTTACAAACATCGGTGAACATCATCGGAACAAAATTGCTGAACGCATAAAAACATAGTACATACCATCCGTATCTCGGAAACTAGACGTTCTAGGCTAGCGGTGTCTTGTAACCAATGGTAGGTACTAATGATATCTGCATTTCTGATGACAGCTGTCAAACTTCAAACACCCGTATCTCGTAAACTAGACGTTATATGCTAGCGGTGTCTTGGAACAAATGGTAGGTACCAATGATATCTGCAATTCTGATGACAGCTATCAAACTTCAAACAGCCGTATCTCGGAAACTAGACTTTCTAAGCTAGCGGTGTCTTGGGACAAATGGTAGGTATCAATGACATCTACATTTCTGATGACAGCTGTCAAACTTCAAACACCCGTATCTCGGAAACTAGACGTTATATGCTAGCGGTGTCTTGGAACAAATGGTAGTTACCAATGATATCTGCAATTCTGATGACAGCTATCAAACTTCAAACAGCCGTATCTCGGAAACTAGACTTTCTAAGCTAGCGGTGTCTTGGGACAAATGGTAGGTATCAATGACATCTACATTTCTGATGACAGCTGTCAAACTTCAAACACCCGTATCTCGGAAACTAGACGTTCTAGGCTAGAAGTGTCTTGGAACAAATGGTAGGTACCAATGATATCTGCATTTCTGATGACAGTTGTCAAACTTCAAACATCCGTATTTCGGAAACTAGACGTTCTAGGCTAGCAGTGTCTTGGAACAAATGGTAGGTACCAATGATATCTGCATTTCTGATGACAGTTGGCAAACTTCAAACAGCCGTATTTCGGAAACTAGACGTTCTAGGTTAGCGGTGTCTTGGGACAAATGATAGGTATCAATGTGAGCTGCATTTCTGATGACAGCTATCAAGATAAAGTGCGAAAATATTTGATCACTCAAAAACTCACAAATCATGGTAAATATTCCGTTTTAGCGAAAATCGAGATGGATAATGAAAGTCGAGGAAAACTAGTTAATCGATTCAAACCGGACCTTCGACTGCTGTAAAGTATTCATATCATCAAAATGTCGTACAACTCTTAGTAATAAAAATAAATAAATATTGCTGGACATTTCACATAGCGCTATCTAGTCCCAAACTAAGCAGAGCTTGTATTAGTAATACAATCAATCCTAACTGTATGTATTAGCCCTGTTTGTCTATCTGCTAAACTCAAATAGGATTGAACTGGGCATTCACTTGACACAACTTGAGGTGGTGATCGGCCCTGAAACCGCTGGCGAGAATATTCCGACATCTTTTAATGAGGTGTGAGATATTAAAGGATAAAGGTTGAAAACGTCTGGGAAGAGCATTGCTGAAGTATGTTTTTGTTGTGACTTTCTAAGGTAATTAATTTTTTTTTGCAGCTATACTGGTCACTCTTTTTACTTCATCGCCAGATCATTACCAAAACCATTATACCAACTAACAATATAACCATTATCCCTATTATACCAAACTCAATATGACATGATGACACTGTCAAAATACACAAGTGTCAAATGATAATGCGGACGAATAAGCAATGTTCGTTTACGGAACAGACCATGTAAATGCGATCAGGCAATACATTGTGCAAGTATTATAAAGCGATCTTGCGGAGGCCACGGCGTGACGTCTCGCCTTGACTCTTACCTCTGCGCGGGCGCCGCTTTACAGCCGACTTAATACCTTTAATTTATACTATCGACTAAAGTTCGCTGTATAGTTGCAATAGATACACTTTTATGTAAATTGTTTGGTAAAAACAATAATGAACTACCATAACGGCGAGACCGATATATTTTAGTCAATCTTTGTTTCCTTAATTTTTGTTAAAAAAATTACATTTGAATTTAAACTCAAAAACAGTTGTTAGTATTAAGTACCTACTTCTTATAAAAAAGTTAAATACGTTTTTGTAAAGTATTTCTTTAATTTTTTTACGTTTGATTAGAAACTCAAAAATGAATGATAGGTTTTTTTGTTAGTTGCACTGATTAATCATAGTTGATTAACCAAATTAATTGATTAACCTAATTAAACAAAATCTTTATAAAAAAGCCTACAATAAAATATCGGATTATTTAGATGTTAGAGAAGCTTGGGATTGAAATTGCTCCAACTCGTTCAAAATGTTACAGTTTAGACATAATTTATTTTCTTTATTGTTAAGTATTTTAACAGGATCATTAAAAGCAACAACCAGCCTTGTTTCTTGCCTTTCTTTCCTGGCTTTGTCGCGAAGGAACTAGCAGTAAAATTAACGTTTCAAAGTGATCCTTGTGATTTTAATGAATAAAAGATTTTGGCTTTGACTTTGAAATGATTTGATACAAAGTGAAATATAACAATAACTGAAATACCCACAGAAATTAATTTTTATATTAGTATAGAAACGTCGATAGTTGATTCATAAAACAAAGGTACAACATGTATTAAAAGTTACAGCAATTTCTTTTGCGTTTGAGGATTAGCGCGTCTTGAATTCTTTTGTTGGGGAAATAAATAAATAGGTATAATGACGGACACTGAATTGAAATTGCTCTAGTGGATTTTTCCGCTTGAAATTTCCTCGGACCATAAGACTTAAAAAGAGTCTTCACCACTTCGCATGGATGTTAAAGCTGGTTTTGAATCTATATGCTCATAACAAAAATATAATAAGATGCTTTGTCTATCCTCGGAAGAAAAATAAGCGTCATTCTGAAGAGGTTTTTTAAATATTTAAATAGATCTTTATAGGGTCATAATCTCACCTGATGGTAATGTGGTCTAAAATGAAGTACGAAGATCTAGAAGACACCTTTCACTCTTACTTCAACAAGTAACATTTTAACAAAAATATAACCGACTTAAAATAACAGAAAAAACAAACTGCCGAACCGATTATGATGAAATTTCAATGGGACCAATCTGAAAGTATATACTTTCAAATACAAAAAGAATTTTGAAACTTGGGGGAAAAAGTTTCTTCGCATTTTTAAGAAAATTCAAAACATTTTTTAATATAGTTTATTTACATTTAACTAAAGTATGTAGGTGCCATTTTGTTCGATAATTTTTTGCCATCTGTAGGTAGGGACATGATCCCATTGCTATAGAAATTTTGGGGCTTCTGATCAAAATACCGCGACAAGTAGTTATGGCAGTCCTCTCGTGATGTTAACCTGACACTGCCTAAAGAATTCTGAAGTGGCCGAAACAGGTGGAAATCTGAAGGTTGAAGGTCAGGACTATACGGCGGATGCATTAACACCTCCCAGCCAAACTCTTTTTCGGTTTTCTCTCGGTTTCGCCACAGTCTGTGAAGCCTGACCGGCCTTTGACCACGACCTTTTTCGCACGTTCTTGTCGTACGTGATCCACTTTTCATCACCAGTTTTCAGCTTCTTCAAAAATGGTTCAGTTTCATTACGTCGTAATAAAGAATCACAAATGAGTACACGGTTCATTAGGTTTCTTTCAGTGAGCTCCTGGGGTACCCAAATATCGAGCTTTTTTGTGTACTCAGTTTTTTCAAATGCACCAAAACTGTTTTGTGGTCAATTCCCAGTTCTTCAGCTACGTCGTAATTACTGATATGCCGATCTTGCTCCACTTTTTCAAAAATGGCATCAATTTTATCCGTAATAGGGCGACCAGAGCTACGTGCATCTTTGACATCGAAATTTCCGGATTGAAAACGCTTAAACCAAATTTGTGCTACTCTCACAGACACTGCACTAGGTCCATAAACATCGCCGTTTTTTTTCGCGGCTTGCGTTGCATATTTACATTTTTTGTAGTAAAATTTCAAAATGTATCGAATTTCTTCATTAGATTCACTCATTTTTACAGTACGAAAAACAAACAAAAATCACACATTTTCCTAATTTGAATTTGGAGTTATTTTCTTTAAAATTTAAACTTTGAATGATACGAAAACCAGCCAGATACAAATAGTATAGCCAAAGAGATTTTATTACAATTTCATACATACTATAATGCGAAAAGACTTTTCCCCAACCTATTATACAGTCGAACATAGAACCTCCTCCTTTTTTGAAGTCTGTATAAAGAGGCCCGAATTGTAGTTTTCAGACGACACAGACAAAAAACAAAAACACAGACAAAAACAGATGACGGTAAAGTGTTCCATTCCTTAGCTGTACGCTGTGTGTAGATGTAAAACCAAAACGGTCATTGCGAATTGAGACCGGACTAATGACATCACAAAGTATCAGTATTTCGAACACCCGGGCTAACAACAAAATTACTGACAGGTTTCGCAGGATTATGTAATTGGTTATAAACGAGGTCCTTATTGAAAGTGATGTAAGTAACCAGTTCGTCCGGTTCAGAGCCCTAGAATCCTTGTTAGAGACAAAAGTGTGAGGTTAAGGAGATCTTGTCCCTTCTCAGATCAGTTCACCTTGATCGGCTAATATTTATTACAGACTAGGTTTTACATGTTGCTTGGCTTGCGTGGATTACCTTTATTGGGAGCTATAATGCTCAAACTAATCACGATGTGTACTCATGTTTTTCGAATACCATCTAGCTCATAACCTTTGTATTTCCTAATATTATTGTTTACTCGTTGTATTCTATTTTGTGCACCATCACACTATAATATTATAAATGTGAAAGTTTGGATATTTGTTTGTTACTTAATCGTAACGGCTGAACCGATTTCGATGAAATTTGGTATATACGTAGATTATAACCTGGATTACCATATAGGCCACATTTTATCCCATAAATCAGTTCCCATGGATAAAAAAGTTAAGTTGCAACAGCGAGATTAGCTTTATTTTATTTCTAGGTTACCTGCACATTTAGGAGTGTAACGCGTACGAAGTCGCGGGCAACAGCTAGCAATAAATAAATAAAAGTTAGGCTGCAAAATATATTTGAGAAATTTTATTTTGGGTTTTTCTAGACTTCTAAAACTTACGTAAGTTGACTTCTTGTAGATTTAGGTTCCTTTTATTTTAGATAATCGAAAAGCATTTTTTTTTATTTTACGCTAATTGTATATTTTTCAAAAACAGTATTCAGAAGTGATTTCCCCCAACAGTTTTCATATTCAGGTTGGCGACTGCAAGCTAATTATGAGATGATACTAAAACGCACAAGTGCACATGTGCACTGCGTTCGTCACGCGTTTATTAAGTTAGGTAAGTAGGTGTCAAAAGAAAGAAGGTACACAGTACATTCATTTAAACTGATTCCAATTCAAACTTCGTACATTTCCTTAATTATTTTATAGTGATTTTTTTTATTGATTTGGGTTATATTTAATTTGAATTTTTTATTCTCTGAAATCATAATAATCTCATTTTGGAATAACAACCTCCGTGGCGCAGTGGGCGATTAGCTGTCTCAGATGCAGGAGGTTGCGGATTCGATTCCCACCGCGGAATAAATGATTGCATGATTGTTCCAGGTCTGGTGTATCTGGTGTGGTGTGTCTGGTCTGTTCCTCTATATATTATAAGTAATTATATATTAACAAAAATAAAAAGTATATACATATGTACATATGTATTATATCAGTTATATGTACTACTATCTGTATAGTTATTTATTGAATGGTCTAAATTAAAATATATTTAGATTTTTTGATCGAGTCGTAGTCATTTCAATCCGATATTCAATCAATCGATATTAAACTCAATGCGATACAAGCTTACTATTCATAGTATAACGTAATCCGATATGTTATAGTACCAAGCATTTTTGCGGATTGTGAGCGAGTGTTTCGCCACTCGTCTCTGCACTCGTCCTAAACAATAAACCGGTATTCAGATAAAAAGAATATTCATTCAGAGATTGATGCGAATTTAGCTGCTGCAGTTTTTGTGCTGGCGCCATTTGTTCAAACATTATTCATATTGATGAGTTTTTTAACCTTCAAAGTTTTCGATGGAATTGACTTCCTGATTACCTGAACTTTGACTTTTTTTTTATTGATGATAGCCAAGCGCTTGACCACTAAGTACCTCACCTGATGGTAAGTGAAGGTGTGAATGAAGATGGATCACGCTTGCCTAGAAGAACCTATTCACTATGGACTTGAAGACTAAGATTATACTGGTTTGGAAAAACATACGCCGGAAGTGAGTTCCACTCCTCACTTGTGCTAACATGAAAAGTTGAAGCAAATCGTTTGGTACGGCAAGGTTGTATGCCGACCAGGGTATGGGTGGTACTTCTCGGTACGTCTGCTTGTCCGGTGGTGGAAGGGGGAAGGAGGGATAAGGTCATGAAGATCTTGCGCACATTCACCAAAATATCTTGTAAAAAACTGAATCTGATATTAAAGTTGAACCGTTAAGTTAGTACTGACTGTAAAGTTTAAATAATATACCTACAATACTTTGTTGAAAGTGATACGCAGGTAGATTAGGAAAACGATGATGATTTTACAATTGTATGGGAAATGAAAACGTGAGTTAATGATAATAGTCACGAAGGTACTTTTTTATAATTTTGTAAAAGTGGAAAATATCCATTATATTTCTTTACGGCCATGCCACATCATATAATCTGTAGTTAAAAGTGTTCAAATTGTTAATTGTGCTGTTTATAAATTGATAATTTAACATCGAGCGAAGCGAAATCTCTAAATCAACATGGGAAAATCGGCGTTGTATGTATGTATGTTTGTTTGTTTGTTCGAGGATAACTTTCGATGCGTTTATCCGATCATACTGAAATTTGGTAAATAGCTAGGTAGGTAGCGATGGCACAATTTTGGTGTAAATGAGATAAAAATGTGGGGCAGGGGGGGGGGGGGGGGTGGTGTGATGTTAGGGTTCCTTGCCCTTCCTTGGTAATCATTGCAGTTTTTGAGTTATTAGCCAAAATAAAAACTGAACTTTGACAAAATTCACAGGGTACACCAGTGACCCCACAGTGCTGAAATTTGGTATGCGTGTAGCTTTAGTGACACAAATATGCGCAAAAGTCTGAAATCTAGAATAACAAAACCGTTAAAATGAACTCCTGTTACCTGTAATTTGAATGTAACTGTAGGTCAAGTTATTTGGTTTTTCATTTCGTGGCACTATTTTATTAGTCTAAAATAGCTGTCAGTTAATTTTTTTTGTTTTGGGAGACTCGCGAGTCTCCGATTAAAACAAAAAATATTATTTGTAATCTTTTACTATCAAACTAGTGCCACGAAATAATTAACCATACACAACCAAAAACTTGACCTACAGCTACATTCAAATTACAGGTAACGGGAGTTCATGTCAATTGGTTAAGTTTTTTTTGGGGTACAAATTGCAGTTATTCTGGATTTCAGATTTTTGCCTATAGGTATTTGTGTCACGATACATGCATACCAAATTACAGCACTGTGGGGTCACTGAATTTTGACAAAGTTCAGTTTTTATTATGGCTAATAATAGGTTGGGGAAAAAGTCTTTTCGCATTATAGTATGTATGAACTTGTAATAAAATCTCTTTGGCTATACTATTTGTATCTGGCTGGTTTTGGTATCATTCAAAGTTTAAATTTTAAAGAAGGTAATTCCAAATTCAAATTAGGTAAATGTCTGCTTTTTATTTGTTTTTCGTACTGTAAAGATGAGTGAATCTAATGAAGAAATTAGATACATTTTAAAATTTTACTACAAAAAAGGTAAATATGCAACGCAAGCCGCGAAAAAAATTTCGATGTTTATGGACCTAGTGCAGTGTCTGTGAGAGTAGCACAAATTTGGTTTAAGCGTTTTCAATCCGGAAATTTCGATGTCAAAGATGCACGTCGCTCTGGTCGCCCTATTACGGATAAAATTGATGCCATTTTTGAAAAAGTGGAGCAAGATCGGCATATCAGTAGTTACGACGTAGCTGAAGAACTGGGAATTGACCACAAAACAGTTTGGCGCATTTGAAAAAAAACTGGGTACACAAAAAAGCTCGATATTCGGGTACCCCACGAGCTCACTGAAAGAAACCTAATGAACCGTGTACTCATTTGTGATTCTTTATTACGACGTAATGAAACCGAACCATTTTTGAAGAAGCTGATAACTGGTGATAAAAAGTGGATCACGTACGACAAGAACGTGCGAAAAAAGTCGTGGTCAAAGGCCGGTCAGGCTTCACATACTGTGGCGAAACCCGGGTTAACTCGCAACAAGGTGATGCTGTATGTGTGGTGGGATTGGAAGGGCATTATTCATTATGAGCTGTTACCACCAGGCAGTACCTACCATCGATTCTGAACACTACTGCGAACAACTGATGCGATTAAAGCAAGAAGTTGAGAGAAAGCGGCCGGAATTAATCAACAGAAGGGGTGTGGCTTTTCATCATGATAACGCTAGACCTCACACATCTTTAGCCACTCAGCAAAAATTAAGAGAGTTTGGCTGGGAGGTGTTAATGCATCCGCCGTATAGTCCTGACCTTGCACCTTCAGATTTCGAGCTGTTTCGGTCTCTTCAGAATTCTTTAGGCAGTGTCGGGTTAACATCACGAGAGGACTGCCAAAACTACCTGTCGCGGTATTTTGATCAGAAGCCCCAAAATTTCTATAGCAATGGGATCATTTCCCTACCTACAAGATGGCAAAAAGTTATCGAACAAAATGGTACCTACATACTTTAGTTAAATGTAAATAAACTATATTAAAAAATGTTTTTAATTTTCTTAAAAAATGCGAAGAAACTTTTTCCCCAACCTAATAACTTAAAAGCGATAAAGACTACTAAAAATAAAAACGGAGTTTAAATGTACTAATGACGTCCATTCATTTGACGTCACACTTGACCTAATAGTCTCATTATTTTTTTTTATCCTTCTACAGCCCCAATATCTCAACAAACCCCCCGCACCAAAATTAAGCCATCACTGCCTACTTATGTAACGAATTTCACAATGATCGGATCAACGCTTCAAATGTTATCCTCGGACAAACAACCAAACATACATATATACAACGCCGATTTTCCCAAGTTGATTTAGAGATCTCGCTTCGCTCTATCAATAATATATGAACTATATCATTATCTATAAATAAATACGTGAAGAGAAAATACCGTTAAAAAATATAAATAACTGTTTTTAAGCACATTGCACGCCACGGAGGAGTGCGTAGAACAAACATGTGATTTGGAATACTTAAAGTTTATATGGAGAAGAGGGGCGAATCAAAATTATGCAAAAAGAAAGATAAATATAAATAACGGTCGAATCTTGCACTGCCTTGCGTTACTAGCCACAATAAAATCCTAAATTCAAACTAATATAAAAAAAAATCATATAACCGCAATATTGCTCGTGCTTTGCTCAAATATTTGCGTCAGGCATTTTAATATGTATGTAAAGCCTTTTCATTTGAAACCAAATCGCATTCTCGAAACTTTGCTCGCATGAAAATATGAAAGTTTACCTATACTAATATTATAAGGTGGAAATATTTGTTTGTTTGTTTGTATTGAATAGGCTCCGAAACTACTGGACCGATTTAAAAAATTCTTTTACTGTGGAAGCTACACTATCCCCGGGTGACTTAAGCTACTTTTTACCGAACTGCGCAGAAGGGGGGTAATGTTTTTATTGAAAAACTACGCGTGCGAAGCTGCGGATTGGTCTGCTGGAGCTGTTGGATTGGATTGGATTGCGAAGTGATGAATAAGGGTCGGTATGGAAGGCTGAATTTATGAAATCTTTTAAATTCTATGCCCGTTTCTCCAGTTAAAATCACGTGGTTCTGGATCGTAAGTAGTAATAAATGTCTTGAATTCCGATTTCAAAACAGGACCTAGGTATCTGATATCTTCTACGACTAGTGGTTCGCCCCGAACTGAGATCTCGCGAATCTCCCAGAAATCAAAATATTATTATTCTTAGGGTGACTTGGACAACGATGCCTAAACGTATTTAGTGGCTAAATATAATTTAAGAATTTGTCAAATCATACAAATACGTCAAACATGTTTAGTCGCTCAGTGATCAATCCTCCGTCGTCCGAGACACGTTCTCGGAGACCCGGATGACGAAATCACCTCTGCTAATGCGGAAGGTGAGTCATCTATATCAGACAGAGCAAACACTTCACAGAAACACCGACCTCGCCGGCGAGGTCGACGAGTCCCTTCAGTCGCCGCTTATACGAGGTACAGACATGTACCCGGGCGTTTCTCTCCTATCCCCATCCCGGCAACAGCCCAAGCCGAGGTTCGTACCTAAGTGGTGCCCTTGCGCTAGTTGCCTAAAAAACTTACAGGGCTGAGCGCCATCTGCGCTCGCCAAAAGTTCGGTTAAGCTGTCACGAGCCTTTTTTGCACGTTGCCGAACTCAGAGGCCAACAGCGAGATTAGTCCTTTCGAAAAAAAAAAAAAAAAAAAAAAGTCGCTCAGTGATCTTTGTGCATGCCAGCCATATTCTTTGGCTAATTAATTAGTGCCACGATAAATAAACCTACTAACTTGACCTACAGTTTGATTCAAATTAGAGGTAACGGGGGTTCATGTATTTTAGTTATTCTTTTTAGGGGTAGAAATTGCAGTTATTCCAGACTTCAGACTTTTACCTATATTTGTGTCACTAAAGCTACATGGATACCAAATTTCAGTGTTGTGGGGTCACTGGTGTACCCTGTGAATTTTGTCAAAGTTTTGTTTTTATTATGGCTAATAACTCAAAAACTACAAAGATTAAACCAAAAATAAAAACGAGGTCAAAATGTACTAACGAAGACCTTTTATTTGACGTCCCACTAGACTCTCTACATTTTTAAAGTGAATATATAACTAAATATTCTGTGAATATTTCAAGCATCTACCTGTTGCCATTATCAATATCGAGCAAAAACGAGCATTATAATTACGTTTGTTGTATGGGAGCCACCCTTAAATATTTATTTTATTCATGTTTTAGTATTTCTTGTTATAGCGGCAACAGAAATACATCATCTGTGAAAATTTCAACTGTCTAACTATCACGGCTCATGAGATACAGCCTGGTGACAGACGGACAGACAAACAGCGGAGCTTTAGTAATAGGGTGCCGTTTTACCCTTTGTGTACGGAACCCTAAAAACGTAAAAATTGCTAAATGTTTTAATAATTTTGTCTGTACTGACATCAAGGCTTTTTCTCAAAGAGATGAAAGGTCATGGATTCGACTCCCAGCTCCAACGAATGTCTGTTACATACCTACGTCCAAGGATTTTCCGACATGGAAAAACAGACAGAATAATCCTTTGATCTGTAAGGCCTTCGGGTAATTATAATTATCCCCTATTATCAGTTACACCGGTTGCTCCGATTTTAATATAACAATACAGAGTAACTGATATTCAGGGATAATTAAAATTTAATTTAAAGGTTTTCTACAATAAAATGTAATGATCATTTACATAGAAAACTTTCGTTTTTAAAGTTCCGTAGCCAAAGGGTAAAACGGACCCTATTACTAAGACTCCGCTGTCTGTCTGTCCGTCTGTCTGTCCTTCTGTCACCAGGCTGTTCACAGATGATGTATTTCTGTTGCCGCTATAACATCAAATACTAAAAACAGAAAAAAAAAATATTTAAGGGGGCTCCCGTACAACAAACGTGATTTTTTTGCTCGTTTTTGCTCGATGTTGATAACGGATAGATAGACGCTTGAAATATTCACAGAATATTTAGTTAGTTGTTCACTTTAAAAATAAATAATTAAATTAACATAAAACAAATATTTAAGGGGGCTCCCGTACAACAGACATGATTTTTTTGCCTTTTTTATAGATAATGGTACAGAACTCTTCGTGCGCGGGCATGGGTCTTTCACTATGATAGTGAAAGACCCATGCCCCAAGAACGGATCGGTCGCTCTGAAAATATATGACGGACGTCCTTTGGCAGATATGATAACGATGATGCAACACCAAAAAAGAACTAGCAACTCGAAGGAGCTTATTGAGATCGGCTAGGAAGTTACTCAGCTAGAGTCTGTCAAACGAAAGTAGGCACTCGCATTTTTTCGTAACTTTTTACATGGCAATACTAATGTGTTTCCACCTACGGACGCTATGTTCTACAGCTGGGTAAATTTAGGGTATAAAATAATATCCGGAATATCCGGGAGTGGCCCGGTATTGCCTCCGTCGAACAGCTGTTCCGGCTGGCTGCTGATAGAGATGAATACAGGAAGCTAACGGCCAACCTTCAGGATTGAAGAGGCACTGCAAGAAGAAGAAGAATAAAATAATACTTGCACGTACTATAAACAACTATAACAATAACGAATTGTAACCGACTCTTATCAACTGCAGATTAATAATATTGAACTATTTTATAGGTTTTGTCAATCTGTACCGGAAAAATAGGCAAAAAATGCCTTTTCCCGAAGATGTAGGCAGGAACCACGGATGACCACCCATGAATCTGACTTACTTCTTTCGTTTCAGTCACTCTCTTAATATTCTTCAAATATGTCGTCGTCGTTTAAGGTAGGTACTCTTGACTTTTTTTCAACAGATTAGGGAAAATGAGAATCGGAGTGTGGTATCATTATAATTCCCTAATGTTTGGGTTGCCACGCTGATATTTATTGAATTTGCCGCGATTTTTCAGGGTCTACTTTCATTTGACAGACTCTACTTACTAGTTGGTAACTAGAAAGTGGTGTGCTTATGTTCTAGATTTCTAGATTCTCGATAGCATGAGCATTCTCTACACACGTCGTACATGCTATAACAATAAGGAAAGCCTAGTTAGCTTCAGTTCCTAAAAAATTGTCACCGTCTAATTTTGGTTCGATCGAAACGAGATTTCTAAATAAACTTGGGCACATCGGCGTTGTATGTATGTATTGTATTGTTACGAGCTGAGGGTTCGGGATAAAATATTTAAAATGAATCGAACCAAAATAACACTTTTATTCAACACTAAAATGATAAATACACGAACTTAATCACAAGTAATCACAACACACTAATTCACAACACCATCGCTTATTAAACCACTTAAAAGGCACCGAAATGTTCGCACGTATCGCCAAATCAAGACTCACTCCGCGGACGTCTCTGCGCACTATTTATACCGCGCATTATTTCTAGAACCTTCTCGATGTTTCTACTAGTTACTAGAAAAGTGTAGGTATTTCGACTGATGACTATTTTTTATTCTGTGCAACTGTAGGTATAAAACGTGGTATGTAGGTATATTCAATACCAAGTATTATCTATTCTGTGACACAGTAGGTATAACTTAGAGAAGTTGACTATTACTTATTCTGTAACAACCTCGGCGTAAAAGTATGTTTATTTGTCCGAGGATAACTTTCGAAACGTTTATCCGATCATCGTGAAATTCGGTATAAAGGTGTTGGCACAATTTTGGTGTGACTAAATGAGCTAAAAATGTGGGGGGTTTTTGAGATATCAAGAAGGGTAAAAAAACGAGTGTGCTTTAGACCACACGACTGAAGTAAAACTTCTTTTTCAAAATATTAATTTATAAAATTGTTCAAGAACGAAATGAAATTATGAAAAATAATCAAACAAACTACTGACTGAGATATATAATAGATATTTCATGCACTGGCTATGAGAGGAAGAGAGAAAGAAAATGTGCGCGTGCTGCTCTCTCTCTCTCTCTCTCTCTTGCTCCTACAGCAATATACAAAACGTAACTCTCTCTCTTTCTATCTTCACTACTTATATCTCCCTCTCAACTTCCGTTCGCACTTTTCGTAACGCATTCACCAGCTTACTCCCCAAGTCAAGCGTGCGTAAAGAAGTTTTAATTCAAAAACAAAATTGGATTATCCCGTCAAGAGGCACGTCTAATAAAAGGCTTTTGTGAGTACACTTTCGACCCCGTTTTTAGTTTTAGTTTTAATATTATAGTATTAAAGTTATTAGCCATTATAAAAACTGAAATTTAATAAAATTCACAGGGTACACCAGTGATCCCACAGTGCTGAAATTTGGTATGTATGTAGCTTTAGTGACACAAATATAGGGAAAAGTCTGAAATCCAGAATAACTGCAATTTCTACACCAAAAAAAGAAACCAAACAACATGAACTCCTGTTACCTAAGTAAGGAGTGGAACTCACTTTCGGCGTATGTTTTTCCAAACCAGTATAATCTTGGAGTCTTCAAGTCCAGAGTGAATAGGTTCTTTCTAGGCAAGCGTGCACGAAAGTGTGATCGAAGATGGATCTTCGATCACACTTTCGTTTGCCATCAGGTGAGGTAGTGGTCAAGCGATTGGCTATCATCAATAAAAAAAACCTGTAATTTGAATGAAACAGTAGGTTCATTTCGTGGCACTATTTTGATAGTCAAAAATTAGGTACAAATAATATTTTTTTGTTTTTATGGGAGACTCGCGAGATTCTAGTTCGGGCCAACCAGTATTTATATAATTTTACTTAGAAAACTTTCGTGATTGATTTCAAACATTATTATAAATACGGGATTTATCACGTACCGTCTTATCGGTGTTTCGACCGACAATGTTTCGGTTCAATTCATGAACTTTCATCAGGGTGCGTGCGATCCGCTCCGAATAACGTCTCGGCTCGCACTGAAACATTGTCGGTCGAAACACCGATAAGACGGTACGTGATAAATCCCGTATTTATAATAATAATACATAGTTATATAATATTGAACTTCAACTTCATGTCATTAGGATTGCTTCAAGGAGTTAGGACGGCTGGGGTCAGCTTAGAAAGGGGGTAATGAACAATACATTCGTATGCGGGACGTCAGTGCAGATCCCTAGAATTAGAATTATTTATTATCAAACCTCTAACAGTCTGCTGGAAGTAGGGTTGCCATAGGTCCGGAATTTTCCGGACATGTCCCGTAATATACCTATTTGTCCGGAATGCGGGGGAAATCCTAAACCGTCCGGAATTTCTACAATTTAAGTAGGTAACGAGTAAAATGAAACATAAAATAGACCAAATATTTTATGACAAATAAATTAACAATCAACATTACTTATGTTAATTTTCATTTTGATCATTATTGATAGGTATTTATTGCTCCCAGAAATTCGTTCACAGGGTACGCGCGCGCGAGAAAATTCGAGAATTTGTTTCGTTCATTCACATGCACGATGCTAATATTTACAAGAAAGTCAGGAACTTTCATCAAATGTCAGGAATTTTCATCAAATGTCAGGAATTATCATCAAATGTCAGGAATTTACTCTGGAATTTCGATTTTTTAATCTGGGAACCCTAACTGGAAGTAGATATCTTCTAAAGTACACTGAGCCCGATCCCCGGACCTTCTTATCCAGTCTCTATCATACATGTAAAGTATGTAATTTTTTGTCGAATTAATAAATACTAAATACACATTATAAGCGCTTTATACCCAGGCTTAAATTAATTTTCTCTATGACCCATGCTCAATAGGATTTTAAAATCATTCAAAACACGTCAATAATTAATGTTTTTGGCGTCGCACGCTTGCATTTGCCAGTAAAGGTATTTCTCTTCGACATTACGGCCGCTCTATAACGGTCCCTATCTCTTATGAATCTAAGGCATTAGCGTCTAAGCACCGTATCAGTTGTGCTATAAAAACTAAATCTACGAGTACTGAGTGCAGCTATGAAGATAATGCATTCTAAATTCACGATCTCTCTTATCTTTTTTTTACCGACCGTAAAGGAGGAGGTTCTCGATTCCACTGTAGGTACTTTTATTTATGATTGTTACCTCAGAACTTTCGACTGGGTGCTTCCCGTGTGATCCCATTTCCATTTGGTCCAGTTCTGACAATGGCATCCATGAGAAAACCATATAAGTCTTAAATATGTTTAATTTTTATTTTATGTTATGTTTGTTAGCTCAGAACTCCGTTATGTATCAACCGATTTGGAAAATTAGGTTTTTATTTGAAAAGATATACTTTTAGATTGATCTCATTGATATTTCATCAAAATTGTTAGAGCAGTTTGGTTTTTACTGTTATCTGAAGTCGGTTATATTTTTGTTAAAAAATTACTTGTTATAAATCCGTATCTAATATTAAAAATTCAAAAGTAATTCAGTCTGTTTATTACGTTTTCACGACAAAACGGCTAGACCGATGTCTATGAAATTTGATATACAGATAGATGAGTAAATCGTTTAAAGGGCAAGGTGTTCGCTTTTATAACAAACTCCCAAGAGATGTACAAAAATTGACAATTAACAAATTTAAATACGCATTTAAACAAAATCTTTATAAAAAAGCTTACTATAAAATATCGGATTATTTAGATGATAGAGAAGCTTGGGATTGAAATTGCTCCAACTCGTTCAAAATGTAACAATTTAGACGTAATTTATTTTCTGTATTGTAATGTAATGTAAAAGGATCATTAAAAAAAAAACAACCAGCCGTGTTTCTTGCCTTTCTTTCCTGGCTTGGTCGCGAAGGAACAGGCAGTAAAATTGACGTTTCAAAGTGATCCTTTTGATTTTAATGAATAAAAGGTTTTGGCTTTGATTATGACCGGGTTAGGACAAATGCTACTTTTTACCCGACTGCGCAGAAGGAGGGTAATGTAATTGACCAACCACGCGTCCGAAACCGCGGGTCAGCTAGCAAATAAATAAAAACTGGGGCACATAACCTCGCGAATAACGGTACCGGCAATCGAGAAGGCAGATTAGACCGGACCCACTGATGCGTTTGTTAGCTAGGTCAGTTAAGGTGCCGTGACTCAACGAGTGCATTATACAGTTATACACACACAGTAGAGCAGGGGTGGCCAAGGCGTCGACCGCGGAGCCACACATTATTTACCACTAGCTGAACGCCCGCGGCTTCGCACGCGAGGTTTCTTAATAAAAACATTAGGGTCCGTTCACACAGACCGGCTCGGAGAGCATCGGCGCGCATTGTTCTTTTCACACAGACCGGATCATATACGCTTGGTCGGAGCGGAGCCGCTAACTATTTCACATAGACCGGCTGGAAGCGATCGGAAAGTGGATG
The DNA here is from genome assembly GCA_918857605.2 of Philereme vetulata. Taxonomy (NCBI): domain Eukaryota; kingdom Metazoa; phylum Arthropoda; class Insecta; order Lepidoptera; family Geometridae; genus Philereme; species Philereme vetulata. The sequence continues at coordinate 4,563,867 of OU975462.1, forward strand.
CGCTCCGAACGGCTGCGCGAACGTGAAAAAGTACGCGATCAGAGCCGGTCAGCTCCTCTTAACGCGCCGGCAAACCCTAAGCGCAACTTCAATTCGGCCGCGTCAAAAACTTCGGCCTGAATATCGCTATCCCTGTTTAGTGACGAAGTTTAGCCACGCAGAGCGACAGTGATAGCAATAGAACGATTCTAAATTTGATTAGATTTTGACCGTGTTCCGTAATACCAAAAATGATGACTGAAAACTTGTTGTATTATCTCATTGTGCTGTTATTCTATAACTAGACGATATAATCTATGTTCCCATGACTAGGATACGTAAGATGTTGTTGTTTTTAATACGAAACAATTAGGTTGAAAACAGGTCTTTTATGACGTAAAAACATGCAGAATGCGATACGCTTCTATTTCATTTTAGGTAAGTATTTTGATCTAATATATGGTTGGGAACCTAGATAAATACTATTCAAATTAAAATAATGCCTTATTAAGGTAGAAATATGTTCCAATTAGAAATGATCTTGGTAGTACGTGTTGTATGGGCGATTGTCCCTCCGGTGTCCCCTTAATATTTCACACCAAGCGCGTTCAAGCATTCTTAATGACAAAAGCAGTGCACATGCAAAATTAAACCTTACTACAAATACTAAAAACTCTGTTTTCAACGTGATAAGAATCTGCTCTCCTCTCCGATGAGTCGATCTGTGTGAACGGACCCTTAAACGTTCGGTGTAGTTTAGTCTATCATATAAGTATTTAAGTAGGTTTATTTATGTAGTATGTACCTATATTATGCTATTTTTATTAGTCCTGTGCAAATTTTCATTAGTTCCTTTTCCTGTGCACTACCTACACATCTTTGTCTACAGCTTGCTGACCAATCCGCAGCTTCGCACGCGTAGTTTTTGAATAAAAACATTACCCTCCTTCTGCGCGGTTAGGTAAAAAGTAGCCTTTGTCACCCGGGGATAGTGTAGCTTCCCAACAGTGAAAGAATTATTTAAATCGGTCTAGTAGTTTCGGAGCCTAATACAAACAAATCTTTCCTCTTTATAATATTAGTATATATACACAAAGGTTATCAGGAAGAGAATGCTCTTTAGCATTAAGTTCGCCTTTGTACTAGTTTTATAAGTGCAATAAAGTATTTTCAATCAGTCAATCAAACCCTCCTTCTGCGCAGTCGAGTAAAATATAGCCTTTGTCTCAATCCCAGTCATAGTATTATATGTTTTGTTATGAACGACATTATACTAAAACACAGGTAGGCTACTGGCTAGTACTGTTATAAATTAGGTATTTTTCAAATTCATCACCAAAGAAAAAATTAAATTTTTAAACAACCAAACAATCTGTATAAAATAGGTAAACAAATCATATTCATTCATCATGTAAGTAGGTACCTGTTAAACTGACTAAGCGGCATCGTCGCAAAGGCGCCGCCGAATTACGATAATGGTTTATTGGAAATGTATCGATAACTGGTTAAATATTCGAGCTACCGGTAATATACCCACCTCTAAAATCAGTTAAGAGGCCATACGCTTGGCGTGGCCGTTCAAGTTTAGGTATTTAGCGGCGCGCGACACACCACACGGCGCGATCGCTGAGGTCACATCGAATTCAACTACGATATAGCGTGCAATAACGCTCAACCGAATTTGATCCTTTATTTGAAAATATTAATTTTTCAAATTATTTATTTCACTCAATCATTTTATGTTATCTTTGTAGACAGATAGGTACAATTCCGGATGTGTGTTTAAATTAATGTCGTACATAACAAAAGGTTGTATACCAAATTTTATCGAAATCGGTCAAGCCGTTTAGTCGTAAAAAACGTGACAAACAGACAGACGTAGTTACTTTCGAATTTATAATATTAATATAGATTTATTGTATGTAGCTATCACACAAATAAATTATGAATGCAAAAATTTGGATGTTTGTTTATTTATTTGTTTGTTTGTTACTCAATCACGACGTAACGGCTCTAGCGATTTTGATGAAATTTAGTATGTTCATAAATTATAACCTTGATTTCCACATAGGCTACTTTTTATTCCATAAATCAGGTCCCATGAGATAAAAATGGGGTGTCAAGTCAAGTTGCAACAGTGAGTTTAGCTTTATTTCTAGGTTACCTACACATTTAGTAGTGTAACGCGTACGAAGTCGCGGGCAATAGTATTATAACAGTATTTTAAACGCAAATGTTTGTATGTATGGATGTTTGTTACTCGTTCACGTCGGAACTGCTGAACCGATTTCGATGAAATTTGGTACGTACATACGTATATTTTAATCTGGATTAACATATAGGCTACTTTTTGTTGACAAACCACGCGTGCGAAACCGCTGGCGGAAGCTAGTGTAACATAATCTCAGTTAATGGGCCATTTGTGGTAGGACATAATTAATGGACCTATAATTCATTAAGATCTAATATTATCACTTATTTATATTCTAGCAAATAAATAAATTTCATTTCATTTCTAACGCGCTTGTCATAATGAGCCGTCAACTATTCTATCTTGTAATTGATCGAGCGAAGCGAGATCTCTAAATCAACTTGGGCAAATCGGCGTTGTATGTATGTATGTTTGTCCGAGGATAACTTTCGTAACGTTGATCCGATAATCGTCAAATTTGATACATAGGTAGGTAGTGATGGCACAATTTTGGTGTGATTAAATGAGTTAAAAATGTGGGGGGGTAGTTGAGATATTGGGCTTCAAGAGGGGTAAAAAAATTAAAATGAGGCTATCAGGTCAAGTGGGACGTCACATGAAAGGTATTCATTAGTACATTTAGACTACTTTTTTATTTTTCGTAAATTCTTTTTTTATTTTTTGAGCCATGATAAAAACTGAACTTTGACACAATTCGCAGGGTACACCAGTGACCCCACAGCGCTGTAATTCGGTATGCGTGTAGCTTAAGTGACACAAAATATATAAGTAAAAGTCTGAAATCTAGAATAACTGCAATATGTACCCCAAAAAAACCACAGAACATGAACTCCCGTTACCTGTAATTTAAATGAAACTGTAGGTCAAGTAAGATGGTTATTTTTTCGTCGCACTATTTTGATAGTCAAAGATACAAATAATATTTTTCTGTTTTAATCGGAGACTCGCGAGATCTCAGTTCGGGGCGAACTACTAGTTATAAATTTTACTAACTTTATCTAACTTGAATGGTCAGTTGATTGTCGTGCCGGAGCGGTGCTGTTATAGTGAGTGATTGATTTACGAATCTGAATTCCTAACGGTCTCACTCAAAAGCTCCATTCATTTTACAAGTACCTTTAATAACCATATTATTTATTTATAGCTTCTGCCAGCGGCTTCGCACGCGTTGTTTATAGAAAGTAGCCTGCGTTTGGATCCAGATCATAATCTAATAAAAAAAACTGGCCAAGTGCGCGTCAGACTCGCGCACGAAGGATTCCGTACGATCTACGGGATCTATATAAACGAGCAAAAAATCACGTTTGTTGTATGGGAGCCCCCCTTAACTATTTTTTTTATTTTAATTTAATTATTTATTTATAAAGTGAACATATAACCAAATATTCTGTGAATATTTCAAGCGTCCACCTGTTGCCGTTATCAAAACCGAGTAAAAACAAGAAAAAAAAATCCCGTTTGTTGTATGGGAGCTCCCCTTAAATGTTAATTTTATTCTGTTTTTAGTATTTGTTGTTAAAGCGGCAACAGAAGTACATCATCTGTAAAAATGTCAACTGTCTAACTATCACGGTTCATGAGATACAGCCCGGTGACCGACGGACAGACAGACAAACAGACGGACAGACAGCCAGCGAAGTCTTAGTAAAAGGGTCCCGTTTTACCCTTTGGGTACGGAACCCTAAAAAGTGGCACTCTGGGAGTGCCGACAGAAGTGAAAACTTGAATAAAAGCAGACTACACTACAGATACTTATATACAGAGGTGTCAATAACCAAAGAGAATGTAATATATTTCAGTAACAGTCAATGTCAGTAGTCAGTGACAGGTGTCGGTAACAGTGTCGCGAGTTCAATGGTTTTTTTCCAATCTCAAAAAATGTTCAACGCGCCTAAAAAAGTTTTCACTATGCCCAACGCACCTAAAAAAGTTTTCACTTCAAAAAATAAATTTTATTAAATTCGGCCGTTACGACATGATTGAGTAACAAACAAACAAATAAATAAATAGACATCCAAACTTTCACATTAATAATATTAGTGTGATGATAGGTTCTTGGATGATGGTCATTGACCTCCTCCTACCGAAACTATTTATAACTTTTCAATCGAGTTGTCTACGAGTAATGGTGTTTTTAACCGATTTCAAGAAAAGGTGGAGTTTCTCAATTCGTCAGTCTTTTTTTTTATGTATGTTCCCCAATTACTGAAGACGCCGGGACCGATTTGAGAAATTATTTTTTTGTTTATAAAGGTATACTTCCCAGGTGGTCCCATTGGCACCAAGTCAGGATCTGATGATGAGATGATGGATCCCAAAAAAATCGAGAGAAACCCTCAAGTTTTATAGGGACGCGTAACGTGTTTTATATATTTATACTATAATATTATAAACAGGAAAGATTTGTTTGTTTGTATTGAATATATTCCGAAACTACTGGACCGATTTAAAAAATTCTTTCCCGGTTGGGAAGCTACACTATCCACGGGTGACATAGGCTACTTTGCACCCAACTGCCAAGAAGGAGGGTAATGTTTTTATTGAAAAACTACGCGTGCGAAGCTGCGGATTGGTCAGCTAGTTTTCTATAAAAAACTATTGAAGTATTAGCGTCTGGTTCTGATCATCTCATGTTGCTGCGCTGATGATGGAAAATATAACTCCTTAACTATTAAGAGTTAGTGGATAATTCCTTAAATATTATGAGCTCGTATATACCGCTACTTATGTTCCTTTGAGTTATTCAGGTGAGCTGATAATTGAAGGTACAACTCCTTGTTTATCAACCGGTTTGGTATTTTTTTATTTGCACGGATATACTTTCAGATTGGTCCTATAGATATTTCATCAAAATCGGTTTAGTAGTTTGAATTTTTCTGTTATATGAAGTCGGTTATACTTTTGCTAAATAAATTACTTGTAATTATTTCTAAAGCTATATCTACACATCTATGGGAAAATCACTTGATTTTATAAATTATTAGACCCGGAACAAATATCTGTAGATCACACAAATTGTTTCGCAGCAGGAATCGAACCCGCTACCTCCTGCCTCAGCCGGCTACTCGCCCACTGCGCCGCGGAGATCGTACATACATTGGAAGGTTATAAAAAGCTGGTAATAAAAATAAAAAATACACACAATTAAAAATAAGAAAAAACACTTTATGTCATTATTTACAATAGGTGGCCTTATTGCTACAAGCGTATTCTTCCAGGCAACCTTTGGATGGACAAGTTACCTATTGTTAACATAACAGGAGAACGGAAGGCGCAGGGAATTATAAAGTATTAGATAGAAAGACGATCCTATTTAGTTACTGATGGGAGAGGGGTAAGTCCAGCGGTGACATCCTACGGCAGCTATGAGCATCTTCACTATCATATCTGCCATAGGTCGTCTATTACTGAACATAGGGCTCTCCCATAGATTACCAGAGCGACCGATCTTGTGCGCCCTGAACCCAACGGCTCCCAGCAACCAGTATCACATTATCTTTCCATCTAGTGAGGCGATCTACTATGCGTTTTTCAGAACGCGGTCTCTTCTCTAGAACCTTTCTGCTCCAACGGCCATCAGTTCTTCGAGCTATGTCTGTGACCTTGGTTTTTACACGGATCTTCAATTCTGCTGCTATGATAATGACACCTGACCCCTATGACCTAGTTCTCTAATTACGGAGCATAGGTACAGGCGACAACAATAAATTATTAGCCCTTTGTTGATCATCTCTATTGACAGTTACTAATTATTGCCTGGATTCTAGGTAATGCGGGTTATTATATTGATTGTTTGTATTAGTTATAGTTCATTTATTGATAACAAAAAAATACATGTCTTTTACATAGTTTAGTTCTTAGTTGTTAGACATAATTCATAATAGAATTCAATAATAGTAGATTATTAAACAAGGGGATAAAGCAGCGTCTTACGTCACGGGCTCAATATTGAATCCCGAACGTAGCGAAGGTTTCTAGAGTTAACTCACGAGCGGAGCGAGGAAGTTACTATATAAATAAATATAGCTGGACATTTCACACAGCGCTATCTAGCCCCAAACTAAGCAAAGCTTGTACTATGGGAACCAGATAACTGATATAATACTTATATACATTATATACTTATTACTTATTATATAGTATCCTGAGTGCAGAGAGGGATATAAGCACGCCCAAAATGCAGACAGTTTTATCCACGAGGAGAATACTCTACTTCTCACACTTTCTTCGAGACAATAAAAACCAAATCTAGATTGGTGCATTCTGTGCAGAGGTTAGTTCGATTTACGAAGTTCTTAGTGTGTGGGTTTCTTTGGTTTAAATTTTAATACAGATGAGGTTCCAAATTCAAATCACATTATGGCTGCGAGGGCATAATAAAATTCAGTACAACTTTTCCCCCGGCTCAGCCGTAGGGATTATACATCACCTGCTTTCGGTGAGGTTTGCATGACATATAATTTGACATTGTCGAGCAGGTGGTGTGAAAACACAATTATGTACTTAAAAAGTCATCCCCTATAATATGATTGTACATTAAGCCATTTTCTCCTCGTTGATTGTGCATTAATAATGTCAATTGGTAAACGGTTGCAGACGGCGGGCCCCAACACATGTACCAGCTTCGACGTTTTGGTAAGGCTCCTCGACACGGCCTTAGCTTTTGGGCATTCCGTGTCATATATCAATCACCGAGTTTCGGGTACTCGCTCAAGTGATTTCGTGCATAGGTAGCGGCTTGGCAGATGACAAGGGCTAGGACATTTTATCGGCGTTACCACGACAATGGTAGCGATTCTGTTGTTTACACTGACGAAGTAAAATACGAACGGTCTTATTATGTTTACGCTAAAGATCAAATTAGAATGACATTTAAAGTGACATTTCTAAAATTAAGAATTTTTTACTAAGATGGCGTGTTTTTGGGCTAGTTTGAATCAACAGGCAAATTGGTGTTGAATAAAACTAGCCCGTAAACACGCCATATTAGTAAAAATTACTTAATTTTAGAAATGTCACTTTAAATGTCATTCTAATTTGATCTTTAGTTTAATCTAAATAAGACCGTTCGTATTTTACACAGTTTTAGTTAGTCAGTGTAAACAACAGAATCGCCACCAATGTCTCTCTAAAACAAGTACATTTTGAGGTACCTACTTATCACCTAAGGGAACCAACTACACATGGGCGTATATGGCATTACTTAGTAAATAAATCATCCGCGTCGTATTTGCACCTCGAAGGCATAAGTCTCAGCAAACCAGTGTGCAAACTGAAAACTTGAGAAGTGCATTTACCGAGAAGTACTACAGTTATTTGTTTTTCAAATTAACAATTCCGCTCTGAACTGGGTTCCCATTCTTGGCTTTAAGGATGTCAAAGGCAATATTTATCTACTTGTTATCTCACTTTCGACAATAACCATGTGGTTTAGTTATTGTGAACACCCATTCTCGTAATAAACTCTATAGTTCTTTTACAAAAGAATGGTTAAATCCTTTAAAAATTTAAAGTATAGACACTAGCAGCCTGGCCAAGGTTCTTTTTTTGTGTAACAGACTTTATTCAACTTTCTTTTATGATACCCAATTGGTGACGGTACTAGGTACCCTTGAGTTACGTATATCGAGACTAGGTCTCACAGGATAAGGAGAAACCAACAAGGTTACCTTGGTGGAGACGCTGGTTGTTCACCGTGAAGCACAGCTTTATGGCTAGTTTACACAGTGCGAGCTAGCGTACGAGTAGTTGTTTTGCAGTAACTCGCACTGTTTGGACGTAAACTACGTGTAACTCGCACAGGCGAGTTAGACAGTAGTTCGCATCCGAGTTACATCATCATTTTTTGTTTTCACTCGCCCGGCAGCAACTCGCACATGGCAGCAGCTCGGTCATAACTCGCATCTTTTGGATGTGTTCGGCAGTAGCTCGTCAGTGCCAGAAGTGAGCGAAACCTGTGTTTTTATAGGCGTTTTCCAATTCTTGACATAATATTGTTGTCTTAGACATTATCACCGTTTTTTTATTCAAACCACGTTCACTGGTCATCGCGTCAACTCGCAAGACTGAGCAGCAGGTAAAATTTATTGTGTCGACTGCTAAGGCGAGCCGAGCTACTGGCGTACGAGTAGACAAGCCGAGTAGCTGTTTACTGGCTAGGCAGCAGCTCGCACTGTGTAAACGAGCCATTAGCCTTCTGAGATACACAATGTATGCCAAAAGTGACAAATTAAACTAGGACAACATAGACAAATGTCGAGTCTGATATTATCTCCAGTTCTTGAAATAGGCCCCTAGTATAATTGATAATAAGCCCGAGCGTAACTATTTACATAATATAAATAAACGCGGTTTGAAATTTAATCTCAGGTCAATGTAAGCTGCGTTATGTTGAAATGCATTGGAGAAATAAATAATAGTTATCATTATACTCACGTAATATCTGGATCGTCTACAGTTTTCTCATAATATTATTTTAATTACATCACCTATGTACGTACACTTAATTCTGTCTAGCCTGTGTCACTTAAATTATTCATACCTTGCAAAGCACTGCAATTTAAATAAATAAATAATATATATTGCTGGACATTTCACACAGCGCTATCTAGCCCCGAACTAAGCAGAGCTTGTACTATGAGAACCAGATAACTGATATAATACTTATATACATTTTTTTTGTAAATACATACTTATAATATATAGAGAAACGACCAGACCCGGAACAAATATCTGTAGATCATGCAAACATTTGTTCCGCGGCCTGAATCGAATCCGCTACCTCCGGCGTCTCAGCCGGCTATTCGTCCACTGCACCACGGAGGTCGTCAATTTCATTGTATCATTGGAAGAGTGTCAAAATGTATGTAAATTATGTACCTATCAACTGATTTGTAGAAACTAAAAAAAGCCGTTGAACCAAGTTACCTACTAGGCTACTACCGAATAAATAACTTATAGAATGCTTTTATGTTGTTGTGGCTACGGTTCTGTATGTTATTCAGCCAGTCTTGTGGTCGTGCAGCTGCAGCAACAGACGCGTGCGCGTACGCAGCCGGTCGATAAAACATAATCGACATTGCAAACGACTTTAAGCACGACAAAATTAAATAGAATTTTCAGTCCAGTGATCTAAAAGTATATTTTTTATGTGAAAATGTGAAAGGTTTACCAGAAGTTCAGAAACTGAAGGAGGAATTTGAAAGGCGTCAATTTAAAAATGAAGGTAAGCGCTCTAGATTTCGATATAATTCGTTGTGGTGAACGATTATTACACTTTATTGCTAAATCTTATCAGAACTAGATATATTTTTAGAAAAAAAATGTTTAAATCTGTTTTTCAACTACCTGATCGAATAGAATAAATGTGTCCAAACAAATATAATATAGGTATTTAATTTATGGCGAATTCCAAAATATATATTTATATTAATATTTTTACAAAAAAAAAACTAAACTTCAAAGTAAGGAGTTCTGTAGGGTATCTTCATTGTCCATGACCAGGTTGGTTTGATCAGTGAACAAATGATCACTCATAGAACATGTCCCTAAATAAATATGTATTCCTTATGTATATAATATGGTACTACAATAGTTGACATTGTTCTATCGTCACAACACAATTATCTAGCTCATACTAGGTATATAACTAGCTGACCAATCCGCAGCTAGTTTTTCAATAAAAACATTACCCTCCTTCTGCGCAGTTGGGTAAAAAGTAGCCTATGTCACCCGGGGATAGTGTAGCTTCCCAACAGTGAAAGATTTTTTTTAATCTGTTTAGTAGTTTCGGAGCCTATTCAATACAAATAAACAATCAAATATTTCCTCTTTATACTATCAGTATAGATATTGTTGTCTTTACTAGTTGTATTCTGTTTTGTGTACAATAATAAAGAAAAGCGCGATTTTTCAAACAACAAATCAATCGCGATGCGTTTGATGTCATCCGTTAAGGAGTTACCGGTTTCTATCATGTTTTTAGGGTTCCGTACCTCAAAAGGAAAAAACAGAACCCTCACTTTGTTGTCCGTCTGTCTGTCTGTCTGTCAAGATCCTTTATCTCGGGAACGCGTGGAGGTATCGAGTTGAAATTAAAACCATTACAATTTTCAATGTATTTATTAACTTAGAAATAACATAACAGTTTATAAGATACCAAATCGTTATAACTAATACCTAAGAAAACGGAAATATTGACAGGTTCAAAATTGAATACTGCATACAATAGAAATATGTACCTATAAAAATAATAATACTAACAAACACAAACCTATTATGTACTTACATAGACACGTAAAAATATACATATAACTATACCTTATAATTTACACAAGTACCATATACTCAAGTCTACAGTCCATTGAAGCTATGAAAAAATCAAACTTCTAAGTTAACGTAAAAAAATATACGGCCATGTATGCCCCAAACAACGTATATTTCGACACTCTCGAGGGAATTCAAATTTTATGAAATTTGGCAAGTAATATCGTCATAAACTACAAGTACAGAGAAAAATCTAAACTGTACATATGTAATTAAATCAATTATCGAAACTGTCGGTACAAATATGTACGGAATACTCGGTAGGCGAGTCCGACTAGCATTTGTCCTGTTTTTTTATATTACTTGTGGGGAATCAGGTTTACGGCCTACCTGATGGTAAGCGGTCACTGTCGCCTATTGACACCGGCAACAGCCGGGGTGTTGTCGATGCGTTTCCCTACCCTGCAGAAACCTCTTTGCATTCTTGAAAAGTGCCATGTAGCCTAGCGGGAAAACCTCAAAAGGTAGCACTTCTTGCAAGTATGGGTTAGAAAAGATCGCGTGAAGTGTGTGGTGCGTGATATCCAATTGTCGACGATAATGTGGATGAGCTTTATCCTGTACTCCATGAACAGCGTCCCGGTTGCGTTCATTACGTGTCTAATTCTAATTCTAGGGTGGGGGGAATAAAAGATCTGCACTGAAATCCCGCAATGGGGTGTATTGTGCATTACCCCCCTTCTAACTTGACCCCAGCCATCCTAACTCCTTGAAGTAACGGAGTAGGACTTTGGGTTGGTGGCAACAGCTTTCCAGGGTCCCCATGGATGTTGAAGTAGTAGTGGTGTTAGTGGAACATGAGGATTCGATGACCCCTTGCAGACCAGTTCTCAGTCTTGCGTCGTTTGTAGCTGTGCAGTGGAGTATCACGTGCTCCACAGTCTCTTCCACTCGAAGGCATCCGCGACAAAGTCCACTGTCCGTGGTTCCGGTCTTTAGGAGGTGATGGTTAAGTTCGCAGTGTCAGATCTTCGCGTTTCATCTTTAACAAGGTTTTGTTGTTTTTCTGTTTATTGCCGGAAGTATTGTCGTTGCCTGCTTGCAGTCGGATCTACGTTCTCAGTCTTTCTGGTGCTCCTTTTCGGAATTCATCTTCAGTCTGTTTTTGATTTCCGCAGTTGGCGGATTGGAGAGATTAATATCATTTGTGTTTGGTGTTAGCAATTACGTGTGTAAGGAGTAACTAGCTACAAAGCGTTGTTATAATCATATTCAATTAATAGAAGTACAAAGGTCCTCATCGTATTAGCCGCAGGACGTCCAACGGCTCCCAGTAACCCGTATCTGGTCGTGGTTCTACTTAGGGGATGACCTACGTTGCGCTAATGCGTGGTCCCCATTCGTAAACCTTCTGTCAGTTCTTAAAGCTGGGGGAAAAGCTGGAGGTTGGGCAGTAGCGTCCCCTATTTTCAACACCACCAGCTCAACTGCGCTGCCCAACGCGTTCCCCTAATGATAAGCACAAGAACAAAGTGATTAAAGAAGACTGCTCGTAATGAACGTTATTATCAAGCAATTATCGATTGTAGATTATAGCCATTCGTTATTATTTTCTAATGGAAACACTAATGACCAATAATTCTCTCCATTAGCTGTTTACCCTGCTAATGTTAGACGCAATTATTCATAATCTTACCTACTGTCTTCTGCTAGTGTTTTTACTAGATACAATAATAAAGCAAAGCTTTAATTCAAGATATTCTAATCGAATGGATCTCGTGCGAACTGTACTCCCGGTTCCCGGTTATGAGAAGCGACGGACTCCCCGAAACCCTCGATCTGGAAACTCATGATCGTTCCCTGCAGGTTTAGGGACGACCTCCGTGGCGCATAGCCAGCATAGACGTTCCCTGCAGGGTTAGTGACATATAGCCCGCTGAGACGCAGAAGGTAGCGGGTTCGATTCCCCCCACTGAACAAATGTTTACACGATCTACAGATATTTGCTCCGGGTCTGGATGTTTTTCTATATATTATAAGTTTATATTTACAAAAAAAAGTGTATATAAGTATTCTATCAGTTATCTGGTTCCCATAGTACAAGCTCTGCTTAGTTTGGGGCTAGATAGCGCTGTGTGAAATGTCCAGCAATATTTATTTATTATTTATTTAAAGACGCAGGAGGACGGAACAAATGTTTGCATGATCTGCAGATATTTATTCGGGGTCTGGGTGTTTCTCTATATATTATAAGTATTTATGTATTGACAAAAAAAACGTATACATATACCTAATTATTGCATCAATTATCTGGTTCCCATAATACAAGCTTGACTTAGCTTCGGGCTGGATAGCGGTGTGTGAAATGTCCAGCATTATTTATTTATTACTACTAAACTAAACAAGCTTCCGCCCGTGGCTTTGCACGCATGGTTTGTCAATAACTAGCAGCATATTGTTATCTCTTGGTTATCTAGTCATAACCTATCTAACAGCGTGAGATATGTGCAATGTAAGCTTTTCATTCGGTCTAAGTACCTACCTAACCACGGAAAGACTTGATAAAGGTTTCTTGAAGATGTTGGATCCAAGCTGGCCAAGTAATGAAATGAAAAACATTTATTTGATACGACATGACATACACAAGAAACAAAGTAACGGATGGTGGGATACCTTGACTTATGGCTAATTACGTTAATTTGTACATAAAATAAGACAAAAATTCCAGAAGCCAAAAAGTCTAAAATATTTTTATTCACAAGGATCACTTTGAAACGTCAATTTTACCGTCTGTTCCTTCGCGACTAAGCTGGGAAAGAAAGGCAAGAAACAAGGTTAGTTGTTTTTTTAATGATCCTTTTAGAATACATAAAAATACAGGAAATAAATTATGTCTAAATTGTAATATTTTGAATGAGTTGGAGCAATTTCATTCCCAAGCTTCTCTATCATCTAAATAATCCGATATTGTATAGTAGGCTTTTTTATAAAGATTTTGTTTAATTGCGTTTTTAAATTTGTTAATTGTCAATTTTTATACATCACTTAGGAGTTTGTTATAAAAGCGAACACCTTGCCCTTTGAACGATTTACTAACTTTATGAAGTCTACAAGTGGCAACTGCAAGTTTATCTTTATTTCTAGTATTAAAATTATGATTATCGCTATTTTTCTTAAACAAATTAATATTTTTGTGAACATACAACACATTTTCATAAATGTTTTGACAAGGGAATGTCATAATATTTATTTCTTTGAACTTATTGCGTAATGATTCCCTGGGGCACATATTCTCAAGAAATTCAACTAGGTAAATGCCTGGATAACAGAAACATCCCACGCATAGCATAGTCTAACCTAGGGTTATACTTTATACCTATGTTCACAACCAGTAACTTGTAAAATTGAATTAATAAAAGAAATTATGATTATTATTAAATTTAGTAACAAAACAAAACACATCCATTAATACCTACCTATTTGAAACCTACCTACTTACCTATTTGACGACCTCCGTGGCGCAGTGGGCGTATAGCCCGCTGAGACGCAGAAGGTAGCGGGTTCGATTCCCACCGCGGAACAAATGTGTGCATGATCTACAAATATTTGTTCCGGATCTGGATGTTTTTCTATATATTATAAGTATGTATTTACAAAAAAAACTTATATAAGTATTCTATCAGTTATTTGGTTCCCATAGTACAAGCTCTGCTTAGTTTGGGGCTAGATAGCGCTGTGTGAAATGTCTAACAATATTTATTTATTTATATTTTGAGTTAGAATCAAAAAAAAATTGTTATATATGGGTTGGTACAAGAACAAGAGCGGTTGCTCTGGTAATATTATGGGAATCGGTCTAGCCGTGAAAACGTAACACAGACAGAGAGACAGAGTTACATTTGAATGTATATTATTAGTATGGATTAGCTCCAAGACGTGTCACACGCTTCGATGAGCCCCAGCTCTCATGATTGTTGGCACTTACCGGGTACAGGTGTACCTGGTTAGTGCCAATCATCGGGTTACCGGTGATTGCTGATTATCACCGTATAATTGGTAAGACCAGGCGGCAGCACAGAGCTGTGGCAACGTTTTTGAGTGGTATATGTTCAGGTTATGTATGTACACTATACTACACTTCTCATCAAAAAAATAGAAACACCTCTGAAGTTTAGTTTTGAATGAGTTTTTGTGTTTTTCTTCTATATTAAACAAAAAATAAAAATGCCAGTTAATTACGGATATTATATGGTATAGTTTAACATTAATTAATGTTCCAAATTAAAATTAAATTTCTTTAACCATCGTGTTTTGTTCAACAGGTATGTTTATACACTTAAAGAAGAACTTCTAAAATGTTAGAAACAAAGACGTAAAACCAAAAAACTATAAAAAAAGTTTATTCAGTATCTTGTATTTCCTCCCCGGGCTATAATGAATGCTTCCATGCGGTTCCTCATGGAATGGATGAGAGACACAATCTTGTGTTGTGGGATATTATCCCACTCTTCTTGTATAGCTGTTTTAAGCTGGCCAAGCGTCTC
Organism: Philereme vetulata; assembly: GCA_918857605.2. Taxonomy (NCBI): domain Eukaryota; kingdom Metazoa; phylum Arthropoda; class Insecta; order Lepidoptera; family Geometridae; genus Philereme; species Philereme vetulata. The sequence goes on from OU975462.1 coordinate 4,578,867, forward strand.
CGGAGCAGGATGTCTCGCTCTGACTCGTCTCTTCAACTCATCCCATAGGTGTTCTATGGGATTCATATCCGGGCTTCTTGCTGGCCAGCCCATAACCGTAATACCGACTTCACTCAGGTATTCATTTACAATGCCTGCGGTATGAGCCCTGGCATTGTCCTGCATAAAAATTAACTCTTCGCCAATAAAATGTGCGTATGGTACCACATGAGGCTTCAAACACTCTTCGATGTACGTGACCCATTAAATGACGGTAAGCGAGGTCCAGATACAAAAGCAAGTTCGGTTTTTCCATCGGCGCTTATGTCCATGAACCGCCACCGTAACTGACTCTTTCTTCAATGCAGCACTGTGCAAAACGCTCTCCCTCTCTTCGATACACCTTCTTTCTTCCGTCGTTACCATACAGCATGATCTTACTCTCGTCAGAAAAGAGAACTTTGCTCCATTGAAGGTGTGACCAATTTAAATGCTCACGTGCAAAGTTAAGTCGCGCTCTTCGGTGGTCTGCCGTCAATTTTGGGCCATTAGCTGGTTTATGAGGTTTCAGGCCACGCTCCGCCAATCTTCTTCTAATGGTAGAATCGCTCACAGTCAATCCTCGAACCTCACGGAGCCGCTGATGCGGTTGAATAGAGTTAAAGTGACGATTTCTTAGAGAAACTGACACAATATACCGGTCATCTTGCTCAGACGTGACTCGATATCTACCAGATCCTGGACGGCGAGTAAACATACCAGTCCCCCGATAACGCTGATACACTCTATTGCCAGCAGAGAGGCTAAGATGTAATCGTGCAGCCACAACACGCTGACTATGCCCTGAATCTAACAACGCCACGACTTGGGCGGCTTTCGTGGGCGAGGTATCCATATTAGTTAGGAAAAAATCTCTTTGGTAGGATGTCACAGAGCTTAGCTTACAGTCACGCTCAGCTCAGCTCAGAGCTCAGTTAAAAAAAACGATATTTTATGCAAAAAAAAATGTGATTAAATGCAGAAAATCCGACGGAATACACATTGAAAACAATCTCTACATTCATTTATGGTATGAAAATTCGAAAATTTAAATTCAAATTTGACTAAACTGCCAGCTATTTATTGGCGTATTTTTTTATTGATATCAATCCTCTTTGTTATAAAAATGCCACCTGAATGGTACTTGCAGTACTGTTTCGATTTTTTTGATGAAAAGTGTATTTCCATTTCTTTATTTTCTCGATGACAGCTAGCTCCTGTGAAAACTTGAACGAGCGTCTTTTTTACATTATGGATGCATTATTTTATAAAAATATGACGCTTACGTACGTACAAGGAGTACAAGAGTCGGAGAAACTGATAGGGATGGAGCTATCGATAAACGTAACACGATAACAGACCCGATATTTTTTTACAAAATGTAAGAAACTAAACTACTGCCGGATACTTTTGTACAAATTTATTAACTAATATTATATTTCATTACAAGATGTTACACGTATTAATTCTTGATTGATAATGCCAAATTCTTTAAAATTTTCGAAGCTGTTGTAAAATAAGTAGGTATAGGTAGGTGCTCGATAATGAAACAAAATAATTATAACGACAGGTAATCTTTATTTATTAATTTTAATCAAAATCTGATGAATCGTCACTGTCGCTCGATATCATTACTTATTTGGTCACAACACTACAACTATTAAATTAGATACACTGCTGGACAAAGGCCTCCCTCATTGATCTCCAGGAACTGCGGTTGGAAGCGGCCTGCATCCAACGCCGACCTGCGGTTCTTACCAAGTCGTCTGCCCATCTTGTAGGTGGACGTCCTACGCTGCGCTTGCCGGTCCGTGGCCTCCACTCGAGATATGGAGAGGGCTATGCTCGGGGTTTCTCTACTGGATCGAATCAGAAATGAGGAGATACGTAGGAGAACTCAAGTCACCGACATAGCCCGACGGATTAGCACGTTGAAGTGGCAATGGGCAGGCCATATAGCGCGCAGAACAGATGGTCGATGGAGCCGGAAATTAGAACTGTCATCGTGAAAACAAAGAAATGGAAACAGCATAGTGGTTTGTGTACAGATAATGTATTGTTCGAATAGAATAAACTAGTGGTTCTTCCCGAACTGAGATCTCGCGAGCCTCCCATAAAAACAAAAGAATATTATTTGTACCTAATCTTTGACTATCAAAATAGTGCCTCGAAATGCATAACCAACTTACTTGATCTACAGTTTCATTCCAATTACAGGTAACGGGAGTTCATGTAAATTAGATTACCTTTTTTGGGGTAGAGAATTGCAGTTATTCTGGATTTCAGTCTTTTCCCTATAATTATGTCACTAAAGCTGCACGTATACCAAATTTCAGCACTGTGGGGTCACTGGTGTACCCTGTGAATTTTGTCAAAGAGTTTTTATAATGGCTAATAAATAACTTAAAAACCACAAGGTTCAAACTAAAAATAAAAACGGGGTCAAATGAACTACTCACAAAGACCTTTTATTAGACGTACCATTTGACCGGATAGTACCTTTTGATTTTTTTACCCCCCCTTGAACCCTAATATCTCAACAACCCTCAAATATTTTTAGCTCATTTAGTCACACCGAAATTGTGCCATCACTACCTACCTATATACCAAATTACACAATGATCGGATAAACGCTTCGAAAGTTATCCTCGGACAAACAAACCTACATACATACATACAACGCCGATATGCCAAAGTTGATTTAGACATACTTATCGCTTCGCTGGATCAATAAATAATGCTGGAGCTTGTAGTGCATGAGCATACATTATAATGATGAAACTAACTGTGCATAGTTCGATAAAGTGTGGAGACAGTAATTTGTCGTAAAGTTTTCTAAACGCACTCTTGAAAGTAGGAACCTCATTGTATAGTAATATTTACTGTCACATTTTACGAGTGTTTTCACCCATTGTAGGAACATTACTCCGTTCACAAAACGTCTGCATAACGCTAATTCTTAGATTTGAAAAACTCATGCTTGGAAACAACATTCGGTGTTTCCAACTTCTGTGTAGGGAATGCAATCCCGATCCCGCGGGATCCCGATCTCGTGTAATTTTTCGGCATCAATGACAAGATCCCGTTCGAGATTGACGGGATTGGGCGGCAGGGGTCAGCGACGCTACACACGTCCACTCGGGGCGCAAGCGGCGCGCTGACTGACGGCCGCGAGCGGCAGGAACGCCAAACAGCGTTAGAAAACTATTCCGACTATTTCCGAATATTAGCGACAGGTGACGATAATTATTTAGTTGGTAAGATTAAAGAATAAAGATTTTTATTTTCTTTCGAGTAATATGTTATTTTAGTTAACCTCACTATCACAAACGAGCAGTTATTAGCTTTTTCAGTCATCCGAATTTAACATTTTTTTTTAAACTAGACGGGATCCCGAAAATTCCGTGATCCCGCGGGATTGATATTTCTAATCCCGCGGGATCTCGAATTTGCAATCTCGAGTCGGGATTGCATTCCCTACTTCTGTGGCGTCACAGAAAACCGCGGCAGAAAAACACAGGAACAGAATCTTTCCTCTGTGTTTCTGGAAGTGATTGTGGCTATAGAGACGGAAATATGTAACAGGAAAGCGCGCGCTATTTGATTTGACCAATCAGCGCGCACGCTGGTCAGATGTTACACATGTCATTATATGCGACTGCATATATTTATACAACCTGTTTTGTTATGTACGACAATAATTTAAAACGCACATCCGGAATCGTATTAACTGATATTAGAGGTATGATTAATACCGGTAGCTTGAATATTTATCCAGTAATTGATACATTTCCAAAAATAAATTTATGTAAATTGGCGGTGCCTTTGCGACGATGCCGCATGCTGCATTGTTAGTTTAACAGGTACGTACTTACATCATGAATGAATGAATATTATGTGTTTACCTATTTTATACAGACTGTTTGATTGATATTTTTGGACCTTGATAATACTTAAGGTTGTTTGAAAATATAAAATGTTTTTGAAACTCCCTATTTTACCACAAAACTATCCATTAGCCGTACCCCTGTTTTCATTTAATGTCGTACATAAGAAAACACGTAGTATATTGTAGGAATCTTATAATTATCAAAACCTACCATTCTTTTCATTATGCAGATTCACCGTGGCTGGACTACACCTTCCCTTCGCCATTGTTCGTAAAGTAAGACATAAGTCGTCACACTAATATTATAAATGTGAAAGTTTGGATGTTTGTTTATTACTCAATCACGTCGTAACGGCTTAACCGATTTCGATGAAGTTTGGTAGATATATACGTAGATTATAACCTGGATTACCACATAGGCTACCTTTTATCCCATAAATCAGTTCCCATGGTATAAAAATGGGGCGTCAAGTTGCAACACCGAGTTTATCTTTATTTCTAGGTTAGAAAGAAAGAAAGAAAAAAAATATATATTCAGACCACCACAAATGGACAAAGAAACAAATGACAAAATAAATATAATACAATAAAAAATATAAACAAAAAATATAATATACCTAAAAAATTTAAATGTGGTGGCGAAAGGGTCCTTAGCTCAGCATTTGCTGCGGCATGTAGGCATACTACAGCGCTGGTCTTCTGCTGAGGCCAGTGTCGGCCTAACGGACACCCAGACATTTATACAACTATTACTCGTGCGCGATAACTTGGGACCTGCTAGGAATGCGACTCCCCGACCGCTTCCCCTGCACTTCCCCGATGGCGCCCGTATTGTACCGTTCGCATCACTATTTTTTACTAGGGTTTTTAGCCTCGTACTGGCCTACGTCACGTAACGACGCGCTCTGGAATTCTTTTAGTTTTCGTTTGTGTTATTGTTTTGTTGTTGTAGTTTTTGTTGTTATAGTTTGTGTCATTGTTTTGTTGTTGTAGTTTTTGTTGTTATAGTAAATGTTGTAAATTTATCGGATACCTCTTCGTCAAGTGATTATAGTGAGACTGAGGACGAAGAACAACCTCTAGAAGGCATAAATCCACTAAGTAGTGACGAAGATGAGATAATGTAAATCCATCCAAAGGTTGCCTGGAAGAGATCGCTTTTAGCGATATGGCCGCCCATTGTACCTATGATTTGAAATTGTATTTTCTTTTATATGTTTGTATTTAATGGTGTGCAATAAAGAAATTATCTAATCTAATCTAATGTAAATAATAGATAAAATAAATGTATAAACTTAAACATTGTATTTTTATTTTATTCAAATAGTGTAAAAAAGATTAGATAAAAAGCAGCATCCTCCCTGAGTAACATAATAAATTAGGTTAAAAAAAACAAAGACGAAGCCGCGGGCGGCTGCTTGTTATGTTCGCTTTTTTGCGGGCGGTACAAACACGCCAATATGACGTCACCGCGCTCAGGTCCCAACTTATCGCGCACGGGTAATATAATATTTAAAACATTTACATTACAATTTTCCAACATTATATCTAGCACCTTCTACAGATCACTAACTCAAAAAGTCATACAAACCATGACTGACAATTTATTAATCCGTACCAAGCAATAAACAGAGTGACGACAGAGGAAAGTGAGTGGAGAGTGAGAGAGACACTATTATGGCTACCATGGTTGGCTGATCTGAAGAGTAAAAACATGGACTTTTAACTTTAACCTAAACACGTTAACATTATTTATATTTCTTAGAGGTATGTATGTAGGTATGTATGTATGTTAATGACCTACCACATTTGATATAGAAAAAAACAAATAATGAAATTGTGCTCTTTGCCGATGACACATCCCTGTTATTTGATGTTAAAAGTAGAATTGCTGACGTAGATTTAATTAATGACGTACTAGAAATGGTAAGCAAGTAGGAATAATTTAGTATTAAATCCATCTAAAACAAATTGTGTCAAATTCTCATTAGTAAATGAAAATCAAATTAGTAGTAATAACATTATTTTGATGAACAATAATTTGGATATAGTCAAATCCACCAAGCTTCTAGGTATGATAATAGATAGAAATTGCAATGGAGACCGCATTTTACATAACTAGGGAATAAGCTTAGCTCAGATGTATATGCTGTTAGAGAGGTAAGGAAGCTGACAGACGTGGAAACTGCTAGGCTTGTTTACTTCGCCTATTTCCACAGTATACTCAGTTATGGAATTCTGTTGTGGGGGTCAGGAGCAGATGCAAAGACAGTTTTTATTCTTCAGAAAAGAGCTATCAGAGCAATCTATAACCTAAACACACGAGCATCCCTCAGAGACGTGTTTAATAAAATTAGAATATTAACCGCTCCATCTTTGTATATATACGAAAATATCATGTATGTACGTAAAAACATACATAACTTTGAAAAGCGTTCTGATGTTCATAATGTGAACACTAGAAATAAGGACAAATTAGTTAATTCGGCATTTAGACTGCAAAAGATAAATAAAATCTTTATGGGTAACTCAGTGCGTTTCTACAATAACATTCCGAAAGACATTTTAGCTTTAAACGAAAACAAATTTAAAAGATGTATTAAAAATAACTTAACCCAAAAATCATACAACTCCACAGATGAGTTCTTAAATGATAAAAAAGTGTGGTATCTGCCGATTCCTACGCATAATAAATCTGTGACCTCCTTTATTGACAAAGCCCCTGTACAGCTGCAACCACTTGACATGTTATAGTTTTAATTTTAGATTTATTTAATGACAAGGCCTCTTTACAGCCGCTTTAATGAACTAATTTTATTTTATTTCATTATTTTAATGTTCTTTTGACAAAGCCAGTATACAGACGCAACTAAACTATTATTGTATTATTAAAATATTAGTTAGGTAAATGTTTTTCAAACATTTTTTTGTAATGAAGTTGCCGTAACTAAGTGTTCTTTACGTCCCTATGGTTTGAAATAAATAAATATGAAATATAGAGGTGGTGGAATAGTGTTCCAACATCTGGTAGGTTACCTACACATTTAGTAGTAGGTAGTAGTAGTAACGCGTACGAAGTCGCGGGCAACAGCTAGTAAACTCATCAAACATCACGCCCAAAGAAAATAAAATGACTGAGAGCATCGTAAACATACAAATTAACACCTCAATGTTGGATTCGTGAAATTATTCGGTGAATCATTTTTGAGAAATTCGGACGCCGAAGTGAAAACTTATTTTCTTTGTTTTAGTAGTTTTTTGGTCAAGCGTGAATACTCACAGTGATGGGTTACGCAGTCAGTACGGCGTATCATAGTCATGTTAAAATATGAAGTTATTTTGCGGTCAATGTTGGTCATTGTATGAACACTATTATAAAATACATATCTAAAAAATCAATAATAGACTTATAAATAAATCAATAAAAAAGTGGCACTCCGGGAGTGCCGACATAAGTTAAAACTTGAAAAATTACGAGATACCTATATACAGAGGTGTCGGTAACGGTAACGCTAACAGTGTCGCGAGTTCAATAGTTTTTTTCCCATTCGTTTTTTCTCAAAAAATGCCCAACGTGCCTAAAGAAGTTTTCACTTCAAAAAAGCTTTTATTTTCTTTACACAATATTTGAATTTACATTTTCAGAGAATTAAAATTACTTGTTTTGAATGTAAAGACTATTTTTAGCGGTAAAAACCTTCTCCAGCTCTTTCCATTTCTCGCGATCCCTAGCGACTCTGCTCCGTGTATTGCCTGCTACTTTGACGGTCTCATCGTCCGATCGTGTAGTGTAGGCGCACACTATGCGACACGCGACAGCTCAGCGACTAGACGCGACGATAGGCTGCTGCCGACAATTTTCATATATTTTGTTCAAAGCTCTGCACACTTGGCGTCAGAGTAGCGGAGTCGCGACTATAAGCTAGGGGAATCGCGCGCGCTCTCTACTTGTCGCCGCGACAAGACACGGCATTGTCGTTTGCATCTGGCGTTTTGTCCTCGCGACTAGACGCGGAGCTGTCGCTTGCGTCGGCGACCAGTCGTTACGACAAACGTCGTGCAGAAAGCGATCATTAGGAGAGTACCTATTGGAGAGAGACGGCCGTGTTGTTCATCTTGTGAGTGAATATGAAGCCTCTAGTTGCACTTACCTTGGTGCGAATCTTGCGAATGCAAAGGCGCAAAGTACGACGAAAGAGCTTTTTGATGAGCTCACAATGCACCACGAAAATATTTTTAAGTACCTTGTTGAGATTCTCAATAAAATAAACACGTGCATCTTCCACAGCGCTCACAGCGAAACTGACGCTGTGCTGTCGTGCGTCTGTCGTCGTGTGTGCGCGTGCACAGCGCGACTAGACGCGGCGACAAGTAGCGAGCGCACGCGACTCCCCTAGCGTGTCGCCGTGACTCCGCGACTCTGACGCCAAGTGTGCGCGGAGCTTTGAACAATATAAATGAAAATTGTCGGCCGCAGCCTATCGTCGCGTCTAGTCGCCGAGCTGTAGCTGTCGCGTGTCGCCTAGTGTGCGCCTACACTTCAGGCCTTCCTTTTCGCCTTTTTTTTATGTATTGGTTACCAATTTGATATTGTTTTGGACCACCTCCCGTTACCCATTCTTTGGATGTCCCGCCCATTTCCATAAATCACCTTCGGCACAATGTCTTTTGCCTTGGTCTTAATAACTGATATATTGATTGATAATTAAACGATATTATGATAATGAGACGCGTGATTTGATTGATGAGCAAACGCGAACTGAAGAATTGATGATTTTGATGGCTGGCGTAAAGTGCAATATGGCACAAATTATGTGGGTCATTGCTTATGTACAGTACAAATTATGTGCTCGTACATGCTCCCGGGCCAGAAAACGGTGTCGGGTTCGTAGCGAACAGATGTTCGCCTTACTTAATCTGGAATTCGTAGAACACTACGAATGAAACTATCGTAAAACTTAGACCAATCCCACAGCATATTGAGAACGATAATCAGTGTGTCAAAAGCTAGCTATCATCGACCAATATCACTCATGAACATCAGCCGGCTTGCAAATATCCCTGGTGTGGCGCCTCCCGTGCTGACAGACGCGAGTGCCCGCCGTGGCGCCTCAGCGCCTCCTGCGCCCTCGACCGATCTTCGAGCAACGTGTTTCGCGACTTCTACGGTTAAAAGTGAGAGTGCTGTGTAGATAAATCGTGATGTGCACGTATCCTCACGAATTTCTAGTTTTCCCATACGTTTTACTTCGATCGTAACAATTATAATTGCCAATCAATTAATATAATATCAATTATAATTACACTGATGTTGTTTTTGGTTCACGGCTTTTAGCCAAAACGCAAAGCCTTAAACAACGCGTCCAGAATGCCTGTGCTCGTTTCTGCTTCGACATTCCGTTCAAAAGTCATGTGACACCCTATTTACGTGCACACTCTGTTTTAAAAATGAAGCATCGTAGGAAGTTTCACTTAGCATGCCTCCTGTTTAGTGTGTTAAAGCATGAGGCCCCTAAGTATCTCATTAACAGGCTAGAAAGTGCGTCAAGTTTGAGGTCCTGCGAGCCCCGACAGCGTTCGATGCAGCTCTTAACACAGCGTCATAGATCTACTGCTTTCCGAGGAAGTTTCCGCTACGCTGCATCGAAATGTTGGAATAATATTCCTCCGCCAATAAGGAACCTGCAGACTGTTTATGGTTTAAAATTAAAACTTAAAAATTATTTGATCAACTGGCAGAAAAAGCAGGAAGGGCTTTTACACGATACGAGTGCTATATAGTTGTTTGTGTTGATGTTATTGCTCTTATAATATTAACTTCGTCTAGGGTACCACTGAAGTATGTAAATTAGTTTAATTTAATCGTTTTTTATGTAAATTTCTTTCACACTTTTATTTATTTATTTTATTTTGTTTGTTTTTATTTGCGGTCTTATTTTGTTAAACATATCCGCAACTAGTGAAATGGCCTTAAGGGGACACCGGAGGGACAATCGCCCATACAACACGTACTACCAAGATCATTTCTAATTGGAGCATATTTCTACCTTAATAAAGTATTATTTTAATTTGAATAGTATTTATCTAGGTTCCCAACCATATATTAGATCAAAATACTTACCTAAAATGAAATAGAATCGTATCGCATTCTGCATGTTTTTACGTCATAAAAGACCTGTTTTCAACCTAATTGTTTCGTATTAAAAACAACAACATCTTACGTATCCTAGTCATGGGAACATAGATTATATCGTCTAGTTACAGAATAACAACACAATGAGAAAAATACAATAAGTTTTCAGTCATCATTTTTGGTATTACGGAACACGGTCAAAATCTAATCAAATTTAGAGTCGTTCTATTGCTATCACTGTCGCTCTGCGTTGCTAAACTTCGTCACTAAACAGGGATAGCGATATTCAGGCCGAAGTTTATGACGCGGCCGAATTGAAGTTGCGCTCAGGGTTCGCCGGCGCGTTAACGGAAGACCAGCGCTGGTTGTTGCAACCAGCACATGCTGAGTTAAGGACCATTTTGCAACTATACTTTGTGCATAAGTACATTTAGATTTGTTTTGTGTTATGTGCTTTTTTACTTTACTAGTTTTTTTTAATTGTTTTTCTGTGTTAAATCTGTACGTTGCAAATAAATAATATTCTATTCTATTCTATTCAATCATCGTTCTAATCTTATGGACTATCAAAGACAATCTTCTAACATTGGAGACGATTCAAGGACAATTTATCCCCTAGTTTAAGCAAACTATTGTTGCTATCTCACCTTGTATCACGACAATCACTTACCATTTTTAGCTCCATCCTTATTTTCTGGCCCGGGAGCGTGTACGAGCACGTACATTGGCCCACATTATGTGTGCCATCTTGCACTTTACGCCAGCCATCAAAATCATCAGTTCTTTAGTTCGCGTTTCGTCATCAATCAAACCAAGCGCTTGGTTTGATTGATGACGAAACGCGAATGATAATGAGACGCTTGCAAGCGTCTCATTATCATGTCTTATAACTATCATCTCATACCAGGGTGTGCGGACCGTACAGTTTTGTTAATTTATATTATTCTTTAGATTTTATTATTTTCATACTGTAAAACTTATAGACTAGACTTATACAGTAAACGTATGTTTTTTTTGTAACCCGGTTTTCCGCGGTACGGACTAGACCTAGTGCGCGTACCATTGTAAGTATACACTTATACTGATTGTAAAACTTTTTGGCAAAAAAAAGTATTTGATAGACAGACAGACGGACGGACATACAATCATGGTGAAACTTTTAGGCCCCGCTCTTATATCTATGATATTGAGGTTACAGATAATAACGCCGGTAATGTCTGTGTTTAGTACGATCCCGACCAAGTTATTAGGAAACCGTTTAGGCGAGACCACAGGATGACCAAATTGTCCAATGTTGGTACTCTAGTCGGTAATTCTTTACGCGCCGCTGGGTACAGATGGAAAATTCGTTGCGGTTACTAGCTGGTACACTCAGCATTACAAACGATATTAACTCGCCCCGAACTGAGATCTCGCGAGTCTCTCAAAACACAAAAAAACAATATTCTTAGGGCGCGCAAAGACGCCTAAATATATTTAGTGGCTAAACATGATTTAAGTAGTTGTCAAATCATACAAATACGTAAAATTTAAACACGTGTAGTCGCTAAATACGTTTAGGGAACGTTGTGCAAGCCGGCCTTAATCTTTTACCAATAAAATAGTGCCACGAAATACGCAATCAAAAAACTTGACGTACAGTTTCATTCAAATTTCAGGTACGAGAGTTCGTCTTAATTGGTAACTCTTTTTTGGGATTGTCAAAGTTCAGTTTTTATTAAAGCTAATAACTTAAAATCTACACGGTTTAAACTAAAAATATAAACGGAGTCGTACCCACAAATACCTTTTATAAGACGTGCCATTTGACCAGATAATCCCATTTTAGTTTTTTTTACCCCTCTTAAACCCCAATATCTCAAAAACCCCCCCACATTTTTAGCTCATTTAGTCACACCAAAATTGTGCCATCACTACATATCTAAATATCAAATTTCACGATGATCGGATCAAAGCTTTGAAAGTTATCCTCGGACAAACAAACATACATATAACGCCGATTTTCCCAAATTGATTTAGAGATTTCGCTTTGCTCGATCAATAAGGTAAAGATCTGGTTCCCCTTGACAAATTAATTTAATATGAATGAATTATAAGAACCGATTGTACTTTTAAATACCTTGGTAGTTTTGTAATTCTACTATAAGCAATATCCATTGTAATACTCATTCTTACGTTAGTTTTTCATGTTTTGTAACAATAGTATATGACGGTGTAAATGGCTATTGTAAGGTCTTGTGTTTTTATTCTAATTTCCACTGCAAAAATCACATTGCACAAGACATGACATATCATAAGTAAAAACAAGATAATTCATATAATAACATGACGTAAGCCATATGACAAACTTCATATATAAATATTATATATATGATAATACACAATAATTTGGTCTACTTATTAATCCCAACAAGACGCAGGTGATAATAATTGGTGGTAAGAGACAGATTGTCAAAATTAATCTTAACACTCTTCCTCCGGTTAAATATAATAAAATTCCACTGCAGTTCTTTTTTTTTATTTTACTTGTAGACACACAAGCTGACGGGCCTCCTGTTGTTAAGTGGTCACCGCCGCCTATAAACTCCTGCAGCACTCGAGGTACCGCAGTCGCGTTGCCTAGCACATACCCTATTTACACCTCTCTTGAAGGCGCTTAATTTGAAGCCCACCGGAAAACCCTCCGGAGGAAGGCCATTCCACATGTTGCAGGTGCGTGGAAGAAGCGACCGGGTAAAACGCACCGTGTGAGACTTCCACGCATCTACAATATGTGGGTGAGCTCGTTGCCGGTTGCGGGAGGTTCGATGGTAGAAGTGGGAAGCAGGAATCAAATTGAACAGCTCTTCAGTACATTCGCCGTTATATATTTTATAGAAAACGCTGAGCGCTCCGATGTCACGGCGCAGACTCAGCGGCTCTAGATCCTTAGATACTACAGTTCTGCAAGGAGGTTAAGAATTTGGGCCTATTCATTACTCATAATTTGACATGGGACCATCATGTTACCCGGATTAGTAGGAAGATGTATGGTACTATGCATACTCTGAAACGCTTAAAAAATGTCTTGCCCCAATCTACGAGGACCACACTAGTTAATGTGTTACTCTTACCCATCCGCAGATGTATGTTATCCCGATGCTACGGAAGAGCAACTGAACAGGTAGGAGCGTCTGCAGAATCTCTGTATTCGCTATATCTACGGCCTGCGAAACTATGACCATGTCTCGGTATTTCGTCAGAAGCTAAAATGGCTTGACATCAGAGCTCGTCGAGATGCGCACATACTATCCCTCATGTGTAGTATTCTTCGCAACCCTCTATCTCCCAGCTACTTCAGATAGCGATTTGCGTTCGTATCAACTGAGGACAGAGCTGTGCGATCGTCTCGTCGTTTCCAATTGATGACTCCACAGCATAACACGGCTACTTACTCTGACTCTTACACCATAACCGCTACTCGTCTCTGGAATAATATGCCACCAAACTATTTCGAGGTTACTTCAGTGGAAGCATTCAGATTGAGAATCTTATCACCTTCTCGGTCAAACCGACCAAAAATGAGCAACTTAATCTGTCCTTACACTTCTTCTATTGTTATATATGTATTTTTATTTAATATTGGTATAGTTTAGTCTATGTTATAAAGTATTTGAGTAGTATGTACCTATGCTATTTTATTAGTCCTGTGCAAATTTTTCATTAGTTCCCTTTCCTGTGCGATGCCTACACATCTTTATCTACAATACACAAAGGTTATCTGGAAGAGAATGTTCTTTAGCTTAATGCTAAAGAACATTCTCTTCCATTTCGCATTTGTACTAGTACAAAGGTGAACTTAATGCAATAAAGCTTTGCTTTTATAAGTGCAATAAAGTATTTTCAATCAATCAATCAATAATATTATTTTAGAAAAATTTGTCTATAAAATGTAGGTATATCAACATTTTAATAAAACTTCTACTTTTCCTGTAACACACACCTTTTATTCACTCACTTCTTTATTTATTTTTGTACTAGTGGTCCCGCCGAACTTCGTATCGGCTTGACATGCATAGGTATAACGCGGGCTGTCAATATAAGTCACCCTGGTAGAACTGTCAATTGTTGCCCCCGGCCATCATTATGTATGAGAAAATGAATGACTTCCACAAATAATTCAATACCAAAATTAGCCAAATCGCTCCACCCGTTCTCGAGTTTTAGCGAGACTAATGACCAGCAATTAATTTTTATATATATAGACAATATCTCGGGATAATTCCTACCGAAGCATCTGTTTCAAACGATATAAATTTTTTTACATACTCTTTGACGATATTTGCAGCACGCATTCTGTCAATTCTATGTCAAACGTCATAAGGTTACATTATAAAAGCGCTAAGGTTAGATTATAAATAATTTTATATGGTGGTTAAATATTCTTAAATTTTCTAATTTTGCACGCAATTTCCTTAATTTTTTCTTTCATAAGAACCTTCTCCTGACAATAAGAAATACAACAAAAAAGAATTGGCCATATTGGTCCAGGCGTTGTTGAGTTATGCGCTTACCAACACATTTTGCGATTCATTTTTATATTATAGAGAAGATTGATTATGACGCTGCTGCACTACCTTTGCTTCTGGTTTTAGCTGAAAATCAGCGTTGGGTGCATAACATTCAACATTATGCTAAGCTGAACGCCACTTATATATTTTTTTTTTTTTTTATTGGAGACTCGCGAGATCTGATGTTTCTTTTTTCAATCACCCCATCGTGTGGGGAGGTCCAAAATAAAAACATTATTAGATTTATTACCTAAATATATATTTAATACAATAATCGGGCCTTCTTCGTAAAAAACGTGTGTATTTGTGTGTATCCCTACCAGCTAAACCGCTTTTGTTAGAAAAAAGTATAGTCAACAGTAGCACAAGACCTAGCAGCGAATAAATGCAGACTAGAAACATTAAGACATTGACCTGACGATGAAGCTATGATAGCACTAAGGCCTAACCCGCACAGCGATAAAAAAAACAGTGGCACTCCGGGAGTGCCGACAGAAGTGAAAACTTGAATAAAAGCAGACATTACATATACTTACATATACAGAGGTGTCGGTAACTGTCACAGTGTCGCGAGTTCAATGCTTTTTTCCCATCTCAAATTATATACTTACAGAGGTGTCGGTAACGGTAACAGTGTCACAAGTTCAATGCTTTTTTCCCATCTCAAAAATA
The DNA here is from genome assembly GCA_918857605.2 of Philereme vetulata. NCBI lineage: Eukaryota > Metazoa > Arthropoda > Insecta > Lepidoptera > Geometridae > Philereme > Philereme vetulata. The sequence goes on from OU975462.1 coordinate 4,594,129, forward strand.
CCCAACGCAGCTAAAGAAGTTTTCACTTCATAAAACTGGCACTCCGGGAGTGCCGACAGAAGTGAAAACTTGAACAATTACGAAACACTTATATAAAGAGGTGTCGAGTTCAACGGTTTTTTCTCATCTCAAAAATGCCCAACGCGCCTAAAGAAGTTCTCAGTTCAAAAACTTCACACTTTTATTTTCTCTATTTCAAAGATCATCTAACACATAGAATAATAATGTACTTGCATACACTAAAGAGTTGAACACCTTGTCTGATAACTGACATAGAGGCCTTCAAGTCGCAATTGAATATATTTCTTCTATAAGTCTACCATCGTAGACTGCATCATCGCTTACCATCAGTCAAGATCGTGGTCTAATGCTAGCCTATAATTTATAAATAAGTTTTTTCATTGAAAAATTACTTTTTCAAATCAAGTTTTTATAAAAATTTTAATCAGAACCGCAAGCAGATTCAAATGAGTCCAAACACTAGTTGCGTTATTTTATTACAGAGTTCCCATGGCCACCTTCCGGCTCCATCATTAGACCCTGAAAATCATCTAGGACCAGAGTACCTGTCAAGAAGAATCAAACGAGCCCAAACTTGATTGTGTTGCATCGTTTTATTACAGAGTTCCCATGGCCACCTTCCGGCTCCATCATTAGACCCTGAAAATCATCTAGAACCAGAGCACTTGTCAAGAAGAATCAAACGAGCCCAAACTCGATGGAAATGTGTCGTTTTATTACAGAGTTCCCATGGCCACCTTCCGGCTCCATCATTAGACCCTGAATATCATCTAGGACCAGAGTACTTGTCAAGAAGAATCAAACGAGCCCAAACTCGATTGGGTTGCGTCGTGTTATTACAGAGTTCCCATGGCCACCTTCCGGCTCCATCATTAGACCCTGAATATCATCTAGGACCAGAGTACCTGTCAAGAAGAATCAAACGAGCCCAAACTCGATTGGGTTGCGTCGTTTTATTACAGAGTTCCCATGGCCACCTTCCGGTTCCATCATCAGATCAACTCCATGTCATAATAATGTTGCATTGTCATCCGATTTACATCAATGTGACGTTGTATTAGTTTCCGTGTTCTCCGCAGCAAGCCCTTTCATTTGATACCTATACTGTGGTAGTGCAGAAAAAAAACTAGTCCGCCATCTTGGATGATCTGCCATATTGGAATTAGAATGACGTCACATAGTTATCACGCGTTGGTGGCGATTCTGTTGTTTACACTGACTAACTAAAATTGGGTTAAATATGAACGGTCTTATTTTGTTGTACTAGTTTTAATCAGCACCGGTGCTAATTATTATAATTAATCTATAATCAAGTATTCAAAGGTTTGCTGGAAGAAAACTCTTATTAGGGTTAAGCTTGCCTTTGTACATGTCCATTTTGTAAGCTATTTTTGTCTGTAAATCGATTTGTGTACAATAAAGAATAAGGAATTAAAACTAGCCCGCAAACACGTTATCTTAGTAAAAAATACTTAATTTTAGAAATGTCACTTTAACTGTCATTCTAATTTGTTCTTTAGCGTAAATTAAATAAGACCGTTTGCATTTTTGTCAATTTTAGTTAGTGTAAACAACAGAATCGCGAACATTGTCATCCAAAGTATGCGTTATAATACCAAATTTCAGCTCAATAGGTTAAAGATAACTAATTTAAAATTCATTTGCAAGATTCCACCCGGACAAACATTGCAAGTTAAATAAAAACTTATAAAAACACTTTAAAATTCACGAATAAAAATCTGTGTGGGCTAGCCATAAAATCGCATAGCGAAATAAACGGAAGTGAGTTTCCCGCCGGCAATTTTCACAAGCGATTACTGCCCATACTTGCTATCTTTGATTTAATAGTTACTGAGTACTGAGTGGTTTATGGTGTTCTCTCCTATAAGTGGGCCCTTAACGCGATGATTGTACACAAGAAAATACGACGTAATAAAAGACAGAAATAGAAGGAACTTATAAACCTAAAAAGAGTTTTCTTCCACCAAACCTTCGAGGTCACAAATAATAAGTTGTTACCAATATTTACCCGATCATGACATTTAGCATACATGGGTACAGAAAAGAACTAGGTTACAGGAATTGACACACTCCTCCTACTTTGATAATTAAGTCTCTTACAGTGCAGGCTGTCCAATTATGAAACGCGCTGCCGGTAGCTATCAGATATGCCAACTCACGTGCCATTTTTGAACGTATGCGCAGAGAACACTATTTGTGTATTTGTCGCTAAATATCTATATATTTATCATTAATTAATATGTGTATTAAATAATATTATTTTTATTCCATATTAGAATTAGGGAATGCAATCCCGACTCGAGATTGCAAATTCGAGATCCCGCGGGATTAGAAATATCAATCCCGCGGGATCCCGGAATTTTCGGGACCTCGTCTAGTTTAAAAAAAATGTTAAATTCGGATGACTGAAAAAGCTAATAACTGCTTGTTTGTGATAGTTAGGTTAACTAAAATAACATATTACTCGAAAGAAAATAAAAATCTTTATTCTTTAATCTTACCAACTAAATAATTATCGTCACCTGTCGCTAATATTCGGAAATAGTCGGAATAGTTTTCTAACGCTGTTTGGCGTTCCTGCCGCTCGCTCGCGGCCGTCAGTCAGCGCGCCGCTTGCGCCCCGAGTGGACGTGTGTAGCGTCGCTGATCACTGCCGCCCAATCCCGTCAATCTCGAACGGGATCTCGTCATATGATGCGTCGGGATTGATCCCGAAAAATTACACGAGATCGGGATTGCATTCCCTAATTAGAATACATTGTAAAATAAGTATATCACTATCAATACTTACCTACAATATAGGTAGGTACAAACAAAATAATTATTATTCTGACGTACTAAAGTATGTGCTAAAGGCTAAAGTCATCAGCTAGTGCTTCGTCGATAACATAATATGATTTATGCAATAATAACTTTCTAATTTTAAAATTATATTCCTTACAATCTAAATCTCTTATAACTAAAGGTAACATATTAAACAATTTTATGCTTAGACATAAAAAGCTTTTATTTATTTTGTCAAGCCTGTGTGATGGAACAACAATATTGTTTTTATTACGTGTATTGTAACTATGTATGCCTTTATTTGCTTTGAAATTGTCAATATGTAATTTAGCATAAATTAAATTTTGAAAAATAAATGTCACCATTAAATGTCAAAATATCTAATTCCCTAAATTGTAGTCTACGAGAGTCTAATTGATCAATTTACAATATAAATCGTATTGCTCGCTTTTGCAACAAAAACACTCTATTTGACTGTGATGCATTTTCCCAGGCTAGTATACCATACATCATCAACGAGTGGAAATACGAATGGTACACTGTTTTGGCAGCGCGTACGTCGCTCAACTGTCTTATAGTTATGGTTACTGAGTATATATGTACATGTACTATGTTTGGTACACCATTACACCCCAGGTAACGTCTACACAGTCCATTTCACCCAAAGGTTGTCTGGTAGAGATCGCTATTTAGCGATAAGACCGCCAATTGTATCGATAGATTTTCGATCGAGATTAGATTTTTTATTTGTATTTGTTTCATGGTGTGCTATAAAGAATTATCTAATCTAATCTAATTTCCTGAAAATCATTCTTTAAGGGGATCAAATAGGAGTAGTACGTCATAATCTCAGTCACACGTTCACGTCTGCCATAAAATATTGTCTGCTCCATAGGCTGAGTCATGGTTTGCTGTGGAAACGCATGTGTGCAATAACAAGACTAAATGTTTACATTCATCATCACCGTATCAGCGACACAAAAGACGTTTACTTTTGAACATAGGCCTTTCCCATAGATTTGCGAACGATCTTATCCCGTCTACACGCAACGGCTCCCAGTAACCTATATCAGATCGTCTTTCCATCTGTCTTACACACACTGCGATTTTTTTTGCGTGCTCTCCACGAGAACCTTTCCGGCCCAACAGCTGTCCGTTCTTTGAGCTGTGACTTTTCATTCGGTATGGCTGCAATTATGAACACAACACAACTGATATAACTGTTCTGGGCCATCTCCGCTCATCGACTTTCTGTGACCGATCGTTACTATGTCATGGGTCCATCGAGTGCTTACACTCGAGTGCCATTCTACCTACACTGCAGTGCAAACACGAACTTGTCGATTGACAAATTGACGATTATATTTGACAATAAGATTTTTGTTGAAAAATTACTTTTCAAAACAAGCTTTTATAAAATTCATAATCGGAACCGCAAGCAGATTCAAATGAGCCCAAATACTAGTAGCCTACTTTAATCCACTCAGAAGTTCCGTTGTCTAGCATCCGTTTCCATCATGAGACCACCTCCATGGTACCATATTATTGCATTGTCACCGAAGTTACATATGTATTCCAAATTTCAGTTCAATCGGTTGAGGGGAACGGGTTTAAAATTTAGTTGCAAGATTCCACCCGGACAAACATACATACATTGCAAGTTAATAAAAACGCTTGTAACATTGTTAAAGTTCCTCGTCTTTTCTCTGGCACTCTATTCATAAATGATCTTTAATTCTAAACTAATAAGAGCGGTATTCTTGCAGACTGACTTACCAATATGGTCGTTCAAGGAGATAGCGTACCAAGCGGAGCTGAACCGCCATGAGGACACTGACTCCGCTGAGACCTCGTACGTGCTGTGTGATGAAGATCCTTATACCAGGAAACGGAGTATTGAGGAATTGCGGAGTATGATATACGGTGAGCACTTTATGACGCCTCCTTTATTCTATCTTCAAAAGCATTCAACTGTTGACGACCTCCGTGGCGCAGTGGACGTATAGCTGGCTGAGACGCAGGAGGTAGCGGGTTCGATTCCCGCCGCGGAACTAATGTTTGCATGATCTACAGATATTTGTTCCGTGTCTGGGTGTTTTTCTATATATTATAAGTATGTATTTACAAAAAAAGTATGTATATAAGTATTCTATCAGTTATCTGGTTCCCATAGTACAAGCTCTGCTTAGTTTGAGGATATATAGCGCTGTGTGAAATGTCCAGCAATATAATAATATATATAATATAATTTGATATTTCTTGATGGCTATTTTGGGCAGATAAGCGTTTAACATGTTACACGGTCACCGTGTGATTTCATGATAAGGAGTAGTGAGAGCAGTTCCGGCATATTGTGGAAAACTAACAACATGCCCACTATACAAAAGGTGACAATAAAAATTGTATCTTGTCTTTGGAACTGGCCATAACTACCAGAGTACAGCCTATAAATCCCATGGAAAACTATATTCATGGATTGGGTTAAACCATACAAAAAGAAGTTAGAAAGAGGACAAAGCCGTCACAAAGATGCGATGATATCTGCATATAAAGTATTATTGATGGAGTAAATAAAAGGTTTCAAAAGGAGTATATTTTGCGCTCTTTTCTACTCGCAAGTGAGTAGAAAAGAGCGCAAAATATACTCCTGTGGTCTAATACTTATCTCTTACTAGATTTCTACTTATTTAATCCTCTTCTTAGTTACTAGTGGTTCGCCCGGAACTGAGATATCGCGAGTCTCCCATAAAAACAAAAAATATTATTCGTAATCTTCGATTATCAAAATAGTGCCACAAAATGCGTAACCACTTAATTTGACCTACAGTTTCATTCAAATTACAGGTAACGGAAGTTCATGATTTTTTTTTTGGTAGAATTTGAAGGTATTCTGGATTTCAGACTTTTGCCTATATTTGTGTCACAAGCTACACGCATGCCAAAATTCAGCACTGTGGGGTCACTGGTGTACCCCGTGAATTTGGTCAAAGTTCAGTTTTTATTATGGCTAATAACTTAAAAACTACAAAGTTTAAACTAAAAATAAAAACGGGGTCTAAATGTACTAATTAATACCTTTCATTTGACGTCCCTCATCTTGAGTTAGCCTCATTTTCAATTTTTTACCCCTCTTAAACCCCAATATCTCAACAACCCCCCCCACATTTTTAGCTCATTTAGTCACACCAAAATTGTGCCATCACTACCTACCTATGTTTTAAATTTCACGTTGATCGGATCAACGCTTCGAAAGTTATCCTCGGACAAACATACATACATACAACGCCGATTTGCCCAAGTTGATTTGGAGATCTCGCTTCGCTCTATCAAAAAAGTGGTTAAACTAGGGTTGCCATTCGTCCCGATACGTCGGGACATGTCACCGTTATTAACAGTGGTGTCCCGACGTCCCGACAAGCTCTAAAATGTCCCGACATACATAATCGAGCGCGCCGCGGAGGACGAGCAAGCAGCCAACAGACGACTTTTTTTTATTTTAATGCAAATTTTAATTATTTTTTTTCTTCTTATTTATGCTATTTGGATCAGATTTATCATCTACACTACACAATCTATCATCTATCTTGGGTTTTTTTCAGGTGTGTAGGTTCCTTATATCTAGCTAGAGATACAGATGTGTATGACATAATAATACATACCTAGAATTTTTTCCCATGATTTCTGTTACACGCTGTATACAAAAAAAAGGACTCCTAATTGTAAATGTCCCGACGGGGCCTTGGGGGTTTATGGCAACCCTAGGTTAAACACACTTCAGCAGGGTAAGTTAAGCATGTAGTTAATGAGCCCAATCATTAGCAGCGGTTAATTAAATAGGGAGCTCAGTCATTATTTCACGACGGACATCAGGAGCTGTTACTGTAGGTAAATCATTGACGATTTCTTTAACAATTTTCAGAGAGAGGTCAATGCCACCCACCTCGCACAGACGATGCGTTTTTACTGCGGTTTCTCAGAGCCAGGAAGTCTATACCAGCGCGCGCGCATCGATTGGTAAGCTCTCTTATACTACGTGTTTTGTTATGTACGACATTAAATTAAAACACGAGTAGGGCTAATGGCTAGTATTGTTGTAAAATAGGGGTTTTCAAATTCATTATCATAGAAAATTTTAAATTTTCAAACAACCTTAATAATAATAATAACAATAATAAATATTGCTGGACAATTCACACAGCGCTATCTAGCCCCAAAATAAGCAGAGCTTGTATTATGGGAACCAGATAACTGATAGAATACTTATATACATTTTTTTGTAAATACATACATAAAATATATAGAAAAACAACCAGACCCGGAACAAATTGACAAATTGACGACCTCCGTGGCGCAGTGGGCGTATAGTCAGCTGAGACGCAGGAGGTAGCGGGTTCGAATCCCGCCGCGGAACAAATGTTTACATGGTCTGTAGATATTTGTTCCGTGTCTGGGTGTTTTCTATATATTATAAGTATTTATTTACGAAAAAAAAGTATATAAGTATTATATCACTTATCTGGTTCCCACAGAACAAGTTCTGCTTAGTTTGGGGCTAGATAGCGCTGTGTGCAATGTCCAGCAATATTTATATTTATATTTATAAATATCTGTAGATCATGCAAACATTTGTTCCGCGGCGGGAATCGAACCCGCTACCTCCTGCGTCTCAGCCGGCTATTCGCCCACTGCGCCACGGAGGTCGTCAAAAATATAAATGATTCATCATGTAAGTAGGTACCTGTTATACTGGAAAAGCAGCATCGTCAGAAAAGCACAGCCGATTTACGTTAAAATTTGTTTATTGGAAATGTATTGATTACTGGATTATTCAAGCTACCGGTATTTAGCCCACCTCTAAAATCACTTAATACGATTCCCGATGTGTGTTTTAAACTAATGTCGTACATAATAAAACAGGTTGTATATAATCCTACAAAACTATCAGTATAGCTATCACATTTTTTAAAGTATATCATAATCTATACCAGGAATTCCAAAACTATTTTGGGCAAGAGATCCCTTTTCCAAAATGAATTGATACGTCAGGCTATTGCCAAATTACTTTAAAAATTTTATCTCTAGTTTTTTTATAGATACAAATTATTTACCAATCTAAAAACTTTGCAGTTGTTTATGTGAGTTGAGAAACTTGACATCATTTTCTCATCAAAATTTAACAAAATTCATCATCATCATCATATCAGCCGTAGGACGTCCACTGCTGGACAAAGGCCTCCCTCATTGATCTCCAGGAACTGCGGTTGGAAGCGGCCTGCATCCAACGCCGACCTGCGGTTTTTACCAAGTCGTCTGCCCATCTTCTGGGTGGACGTCCTATGCTGCGCTTGCCGGTCCGTGGCCTCCACTCGAGAACCTTTCGGCCCCATCGGCCATCTGTTCTGCGCGCTATATGGCCTGCCCATTGCCACTTCAACGTGCTAATCCGTCGGGCTATGTCGGTGACTTGAGTTCTCCTACGTATCTCCTCATTTCTGATTCGATCCCGTAGAGAAACCCCGAGCATAGCCCTCTCCATAGCTCGTTGAGCGACTCTGAGCTTATTCATAAGGCCAATAGTGAAGGACCACGTCTCGGTTCCATATGTCATCACTGGTAACACACACTGATTGTAGACTTTCGTCTTAAGGCACTGAGGTATGTTGGACGAAAAGACGTTGCGAAGTTTCCCAAACGCTGCCCATCCGAGTTGGATTCGACGATTGACCTCTTTCTCGAAGTTGGACCTACCTAATTGGACTGTTTGTCCTAGATATACATACGCGTCTATTAACAAAATTAATAGACATCAAATTCAGTAAATTTATATCAAGTGTAATTAATATTTATTAATACAAATTACGTAAAAATACTTAAGTAGGTAATTATTAAAAAAAATATTAAAATAGCAAAGTAAGATTACAAAAATAATATATCGACTGGGAAACCGATTTCAACCCAAGGGGACGATATCGACCACTCCTCGAACTCCTGATCTATAGTATTATAGCTTCATGATGATCGAAAAGTAAATATCATGAGTACGTCCTCTGTGAGACAAGGGCCTGATAGGGGCAGATGCTTGGCTGACAACAGCCCGACTCCTGACAGTCCTTGTTAAGAATACAATAGAATAGAATTATTTATTTGACACACACAAAGAAACATAGAACGGATCACAAACAAAATATGTAGATAGACAGGAAAATTACAAAACAATGAGATTAAAATTATACCTACAGCTAGAACACAAACGTACCTACCCCACAAGTAGGTAGTAGGTAGGTGCACCAATTAGTCCCGCTCCGTGTCACGCGTGGCCAAACAGGTTCTGCCTCAGCTTTATGCTTCTTTGCAATATATGATGCAAAGCAGCGCTGGTTTTAGGCAGAGCCTTATGTAGGGTGACGTCACAAATTTAAACATAATAAGACCAACTATACAAAAATAAACATATATATATATATATATATATATAAGCAATGATAACAATATTAATAACAAATACCTACATAATATACAAAAACAATAAGATGTTATATACAGGTACATATATGTTATAATTATTTAACATAAAGTGGCTGTTTGTAAATAGTGTCTCCTGAAAGTGGTGGGCAGTAAAAAGTTAAAACAGAAATTAGAAGGCACCTTTGTTTGTAAGCGTACACGCATACATCGCACATCCAGACCCCCCACAACTACCGCCGCCGAGCAAGTTACACATAAGCTAAACGTGAAATCTGTATAAAGTACGACTTTATGGCAGGGATAACATTACGAAGCGGCCAAGGACAAAATTCTCAAAAACTCCCTTCGTTGCTCGTGTGCAGCATTCTGATATGTACATACTAAACGTTAAGCTGGAAAGATAGAAGTAGTCTTCTATCATCATCATCATCATCATATCAGCCGTAGGACGTCCACTGCTGGACAAAGGCCTCCCTCATTGATCTCCAGGAACTGCGGTTGGAAGCGGCCTGCATCCAACGCCGACCTGCGGTTCTTACCAAGTCGTCTGCCCATCTTGTGGGTGGACGTCCTACGCTGCGCTTGCCGGTCCGTGGCCTCCACTCGAGAACCTTTCGGCCCCATCGGCCATCTGTTCTGCGCGCTATATGGCCTGCCCATTGCCACTTCAACGTGCTAATCCGTCGGGCTATGTCGGTGACTTGAGTTCTCCTACGTATCTCCTCATTTCTGATTTGATCCCGTAGAGAAACCCCGAGCATAGCCCTCTCCATAGCTCGTTGAGCGACTCTGAGCTTATTCATAAGGCCAATAGTGAAGGACCACGTCTCGGTTCCATATGTCATCACTGGTAACACACACTGATTGTAGACTTTCATCTTAAAGTAGTTAAGTAGTCTTCTATATGTTAATCTAAAAATATTTATCGTTTTTAGAGCACGGAGTGGTGGGGGAATGTCATTCCAACACCGAGATGCAGCAAATCTAAAAGAACCACGGAAAATTACCAGCCTGTGTCTCGGTGTTACGAAAACGTGGGTGCATTCCCTTTTTATATACCTAGAATACTCTTGTATCCATTTTAGCTTTTGGAATAGGTATTCAGGTGTTTTATTTTTAATGATCCCAAACAAAAGGGTAGCAAGGTGTAGGTTCCTACGCGCTTTCATTTTAAGTAGGCTGGATGTGTTAAGGTACGGTGTCACATGTGTGCGCGGGGGAATATGAAAACAGAACCGTGCACATGCATTCTGCACCCGCTGTAGTTAGTATTCCGTGGCAGCGGTTTGCGACTTATGCATGGCTTTCCAACGTCCGTGCAGACCTCATGCAGACGACGAATAGAGCAACAATGGAAACAAACTCGACTGTCAGCCAACCAGGGTCACCTCGTCTTCCTCGGTTGTCAACCGTGTTTAAGGCTCTTAAGTAGATATTTATTACAGTAAAAGGCCTATGTCGCTAAGAACTTTACTTGTAAAGCTATTGATGATGATGACAGTTAAGCGCTTAGAAGCACAACTCCAAAAGGTTGCTCCAAAATATGTATGTCAATTTATTTATTCCAGTTAGTCCGATACTGCACCTTCCGAGACCAGAACCCTCATCTCTGGCGGGATATCGACTGGTTCGGTCTCACGAGGCTGGGGAACATCTTCGAAGGAGTACTTTATGATAGGCCTGATGTGGGCAGACTGATCATTTGCAGACTTGGTAAGCCAGCATTATTAACAGCCAACATTTGGCTTCTAAGAGGGATTTCTGCCAGGTAGTGACTATAGGAACACACACCCAACATACACCCAACAACAAGCACAGAATGAAACTTTAACCCGTCAAGGATCCACCAACACATTTTAATACATTTTAACTTCATCATGCTTAAACAGTAAATAGAATAACACACTACGTAACTATCAAAAAAATACTTATATACTTACCACCTATTTATCTATTTATCTTCTCGAAGTGGTTTGCGTTCACGTGCTTTAATCAGTTTCAGCTATAAAAGTCGTCATATTGAATATTTAGGTGGCCTAACTTCTCAGAACTCAGAACGTTTGTCTGCCAGAATATAAATATAATAATTAATATTAATATAAAAATTGCTGGACATTTCACACAGCGCTATCTAGCCCCAAACTAAGCAGAGCTTGTACTATGGGAACCAGATAACTGATAGAATACTTAAATACTTTTTTTTTTGTAAATATTGGTTGGGGAAAAAGTTTCTTCGCATTTTTTAAGAAAATTCAAAACATTTTTTAATATAGTTTATTTACATATAACTAAAGTATGTAGGTACTATTTTGTTCGATAACTTTTTGCCATCTTGTAGGTAGGGACATGATCCCATTGCTATAGAAATTTTGGGGCTTCTGATCAAAATACCGCGACAAGTAGTTTTGGCAGTCCTCTCGTGATGTTAACCTGACACTGCCTAAAGAATTCTGAAGAGACCGAAACAGGTGGAAATCTGAAGGTGCAAGGTCAGGACTATACGGCGGATGCATTAACACCTCCCAGCCAAACTCTCTTAATTTTTGCTGAGTGGTTAAAGATGTGTGAGGTCTAGCGTTATCATGATGAAAAACCACACCCCTTCTGTTGATTAATTCCGGCCGCTTTCTCTCAACTTCTTGCTTTAATCTCATCAGTTGTTCGCAGTAGAGTTCAGAATTGATGGTACTGCCTGGCGGTAACAGCTCATAATGAATAATGCATGAATAATAAAAACTGTTTTGTGATCAATTCCCAGTTCTTCAGCTACGTCGTAACTACTGATATTCCAATCTTGCTCCACTTTTTCAAAAATGGCATCAATTTTATCCGTAATAGGGCGACCAGAGCGACGTGCACCTTTGACTACAAAATTTCCGGATTGAAAACGCTTAAACCAAATTTGTGCTACTCTCACAGATACTGTACTAGGTCCATAAACATCGCAAATTTTTTTCGCGGCTTGCGTTGCATTTTTACCTTTTTTTGTAGTAAAATTTTAAAATGTATCGAATTTCTTCATTAGATTCACTCATCTTTACAGTACGAAAAACAAATAAAAATCACACATTTTCCTAATTTGAATTTGTAATTATCTTTTTCAAAATTTAAACTTTGAATGTTAAGACAAAACCAGCCAGATACAAATAGTATAGCCAAAGAGATTTTATTACAAGTTCATACATACTATAATGTGAAAAGACTTTTTCCCCAACCTAATACATACTTATAATATATAGAAAAACAACCAGACACGGAACCAATATCTGTAGATCATGCAAACATTTGTTCCGCGGCGGGAATCGAACCCGAATATATAGGTAATCGAATATACCTTGGTACATATGTTTCGATGTAACATTTGGTTGATCCTTATATATTCTACCATAAGGATGGTGTGCAAATATAAACTATTACCTATATAAATTACATTTAAATTATGTGAATATCTAATTTTATGAAAAATATTATCAATCAACACACGCATAAGAAAACAAAATTAGAAAAGTCAATACAATACAAAATAAAAACAAATGTCACAGTACCTAAGTAAGTCAATTAAAAGTCATTGGAATGGGTTAAATATTCATTAATGTCATAAAAACAATAGTGTGCCAACCATTTTGTCAACTTTGTTTTGAATGCAATAAATAATAAATAAATGTATTTGACAATTTGTTATACACCTTTATGGCACTCACATAAACATTTCTTTTATAAATGTCGAGTTTGACTTTAGGTAAGTTTAATTTGTGTGAATTTCTAGAGGCAACTTTTTTGAAAACTACTTCTGATTGCTTCTTGAAGAATTCAGGGTATCGTTTAACAAGAATGCACAATTCCCTAATATACATGCAAGCCAAGGGCAAAATCTGAGAACTTACATTTTGCATCTCCTCAGGAAAATGGGACCCTAGTGAGATTCCGGTAGAGGATCTCATCCGCGGCTGTCTCTTACTCCTGGAGGTTGGCATCATGCAGCCGAAGCTCCAGATCCTGGGAGGAACAGCTCTGCTGGACTGCGAGGGGCTCACCATGAGGCATATGCGTCAACTGTCGCCGACCATCGCTCTGCACGCCATGAATGTTATGGGGGTAAGAAGTTACATTTTTTTTCTGGTTTTCGCAAAGGCCACAGCACCTCAACTGCTCTATTATTGATGTTGTTGACAATCTACTTGAGGCTCAAGACCAGGGTCTGATCAACATTCTGGTGCTTCTTGATTTTTCTCGTGCGTTTGATTTTATAAATGTCTCTCTCCTACTTTCCAAACTTTCTTTCTATGGATTTGATGCACTGGCTGTGAATTGGTTTTATAGCTATTTAAATCGTAGACAACAGTTGGTGGAACTTGCAATGCCAGATGGTAGTAGGTTTCAGTCCTCTTTACAGCTAGTGCCCAGGGGTGTACCACAAGGATCTATCTTGGAACCAATTTTATTTGTATTATATAGCGCAGACATTATAAAGGCCATAACTCACTGTAAGTATCATCTCTACGCCGATGACCTGCAACTTTACCTCGCATTCCCACCTTCTGATCTTGATATTGCTGTAAACAAAATCAATTCAGATTTAGCCCAGATTTCAAGTTGGTCTAGATATAATTCCCTAGTCATCAACCCGAAAAAATCCAAATTTATGCTTGTTGGTACCAGGCAAAAAGTGCAAAGAGTTCCATGCAGTTCTTGTAATGTATTGGTTGACGGAGAATTGGTGGAGGGTGTCTCGGAAACCAAAAATCTTGGGCTGATAATGGACAGCAACCTACACTTCGAGAAACACGTTGCTGAGAGTGTACGCAATTGTTTCTATAAGCTGAAGCTTCTCTATAAGATACGACCATTCCTAAGTGAGGCAGTGAGGATCAACCTATGTGAGTTTCTCATACTTTCCAAACTAAACTACTGCGATGTGGTCTATGGACCATGTCTGTTGAATAGGACTGAGAAACTCATCCAACGTGTTCAAAATGCCTGTGCCCGCTTTTGTTTTCACGTACCACCACGTGCTCATATCACACCTTTTATAAAAGTATCTCTTTGATAAGTTTGTGTGGGCACATGCCCATTCCAGATACCCAAGCCGAGCATGTACCTTTATCTATGCCACGCCGAAGCACAAATGCGTGGCATTCCGTGGATCCTTCAAATTTGCTGCTACTCATTATTATAAATACGGGATTTATCACGTACCGCCTTATCGGTGTTTCGACCGACAATGTTAGTGCGAGGCGAGACGTTATTCGGAGCGGATCGCACTCACCCTGATGAAGGTTCACGAACTGAACCGAAACATTGTCGGTCGAAACACCGATAAGACGGTACGTGATAAATCCCGTATTTATAATAATGATTGAAATCAATCACGAAAGTTTTCTAAGTAAAATTGCCGCTACTCGGTGTTGGAATGATTTGCCTCCGCCACTACGTGCTCTGAAAACAGTTAATGTCTTCAGGAAAGCGCTCAGAACACATTTGTTTAAAGAGCAATCATGCCAATGTAAATAATATACTCGCACAAACACCTTTTTATTTCTACTCACCTTCTGTGTATGCACGACGAGCCCGGAAGAACTCCCCCCTGGCTTTTACTCACCTATCAATAATCCTCGATAATTCAATTTTACACAATTTCCAGCAGCCTCAACACAAATAGAGTAATCATTCTGAACACTTATCCCATGTTTAAAAAGCTTTTTTCGTATGTATTATCATGGTATGTAGTTTATGCTGTCTATGTTTATGTTGTTATATTATTATTATTTTTAAATCCGAACATGTATTGTTATCTTATTAGGCACCGTCATAGATAACTTAGTTTAATTTATATAATGGTGACTGGTAATATTTATTTAGTTTTATATAGGTACTCGTTTACCAGTGTTCGTGTCCTCACTTAGGCCCTGTCAGAAAACCAGCGCTGCATCGTACCCAACAAGGTTCGAAGAAGCCCATGCTGAGACAGGGACCATTTTGTCCCCACGCAACACCACCATTGTCTGTGTTATTGTATTATTGAACACTGTCTGTGGTAGCAAATAAATGTATTATCTTTCTTTCGTTCTTTCTAAGTTATAGATTACTAGCTCGTGCACACGGCTTTGCACGCGTGGGTTGTGCCCTCCTTCTGCGCTCTCGGGTAAAAAGTAGGCTTTGTCCTAACCTCGGTTATAATCTATCTGTATACCAAATTTCATCGAAATACTGTATAATATTGGTATGGATTACAATGTTTTTTCCACTGAATTCCACTCAACGTAGGCCTCTTCCCGATAGATTTCCAGAATGACCTACATTAGGTCGTCTTCCAATCTATGGAGATCTACGCTACACTTTCAAAGGAAAGTCAGGCGGATGCAAAGGCATGGTCACCACTTGAGAATTGAACCCGGTACCTCCTGCGTCTCAGCCTGCTACTCGCTCACTGCATCACTAAGGTCGTCAAATGTCTGTTCTCTTTCATTGCAGTTCGCATTCCCAATCCACCAACGCGGAGTACACATAGTAAATTGCTCCCGTTTCTTCGAGACCCTGTTCCCATTATTCAGGCGGTTTGCGCCAGCCGATGACCTCTGGCAAAAGGTGCATTTCCATGGGTACGACTTCACTTCTTTACACAGGTGAGAAATAGCGTGATCTGCAACTCTTGTCTGACATTTTCTGTCAAATATTTACACTGATAGTTCAAATCTAAACATTTAATATCAATGCCTGTTATTGCAACGTTAGACAAATTACTGACGTTAAAATTTAGTATAGGAATTAGGGTGTATGCTCTAATTGACACCGTTATATCCATAGGCAACCAAAAGCAATTGAAAATCTATTGTGTTTAAAAATTTCCATAAAATCTCAGGCTTTGACCTGATTACTTCTTTGCAGCTAAACATAGGATAGTATGAGATGTGTATAAAAATATCCTATGTTTGACTACAAATAAATTCCGTAAGTAAGCGAGAATAATAAGAGAATTCACCTTTCTCAGGTTTATAGATCCAGAATGTCTTCCGCGAAGGTACGGCGGCTTCCAAGAAGAAACCTCTCTCGAGATGTGGCTGACGAAGATCAGGCAGTACAAGAACAAGGAGTTTGATGAGGATATGCGGACGTTGGGATACTACGCCGATTGATATGCTGATTGGTGTTTTTGTATGAAAGCAATCATTCATTGTAAATGTGGTACAAATATAGATCTTAACTTTTCAAAGTATCATTAGACCGCATTTTAGATGTTTAGAAGCTACTGTTTAACTTGCCGTGTTAGTATGCGGTCAAATCTTGAAACCCAATTTTATACCAATCCCGTTCAACCGATTGAGCTGAAAGGAATATCGGTGATAATGAGGTGGATATGGTAGTTGTTTCTGAAATATAAGGTGGTTTTGTGATAGACGTTTGCTAGAAAAAGGAACTTCTGAGTGGATTATTGTTGGCTGCTAGTTTTTGGGGTCATTTGAATCTGCTTGCGGTTCCAATTGTGATTTTTATAAAAGCTTCTGTTGATTAAGTATTTTTTAACAAAAAAAATACTTAATTTATTTATTTATTTAATACTTTATTGCACAAAAATACAAATTACATGTACAAAAGGTGGGCTTAATGGTAATATATTTTCTACCTTCCAAACTCAGAGGTAACAAAAAAGGTTGGCGTGCTAACTTATGACAATATTAATGTTTATTAAAAAAAACAAAAGAAACACAAATAACAATAAACTCCGTTTACAGTTAGAATAAATACATATACCTACTTGATATAACAATAATAATACATAGAATATATATACATATATATATGTGACAAATATAAAAAAACAGATATAAAACAAAAAATACTATTACCTACAAACACACATAGGTACTACGTTTTCATATATTTTAACAGCCAGTGGAGGACTGCAAGAAATGACTGTAGACTAGTCGTCTGAAAACCGGTTTACTAGGCGCCTTTTTAATATGAGTAGGGAGAGAGTTCCATAGACCGACAGCTACCACCTCAAAAGAGTTGCCACGGAAGGCCGTTGAGTGTTTCGGGGTAGCGAGGAGAGAATTAGTAGATCTGAGGTTTTGGTCATGGGTGTCTTAATTTACATTTCTGTTGTTTTAGTTTTTAGGGGTATGCTCTAAAATTGTTGTAATATTTTTTTAATTTTAATTTCTGTAATTTATACCTAAATAAAAGAGTTGTTCATTAGGTGACAGGCCAGACACAATTTACTTTATTACGAATATACATTGTTGGGTACATGTAGGTTCTGCAGCGTAATAGGTAAAAGAGTCAAACCTTCACGTCTGTCCCCTTTTTTTCTTCACAAGATCAAATACTTGTAATCTCGTGAAAAAAGGCCTATGACGATAAAGGGCTGATGGCAGCCCGTGGCATTTTTCACTAGAGGAACGTTAATATTTAGGAACTATAAAGATGCCTCCTTATAATGTAGATACTCAATACATATCTATAATATAAAAATGAATCGCAAAATATGTTTGTAAGCGCATAACTCAACAACGCCTGAACCAATTTGGCCAATTATTTTTTGTTGTATTTCTTATTGTCAGGAGAAGGTTCTTATGAAAGAAAAAATTAATAAAATTGCGCGCAAAATTAGAAAATTTAAGAATACTTAACCACCGTATAAAATTATTTATAATCTAACCTTAGCGCTTTTATAATGTAACCTTATGACGTTTGACATAGAATTGACAGAATGCGTGCTGCAAATATCGTCAAAGAGGATGTAAAAACATGAATATCGTTTGAAACAGATGCTTCGGTAGGAGTTATCCCAATATATATTGTCTATATATATAAAAATTCATTGCTGTTCGTTAGTCTCGCTAAAACTCGAGAACGGGTGGAGCGATTTGGCTAATTTTGGTATTGAATTATTTGTGGAAGTCATTCATTTTCTCATACATAATGATGGCCGGGGACAACAATTGACAATTCTACCAGGGTGACTTATATTGACAGCCCGCGTTATACCTATGCATGTCAAGCCGATACGAAATTCGGCGGGACCACTAGTATATTAAATATTATCTAAGTAGAATTTAAAATCATGGTTAATTTATTTATAAAATTGTTGATATAATTATTTTAAGAAATTGGGAAGGAACTGCATCTAGAAACACAGTGTACACTGTAAACTAACGCAGGTACCCTACGAGCTTAGACTTGTGATTATGTAATTTTTGGTCCATTAAAGTTTTGTATACTGTATTTGTAATGTTAGTGAAATAATCTCAGATAGTAAATTTTATAAGCAACGTTAATAAAATATGTTTTTGAAGATTTGTTTTTTTTTGTAAAGACTCGCAAGGACTTATCATTATTAATCACAATTTAAATTTAATGTACATACATAATGAAAATACTTATTTCGGCGTCCGCAAAGATATATAAATACAGCTAAGTAAACCCAATGCTTTTATAAGTATTCTGCACGGTCTTCTATCCTAAAACATAACTTAAAATCTTACATCTATATATTTAACTGTCTGAGGAGGTGGGCGTTGAAGCTGCTCCACATTTTTTAAATTTTTTGCAATTTTATCGTGCTATCAGTAATCTGTCTGTTGGTCATGGCAAAGTCGATGGAAGAGCTCAGCACGATGCTCGAAGGCCTCAATCGAGTCTCCCAACGGGTAGGACTTAAAATGAACATGGAAAAGACGAAAATCATGTCGAATGTCCATGTCGTCCCTGCCCCAGTTATGGTTGAGAACTCGGCTCTTGAAGTTGTCGACGCGTATGTATACCTAGGACAAACAGTCCAATTAGGTAGGTCCAACTTCGAGAAAGAGGTCAATCGTCGAATCCAACTCGGATGGGCAGCGTTTGGGAAACTTCGCAACGTCTTTTCGTCCAACATACCTAAGTGCCTTAAGACGAAAGTCTACAATCAGTGTGTGTTACCAGTGATGACATATGGAACCGAGACGTGGTCCTTCACTATTGGCCTTATGAATAAGCTCAGAGTCGCTCAACGAGCTATGGAGAGGACGAATCAGAAATGAGGACATACGTAGGAAGTCACCGACATAGCCCGACGGATTAGCACGTTGAAGTGGCAATGGGCAGGCCATATAGCGCGCAGAACAGATGGCCGATGGGGCCGAAAGGTTCTCGAGTGGAGGCCACGGACCGGCAAGCGCAGCGTAGGACGTCCACCCACAAGATGGGCAGACGACTTGGTAAGAACCGCAGGTCGGCGTTGGATGCAGGCCGCTTCCAACCGCAGTTCCTGGAGATCAATGAGGGAGGCCTTTGTCCAGCAGTGGACGTCCTACGGCTGATATGATGATGATATATGATGATCAGTAATCTGTTTGTACTACTATTCTAAATAAATGAATTTTGAATTTGAATATAGAACAAAGTCGGCTTAGTTATGTTTGACTTTGACCATTTATAACTCAAAAACGGCTAGACCGACTTTGATGATCTTTGATTTGTTGGATTTGTCTCCGCCCCGAATAGCAGAATAACTATTAAAAAATTGGATAAATTAAAGCAAAAATAAATTATGAAGAAAATTAATTTTCTCGTTCATAGATGTTAATGATGGCCGATTGACAATACATTGGCAGCCCGCGACGCCCGCGTCATATGCATGTTAAGGCAGTACGAAGTTTGGCGGGACAGCTAGTAATAAATAAATAAAATATTTATTTTCTCTCGCATAGGTTTTTAGTAGAATAAAGAATTGGTTATTGTAAAATCATTGATAACTCTGTTTTGTGAGAGACTAGTGCTTGAGATAGATTTGAAAACCTGTATTACAGGCCACAAATATTATAGTAATGTTAGCTTCAATTTACAAGCATTATTTTATTTGCTATATAAACAAGCTACCTATCCTAACCTAACCTAACTTAACCTAACCTAACTTTTAACCTAACCTAACCTAACTTTTTTTGGCGGGTAGGTGTCTAAAAAGAAATACCTCTTGTTAAACCATCTCCTTTTATTTTGTCTAAAAAATATAATTAGTGCACAGACAGTAACCATTTATGTTTAAAAATAAAGTTTGAAGCACTGTACCTGCCATAAAGTGTTTTTATCCACATCAGTTCAGTATCAACACACAAATTCACAACCTGAAAATCACCCTACAACACATCACTCACTGCAACTTTCAAGATAGAGGAAATGCGCCAAATCAAAGGCTCTATGGCACAATTGCAGGCTGTTTTCACTGAACAGATGGCGGCTTATGAAGGTAGCTGCAAAAACAGTCTGATGTTCCATCCACAACAACCGGGTTGGCCGCAGAGTTTTAGGCGTTCAAGTCGTTTGTCCTGATTGCCATGAGGGTTCTACAGGATCAGATACAAGCTACTGCGCATGCTATAGACCAACTAGAGATGTTAGGCAGGCGCAAGCATTCGCTTCTACATGGAGTTCCTGAGGAGAAGAAAGAGGACACCGCTGCCACTGTTGCGAAGGTTGTAGTTAGTCAGCTCAAGATAACTGGTTTTGCTACGGGCGACATCAACCGCTGCCATAGGATGGGCCGCTTAACATCGGATCGACCTGGACCTATTTTGGTGAAGCTTCGGGACGAGGCTGTTCGTGACAGGATGTGGTTCGCCAAGACCAATCTCAAGGATACTGGTGTCACTCTGTCTGAGTTCTTGACGAGAGCTCGTCATGAAGCTTTCATGCAGGCGAGGCAACGATTCGGCATCAATAAGTTCTGGACTCGCGAGGGCTATGTCTTCGTGGTCGGGCCGGATGACACCAGGCGTCGAATGAGCTGTATGGGTGAACTCGATAAGATATCGGGCCCACGGGCAACGACGGAGCGGACTTCACCGGCCGCAGCGACAAAGCCAGCAGTCGTAAGCAAGGAGCCGACAGCGTCGAGAACAAAGCGTGTAGCAGCGTCGACTAGGAGATAGCGCCCGTGTCCGTGTGAATGTGTAGGTCGCATAATCTAAGCCCGTCCTTTTCTTCCTGATGAATCACCCGTTTATAATTTCTATTTTTCTACCCTTTAGCAAAATTTGTTGTTGTTTTCTTGTTTTTATTATATGCTTTCAATGCCAAACTCAAATTTGCAAACTGTCATAACTCAGTTATGTCACTAATGTTCCAAACCTTTGTTGTGTACTTTAGACATTGGAATGGACGGGCAGTTTTCGATTCGATATTTCAATTTGTTTTTTTTTTTTTGTTTGTTGGTTTGTATTTTAGTTTTGTGTGGAAATTTCTTAAAACACTGGGGGTTGGTAAATCTAAACCAGAAAATATCTCAAAAATCATTAACATTGATCATCTTAATCAGCACTTCACGAGTTTTTCCAATATTGACGGAATATCTAAATCAAATACATTATTTAATCTTTCTTCACAGCCAACCCCAGACTTTTCTTCTTTTCAGTTTACTCAATTAGCCGATTGTGATGTTAAGAAAAGTATTACATCTATTAATTCAAATGCTGTTGGCAGTGACAGTGTTAGTCGGAATATGATTATGCCAATACTTGACGAAATCGTTCCTATCATCACCTACATCCTGAATGCTTCAATCGATTCCGGCTCTTTTCCTGACGTCTGGAAAGAAGCACAGATAATTCCTTTACCTAAGAAACCCAATCCATCTTCTTTTTCTGAATACCGTCCCATATCTATACTTCCCTTCCTATCAAAAGTCCTTGAACGCCTTGTCCATAAACAACTCTGTACCTACCTATCCAATAATATCCTGTTAAATCCTCTCCAATCTGGTTTTCACCCCGGACATAGCACAGTCACAGCGCTCGTCAAGATAACCGATGACATTCGGTTTGGAATGCAGAGTGGGAAGGTGACAGTGCTGTCATTACTTGATTTCAGCAATGCCTTCAACAACGTCGATTTCGACATACTTCTGGGTGTATTAAGCTCTCTTAACATATCTCCAACGGCTATTGACTGGTTTCGTAGTTATTTGTTTGGACGCCGGCAGCGCATCCGTATTGAAGATAATTACTCTTCATGGTGCAGCCTTCCTGCTGGTGTCCCCCAAGGCGGCGTCTTATCTCCTCTCCTCTTCAGTGTTTTTATTCATTCAATATCTCAAAATCTTTCCTCTTCCTACCACTTGTATGCAGATGATTTACAAATTTACACACAAGCCCCGATTGACAACATTAACGGAGCTATCAGTTTAATAAACTCAGATTTGGACCGAATTTGTGACTGGAGCAAATCCTTTGGTCTTACCGTAAACCCTAAAAAGACACAAGTGATCATAATCGGTAGTCACAAAATGGTTCCTAGGCTAGATTTTGCACAACTCCCACCTGTACTTTTTAATGGAACACAAATAGCTATCAGTCAAACGGTGAAAAATTTGCGAATTATCATGGACACACAAGCTATCATGGGTGCCGTGTATTACTGAGATCAGCCGCAAAATGTTTGCTTCTTCAGCTTCGTTGCGTAGACTTCGTAACTTTTTACCGAACGCCACCAAAATTACGCTTGCACAATCCCTTCTACTCCCTATCTTAGATTACGCCGACGCCAGCTACCTCGACATTTCCGAAGTCCAAATGAGTAAACTTGAGCGCCTTCAAAACCTTTGTACTCGGTTCATATTCGGCTTGCGCAAGTATAACCATGTCTCAGAATTCCGCGCAAAACTCAATTGGCTCCCTATACGTCTTCGCCGGAATGCACATATTCTATCACTTCTTTATAACATTCTCTATAATCCCACTTCACCTTCTTATCTAAAGGAGTGTTTCGAGTTTTTGTATCAGGGACACTCTTTAACCCTTCGTTCTTCCGAACCTCTACAGCTTCGAACTCCCATCCATAGTTCACAATTTTATGGTGACTCCTTTACAGTACAAGCTGTGCGACTGTGGAACGCCTTACCTTTGTCTGTAAGGTCGTCCCAATCTCTTCCTATTTTCAAAGTCAAGGTATACAACCATTTCCTTTCGTTGTCTCGTAACTGCTAGTTAGTGTTTATGTTATTTATCCTCTTTATGTAGTGTAGTTTATTTATACTTATATTATTTGTATGTATGTAAGTTTATGTTTATTAGTATAATTAATAAGTATATTTTATTTTGTGGGTTCTGTTTATGTCTGTAGGTACTCTTACACCGCCGTCTTTTGATTTTGTTTATCCTGTCCATCCAAAAGTTGTCTGGAAGAGATCGCTTTTAGCGATAAGACCGCCCATTGTACCTTTATTTATTGTTTATTCCCATTATTACTGTATTTTTATTTGGTGTGCAATAAAGAGTATTTCATTCATTCATTCAAGCTCAAATCACACTAATATTATAAATGTGAAAGTTTGGATGTTTGTTTATTTATTTGTTTGTTTGTTACTCAATCACGTCGTAACGGCAGAACCGATTTCGATGAAATTTGGTATATACGTAGATTATAACCTGGATTACTACATAGACTACCTTTTATCCCATAAATCAGTTCCTGTGGGATAAAAATGGGGTGTCAAGTCAAGTTTCAACAGCGAGTTTAGCTTTATTTCTAGGTTAGGTACCTACACATTTAATAGTGTAACTCGTACGAAGTCGCGGGCAATAGCTAATAATATATAATTTCTCTGCGACTGTGATATTAACCAATAACAAACAAGTAACATCCAACAAAACCGACATAAATACCAAACTACTGCTTTGATTTTGATGAAATTTCTATGGGACCAAGCTGAAAGTAAAAAAAGTAAGTAAAAGTCCATTAAAAAAAATCTAAATCCGTTGATAAATGATGGAGTGCTGAGGTCACAAACTTACAACCGAATGAACCAAAAAAAATACAATATATGTAATTGAAACCCTCCTCTTTTTGAAGTCGGCTAATAAAAGGAACCTGTAGATTAGATTAAAGTAAAGAAACATCTATGTTTTACCAACTGAACTAACTAGTCTACTAGATAGTTGATGTTTGTGATCATCTGCTGCGGTCTCTAGCTAGCTGTGGTAAATAGCACTATAGTCTAACTTTTTATTAGCTGCAGTAAAATGACGTTTTGTGGGTTGCCGGTTTTTGAAGAAAAATAAATAGGGATGTAGCTAAATGAGTGAATCATAAATGAATAATCAGTTTGGTTTTTTTTTTGAGATTTAATATTAAGTTGTAATGTATTTTTTTAACCTTTTATTATTACTATACTAGAGGATTGATCTTTTTTAGTGGAAGTATAGGGAGGTACATTCAAAAAGAAACAAAAACGTCATAATAATGTTATTTAATTAATTTTTGTGAACTGAATCACATCCCTATTGAGATTAGGCTGGCAACATTATTTTACGGAAGGACATTTAGAAACGTCATTTTACTGCAGCTAATAAAAAGTTAGACTATAGATGTCACCTATTGCACATCCACTCACTGAATCATCGAAGTGTTTTTAGATCTCTTCATTTGATCGTCAATTTTTCTGGCACTTATCAAATCTTGCTGTTTTTCTTTATTCATAAACTCGTAGATTAGGCTATATAAAAACGATATTTTTTATTTCATTCATTACATTCAAACATTTAGATATAGTTAATGCACAGATTCTCATTTTATAGACATAACTTTTAAGAAATTAGTCGCCTATAGGGGGTTATAAAACGTGAGACAAGTAACGATGATATTGCTATCTTCCTCGCTATTAAGATACAGACAAGGGAGTACCTACTCAGAGGCATGTCCAAACATTACGTTCTGATAAATGCCCACAGTTTGCTTAGAAGTTTTGCATTCACATGACAGGTTGCAAGCCCATCAATGCTATGCTAACCCGATGGCACACACGGCTACACATCAAGCTATACATTTCCAGTAGAAGCTGACCTCTCATTCTTCGAAAAGTCTACACAATGCGAGGTCAGCTTATACTGGAATTGTATAGCTTGATGTGTAGCTGTGTGTACACATAATTATGCCTTCGCATATTTTGGTTAAAAAAAGACGTACTGGTTTCCTTGCGTTTTTCTGATGATGATGAATAAATAGACTACGTTTCTACAGACTTACCGACCTTCAAACCTGCAAAAATCGAAAGTCACAAAGGGCCAAGCTATTGTCAGCTTGAGAAACAATTCAACTGACCAGTCTACATTTACAAGGCCAGTCCAATCTCCACAATACCGGCACAGTCTATAAACTGTGATACCCCGGTATAGAAGGATCACTCTGCAAAGACATCTAAATAAATAGTGACTCTTGCTACAACGTGATAAAGATAAAAATGCAATAATCAAAAAAACTAATGTGCTTTAGACCTTTCTTTTTCAAAATATTAATTTATAAAATTGTTTAAGAACGAAATGAAATTACGAAAAACAATCACGAAATTTCCGTTCGCTTAACGCTTGCAAACTCGCAAACGAACTACTGACTGAGATATATATATATTTCAGGAACTGGCTATGAGAGGAAGAGAGAAAGAAAATGTGTGCGCGCAGCTCTCTCTCTTGCTTCTACAGTGTGATACAGACAATAGACCTGCACTGTGTCTTAGATATACGAAACGTAACTGGCTATGAGAGAAAGAGAGAAAGAAAATGTGAGCTCGCACCTCTCTTGCCCTTACAGTACGTATACAAAGCGTAACTCACTCTCTTTCTATCTTCACTAACTTATTTCTCCCTCTCAACTTCCGTTCGCCTCGCCCGATTACACTTTTCGTAACGTTCTCTTCACGCATTCACCAGCTTGCGTCCCCAATTAAAATGTGCGTAAAGAAGTTTTACTTCAAAAATATGTCTTATGGACTTATTTATTAAATGCTATTACCACAAGCTACACCCCATAATGTCTTAGTTTAAAACGTGTCTTGTACCACTATCTTAATTATTATCTGCCTCTAGGCACTTTAAATTATACTATCATCATCATCATCCACAGCCTGACTTCACCCATTGTTGGGTATAGGCCTCCCCAAGTTTGTGCCATCCACCACGATCCTGCGCTATTCTCACCCACTGACGGCCCACGACATTTACGATGTCGTCCACCCATCTCGCTGCTGGTCATCCTACCTTTCTATACCCGCTCCTCGGCCACCATTCAGTCACTGTCCTGCTCCATCTGTCATCACCACGTCTAGCCAAATGTCCCGCACAAGACCATTTGAGCTCCATAACTCGAATCCCAATATACTATAAGATATGATAATTTAATTATTTGCAACAACAACACACATAATCAACTGTTGTTGAAGAGGCTGATTAAGATTCAGATTAATTTATTCAGCCAAGAAATAAAGAAAAGAAGATAACAGATAATTAATCCAAATCATTAAACATAAATACTTAGGTATTTATGTTTAATGATATTATTAAAAAGGAACTTAAAGACTAGCACAGATAAAAACAGCCAAATAAATCATTTTTAGGTATTTTTTTTTTTGACTACCTCCGTGGCGCAGTGGGCGAACAGCCGACTGAGACGCAGGAAGTAGCGGGTTCGATTCCCGCCGCGGAACAAATGTTTGCATGATCTACAGATATTTGTTCCGGGTCTGGATGTTTTTCTATATATTATAAGTATGTATTTACAAAAAAACAAGTATATAAGTATTCTATCAGTTATCTGGTTCCCGTAGTACAAGCTCTGCTTAATTTGGGGCTGGATAGCGCTGTGTGACATGTCCAGCAATATTTATTTATTTAGGTAAGTATATGTTACCTAAAATTAGGCTGGTACACAAATTACAACTAAATAAAGATTAGAACACAATCAAACAGTAGATTTAAAAATGATATACTTAATAAATACAAAAATATAACTAATAATTAATAACATACAAAACATAACTGAGGAGCCAGCGCTGGTTTTCTGCTAGGACCACTCTGGCACATAAAATAATATATAACATTATTAAACAGCATCTCCACAGTATATATCGCAGTAAGTGAGGTTATCAACCTGATTGGAGCTGTAATTATGGTGAATGTAGCCTTCGACACACGGCAGTCCAAACAGACACACGTTGCGCGAAGCTTAGAAAACCGTGAATTAAATTAGACAGAAAAAAATACGGAAAAATCCGGTACTGTTAAAATCTTATCGATAATTGTTGAAAACAATGTGTGGTGTATAAAATCACTGACAAATAATACGGAAATAATTTTAAAGGAAAATATACAGCGAAAACAGTTTTTTTTGATGATAGTGAGAATTAAAATATTTTTTTCGGAGAACATTGTACAGTTTAAATGTGAGTATTTAGTATTGGCTTAAGTATGTACTCAGTATATAACTGTTTAACTTTTATCAAGTTCGAATTACTTATGTAAGTGCCTCTTCGGGTGTCTTATGTGTGTTCTTATGACTCTGTAGAAGTAAATACCTATATTTTTTTAAGGTAGAGTTTATAAAACTAATTGGCGGCCAAGCCAAGCAATTTTTTATACTAGCTGACCAATCCGCAGCTTTGCACGCGTAGTTTTTCAATAAAAACATTACCCTCCTTCTGCGCAGATGGATAAAAAATAGCCTATAACACCCGGGGATAGTGTAGCTTCCCAACAGTAAAAGAATTTTTTATATCGGTCCTGTAGTTTTTGAGTATATTCATTACAAACATACACACAAAAAAAACAAGTCTTTCCTCTTTATAATATTAAGTATAGATATAGCATGTACCTAGTAAAGCATGTTTTATGCAAGTAATAAAGAAGATATTTAAAACCTCGTTCGAAGAATATTCCTGCAATTTACTCGTAACTCCATCTTGCATGAGCTTACAAATAATTCCTTGAGAAAGAGCTGGCCCGGGGAAGTCTCACCATACCTATTTCTTCCGCCAAGCAGCATTAGGCGCATGAGGCTTCAAGGCTCAAGTTTCAGTTCAGGCACGTCTCTAAGGTACGTGGCCTACAAGGCAATATTTTGTTATAGGCGATGATTACCACTTAACATCAGATGGGTGGGTCATGCCATCTCCAGATCGAATAAAAAAACCGGCCGAGTGCGAGTCGGATTCGCGCAAGAAGGATTCCGTACCGTTATCTATAAAAACGAGCAAAAAAATTACGTTTGTTGTATGGGATCCCCCCTTAAATATTTATTTTATTCTGTTTTTATATATTCTGTATTTGTTGTTATAGCGGCAACAAAAATACATTCTAACTATCACGGTTCACGAGATACAGCCTGGTGACAGACGGACAGACAGCGGAGCCTTAGTAATAGGATCCCGTTTTACCCTTTGGGTACAGAACCCTAAAAAAGCTTTCAAATAAAAGAAACGATCTACGAGTTTTACCGGTTGCTGCCCTAGTCTAGAGGTACCGTGCAAAATGCATAAAAAATATGTCGTACCACCATAAGAATAAACTCGCATTATTGTTGGAATAGTTACACCGTTATACATAGATAGATAGATAATTCTTTACTCTCTCTCTCTTTCTTCCCAGCTATGTATCCCACATGGTGGTGGGGTCAGCTTTCCTGGTCGTTCTTCTCCACTTCGCTATATCCTCGACGTCGTCATCAGAAACTATTATAGATAATTCGTTACTGTTACACTGAAATTACAATAAATTCTTAGCTTGCACAACGATCCCTAAACGTATTTAGCGACTAAACATGTTTAAAGTTGACGAGCGTTGTGAAAGCCGGGCTGTGCCGTTATCTGTCTATTTAAAACTGCCTGTCAATACCAAAAATTAAATACAAATTGTTAGAGCAAGCGAGCCTATTAGTAACGCGGTAATCTATAATTCTATACTAATATTTTATAGAGGAAAGATTTGTATTTTTGTGTGTATGTTTGTAATGAATAAACTCAAAAACTACTGTGCCGATTTCAAAAATTCTTTCACCATTGGAAAGCTACATTCACCCTGAGTAACATAGGCTACTTTTTACCCAACTGCGCAAAGGAGAGTAATGTTTTTACTAAAAAACTACGCTCGCGAAGCTGCGGATTGGTCAGCTAGTAGTCTTATAAGGCTTTAATAAATATTTCAGAAGCGCAGAAATTAACTTTGATAGAAAGTATTATAATTTGTTAAAAATATCTCTCAACGCTTTGTACCGAGGAAAACCTGCTGTAAATTGTTAAAGCTGCCGCCAATGAAAGTTTTTAACTCATAATACAACAGCGAAAATAAATATAAAAATTTCTCCTACCTAAAAGGAGCTCTTTAAACTTGTACACACGGCTACACATCAAGCTATAATTTCCAGTATAAGCTGACCTCTCAGTCAACGAAACGCCTACACAATGCGAGGTCAGCTTATACTGGAAATTTATAACTTGATGTGTAGCCGTGTATACTTGGTATCTGCTTTTATTTTCACCATTAAAATGTCGGTCAACGGAAACCGGTCGCTTTAGCGATAACGAAGAAAGACATTGATTTCTTGTTGAAATTTTAAATTAGCCTAGGGGCGGTAGTTGGGCTTTCTGGCGTCGAACTGTTGCATATAATATCAATCAACAGTCATCACATCAATATCAATATATCTAATAAATAAATAAATAAGCCTGGACATTTCACACAGTGCTATCTAGCCCCAAACTAAGCAGAACTTGTACTATGGGAATCAGATAACTGATAGAATACTTTTATACATTTTTTTCTAAATACATACTTAAAATATATAGAAAACATCCAGACCTGGAATTAATATCTGAAGATCATACAAACATTCGTTCCGCGGCGGGAATCGAACCCGCTACCTCCTGCGTCTCAGCCGGCTATTCGCCCACTGTACCACGGAGGTAGTCGTGTTTCTTTTCATAAAGTAACATTTAGAACATACAAAGAAAAGATAAATACAAGAGAAAATCTAAAAAAGTAATTTTGTTTTAAAACCAAACTACTGAACCGATTTTAATGAAATTTCTATGGGACTAATCTGAATGCATAATGTAACCTTGCAAATAAAAAAAGAGTTTTCCAAATCGGTTGATAAATGACGGACTTCTGATTTAAAAAACACAACCGAATTTACAACTTCCTCTTTTGCCGACTAACACAGCGGAAAAGCGAAAAAAAAAATAAAAAAAAACAGAGGATCATATCAGTAAATAGGTAAATTAGAAATACGAAAAATATTATAGAAACAATGGACCACCTCCATGGCGCAGTCGAATAGCCGGCTGAGTCGCAGGAGGCTGCAGCTTCGATTCCAGTCGACGAACAAATGTTTGCTTCATCAACAGATATTTGTTCGGGTGTAGAAGTTATTCTATATATCATACTGTATTAACAAAAATAAGTATATCATCTGTTATTCTTTACTATTTTCCATAGTACAAGCTTAGCTTAATTTGTGGCTAGATAGTGATGTGTGAAATGTCCAGCATTCTTTATTTAATAATTTGTTGAAATCTGCGGTTTTTAGTAAATTAAATATTTAATTAAAATGTGCCTTTATGCCGTAGTAAGTGCTTTAAGTAAGCGTGTCCGAATAAAATAAATAGCTTACAACATGTGTAATTTGTATACTATATTAAAGTTTTATAAAGCTCCAGCCCAACTATTTTGAGAAAGTTAACTACCACGAATTCCTTTCTGAAATGACCTCTACCACATTTTATCAAGCTCGAAGGACCTTACCATTTTAGTATTATCGTTTCGTAAACCTGATTTTACAAATGATTAACTTTGACAAAAGAAACCAGACGGAATTAACAATGATAAATTCCCTCTTGTACCTTCGCCATTTTGTGTGCAGCTCGAAGGACTTACAAATATTACTTACTTATTTTTAGAGGATGAAATTGAACTATGACAAGAGAAACCAGACAGAAGTAGAGATAAAGCAAAGACTGACATTGAATAACTAAGAAACTTCTTGATGGAAGGAGAGGAAAATGCCGTTTATAGAAATAGCGTTCCAAGCCGAGGTCAGCCGCTATGAGGACCCGGAGTTTGAGGAGTATGCTTGGAAGAACTGTGATGAATGCTTTGAGACCAGACATAAGGTTATTGACGAGCTTCGGCAGATGATATTGGGTAAGAAAGGATTCCTCTGAAGCTTCTGACTTGTTCAACGGTAGAAGTTGTCAATTCTACCTTTCCTCTTCTACTTTCGTGTCGAGGATTCAAGTAGGTCTCCACGATCATGGCAGCATCAGAGCAGGTCATTAATTCCCCCATAGTGCAGTTGGTAGGGCAGGATGGGCATGCAAGGA
The DNA here is from genome assembly GCA_918857605.2 of Philereme vetulata. Classification (NCBI taxonomy): domain Eukaryota; kingdom Metazoa; phylum Arthropoda; class Insecta; order Lepidoptera; family Geometridae; genus Philereme; species Philereme vetulata. The sequence continues at coordinate 4,625,540 of OU975462.1, forward strand.
CGTGAGCCATTCTACCGTTGAACAAGATATAAGAAATAATTCTCAGGGCGAATTGCGCATAGATGCCTAATCGTATGTAGTCCCTAATGTGATTTAGAGAGTTGTCAAATCATACAAATACTTCAAATTTAAACATGTTTAGTAGCTAATTACGGTTAGCGATCGTTGTGCAATCCGGGCTTTGTGTCTATAATTAGAAGTAAGAGTAGTAAGAGCACTTTACGAATGGTAATAAAATGATTGGCGAATGGAAATCGAATACATGAAACAATTCTGTTACCTCTTGGAGGTTTATGGTCACCTAGTATATTTCCTCACAAATCATACAGAAATTGCAAGTTTTTTTTGCCTGGGGGGAGGGGGGGGGGGGGGGGGGGGGGGCTTATTCATGGTCAAGTATTCACTCACTTGTTTCACATCTAGATTTCATTATGTTTCTAGATTTTTTTCTAGTTTTTTTTTGTTTTTAACGTAGGGTTATATACGGTTTTCTGCGTGGTTTTCTTTCTTACAAGATGTTCCCTGTGGTTTCAGATAGGGGCGAATGCAGTCCTCGTCGTATGGATGATGAATACCTTATCAAGTTCCTTAGGTGTAGGAGGTTCATTCCTGCGTTGGCACATAAACTGGTAAGTTGCATATTCATTACCTATATTACTAAGCATTTAAATTCACCAGACCTGTGCCAAAACATTTGAATTAGGTACCCTGATAAAACACCCATCTTAGAATCAAAAAGTAACAGAGTTAGAGTTAGTGTACAGTGTGTAAACTGCACGAGTTTTATTAACCACACAATTTGTCACAAACTTATGTGTGCTTTGAAACCTAGAAACTAGATTTAAAAATTTAGATAGGGGGACGGAGGAACCCATTCGAGTGAATATTATTCAAGTATTTTTTTGTTTGCAAACTGATAAGTGTCCAGTGGTAATTCCCTTTTATAATTTCACCAGATGGTGCGCTACGAAGATTTCCGTAAGAAGAACGCTTACCTCTATGATTGCGATGCCTTCGCTTTACAGAAAGTTAAGCACGTGTATGGAGGAATCCTGCCTGAGAGCCCGAACAACGGCAGGATAATACTTATGAGGTTTGGTAAGTAATTGGTACTGTAACGCCGAGGCTGTTACAGAATAAGTAATAGTCGGCTTTTCTCGAAGTTATACCTACTGTGTCACAGAATATGTAATACTTGGTATGGAATATACCTACATACCACGTTTTTACCTACCGTTGCACAGAATAATAAATAGTAGACATGTGGAATGCCTTTCTAGTTGATATCGGAAAGTTCTCGAACGTTCTTATAATTTTCTAGTAACTGTGTGTGGCATAAATAGGGCGTGGAGAGGCCCGAAATGGTCAGTTTTGATTTGGCGATACGTGCGGACATTTCGGTGACTTTTAGTGGTTTATTGTGTAACAGTGGTGTGATTTAGTGTGTTGTGAATCCTTGTGATTAAGATCGTGTATTTATCATTTTAGTGTCGAATAAAAGTGTTATTTTGGTTAGATTGTTTTTCGTTATTTTATCCCGAACCCTCAGCTCGTAACAGTACGTTCTACATAATCGCGACGACACGTAGAGAAGTGTCCATTGAACCCAGAGTTTGCAAATATTCGAAACTGTATTCGAATAGTATTCGATCAATTTGGAGAGTAATCGAATATAATAGAATCATTTAAATGTAAATTTTAACTAGATTTTACTATAAAATCATCACAGATCCGTTTAGAAACACTCTAAAAAGGCTTTATGGTGAGCCCTTGTTATCAAAACCAAAATGGTTTATGTACACACGGCTGCACATCAAGCTATTCATTTCCAATATAAGCTGACCTCGCATTGTGTAGGCTTTGCGTAGAATGAGAGGTCAGCTTATACTGGAAATCTATAGCTTGATGTGTAGCCGTGTGTACATATAAAAAACAAAAATCAGGTATTTACTGTTAACTATAGTATTTTGACAAAAATAAAATCAAACAAAACTGTGTGTCTAATAATTACAAAAAAACCAAGACACTGATTGTAAGCAAATAGGCTCATGTTCTGACTTCATTGGTGGACTACGGTTACGCGGCTGACTCACACAGTTAAAAATTATTTGAATAACGCTATTACAAATATTCGAATACAAAAATCTGTCGAATATTCTAATATTCGAAAACAAACCCTATGTGGTGCAGGGAAAGGTTGAGGGTACGCGGTAGATCAGTAATGAGATAGACGGACCAAATCAAAGCAGCACTTGACGGTCCCTAAAAAGCGGCAATACGAGAGGAGTGGTCAAGGATTGTCAAGCAAGCCACTACCCCCGAAGACTACCCACGACCACTCTGCCAAGGGTGTTACGACTGAGAAGAAGTGATTGGAGTAATCTAATGAGTAAAGTTATGAAAGTTGGTATGGGTAAGAAAGGAGTGAGATGATGGCTGTTAGAACGATGAGGAAGAAGAAAACATCGCAGAGGGGAACAGTATGTGCTATGAACAAACGATTTTCTACTTTTCAAAATAAAGCATTTTATGATTATTATGTGTAGTAATTTTATGATCAAGAACATTATCCATTAGTCACATCACTAGGCCATCACATAACACATCATTATGGGCATAATGGAGTGAAACTGTTATATCCAATTTACATTAAGAAATTAGTTGCAAAATTTATAACACCATGTTTTGTGGAAAGGAAAGGAAGGATTGGTGTTGTTCTCATTCAGTTGTACAGGTTATATTGTTTCAGGATATTATGTATAATATCCTGAAAGTCTTGTACAACTGAATGAGAACAACACAAATCCTTCATATTTTAGACCACTATAAACAAGAAATTCGCTAAATATAGTTTTCATTAAAACCATGGTGTTATAAATTTTGCATCTAATTTCTTAATGTAAATTGGATATAACAGTTTCACTCCATTATGACCATAATGATGTGTTATGTGATGTGTTATGTGTTATGTTCACTCAGAACATGCCCACTCGCACATGCCCTGAGAAGTGTACTTCTCAGGGCATGTGTGAGTGCGCATGTTCTGAGTGACATTGTATTTCTGAGATTTGACATTGTAGGTAGGTATGTGCTAAATGGTTATATTCTAAACATGATAACTCATAGATAGATAACACTTTACTGCACATCAAAACAACAAAACAATTAAAATTAACATTATTCAAATAAATGCATACAATTGACGGTATTATCGCTACGTAGCGATCTCGACCTTTGGATGAAATGGATCATGTGAGCTTATATAAACTTACAAAAAAATTATATACCTACTATAGGTAACATTTACATTAAATCATACTGTACTGTACATAATATGTCATACTGAATACGTTACATAATATATAAAGTCAATTGTAAAAAGAATTTTATCACAGCTGAGTTAGGCTTTCCTAGTTTAATCGACCAGCAAAACCTTCACTGTGGTTGGTCTGGCACGCGCTTATTAAGTTTATTTTGGTTTCCAGGAAGATGGGAATCAGACGTGGTGCCAATCGAGGATGTAGTGCGATGCGCACTCCTGATGGACGAGGTAGCGTCGATGCAGCCGAAACTGCAGATCCTGGGAGTCACCATCATTGTAGACCTGGAGGGGCTGAGCATCAACCACATCAGCCAGCTTACCCCCACTGTCGCTAGTCAGATCGTCAACTTGATGGGGGTAAGAACAGAGGGCGTCTTATGTATTATCGAGGACCTTCATGGTGCAAAGGGCGAATAGCCGAGACGCAGGAGGAAGCGAGTTCGTTTCCCGCCGTGGAACATTTCACCACCACTATTATCTTACCAGTTTATCCATCTCATCTACAGGAATGGTCTGCAGATGTATCCAGTAGAATCAAAACATGAGCATAACTTAGTCCCCTAGTAGCACTACCTGTGAATGAAATGGGGACTTATCAATTTTTATTTAAAAAAAATTGTTTCAACTAGCGTAACTGGCGCTGTCTGGAAATATGCCGGCAAAAATATGGTTTACTAGCTTCCGCCAGCGGGTTCGCAAGCTTTGTTTGTCAATAAAAAGTAGCTTAAATGTTAATCCAGGTTATAATCTACGTACATACCAAATTTCATCGAAATCGGTTCAGCCGTTACGACGTGATTGCGTAACAAGCAAACATCCAAACTTTCACATTTATAATATTAGTGTGATAATGCCAAAATCTAAAAGACGCGATACCAAAATTTGTACGCGATACAAAAACAAACACAAATGAAGTTTTTTTTAATTTCCTTCATCTTCCTTGAAATATAATGCTAACATTGTGTTAGGTAATATAAGATAATCGAAAATGTGTAAGTAATGAAATAATTATGTTTGCATTTTTATCTAAAAAGTATATAAGAAATTTGCAATGAATCATGTTTCTAACAAATTCGTCCAAGGAGTTTAGGCGTTATCTAGAAAGTATTTTATACGAAACTAGCTGGCCAATCCGCAGCTTCGCACGAGTAGTTTTTAATAAAAACATTACCCTCCTTCTCCGCAGTTGGGTAAAAAGTAGTCTGTGTCACCCGGAGATAGTAGCTTAGCTTCCCAACAGTGAAAGATTTTTTTAAATCGGTCCAGTAATTTCGAAGCCTATTCAATAAAAACAAACAAATCTTTCCTCTATAAAATATTACGAAGTTTTTTGTAGATATTGATATGTTCTTTAATATTGTAGAACATACTTTTGTTCTATCATTAACAGTTTCCGCAGCGTATGCGACGAAAGACGTTTTAGGGCGCTTTTTTACACCTTGGGTTACGTTACTTAAGTTTTAGTAAGGATCCCTAATCTTTTCTAGCAATAAATATATGTCACCCAGGGTGAATGTAGCTTTCCAACGGTGAATGAATTTTTGAAATCGGCACAGTAGTTTTTGAGTTTATCCATTACAAACATACACACAAAAATACAAATCTTTCCTCTTTATAATATTAGTATAGACTAGTATAGATTTGCAATGAAACAGTTTGGTCCAAGGAGTTCGGTCGTAGACTTGAGGCCATTCGGGTTTTGGAAGCGTGGGTAGGCAGGGATGAAGACAGGAAAAAAAAGGATAGTTACTAAGTTCGGGGCTTATTTGGATTCTTTGTATTATTATTTTTCTTAGTATTATTGTAACTAGATATTGCACAAAGTCTAAATAAACAGGATAATTGTCTCTTACGTTTCATTGGTGTAACACTGCATTCACTTTCCTTTGATAATCAGCAAATGACAGATCAGCGCCATCTGTTAGTAGTTATAAAAACATAGCAGAGAAAACGCTTTTAGCATTATGGCCTCCATTTGTACATTTTTCTGTTTGTACAATAAAGAATTAAAACAAACAAACAAAAGCCTTCACTTCTGAAATAATCAGATAGTTCTTTTCAGGTGGGGTTCCCTTTAACAATGCACGGCCTCCACGTGATCAACTACTCCTGGATCCTCCACTCCATCTTCTATCTCTTCAAGCAGTTCATCCCTGCAGCTGTGTTCAAGCGCATGCACTTCCACGGGGGAGACATGTCCTCCCTCCAGCAGCACATCCCCCCAGAGTACTTGCCGAGGGAGTACGGGGGATGCTGTCGCCACTTCATCTCCACTGAGCAATGGATTGCAAAGGTGGATGAGTATAAAGATGAGTTCATTGTGAAGGAGTTGAGGGATCTTGGGTTTACTGTTAATACTAAACCGACGAACAGTAAGAAAAAGCCACTTGCTAAGTGCCTAAACAAATCTAAATATCACCCAAACCACAAGAGTTAGCTGCATATAGTAGGGAAAAAAGTCTTGAAAACAGTTTTTTGCACATTAAAACCTTTTTACATACATGGCCTGTTTGAAGTAATGGACAAAAATACATTTTTTTTTTTGACTCCATTTAAATATAACACACACATTTAATTATATTTATTTTGTTTCCATTAGGTGTTTTTATACGTTATTGATCGAGCGAAGCGAGATCTCCAATCAAGTACATACATACAACGCTGCGGCGTTGTATGTATGTATGTTTGTTTGTCCGAGGATAACTTTCGAAGCGTTTATCCGATCATCGTGAAATTTGGTATATAGGAAGGTAGTGATGGCATAATTTTGGTGTGACTAAATAAGCAAAAATGTAGGAGGGGTTGTTGAGATTACTTGAGATATTGGGGTTCAAGAGGGGTAAAACATATACAAAATGAGACTATCCGGTCAAGTGGCACGTCTAATAAAAAGTATTTGTGAGTATATTTCGACCCCGATTTTATTTTTCCTTTTAACCTTGCAGTTTTTAGGTTATTAGCCATAATAAAAACAGTACCTATATTGAAAAAAATCACGGGGTACACCAGTGATCCCACAGTGCTGAAATTTGGTATGCGTGTAGCTTTAGTGACAAAAATACAGGGAATAGTCTGAAGGCCAGAATAACAGCAATTTCAATCCCTAAATAGTGTAATGGTGATAACATAGCATGGACATGCCTTTTTTCCCGGAAATTTCCGTTATTTACGGGATTGTATTAAATATTAAATTAGTGATTTAGTAAGTACTAAATCTACTACTAATTAGTAAGTACTATATTTGAAATTAAAGGAAACTATAGTAAAAAGAATAGTAATCGAGTTATGGAGCTCAAATGGACTTGGGCCGGACACTTGGCAAGACGTAGTGATGACAGATGGAGCATGGTAGCGACTGAATGGTGTCAGAGGAATGGCTGTTTTGGTTTGGGTTTGACGTCCGGTAGCATGATGGGTAGACAACATCGTTAGAGTCACGGACCATTAATGAGTGAGACTAGCACAGGATCGTGGCGGATGGCACAAACTTGGGAAGGCTTATACCCAGCCGTGGGCGAAGACGGGCTGTGGATGATGATGATGATAGTAAAAAGTCTTGAATTGATTTTTATGTATCTGTTGAATAATAAAATGAATGCTTGTTTTTTGTTTGTTGTGCGTTTCCATAAAATTAATTCGATTGAGTTGAAGTTTTGGTGAGTTTTTGCGTGCAAATTCGTGAAGATTTCTACGTAATTTATCGAGAAAACACATTTCCCACGCGAAAATATCCATATAAAAATATACAAATGATATCATTGACCCTCAATCAATCTAGCTACTCCCATTTTACACCCAGCTCCACGTTATAATTTAAAAATCCCGGAATACTGGAGGCATGGCCATATTAACATATAAGTTATTAACCCCAAATCAATCTAAACTACTCCGATCACTGGTCATTCTTTTTCTTCTTAGTCGTAGCACTCTTGGCAGAGTGGTCTTGGTTGTCATGTCAGGGTAGTGGCGCGCTTAGCTACCCTTCGCCACTCTTCTTGCACCGCTGCTCTTCTGGCACATTCCTTCAAAGGAACATCTATGGCAGCCCTTATTTGATCCGTCCATCTCATGCAAGGGAAGGTTGACAGCAAAAGAACGCTTGGCAGATCGCCTATGAGATGGACGAATCAAATAAGGGCTGCCATAGATGTTCCTTTAAAGGAATGTGCCAGAAGAGTAAGCGTTCAATGGAGAGCTCCCCGCGCCGCGACACGTGTCCAAAGGTGAGGATGCGAGATTGTACCGTGGAAGAGAGACGCTGCTTGATGCCGAGTTCTTGAAGTATGGACTGATTGGTATGGAATTCTGTCCATGATACCCCGAGCATTCTTCTCCAGCACCACATCTCGAGTGCGTCTACCTTCTTTTTCTCACTGGTCATTAGGAAGGCGAAAATACTGATAAAAAAATTCTGACAAAATTGTATTTTAAATACCGTTTTATTGATAATTTCCTACGTATCTATAATTAGTATTAGGAATGTAAACAAAATATTTTTACAAACATATAAATAGTTTATCTGGGGATCATTTGTGTACTCTAAGGTAAAATACTTAGAGTAACGACACATAGAACAGAAGTTTTGCACAAATTGAACGACACGTAGGCCACAAATTAACGAACGTGTACGGGCATTTGTGCACTACAAGGAATTTTACTGTCCGGCAGTCCGGTGTTTTACGGTCCGATATGGCACGCCATTTTATATACTAGTTTGTGCACTATACGTAATTTTACCGTCCGACATTTTACTTTTCCACATTCCGGGCAGTTTAAAAAATAATCTTTCGTCGTAACATTGAGGCAAATTTATTGTGGTTTATGGAAAATGACCCTGTCAGGTACCTTTCATATAAAAGGATATGAACCCAAAACTCTTTTTGTCTTCTACGTCTTCGCACGTAGAGTAGGTAATAAAGCCAGCAACTGCCGACGTTTCAAGAAACTCGTCGTTCCTAGCGTATTTACGCGTGCGTGGCGTGTAATTTCAAAGAGAGCTACCCTAAACTGCGCCGCACCTGCGAGTAAAGACGGACGGTGCACAACAATCGGACTGCCAGACAGTAAAATTCCTTGCAGTGCACAAACGCCCTACACGAGTGCCATGTTTTACATTCGCCCACAGGCACATAAGCGCACGAGTAAGCAGCAAACAGATGGACATTTTCACCGCGCAAACCGTCCTACCTTTACTGGTTTTTCCGAGAAACGCAGTCACTACCACCTGGCACTCACAGTGTAGACCTCATTTGGAGACATACATATATGGCTCCTATTTAATGGCCTATATATCGCGCGTGTACTCTGTTTCTGTGTAGTTATTCTAAATTTAAATACGTTTTATACCTATCATGTAACATTGAAAAAGCCCTATTCAGCGTTATTTGGCGTTGGAACTTGGAACATATAATAATATACTGACATATAATTCGAATCATATTTTTTGACATTTAGCGGGTTCCTACTATTAGAAAACCATAGCGGTTAGGAGTGGGGCAACATTATTACATAAGTTGACATTTGATAGACATTAAAATAAATAAATATTGCCGGACATTTCACACAGGGCTATCTAGCCCCAAACTAAGCAGAGCTTGTATTACGGGAACCAGATAACAGATAGAATTATTTTTTTAAATACATACTGATAATATATAGAAGAACGTCCAGACCCGGAGCAAATATCAGTAGATCATGCAAAAATGTGTTTCGCGGCGGGAATCGAACCCGCTACCTCCTGCGTCTCAGCCGGCTATTCGCCCACACCACAGAGGACATCAAAGGTTATAATTATATCATTATACATTATAATATAAATCGAATTATTTGTCAGAGTAGGGAAAAGTTTATTTTCTAGAAATGAATCTGACAAGTTCTCTAAAGTTTCTCTAAAGAAGAGCAAAAAAAAACTCATAGGCTGCATGGGCAAACAACCGGCTGAGAGGCAAGAGGTCGCGGGTTCGATTCCCGCCACGGAACATATGTTTGCATTTTCTGCAGGTATTTGTTCCTAATCTGAGTGTTACAACCTATACAAATAGTATTCTATCAGTTATCTATTACAAGCTTTGCTTAGGTTGAGCTAGGTAGCGCTGTGAGAAATGTCCAGCATTATTCATTCATTTCGGACAGTTCTTTCATTGTCAAAATCTAAGCTTGAATGTCTATATATGCTTAAGCATCCTTTTTTAGTTCCATACGGATAACAGTTTGTGCCAACAAAATCGCCACATTAGGTGAATAACCTCTCTTCTAGCTGCCTAAGAGTTGAGGAGGTTTTAGAGGTGGCTACTGACTACCCACTGGTCTAAATCAATATAATTTAGACTAATGAGTCATTGACACGAGAACAAGAAGCTGCCTAATACAGAGTCTACCTCTAATCCCCGAGTAAAGAAAACTCGTTCCTATGATTCATCCTCTGGAGCTCATTTTCCACCTCCGTCAGAACTGAAGAATCTACAACCTCATACTCCGGTTCTATCCAGTAAGTAGGTTCAGTGGGCCAGTTCAAACCCGACTGCATGTGGAACGGCATTTCTGCGGTACCGTGGAGGATGAGGCTAATGGGACCAATCTTCCCAGTGTTGTCTTCGTCGGTCTGCAACAAGAGAGCTTATATTCAACGTCACCATCATATCAGATATAAAACGTCCACTGCTGAACTTATACCACCATAGATTTCCAGAGTAAACAATCTTGCGCGGTGCAGGCCGATACAGGCCGATCAGACTACGCAGTCCTCTTCGCCTTCAGGAGACGAACCCGTAGACACCAGATTCGACATTCTAGGTCCAAGGGAACGCGAGGAGGACTACTGTTCTCACAGCACCACTAGTAACTATTCCAATGTAACTTACACGGGCACCAGAAGTATATATTATTTATTTGAAAGGATATACGTTCAGATTGGTCCCTTAGAAATTTCATCAAAATCGGTTGAGTAGTTTGTTTAAGTCGGTTATATTTTTGTTACAGCGTTACTTGTGGAATAAGAAATTTTAATTCAATAAGCAACAAGTTACCATGTCTTCCACGGTCAGGGTCCAGATGCCCCGAGGGTTCTCCCCCCATGTGGCCACGGACATCAGAGGCCAGTTCACGAAGCCTGCTTTGGAAGTGTCTCTTGGCCGAGCGCTCAGCATTTGTACTCTTGTTCCTGAAATCCACAATAATAAATCCATCAAGCATGTCCCACTGTTAAAAATGAGTCAAAGTAGATCAAAGAATTAACCACTGCAATTCCTTTTTAACCGAATCCAAAAAAAAGGATGTCCTCAATTCGGTTGTTAACCAATTTCAAATAAAGGCGGAGGTTCTCAATTCGGTCTATTTATTTTTGTATGTTAGTTACCTCAGAACTCCGCAATTTATCAACAGATTTGATTTTTTTTTTATAATTTGAAAGGATAAACTTTTGACAGGATACGATGTACAGATAGAGTGTACAATTATTTGCAAGACTAAAATACAGGAGAAACCGTTGAATCATCTAAAGATTTTCAACACTTTCACTTGAATGCAACACTTTCAGATCGGTCCCACAGAAATTACATAAAAATCGGTTCAGTAGTTTGGTTTAATCGGTTATCAACGTTTACTGGTATCGTACCGTAGTTCAAAAATTATAATAGAAGTTTATGTTAAACAAGGGCCGTAAGCGATCTATTACACTCGAGATATTTTGGCGAGCGAGAACGCTAATGAATTGAGGGTCACTTACATCCGAGTATAACACATAACTTTTCATCACTAGGAACAGTCTTTTTCATAAAAGCTTGTTTCTAAAAATATTTCTAAATAGAAATATGATTGTGTCATGGAGGTTTTTCGTTGTATCCTATTTTAAATGTGGCCAGTTCCATTAATAAATAGAAAATTTCATTTTAGCTTATTATGAATGTAATGAGCCTCATTCTATTTTCAAATTTATTTAGAAGCCAGGAGCAATAAATTGCATTAACGGTGCAGTTTTCAAGTTACCAATGACCTACTTTCATAGCAAGAGTGCTGAAAACTAATTTTATTTTATTTGATGTACAATGAGTTGCCCAAAATTGCCCGGAAGAGTTAACTTCTCGTAATGAGGCCGTCGGCGTATTCTACCTTCTCATCCCCCATCAAAAGGTTTTCTGGTAAAGATTACTACTTAGCGGTAAATTGTAGTGTAATTGTAGGTACCTTCAGGAGAAGTCAGGTAGACCTCCAGCGCGCCTCTGCGGCTGTGCCTCACGTTGACGACAGCTTCCACGTGCTCCAAGTAGTGGACTGAACACCCGTCCACGGCAATTTCTACGTCAACACTGTCTTTGGACGATATGCGAAGGTTCGATGCACTGGAAGTAGAAGAAAATATAAGATTGATTAGGATTCATTTTTTGAGAAAACGTTACCTACAAAAGTCACTCCTAGTTAGTTGGACTTATTTTTCCTAGTAGGAAAATCAACCAGCATTGCACCAAGGGCGTCTGTCTGCATTGGCCTCACGTCTCTGGGAGGTATACCAGATGGGTTTAGGACGTACTAAAACGATTTTGCAAAACTTTTGTTCTCAATCGCCGTAGAGGTATTTGTTTTTTAATATTGGTTTTGTCAAATACTAACTATTTATTTGCTGTAGAAAATGTTTAACAGTAAAATTGACTGGTGATACTCGCGTAGCGTAGGACTTGCCTGTATCGTAGTCACACAGAAACACCCAAAATGTCCATTACTGGTGATGCCGTGACCCATTCTGTACCGCATGTAACGTGTGCGGTACCAGGCAAACATAAACGCAAGAAGGTCGAGATTGTTCATACTAACTACAAAGTAAACTGGGTTCGCATTGTAAAGAAATATACTCGAAACAGCGCCCTCTTTTCGATTGATGCTAAACTATAATGTTTCCACGCTGTTTCCAAGAAATTTCAATAGATGGTGCTTAACCATAGAGTTTGAATAAAATATATGGCAAAATAACTTCGGATAGCAAAAATTATAAGTTTTTCTTTTGGTCATCTAGGCTGTGCTAATTTCCACAAACATAGAGCTAATATGGTGATAAGCCGCGGCGCCGCACATATTATTGTGTGCTAATTTTCAACAAACATTTGCACTTTGTGACGACTTGGCGGTATTTCCGAATTTGAAGCCTAGTCTTGTGTATGGGAACCACCGTGCTATCTGATCGCTGATCGATCTCTTTGATCTTTGGAGCTACCATGCTACTGCCAGTACTACAAGTAGGTACAATACAGTACTGACCACAAGTGACACAGACAGGAAAAGGCTTGTAGGTACCAGTAGTAGGCGATTCCGGGCTGAGTAATGCTGATGATGATTGATTAGTGAAATGTATTATTATTTTGGAGAAAAGAAAGATACCTACCGAGTGAAAATAGGCACCTATCCTATCCAACATAAATAATAATTTATGTAAATCTTTATTTCAGGCAACAATATCAAAGTACAAGATGTTAAAACTTAATTCTACGGCCCATATTAATATGTATATACCTTAGTGACTAACATAGGTACTTATTATAAATACTTAAAACTATTAAGCTAGTTAGCTATTATCTTGCGCTGTAAATAGTCATTTTATTAGCTGTGTGTGATACGCGCCTATACGTACGCAGCTTTCAAAAAAATAAATACGTGCGTCCTAGCCACAAGTCACGTTTTTATCTAGTTACCTTCCTGGCTAGCTAGTCATCGTTAATTTGTAACAATCGTAACGATTACCAATTTTTGTAAAGTTTAATAGGGTCCAATTAGGGGCCTCCTAAAAAAAGTCTCGCAGCCGACGAACATGGTGTTCCCGCCGCCGCCGGCGGCGCGGCAACCGACGCGGCGCCGCACGTAACGTGTGCTGTACCAGGAAAACATAAACGAATGGAGGTCGAGATAGATGTCAAACAATTGTGAACTGACTATAATCATTTTGATCTACAGATATTTGTTCCGGGTCTGGTTGTTTTTATATATGTATATTATAAGTATGTATTTACAAAAAAAAGTATATAAGTATTCTATCAGTTATCTGGTCCCCATAGTACAAGCTCTGCTTAGTTTGAGGCTAGATAGTGCTGTGTGAAATGTCCAGCAATATTTAATATTTATTATTTATATGTAAGAAAAGAAAGCATACAACGACGACCGACGCTGACGCGACGACACGAAAAAAACGCGCCCTCTTATCTCGATGACTGGAGAAACTTATCTACGTTTACCTCGTCTTCAAGTAAGATGAACACTTTCTAGATGGTGCTCAACACAAATATAGCAGGTATAGCAGTAATGATTCCGAGCTGAGACGATAACAGTGATGTGAAAATTCTGTTTCTGTTTTCATGTGGGAAATGATTGAAAATTATTTGGTATAAATACCAATATCTAGATTGTCTTTGTCTACTAATGAACTACATAAATACAAATGTACATTTCCATAGAGAAACATTGGCACCCGTGTGCTTCCGTGACCCATTCTGTAACGCACATAACGTGTGCTGTGTCAGGCAAACATAAACGAAAAGAGGTTGGGATAGTTGACGACTAACTACAAAGAAAAGAATGTACACAACGATCCGTTCTATTCTACCATGCTGTCTGTTGCTCAGCGCTGCGCCCGCCGCGCCGCTCGCTCAGTTTCTAACAGAGAACTATTCTTTGGCGCACAAAAAAATTAGAGCAAGAATCGGGTGCATGACGTGTGACGTCATTTACTGCGCTAGATCTCAACGTAAACAAACAATCACTTTATAACAGCTTCTTGGAATTCTAAGAGATTAGGGAACATGACTGTAATGTTGTTTGTTGGTAATGTTTTGCTTCAGAGACGAATTACTGGTTCGCCCAGACGAAACCCCGGACTGAGATCGCACGAGTGGACACATAAAAAAACCGGCCAAGTGCGAGTCGGACTCGGAAAGGGTTCCGTACAATTATCTACAAAAATGGCAAAAATCATGTCTGTTGTATGGGAGCCCCACTTAAATATACTAGTGGTTCACCGTGAACTGAGATCTCTAGTAATAATAATCTTTAGTCACACAAATATAGGCAATAGTCTGAAATCCAAAATAACTGCAATTTGTACCCCAAAAAAGAGGTACGAATTACCATGAACTCCCGTTACCTGAAATTTGAATGAAACTGTAGGTCAAGTTAGTTGGGTTTGGCACTATTTCATTGATCGAGCGAAGCGAGATCTCTAAATCAACTTGGGCAAATCGGCGTTGTATGTATGTATGTATGTTTATCCGAGGATAACTTTCGAGGCGTTGATCCGATCATCGTGAAATTTATTACATAGGTAGGTAGTGATGACACAATTTTGGTGTGACTAAATGAGCTAAAAATGTTGGGGGGTTGTTGAGATATTGGGGTTTAAGAGGGGTAAATAAATGAAAATGAGGCTAACTGGTCAAATGGGACGTCAAATGAAAGGTATTCATTAGAACATTTAGACTCCGTTTTTAATTTTCCTAAATTCTTTAGAGTTTTTGAGTTATTAGCCATAATAAAAACTAAACTTTGACAAAATGCACAGGGTACACCAGTGAACCCACAGTTCTGTAATTTAGTATGCGTGTAGCTTAAGGGACACAAATATAGACAAAAGTCTGAAATCCAGAATAATTCCAATTTGTACCCCAAAAAAGAGTAACCACACCACATGAACTCCCGTTACCTGTAATTTGAATGAAACTGTAGGTCAAGTATCTGGTACCTATAAATTTCAACTTGCTAGGTCCACCCGTTTTTGTGAAACTTGATGGTGACACACGGACGGACAGACGGACAAGAGAGTGATCTTATAAGGGTTCCTTTTTTTATTTTTTAGAGGTACAGAACCCAAAAATCACAATCAGTTAGTAAGTACTTAGTTTTTCTTAAATTTCATAATTAATTAGTAGCTCACTCACATGTACATTTATATACTTATCGTTGTGAAGGAAGTACCTAGGTACTCTCACCATGTAAGGAAAGCCACTGTAACTGGGTTCGTCCCCTACTAGGTACATACTCGTACCTCTGAATTCTAACTTCACAAACCTCGAAAATAGAGGGGGGATAAATTTATTTGCACTTATTGAGCTAATACTTATTCATTACTTGCCCAAAAAGTTTAAATCCGCTCTTTCAAACTGATACAAGATACAAAAAAACTTTTTTGATGGGTTTCTCTTACTTCCATTTTAAGTGTTCAGGACCGATCCGGACTAAAATTAATAAACCCGTTACTATGATAAGAGTCGGAAAAAAACAAAGGAAGCACTTTTGGCGCGCATCTCGCTTGCAACCGTGGTTGCGAAGAGCAACGTCTTCGGCGCGTGCAACCCGAGCAGCCTAATACTTTAGTGGGCTACCAGGCTAACATGAAATGTAAGGAGGTCGAGATAACCCACTACAAAGAAAACCTACGCAACGTCGAATTTGTACAATACGCGATATTTTAAAGCGCCCCCATGGTTGTTGATTTCAATGATACCTACTACGATTGTGCTTTCACAGTGATATAAACACTATACGAATACATAATTCAATTCAATTTATTTTTCACCCTTCGACAAATTACATGTTCTTAAATAAATATGACAGTTTAACAAAGATAATTCAAATAATAGAAGTAATTATATTGTGTAAGGTACAACGACAAGTGACATCAGGAAAATGAGTGTTTTTTGCACCTGTAAAATGTAGGTTTTGCAGATTTGATCTATTCCGATTTGATCTATATTCGTACATCCGAGGGCCGAGATATTTTGGCATACGAGCGAGCGAATGCGAGCGAGAACGCGAATCGATGGTGTTATTACACCCGATTATAATACATAACTTTTCATCACGAATGCGAGGAAATTAAAAAAGACCTTTTAAATATGTTGTTGATAAAAGAAAATTTGTGTATCCGATATCCATTGTTTTTTTTTCACTACTAAACTGTCTTTCATTTTTAAATGGAAATAAATATTTGTCACAGAGATTGTACCTATTCCATTTTAGCTTATTATGAATGCAATGAACCTCCTTCTATTTTCAAATTTACTTCGAGCCCTAGGGCCGTAATTCGCATTTACAGAACAGTTATCGAGTTTACAATGACCAACTTTCAGAGCATGAGTGATGTAAAGTTATGATATTGTGTTAATACTAAATATTATTAATTACTACGTCTCGTGTCTCCATCGTATTTTGGTTTGTTTGCGATGTCTATCCGTTTTACTGCGGTAAATATCCCTCTGCACGTTCAAGTTCAATCGGGTCGAATAGTAAGCTATCGAAAAACAATACCAGGGTATCATGAGATTTAAGGAAGTACAGTGAATTGGAACTCAAACATCACCACATGCTAAAATACGACAATTTTATTTGGTAACTCTGATGACAAGAAAATACGGCATATTTTTATTAGGTCCAAGAATTCAGTAAAGTAAATAAAGTAAAAAAAAACATCTCAGGCCGGCCGACTCGCGTCAATTGACGAGTTTTCACTATTTCACTAGAGTCTCATGAAGTATCAAGAGGTCAATCAACCGCTCCACAGCAAGTCCCTAGGTCATTCATAAACATTCCAAACAAACTGCAATTGAGGGACCCCCCTCAAGAATAATAATAATAATATTAAGCCTTTTTTGCTTCTCACTTGCACATGACAAAAGCCAAACGTATGAGTGAAAGATAAAACCTGGATTTATATCTCGCTCGTACGTTTGACTTATATGATTTTACATCTCACTCGCACAGTGTTATCGAATAGCTATTTTAACTTGCGTTTCTCAATCACGAGGATAGAGAATACCGAATTTAACTGGCCAGTTTAATGGAAACCCCGTTACACAATATTTGCAAACTAATGAGAGCTCTCATTATAATGGTTTTTAAATGCAGTAGCAGCTATTTTGTGACATTGACGTCCCGTTAGCAGTAAGTTAACGAACGGTTTGCTAGGAGCTCATAAGATGTAAAGAGGTTACTAGAATGGACCCTGTGACTAGTAACTGTTGTGTATTCTGTGCTGTTGCGGCGGTTGAACTTAGTTGAATGAACCGCAAATGGGCCGGTCACGGGTGGCGGACGTGCCACAGTTGTACCAGGAGCTCATACTCACGGAGGAGATTCGAACCGGCAAGTATGTTTACTGGGGACCGTGGTCCAATTCAGCGCCGCTGTGACAAGATTGCCTGCATTCAGAAGCCCGAAACCGAAGCGGATATCAAAATGGAGATCGACTCTGTAAAAATATAAATTATGTAAATGATTTTAAACAATTTTAAGTTGTAATTACTGGTGGTAATTTTATTAATTTACCCATTTATCTGCCATCCTGGATTTCCGGAAAGAGGTCCGTAGTCCGAAGTCCACACAATTAGATGCTGAATGTCACGCCAGGTCAGATTTGGACTGAAAACACCGAATATTATAAGTAGATAATATTATGAAAACTAATGCAAAGGACGGTTTTCATTACACGGTCATGGTTTTAGAACTGCTAACAGATGGCGCTGCTCCGTATCAGTCATCACATCGTATGCTCAAAATGTGCATACACAAAATAAACTGAATTGTCAATGTGAATTGCCGTGTCAACATCTTTTTCTGAGGAACTTGAATAAAACAAATCATTTGTATTTGTTTACAAACTGACGAAATGAGATTATTCTATAATTTTTATATTGTGTCTTTGAGACTTTGACATACATAAATAGGTATACCTAAACCAAAATAAATATAAACCATCTTTTTAGCGGCTTAATTCCAGACAGCGCTATCTATTTCGCTAGTTTTATGTAAATCGATAATGAAAAGTCATCATTACAATAAAACTAACAAACACAAAGAAACTATATACCTAACTTTTGAAACTATCATGGTTATAAACACTATTTTTACTAAGAACGGTAGTTTTAGTGAATTCATATCCACCAATAACCATCCACTCGCAAAGACTTCAATTTACCCGTGATCGTGTCGCACGCATCATAGACTCATCAAAAACTCACAAATCATAGGACGAACAATATGGACATCAAACACAATACATAAGACTTACTTCGCTTGGAGTACCAGTGCTAAGATGCCAGCAGCCAGCGGTGCAGCTGCAGAGGTACCGGTGTGCTTCAGGGTACAGGAGTCACTGGTATCTGTGGTTGCCTGAGGAAGTCATTACTCTTGAAAAACGCTCTCGCCGACTGATATTTAGAACTTTAGAAGTCAATACTACTCATGGATAGAGAAAAATATGAACGCGCAGTCCAATAGAAAGTGAAGCAGAAAACGACAGCCGAGCCGCTTGTAAATACTAACCTGCTCTCACTCCTATGCATAAGACAGCAGCCGACAGCTTAGGGTATTGAAATGCATGCAATACAAAAAACCAGTCGTAGTAAAGCTCCTTGTCATAGAGTTCGTTCGGAAAAATGCTACTACCGTATCTATTTCTACCACTAAGCAGTAATGCTTCCTGTGTTCCTGTTTGAAGAGTATTACAGGGTCATGCATAAGACTTTTCACCTGTATTGCGCGAGTGGCAACTGGCAACGCGCGAGTGATGCTTTTGGTGTTATAAACATCCTTAGACTAAGGTTATAATAACCGCTTACTATCAAGTGGATACGTTCCATCCAGGACATTTCAAAATGTGGCAGAAACTAATAGGTACCTAAGTGTGTTAATGATTAATTATGTAGTAGACAGAGACTATAGAAGTAAGGGTATTAAAAACTCACGATCTTCTGGTCCTTGTAAGCACCTGAGGAGTAGGCCACCGCCAACGTGGACGAGCAGATCTCTCCGTACCAGGGAAACTTGCCGTGCTGAGACGCGGAACCAATAGAAACAGTGTAGATGCTAGATGAATACCTGGACAGAGAAAGCAGGACCTCATTAAGTTTGTAACGTATAATGTAGTGGCCTACTCTGGTGCTGAAGTTTTTAGGCCACCGACCAGCGAGTTGGTTCATTTGGTACAGGCAGTCCAACTGAAAGCTAAATCTATAAATTGATCAATGATTGAGGAAATTTGACAAGCCGTACAATTCAAGTTTGTGTAATAGGGTTATTTTGTAATCTTTCATGATAATTAGCTGTTTAATGAGGAGGGGGTTTCCTACACTTCGGTTCAGTTCAGTTGCGTACACTGTTTGTACTGTACTAACCTGCCGAACCAGTTTCAGCGTATAACAAAGTGCTTCAGTATTAAACATGGGTTCATAGCGTAAATAACAAACCACCAGTTCATCACCATCTTCTAAGTTCATAATCAGTTGAAAAGAATAGCACAACCTTATTTGTCGCTCCAGTTGTAAAGAAGCTGTCTTACCCATCGCAGTTGCAGTTATCCTCATGTCCTCCACCGTTCCCGTTGGCCCACACATAAATAGCACCTTTACCACCTCTTCCCTGAAACAAGCCCCTTCTATCTTTCATCGTTCCACACACACCGAATCAACGCTTTCTTCAGCTAGTGCAAGCAACATTCTGTACGGTGCACCGAGTGGCTGCTAGCTAGTGGTATTAAAAACTTGCTTGCTTTACAGGACTTGCATTTAGCTGTAAAGTCATGTAGACCTTGGCGGCCTAATACTCCTAGAAAAGTTTGGCCATATGAACTTAATAAAGTGGATCAGGTAGATAAGGCGTGATGGATTAGATGCCGCAGAAAAATCATAAAATTTCTCATGAACTAAGTACATTACTTCAGGAGTATTAGGAACTGATGACCGTAGGATAATCATTTGCTCATGTGAATTATATTCTTTTTCATTAGAGTAGACAAGACACTTACAAAGGTGACGCCTTTCTTAAAGGCCTCCAGAGCGAGCCGGCCGGGGCCTTCGACCGTGCTACCATCATCGTTAGGCCCCCATGAAGCGCTATAAATGTCCACTTTATCAACAGCATACGCTAAAACAAAAATTTCCCGTTATTTGTCTAAGAAAACTTGTTGAAACAATTAAATTTACCTACTAGTAAACCAAACCACTGAATAGGTATTCCCAATAATTCCCATACAAAACATGTAAAAATTGTCATCGCTAAACATGTTCAACGGTTGTTTAACTGTTTTGTGGTAAAGTAACCTCAACAGACATGAGAAACGTGGTAACCTCGGACTTCATTAAGTTTAAAAAATGTAACCCGACTATGTAATGTATGACTACATACAATACATGTATCAAGGTCTGCTAAAATCATGGTAGCCTAGAAACCCGGACCAATAACGAATTGATTGACACTTCATTCATCAAAATCGGATGAGTAGTTAGACGTTACGTACGGTGGAACATTAGGTAATAAATAAATACAAACATATATACATAGACTGATAAAGACATAAATAACCCTTCCTTTTGGTTTTGCCGTAGTCGAGTATATAGAAAGTGGCTGTACCCCATCCGGAACACGGTCTCGCCGGTCTCGACATTCCAATGATATCACCAGGCGCACATGAAGCACCAAGTGATATATCATTACATATACAGGTATACATAATATCTACTTGAATGACGACAAGCCGTGCCCACATTTCCATTCATTCAAGAGCATGTTTATCACTGTTTACGTTGAGGTTGAGTTACCAAATGTTATAGAAGGCCTTGAAATTGTTCATACTAGGTTTTGCTCAGGGATTCGCTAGCGTTGGTTGTCAATTATATTCAATTTTTATTTGTAAAATGTATAACTTCGTATTGAAGTACCTATGTATTATTCTGCATCTAGTTTAATTACATATACGAACTTTTAATTTCCATATTGTTACCGGTGATTTAGAGAAGGATCTCGGGTTTTAACATGAATATGTACCTACGTTTTTAAAATTGCTTCCATAGTGTGAGGCAAATCAAAAAACGAATGATATCAAAATCGGGGGATACAGTTTGGTGTTGCAGCTACATATAGCTCCATCCAAAATGTAATTACACCACTGGATTGCAAAAGGATCTAAGAATCCGTTACGCTAAATGAGGACTGTGACGCATCGCGCGCGGTTGAGGTGGAAGCACTGCCATTTTGAGGTCATTTTGCTGCGTTTCGAGAATTAAATTTTAGTACCTAATGACCCGAAGAACTTCTTAGGCTAAGTTTATATGAACGCGCGGTACTGCACGGTACAAGATCAAACTAAAAGTGTTTATCGTCTACATTACCGCGCGCTACCGTAGTGCGCGGTAATGTAGACGATAAACACTATATATATATAGTTTGATCTTGTACCGCGCGGTTAGTAGTTCGCCGTACCGCGCGGTCATATGAACTTCGTAAAAATTATTCCATCTTGTAATTAGTTTAATTGGCCAAGGCCGTTCTAATTGAATAAATAAATTAAATTGAAATTGAATTAGCCTTAGTGTTCCAAACATGATGATACATAAAATAGCGTAAGTACCTATATTAAAATAGCCAAATGTCCATGACACCGCCACAGTACCACATCCCATTTGTTTGTTTAAAAAAAAAACAAAATAAACAAAGCTTATCTCACACATAAATTCAACTAATAATACAAACAAACATACTCATACAAATGGCTATAAGTTATTATTTAGTACTTCTCCTGCGGGACTTGTTTGGGTGCGCACGCACGGTCATTGTCAAAGCGAAAAAAAAATTTAAAAGTGCACGAGGTATAGCGGCTTCCTCAACTTGGCGGTGCAACTACCAGGCGTCCATAAAATACAAAGAAGTGGCCGTTATTACAAGAGACAACGCACCTATCGCCTCTCCTTCCACGCGGTCAGTAATTCGTCCATCGAGCATACGGACTCCGCCCACCTTCGCACCCCACGCGACTCCCACTCCGCATTTAACATTGTTAGCCGTCATTGCTATCTGTAAAATAAATTGTATTTTAATGGTAATAAGACTGGATTTTAAACGTTTATAATCTACACGCAACGATTCATTCATAACAAAGATACACGTGTACCACAGTTCAAGACGTAGTACTTTAAGAGTACCTACTGTAATCATCGTAATATTCTGTGGCAGAGTACAACAACAACATCAAATTGTTATGCTTTATCGCACGAATTCCCGATTTAATTAGGAGATGGAACAAAATCTTATCTATTGTAAGTATTGATTTATTGTCTATCTTTACCTCTCCAGCACATCTTGTTCCATGGGAATTGGTCATGATCTTTGCGTAGCGCGGGGTGGGATCCGAATCTCCGTCGTTGCTATCCCAGCTAATTTCTGCGTCCTAAACAGACCAGGCCAATAATATTAATTGTCTAATTCGAAAACTGAAAGTCATTGGTTCGTCTTCTTTCAGATTCAGCTGTAGATATTCTTTGGTTCTACTTGTAGGTTTTGTGGCAAAAAATGAAAACACGTGCGCAAGCGCGCGCATGCGCTGTGCTCGACGACCTCAATGATGACCTCGTAATGTCGCGGAGACGTCATATGGGCCGCGAAGTTACTAGGCTTTCAGAAGCAGAAAGAGATCTGGATATTTTGATCTCTGGCGTGCGGGCCGCGCCACGCGCCGCTCCGCCAATTGCGCCATCACTAGTCGGGGTGTGCTGTCGATGCCGATGCCGGCGCATGGCATGTCCGGCAGCGGCCGCCACGAGGTAGGGGACACAGTTACTGCGTTTTTGCTTAGGAAAGTGACAACTATCATCTTCGATACTACCAGGCTAGCATAATTATGTAGATGGTAGTGAATTCATAATAGACAGATAGCAGGCTGGCGTGTCGGTCGGTCGTCATTGACAGCTCTGACCTTTGATGAGCCAAAATATAACAAAATACCTAGTAGCCATTTCCGTTTCCATTCACTTATTCATTTTACTACCACCGAACCGCACCGCCCCGTGGTCTATCGTCTCTCGTCGTCCGCAAACCTTAGGTATAGGTACTAGTAATAAACTATCTGCCCTATTTTCTTATCCTTAGGGATGGATTTTCTTTTTCAAATGTAGTTATTCATTATATTGGATCACGCATAACATTTTACAGAGTAGGTAGTTCGATTTTGATGATTCTTTTTTTATTTGATAGTAGAAGTTGGTTCCTACCTACATTTGTAGGTACATTTATAGGTACTATCCACGTACTATCAAATAAAAAAAGAATCATCAAAATCGAACTACCTACTCTGTAAAATGATATGCGTGATCCATACATAGAAAAAATATACCTACCTACCTACTCGTAAACTTGAGAACCTCCTTTTTCGTCGGTTAAAAAATCATCCACATCATTCATCTTTATCTATGGTGACTGATAGAGATGAATGATGTGGAACATGTTTGAAGTTAGATTGATCGGAGCGTCAAACCTGCAGACTATTTCACCAGGAATACATAAACAGAAAGGTAGTTTGAGTTGTGCCTTCCGCCTGCGTTTTTTTTTAATATAGTTTTGCGGATGATTTGTTGGAAACGCGGCGCTAATGGGATACACGTTGTTTCCATCTTCAACTGTTTATTGTAAGTATGTGAAATAACGAGTTTATGAAGATTTTGACAGGATTTAGAAGTGTAGGAAGGAAGGGAAGGTGTTTATTTTTTATTTTGTTATTAGATTATTTAACTAACAAATAGCAATAAATAAATTAACACTGAACAAAGCTTGTACTGTACAGTTTACAAATAACAATAAGCAAATTGAAACAGAACATAGCTGTAATACAGTACAGGTAATGAAACTGTACGGATTACGATAAGTGGAGTACAGTTCACAGCATACAGCTGTACTGCACTGATGGGCATGCGTGAGTACCAAGTGGACGAAGCGGACAGAGTGGACGAAGTGTACGACTAACAGAGTACAGTTCACGGCATACAGCTGCACTGCACTGATGGAAACGCATGAGTACCAAGTAGACAAAGTATACAAAGTGTACGACTTCCACCCGCGTCGGTCGGTATGTCGTTTCCGTCGTCGTCGTCCTTCGTCGTCCGTTGCGTAAAGATCAATTTTCCAAAGCATTGCTACCAGGATAACATAGCACGCCCGGTAATAAATAAGTGTTCTTCCTCGTTCAATGCTACGCTGTCCACCAACTCAAGGCGAGTGTAAGTAATGAACTTTAGAAAAAAAAATCAAACGTCCCCCTATGCCACGGTAAACCTATTTTTTTATATAAGTACTTACTAGGTTTACAAAAAAATAAAATGACATCAGAAATAGCAGCATCATTTTCACCCAATTGGGTATCTTCGATAAGAACCATCTCGCAAACACCAGCTTTCAAATAAAAAACACAGCATTGAAATCGGTGTAGGCATTTTATCAAGCTTGGAAACGTAGTCACAGAGAATGTATTCTGTGCTACGCTACGTACGATGCCACGGATAGAGACACCGACCGCGACAGACAGACAAAATCACCCTCCCTTTTTTCTTGGGCCGCGCTGACGATGCCGGCCGAGGATGGTGGGGCTAGGCGGCTACGGCTCGGGCGCGACGGGACGCGCACTGTCTTTTCACATGTGTCAGTGATTTATTTTGACCAGGCAAGCATAAACTTATGGAGCTGAGTTGTACCAGTTGTACTGCCAACGAGGCGCGACCGCCTGCTTGCTAGAGTTTCTATCTTACCAATTAACATGAACTCACGTTACTTGTATTTGAATGAAACTCTAGGTCAAGTTATTTGGTTATGCATTTCGTGGCCGGCTTGCACAACGATCCCTAATATTTATCGCCTAAACATGTTTAAATTTGACATATTTGTATGGTTTGACAACTCCTTAAATCATATTTCAACACTAAATACGTTTAGCCATCGTTGCGCAAGTAGCCCTAATGTAATTACTAATAAGATCGTTTTGTCAGTTTTGATTGTATCTCAGCTATATAAAGAACTACTAGTTAGGTAGGTATAGGTACATAATCAGTTATGAGAGGAAAAGGTACTATTCCGAGCTACGCTGGCCATAGATAAATACTAATAGAGGGACGTTGCCGACTGCAACTGCCGACTGCACGTTCGAGTAGCGGAGCGCCGGGCGCTCTTGACTATTGACAGATCGATCATAGACACTAGCGCTGAATGAAAGATTTGTCAATTTGTACGAAAAGAGGCAACAACTCGATAATCGAAAAATTTAAAAAGCTTGTCGTCTCATACCGCCTATAACCACAGATACCTACTTAAAATAATATTCGGATGTCTTTCGTTTCTTGGTTATTATTTTCTTCTGTCACACATTTCGAGTTGTGTCGTTATTGTAGCAAATTCATGAATCATTGTCCCACTTGTACCGGGCGGACATAAACGCGTGGTGATAAATGCACGCCTTTTCTTTTCTTTGCGTGTAGCACAGTAGCTGTCCGTGGTAATAATAATAAAATTATATCTATGGCCCAACCAGCGAATGTCGGGTCAGTGACTCGGACGCATGGAACGTCAACCTCATATTTCTTGATCATTAGGAGATCAGAAAGCCGCGGAGTTGGATTTAGCATACATAATTTTACATTAGATAAACAAAATGACGCGAATTCAGAGTAAATATAATTAGGTAAGGTACTAGGTACATCATACAGCCTATTGACTGACTATGGAAGCTGACACATCATCATCATCTTATCAGCCACACAACGTCCACTGCTGAACATAGGCTTTCCCCATATATTTCCAGAGTGACCAATCTTGTGCGGCCTGCACCCAATGCCTCCCAGCAACCTAATTCAGGTCGCCTTTCCATCTAGTGGGGGGCCGTTCTACGCTGCGCTTTCCAATGCTTGGTCTCCACTCGAGAAGCTTTATGCCGCAACGGCCGTCAGTTCTGCGAGCTATGTGCGCCCACTGCCACTTCAGCTTGCTAATCCTTTCTGATATGTCAATGACTTAGGTTCGTCTACGAATGTCCTCATTTCTGATACGCGCTACGCCAATTTATAAATTGCCTTTACTCGTATCGAAGTGTTATCATATCACCAATGCAAGTTATGGAATGTAAGAGATGTGTCTAGTTGCCTATGATGGACAGGTTGGCTGAGCGACATTCGGATAGCAGGTCCGCCACTAGGAGTACATAAACATGCAATACATGCACTTACGTAGTTAGCTCTGAGATCAGTATGGTTATGCTCGATGCCATCGTCCAAAACAGAGACTCTGACGCCGCTGCCGTTGAAACCGAGTCGGTATACCGGTAGCACATTCAGGTCCAAACGAGGCAGGTTGCGGGCTGTTCTAGTATCTTGCTGTAAAAATTAATGAAATTTCCCCTTAATGACTTTTGAAATTATTTTCACCGATGAATTAAAATGTTATTGGTTAAGTATTATATTGTCAGGATTTATTACATCTGTGATGTCACTAACATAATGTCAGGCATAAAGCTCTTGTGTGTAACCTCCTGAATTCGTTACAGGAATGCTTTTCTAAAGATTTTGCTTGTTATACTGTAAGTAAACAATCAGAATTTTGGTAGGTAGATCCTGTACCTATGGTTATTAAACGATGTTTTGTATATTTTTGGTTTATTGTGTTGTTATTTGTGATGTCTCTTAAATCTACTGTGTGTCTTGATTGTTTCCTAATGTTTGATTTGTTTTGTTGTTTTTCATCTGTGCCATCTGTGTCTACGTTCCTTTTATTAGTTAGTTCTTGTGTTTCGTGTTTGGAACTGAAGCATGGTGTGTAACAATTTGGATTATTACTTGTTTAAAATGGAGTTTAAATGAATCTGAATCTGAATGGCATGGTCCAAGAAACGTTTACTCACCAAGTACCACTCATGGCCCCACAGCTCGTCATTGAACAGCGGCTTTCGCAAGAGGTTTCTCTCTTCGAATATTGTCTCTCTTTTTTCTTCCAGTCTCTTCACTCTGTGTAACTCCTGGTCCGGGTCAGGCACTGGGGACCTTTTGACTCTCGATTTCGCGAAGAGTTGTTCTGCCCACCGTACCTATAAAATGGTGGCGAAGAAGCACAAGTTGTCAGGCGACTCATTCCGCGAACTTTTGGGCCGGGCTACCAGGCGAACAGAACACGATAGGAGCTAAGTATTGGGATGAGAAACAGGGTAGCTTGATTACACGTAACGCCATCTGTCGGTGACTGTATGAACTCCATTGTAAAGATGTTTTATTTCAGTTCATTTATTTATCAATAGGTGTCGAATTTCGAACATTTTTTTTATCATGTTCAGTAAATAAGAATGAATTAATAATGCAAAAGATAGCCAACCGTGCTGTGGAGCCTTTCCGCGACCAAGCAAGCCAACCAAGCGAACAGAATAGCATATGAGTTAGGTATCTTGAAACAAATTTTAGATTTACCTACCACATAAAAATATTTTATTAAGAAGCTAGGTCATGTCGGAGGCGTTCTTACTTTAACTACATTTAAAGTTGTGAGTTTGTATGTTTGTTTGTTGAAATCACAGAAACTTCTGTATTGTACCTACCTACCGATTTTGAAAATTCTTTCGTTGGTAGAAAGCTACCTCCCTGCAGTGTGCTATATTTATATTGATTAAAAAACACGCTAAACTCGATTGATCTTCGTTTGATTACAATCTCACCTGCGTAGTAAGCGATGATGTGGTCTAAAGATGAAGGACGAAGATCTAGAGGAAACCTGTTCAAGAGGCCCGGATTGTAAGTATTCTTTAGGAAAAACAGACGACGGTAAAGTGTTCCCTAACTTAGCTGTAGGTACGCATCAAGAACGTAGAACCAAAACGGTGTGTGCGAATGGGTGTTATCAACTAGGTACGGATAACCTTTGATGGAACGGAGATGGCGGGATCAGATCGTATAGTACCTGGGCACATTCCCCAAAATGTATTCTGTAAAAGATAGGCTTGTAACTTTACGGCGGTGTTCGAGACTTTGGGTCTCAGTCTCCGCCATATATTGTTCATCTATAAGCATAAAAGCTCTACGTTCTATCGAGTCTAAGGTAGCGAGCTGGTATCTGGCCGAACCATCCCAAAGTTGGCAGCAGTACTCCATACAAGACCGGACTTGTGCTTTGTACAGACTTCGTTATCTTCTGTAAAATACCTATATAACTCTACTTTTGCTAAGATGCGCAACTTTTGACACTCCAAAACGAGTATTTTGTCGTCGTACTTTTTGAGGTCGAGATACAACGTATAGTGAAGTTGTATGAGACAAGAAGTGCATTTAAAAGAGAAATTACTCAGCGTCAAAATGTATTGTGTCGTGCGTGACATAATCTTACGGCGCGCAAACGGTGGATCGAACTCCGAATCTACTAGGCGAACAGAATATAGGAGGAGCAAAAAATTATACATAATAGTTATTTGTTAAACAAGAGTGCAAAGTTGCTTTTTAACTGTGCGCTCAATTTTGATGACCGAGCAAGCGAGACTCAAAAGAGCACGAGGTGAAAAATCTTTCCACTCGAGTGGAACCGTAACTTTTCATCCCACCTCAGCGAGGAAATGGCTAAATGCAAAAAAAAGTAATACACCAAGAAGGTCTGAGTTTTTTACAATTTAAAAAAGGTTGTATTATTAATTCGGCCCCATGGAGGTAGAAGTAAAGTTTATGGCGGGTTTCTATATCCGTCGGTAACCGACTACGCCTCGTATCTCCTCGAAAATGTGTCAAACTAGTGTCAAACTTTTGACAGGGTTTAAAGGAGAAACGAGTCGTAGCTGGTTACCGACGGATATTTTGAATTCACAAACTTAGTGCACACGATGTTCTAAATTCAATTTACTTTATCCTCTAGTGGATAAAAACGGCTTTTGCACTCAGATATCGAAGATCAAAAATACTAACTCTTTCCGAAATGGGGGGATGAAAAATAAATTAATGCACTAGGTATGGCAGTGCGTACAGTGTGTACCTACTCAACTACTCACCCTTCGGTCCTTAATGAGCGTGTATGTGTGCACGCTAGGGGTTCTTCGTTGCTTCTCGTGTTCGTATTTATAAAATCGGTACACGCGGGGAAATCCAATGACCTGCGAATAAAAATACATAAGTATTTCATTATTTATACTTTTTTCTTGTCTGATAGTTTACGAGTATGTAGTAGTAAAATTATTACTATCTATAATCTCAGTCACTGAAAATTTAGGGCGGCTAAGCATTGAGCAGTGTAAATTGGGCAACATAACCAGGTTACTCTTGTCAGATTATTGTCTCCATTTGCATCCCTTGCAAATTTATTATACCCTAGTAGATTTCGTCCAAAACAATGGGACGTAGGCGGAGCGGTTTCGCCCCAATATGCAATTTGGGCGGCTATGGATGCTAATCTAATTTAATCAAGTGGTGATCTCTATTTCAATAGAGTTAAAGTTTATTTTTCAGGGTTCCGTTCATAAGGTCTTGTTTATGAAATAGTGAATATAACTTTTGAAACTACGCACCTATGTATCATGCTATTAAGCAAGGGTTAATTAAACACTATTTATAAAAACATAAATACACTAAAAGAGGATAAGTACTTTAATTAAATCATGACGTATGTACCTGTGCTGAAATATTGGGAAACTCAAAAACTCACAAATCATTGTAAGTACCTTAATACCTGTTATATATAAGTATTATGTATTATGCGATAAGACCGCCCATTATGCTTACATTATTTGTTTTTTTATTTCTTTTTAACTGTTGTTGTGTCTAGCTTGTAAGGTTTTTAAAGAAGGTTGTAAAGAATTTTCATTAATTCATTCATTCATTATGTAAAATTAGTTTTAGTGATGATCTAAAATAGTTGGTCATGATACACGACACGAGGCTGTGGGTTGTAGCCCGAGCCGTAGGCGAGGATGTAAATCAGCCGAGTGTCTAGTGAGCTTAGTTACTCACGAGTTTCATACGCTTTTTTCCACCAAGGGCGGATCCAGATTTGGTACTTACATACTGTACTTAAAAATACCTATATTTAAATAACACAATCAATTTTTCAAATCAAAATATTATATTAAATTAATTAAATATTGAATGTACTTACATAAAATCTATATTGTGACAAAAAATATATGAAACATTATGTTTAACAATTTTAATTAACATTAACAATAAACATTAAAAACCAGTACAACGATAACATTTTAGGCCTGTTTAAAGCTTGCGACATACTACCTGTTCAACAAAAGGTAAAAACGCTTCTGTTGAGCGAACAATATGAAAATAACGAAATAAAAATACCAATAACACATAAAACAACGACTAGAAAAGTAACACTCCAAAAGCTGCAAATTCCTAGAATGAACAATTATTACGGGAGACGCACCACTGCATTCTTAATCCCAACTTTGACTAATGAGATACCAGCTCTAACTTTACATGAAATGAACATAAAAAATTATAAATACAAATTTAAAAAACACTTCATGAATACTATCGAGGATACCTAACAAATAAATGAACCATTTCGAATAAAAAAAAAAAACAAAGGGAATGTTTTAAAATACATAAATAAAATAAATAAACAGGAATAATTTTTATAATCCAAGCTTAATTGGTAATTAGCAATCTTGCTAAAAATAATAAATAACTGACGAATACCCTGTATAGAAGATAAGCTTGCTTCGATGTTCTGTCAATTTCGACCGGACCGAGCGAGAATGAAGTAAACAAGATAGTTGATACCTAGCTATATGACACGTGCAATGTGCATTGTCTTTGCGTTCGGTATGCATTAAGGATTATTGTGCCGTTTTTATCATTATGAACTAACTTTTGAAATTAAAACTACCTATATATAAAAAGTTATAACTCTTGTAATTATGATTGCCGCCGCCGACTTACTATGTTTGCGTACCTACCTACATACTTTTGGGGTGACGGGGTTTATAAGTACCTATTTAAATAATGTGTAGCGGCTCGAGTGTCTTAAGCACCGAGACAAACCTTTAAGGTTTTACAGTGCTTTATGTATGTTTATGTATGTAACTTTTTATTAAATAAATTATAAAAAAAAAAAAAAAAAAAAATTAGTGGTCCACCTGGACCCAGCCCAAGAGGAGGTCATGACCCCCATGACCCTCCCCCTGGATCCGCCCTTGTTTTCAACACACATCTGAAAAAACAAATCTTCTGTACTAAAGCTTGACATTTTTACAATTATTTACCATGCAGCAACAAATGCGATACAAACAAAAAATGGGAAATGGCGCGCAAGTTTTTTTTTTGCACGCGCCAAATGTAAGGTGATTGATACATTATAGCCATACACAGCCTACTTCAAAATTATAATTTTAGTGATAAAATGCAAATATTTTATAACAAATTATTGTGAATTATAAATAATTTGATAATAATAAATGTTGTTTCATCTTATTTAGGAATACATTTATTTATTCCAAAAATGTAATAGGATTTTCAGCGACATAAAACCTTTTTGTTGTTACAAAAAAAAACTGTATTATCCGGTTAAATTGAAAATGCTCTGTTTACTAGCGTATAATTTGCAGTTAGGTACTAACTTAACTTTGTAGGGATAATTCTATTATGCACTAGTGTGTAATATAATTATGCACGTGTGTGTTATAGTTAGTCTTCGGTCCTAAGAACGATGTAATAAGTCTCACTTTACGAGCAAGTGTGTTGAAAAAAATATAATTGCATTTAAACTTATATAAACTTTATAATATTATGTACTATATAATAATATACTAATATTATGTACATACATAATTATATAAACTTAACACACTCTTATGTTCATAGTGTATTACACACTACACTACAACGTACCTACCACAGAACACAAAAAACATACATTTTTTATGTTCTGTGGTACCTACTATCTATGGTACTATAGATAGTAACTCCACACTTTCTATGTGTACCTAGTACCTACCTACTGTACCTACAAACTCAACAAAGTACAAAATACACAGACAGGCGACGCTGTAAACAAGTAGTAAAAATATGTATGTTTCACACATGCGTTTTGTATTGAAATGTCCATACAGTGTCCATGTTCAAACCCGTCATGTCCGTGATCATGTGAGCTTTGGTGGCACATTTATACCAGGCGAGCAGAAGTGAACAGGAAGCGTTCACATGTGCACGCCACGTGTGTGTGTAAGGGGGTTGTGTCGAGGGATGGAAGGAAAATACGCCCCATAGCAATACGTAACGATAGATTGCCATTACTCTGTAGTACGTCATGAGATGGAGAAACAATCTCATTCATTATTATTAGGTAATTTAAAATAAACTATTTTAAGCATAGGTACACACACACACACACCTGAGTTTGATACTTAGAATTAAATATTTTCTCTTTGAGACTATTCAGGGATTAAACTATTGGTTTACCATCTAAACTAAATAAGTATGTTTTACAAAATGTACAGTCTTATTAAATTTTTCCTGTAATCGTCTACACTCATGAAGTAACACCATGTCAACTTTCAATACTCTATTCAGATAAGTTCTGTGACTACTCGCTACGGTTTTCATTCATGAATTCAGAACAAAACTAAAAATAGTAAACGAGCACCCACCCCATGCGGGGTTGGATTTCAGTAGCCGCTGAAAATGTTCTCTTCGGAGCTTCTGCTCGCCTGGTACAAAAGACGCTGAAACAACAGTTAGCATCCGCGCCGCCTGAATTTCAGTCTGGGCGGCGGCGTCGCGCACTGGGTACCTACTTCAGCTGCGATTCGGCGATACCAATACCACGGTAATGCTAGTAAATAACATTACCTACCCGTGACATTTACCGTGCCGATAGGTATAGTCGGTCGTCAACTATCAACCAACCGTGCATTGTTTAACGACTACTAACGAGCACGTGCCTACTTTTGCATAGTTTTAAATAAAATTTCATAAACATTTCAAGGGGGTAGGTATCACATAACCTGAAAAGTGCCCGCAGTAATTTGCGATGCTCGTAAAGGGCAAACAAGTATAAAGTGTAGGTACCTAGTTTAGTTTATGCAAATAAATAAAATAAATAAATATTGCTGTACATTTCACACAGCGCTATCTAGCCCCAAACTAAGCAGAGCTAAGCAAATATCTTGTACCTACCTACTTATCTAGCATGAAACGATTCTGTCTGCTTAGCACTTGCGTTCCTTAAGTTTTTGTTAAAATTACATTTTAACGAACTGAATTCTTAGGACTTATGATTGATTCGGAGAATTCCTTTAATCATTATTTGGTTGAACTATCTTCCATGAATTTTCTTTTTCAGCCAACGCGTCAGGAAGTCCATAATTCTAGAATGACGCTCAGCGCCATCTACAAATTAAGATTAGAACTTCTTAACGTTCTGGTCCACATTAAACTTTGACAACATTAAGTTTAATCGTGCACCGTGAGATGGCTCTCTTATACTACTTGCATACTAATTTATTAAAGTGACGCCAATGATTGAATAGTGCATGAAGAAAACAATATGACTTGCAAAATTTTTGACATACATAAATATGGTAATTTTTACAAAAATTAACAGATTTTACAAAGATATTTTAACATTTAATTTTTTTCAAAACGGTATTCGGCTTATTTATTATAGAATTATAGACTAGCGTTTGACCACGATCTCGCCTGATGATAAGCGATGATGCAGTCTATGATGGAACAACTAGAATAAACCTATTCGCCCGCGACTTCAGGGAAGGCGTTCCACTCATTAGCGGTGCGCATACCTACATATATACAAAGGTGGAAGAAAACCGCTTTGTGCGGGAGGTATATCTATCATGTAGCGGTGGCGTACCTACCTCGGTCCGTGGAGTCTGGTTGTCCGATGATAAAAATAGAATGGGGATGATGGGATAAAGTTGAATAATTCCGCCGCACACTCTCCGAAATGTATATGAACGTAGAATAGAATAACGCTTTAATGTAGGTACACCAGAAATACTTTAAGAACTAGTATATGTTAAATATAGTACAATAGGCGGCTATACCGCTGAAAGCTATTTCTCCCAGGCACCTTTGGATGGAAAGTAATGAGCGAAGCAGCAGCTACTCAATAAACTACCCTTTCGTAAACTAACTCCCTACGTCATACATATTAAACGCTTGATACAATTAAGTAGGTAAGTACATTGACATTAATTGCTTTGACGTACACAGTTACCCGCCCACGCGATTTCAAGAATCTAGACTTTTATATCCAAGTTGTTTTAATGCCTAAGTAGATTAGTGTCTGTTGTAGTAATCTGGCTAACTTAGACCGACAGGGTTGCTGGGTTACCACTTTCCACAACGGGAATATAACGGACGCAGGAGGTAGTGGGTTCGATTCCCGCCGCGGAACAAATGTTTGCATGATCTACAGATTTGCGCCGGGTCTCGTTTCAATAATAATAAACGAATGTATTAAAAAAACCTTTTTTAACTATAAACTAACTATATTAGTTTGGAGCTATGTAGATGGCGTTGTGTGAAATTTCCAACAACACGCCTCCTGTGTGTGTAACAAACATACCTCTTTTTTTTGAAGTCGGTATAAAAGGCCTTAGTAGTAGGCTTAGGTAGTAGATAGGTTGGTATTGGTACATAGTGTATGCTAACTCACGAAAGAAACGAACGGTTAGCGTTGCAAAGTGAGACAAATGGCGGGACCATTTGTCTTACTTTCCTTTTTTAATTCCCGTACATTTGTCAGTATTAGTCGATAGGTGAGCAGATACATCACGTCCGTCATTGATTATATATATAATCAATTTTGCTTTAAATAGACTTAATAGTTTATAGAGACGCCGATAGCTTTTTTTATGTTATTTGTGGGGAAACGGCAACACCCGGGGTATTGACGATGCGTTCCCTACACTGTAGAAACCTCTTTACATTTCTCTTGAAGCGTGCCATGTCGTAGCCTAATGGAAAAACCTCAGATGGTAGCTCATTCCACATCTTGCAAGTATGGGGTAGAAAAGATCGCGTGAAGCGTGTGGCGCGTGATACCCAATTGTCGATGATATGTGGATGAGCTTTATTACGTTGTCGAGAAGTGCGGTGGTAAAATCTCGATGACGGGATGAGATCAAATAGCTCCTCAGAACATTCCCCATTATACAGGCGGTAGAATACACTGAGCGATCCGATGTCACGGCGTTGAATCTGCGGTTCCAGCCTGTCGGCGAGTTTGGGATCACCGATGATTCTAATGGCTCTTCTCTGAAGGAAGTCAAAACGAAGCAATTGGTACTTTGGAGCTCCGTGTCAAAGATGGGAACAGTATTCTACGTGCGGCCGAATTTGCGCTTTGTACAGCAATAGCCGTTGTTGTGCCGTTAAATACTGTTTGGCACGATTAAGGACTCACGCACGATATTTTTACCTTTTCATACCTACATTATTGAATTTTAGGTTTTCTTCTAATAGGGGTAGGGTTGCAAACCGTACTTTATAATATCTTATGAAAAATTTACATTTGTACATGCTTTTTATTAACGTGCAATGTATGTATGTTTGTCCGGGTGGAATATTGCGACTGAATTTTAAACCTGTTCCCCTCAACCGATTGAGCGGAAATTTGGAATACCATGGAGGTGGTATTATGATGGAGACCAATGGAGACGGATGCCAGACAACGGAACTTTGAATGGATTATAGTAGGCTACTAGTGTTTGGGCTCACTTGAATCTGCTCGCGGTTCCGATTATTATGAATTTTATAAAAGCTTGTTTTGAAAAATAAATTTTTCAACAAAACCTTATTCTTTCAATTACCATCAACATGTTTTACATCTGCTGGGCGTCCTGAGACGGCAATATCTATAGGTACTAACATTATAAAGAGGAAAGATTTGTTTGTTTGTAGGCTCCGAAACTACTGGACCGATTTAAAAAAATCTTTCACTGTTGGGAAGCTACACTATCCCCGGGTGACATACGCTACTTTTTACCCAACTGCGCAGAAGGAGGGTAATGTTTTTATTGAAAATCTACGCGCGCGAAGCTGCGGATTGGTCAGCTAGTTTTTTTATGGAATGGATTCATTTACAAAATACAGAGCCACAAACTGACACACAATTAAAACAAAACTGTTCAAATCAATGAACTGCGCTGTTCAGTTCAAGAGTGTACAATTTTGTAAATAAAATAGGTACCTACATTTTTTCCGCGACTGTACTTTATTTAGTAGCCCCTGGAGCATGAAATACTTACGTTATTTCTTTTTAAAAAAAGGCTGGCAACCCTACATATGTGATACCTACCTAACCTACACACAAGTACGGAATATTCCCAATTTCAAATGTAACATCATTATCTTGTATTTGTGTGTTTATTTAGCGCTGAAATTACCATGAAATCAGAATTATTCTAACCATTCATAGTCTGTCCTGCCTGATCACGTGATCCGACAGAACATGAACTAACAATCTGGCCTGATCACGACACAGACTCCAAGATATAAGTGCTCACACAAAGGAGGATTGTTCCTAATTCAAACTTACATTTTATCTTGTCTCAAACCAAACAGGAACCAGTATAATCTATTCTAATCTAATATAAAGAGCCCGCTGGATCCCACTGTTGGGCAAAGGCCTCCCTTCCCTTCTTCCCGGTCCCGGTCTAGGTCTTCTGTCGACCAGATCGCACTATGCGCGTCAAGTTCGTCCCGCCATCTTCGCCTGGGCCGGCCACGCGGTCTCGCTCCTTATGAGAACCACTCGGTGGTGTGGTTATCTTAAGCCCACAAGTCATCGCGCATTCGACATCCCGCCCAGTCCCACTTCAATTTAGCTGTTTTTTGCGTGAAATCGGCCAATTTTGTCTTAGAGCGCAGTATGGTGTTTTTTATGCGGTCTGTGAGTCTAACTCCCAATATACTACGCTCCATCGACCTCTGGCAGACCCCAAGTTTGGACTTTTGAAGTGCCGTCAAAGACCAGGTTTGTGTACAGTAGGAAAGAATAGGAAGAATGCAATATATCCAATCAATATAATCAATATATTTGTTCATATAGATCCTGTCCATCCAAAGGTTGCCTGGAAGAGATCGCTTTTAGCGATAAGGCCGCCCATTGTACCTATGATTTGAAATTGTATTTTCTTTGATATGTTTGTATTTAATGGTGGTCAATAAAGAAATTATCTAATCTAATCTAATCTATATCCAAGAGCTGTTTTTGAGGCAGAGGGGAAGGTTGCCCTTCATTAAGTCCATCACGGCCCGATAGCTCTTCCAGGCGTTACAAGTATAAATTTACAAAATTTTATAAAACATCTGACCTCCTCTTTTTGCTTTGGGGGTTAAAACTGACAGCTAAGAACCCCAGTTAAACAAGCTTTCTATTTATTAAGAAAACTTTCGTGAATGATTTCAATCATTATTACTTTTTTTTTTGTAATTATGTGGGGAAACAGGCTTACGGCCCACCTGATGGTAAGCGGTCACCGTCGCCTATTGACACCGGCAACACCCGGGGTATTGTCGATGCATTCCCTACACTGTAGAAACCTCTTTACATTTCTCTTGAAGCGTGCCATGTCGTAGCCTAATGGGAAAACCTCAGATAGTAGCTCATTCCACATCTTTCATGTGTGGGGTAGAAAAGATCGCGTGAAGCGTGTGGTGCGTGATACTCAATTGTCGATGATATGTGGATGAGCTTTATTACGTTGTCGAGAAGTGCGGTGGTAAAATCTCGACGACGGGATGAGATCAAATAGCTCCTCAGAACATTCCCCATTATACAGGTAGAATACACTGAGCGATCCGATGTCACGGCGTTGACTCAGCGGTTCCAGCCTGTCGGCGAGTTTGGGATCACCGATGATTCTAACGGCTCTTCTCTGAAGGGAGTCAAGACGAAGCAATTGGTACTTTGGAGCTCCGTGCCAAAGATGGGAACAGTATTCTACGTGCGGCCGAACTTGCGCTTTGTACAGCAATAGCCGTTGTTGTGCCGTAAAATACCGTTTGGCACGGTTAAGGACTCCAACTTTTTTGGAGGTTAGCACAGCTTTTGCTTCTAAGTGACTCCCATACTGGACCTCATTAGAAATTTCGACTCCCAGAATCCCTATACTCGTCGAGACGGTGAGAGGAATGCCCTGGAACCGGTGAGCTATTGTGAAATGGGCCTTCTTTGTGGTGAACGCACAGACTTGCGTCTTGGTTGGGCTAAAGGTGACCAGATTAAGGTTACCAGATTAAGGTTACCCCAGTCTGACACGCGCTCCAAAGAGCCTTCAACCTCAGACACAAGCCTTTGTCTGTTGTCTTCCACTTCAGAGCGAGAGACATTAGAGCGGCCAGTGTAGAAAGTATCACCCGTACTGTTATCCGCATAACAACGAAGGTCGCTTATGTGCAGCATATCATTGATGTGAATAATAAACAGTGTGGACGATAGCACTGACCCTTGGGGTACACCAGAGTTAATGGGCATTGAGTCCGAGCAAGAACCATCTACAACGGCTCTTATGCTCCGCCCGGATAAGAAACTGGCGACCCAACTGCAAAGTCCCCCGGGGAGGCCGCATGAGGGAAGCTTCGAGAGAAGCGCCCTGTGCCACACCCGATGGAACGCCTTCGCGATGTCTAAACTAACAGTTGGAGCCTCACCCCTACTCTCAACGGCTTCCGCCCAGCGGTGAGTGAGGTAAACTAGAAGATCACCAGCTGATCGCCCATGACGAAAGCCGTATTGGCGATCACTGATCAGCTGGTGTTCCTCAAGATACCTAAGAAGCTGAGTATTAATTACTCGCTCCATCACTTTACAGAGTAGGGAGGTAATTGCTATAGGCCGATAGTTAGACGGATTGGTTCGATACCCTTTTTTAGGGATTGGGTGGACATGGGTCACTTTCCAAGAAGACGGCACGATGCCAATGGTATAAGACAATTCAAAGAGGGACGTAAAGACAGAACACAACTCAGGAGCACACTTTTTGAGCACAATGGCTGGAATGCCTTCCGGCCCACTCGACTTTCTCACATCAAGGGAAAAGAGTTCCTTTATTTATATTATTATAAATACGGGATTTATCACGTACCGTCTTATCGGTGTTTCGACCGACAATGTTTCGATTCAATTCGTGAAGGTTCAAGCTTTCTATTAAAAAAAACCGCGTGCGAATTGCTCCATCCGTTTGGGAGATACGATGCCACAGACAGCCACACAAACAAGCAGACAAACACATAGGTATAGACATATAAACTAGACACTTATAACACCACTCGTTTTGCGTTGTGAGTAACAATTAAGTATAACTAGCATTCACCCAAAAATCCCCCATAATGAACTTTGGTTGATATTGACTCTAGATAAGTAAATCAAGCTGATGACGGGCGGCGAGTGAAGTGGCCCTCGAGATAGCTAGCCGGTTTTATTGCCTTTATCTGATAGATAGCAAGCTATAGGATTTTGTAATTAATAAGCTCTGGCTTTTATATCCGTCAAGGCTGTAAAGATACACCCATTTACTGAAAAACTACTGTTGCTAGCTAGTAAAAACTACTTGTGTAGCTCTGAAAATCTATTGGGAGGCCTATTAAATTCATTTATTTCTCAGACTTGTTATCCATTTTGTTAGTCAACAATAATCAAATCTTAGAATTATGTTAGTAGACAGGTAATTGCAATTATAGGTGTACACGGTGTACTTTAAATCGCTGTTTTCCCAGAGCAAACGTTGTTCAGACCATGGTCTACAAAGAGTTTATAACCTCAAATTAAAAAAAAATTAATTCGGTCTTTGAAAAACATAAATAGTTGCAAACTTAAAACGTCTATTTTTTTAACGTTACGCCCTACAACATGCCGCCGTATCGCCACAAAAATAATAATAGTAGGTACGCTACGACTGGCGTGCCAATGAACTTTATGTCACGGCTAGTTTTTAAACAAAGTTGGACTTATTTGAGAAGGTCTAGATTTATTTTTAATTCTCTTATTTGATGATATAAACTGTTAGTAGACCATGGTCTCATTTACGTTTGTCCTGGGAAAACAGTGATTTAAAGTACACCGTGTAAAAACTAAAACAATATAAAAAATCGGTACATTCACAATAATCAATTCAAATTCAGACAATTAATAGCTGGGACCAACATGTTCAGTAGTGGACGTATAAGGCTGAGATGATGATAGATTTCCAGAGCGATCTGGTGCTGCCTGTCCGAAAGCTGCCAGCATCATACGAGGTACTCGTAGGTTGTCTTTTTTAGTGGGGGGCTGTGCGGTCCAGTGCGTGGTTTCCACTCGTTAACCTTGCTGTTCCAGGGGGCTTAGCTAAATTACATTCAATTTACGATGACGCTAGTCGATAAGTCCGAAAATGTTTGGGATTTGACACATGCTATGGAAATATCACGTGATATATCGACAACGAACATAGGTAAAAATCGATTCGATTCGAAGCGAATGTAACTTGGCTAAGCCCTCAGCCATTACTAATATTTCTGATTATAGATTAGCATTGTGAATTTATTTATTGAAGTAAAACTTCTTTACGCACGCTTGACTTGGGGAGTTGGTGAATGCGTTACGAAAAGTGCGAACGGAAATTGAGTGGGAGATATAAGTTAGTGAAGATAGAAAGAGAGAGAGTTACGTATATTTTGAAACGTTAACGTACGATTGCGAGTTGCGTCTGTCCAGAATGAACACAGTCTGATCGACCTACAGATGTGTGGACAATTTTGTAATTTACCATTTTTTTGTTTTTTTTAGCTAGAGATTCCCACTGCGAGGCAAATGCCTCTCCCAACTCCTTCCACCTATCGCGATCCTTGGCAGATTCCCAACATTCCTTCTCGAATCCGCTGATGTCGTCGCACCAATGCTGCGGCCGACCCCGACGTCTCTGTCCATCCTTCGGTACCCAAGGTGTTATGATGTTGGCCCGTTTCTCCGGAAGCAATCGACTTACTTACTGAGCATTTTTATAAATTATTATTTTGAAAAAGTATTTTTACTTCAGTCGTGTGGTCTAAAGCACACTCGTTTTTTTAGCTAGTTGACAATAAATTATTATGTAAATATTTTACGTATTAGCCTCCCGATTTATTGGGTTAAGTTTCTTGGTACGACCTTGATACCAAACGAAATAACAGGTTGTCAGAATTTTAATTAAAATATAATCCTTTGCAATAAAGTTGTGAGCCTACTGTAAAATTTAATTAATTATTTATTTTCAAGGTAAGTAGTAAAAAACAGGCAAGATAAGGAGATCGCCGCATCGAGAACGCCTGGAAGAACTACTGGTCCATGAAAGAGCTGATGAAGGGAAACCTGCCTATGTCACTAAAGCGCAAACTCATCGACATGTGTATACTGCCCGTCCTTACCTATGGTTCCCAAACGTGGTCTTTAACCGACGCTCATACATCTAAACTCAAGGTATGCCAAAGAGCAATGGAGCGCAGCGTGCTTTGAGTAAAGAGGCTTGACAGAATCCGTAACATGCACGCTGCGTTTAAAGACCGGCATTGCTGATGCAGGCAATAAGGCTGGCAGGCTATAATGGGATTGGGTGGGCCATGTAACGAATGCACCCGGACAGATGGGCTACGATCGTCACGAAGTGGGTGCCTGAAGACGGGCGACGGCGCCGAGGAAGGCCTAGTAGACGCTGGCGTGACGATCTGCCTTC
Source organism: Philereme vetulata (assembly GCA_918857605.2). Taxonomy (NCBI): domain Eukaryota; kingdom Metazoa; phylum Arthropoda; class Insecta; order Lepidoptera; family Geometridae; genus Philereme; species Philereme vetulata. The sequence goes on from OU975462.1 coordinate 4,667,323, forward strand.
GAGACAGATTGGTGAGATTTGGCACGCGAGCAAAAGTCCTGGAAGACAGTGCAGGGGGAGACCTTTGCCCAGCAGTGGGATGACGTAGGTTAAAAAAAAGTAGTATATTAGTATCGTTTAATTATGAACAGACTGGGAGCTATTGGGTGCAGGTAGTAGAGTTCCTATACCTAAATCTGTCGCCGAGCAGAATTGCTGTGTTTTGATCGCCGGTGAAATTACAGGCACATGAGGCGTTAGTATGCCTTTAGTTGATGGCATCTGGGCATCCTAGCTAAGGTTCCGGCGGTACTTCTCACCGGGACAGCTGCTCAGTCTCTACAAAGCACAAGTCCTCTCATATATGGAGTACTGCTGCCATCTCTGTGATGGCTCGGCCAAGTATCAGCTTGAAGCCCTTGATTGAGCGGCGTGCTGCTAGACTCATTGGTGATGACTCACTAGTGGTAGCCAATTTACAAAGTTTAGAGCACAGACGCCAAGTAGCTAGACTTTCAGTTTTTTACATGATACATTTTGGTAATTGCGCGCAAGATCTTCATGACCTTATCCCTCCTTCCCCCTTCCACCACCGGACAAGCAGGCGTACCGAGAAGTACCACCCATACCTGGTCGGCATACCACCTTGCTGTACCAAACGATTTGCTTCAAATTTTCTTGTTAGCACAAGTAAGGAGTGGAACTCACTTCCGGCGTATGTTTTTCCGAACCAGTATAATCTTGGAGTCTTCAAGTCCAGAGTGAGTCGGTTCTTTCTAGGCAAGCGTGCTCCATCTTCGATCACACCTTCACTTACCATCAGGTGAGGTGGTGGTAAAGCGCTTGGCTATCATCAATAAAAAAAATGGACGCAGAGCAGTGCATCCTAGGGCACGTATCTAATGTGCGTGCGAAATACGAGGCAATTCTTTGTTATAGGCGATGGTTAGCGCTAGGGAATGCAATCCCGATCCCGCGGGATCCCGATCTCGCGAGATCTCGTGTAATTTTTCGGGATCAATCCCGACGCATCATATGACGAGATCCCGTTCGAGATTGACGGGATTGGGCGGCAGTGGTCAGCGACGCTACACACGTCCGCTCGGGGCGCCAGCGGCGCGGCTGACTGACGGCCGCGAGCGGCAGGAACGCCAAACAGCGTTAGAAAACTATTCCGACTATTTCGGAATATTAGCGACAGGTGACGATAATTATTTAGTTGGTAAGATTAAAGAATAAAGATTTTTATTTTCTTTCGAGTAATATGTTATTTTAGTTTACCTCACTATCACAAATAAGCAGTTATTAGCTTTTTCAGTCATCCGAATTTAACATTTTTTTTAAACTAGACGGGATCCCGAAAATTCCGGGATCCCGCGTGATTGATATTTCTAATCCCGCGAGATCTCGAATTTGCAATCTCGAGTCGGGATTGCATTCCCTAGTTAGCGCTCAACATCAAGTGGTCCATAAGCTAATTACATCTCCAGGTCGTTTAAAATTAAAAAAAAAAGTATTTTCAGGCCGCACAAGACCAGTAGATTTGAAAATACCTATAATGAATACAACCGCCAAGCAGTATTGCTCTCATAGCTGCGTTTCGATTTGAAGGGTATGTATACCGGTGAAAAGATAATAAAGGGTGTTTGGTAATATACTGACGATATTCAAGTAACGGTTTCTAATAACATAAAAAAAAAGATTTCTCGAAAAAAACTACTAGTTTATATTATCAAATTTTAAAGAAAACCGGAAAAAGTTTATTGTGTATTAAGTTTATTCGATATAAAACATACTGCTTACTCTTGCAATCGACATCCTAAAATAAAGGCCGATTTGATCTCTTTCGGAAATGGCTGCGGGTTTTGGGTTAGAAAGGGGCAACAAGAGATATCTCAAGACGTCACCAATACAGTATCTGTGGTTCGATGGAAAGCATTATGCAATAGCACAACATAGGTTTAATATAGTGTTTGTTTTTACCATTTCTATGGTAAATATTTCACAAATTTATTTATTATGCTCATCAATGTACCCCTTTTATTTTTGTGCGTATATTATCAAACACCCATTGTACACTCATTGTAAGCTTAATGTGCGATTTCATCGCTAAAAAATCGATCTCTTCCAGACAACCTATATATTTATCTATTATTGTGCCTACTTTCAACAGTGATTGTTTTATGGCTTACCTAAACTTAAAAATATATAATGCTGCACATTTTACACAGCGCCATCTAGCCCCAAACTAAATTCAAATTCAAACTTCAAATTTGTTTATTTACACATAAATATAACTTTACAGAATTAATCTAAAACGCTATATCTAAAACTACCACAAGAAAAAATACAAATTATAATATAGTTACATTCGATTTAAAACTTACATATTTAAGTTCAAAAAGGTACACAAAAACACAACAAAAAAATACAATAGGGGACTAAACATAACTAACATAACATCGGTATACTTAACTAATTAAATACTCTCACAATAACTGAGACAGACTCGCTCGATCGTCGTCCAGTCATCCGCAAACACGTTAAGCAAAGCTTCTTCTATGCTATGGGAACAAGATAACTGATAGAATATCTACATAAAGTTATAACGTTTTGGTCCTGTACCTACTGAAAAGTTGTAAACAATTTTTATTGAATTGAATTAAACTGAATTATATACTTTTGTAAATACCTACATACTTATAATATAAAGAGAAACAACCAGACCCCGAACAACTATCTGTAGATCATGCAAACATTTGTTCCGTGGCGGGAATCGAACCCCCAACCTCCTGCGTCTCAACCGGCAATTCATCCACTGCACCACGGAGGTCGTCAATGATAGTGATGATGAGATACTGACTTGGCGCAAGGGGATGTCGTACATAGGTAAAGAAAAGGGGTGAACTAGATACGGTAAGGAATAGTCGGGTGGCTTTGCTAGCTGTCAAATCCAGACACCATTGCATATTGCTTAGGGCGTTCTTAAACGAGCAATCTTTTCACGGCAATGTGGAGCAATTTTGTTGCTACAAACTAATCGAAATTTAAGTTAGACTGCACTAAAATGACAACTGTCTCTTTCTGTCCGTATGAAACATGTAATGATGGCAATAATTGAATTATCGGTTAAATGGTGGTATTGATAACTCTGCCAAACACAGGCTACGAAAACAGGTAACGTTGATTGACGTATTAACGACAAATCAAGTAACGTTATTGGATGCAGGCCAAACAATATCGACATTTCCAGGACGCGGAAATTGTTCTGGCATTTCCAGGCCATCTTTCCATCAAGTGAGGGCCGTCCCTAAAGCTGCGCTTTCCATAATTAGAGTCCATTTCTCCTTCGACCACTGCGACATCAGCTAGGCTATGTTTTGTATATAATTTCTGATTCGATCTCGTAGAGAAATACCCTAACATGATAGTTGATACCTTGGAGAACACGTTTCTGTGCCGAAATTGACGAGTATTACAAAAATTATTGCTGTAACGTTCCGACCATACTTTCCGGCAACATATTGCTCTAAAACGTTGCTAGTTTAGGAGAACCTTTAGGAATAAATACTGGGTGTCTCACAATATTATCCCGAAAGTCAGTCTACACAAAATAGGAAACAGGCTACATTTATTACCCTACTGCGCAGAAGGAGGGTAATGTTTTAAGAGTTTATGTACGAGTATGTATATTGATGTATGTTTGTTCATTTGACATCCTGAAAGCTAAACGGCTTGACGGACTATCTCAAATAGGTAAGGTATCTTTGGAATCGTCTAGAGCAGGGATCCCCAAACTATTTTGGACATGTGACCCCTTTTCCAAAATGAACTATTACCTCAGACCCCCATGGCCAAATTACCTACTTTTAAGATCAACCCCCTTATTCATAATGGTCCGCTAACTTAAAACAGCTGATACAGTGTTATTTTTCATTCTGACTTAGGTCAATAGAAGAAGACAGAGTGAGAATTAGCAATGATTTAAATTAGTTAGCAGACTATTATGAATAAGGGGTCCTATCTTTCGTTTTTTTCCTATTGATACAAAATACCTAGGTACTAAGGTACCAATTGGAAAACTTTGCACTTGGTTAAGTGAGTAAAGTTGACTTCATCAAAATTTAACAAAATAAAAAGACATACAATTCAGTAAATATCAAGTTTAATTTATAATGATTATTACAAATTACGTACTTAAAGAATCTTAAGTAGGTAGGAAATTATATTTAAAAAAGTATTAATTCGCAAAGAGAAAATAAAACATTCAGTGTGATGGATGAACCTGGTGACTATCTACCAATCTAGCTACATCCGGTCCAATATTGGTGAGTTGTAGCCTTAAATCTCCACGTTCGTTGATTTTCAAACGGTTTCTTTGTTTCGTCAAAATGTTTGTTACCACACTGAAGCTTTTTTCAACTAGGTATGATGATGGAAAAGTGATAAGGTATTTTTCAGCAATCTTCCACAATGTAGGATACTGTGTTTCAATGTTGCATTGCAACTAGAACTTCTGATAGCCTTGGTTGAACTTGTGCTTAAGCTCTTCGTCTGTGCTGATGGTAATCAACTTTTCTTGCATTATCACATTGGCTTCTTCTATGGCTGTGGTATTGTACGGATTTATTATCCATTGAGGAATTTGTAAATTTAAAAGATCCTGAAACATCTCCGTAAAATCTTTGTGTAATGCGTCCCAGTGAGTGACATATAATAAAATGTCATAATCTTGAAGCATTTCTGGTAATTTTGACAAATGCGGAAACTGTGAATATTCTTTTCTGCCTAAATTTTGTTTATAATGTTTTTTATATTTTGTATATAGTTTACCCACGAAGGCCGATATTATTGATTTTGTTTTAATCAAGTTAAGATCGTCACCCTGCAGCTGCAAATTAACTTTGTTGAATATTCCAAAGATATCAGTCAAGTAATAAATATCTGTTTTACAATTGTTCAGATTTTCTTTCAAAATCGGATCTTTTTCTTGTAAAAATTCCACCACAGATTCAAAAATGCCTGAAAATCTTTCTAAGCAAGAGCCTCTTGATAGCCAGCGAACTTCAGTGTGCAGAAGTAATCGAGTAAAGACTTCGTCGTTTTCCTCACATAGCTGAGTAAATAACCGAGAGTTCAAAGAATTGCTTCGAATCTTGTTGATAGCATTTATTACATATTGTAAAGACTTATGCAATCTAGGACTCAGCTTTTTTGCTACTAAATGCTGCCTGTGAATCACGAAGTGAATGACCAGTACATCAGGCAGTGGTGGCTTTAAGTGAGCTATAAAACCACGATGACGACCAACCATAGACGGTTCACCATCAGTCGCAACAGAAACAATGTTTTTCCATGGAATAGCTTTGTCGGTAAAAAAATGTTCCACGGCCTGAAAAACCGATTCTCCTCTGGTATCAGTCTCTTAATATGTAGCAAAAAGCAGTTCTTGGCACATATTTTCATCTTTGATATATCGAACATATCCTAACAACAGAGCTGCATTGCCGGGTAATGTAGACTCGTCCAACTGGAGAGAGAATCTGTTAGTCTGTAAGAACTTGCATAAAATGTTTTCCACATTCCGTCCCATCTTGTCTATGCGTCTCTGAACGGTGTTATTGCTCAAAGGTATTCTCTTTAAAATATCATGTGCGGGTTTGTGCAATACATTGTTAAGGACCACCGCAATGGCTGGTAAGATAAGCTGCTATCCAATTGAGTGAGGTTTCCCCGACTTCGCTATTAGTAAAGATATATTATAGGACGCTCGTAAACCATCATCGTCTTTAATAGATGATGACGCAAACATCGATCTTATGGATGGTCTTTTGTCTAGTTTTTCTTTAAGTGCTTGAAAAAATTACAAGGGCTTGCTTTTTTTGTCAGCATGTACTCTTGATAAGTGGTCATCCATTTTTGAAGGCTTCATGGCATCGTTACTGAATACTTTTTCACATATGAGACACATCGGCAAGTGTTGATTTGATGGAGATGCAATAAATCCGAACTTCAAGTAGTCTAAACTGTATTGTCCGCATTTTTTTTTCGTGTCCGCCATCATAAAACTCTCAGTAATCCTACAAATAAAAAAATAAGAAACTACCTAAATAAAAAACAATAATAAACTGTTAAATTTACTGGTATTTTTTTACAATTGAAACAACTGAGGCAACTGCAAACTGTTGCAAACAATCTACACATAGCTCAACTGATCACTATCACACAGTGGGGCAATGCAGACAGCGTCCTCAAGACGCTGGCTGCATTGCCCCATTGTATGGCAATGCTGATGCGCTGTGCCGGATAAAAACTGTTTAGTACTTACCCTGTTAATTTTTTATAAACTGCAGATATTGTATGGTTACGCTATTAACTCGCGTAGGGAGCTCAGCATTTTGTAAATTTTGTAAATCACTTTACTCCACTTAATTTAGCTATGTTATAACTTTGTAATCTCTTGAAATAAATGAGTACTTATATGAGTTATTATCGTTCAAGCTCCAACGAATTTCAAAACGCAAATGAATTTTCAACCTAAGTGCAAGCTCGTTAAATAGTAAAATATCGGGAACATGTTTGGACTTGCAACTTGATCATGCATTCGTTCGTATTTAATCGCGTTAGCGTCAAATAGAGAGCAAGTCAAAACGCGCCTGAAAGACGTACGCTCGAACTCATTATCTTGCACAAACTTGTCCACACTGACTTGCCGAGTTTTTCATCTTGTACGAACTTGAGACTTTACATTACTACAACAATGCTATTTCCTACAAAAATATTAATTATTCTTAGTACACGTAACACAACATAAACAATACAGTACCTACCTACCTATCTTGAACGATTTAAATAAGAACTTGTGTTAATTAAATAGGGGTCGATTTTTAGACCTCGTCGACCCCCAAAATCAGTTTTCGTTTATGTCGACCCCCAGGAAACCGATATCGACCCCAAGGGGTCGATATCGACCACTTTGGGAATCCCTGGTCTAGAGTCACACTTCACGAGGGTGACCTGTAGATTCCTATGCTATATGAAGTTTGAATATATATTTTTTCTCGTTTCAATGTCTCTATAAAAGAATTAAAAGACAAATAATATATACCATCAATAAAGTTGAAATAAGGAAAGATGAGGAGTATAAATTATAACATCTTTTTTTATGCAAACATTTGCTTTTTTTTTTAATTAATGTTCTATCATGCACATTTTGTTGTGTTTGGGGCAACTTGTATCTATTGCAAAGAAACTAGCAACATTACCGCAACATACAGCAGCAACATACATAACATTTCCGTCCCAATTATAATACCTATGATAGATTATAGCCACAATAAATAAAATATGTAACAAAAACATGGAATTCCACTAACAAGGTATTTTACATAGGTATTTTGGAAGTAGGAAGTTTATTGCTAATTACATTTATTAACGGAAAGATATACCTACTTAGGTACACACGGCTACACATCAAGCTATAAATTTCCAGTATAAGCTGACCTCGCATTGTGTAGGCTTTTTGTAGAATGAGAGGTCAGATTATACTGGAATAGTATAGCTTGATGTGTAGCCGTGTGTACATGTATTTACATAATTAACTATTAATAAAATACTACCTGACCAATCCGCAGCTTCGCAAGCGTAGCTTTTCAATAAAAACATTACCCTCTTTCTGCGCAGTTGGGTAAAAAGTAGCATATGTTATAAGTTATAACGTAGCATTCTAATAGTGAAAAACTTTTTGAAATCGGTCTAGTAGTTTTTTAGTTTATTCGTTACAAACATACAAATCTTTTCTCTTTATAATAATAGGTTGGGGAAAAAGTCTTTTCGCATTATAGTATGTATGAACTTGTAATAAAATCTCTTTGGCTACACTATTTGTATCTGGCTGGTTTTGGTATCATTCAAAGTTTAAATTTTAAGGAAGATAATTCCAAATTTTAATTAGGAAAATGTGTGATTTTTATTTGTTTTTCGTACTGTAAAGATGAGTGAATCTAATGAAAAAATTCAATACATTTTAAGATTTTACTACAAAAAAGGTAAAAATGCAACGCGAGCCGCGAAAAAAATTTGCGTTGTTTATGGGCCGAGTGCAGTGTCTGTGAGAGCAGCACAAATTTGGTTTAAGCGTTTTCAATCCGGAAATTTTGATGTCAAAGATGCACGTCGCTCTGGTCGCCCTATTACGGATAAAATTGATGCCATTTTTGAAAAAGTGTAGCAAGATCGGCATATCAGTAGATACGATGTAGCTGAAGAACTGGGAATTGACCACAAAACAGTTTTGGCGCATTTGAAAAAAAACTGGGTACACAAAAAAGCTTGATATTTGGGTACCCCACGAGTTCACTAAAAGAAACCTAATGAACCGTGTACTCATTTGTGATTTTTTATTACGACGTAATGAAACCGAACCATTTTTGAAAAAGCTGATATCTGGTGATGAAAAGTGGATCACGTTCGACAAGAACGTGCGAAAAAGGTCGTGGTCAAAGGCCAGGCAGGCTTCACAGGCCGTGGCGAAACCCGGGTTAACTCGCAACAAGGTGATGCTGTGTGTGTGGTGGTATTGGAAGGGCATTATTCATTATGAGCTGTTACCACCAGGCAAGACCATCGATTCTGAACTCTACTGCCAACAACTGATGAGATTAAAGCAAGAAGTTGAGAGAAAGCGGCCGGAATTAATCAACAGAAGGGGTGTGGTTTATCATCATGATAACGCTAGACCTCACACATCTTTAGCAACTAAGCAAAAATTAAGTGAGTTTGGCTGGGAGGTGTTAATGCATTGGCCGTATAGTCCTGACCTTGCACCTTCAGATTTCTACCTGTTTCGGTCTCTTCAGAATTTTTTAGGCAGTGTCAGGTTAACATCACGAGAGGACTGCCAAAACTACTAGTCGAGGTATTTTGATCAGAAGCCCCAAAATTTCTATAGCAATGGGATCATGTCCCTACCTACAAGATGGCAAAAAGTTATCGAACAAAATGGTACCTACATACTTTAGTTAAATGTAAATAAACAATATTAAAAAATGTTTTGAATTTTCTTAAAAAATGCGAAGAAACTTTTTCCCCAACCTAATATTAGTAAAACGACCTGAATGGAGGCGTCATGTTCAGGACAAAGTGTACGAGTTTGAAGAAGAAAGGAGGCAAGAACTAGACTTAAAACGAGATCAGCTTAAAAGTCGACCGCCGGCTAATATCAATTACAACTACATTAATGGCGCCTTAACTTGTGTTCATTGTAACCGGACTTTTAGCGCAAAAATAGGGTACATCAGCCACATACAGGCTAAACACCTAGGCCAATAATCACAAAGTCAAGTCTCTGTAGCCGAAATCGGCTAGGAGGATTATTATTATTATTATTATTAGTACAGATTTATTTACACTTAACTTTAAGCGCTTTGATCGCTTTTAGCGATAAGGCCGCCCATGTACCTGTGATTTAAAAGTGTGTTTTCTTTTATATGTTTATATTTAATGGTGTGCGATAAAGAAATTCTTTTTATAATATTAGTACAGACAACATAAACATATAAGTCATTTATAGACCATTGCAAACGATCTATAGATAACCAACCACACTTTTTTCGGTTTTTCTTAATAACTCCAAAACTATAAGACTCTTTTAATTATGATATTTTTCTTATCTGACATAAGTAACCCGATTTTTAAATTTTCTAAGAAAAAAAAACATAAAAAAACGAATGTGCTTTAGACCACACGCCTGAAGTAAAACTTCTTTTTCAAAATATTAAATTATAAAATTGTTCTAAACCAAAATTGTCCACACGTCTGTAGATCGATCAGTCTATGTTCATTCTGGACAGACGCATCTCACACTCGCACATTAACGTTTAAAAATATACGAAACGTAACTCTCTCTCTCTCTCTATCTTCACTAAATTGTATCTCCCACTCAACTTCCGTTCGCACTTTTCGTAACGTATTCACCAGCTTACTCCACAAGTCAAGCGTTCATAAAGAAGTTTTATTTAAAAATTTGAACATGCACCCAACAACTCCCAGAAACCCTTTATCAGGTTATCAGATTCAAGTTACATCGGAATAATTCTGTTTATTACCCAGAAGTCCAAAGGCATCTACGAGTATATCTTCAATAATAAAAATCATCAGGCCTTATAAGTAAATAAATAAATCTATATTAAATGTTTTAGTGCTAAACGTGCTAATTCAAAAGCAATCGTTTGTTTGCTAGAATCACGCTAGAATACACAAAAATTACAATAAAAGGTCTTAAATCTATGCTTGTCAATGTATTTAACCTGCATGCAGGCGTGCATATATTTGTCATTTGGTATTTATTTCAAAATGTCAATATATTATATTAAACCATTATTATTAACACGGGATTTATCATGTACCGTCTTATCGGTGGTCGGATAAAACGGTACGTGATAAATCCCGTATTTATAATAATGATTGAAATCGAACACGAAAGTTTTCTAAGCAAAATCTTATATTATAATAAAAAAAAATTATGAATAATATAAAAAAAATGTCTAAAAGCCGCATCGTCAGTTTTTAATACATTTCCTTGCAACACTTTCAGTTCGTCAGGTATTTTATTTAATATTTTTATGGATATACCTATTCTTTTTTTTATACTACTTATATGGCAAACGAGCATGCAGTCCACCAGATGATAAGTGGCTACTGCAGCCCATGGATATCCACATAGAATTCAAAACAAGGTATTATGTTGTCTTGATCTCTATGTGGATACGTTGCCATACTATAGGACTAAGCTGTTATGCCTATGTGCCAGAATACACAAAAAATACAATAAAAGGTTTTAAATCTATGCTTGTCAATGTATTCAACCTGCATGCAGGGGTGCAGATATTTGTCAGTTGGTATTTATTTCAAAATGTCAGTATATTATATTATACCATTATTATTAATACGGGATTTATCACGTACCGTCTTATCGGTGGTCGGATAAAACGGTTCGTGATAAATCCCGTATTTATAATAATGATAGAAATCGATCACAAAAGTTTTCTAAGTAAAATCTTATATTAAAATTATATTAAATTATATTATATATTTATTATATTAAAATCATGAATAATATAAAAAAAATTGTCTAAAAGCCGCAGTGTCAGTTTTTAATACATTTTCTTGCAACACTTTCAGTTCGTCAGGTATTTTATTGACATATTTTTATGGACATATAGTAGACATGTTTCTTATGCTAAGGAGATTGGTCTAATAGGTTCATAAACTTCGCCCTTTTTTGTCTGGTTATAACATCAATAAGTTTCTTGAAATTATCAGGATAGGCTTGAACAAAAACACAAATATCCCTAATGTACATATTACAAAGCGGCAGAATATTAGGTACATTTCTTGAAGAGGGTTTACAAAATAAAACCATTACGGAATAATATCTAATTAAAATATTAATTAATTTAAGAAATAATATCGCTTTCAGCGATAAGGCTGTCCATTGTATTGCCTTATTTATTCTAGCCTAGTACTTTTTTTAGCGTTCCGTACACAAAGGGCACCCTATTTCTGAGACTCCGCTGTCTGTCTGTCTGTCCGTCTGACACCAGGCTGTATGAACCGTGATAGATAGACAGTTGAAATTTTCACAGATGATGTAGGTACTTCTATTGCCGCTATAACAACAAATACTAAAAACAGAATAAACTAATACAACAAACGTGATTTTTTTGCTCGTTTTAGCTCGATATTGATAACGTTATTAAATTAAAATAAAACAAATATTTAATTCCCATTCAACAAACCTGATTTTTTTGCTGTTTTTTTAGATAATGGTACGGAACCACTTGGCCTGTTTTTTTGTATTATTTCTGTTTGTATGGTAATTCATGAGTTATCCTATCTATCTATCTACAATAGGTACACTTTATACTATGCCTGAACTAGGTAAACCTGTGTCTCAGGCGAAAAAGGCTAGACCGGGTAACTTATAAATAGTCAAATAAATAAATTTACAATCTAACAAAATACTGAAAAAACGGACTAAGTAAGAAGTCCAACAATCTAAAGAAAGCCTATACACAATCTTAAATACTAAAAATCGTCTGGCCTTAATATAAGTACCTATACTTGAAAAAACATAGCTTGATCTCTGCGACATTTGTTAAACTGACATTCCTAGGGTTGTTATGATACAGAAAAAAATATCTATAGTAATTATCGATAGAAGCTTTGCAGTAAGACCAATTGTTGGACTTTTGAGGGCTCCAACAACCCGTAACGACTGCCATTAGATATTCGCATGGCAGCCGGGACCGACGGCTTAACGTGCTTTCCGAGGCACGACCAGACCAGTGCAAAAACCCATATTCATGCATACAAATATTTGCACTGAGCGAGGATCGAACCCGCGACCTCCTGCGCAGCAGTCGTGTTCACTACCGCTTCGCCACGAAGGCTGTCTGCCATAATTATATGTTTATTGGATTATATTATGATTTGGGTAATAAAATGAAACGAATAATTTACTACACACATTTATTTATTCCAAAGGAGTACACCCCAAATCAATATCCGAATCACTTTCAGAATCGCTAGAGCAATCTTGTAAATTTATAATGAACTCTTGTTCGCAAATATTATCAAATCGAACGTCCCGCTCCCAATCTTCTTCCATTAATTTTCTGCATTTGGTAACTACCTTTTTCCAATCTTCTACAGATACATTTTCAACCGCAGTGTTTAGTAACTGCAACATTTTATTTGCCGTGAAAGTCGGTGTTATGTTATGTCTAGCAGCGTAACCTTGAAAGAAAAACATATTTTAATATCATAAATTATACAGGAGTTAATACATAAAGAATCTGTCTAACTGAAATTCGAGCAAACAAACCTTTTACTTGGGCCCAGATAAGCTCTATCGGATTATACTGGCAGTGATATGGAGGCAGTCTTATGACGTTATGACCCTTTTCTTGGGCTATGTCATCTAAGACATACGTTGGTGTGCTGGGTTTGTGCAGACCAACAAGTCTCAATAATTCGTTTTTAAGCATTATTTCATTGGCCTCTATTCCTTTTTCTTGAAGCCATGCAATTATTTCTAACTTCCTGTTAGCCGATGTTGGTGGTTTGTGCTTTTGGACCGAGTGATATGGGGCGTTATCCATAATTATATAATGTGGCTCCTTCAAATTATCTAATAATTTTAAAAACCACTCTTTAAATTTTTCAAAATTCATTTCGTCATGGTATTTATTGGTCTTCGTAGATTTGAATGCCAATAGGCAATTAGGCACAAAACCAGATGACGTCCCAGCATGAGTTATTATTAATCTTTGACCTTTGCCTTCGGGTACTTTGGTGGTCGATTGTGCCGTATCATCGGTCCAAGCTTTGGATACGGTATGATTGGCGTTTAGCCATGTCTCGTCTAGAAAGACAACTTTGTCCCAATTTGTAATTTTTTTAACTTTCCGGAGAAAATTCACTCGAGCAAGAGCAATGGCGGTTCGTTCCATTATAATTTTTCTTTTGTCACTTTTTTTGTAGGAAAATCCAATATGTCTCAAAATCTTCGATAGTGACGGCAAGCTTCCTTTAAACTAGTCTGCGTCTTTTAGGGACGCCGCCAGTTTTTTAATATAGGTAATTCGCCCCGTGTATAATAACCATATACATGGTTGCGAATCGCAGCGGCGTCAAAGTCGTCAATTTTGTGACAGGAGCAGCCTTTCTTCTTTTTTTATTTGGCGTTGAAGGCTTTTTTTCCTCGTCTTCAGTCAATACTGCGGTTGAAGATTCGCCATATTTTTCTTTACAGATGCGAATTACTGTCGCACGTCCAATGCCAAGAGCATCTGCAACTCTGTCACAAACTTTTGCCATGGGTAATAGCGGTTCACCATTTTGGTTTTCTCGCTCAAAATATTCACGCAAGCGAATCACAAACTCACGACTTTGACTGTTCAAAACCGTTTTCTTCGTTCTCTTTGGCATTATGCCAACAAACAATAACAACAAAGAAACTAACAATAATAAATAAACTTAACAAATTAACAGCAAATAGTAACAAAAACAAAGTGATGAGAACGGAAAACACGTGGCGTATACAAGGCGTTAGCACTCGTACTGAGGAGAATGGGTCATGTCAAACAAGATGGCGGCGCGCTGGCGCCATCTTGCGGAAGAAGCGGCCAAACTTCTCTCGAACCCCAAATTTGTCCGAAGGAATGTTACGAGTAGGTTAGAATTTAGATTTTATTTACTCACTATTGTAAATAATGTTATTTTTTTTAAATATTCAATAATGTTATTTTTCCAAATTAATTTTGAATTAAGTTTTATACAAAATATCGATAGTTTATAGTCTGTGGTCACGATGATTCATCGCTCATCACTATAATTAGCTCAGCAAGCCCATAAAGAATGACATTGACTGGTACGTTTGTCCGTACTGTTAAATTCAGAACTTCATAGGCGCGATTTTACTGACAGCTGTCCTAGAGATCAAGCTATGTTTTTTCTAGTATACATAATCTTAGGTAGGTTTGATTTCCATGAATCGTGTAATCCCTGTCAGTCTGAAGAAAATCTGACTGATACCTATCATAAAAGAACAGCTATCAATCTGGCTTAGAGCGTTGTGGATTATTATTTACTCCCGTAGAGACGTAGAGGGGGGGGGGGGGGGGGGAGAGTACGTTGAGTACGTGTATGCTGGCCGTGGCATCTTAGCTTCCAAACTGATGCACCGATTTTTGGAGTTCCCGACCAAAATGGTAAAAAAGGAACACTTTTTCTTCTTTAGTTTTTTTTTGAAGTGAAGTATGAAATCTCGGACACTTAATGATTCATAATCACCCTTATCTACGATCTACGAATATCTTTTTTCTATGTTTGGATACTATATTTATCATGGATATCTTTTTTCTTTATCATGGATGGACAGTTATATATAGCTTGTACACCACACTTAATTAACAAATAATGTTTTAAACTTAAATATCTGACTAGACTTATATTAATTTTCTCACCAAGAAAAATCATTTAAACTATTTGACACTTAGTAATTCACTTTTATCTAACTTCATGGTTATCAAAATCTTAATTTATTCCCTGTTGTAGGATCTTTTTTTGTGATAATTTACCTCTATCGAGAGAGACCTGTAATTGGCTGTATAATCTCATTAACTAGCTATTGAAGACATTTTGTAGTAGCTTTGTACTAGCATAATTAAAACTGTTGGTCTGTTCAATAAATAAAATAAAAAATATATATGACGAATCCCCTAGGAAATTAGATTTTACTGGAACCATTGTACATATACTTATGTATTTTACCGACTTCAAAAAAAGGAGGAGGTTCTCAATTCGCTTGTGGTTATTTTTTTTTTATATATTTTTTATGATCTGACCTCAGAACTGAGTCATTTATCATCCAATTTAGAAAAATCTTTTATTATTTAAAAAGATATACTTTCAGATTGGTCCCATAGAATTTTCATCATCCAAGTACTTATATACGAAATTTGACGACCTCCGTGGTACAGTGGGCGAATAGCCGGCTGAGACGCAGGAGGTAGCGGGTTCGATTCCCGCAGCGGAACAAATGTTTGTATGATCTACAGATATTTGTTCTGTGTCTGGTTGTTTCTCTATATACCTATATTATAAGTATGTATTTTACTTTTCATCTGAAGTCGGTTATATTTTTTATTAAAAAGTTGATAAAAATACAGTTAAATAACGACTCATCACATAGTTATTTAAAAGTAAGCTTACCTTTCCACCATAGATGTACCCTAGTTCCAAAGCAACAAGTTGCGCAACTTCTTCCGTCCCGTCCACCTCGACCGTCCACTCATTCATGAAGCTCTTCGCCTGTTCTCTACCGTTGTGCACTCCTTGCTCATCATGATATCCTGGTACACTGTTCACATTACGGTACCAGTCATCGTCGGAACTGCTCAACTGCTTCTCGTAACTTTCTGGGTACCCATATTTCCCTGGCACTTCCCTGTCTGTTCTTTGGGTATCATATCCTAGCAGCCAATCTTTTAAAGAATTGGTCGTATCCATGTCGCTGAGAACTCCTGGGTACTCATCATCTCCTGGTGCCCAAAAGCCGGCCGTCAACACAACCGAACAAAAACTCGATAAAACTAACAATTGAAGCATATTAAACACAATCAAATTATATTCTGTTCTTATTTTATTTAATTGGTCGGAATGTTTTTATTTATTTGTAAGCGAGGACCGGTCGTGTCCGATGTCCGAACAAACACTGAATGGAAAAGTGGAAACTGTGGACTGCTATTTTCCCCGTGACGTTGTTGTACTGTGATAATAAGATCTAAAATCGCTCGATATATTATTTTTCGAAACGTCTATGTGCGATTCTAAATTAAAGTGCCGATGAATTTTCACCCGGTAAAAATGTTAATTAGTTAGATGAAGGTGGTTTTTTATTGCGCGGAAAATCCAGTAGTTTGAAATCTGTGGGGATTTCTGGGACGAAATTAGCATCTTCCTCATTGCATTTGATAAAAGGCACGTAGATAATTAATACCATTCTAGATACATACCTACATAAAATCATTAGTAAAATTATTATCTATAGATAGCGTCTAAACTGAAATTTCCTTACGTCATCGCCAAAGCCAAGCTATCTTTATTCATTATCATTAGGATACCTCCGTGGTGTAGTGGGCGAATAGCCGGGTGAGACTCAGGAGGTTGCGAGTTCGATTCCGCCGTTGGAAATAATTACATGATCTACAGATATTTGATCCGGTACATATACTACAAGATATATTATGCTATTCGGCCACTGAGTAGAGTTGCGTATACGAGTAGTAGAGTTTCTGTGAAAGGACTCATCCGGGGAAGTACTACCATCAGGGCCAGATTATCCATAAGGCGGATTAGGCAACTGCCTAGGAGCCCCGCACCGACTAGGGGCCCACGATGGACTAGTCGATGTGGGTTACGCACCAAGAAAAAATACGTTTCATTCGTGACATTCCCCATTATTTACATTCGGTAATGTTGCCATAGACAAAAATCAACTTCCAAGATGTTTTAAACGATTTTGTATATAAAAAGTTAGAAGAGTTGCTATTTACACTTATTGTACCTACTTCACAAAAATATTTTCTTTCGGTATACAATATATTTTATTGCATTTAAAAAGATTAAATTTAAAATAACCGCGTCACGTCTCATTTATCTTTCCTACTCCATCATGTGACCTGGATCATAACTAGTGATCGGCGTAGGTAGTGCTATTCACGGGAATTAGTGACCGTTAGCTTAACATGGATATGCCTTCTAAATCCCGGGAAATATCTTTTTATTTTATAAAGTCATTGTAGTTGTATACATGACGACACCTCAAACCACCCGTTTCGAGTATAATCAGATCCCGCCTATGGACCAGTAAGTATTATGGCAAACAGCACTGTGCGGGATTAGTCTTAACCAGAAATGAGTAGTCTGATATGTCGTCGTGCGTACTCATGGTATCTTAAATAGTTTAACTTCATTTACATCGATATTCAGAAAAATATTCCCGGGAATCGGGGAATAAATCCCGGGGCATATCAATATTAACTTATCATTCAGATTCATTGACCCAAAATAGCATTACCTGTGCCGATCCCTAATCATAACACTTATCAATAACTATACCTAATCTATTCATTAAGATCATTTCAATGAAACCAAAAAGCAGGGACTCCTGCTTTATGAATAGTCGATCAGATCGACTGATCTGATCGACTCGACTTCTGTAATAGAAAAAATATATTTTAAAAAGTAAGAAAAGAGTAAAGGAAAGGGGCCCCGAGAATTGCATTGCCTAGGGTTGCGATAGGCGATAGGGTTAATCCGGCCCTGACTACCATTTCTATTTCTGCCGCCATGCAGCGTTGCTATGTTTCGATTTGAAGGGTATGGTTGCCGGTGAAATCACAGGCACATGAGGCTTTACACCTTTATGCCTCAATGAGCGCAGGACAGTGCATCGTAGGGCACGTTTCTAAGATGCGTGATCTACGAGGCAATATTTCATTATAGGTGATGGTTACTACCTAACGTCAGATGGGCAATATGTTTGTTCCATCGTCACGGAAACTTTGTGACTGAGGTGACAAAGATAGATACTCGGAAGTCGGTATATATGCCTTAAAAACCAATAATAATTAGTTTATACACGGTGACTAGAAACGTGCTGAAGATTCAATGCATTTCGGCAAACCCCATGATTCATAAATTATAACAAAGGAAACTGAACGCTTTTCAAAAAGTGACAGACGTATTTTTGTAAATAGATCAGGCTCATTAACATCAGAATGATTTTCAAGATAATATTTACATTCGTTCCCTGATTGTTTCGTTCAAACGAAGCCGATCGCAAGCTTATTAATGCATTTTGTAACTTACCTAAACTAGTGGAAATCTAATAGTATTTTATTGTATTTGGCAGGTTTCAAATACTACCAACGAACAGATACAACTTTACTTAGAAAACTTTCGTGATTGATTTCAATCATTATTATAAATACTAGCTGACAAATCCGCGGCTTCGCACGCGTAGTTTTTCAATAAAAACATTACTCTCCTTCTACGCAGTTGGGTAAAAAGTAGCCTATGTCACCCGGGGATAGTGTAGCTTCCCAACAGCGAAAGAATTTTTTAAATCGGTCTAGTAGTTTCGGAGTCCATTCAATACAAACAAACAAATCTTTCCCCTTTGTAATATTAGTATATATAGTATAGATTATTATAAATACGAGGCGAGACGTTATTCGAAGCGGATCGCACTCACCCTGATGAAGGTTCACGAAATGAACCGAAACATTGTCGGTCGCATTGAGGAGATACGTAGGAGAACTCAAGTCACCGACATAGCCCGACGGATTAGCACGTTGAAGTGGCAATGGGCAGGCCATATAGCGCACAGAACAGATGGCCGATGGGGCCGGAAAGTTCTCGAATGGAGGCCACGGACCGGCAAGCGCAGCGTAAGACGTCCACCTACAAGATGGGCAGACGACTTGGTAAGAACTTGGTCGGCGTTGGATGCAGGCCGCTTCCAACCGCAGTTCCTGGAGATCAATGAGGGAGGCCTTTGTCCAGCAGTGGACGTCCTACGGCTGATATGATTATGCTGATGATTGTCGGTCGAAACACCGATAAGACGGTACGTGATAAATCCCGTATTAATATTAATAAAGAACAGGTACAACATTTGAAATCGTCCTGTCGAAATATTCATCCATCGATATAAAGTGAAATTTGGTTACTGCATATTATTATTAGTTACCTACTCATAGTTATAGTGTACTACCTGAACCGCCCGCGGCTTCGCACGCTTAGTGTGTCAATAAAAACATTACCCTCCATCTGCGCAGCCGGATAAAAAGTAGCCTATGTCATAAATGTCATAATACATACATACACATCGACCTACCCTACCTATCTGTTTTGTTTTTAATATTTTGATATGACATGGTTTTTAATTTAATTATTTTTTTAATGTAATGTAATGTGTCGTTATTTTTTTTTAATGTTAATGTTGTTTTATAATGTAAAAATTGACATGCATGTAATAACCAATGTTATAAAAAAAAAAAAACTAATACATATTATAAATTCGAAGTAACTCTCTCTCGATCTGTCTGTGTTTGTTAACTTTTCACCACTAAACAGCTGGACCGATATCGATGAAACTTGGTATATTGGTATATTATGACTGGGATTGGGACATAGGTAACGTGACCATTCGTCCCGCTTTGGGCGGGATAGTCCCGCTTTCAGGCTGTCTGTCCCGTTGTCCCCAACCAGAGCCAAAATGTCCCGCTTTTACAAAGGGGCCAAGTGTCCCAGTTCTGAAAGCCATTTTAATTACAAAGACTAACATCGACAAATCATGTGATAAGATCCATTCCTATCCTACTTATAAACTATACCCGACATTTTAAAACTAATTTGCTCCACCGACACATACAAAACAGATGCTTCTTCGACCGCGATGTTATATCAAAACTTCATATTATTATACCGTTTTTCGTTTTCTTTTATAATAGATACCTAGCAAAATAAGGTTTTGTTTGTTTAATTACGCAAGCGTCCCGCTCTGACAAAAAAAAATAAATGGTCACGTTAGACATAGGCCACTTTTTACTCGACTGCGCAGAAGGAGAGTAATGTATGTAATGACAAATCATGCGAGCGAACCCGATGGCTCCTGCCTTTTTTTACTAGCTGTAAAAAGTCATGTTAGTATTCTAATAAGCGATGGGCTTGCAACCTTCTTCATTTGTAATTATACTAAGTGCACCGCTGCCCATTACTGCTTCGCTCATTACTCTCCATCCAAAGGTTGCCTGGAAGCAATCGCTTTCAGCGATAAGGCCGCCCATTGTACTATATCTAGAATTAATTAGTTTTTTTAAGTATTCCTGGTGTAAAATAAAGCATTATTCTATTCTATTCTATTAATGTCCCGTGAATGTTAACTTCTTTGCAAAAAGTAGGCATAAACGTAACTCTTGGCTTGGGCCTCTGACTACCCGCTTGTGGGATATCTCCACAGGTCTGTGTACTGAGTAAGAGGTCTGGACGGTCTGTCATGGTAGGGTTACCATTTCAAAATGGAGGGATGCCTGTATGTCTCGCCTTAAATGACTGATTTTTTACAATTTAGTCAAAGAATTAAAATATACAAGTAACAATCAGATAGCTTACATTTTCACTATTTACGTATTATTCAGTTCAGACGCCATTATTTTTATCTAAATATTTTTTTCTCTTATTGTGTAAGTCTTCGCAGCAATTCGCCGCGAAACTAGGAACGCGCGCGAAATTCTAGAATGCCTGTCCGAGATCGATGCCGGGCACGCCTCTAAGCTTCACCGCAAACGAGCCACGCGCCACAACCATGGTTGTGGCAGAGCCAGATCGGTGGCGGTGTTGTGTGCACACAACACCGCTACCGATCTGGATCTGCGGACTGGACTTTCAGCCACAGACTGCCGTCAGAGGTCGCTACACACCACGAGACGCCGCTTCTCGCTTCGTGTGGCTGCCACCGACCAAAAGGGATAGAAATAGTAAAAACCGGCCATGTGCGAGTCGGATTCGCGCACAAAGGGTGTCGTATATACAAAAACGGCAAAAAATGATATCGTTATTAAGACCGAGAAAAAAAATGATAAAAATCACGTTTTTTGTATGGGAGCCCCCCTTAAAAACTAATTTTATTATTTATTTTTAAAGTGAATAATAAAACTAAATACTCTGTGAATATTTCAGGCAAAAAATGATATCGTTATTGAGACCGTGAAAAAAATTTGAATAAAAACACGTTTTTTTGTATGGGAGCCCTCCTTAAATAATAATTTTATTTTAATTTCATTATTTATTTTTAAAGTGAATAATATAACTAAATATTCTGTGAATATTACAAGCGTTGGAAATTGCTGTTATTATACTGACAATACCTGTTGCCGTTATCAATATCGAGGAAAAACGAGCAAAAAAATCACGTTTGTTGTATGGGTGCCCCCCTTAAAAACTAATTTTAATAAATATATTTTGTTTTATTCTATTATTAGTATTTGTTGTTATAGCGGCAACAGTAATGCATCATTCTGTGATCAACTGTCTAAATATCACGCTTCATGAGATACAGCCAGGTGACATACGGACAGACAGACAGCGGAGTCTTAGTAATAGGGTCCCATTTTACCTTTTGGGCCTAAATATGACCCTAAAAAAGTGGGTGTCACACGCTTCCGCTACTAAGTGACATAATAGCTTGTTTTGAGTTCTATGTGGATATCCATGGGCTGCAGTAGCCATTTGACATCTATACTTGAAAAAACATAGCTTGATCTCTGCGACATTTGTTGAACTGACATTCCTAGGGTTGTTATGATACAGAAAAAAATATCAATAGTAATTATCGATAGAAGCTTTGCCGTAAGACCAATTGTTGGACCTTTGAGGGCTCCAACAACCCGTAATTGGGTAATAAAATGAAACGAATATTTTAATACATACATTTATTTATTCCAATCTTCTTCCATTAATTTTCTGCATTTGGTAACTACCTTTTTTCCAATCTTCTACAGATACATTTTCAACAGCAGTGTTTGGTTAAATGATAAATTAATTTTGAATTAAGTTTTATACAAAATATCGATAGTTTCTAGTCTGTGGTCACGATGCTTCATCGCTCATCACTATAATTACCTCAGCATGCCCATAAAGTATGACATTGACTGTTACGTTTGTCCGTACTGTTAAATTCAGAACTTCATAGGCGCGATTTTACTGACAGCTGTCCCAGAGATCAAGCTATGTTTTTTCTAGTATAGTGGACTGCATGCTCGTTTGCCATATAAGTAGTATAAAAAAAAGTGAGTTTTGTGGCTGTAGCGCATAGCTCGTGTGCGAGGAGACTAAGCCTTAATATAATACTTATTCAAAAAAGGTATCAGTTGTTTCAGGTGGATGTGGGTACTGTTTTATCAGAGATGACAGGAAACCCATCGTGGGGCGATAGGCCGCGGCCGTGAACGCGCGTAGTAACGTAAACAAAACAAGACCAGTAGTGCCACCATGCAGAAAATATTTTGGAATATTTCACAATTATCTACATAATAACTAAATTATGTTACCTCACAGATTAATAATGGTTAGTTAATACGTTTTTTGGTAAACCAAGTAGGAACGAGTTTTTTTTTCGAGATTTAGACGCTCAACAAATACCATTGAAGGGTTTTCGATTTACACTGAAAAGTTATTTCCGTTTGACTGGATAGATGGCGCTGTTTTTATTTTATTTTTAAACTATGGGATCTTCGTTTGAACACAATCTAACTTGATGGTAAGCGATGATGTGGTCTAAGATGAAGCACGAAGATCTAGAAGAAACCTATTCACCGGATTGTGTTCTCTAAGAAAAACAGACGACATCAAAGCGTTCCATACCTTAGCTGTGCGCATCAAGAACGTAGAACCAGAGACTAGTAATATCAATAGACTGTCAATGTCCATATCAGAAATCGTAGCCCGCAAAAAGCTCAAAATCCCGTATTATTTGTAGATGGCGCTGTCTCATAGCCTGGAAACTTTCATAGCGGCCATTGCAACCAACAAATAAAATAAACTTCCACTAAAACACACCAAAATATTTCAATATTTTTTAGAATAAGTAATATTGTCCATAAAATAAGATTTAACGATTTTATTATATATTGATGATTTACCACTTTCATATGCTTAATCACAGATGGCGTGGGAAGGTAGCACATCGTTTTTACCTAGATGGCGTTTAACACAAAATTAACACAAAGTCCGAAACAAAGGGAACGAAAGAGAACCGTGAACTGACTGACATTGACAGCCGGGAAGCAAGCAAAGTCACGCTTTTTTAATTTTGTTACATGCTGTGTTGCCAAACCTCACTTCCCAAAAGTCGCGACTAGTAAGTCGATATTTTGTTGTACATAATGTATGTACCTATTGTGTTCATTATTTTAGTAGTTATGTTTCCAGTTCAAATTAATAGAACGTATTATCTTGTAGTAGGTATGCATTTGTCGAGTACTTACAAATTAATTTTATTTTCTTTCAAAAAGTGTTCTACATATCTGTACATCACTATAAATACGTATTCTTATGTTACAAATATGTAGGTATTTCCGCATTTAAGTGATAATTGTACGATCATAGACGTATGTAATGAATAAAAGATATCTATCCTCTCTTTTCCTAAAAAAATCCCTATTTTAACGGAAACTTTCATGTTCTGGCAATTCTGAGATAATGTGCGCAAATCTCTAAAAAATGCTAGAGACTAAAGTTTTAACGAAACTGAAGAGCGGCAACCTCGCACAACGTAAAGGTCACAACGTCGCAATAATATTATCGCGCACGTGTAATTGGAAATAGCGCCATCTATTTTTCTTCGTACCATTATGAGCGGTAGTAAGCTAAAGGTTGGCATATATTTAACAATTTGTAACTCTTAGCGACATCTCGCGTCCTAGCAGGTAATCAAATATCGATTAACATTTACTTGTTTGAGACTGTCAGTCTATTTAAATTATATTGGTCTGTGGTAGAACCAAAACGGTGTGTGCGAATAGGTGGTATATCAACTAGGTACGGATGGTACTGAGCCGTGCGCCTGCTTGTCCTTTGATGGAAGGGGAATGGCGGAATCAGATCGTAAAGTTCCTGGGCACATTCCCCGATATATATTCTGTAAAGGATCGATAGGCTTGCAACTTTACGGCGGTGATCGAGACTTTGGGTCTTAGCCTCCGCCATATATTGCTCACCTATAAGCCTAAAAGCTGTGTAACCGTGGCTGCTTGTTCTCAAATGTTTTCTTCGTAGTCTTCATGTTCTGTATGATAATTTTTCCCACTGAACGAACTGCGCTACTCTGAACAAACCATATCCCTACTTTGTGCTTAACTTTGTTTACTATTTTCTTAGTTGTAGCACTCTTAGCAGAGTGGTAGAACCGATGACAGGGCTGTGGCTGGGTGGGACCCAGCGGTAAAAGAAGATCAGGTCCACCAAGGAAAAGATGGACTGACGAAATCAAAGTAATCGCTGGGAAACTGTGGGTAACAACAGCTAGAGAGACCTGGAGTAAACCGGGGGAAGCTTATACCCAAAGAGGGCTTCTTATTCATCTTCTTTACATAGTATAAAATGAACTCGATTTCGCTGTCTGTTACCTTAGAGCAGGGATCCCCAAACTATTTTGGACAAGTGACTCCTTTTCCAAAATGAACTGTTACCTCAGACCCCCATGGCCAAATTACCTACTTTTAAGATCAACCGCCTTATTCATAATGGTCCGCTAACTTAAAACAAACAGAAGAAAACAGAATGAGAATTAGCAATGCTTTAAATTAGTTAGCAGACTATTATGAATAAGGGGGCCTATCATTAGTTTTTTACTATTGATAAATTAAAATTGTAAGGTACCAATTGGAAAACTTTGCACTTGGTTAAGTGAGTAAAGTTGACTTCATCAAAATTTAACAAAATAAAAAGACATACAATTCAGTAAATATCAAGTTTAATTTATAATGATTATTACAAATTAAGTACTTAAAGAATCTTAGGTAGGTAGGAAATTATATTTAAAAAAGTATTAATTCGCAAAGAGAAAATAAAACATTCAGTGTGATGGATGAACCTGGTGACTATCTACCAATCTAGCTACATCCGGTTCAATATTGGTGAGTTGTAGCCTTAAATCTCCACGTTCGTTGATTTTCAAACGGTTTCTTTGTTTCGTCAAAATGTTTGTTACCACACTGAAGCTTTTTTCAACTAGGTATGATGATGGAAAAGCGATAAGGTATTTTTCAGCAATGTTCCACAATGCAGAATACTGTGTTTGAATGTTGCGTTGCAACCAGAACTTCTGATAGCCTTGGTTGAACTACTGCTTAAGCTCTTCGTCTGTGCTGATGGCAATCAACTCTTCTTGCATTATCACATTGGCTTCTTCTATGGCTGTGGTATTGTACGGATTTATTATCCATTGAGGAATTTGTAAATTTAAAAGATCCTTAAACCTCTCCGTAAAATCCTTGTGTAATGCGTCCAAGTGAGTGACATTTAATAAAATGTCATCATCTTGAAGCATTTCTGGCAATTTTGACAAATGCGGAAACTGCGAATATTCTTTTCTGCCTAAATTTTGTTTATAAAGGATTTGTTTACCCACGAAGGCCGATATTATTGATTTTGTTTTAATCAAGTTAAGATCGTCACCCTGCAGCTTCAAATTAACTTTGTTGAATATTCCAAAGATATCAGTCAAGTAATAAATATCTGTTTTACAATTGTTCAGATTTTCTTTCAAATTCGGATCTTTTTCTTCTAAAAATTCCACCACAGATTCAAAAATGCCTGAAAATCTTTCTAAGCAAGAGCCTCTTGATAGCCAGCGTACTTCAGTGTGCAGAAGTAATCGAGTAAAGACTTCGTCGTTTTCCTCACATAGCTGAGCAAATAACCGAGAGTTCAAAGAATTGCTTCGAATCTTGTTGATAGCATTTATTACATATTGTAAAGACTTATGCAATCTAGGACTCAGCTTTTTTGCTACTAAATGCTGCCTGTGAATCACGCAGTGAATGACCAGTACATCAGGCAGTGGTGGCTTTAAGTGAGCTATAAAACCACGATGACGACCAACCATAGACGGTTCACCATCAGTCGCAACAGAAACAATGTTTTTCCATGGAATAGCTTTGTCAGTAAAAAAATGTTCCACGGCCTGAAAAATCGATTTTCCTCTGGTGTCAGTCTCTTAATATGTAGCAAAAAGCAGTTCTTGGCACATATTTTCATCTTTGATATATCGAACATATCCTAACAACAGAGCTTCATTGCCGGGTAATGTAGACTCGTCCAACTGGAGAGAGAATCTGTTGGTCTGTAAGAACTTGCATAAAATGTTTTCCACATCCCGTCCCATCTTGTCTATGCGTCTCTGAACGGTGTTATTGCTCAAAGGTATTCTCTTTAAAATATCATGTGCGGGTTTGTGCAATACATTGTTAAGGACCACCGCAATGGCTGGTAAGATAAGCTGCTCTCCAATTGAGTGGGGTTTCCCCGACTTCGCTATTAGTAAAGATATATTTATAGGACGCTCGTAAACCATCATCGTCTTTAATAGATGATGACGCAAACATCGATCTTATGGATGGTCTTTTGTCTAGTTTTTCTTTAAGTGCTTGGAAAAATGACAAGGGCTTACTTTTTTTGTCAGCATGTACTCTTGATAAGTGGTCATCCATTTTTGAAGGCTTCATGGCATCGTTACTGAATACTTTTTCACATATGAGACACATCGGCAAGTGTTGATTTGATGGAGATGCAATAAATCCGAACTTCAAGTAGTCTAAACTGTATTGTCTGCATTTTTTTTTCGTGTCCGCCATCATAAAACTCTCAGTAATCCTACAAATAAAAAAATAAGAAAATACCTAAATAAAAAACAATAATAAACTGTTAAATTTACTGGTATTTTTTTACAATTGAAACAACTGAGGCAACTGCAAACTGTTGCAAACAATCTACACATATGTAGCTCAACTGATCACTATCACACAGTGGGGCAATGCAGACAGCGTCCTCAAGACGCTGGCTGCATTGCCCCATTGTATGGCAATGCTGATGCGCTGTGCCGGATAAAAACTGTTTAGTACTTACCCTGTTAATTTTTCATAAACTGCAGATATTGTATGGTTACGCTATTTACTCGCGTAGGGAGCTCAGCATTTTGTAAATTCTTTTTCAATCACTTTACTTCTCTTAATTTAGCTATGTTATAACTTTGTTATCTCTTGAAATAAATGAGTACTTATATGAGTTATTATCGTTCAAGCTCCAACGAATTTCAAAACGCAAATGAACTTTCAACCTATGTGCAAGCTCGTTAATAAGTAAAATATAGGGAACATGTTTGGACTTGCAACTTGATCATGAATTC
Organism: Philereme vetulata; assembly: GCA_918857605.2. NCBI lineage: Eukaryota > Metazoa > Arthropoda > Insecta > Lepidoptera > Geometridae > Philereme > Philereme vetulata. The sequence continues at coordinate 4,694,840 of OU975462.1, forward strand.
GTTCGTATTTAATCGCGTAAGCGTCAAATAGAGAGCAAGTCAAAACGCGCCTGAAAGACGTACGCTCGAACTCATTATCTTGCACAAACTTGTCCACACTGACTTGCCGAGTTTTTCATCTTGTACGAACTTGAGACTTTACATTACTACAACAATGCTATTTCCTACAAAATATTAATTATTCTTAGTACCTACACGTAACACAACATAAACAATACAGTACCTACCTACCTATCTTGAAAGATTTAAATAAGAACTTGTGTTAATTAAATAGGGGTCGATTTTTAGACCTCGTCGACCCACAAAATCAGTTTTCGTTTATGTCGACCCCTAGGAAACCGATATCGACCACTTTGGGAATCCCTGCCTTAGAGGCTTAGATCTTTCAAACTACTCAACGGATTTTATTATAGTTTTCAGCAATAGATAGAGTGATAAAAGAGGAAGGTTAATATGTATAACTAGCTTCCGTCAGCGGCTTCGCACGCGTTGTTTGTCAACAAAAAGTAGTCTATGTGTTAATCCAGGTTATAATCTACGTACATACCGATTTGAAAGTAACTCTGTCTCTCTGTCTGTTTTCACCTTTTCACGACATTACGGCTCGATTTCGATGTAATTTGGTACCTTTATACCTAGATAGATTATGAATGGACTTGAGACATAGGCTACACTTTACGCAACTCCACAGAAGGAGGGTAATGTTTATTGACAAACCACGCGTATGAAGCCGCGGGCGGGTCAGCTAAAAAATGTGAATTTAAGGAAAACAAATAGAGAAGGCATTCGCCACTCTTTTCGCACCGCAGCTCTTCTGACATTTCCGTTTAGGGGAACAACTATGGCAACCTTTATTTGATCCATTTATCTCATGGGTGACCTGCCATGCGATTTTTTGCCCTCAATTTTCCCCTGCACCACCAAATGTTGAATGGAGAGCTCCTCGCGGTGCGACACGTCTCAAAAGAAGCTGAGAATGCGAGATGCGTTTACCATCATGCCATTTATTAGCAATACTGAAAGCTTGATTCAAGGTAGACTCCCTTAAAATCTTCTTATATCTCTTCGTCTTCTTATTTTTTTTTCATAATTGCTGAAGGTCGTGCCAGTCTTGAAAGACTTTAAAGGAGCTGCACCCAGTACCGTCTTTAGCATAAGGGCACATGGGGCCGGTACCCAGGGCCCCTATTGTCACGGGGGCCCTAAAGGCCGATATATTCGTTTACACTATACATTTTTTTTTCTATTTTAGATAGATATAACCTGACAAATGTAAAAGACAAACTATAACAGAAGTTCATAGAGTAAATGTGGGCGTTGTTAGCGACTTTCTGGCAACACTGAGAGCAACAAACCTCTGTCAACTCTGTTTTTATATGTAGCTTAGCGAATTTTAACCAGAACAGTTTTTTAAATCATTTTCTAAATACATAGTGAACATTTTAATAATTATAAATAATACTGGTACTTATGAAGTAAAACTAATTAACTACACCAATTAGCGGTCACCGACACAAACCACTTCAAATATAAGATCATAGCAGATTTTTTTTTCATTCAATTTACTTTCCAACAAGGCCCCAAATTCTTGTGTGTCCAAGGGCCCCTGCATAGCCGAAGATGGCGTTGACTGTAACAGATTGAGCGTCAATGATACTGGCACTGAGACGGCGACCTAAAACAACAAACAAAAGAACGATCCAAGATGAGAATAAAATAATCCAACTGAAATAATCTGAGATTTTGAGCATTAATACTTTTCTGCAAGACCTTGGTCCTAGGACCCCGAGCCAAAGGCCGCTTGTTGGGAGATCTCCCCTTTTTTATGGCGGACACTTATCAACCTCTCGTTTGCCAAAGAGGTATTGACAAGCGGCTTCCGAGCTATTCTGTCTTCGTCTTGTCTCGGAGTGGTAGTCACAAGATGTCATATCAGCCTTGACCTGATCCGATCGAAAGGTAGTTTCGATCGTGTGGTTTTTACCTTTTATCTTCCCTATTTTGTCAAGATTTCCAACGAACAAGTCCTAAGTTATTTTCGTCACGGTCGTTGGTCAACTGCGTGACTAGGTAGCAACGTATATTAAATCCAACACAAAACGTGGTCACACTAATTCGTAAGGCAAACACAAATGTCCCTGACGGTCGGAAGAAACATTACCGAAAAACGGTGTCATCCGGTTAATTTGGGACGATTCCTAGCCACTGTTTTCATGTTTTCACATACCTACTACGGTATATTTTTTTTATACAACTTATATGGCAAACGAGCATGCAGTCCACCTGATGTTAAGTGGCTACTGCAGCCCATGGATATCCACATATAATTCAAAACAAGCTATTATGTTGTCTTGATCTCTATGTGGATACGTTGCCATACTATAGGATTTAGCTGTTATGCCTATGTGCCAGTAATTACAAGAACATACCATTACCATCTAACCGGAACACAGCAGCACAAGTACTGCTGTTTGGCGGCAGATAAAGGTAAGGCGGTGGTGCCCACTTCCTCGAGCTCGTTCACAGAAGCTCTACCACCAGTATCTCTACCAGTATAATGGTGAAATTATACCCTAAAACTGATATCAATTGCTATTTTTCCCACCTATCCGAGACTTACCATTTTTTGAACGAGCGAAGCGTGATCTCTTAATCAACTTGGGCAAATAAAGAAAGAAAGAAAGAAAACATTTTATTTAACAACCACACAGTAATAAAGGTAAATAAAAAACACAACAACAATAAAATCTAACCTAAGCTAAATCCAAATCGATGTTGTACGTGCGTATGTTTGTTTGTCCGAGGATAACTTTCGAAGCGATTATCCGATCATCGTGAAATTTGGTATATAGGTAGGTAGTGTTAGTTACAATTTTGGTGTGACTAAATAACCTCCCAAACTGGCGGGGTTGTTGAGATATTGGGGTTCAAGAGGGGTAAAAAAAATGAGACTATCCGGTCAAATGGCACGTCTAATAAAAGGTCTTTGTGAGTAAATTTCGACCCCGCTTTTATTTTTAGTTTAAACCTTGTAGTTTTGAAGTTATTAGCCATAATAAAAACTGAACTTTGACAAAATTCACACAAAACTTCCAGTGACCCCACAGTGCTGAAATTTGGTATGCGTGTAGCTTTAGTGACCCAAATATAGGTAAAAGTCTGAAATCCAGAATAACTGCAATTTGTACCCCAAAAAAGTTTAACCAAATAATATGAACTCCCGGTACCTGTAATTTGAATGAAACGTTAGGTCAAGTTAGTTGGTTAATTATTTCGGGGCACTATTTTGATAGTCAAAGATTACAAATAATATTTTTTTGTTTTAATCTGAGACTCGCGAGATCTCAGTTCGGGGCGAACCACTAGTTATGAATTGCTTGTTTGATACTTTTCTGGATCTCGACAACAACGCCATCTACAGAGTCCAACTATAGGTAAGAACTATCCTTATGTCACTAAACGTACAAACAAAATCATCAAAATCGGGCAAGCCGTTTAGGAGATGAAGTATAACGAACACACCGTAATCTATACTAATATTATAAAGAGGAAAGATTTGTTTGTTTGTATTGAATAGGCTACGAAACTACTGGACCGATTTAAAAAATTCTTTCACTGTTGGGAAGCTACACTATCCCCGGGTGACATAGGTTATTTTTTATCCAACTGCGCAGAAGGAGGGTAATGTTTTTGTTGAAAAACTACGCGTGCGAAGCTGCGGATTGGTCAGCTAGTTATATAAATAAAGATACGATACTAAGCGTTTTACCACGATCTCGTCTTATGAAATAAATATTGCTGGACATTTCACACAGCGCTATCTAGTCCCAAACTAAGCAGAGCTTGTACTATGGACACCAGGTAACTGATAGAATACTTATATACCTTTTTTTTATAAATACATACCTACTTATAATATATAGAGAAACAACCAGACCCGGAACAAATATCTGCAGATTATGCAAACATTTGTTCCGCGGCGGAAATCGAACCCGCTACCTCCTGCATCTCAGCTGGCTTTTCGCCCACTGCACCACGGAGCTCGTAGTCGTCGTTATGGTAAGCGATGATACAGTCTACAATGAAACACGCTTTCCTAGAAGAAACCCAATCGTAAACAGTTGCCGAAGCCTATGGGTGTTTCACCACATTCATAATTATCGCGTTGCCGAGTTGCTGACAAACGCCTTTGAAGTTTGAAGAACTCCGGGGACTATTGGTAATTATTTCGTGCTATTGGTGTATTTAAAAATAAGAATATCCTCGAACATCTTACTGGATGTGTTGACTCTTGATTGTTGATACCTTTTGGAATATTTTCACGGGTCTACGTTGCGTACCTTCCTTTCCTGTCTAACTTAAATTTAATTTCTTTGTGTATAACTTCAGGGTAAGTCTTTAGGTATTAGTTGCACTCTCTTCATCCAATCTTAGTCTTAAAAGTGCACCCCCGACCATATATTTCACATAACAAAATCCTCTCCAGCCAAAGGTTGTTTGGAAGAAATCGCTTCAAAGCGATAAGACCGCCTATTGTACTATTTGCTTTGTGTCTTCTATTTTGTCTGTAATTTTTGTTTTTAAGGTGTACAATAAAGTGTTTTCATTAATTCATTCGGAATAGTCTAACGAAGCCGAAGAGGTATTGAACAGAATCATGAAATCATAGATAGAAAGAAAGAAAGAAAAAACATTTATTTGTGCCGGTATAAAACATACACAGCACACAAGTAAGATACACACAATATAACAATATAATATACACAAAAACAGCAATACCCAACAAATGTGTGTCTCACAATTACTTATATATAAATGAGCGACGTCACAAAAAGGCGTCCAACTCAGCATTTGTTGTGCTTTTGGCACAACGCTGATCTTCCGTTGGAACCATTTAAAAGTAGGACGTCACGGATGACTTACCGCACAGTACCACAATTACAAAAAATATGAATATATAGATAAATATAAGTTGCCATACTAAGAAAAAATAACTAAATAAAAAGTATAAAAAAGTGGCTCAGGATATTAAGTTATAATAAGTAAATGAACAAAAATTTAGACGATTAGGGAGAACTAGATCGCGTAGAACTATCGCGATTACGCGTTGACCTCGTCCGAAAATACTGAAGTCAAACAGATCATAAACTACAAACATTAAAGCTGCAACTGACTGGTGTAATACATCATCACATATTATACATAGCTACTAAAGTTTAGATAACTGTGGGTGCTTGCAGTTATCGCGCGCACTGGCAGTCGTGATGCGCGCGTCTCCCGGCACCGCGGCCTGTGCCATACTCCTCCTCCTTCCTGCTTCCCTGGTACTCACCCAGGAGAATGGGTACCAGCCAGAGGATATCTACAACCCGGAAGACGTGATCGATGTGTGAGTGAAGTGGTTTTTTTAAGAGAATATTCTGTGGGTATTTTGGTCCAGGAAGTGTGGGTGTTATTTAGAACGTCTAGTCCAGTGATCGCTTGTGCAATTTTAACAGTGAAGATAAAATGTCTTGCGCCATCTCTGACAGACATTTTGTTATAATAAAAAATATTTTATAACTCTACCATAATTTCTAGTCTAAAGTGTCCACTTCGGGGATTTTCTCTATTTCTAGCAATAAAAGCTCACAAAAGCTCGTTAATTGTACATAACATCAATTACAAAACGACATACAAAGAAAAATGCAATAGAAGTGCTCAATGGGCGGTCCTATCGCGTTCAACCTCCTAAGGATGTCTGGAAGACATCACCGAAACCACCATTATTATCATTAGTTATGATTTTATAATAAATAAATATATATATTGCTGGACATTTCACACAGCCATGACATCTAGCCCCAAACTAAGCAGAGCTTGTATTAATTTTTTGTAAATACATTATTATAATATATAGAAAAACATCCAGACCCAGAACAAATATCTGTAGATCATGAAAACATTTGTTCCGCGGTGGGAATCGAACCCGCTACCTCCTGTGTCTCAGCCGGATATTCGCCCACTGCGCCACGAAGGTCGTCAATGAATGATCAGTAAAATTCCAATGTTCAGCCGACGTCGATCGACGTCCCCTACGTACGACCCCAAATTGATGTGATCGATTTTTTTTATTTTATACTGCCTGGTGATGGAACAAACTGATGTGATAGAGTTATATCGATTCATCATCGATCAAGCTTTGATAGACTCGAGCGAGCATCGATCGATGTTTTATCGACCAGTATCCGTCGCACTGTGGGACGTATTTCAAGCTTCCCGTTCATAGGATTTATGAAAATGATAATTGATTTTTTTACAGTTCTAAATATGCAGTTTTGTCAAAAACATGATTTTGATGAGATTTTTTTTAATAAAAACCGTTTAAATCTGAATTTGAACATTTAAAATGTAATATTACATTATTGTTGTGTATATATGAAAATGGAATATCTTTTCCTCTTCCTTTTAACATCTTTCGGTCTTGCACGGTAAGGCTAAAACTTTCAGGTATTGTTACCAGGTCTATAATAAAGCAATATAACCTTTGAACTTGACACAAATAAATGTTTTTTTCTTTCTTTCTTTCTTTCAAAAGTCCTTATGGGGTCGTTATCTATCAGGTGCCTGATAAAATATAGGGCAAAAAAGTTAAAACCAGATCTATTTTAGATGTATTTACCCCGTATGACAATATCGCACTATAGACATTTCTAATTAATTCATATCTTTTATACCGAACCGTCCAAGGTTATATTGCTTTATTATAGACCTAGTACCAATACCTGAAAGTTTCAGCCTTACCGTGCAAGACCGAAAGAAGTTATGAGGAAAAGAAATTCCATTTTCATACATTTCAAAGGTTCAAATTCAGATTTAAATGGTTTTTATGCAAAAAAAATCTCGAGACTTCCAGATTATTGAATGTTTTCATGTTTTTGACAAAACTGCATACTTAGAACTGTAAAAAAATCAATTATCATTTTCAAAAATCCTATGAACGGGAAACTTGAAATACGTCCCACAGTGCGACGAATACTGGTCGATAAAACATCGATCGATGCTCGCTCGAGTCTATCAAAGCTTGATCGATGATGAATCGATATAACTCTATCACATCAGTTTGTTCCATCACCAGGCAGTATAAAATAAAAAAAATCGATCACATCAATTTGGGGTCGTACGTAGAGGACGTCGATCGACGTCTGCTGAACATTGGAATTTTAGTGATCATTCATTGACGACCTTCGTGGCGCAGTGGGCGAATAGCCGGCTGAGACACAGGAGGTAGCGGGTTCCAGCCAAAGCTACCACACCAATTGATCGACGTGTGGTAACACCCTTACCCATATCATCTTTCACACAGTCAACTTTTAGGTTAGTATGTACAGTAATACCCCGCTTTACGCGACCCCGTTATGCGCGGTTTCACTGTAACGCGAATTTCAAATTTCGCGCTCAAATGCCTCGCATTACGCGAAAGAGTGCGTATAAACATAATGAAGTCATCAACTTCTCTATGGTCGCGGGAATCCCCGCTTCCTCAGAACATTCTGTATGAAGAATTGGGAATTCCCCGTCCTTCGACTTTGTTCTATGGGGATTCCCTCGTTCGTTTCGTTTGTTCCGTCGTTTGTTCGGCTGGCAATCGTGTTTTAAAATTTATTGGAGATACATACATAATTTAACGCCACGTCAAAAATGCCGCCTGTAAAGAAAAAAGAGCGTAAAAGCGTAACTTTGGAATTGAAGATGAAAGTGTTAAGAAGAATGGAAAATGGAGGCAAAGCAACAATTGTTGGGAGAGATTTTAGACTCTCAGAATCGACTGTGAGAACGATTTTCAAAAATCGGGAAAAAATTAAAGTCTCCAGCGAAAGTTCAACACCTATAAATGCAACAAAACTTTCTCGTTCGAGATCCTCTATCTTAGAAAGAATGGAGAAGTTATGGTCAGTCTGGGTCGAAGATTTAAATAAGAAGAACACACCGCTAAGTCAAGACCTCATATGCACAAAAGCAAAATCTTTGTATGAGATGCTGAAAACAGAAGAAGGAGAAGGGAGTTCCACTCCGACTTTTTCTGCCAGCAGAGGCTGGTTCCATCGGTTCAAGTAGCGTTCTAATCTTCACAATATCCATATAACAGGCGAGGCGGCCAGCGCGGACATTCAAGCTGCAGCTGAGTTTCCAGACAAGTTTCAAGAGTTCGTTGGACGAGAGAAAGTTCCTGCTTGTCTCATCTTCAATGTTGATGAGACCGGTCTTTACTGGAAAAAAATGCCATCTCGAACATTCATTTCTAAGGAAGAACGTCAAGCCAGTGGTTTCAAAGCTGCGAAAGATCGACTTACACTTCTGCTGGGTGGTAATGCCACTGGTGAGATAAGGTTTCAGTTTGAAAAACTGAAACCTCTACTAGTGTATCATTCAAAAACACCCCGTGCAATGCGAGGCACAGACAAGACAAGTCTACCAGTTGTGTGGCGATCAAACAAAAAGGCGTGGATTACACGGGAAATTTTTCAAGAATGGTATTCTAATAGTTTTTGCCCATCAGTCAAATCCTACTGTGACAGAAATGGGCTTGAACCTAAAGTTATATTACTCTTAGACAACGCCCCAGGACATCCAACCTCACTTGATACGCCCAGAGACTTAAGTGTATGTGAAGTTCCTTCCACCAAACACTACGTCAATATTACAACCTATGGACCAGGGAGCAAACTTTAAAGCTTATTACCATCGCCGCACTTTTAGCCAACTAATTCATGAAACTGACGGGGTAGGAAGACAGTCTATGCGAGAGTGGTGGAAGTCATACAACATTATGAAGGCTATTCACATCATAGAAGAGGCTTAGCAGGAAGTTAAAAAGAGTTGTATGAACGGGGTGTGGCGTAATCTTTGGCCAGATGTGGTGGAAGCATCTAGAACAATTGTCCAGATGCAGAGACAAGTGCTTGAAGATATTGCTGCAATGATTGAGGGGTCTGAACTTGGAGATGTCGCGGTAGAAGATCTCGTAGAACTTGTAGCAACGCACGACGATCCTCTCAGCAATGAAGATCTGATCGAGTTACAGAATAATCCTAGCTACGATGAGGAAGAACAAGTAGAAGAGAAAGTTTTATCTTCAAGGGGAATACAAAATTTTCTTTCAAAAATTTATTCAGGTTTGGACATATTGCAGAGTATAGACAATAATGATGACCGTGTCTTCACCGTGTGTCAAACAATTAAAACAGTGTTGAGTGTTATGAACGTATTTTACAAGAACGTAAAAAAAACGCTACCCAAAAGACAATAGATGTATATTTCCGTAAAAAATAATTAATAGTATGTATTGCATAAAGTGTTCTTAGAATTAAAGTGATTGATTAAAATGATTCATATTTTTTTGTATTAAATTTTGACTGTTTAATCATAAGCCTCGATATACGCGAATTTCAGTTAACGCGATATTTTCCGGAACGTATCCCTCGCGTAAAGCGGGGTATTACTGTATAAGTAGGTATATTATTTATATTTTGTATAATATATTATGTTTATCTATAATGTAGGTATAGTATAAAGGTGTTTTTTTAATGATTAAGTGTTGTATTTATTATAGTACATATTTGTACATTATTATAGCACTATAATCAAATATCTCTATCTTCAAAGGTTTGCTGGAAGAAAACTGATAGGGGGATAGGGGGGAGGGGTAGAAGGAGGGGGGGGGGGTAGAAGAGAGGGGGAGTTGGGAATAGGGAATGCAATCCCGACTCGAGATTGCAAATTCGAGATCCCGCGGGATTGATATTTCTAATCCCGGATTCCCGGATCCCGGAATTTTCGGGATCTCGTCTATTTTAAAAAAAATGTTAAATTCGGATGACTGAAAAAACTAATAACTGCTTGTTTGTGATAGTGAGGTTAACTAAAATAACATATTACTCGAAAGAAAATATAAATCTTTATTCTTTAATCTTACCAACTAAATAATTAGCGTCACCTGTCGCTAATATTCGGAAATATGTAGTCGGAATAGTTTTCTAACGCTGTTTGGCGTTCCTGCCGCTCGCGGCCGTCAGTCAGCGCGCCGCTTGCGCCCCGAGTGGACGTGTGTAGCGTCGCTGAACACTGCCGCCCAATCCCGTCAATCTCGAACGGGATCTCGTCATATGATGCGTCGGGATTGATCCCGAAAAATTACACGAGATCTCGCGAGATCGGGATTGCATTCCCTAGTTGGGATGTTGGGGCTAGACAACGCTGCGCTGTGTGAAATGTCCAGCATTATTTATTTATTTATCTACATACATATCTACCACTCTTCTTGTCGCATGATTTTCTTACCTCCGTATAACATCCTAGTCTATGCTATCATCATCATTATCAGACTATGTAGGTAAGTAGCTGCTGTAACGTCCACTACTGAACATAGACCTCCTCCATAGATTCCCCTTGTACAATTATAAAAAAGCGGCCAAGTGCGAGTCGGACTCACCCATGAAGGGGAACCCTTCATGTTTTTTTTTATTTTTGTGTGAAAATTTTAATGCGGTTCACAGAATACATCTACTTACCAAGTTTCAACAGTATAGCTCTTATAGTTTCGGAAAAAAATGGCTGTGACATACGGACGGACAGACAGTCAGACATGACGAATCCGGTTCCGTACGGGTTCCGTTTTTTGGCATTTGGCTACGGAACCCTAAAAATGCGTTCAATAGGTAAGTCCCTTATAAAAAAAACTTGGAAACACCTTGTGATAATCTGTGGTCGAATAAGTACTTTTTTTTATTTTTTTATACATTTGCGCTTTGCTTGCGGCTTGCGTTTGACCATGATCTCGCCTGATCGTAAGCGATGATGCAGTCTACAATGGTACACGCTTGCCTATTCAGAAGAAACCTATTCAGTCGCGACTTAAAGATACCCAGGCTGTAGCTATCTGGAAACACAGACTCTGGCAAGGCGTTCCACTCTTTGGCGGTGCACATAATAAATAAAGGTCGAAGAGAACCGCTACTAAAGAACGGCTGGAGGGTATTTCCGGCAACACGTACTATCAGCTGCAAATACCTACATAATTAAACATACGAGTGTTTTATGTATAAAATCAATCAGAAAAATCAGTGTATGCAGGTCATTGACTGCATCGTACAATGCACTACTTATGAAGTAAATCACTTGTGTTATAAATAGGGCGTTACCATACAAACTGCTGTTAATTCTGTGGTTTATTCAATACTAACTGTGCTTGCAACTGTGGTTTTCCAGTTGCTAGTATTGTATCTGTGCTGATCACAGAGATCCCTTTGAAAGCGGTTCTCGGAACGCGCGGACGAGATAATTGATTTGATGGTCGTGCTTGAGTATGTTATTAGAATAACATACGGTGTTGATATATGGATCTTAATTATAGAATATCGCCTAGTTTACCTACTCCGGATGACTAGGGATCAAGTTCATATTATAATCGTGATTGAACACAAGTAAAAATTTAAAAAACCCTTGACACAAAAAACCCGTTAAAAATTTCCATTTTTCAGCTGAGATCCTTTCACCATAAAGGAAGTGCTGCTGATCTTCGGATCAGTTGACCTGATCATCACACATAGCTAAGAACCAATAAAAAACGAACTTTAGACCACATGACTGAAGTAAAACTTCTTTAGCTCCATGTATATGTATTACTCGTGCGCGATAACTTGGGACCTGCTAGGAATGCGACTCCCCGACCGCTTCCCCTGCACTTCCCCGATGGCGCCCGTATTGTACCGTTCGCATCACTATTTTTTACTAGGGTATTTAGTCTCGTACTGGCCTACGTCACGTAACGACGCGCTCTGGAATTCTTTTAGTTTTCGTTTGTGTTATTGTTTTGTTGTTGTAGTCTTTGTTGTTATAGTTTGTGTCATTGTTTTGTTGTTGTAGTTTTTGTTGTTATAGTTCTTGTTAAGTGTTTTTGTTATCATTATGAAGGGTAAATCTTTGCATAGCGGAGAAAGAAACCTCGTGCTAAAAGTGTTAGAGTTTTTTGAAAACGAAAAACGGAACAAACAGTTTTGTTTACCTGTTGACCAGGCAGTAAAACGAACATGACGAAGATAGTGACGAATATGAGATAATGTAAATAATAGATAAAATAAATGTATAAACTTAAACATTGTATTTTTATTTTATTCAAATAGTGTAAAAAAGATTAGATAAAAAGCAGCGTCCTCCCTGAGTAACATAATAAATTAGGTTAAAAAAAACAAAGACGAAGCCGCGGGTGGCTGCTTATAACAAGCAGCCGCCCGCAGCTTCGTCTTTGTTTTTTTTGTTCGCTTTTTTGCGGGCGGTACAAACACGCCAATATGACGTCACCGCGCTCAGGTCCCAACTTATCGCGCACATATGACGTCACCGCGCTCAGGTCCCAACTTATCGCGCACGGGTTAATATGTGTATAATATGTTCATATATATTTGCAGTTTGTATAATTTAGGCAAACTTGGGATAGGAGATATGTGACAAATCAACTGGTTACGAGAGAAAGTATACGTGTGCTCGCATCTCTCTCTCTTGCCCCCACAGTACCTAATATACGAAACGTAACTCTCTCTCTTTCTATCTTCGCTAACTTATATCTCCATCTCAACTTTCGTTCGCACTTTTCGTAACGCATTCACCAGCTTACTCCCCAAGTCAAGCGTGCGTAAAGAAGTTTTACTTCAAAAACCAACATTAATGAATCTCCTCCATTTTTTAAGTTGATTAAAAATATGGTCATACAAGTTTAGCTAGGATCACAGAGGGATCATTGAAATGTAGGTAATTCTATAATTTTCATGTAAGAATTTTCTGTGTTTATTAACAAAAATTATGAATCCCTGTCTGGTCAGAAATAAACGTTTTTATTGGAACGAAGTTCCTTATCGCGCGTTGCGAAAGGGGGCTAGACGGAAAAAATTAAGACCAAAAGTTGTAACGACACTTTTTGCTATAGTTGTAAGCCGTGCGGCGTGCGCGTGTTTCTCTGTCTGTCTCTCTCTCTCTCTCTCTCTCTCTCTCTCTCATAAAAAGCATGCTAGTTATTTTCGTTTCGTCTTTCTATTTCACATTGAACAGTGTGGTGTCGCGACGATTATTTTTGTTGAGTGTATACAGGTTTTTATTTTTTATCATCATCATCATCATATCAGCTGTAGGACATCCACTGCTGGATAAAGGCCTCCCTCATTGATCTTCAGGAACTGCGGTTGGAAGCGGCCTGCATCCAACGCCGACTGGCGGTTCTTACCAAGTCGTCTGCCCATCTTGTAGGTGGACGTCCTACGCTGCGCTTGCCGGTCCGTGGCCTCCATTCGAGAACTTTCCGGCCCCATCGGCCATCTGTTCTGCGCGCTATATGGCCTGCCCATTGCCACTTCAACGTGCTAATCCGTCGGGCTATGTCGGCGACTTGAGTTCTCCTACGTATACGTCTACGTTTTCCTACTTTTTATTTTTATATTTGTTAATAATAAAAAAAGTATTATTATAACTTAAAAAAAATAACATTTTATTACAATTCCTTCACTAATTAATCGAAAGGAACTTCGTTCCATCCGGGTGTCCCTTGACACCTCTCAAGTTTTTGGAACGAGGTTCCTTATTTTTTATTATTATAATCCCAGATTAAATTGATATTAGTGAATGACAGTCAAATGTACACCACGAGGCAATGAAGTACCTAGGTCATTAAATATGATAAGATGTTATGACTCATCTTTCTAAAATGCCAGGTACTTGCCTAGCATCTGTCTGTAGTAAGAATTTATAGATAACAAGTTATTTGCTGAATGGAGCTGAGCTGATAACTGCAAGTCTTATCAGAGACAATATATGTACTTACTTACCTATCGATGTAAGCGAACATCTTTACAAACATCACACTAATATTATAAACGCGAAAGTTTGGATGTCTATTTGTTTGTTTGTTACTCAATCACGCCGTAACGGCTGAACCGATTTCGATGAACTTTGGTATATACGTAGATTATAACCTGGATCACCACATATGCTACCATTTATTCAATAAATCAGTTCCCATGGGATAAAAAATGGGATGTCAAAGTTTATATATGTATTTTGCACCCCAGAACAATGCGGTCGAAGCCGCTGGCAACAACTAGTCTAGAATAAATATGAATTTATACATTGGAAAGTCAAAAGTCGAAATTTGCATTAAGTTCTTTCCAGCTTCTAATGGAAAGTTAGCGAATACCAAGAGTTGGCCTACGAACACCCAGCAGTAGTGATTATATTGCTATGGATGATGATGAGAGAGATAAAATACCTACCCTAGTGTACATTTAACGTATCAATAAGGAATAAAAATAAATACAATACAATACTACTTTTTGAACACGACTTTTAATTAACGCTTTCAAATTCAATAAAATAGTGTACAAGACCAATACGTTAAACCCAGCCCCGGATCTAGGGGGGAGGGGGGGGGGGGGGGACCGGGGCTCTTGCTCCGGGCGGCCATTACGGGGGGCGCCAAATTCAAGGTCAAAAACAAAAACTTGTTTCACAAAGCGGTTACCAATCATTCAGCGCACGCATATGCATATGCAGTGTACTTTTGATTAATTTGATTTGAACTCCCAAAATCCCCCCTCTGGTTAAGCCCGATATCGGTTGTAAATAATATACACGGTGTCCTTTAAATCACTGTTTTCCCAGAACAAACGTAGTTCAGACCATGGTCTAGTAACAACTGTTTATAACATCAAATTAGAAAAAAAACTAAATCGGTCTTTGTAAAATATAAAAAGTTGCGAACTTAAAACGTCTATTTTAACGTTACGCCCTACAACATAGTCAGCGCGCTGACCAGTAGCACTAGCTAACTAAGGAGTAGGTGATACGCTACGGCTAGCGTACCCATGAACTTTATGTCACGGTAAGTTTTTGAACAAAGTTGGACTTATTTGAGAAGGTCTAGATTTTGTTTTTTATTTTCTTATATGATGCTATAAACTGTTAGTAGACCATGGTCTGAGCAACGTTTGTTCTGGGAAAACAGTGATTTAAAGGACACTGTGTGTAATCGAGTAATCAAACTTTGACAGAAAGTAAACCGTGCGTGTCTCATACTCGTATTAATATACGAGTACCCTCACCCCTCGCCCGTTTCTCAAACGCTGCAGGAGAGAGAGCGCCAGATCATGTTTCTGCTCCGTTTCGGAAATACATGAAATATATAAATAAAAATTAAACATACAGATAAACTCGCATAAATAAAAACAAATAAATAAGTTACACAAACAGGACTTTCAGTTGTTAATCATTCCATTTCGTTCATTCTCATTCCGATTCGTAATGCATGGCACCCATACGTACCTACCAAATGTGAATTCATGTCCATTTTCTCTATTGAGAAGACTCTCCTGATTTCTTCTTTCCCAGCACGGACATGCGCAACGCCTGTCCGACCGAGCGACTCCTGCGCACGCGCGAGCTGTGCCATGTCGACGGAGCTGATATGCAGTGCCTGCGTCTGCACTGCTGTGACACTCACGTCTTCATCGCTGGCAGGTTAGTGGTACAACAATAAAGATGATTATTTCAATCAAGAGTAGGAAGAGCAAAGGGTCTGGATAAAATATTTATGGAGTAGATATCTTTATTACAGCCTTGTTAACTACCGTACTAAATAAACCTTCCAAATATTAGGCCAGGTCATATAGAATACTTCACTACTTCATTGCATAAAAATGCTTACACAAACGATTCGCTTCAACTTTAATTGCTAGTAAGTAAGTAAAGATAGAACGCGGTTCCAGAGTTCAAGACCACTATAATCTTTGCTTCTTCAAATTCAGAGTAACCTTAGCATCAAGAGAGGTAAGGTAGTGGATTAATTCCAATTAAATGATTTTCAGGTGTATCCCAAAGACAGTAGACCCCTGTGGCCTCAAACTATGCGAGCAAGCGTGTGAAGTACGCGACCAGAAGATCTGGTGCACGTGCCACAGTGGCTTCCAGTTCCATCTTGACAATTACCAGAGGAAGAGGCAGCCTTATTGTATTGGTAAGATATTCCTTAGTCATAGTCATAATTCTTTACCTTAACCAGATAATTTATGCCCGGTAAATGATACGTCGGACACCTTTAGGTGACCTAAGTACAAACTCTGCCGCCATAACTGTGACTGAAATCAAGCTCAAACCACTCTTTCAAGCTCACCACAGCTAAACCAACCGTAGTGGCAGTAGCTGAAGCCCTCTCTCTCTCTCTCTCTCTTCTCGGTCTCCATGTCTTGTTTGAAATACACCAGTGAAATGTTATTACCTAAGTGTGATAGTTAGTAGTGATAGTTTTAATGGTTTAAAATAGTAGGAATTTAATTTTGTTATGCATGTGTTTAATATTAATATGATTTGATTTGAATTCAGCTATAGTTGTGTTTGTCTTATTATGGCTACCCTTTATCAAGAAGTACGTGAGGTAATATAAACTGGACTCAGCGGAAGACCAGCGCTGCGGCATATTAACATACCGTAGCATCATGCTGAGCTGAGTACCTATTCATCTCCACACAGAGCTTTTAAGTTTGTTAGCGCTTAGGTTAGATTTTGATGTTGTTGTGTTTTATTTTCCTTTATTACTGTGTGGTTGTTGAATAAAATATTTTCTCTCCTTTTTTTCCGCTGCGGATTCTGTTAATTCCAAGCAGAGACACTATTGATTCCAAATTTCCAAAAAGGCCACGTTTAACGTTTCTTTTAACTTACAGACATGGATGAATGTGCGACCAACAACGGCGGTTGTGAGCAGCGCTGTGTGAACGATCCTGGTGGCTACCACTGCGAGTGCGACCCGCCTATGTACATCACAGCTGATGGCAAGCACTGCGAGCGACGGGTGCCAGTACCTCTACCTATAGCTATACCGGTAAAAACCATTTAAGTATTTGCCCCTTTGGAGGATCCCGTTCCCAATCGACAATTCTCCACTGCAGCACCGGATTTAAGGAGGGGAAAACCGGGTCACCTGCCCCAGGCGGCAATTTGAGAGAGCTCCAAATAATTCAATAAAAATATGTTTGGAAAAACTTTCAAAAAACGCTTGGCATCCTAGCTGTTAATTTGATTTGGAAAGCTTCAAACTTTACCCCCCCCCCCCCCCCCCCCCCCTTCTTAAACGATGGAGAGGTTGCGCCACATCAAGTTTCTGCCCTAGATAGGAAAAATTCTAGATCTGGGGCTGCTCCACTGATAGATTAAGATCCCCAGTAGTCGTAGCACAAGCCTCATCCAAGATTTAACCATCCTCATCCAAATCTTATCAATGATTTTTTTTTCATATCATAAATTCTTTATTTGAAACATAAGCAATGGTACAAATGATGTGAAAAACGTTGATATTTACAGAGGTATTAAACTGTGTCGCAGACATCAACGCCCTCCTCCAGGAAATATTACAGTAGGTCCAAATCAAGGTGCATTAGTTATACATACAAAATGTACGTGTATGTATATATTAATTAGTCTGTGCTTGTAAGTGTGAGTTCGTGTGGGTGTGTGTGTGTGTGTGTGCGTGTGCGTGCGTGATGCACGAGGGTGTATTTGGGGGTGCGTGTCTGTGTGTGTATGTATGTATGCTGTATGAATCCGCGTGTGCCAGGCTACTTAGAGACAACCGTTAAACCGTAAAAGATTAAACGTTATACCACGATTAGGAGTTTCGAAATGCGGACCTTAGCTACCCCAGTAGAACTATTCGTCACCTGGAATATTTATGTACTTATTAACCAAGCCATGATCACACTTCAATCTGCTTCCTAGGAACCACTGCCACTGATCAGAGCTTCATCTCGCTGCTACGCTCCATGCGATACTGTCACCTGGCTGTCTAGAAAAGTGAAGCAACTGAGCGACCAGCTGCACACCACTCAGACGGCGCTCAAGAAACTTATGGAAACCTCTATGATGAAGGCAGATGGTGAGACCACCGATTTATTGTAATAACCTGTAGGTATACTAGGTACTGTGCTCCATGAAACACTGTAACTTTACTTTTAAAGAAACTGATGAAAAGACTGTGATATAGGGTGATACCTTCTCGTAATGCTACTATTAGGTATTAGCTATAACTATCCAACCATAATATTATTATTTTTTATCTAACCTACCTACATTTTCCCACTGCTGGGCAAAGGCCTACCCCAACTTCTTCCACCTATCGCGATCCTTGGCAGATTCCCACCATTCCTTCTCCAAATCGCTGATGTCGTCGCGCCAACGCTTTCGCGGCCGACCCCGACGTCGCTGTCCATCCTCCGTTACCTAAGGTGCCCGGCCCAATCCCACTTGAGCTTCGCGGTTTTGTCTCCCACATCGGCAATGCCAGTTAAAGAACGAAGCGTGGTATTCCTCACCTGATCGGTTCTCCGGAATCCTAGGACGCTGCGTTCCATTGCCCTTTCGCAAATCTTGAGCTTGGACTTCTGCAGCTCGGTCAATGACTATGTTTGCGCACCGTAGGTTAATATAGCCAAACTAAATTGAATGAAATTAGTAAAATCTAGTTTGGGACCAGAAATAAGGATCATGGTTTTTTTCAGTGTTTTTTTTATTTTGGCTGAAGCTAATGTAACCTGGTTATGATTTAATTTCGCAGGTGCTGAATTTGCTGATGGAACGTACACAAACAGAGTGCTCGATGCTACAGCACCGTTAGAAGGAGGTTACTGCCGGTGTGAACGTGGACCAAGAGTGAGTACCTGCATAACATTGTTGAATACTTGAAAAACACGTAATTTTGTAGTCATCTAGTGATCAATTACACCGTTGACTCATTAGCCTAGTCAACTATCGTTAACTAGACTATCGAGACTACGTTAAAAGACCAAAAAAATTTCTCAATGTAAAAATTTTTTGTCCAAACTTTCGTACAAAGGCTTGGGAACATTTCCAATAATGCTTAACGGAGTAGGTACCACTACTAGAATTGTCTCCAAGAAGAGAGACGGCGCCGGTTTGTCAGGGTCAATTTCCATCATCAGGAAGGACATAACTCCCCGATGATGATCATTATGAAACACCAACACGATTGCCTACCACCGACGCATATTTGAAACTCAACAACGCCTCCCCACCGATATGCATGATGCTAACTTTCTGTGCTATTACAGGGTCCAGCAGGCCCATCGGGTATGGAAGGACCAAAGGGTGACTCAGGGCCCAGGGGCCCACGTGGCGCGAGAGGACCGAAGGGCTCCCTTGACCTGATGCTCCTCATGATAGCTGATATCCGGCATGACATACAGAATATCGAGTCCAGGGTTTATAAGGAAGGGGAGAAGTGAGTTGCTTTAAGCTGTTTGATGGTAAAATAATGATGAAGTTCCTTTTTTTTGCTAAATGATAAATCTTGAAACATTATACCTTATAAATATCATTCAATTTACGAACTTGCACTGTTGAGAGCTGATGAAAATCAACAGATCTCGGAAACGGCTAAATCGATTTTCACCAAATTTAAATAAAAAGCATTGCAGAAAGATTTTTATAAAAAAAAACGTCCAACATACCTCAGTGTCTTAAGACGAAAGTCTTCAATCAGTGTGTATTACCAGTGATGACATATGGAACCGAGACGTGGTCCTTCACTTTTGGCCTTATGAATAAGCTCAGAGTCGCTCAACGAGCTATGGAGAGGGCTATGCTCGGGGTTTCTCTACGGGATCGAATCAGAAATGAGGAGATACGTAGGAGAACTCAAGTCACCGACATAGCCCGACGGATTAGCACGTTGAAGTGGCAATGGGCAGGCCATATAGCGCGCAGAATAGATGGCCGATGGGGCCGGAAGGTTCTCGAGTGGAGGCCACGGACCGGCAAGCGCAGCGTAGGTCGTTCACCTACAAGATGGCCAGACGACTTGGTAAGAACCGCAGGTCGGCGTTGGATGCAGGCCGCTTCCAACCGCAGTTCCTGGAGATCAATGAGGGAGGCCTTTGTCCAGCAGTGGACGTCCTACGGCTGGTATGATGATGATGATAATAAAAAAATCCGCTTTAAAATCAGAGCATCCGCCTTAGAGATACGATGGCCACAGATAGAGAGATTTACTAACTTATCCTCCCAGTCGGATAAATATAACCATTTTTATAACCGCTTTTCGGTAAATTACAGCGACTTTGGTTAAAACCCGTAGTTAACGTTTAGTTTACAACTATACCTACTATGCCTCCTCTATATTACGCTTATTTGTTATTCCTGGATGCTTTGTATCTAATACAAAATTCAGTCCAAGGCTAACAAGGCTTCAGTCAACAGATCATGGTCCCCTTGAAAATGATATTGGCAAAATCGGATCGAAATCGGACAGCAAGTCTGACACATTGCTATCCAACAGCATCCAAGGGATTAGGTGTTTACCTAGTCAGGTCATAAGTATTGTCACACAGTAAAAACTTTTCTTTTACAATGCTATAAACTTTTTTGTTGCCACAAAAAAGTTTATAGAATTCGAATTTCGAATTGTTCATGAAAATAAAAATGTATACATTTTAGAATTTTACTCATTTTTAAATATGGAGTGGACGCTTAAAGAAGACCGTGTTGCAGTTATTGCGTTGCATCGTTGCGGTTACGCGCCAATTCAAATTTTTGACATACTGAAAAATTTGAATATAACCAAAAGATTCGTTTATCACACCATCAAACGATACAATGAAGACTCTAGTGTAGATGACAGGTCAAGAAGTGGTCGCTTTCGGTCTGTTAGTACTCCAGCAGTGATAAAAGCTGTGAAGGCGCGAATTCAAAGAAATCCCAAACGTAAGCAGAAACTGTTGGCCCTTCAGATAGGGTTAAGCAGAACCACGGTGAAAAGGGTGTTAAATGAAGACTTAGGGCTTCGGGCATATCGAAGAAAAACAGGACATCGTTTGAATGCTCGTCTAATGGACCTGAGACTGAAGAGATGCCCCGCTTTGTTGAAGCGGTACGCGGGAAAAAAATATCGCGAAATTCTTTTTTCGGATGAAAAAATTTTTACCGTAGAAGAGAGCTACAACAAACAAAATGATAAGGTGTACGCACACAGTAGTGAAGAAGCGAGCAACCGTATTCCGCGTGTCCAACGAGGTCATTTTCCATCCTCGCTCATGGTATGGTTGGGAGTTTCTTATTGGGGCTTAACAGAGGTACATTTTTGTGAGAAAGGTGTAAAAACGAATGCAGTTGTGTATCAAAATACAGTCCTGACGAACCTTGTGGAACCTGTTTCTCATACCATGTTCAATAACAGGCACTGGGTATTCCAACAAGATTCGGCGCCAGCTCATAGAGCGAAGAGCACACAAGACTGGCTGGCGGCGCGTGAAATCGACTTCATCCGGCACGAAGACTGGCCCTCCTCCAGTCCAGATTTGAATCCGTTAGATTACAAGATATGGCAATACTTGGAGGAAAAGGCGTGCTCAAAGCCTCATCCCAATTTGGAGTCACTCAAGACATCCTTGATTAAGGCAGTCGCCGATATTGACATGGACCTCGTTCGTGCTGCGATAGACGACTGGCTGCGCAGATTGAAGGCCTGTATTCAAAATCACGGAGGTCATTTTGAATAAACTTTAGTGTCATAAGAATCTATGTTTTGTTAAGTTCATTTTGGTATATAAATGGTTACATAATGAATAAACTTGTTTCAATTATTTTATATTAAACATGTGACAGAATTTATGACCTGACTAGGTAGAATCCTTTATTATATCATAAGAATTTACAATTCACTTACTGAGATAAACTTATAAAATTTATTAATGCCACAAAGCATAGTGATACAAACTAATAATATTAAATTTAAGACAATATAAACAAAAACTTACGAAAACCACAATAAATTAAGGGGGTAGTTGCACTGTAAGCGGTGCAGGCGCTTATCGTTGAGCGCGAAACAAAGAACGTTGACTAAGGCACGAGACTCAGTGATAGGCGGTAGCGATTTTATGAGCGGTTCTAGTAATTTATAAAAAAATAGATTTGTAAACAATTATATGAGTAAAATAACAGAGGCTATGAAAAGTTCTTCAGAATATGTTCCTTTAACAGTTTCTCAAAAATATTAAAATATTTTATTTCTATGATGTCTTTCGGTAATTTGTTGTACATTTGTGCCCCTTCAAACACTATATTTCTTTTTCCATAATTTGTTCTAGGTTTTCCTAACCAAATATTGTTTATTAAAACGGGTATTTATCGCGTATGTACCTTTTTTATTTGTTATCCCGACGTTTCGGCTGTGTTGTCATGGTCTCGGGCTGACTGTTGCAACACAGCCGAAACGTCGGGATAACAAATAAAAAAGGTACATACGCGATAAATACCCGTTTTAATCAATAATTATGTACAGTGATCGCGAAAGTTTGAAAAATACAAATATTGTTTGCTTGTCTCGTAATTATTTTTTGTACATTAATATTTCTTGTGAATGTTATTTGTGTATGTATGTCCTGAGTTAGAATTTTTCTTATTAGAATGCATGTGTTATACTTATATATTTGAGACTGATTCATTTAGTCTCTAAAAACAATCATAGGTACAACAAAAATAAAAAAAAGCATTTATTAATACATCCACACATTTTAAAGCGACTAGGTCTAGACATTATCATGTAAGTTACAATATAGTGGGTAGGTAGACCTACAGTCTAGTCTAGTATATTAATTCTTCGTCATCATCATCATCTAACAGTTCACTTCTGGACGTAGGTCTCTACCAGGGCGCGCCATTGACCCCAATCCTCAGCCCTTCTCATCCAGCCCTCTCACAGCGCGCAAATCGTCACTCCATCTAGCCGGAGGGCGTCCTACACTTCGCTTGCCTAGAAGTGGTCTCCACTTCAGAACACGTTTACCCCAACGGTTATCGGTTCTGCGGCAGATGCCACTTAAGCTTGCTGACCCTCTGTGCTATGTCGAAGATCTTGGTTCTTCGTGCTAGTAATAAATTCATGAATATTTCAGGCCAGAGAGATTCAACCTTCAAAAAGCATGGAGGCGTCATCGTAAACAAGAGGCGTTGGACCAGGACAGCAGAACCGAACAGGAGTTAGAAGCATACACCGCGCCGCCTATAGAGACTCCACTGGAAATCTCTCCTAACGGTATGGTACTATTTTTAATTGTCACTGCAACTTCTAGTTTCCATTAACTGGTCTATAAAAATCTATAAAATTATTAAAGGTCTATTTGTAACTTGAAGAGAACTGATTCTTGTAAGCTCCATTTCCAGACATAAAAAATTCTTACCCTACCTTCACTTTACATCTACGAATCGGCTTTACATGTTAGAAACAATATCACAAACTACGGAACCTTGAACAACAACAGGAATAAAGGCCACCTTCGAGCAATAACGTCTAAGACAGCTTTGTTTAAAAAGAGTGTGTTTTGTATGGGAGTAAAGATACACAGTGTTTTTTTTAACTGGGACAGTACGGCAGCACCCATAACCAGAGGAGATACAGGTGCAGTTTCTTTTAAAACATCAGCTCGTTTTCGAAGAAAAACATCTTGGCATTAAATTTTTTTTGGTCAAGCGTGAGTAGCGCCTTAAAATGAATCAAGTTGGTAATTTTTTTTAAGCTGATCGATGCAGTCCTATGTAAGGATCATTTTGTTGTATCGGATGAAAAAAATCTGAGCAGCGGAAGTTAAGTCAAATTTGATAAAATGTATTCTCATACAACAGGACAAAGCAAAATTACTCCAACAAACATTTTATTAGTGTAATTGCACATTATACAATTATTAATACTGTAGTGATTAAGAAGTTTAGGAACTCCATGCTCTCATGAGCAATTCAAAAACATTTCGTATTTCAGAACAATTTTGAATTTAGAACATGGTTCTTGCACCTGTCGGCCATTTATATCAGTCATTGCATCATCTTATTTGTCCTATCATGGCATTGTCAAATACGCAAAAAGTAGACTTAATTGAAGCATACACATACACGTATAATAGTTGATCACTGGCCGTTCACACTGGCGCCGAGAACTCGCTCTCCACTATTTTGTCGCAGCGATTACAACACTCGAACAGCGATACGCGCTCAGCGATGCTCGCTTAGCGGTCAGAACACACGCCGTGCGTTCAGCGAGTGGTGCAAGTATCGCCCGCCGCACTCGCTCATTCGCTTTTTAAAGCTATAGCTATAGCCCAGGGCGACAACTATAGGAAACACACACTCGCTTCTCACTGCTCGCCAACTCGTTTCTAGTTTTTAGCTCTACTCGCTTTTCGCTCAGCGCCGGCGGTGAGACAAGTGCCTTAATGACGTTTCAAATAAGTGAAAATCACGAATATTTAGATGTTTATGTATAAAAGTGTGCAATTTTATAGATTTTTCGGGAATAAATCGTAACTAATTTGACACGCATATAGTTAGACATTTGTACATACAGTTCAGTTATCTAGTGAATGTCAAATGATAGTTTGTATAGGAATCAAACCGCCTTTACCGAATGTGGCTGAAGTTTTTTACCACTTATCCAGGTGAATCCGGCATGATACACCGCGAATCCACAACAGACTCCAGCGAATGGTCTACCAGTCGGTCACGAGGAGACTCCAACACTCTGTCTCCAGGACTCCTCAACGCAGCAGAGGTGCTGGAGAAACTGAGGCAATACCATCTGTTGAACACCACAGTCGATGAAGACGAAGACAACGATTATGATTATAGTTTTAACTGATATTTTTGTTTTATCTACTTCCAAATTCATTTATTTTGTATCATTATACATGGTGTACAATATTTAATTCCTGGCACAAAAAGAGGGGTGTTATGTTTGACACCTATGTACATATGTCTGTGGCATCGTAAGGGGTGTTATGCTTAACCCCTATGTATGTCTGTAGCATCGTAGGGGGTGTAACGTTTGACCCATATGTATGTCTGTGGCATCGTAGGGGGTGTTATGTTTAACCCCTATGAATGTCTATGGCATCGTAGGGGGTGCTATGTTTGACCCCTATGTATGTATGTGGCATCGTAGGGGGTGTTATGTTTAACCCCTATGAATGTCTATGGCATCGTAGGGGGTGTTATGTTTGTCCCCTATGTATGTTTGTGGCATCGTAGAGGGTGTTATAAATTTGACCTCTATGTATGTCTGTGGTGCGACATCGTAGTTCCCTAACAGATGGACCAATTTGGACGCGGTATTATTATTAGAAAGCTTAGAAAGAAAGATTAGGTATTATTATTAGTTTAGCTAGGGTGCTTTTTAGCCATGTCAATTTTAACCCTCAACGCAAAAAGAGGAAGTTGGTGTGTTCCGTATCGGAATTGATTAGTAATAGCTCACACAATTTGGAGGGTACATCAATCCTCATTTTTCTTGATATACCTACCCTCATTGGCTGAGCGAAGTGACATACCAAGGTTACTGTCAACGCGTTCCTACGGGTCGACCAGTCCTCAAGCGCCACTCTCAGGGCAAGCACCTACCAAATATCAAATAGTGTACAGCGCCGTCCGGTAGCCAAGTGGTAGTTTTCGCACGTGTTACATCCCTCAAGAAGACGACATACATCTACCATCAACCACAGCAGCCTATGGCTAGAGGAATTGCGGAATTCGTATAGGCATGCTGAACGCAAGACGGAGTAAACAAAGTTTAGTCGCTCTCGCATCGGCTTTTATTGAATTTCCGTACACGGTGTTTTTTAAATATTGTATAAATTGACTTGTTTACATACTTATCAAGCAAAAGCCAAGAGACAAAATTATTTAAATTCACAAGGATCACTTTGAAACGGCAATTTTACTGTCTGTTCTCTACTCTACTCATTAGATCTTGAACGAAATAAGAACATTCGTATTTTACGAAGTTTGTCAAAAACAGAATCTACTCCACTCTGACTGACACACTAAACAAATTTAATACCAACGCCATCTAGTTGAAGGCAGCGAAAGGAATAACTATTTCTTTACCTTACGGTTTTACTACCTAAAGGGGAATATTATAAATGAAACCACCAAATTCCGTAGATAGATATACTTTGAATACTTAAATTATTGTAACACTCGCGATATTCGACTCTCTAACTAGCGACAGAAGGTTGATACTGCCCTGCGAGACGCTTGAACTCGTTGGTTTTGGCTTGGTACTCCTTTGTAAAGGGATGCTCTGGGTGGCTGTCCAGCAGTTGGGCTAGATAACGAGCCGACACCTGGAAAATATACAATTTGATATCTTATCTGCCTAGAAATCAATATCTAGGATTATAACATACAACTCTTATGAGAGGGCTATGTATGCCTGGTATTTCTCACGTTTATTCCCCCTGATACTACTGTTTGGCTCAACCAGTAGTGCCGCGGGTACATTAGCGTTTCCGTGGCACTACTACGAAGCCAGTTGTGTCATAGGAAATTAGATCTGCCGTGGTCACTACCCCTGCTCATTTTCTTTTATTGAATCAATAGACATAGATAATCATTTATTAACATTAGCACACAATATACAATACAGTTACATTTTAAGAGAGAGAAAAGACAAAAAAAGAAACAATGAAATAGAATACAAGTAAAACGTAAACAATAATAAAGGAGAACTTGGTAAAAATACTGTGCGCCATAGCAGTAATGGAACAATATGAAATTTAAACCCATTGGATGAATAAATGAGTCGTACAGAATCAAAGTTGGCAATCTTTCATAATCTCAGGTGTTATGACATCTTCTTCATCACTTGAATGCATTTTCAAGCGTTTTCTTACAACGTAACACTAAACTTTGTGTTCGTACAACTAACAGTATTCAAAACACCGCCAATTTACTAATGACAGCAAAGAACACAAAACAGTTTTTAATCTAATACTAAACTCCTTGTCGCAAATGTCGACCAATCAAATATCGAGGAGTTATTTGCACATGGAGTTTGTATGTCGAGTATTCTTTGCACAAGGAGTTTGTATCGATAATTCTTTTGCGCAAGGAGGTTTATAGCATTGAGATGGAGGTCGAATATATTGGTGTGTTCTAAATTGAAACACCAAAATAGTGATTAAAAGTGATTTTAGAGGGGGATTTTTTTTATCTAGCCTATTCTGTCCCACTACTGGGCAAAGGCCTCCCCCTTATCTCTCCACTTTTCTCAACCTTGTACTAAATCCCGCCAGTCCCTATAAAAAGCGTCCAAATCATCGCGCCACCGCTTCTTAGGCCTTCCACGGTGTCGCTTTCCATCCACAGGAATCCATCCAGTTACGACTTTAGCCCACCTATTTGGTTGCATGCGGGAGACATGACCCGCCCAATCCCACTTCAACTTGGCAGCCTTGATACCGACGTCAGCAATGCCGGTCCTTGAGGGCAACGAGGTGTTCGGAATCCTGTCTATTCTCTTGACACCCAAAATGCTGCGCTGCATCGCTCTTAGGCAACCCCGAGCCTGGACTCTTGAGATTTAGTCAGTGACCAAGACTGGGCACCGTAGGTTAGGACAGGCAGAATATACATGTCGATGAGTTGACGTTTTAGTGATAATGGAAGTTCGCATTTAATGAATGTCTTCATGAATGAAGAGGGGGAATGGTATAAATAAATAGTATTCTATTATATCGGGTATTATATAATAAGACAACAGTAGAACAATATGTATGTAGAGTAGAGTTACCTCGGGTGCCTTCCCGCTGTGCGTGGAGGTGACGGCGAGGCCGAGCAGCAAGTCCGGTTGCTGGGGCGCGCGCGCCTGCGCCTCCGTCAGCATCTGCTCCGCCTCCTCCCACATACCTGCAAATAATTAATAAAAAATAATATCACTGAACATTTCACACAGCGCTATCTAGCCCCAACCTAAGCAGAGCTTGTACTATGGAAATCAGATAACTGATAGAATACTTACCTATATACTTTTTTTGTTGTAAATAAATACTTATTAATATAGAAACACATCCAGAACCGAAACAAATATCTGTAGATCATGCAAACATTTGTTCCGAGGCGGGAATCGAATCCGCTACCTCCTGCGTCTCATCCGGCTATTCGGCCACTGTGCCTCGGAGGTCGTCAAGTGAGAATGTTGTTACCTCTAGAGGCGGCAGCGGCGGCTCCGACGGCCGCGGGGCCGGCGCCCAGGGCTCCTAGTCGCTCCGACAGCTCCATGATACTGTAGTGAGCATCCTGCACTCCGGGACCTCCCTGCAATAGACCTCCAGTTCATTATTATTAGCTCAAAGAATTGCAACTGGGACACAAAGGTTCCCAGTGGAGACTACGCACTGGAAAGCATAGGTCGACCTCTCACTAGATGGATAGACCACCTCCGGGGCTATTTTAAAACGTCGGAACGCTGTCGGATCTGATCAACATTTTTTTTCAACATCTTAAAATTATTTCGGATTGACCATAAAGCAGTGGCGAGGGGTTCATACAAGCCGATTCCTATCGAGTTACCTTCAGTCAGGGCTCCTGGCTGTTCCGTCACCTTCAAAATTCTAGAAAATAATAACGCCTTAAAAATTGACCTTAGCAATGTATTTTGAAGCCATTTAAAATTTGAATGTATATAATCCGTCGTGTTTGGAGTTATATACTACTAAATTTACAATTAATTATAAACCGGCCTCTAAACGTATAAAGTTAGGGCATGTTTTTGCATAAAACTCTGCGGTAAAGCTAAATATCTCCGACTTGTTAAAAACATTTCATATCCATAACATCGTAACTATCATTGTTTTCACAAAATTCAAGAAAACCGTCAATGTATAACGAACACTAGAATTTGTGCACTAAAGTACGTCAACAGTATTTAAAATTAGTCCATTGAAAAGTTACATTTGGGGTTGCGTTTTTTAGAGGACGCAATTTTATTTTTTTGATGTGTGTAAGTTTGTGGGGTCGCCACCCTTGTCCCACGGCCGCCATCTTGAAAATAGTGGTTGAAATGGTTTTTACAATCTATCTATATCATCTAAAAAAAATTGTTAACATTTTTGTTGCAAATTAAATTCTCTACAACTTTGGTTCAGTAACTTTTTGTCGTAGAATATAAATAAAAAAGTTATAAGCGAAAATGTACAGAAATTCGAGAAAAAAAAAATATTTTTCGATATAACTTTTTTTTATCATTTTTCGAAAAAAATATATCAGACCATTTTTGTAGATCGTTTTTTGAGGAACAACTTTTATATGCAACATTTTCAAAAGCTAAGGTTTTACAGCGCTTCGAAGTGAGTACTATTTTTAAGTACTCTTATCTATATATATATTATACGTGTGTACTAATAATGTGTCATCAGTTATTGTTTTTTTTTATTTTGTTATTATATTTTATGAATTATTAATTCTGCAAAATTATTAATAATTAATTATCGACTCTTTTCCCCACCACCCACGAGGTAGAGTCTGGAGGCGCGTTTTTTTTACGTGGTATCTCCAATACGCATAATCCACGGTGATTTTCTAAATTGGAACTACTCCGTCCTCAGTCTTTTCGATGGACCAGGCCGCGGCTCAGCATCTGATCGGCTTTATGAATTAAATATCAGTGGGAGAACTGGAGAAGTAAGGGGTGTTAATGTCGGCGGTTCATCATCAGTCATTTTCATTTATTAATTCTGAGAGCCCCATTACATTGCTGCAAGTCTCTCCAGAACAATGGAAGCACACTGCAGAACATTTTAGCCCTGCTTTTCGACATCCACACATCGCTCCAGTTTCCTTTGCATTTGCAAAAGATCAATTTTAGAAGCTCAGGGGGTGCTCGAGGTTTAGAGTTCTGCACTGGCATCAATAATTTACCACATTTTTTCCAGCCCCAGTCTTCAGGATCATTATAATTACCAAGCCACGACTGGACCTGATAGTAGACTCGGAAAGTATGAAAGCGAGCTGTCTTGTGTTGGAGGAAGTGAAGATAAGTTATATGTACTTTTTGTCACTGCCTTGGCTAATTGTTTGTATCTGTCGGCTGTCAAGAGAATTATCATCTGTATTACCACCGTAAAAAACGTTCACCAATTACGGTGAGCAAAGCAGGGTCAACTCTCTTGTTGAGAAACAAAGCCGTTCCACTTGTTTTTGTTTTAAAAATGTTTTTCCAGGGTTTTGTTTTTAATGTTTTTTCGAATTTCTGAACATTTTCGCTTATAACTTTATTATTTATAGTTCTACAACAAAAAGTTACTACACCGAAGTTGTAGAGAATTTAATTTGCAACAAAAAATGTTAACAAATTTTTTTTATCAGATAAATAGTTTAAGAGATATATCGTAAAAACCATTTCAACCCCTATTTTCAAGATAGCGACCCCACAAACTTGGTTTTAGCTTTACACTGACCCCCCCTACACATCAAAAAAATAAAATTGCGTCCTCTAAAAAACGTAACATTTCAATGGACTAAAAACTAGGTACTATACGGCCAAATTGCGCTGTCATTATTTATTCAAACAGGATTATAATTTTGCTACATTTTTATTTGGCAGAGTATAAGTTTGTTGCCCTTATGAATAAGCTCAGAGTCGCTCAACGAGCTATGGAGAGGGCTATGCTCGGGGTTTCTCTACGGGATCGAATCAGAAATGAGGAGGAGTTACTACGTATCTAGGAGAACTCAAGTCACCGACATAGCCCGACGGATTAGCACGTTGAAGTGGCAATGGGCAGGCCATATAGCGCGCAGAGCAGATGGCCGATGGGGCCGGAAAGTTCTCGAATGGAGGCCACGGACCGGCAGGCGCAACGTAGGACGTCCACCTACAAGATGGGCAGACGGCTTGGTAAGAACCACAGGTCGGCGTTGGATGCAGGCCGCTTCAAACCGCAGTTCCTGGAGATCAATGAGGGAGGCCTTTGTCCAGCAGTGGACGTCCTACGGCTAATATGATGATGATGATGATTTTTTTACTTTTGAAATTAAAAATGGTGCGTTAGATCCTCGGTGAGGAGAGCATGAATAATGAAATAACATTGAAAAGTGAATGCATGTGGTAAGTGCGACTTAAATTTTTTTTTCGACCGGGTTACCTTATGATTAATGTTACCCTTCGCCACTGCCACAAAGCTCAGATCAGATACCAATTCTAAGGTAAGTTTACAAAATAGTGTTCTCTGATACGAAATAGAATTCGTAAAAATAACTGTTGGACCAATTCGAGCTTTCTAACATTTTAAAATAGTCCTGCTGGTTGCTGGGAGCAAAATAGCTCGCTCTGAAAATCTATGGGGGGGGGGGGGGGGGGGGGCTATGTTCAGCACTGGACATCCTGACACAATTAGTCATAAAAAATCAAGTATTAAAGTGATAGTTTTACAAACATTATTATCAAATTTTGCTGAAAGTTAACTGTACTGAAATTACCTGAGATAAGTTCAACCAAGCCTGAGCCAGCTGTGTCAGTGTGCCATCATCCTCAATATCCTGCAGCAGTTTCAGCTGCTTCTTGGCCAGGTCCGGTCGGTTCATCGCCAGCAGACATTGCAGAGTGAACGCTCGGAGCTCCAGGGACTCAGCATTGTGAAGGATCCTGGAAGTAGACCATTCAAATGTATAAAATAATAAATAGAATATTTATTTATTAGTTAGTAGTTTAGTTAGAACAACTTCCACCCACGGCCTCATATGCATGGTTTATCAATAAAAAGTAGCCATTGTCAATCCAGGTAATGTATCTGTAATACCAAATTTCATCAAAATCAGTCCCGCCAGATACAAGGCTACTTTTATATATTTGATATAAGTAGAGGTTTTATGGATATACTTACTTTAGAGCAGCTTCATAGTTCTCTTCGTGATAATAGATGGTAGCAGCCACAATGAGGAATATTTCATTCATAAGCTCTGTGCCTTTTGCAACCTGGAACATGATAATTAAGTATAAACAAAATAATAGATTATATTAATGATTATATAAATGATTACCTTATTGATTATATCTATCCTACATGATTATCCAGTATACATGATATAATAATGTCTTTTAGCTTTTAATTATTATCAAACTTCAAAAAAGGAGGAAGTTCTCAATTTGACGATGAATTAAATTCAGCCAGACAACTATAAAAACTAACGCCAGTTTCCCCGATCTTACAGAAAGGCAACTTAATAAGCTTGAGCGCCTTCAAAACGTCTGCATTCGATTCATATTTGGCTTGCGCAAATATGATCATATTTCCCAGTTTCGCTTTAAACTCTTGTGGTTGCAAATCCGCTCTCATCAGAATGCTCATATTCTAACTCTTTTATATAAAATTCTATTTACTTCTTCTTCTCCGCCGTATCTCAAACAATGCTTTGAATTCCTAAATCTATCCCATACCCGCAATCTGCGTTCTTCCACTACTCTCCAGTTGAAAACTCCATCCCATAATTCCAACTTCTTCAGTAACTCGTTTACGGTACGAGCTGTCGGATTATGGAATGACTTGCCCGTTTCCATCAGACTTGCTAAATCTTTACCTATTTTTAAAAATGAGGTCTACAAACTATACTTGGCGGCTTCTTTAAAGTAAACATTGTATTTCCTTTCGATATTTATTGTAAAAGTATATATGTATGTATATATTTTTTATGTAAGTATATGTAGGTATATTTTAGGTTTAGGTATTTATTTATTTTTATCCTACATAAATAGGTATTTATTGTAACACCGCCTCCTCACACGTCTTTTCAATCCAGTCCATCCAAAGGATGCCTGGAAGAGATCGCTTTGAGCGATAAGGTCGCCCATTGTACCACCATGTATTAGTCTTTAAGTTTTCTAGGTTAAGTTATTTTAATTTGGTGTATCAATAAAGAATTATCTATCTATCTATCTATAAATCCATAATATTGAGTCTATATAGCAGGAACCTCCTTGCATTGGTATTTACCCTAGCATCAACATCAGCGACAATCGCGGGCTTGTTGGCACCTGTAGCCAGGTATTCCACGAGGGTCCTCAGCGGTTGCAGCATAGGATCTGCGGTCTTTAGCTCCTGAAGCACGATCCGAGAGTTGCCTTGAGCGATGTACGCCCGGTAGAGAAGGGCATCGCGCTGCAGAGCGATCAATGGTGATGATGGCTGTAATGTATGAAAAAAACATAATAAAGGGTAAAGTAGGTTAAAGGTTCAAACACGCCCAAATTACATGCAATTTCATCACAAAATGCGAAAACATGAGCGACACAAACGTCATCGCCCAAAGCAATGTCCAATTACTTGATAAAATCTGGGTTTTCTTGCCTGCTTTTATACACAAAATATTACTTACGGATACACTTTGAGCCTCATTGATGGCTTGCTGGTAATTTCCAACGTAAAATGCATTTTTCACATCGAAAAGTTCATCAACATCTTGCTGCTGACGTGCCATTTTGACAATTTGTTTTGACAAAGGAATAAAGTTGCCAGCATGGATGTTATTTCCCAACCAGAGTAAGCTTAACTATAGTGTGACCATTAGTGCTGTGCACTCCCTGAGGTATGCGCGCGGCGAGACGGGGGGGAGAATCGGCTATTATTTGTATCGGACTGTCTATGTCAGACGCACATGACATAGACAGTCCGATACAAATAACACTACCTGCCGCCACGAGCGTTGACGGCGAACTGACAGAGCGCAGCAGCCGATTCTCCCCCCCGTCTCGCCGCGCGCATACCTCAGGGAGTGCACAGCACTAATGGTCACACTATAGCCATTATGTAACTAAACTCAGTTTAATATACTTTTTATCCAACTGCACAGGATGGTTATATTTTTTAGGGTATATATTACATATATGATATGTCTGTAAAGGCATATCGGTGTGAAGAATTTTGACAAATATGAGGTGCCTAAAATACATACGTATTCTTAACACAATATTTCAGCAATATTTTGGTTTGAAATGCTTCATAAATCTGTGAATCATTCTTTATTTACCCTCAATCGTTGTAAGTTAGATTCTAGCTAATTTCCGACATTAGATAGGTACATAATATCATTCAATGTGTAGGTACTTACCTACCTAATGCAAATCTACCGTCAACAAATCGTATTTTAATTATTTAAAACTTAGCATTTAAGTACAACTGTTGTTTTGGTAAGTTCTGTATAAATAAATTATTCTTATTCATACCAATAATATATTTTGTTGCCGTAGTAGTAGGATACTAAAACACCTCAAAATTTGGTAAAATGCTTTTTGCTGGAAATATTCTATTTTGACAGCAAAATATCAATGTTGCTAGAATAATTGCTAAATTTTAAAGATATTTCTACTGTTTTTTAATTTATTTAAAATAATAAAACCAATCAACAACATACCTTTAATAAGTAATATCAAAGGGCATGTGGCGTGAAATCAAACAAAATAACCGTACCTATACATCCATCTAGTGGTACACACAAAAAACTCGAAAGCTACTTATAATGGCCAATAGATGGCAGAAGCAGTCCAAAATCTACAGAAAATTTCTGTAGACTTTGGACTGCTTCTGCAAAAAAATATTTCGTAAATCTCTTCCAGATGCCTCCATGTGGTGGCGTAGAGTTAGCTAAGTAGATCTATATCTACATATACTTTTTTTTAAATCAAAGAAGTAGAAGTCAAAGAGCCATCTCTACTAAACTTATATTTAATATAAGTTTAGTAGAGATGGCTCTTTGATTTATAACTACATATATTTTTTTTTAAATCAAAGAACCACCACATGGAGGCATCTGGAAGAGATTTACGAAATATTTTTTGTAATAAGTAGTTAGTTAATTTCTGTGCTGTAGGTATTATTAAATTAAAGTGTATAGGTATATACTTTATGGTGTAGGTACGACTAGGTAAAGCTGGAAATACATGTGGACGCCACTTTACAAGATTCCACGCCAACACTCTGTGTGCGAAACCTCAATTAGATTGCGCGAGTCATTAAAATTTTAGGACATTCAAAATCCAAGATCCGACGCACGCGGAGTGCGGCGGGCGACTCCACGACGAGCGTATGTGGCCGATCTAAAAAAAAGTTAAGAGGAAACACAATGGCCGTTTTTCCATACAAACGTAGTCCCCTGTTTCCTCCCTGGATAATGCCAGTACAGCAATAACTTTTTTCTCAAAAATCTATGGCCACTATTGGCATGTCCTTATGTTTTCTTTTTTTTTCATAAAAGAGATATTATGAACATTCAAAAACGTGTAAAATTTGTCTGATTTTCCGGTTTGTTCAAACATCCAGAAAACAAATTTGACTAGATTTAAAAAAAGGAAAACATAGGAACACGGTCAAAGCCTATCTTTAATTTATAAAGAAGAAAGTAGTTAAATCAGTTAAGTTTTGGAGAAGAAATCAGAAGACTACGAATCGTTGATTTTGTTTAATTTTAATAGGTATTTTCGGTCCAAGCTGCAGTTGTCTCTATCGCGCATACTGCGCATACTACGCCTACTGCGCGACAGCAATAGATTTTACAAATATAAGTACCTACCTACCTATTTTTCAAATCTCTAGCCCTTGGTGTTTCCTCTTAGGGTTTCTAATTAGACGCCACGCCCATTAGGAGTCTTTGGAGTGGAGTCATCTTATGTGTGCTCCACGGTGTGCTCGAATTTTAACTCGCTCTCTCGACTCCACGCGTTTATGTGGCGTGATGGGGAGTCCTCGTGTATGGCGTACTGCCGCGCCGCATTTTTTTTGTACTATGAGATAAGTAGTAACTGTACCAATACCATACCTACACTAGTCTACCAACTAAAGTACCTACTACCAACACAATACGAAGACCTTTCCGAATTATACCTACAATAAGAGCTTAAAAATAATTAAACATAACGCTCGGCTTAATAAACACAAACAGATAAAGAAACCTGCCTCAGGTAAGTTTGTGCGTGCGGAGACCAAACAATGAGACCAAAGAAATCGGTGTTATTCATGTGCAGGTAAGATAAGTAGGGCGCTATGGTACCACGAGAGGTTCTAGGGTAGAGATAAGTAGGTAGGTAGGTCGGTACATACTGTTTTATTGTTACTAAGGGGTCGTCCTTTCATCACGGGAGGTTATTTAGCCATTTTCTTACCCCCTTGGTGATACGTCGTGATGTTCTAGACTACCCCAGATCCCCCCCCCACAACCCACACGTGTATTTTTAACCGACTTCAGTAAAAGGAGGAGGATTCTCAATTCGTGGGAATCTTTTTTTTTATGTATGTTCCCCGATTACTCGAAGACCCCTGGACCGATTAGAGAAATTATTTTTGAAGTAAAACTTCTTTACGCACGCTTGACTTGGAGAGTAAGCTGGTGAATGCGTTACGAAAAGTGCGAACGGGAGGTTGAGAGGGAGATATAAGTTAGTGAAGATAGAAAGAGCCTATATTAGCCTACTTACCTATATTTTTAAATGTTAATGTGCGAGTGCGAGATGCGTCTGTCCGGATTGAACATAATACTGATCGATCTACAGACTTGTGGACAATTTTGTAATTGAACACTTTTATAGATTAATATAATATTTTAAAAAAGAAGTTTTACTTCAGTCGTGTGGTCTAAAGCACACTCGTTGTTTTTTTGTTTAAAAGATATACTTCCCAGGTGGGCAGCAAGTCCACCACACATTGGATCCCAAAAAATCGAAACCAACCTTCAAATTTTATAGGGACGCACAATGTGTTTTATATAATTTCCTATAAAAAATCTATTATAAAGTCGGTTATATTTTTTTCAAAAAGTCCCCCCCTGTCGTGATCAACCGGGATGTCTAACCCCCTCCCCCCTGTTCGAACCTCAAGTGACTCAAAGACGACCCATAAGTACAAGTATCGAGCTGTTCGAGTCGAGACCGAAACCGAACTGCAGGCTTACCTACTCCCCAAAATGATTCGATTCTGATTTTGTCTTTGATTTGGACTCGTTTCGATTCGAACTCGATCCAAAATCTTACTCGCGAACCAATTCGAATCGAAAACTAAGATCGACTCCAGTTCGAGTTCTATCGGCGTCGTTATGTGTATCCGGTTGTTTACGTCATCATCAATTGCTATATGTCTTTGGTTAAATTGGCCTAACGACTGAAGACGATCAAAGAAAGTTAGTTCCGATTTGAGCCACAGCACGATCGTGCGTGCGCTCGGTGTCGAATTCAAGAGTATGAAAAGCCATCAAATTCAAACCAAATTCGATTGATTCAGAACTCGAACCTGTCGGGAGTAAGCCAGCTGTTCTTCTGCGAACTATTTATTTTGAAAAGACGTAGAACAAACATTGCTCTTGTAACTGAAGAAGTCATACATTTGAAAGCATCCTGACCCGGATCAACACTTGAGTTTATACCAACTATAATGTATTCTTTAGTCATAGTATCTAACACCTGGTGCTGACGAAAGAGCTTCCTTATTCCACTGATAAGCTATCAATAAATACTTATTCGTATCTATGAATGTGTTCCTGTTGTGTAAGTTAAATAGGTTAAGGGATAAATAGCGGCATATAGTTTTATGAAGATAAAAACAGTAGTCTAAACCTATCAAATAGCGACTTTCAATTCCGGTTGCTTGGATAAACGGCGCTGTAGATCCAGTGCATAAATGCAATATGTTTGCTCGTAGATTTGCGCGTTGTACTTACTTGCTTACCCCTATGGCTCAGCGACCCGAAGTATGTCTTGGCCTCCGATAAAAGCCGTCGCCATTTTGGTCTGTCCTGTGCAGATTCCCGCCAGTTTTCAGCTTGTAGCTCTCGCAGGTCCGCTTCCACTACATCTTTCCAGCAGTACCGCGACCGTCCAACGGGTCCTCGGCCGGCAAGAAGACCGAGGTAGGCGTTGTGAACTTGTCGATCATCCATCTCCCATTCTCTCTAAATGGCTGAGCCAGCGAAGGCGATACGCCTTCGTTTCACCGATGATGTTGTGTTCCTTCACTAGCTCCTCGATCTCTAAGTTCTTTCGGACTCTCAAG
Source organism: Philereme vetulata (assembly GCA_918857605.2). Lineage (NCBI taxonomy): Eukaryota > Metazoa > Arthropoda > Insecta > Lepidoptera > Geometridae > Philereme > Philereme vetulata. The sequence goes on from OU975462.1 coordinate 4,732,723, forward strand.
CTTCCGTCCTCTCTGCGGATTGGTCCCAGTATCTTACGGAGGACCTTTCGCTCTGCCACCAAGAGTTTGTTCTCTTCGTTCAGTGTTAGCGTCCAAGTATCACAGCCGTACATCAATATCGGTCTAATAACGGTCTTGTAGATTCGAATCTTTGTCTTTCTGCTCAGAATCTTGGACACTGTACTGCGTCAATTCAAATTACTCTGTTTAGAGACGTACCTATCGTATTGTAGGTAACTACCTCTTTTTACACGTACAGACTATGGGGCAAATAAGAAATCCTACAATGCCTTACGAGTCCAATACAATTACGACTTCGGGAAGTTGTTGGGGCTGCCCAGGTTCTGTAGCGCATCAGGGATGTTCGCAGACGCACGTACTAATGATTTCTACGCGATTATACGAAAAAGAACCGCATCCCTGGTGAGCCGCATGCGTGGAAGCGCCAATAGCTTCCTGACCGTTGTTGCCGGGAACTTGCGCTCATCTATCATGAGGCGCTGGATGGCTTTGCTTAAGCCGATCACATGCCTGGTGTCTCAGTAGATGCGCTCATCATTTTGTGTATCTACTAACAATACTTTTTAAGTATGTATCTAAGAGGTCTGAACGTTTTTATTCTTATTATATAAATAGATAGGTAACTTAACCTCTGTACCTATCTATTTTGTGTCCAGTGTATGACAGCAAAACGTTAAGCGAGCCACATAGGTACGACGTCGAATTACGAAATGACGACGAAATACTTCCAGAGCGACCAATCTTGAGAGCCTACACCCAACGGCACCCACCATCCTTATGTCGTCTTTCCATATAGTGGGGGTCATCCTACGCTGCGCTTTCCAGTCATTGGTCTCCACTCGAGAACCTTTCTGCCCCAACGGCCGTCAGTTCTTTGAACTATGTGCCCTGCCCACTGTCACTTCAGCTTGCTCACTTCGGCGCAGCGCGGGCTTGCTTGGGCGACTGTCCCTTTTATGTTGAACAGTAGGCTAATTGTTTCTGTTTTTTTCTTTTTCTTTCTTTCTGTTGCTGGCTTTAATTTGTCGGTATTTTGGTCGTTCGCTCGCAAATAGTGCAAGTAGGTACTATTTTAGCGAAAATATTTGATTTTACCGCCTAGGCTCCGGCCTTTCAAACCCATATAAACATCTGGATGTTTAGTGTAATGCTCATCAAAGCTTGCACTTTTTCAAATGTTCATACATACAAATTTAAAACAATATGTATCGTAACACGAAGTAAGTACCTACTATTGATTAAGTTTTATTTGTATACATATAAGTTTTGAGAAGCGTTTTAGCTTATTTATCGTTATTATCATATGTTTGTTCATTCTAGGATTCAATTCACACTGGAATTGTACTAGTTAAGCTTTTATTATCTAATTGTTATGTCAGGCTGCCGTGATGTCACTGTCAACCATCTGACAGGTCTCAGGGCATCGTTTAGTGAATGAGATTGTGGAAGGGGCGTTGCTGCATCCCATCCTCTTTGCCATTGTTAATTTAGCTTATTTATCGTTATTATCATATGTTTGTTCATTCTAGGATTCAATTCACACTAGAATTGTAAGCTTTTATTATCTAATAAGAACTTTTAAAATTGAAAAATTGAATTGACTTCAGCTTGCTAATCCTTTGTGCTATGTCGGTGACTTTGGTTCGTCTACGAATCTCCTCATTTTTGATTCGATCTCGCAGAGAAACACCAAGCATAGTCCTCTCCATAGCACGCTGAGCGACCTTAAGCCTTCTTATGATACCCATAGTGAATACGTTTCTGTATACCATACGTCATCAGATCACTGGTAATAGACTTTCGTCGAGGTATTTTAGACGAGAACATCACACCCACCTTTGATTTGCCAAAGATATCGTGATTCGTGGTCATGTCAGAATCGCTGGAAGACTTAAGCAAGATGCTAATGACCTCGATAGAGTGTCCCAACAGGTAGGCAATGAACATGGATAAGACAAAAACCTAGACCTTTACTGGAAACGTAACAGCAAACGCCACAATAATAAAGTTTGTTTCCCTCGTAATAGGACTGCTCTCTATAACAAAAGTGTTATCTGTATGGCTGCCCGTATTTAAAACAAACTTCTTAGATGCTTCAAGTCTGAATGTATTCAAGGAAAAACTGAAAAAAATGCTTGTAGAAAAAGCTTATTATAGCTGTAAGGAATATTTAGATGACAAGGATTTAATTTAATAATCATCATCATCATCATCCAGAGCCCGACTTCACCTATTGCTGGGTATAGGCCTCCCCAAGTTTGGGGATCCGCCACGATCCTGTGCTAGTCTCACCCATTGACGGCCCGCGACTCTAACGATGTCGTCCACCCATCTCGCTGCCGGACGTCCTACCCTTCTACAGCCATTCCTCGGCCACCACTCAGATGCTACCCTGCTCCACCTGTCATCACCACGTCTTGCCAAGTGTCCCGCCCAAGACCATTTGAGCTCCATAACTCGATTCCCAACGTCATGAACCTTCGTTCTTCTACGGATCTCGACGTTTGGAACTCGACTAAGAGTTTGATGCCGAGTATGGTACGCTCCATGGCTCTCTGTGCAACTCTTAACCTGTACACAGCCTCCTGCGTGAGCGTCCACGTCTCGGCCGTCATGTGTCATGATGAGCAGAACACATTGCATAAATAAGCGGGTCATCAGACTCTGTGGAGTTTTAGGCGACCTAAGGATGTCGTCCAGCTTGCCGAACACGGCCCATCCCAATTGGATCCTTTTAGATATCTCCTTTTGTTGATGCTCATTACCAAAGGATAGAATATGTCCAAGATAAATATACTGGTCAATCATCTCCAGCTTCTCATTTCCCACTGTTACCGCAGGATTTGTGATGCCAGAGACATTCGACAGTTTAATAATAATTTTTACTAACTCACTAATTTTGACATTGTTATTAGAATAAAAATGGAACCTACCTACCTACTAATTAACCCTTAACCACTGACGTGCATATACTTATATTAAAACTGACGTACCGTGAGTTTTTTTTAAATACTTATAACTAGCTAGTGTATCAATATTATCTATGTTTTAGTTAGTACCTAGTTTATTTAATGTTTTTGGTTCATTGATATGAAAATAAAAGTGTCGTAAGTATTTAAGGTATATATATAAAAAAACTACAAAAAATCAACTCAAACAAAGACCTACGACTGACAGACGTAGGTCAGTGGTTAAGGGTACTCGACATTGCATACGTAAAACGCTGAATAGGGCTGCACTTTTAATAGGTAATACTAAACAACTTGTACCTACCCATATTACGCGGTTAATTAATTTGATTTGATTTGAAAAATTATGTCGAATTTCCATGTGGCGTCCACCCCGCTATCAGTTGGGAACCCTAATCTTTATGTTGTTGACGAGTAGGTTGGGTGGGTTACGTTGTCTTATTATTAGGGAGTTTATTGTGACGAAGTACTTAGGTATATGCACTGAACGAGTTACTTCCCAAACTTTCCCAAGCAACATCCAAAAGCTGCTCCTAATAAATTCAACCGTCAAAATGCGCCTGTCGTCAATGCATTGTGTTACAACGGCAGCTGCGAACGTCTAAGGAAGGGCCCAGACAAAGAACCACAGCTATTGCAACAGTCACTATACCCCGAACCACAGAAGGAGTAACAGTTATTATGTCGATACTGGGGTCAATGCAAGCTTGCAGAAATCTTGGGAGTGTGTTGAGAATAGTGAAAAAACACCGTGCGAATTTTAGTCGTGGATTTTGATTTGTGTTTTGTATTGTTGATTTAAGATTGGGGGTCTGGTGCATACTTACCAAGGGTGGGGTTTTAAAGGTAGTGCACGTATGAATGATCGATTGAATGAATTTATTATTCGTAGAAAAAACGGTGAACGGTAGTTTTAATTCATTTGTTATCACGTTCGACTGCCTAATTCAATCAATATGGCATGCGAATATTTAAAGCAAATTACCTAAGTACATAACTACTTGATCAAATGAATAATTATTTAAATAATATATAAATATAAATAATAATAATATAATAATATATAATTGTAAGTCAAACTTAGAGGAAATTTTATGTTAGTTCGTTTTGAAGGTACCTAGGTAGGTATTACCTATTTATTAGTACATAATTTGAATTCCAAATTGAAAGTCGCTCAGCGAGCTATAGAAAGGGCTATGCTCAGAATTTCTCTGAAGGAAGAATCCGAAATGAGGTTATCCGACAGAGAACCAAGGTGATCGACATAGCTCAAGAGGATCAGCAAGCTGAAGTGGCAGTGGGCCGGTCATATCTGCCGCAGAACCGATAATCGTTGGGGTAAAGTTCTGGAGTGGAGACCACGTCTAAGCAAGGGAAGTGTAGGACGCCCTCCGGCTAGATGGAGTGACGATTTGCGCGCTGTGGCTGGCAAGGATTGGATGAGAAGGGCTGAGGATCGGGCTCAATGGTGCACCCTGGGAGAGACCTCCGTCCAGCAGTGGACTCTAAGAGGTTCTTTATGATAGTATAGTTTTAGAATTTGCATTTGATTTCGATTTGTGATCATAAATATGCCAATTCTGTCATAAAACCAACGTCAAGAAAACAATATTGACAAAACTAACATGATTATCATCAACATCATCCACAATGTCAATTGAAAGATATTACTTAATCACACTTCCCAATAATATTATAAACGCGAAAGTTTGTATGGATTGATGGTATGTGTGGATGCAAGGGCGGATCCAGCTTTGGTGCCATTGTCACATAGTCTTGGTCAAGTCACAAGAAGTTATAATTTAATTTTAATAATCATAGATACAAGTAAAAAGTAGGTATTTTATTAATGTACTTACATACTGTACTTAAAATACCTACATTTAAATAATAAAATCAATTTTTTAAATCAAAATATTATATTAAATTAATTAAATATTGAATAAAATCTATATTTATTTATATTATTATATATTATCATTATATAAAACATTGTATATTTTAATTATAATTTTAATTAGTCGTCCACCTAGGTTCTGGACCCAGCCCAGGGGGGGGGGGGGGTGTCATGACCCCCCACGACCCTCCCCCTGGATCCGCCCTTGTGTGGATGTTTGTTACTCTTTCGCGCAAAAACTACTCAATGGATTTTAATGAAATGTTTTTTTTGTTTGTTCTGCCTGTTTCCCCTCTGACACAGGTCAGATACGTTTTCAGGCTTAACATATTGCACAGGCTAGGCGGTTTACTTTATTAGGTAATGACAGATTAATTTGTACATCTGTTGGTCCAATATATACCGAAACTCTTTAATGAAATTTGGTATGTACGAGTACGCAGATTATAACGCGTGCGAAGCCGCTGGCGGAAGCTAATATATTATAAATGCGAAAGTGTGGATGTTTGTTTACTTATTTATTTGTTTGTTACTCAATCGGCTGAACCGGTTTCGATGAGATTTAGTATGTACGTTGATTATGACCTGGATTAGCACATAAGCTACCTTTTATCCGTGTGATACAAATGGGGTGTCAAATCAATTTGCAACAGCGAGTTTAGAGAGTAGAGCTTTATTTCTAGGTTACCTACACATTTAGTAGTGTAACGCGTACGAAGTCGCGAGCAATAGCTGGTTATTTTATAAATACCTATTTTTTTTAACCTATGTTTTCCCACTGCTGGGCAAAGGTCTCCCCCTTGTTCCTCCACATCTCACGATCACTCGCCACGTCCCACCAGTCATCTTGAAATGCATCGAGGTCGTCACGCCAACGCTTCCTCGGCCTGTCCCGGCTTCGACGCCCATCTGCAGGCACCCATTGTGTGACGACTGTTACCCATTTCCCTGTGACCATACGACTGACGTGACCCGCCCAGTTCAACTTCAGCCTGGCAGTCTTGTCGCCAATATCTGCGATGCCGGTCTTCGCGCGCAGTGTGGTATTGCGGATCCTGTCGATTCTCTTTACCCCTAACAGGCTGCGTTCCATGGCTCTTTGGCAAACCTTGAGTTTGGACTTTTGAGATTCTGTCAATTACCAAGTTTGGTCACCAGTACCTATAACGTAGACAAAAATAAGAAATTAATGAACGTTTATAACTGGGTCGTTACTAGGCAAACTTTGTCAAGTAACAAAATATAATCTATTTTATATTATACTAAGTACATACTTAGTTAAGGAACTTTATATATAAAACAAATGCTGGAAAATCCTGAATAGAATAGGAAATACTTTATTGCACAACATAAAATAAGACAATTAATTAAAAACAACGTAAGTCTATGTGATACAATAGCGGACTTATTGCTAAATAGCGATCTCTACCAGACAACTTTTAGATGGAATGGACTGTGCTTTTATGACATTAATGATCTTTTAAATTATAAATTATAGATACATATTTCTTTATTTTTTATTTAATTTTGTTTTATTGGTATGACATTGTTAAATTGTATAAATTGATTTTATATAATACTGGCCTTATGAATAAGCTCAGAGTCGCTCAACGAGCTATGGAGAGGGCTATGCTCGGGGTTTCTCTACGGGATCGAATCAGAAATGAGGAGATACGTAGGAGAACTCAAGTCACCGACATAGCCCGACGGATTAGCACGTTGAAGTGGCAATGGGCAGGCCATATAGCGCGCAGAACAGATGGCCGATGGGGCCGAAAGGTTCTCGAGTGGAGGCCACGGACCGGCAAGCGCAGCGTAGGACGTCCACCCACAAGATGGGCAGACGACTTGGTAAGAACCGCAGGTCGGCGTTGGATGCAGGCCGCTTCCAACCGCAGTTCCTGGAGATCAATGAGGGAGGCCTTTGTCCAGCAGTGGACGTCCTACGGCTGATATGATATGATGATGATGATATAATACTAGCTGCCCCGCTCGCGGTTTCGCATGTGTGGTATTTCAATAAAAACATTACCCTCCTTTTGCGCACTCGGGTAAAAAGTAGCCTATGCCCTTCCCCAGGATATAATCTATCACCTTGCCAAATTTTATTACGATCCGCTCAGCCGTTTAGATATGAAAATGTTACAAACAAACTAACAAACAAACAGTTACTTTCGCAGTTACTATGTACTCGTATGTATTATACATATTAACCTTCCTCTTGAATCACTCTATCTATTGCAGAAAACTGCATTAAAATTTTAAAATATCTAAGATCTAAAGCTCATTTCAGACTACGCTATACTATAATAGCTATATTATAGCGCATAGCACAACAATATCGCGCACCATACATTGATAAGATTGACGACAAGATTGACAAGATAGACATTGACAAGATAGATTGACGACCTCTGTGGTGCAGTGGGCGGATAGCCGGCTGAGACGCAGGAGGTTGCGGGTTCGATTCCCGCCGCAGAACAAATGTTTGCATGATCTACAGATATTTGTTCCGGGTCTGGTTGTTTCTCTATATATTAAAAATATGTATTTACAAAAATAAATTATATAAGTATTGTATCAGTTACCTGGTTCCCATAGTACAAGCTCTGCTTAGTTTGGGGCTAGATAGCGCTGTGTGAAATGTCCATCAATATTTATTTATTATTTATTTATAAGGACACGTTCACACTGTACTGTGCTATATATTATTGGCTGACTTGGTTAGGTCCTTCTTTGCTATACTATATAGCAACATATTATAGCGTAGTCTGAAATGAGCTTAAGACAGCGGAAGCGACTTGATTTTATACTATTTAAAGATACTCGTTATATTGTTACTAATGCTATTCAGGACGCATTGAAATTAAATTACAAGTTTGAATTTTTTGAGATATCATTAATTTTACTCAAGAAAATCTTGCACGCCTTGACGAGGCAGAATGTAAAGGAGCTTTTATATATTAAATACTAGCTTCCGCCAGCGGCTTTGCACGCGTTGTTTAACAATATAAAGTAGCCTATGTTTGAATCCAGGTCGTAATCTATCAACCACGGACTTCACGGTGAAGTCCGTGCTATCAACACACCATATTTCAACGAAATCGGTTAATCAATTACAACGTGATTGAGTAACAAACAAATAAGCCAACATTCAAACTTAATATTACTGTGAAAATGAACTATTGTAGGTACCTAGATTCTTGCGAATAAACGATTATAATTATGTGTGGTTAAATACCTCCTGCCCTAATTAAATAGGTTATAAATAGTCCTTCAAACTCAACACCATAATTACAAACATCTTTCCTACTCCTAATTTCCTGGTATTCGATGATAAACAAGGTTCTGCCGGGAGAAATTAGAACAAAGGTCGATGAACTCTGCCAGCTGCCGGGCGAAGGGTCGTACGCACGTGACCCTTCAGCGAAACCTCCCTTAAAGGTACAGTTTCAGTACCTATTAGAATTTCAGTCGATATTCAGCAAATCATTAGATGTTCATCTTTTGATATCTATTCGTTTTATTGGTGTCTCTGCCTTTGCAAAATCAGGGCGGGTAGTCTATACTAATATTATAAGAGGAAAGATTTGTTTGTTTGTATTGAATAGGCTCCGAAACTACTGGACCGATTAAAAAAAATCTTGGGAAGCTACACTATTGCCGGATGACATAGGCTAGTTTTTACCTAACCGCTCAGAAGGAGGGTAATGTTTTTATTGAAATACTACGCGTGCGACGCTGCGGATTTGTCAGCTAGTATTTTATATGGTCCATCCATTGCCTTTAACAAAGTAGGTACTTGTTTTTTTTTTATTAATTGTTAGTTACCGTTTGACCATGATCTCGCCTGATGGTAAGCGATGATGCTGTCTACGATGGTACACGCTTGCCTAGAAGAAACCTATTCACCCGCGACTTGAAGACCCCTAGGTTGTAGTTTGTATTGACGACCGTGGCGCAGTGGCTGAGACGCAGGAGGTAGCGGGTTCGATTCCCACCACGGAACAAATGTTTGTATGATCTACAGATATTTGTTCCGGGTCTGGTTGTTTCTCTATGTATTATAAGTATGTAAATATTTACAAAAAAATGTATATAAGTATTATATCAGTTATCTGGTTCCCATAGTACAAGCTTTGCTTAGTTTGGGGCTAGATAGCGCTGTGTGAAATGGCCAGCAAAATTTATGTTATTTTATTTAGTTATCAGGGAACACAGACTCAAGCAAGACGCAAGCAATGAAACTGTAGCCACTGTAGGTCAAGTTATTTGGAAATGTATTTCGTGGCACTAACAACACTACTAGTCAAAAAATAATATTTTTTTGTTATAATCGGAGATTCGCGAGATTTCAGTACGGGCCGAACCACTAGTATAATTAGTATTACTTATCTATACCTCTATACTAATATTATAAAGAGGAAAGATTTGTATTTTTGTGTGTATGTTTGTAATGAATAAACACTAAAACTACTGGTCCGATTTCAACTTTCATTATTAGAAAGCTACATTCACCCTGAGTAACATAGGCTGCTTTTTACCCAACTGCGCAAAGGAGGGTAATGTTTTTATTGAAAAACTACGCGTGCGAAGCTGCGGATTAGTCAGCTAGTTTAGTATAAACAAGCAGGAAATATCAACAGTTATTATTACAACTTGAAGACAGGAAAAAATCATAAAAATTGTCCGATTCGATAAAACTTTTGATAAATTTTAAAATAGGTCTTTCAATGTACACACGGCTACACATCAAGCTATACACTTCCAGTATAAGCTGAGCTCTAATTCTACGAAAAGCCTACGAATTGCGAGGTCAGCTTGGACTGATAATGTATAGGCTGATGTGCAGCCGTGTGTACCTTTTAATTAAACGTAAAAGATTGGACTATTCACCTACAATTCCGAGAAATCGATAAAGAGCCCGCCAAAGGCGTATCAATCGCTTCCAAAAATATTGTAAGATAACGTTATATAAGAAAAAAACAGGAAACAGTACCGGATGCATTCGCAATACTTCAATCTTACTGCATCCGTTTACTTGAGACAGATTTTAAGACACAAAAGACAAAGGTACAAAGAGTACATCTGCCACGGGCAGATGTCGAATGAAAAAACTCTTACCTGAGATTTCATTGTGCCACTATGCTTGAACATAAGACGCACTGAGGTACCTCAGTACTTGCTACAGTGACAATACAGTTGTAAAATGTCGGATATTACTGGTTTTTCTTTATCAAGTACTAGTTGACCCGCCGAACTTCGTACCGCCTTGACATGCATATAACGCGGGCTGTCAATATACGTCACCCTGGTAGAATTGACAATTGTTTTCCCCGGCCATCAGTAATAACTCGATTTTTTTTATATATATATTTACAACCATACTTAACCATAGACAAAATTACGTTTAACTGTCATTTGCGTTTTGTTATTCCATGTCAGATGCGTTTTTGTTACACAACGTTTTATAGCGACTTGTATTCTCTTTGACGTTATATGTGAACGAGGTCGAACTTCTACGTCCATCTCCTGGTTCTAAAAACGGGATAAAAGTATCCTATGTCCGTCTCCTGGTACTAAGCTACCTCACCACCAATTTTCAGCCAAATCGGTTCAGCCGTTCTTCAGTTATAAATAGTGTAACTAACACGACTTTCTTTTATACCTAGTCAGGTCATAAGTATTGTCACTAAGTAAAAACTTTTCTTTTAGAATGCTGGCCACAAAAAAGTTTATAGAATTCGAATTTCGAATTGTTCATGAAAATAAAATGTATTCTTTTTAGAATTTTACTCATTTTTAAATATGGAGTGGACGATTAAAGAAGACCGTGTTGCAGTTATTGCGTTGCATCGTTGCGGTTACGCACTAATTCAAATTTTTGACATACTGAAAAATTTGAATATAACCAAAAGATTCGTTTATCGCACCATCAAACGATACAATGAAGACTCTAGTGTAGATGACAGGTCAAGAAGTGGTCGCCCTCGGTCTGTTAGGACTCCAGCAGTGATAAAAGCTGTGAAGGCGCGAATTCAAAGAAACCCCAAACGTAAGCAGAAACTGTTGGCCCTTCAGATGGGGTTAAGCAGAACCACGGTGAAAAGGGTGTTAAATGAAGACTTAGGGCTTCGGGCATATCGAAGAAAAACAGGACATCGTTTGAATGCTCGTCTAATGGACCTGAGACTGAAGAGATGCCGCGCTTTGTTGAAGCGGTACGCGAGAAAAAAATATCGGAAAATTCTTTTTTCGGATGAAAAAATTTTTACCGTAGAAGAGAGATACAACAAACAAAATGATAAGGTGTACGCACACAGTAGTGAAGAAGCGAGCAACCGTATTGCGCGTGTCCAACGAGGTCATTTTCCATCCTCGCTCATGGTATGGTTGGGAGTTTCTTATTGGGGCTTAACAGAGGTACATTTTTGTGAGAAAGGTGTAAATACGAATGCAGTTGTGTATCAAAATACAGTCCTGACGAACCTTGTGGAACCTGTTTCTCATACCATGTTTAATAACAGGCACTGGGTATTCCAACAAGATTCGGCGCCAGCTCATAGAGCGAAGAGCACACAAGACTGGCTGGCGGCGCGTGAAATCGACTTTATCCGTCACGAAGACGGCCAGTCTTCGTCCAGATTTGAATCCGTTAGATTACAAGATATGGCAACACTTGGAGGAAAAGGCGTGCTCAAAGCCTCATCCCAATTTGGAGTCACTCAAGACATCCTTGATTAAGGCAGCCGCCGATATTGACATGGACCTCGTTCGTGCTGCGATAGACGACTGGCCGCGCAGATTGAAGGCCTGTATTCAAAATCACGGAGGTCATTTTGAATAAACTTTAGTGTCATAAGAATCTATGTTTTGTTAAGTTCATTTTGGTATAAAAATGGTTACATAATGAATAAACTTGTTTCAATTATTTTATATTAAACATGTGACAGAATTTATGACCTGACTAGGTATAATAGGTTGGGGAAAAAGTCTTTTCGCATTATAATATGTATGAACTTGTAATAAACTCTCTTTGGCTATACTATTTATATCTGGCTGGTTTTGGTATCATTCAAAGTTTAAATTTTAAAGAAGATAATTCCACATTCAAATTAGGAAAATGTGTGATTTTGTGTACTGTAAAGATGAGTGAATCTAGTGAAGAAATTCGATACATTTTAAAATTTTATTACAAAAAAGGTAAAAATGCAACGCAAGCCGCGAAAAAAAATTGCGATGTTTATGGACCTAGTGCTCTGGTCGTCCTATTACGGATAAAATTTATGCCATTTTTGAAAAAGTGGAGCAAGATCGGCATATCAGTAGTTACGATATAGCTGAAGAACTGGGAATTGACCACAAAACAGTTTTGGCGCATTTGAAAAAAACTGGGTACACAAAAAAGCTCGATATTTGGGTACCCCACGAGCTCAATGAAAGAAACCTAATGAACCGTGTACTCATTTGTGATTCTTTATTACGACGTAATGAAACCGAACCATTTTTGAAGAAGCTGATAACTGGTGATGAAAAGTGGATCACGTACGACAAGAACGTGCGAAAAAGGTCGTGGTCAAAGGCCGGTCAGGCTTCAGACTGTGGTGAAACCCGGGTTAACTCGCAACAAGGTGATGCTGTGTGTGTGGTGGGATTGGAAGGGCATTATTCATTATGAGCTGTTACCACCAGGCAGGACCATCGATTCTGAACTCTACTGCGAACAACTGATGAGATTAAAGCAAGAATTTGAGAAAAAGCGGCCGGAATTAATCAACAGAAGGGGTGTGGTTTTTCATCATGATAACGCTAGACCTCACACATCTTTAGCCACTCAGCAAAAATTAAGAGAGTTTAGCTGGGAGGTGTTAATGCATCCGCCGTATAGTCCTGACCTTGCACCTTCAGATTTCCACCTGTTTCGGTCTCTTCAGAATTCTTTAGGCAGTGTCAGGTTAACATCACGAGAGGACTGCCAAAACTACTTGTCGCGGTATTTTGATCAGAAGCCCCAAAATTTCTATAGCAATGGGATTATGTCCCTACTTACAAGATGGCAAAAAGTTATCGAACAAAATGGTACCTACATACTTTAGTTAAATGTAAATAAACTATATTAAAAAATGTTTTGAATTTTCTTAAAAAATGCGACGGAATTTTTTCCCCAACCATGACTATGTTCTACTTAACTGATCCAAAAATAAAAATAAATTATTGAGGGGTACATAAGAAGTTATACCACACAAGAACGAACGCTCTGGAAATCTATAGGGTAGGCCTATGTTCAGAAGTGGACGTCCTAAGATGAAAAGATGATGATGATGATGAAGAAGAAGTAATAACAGTTTTCCTACTAGCCTGTTATATATTAAAATTCATGGTTAAGTTATTATAATCTAATCTATACTAATATTATAAAGCGGAAAGATTTGTATGTTTGTAACGAATAAACTCAAAAACTACTAGTCTGATTTCAAAAATTCGTTCACCATTCGAACGCTACATTATCTCTGAGTACCATAGGCTACTTTTTACCGAATTGCGCAAAAGGAGGGTAATGTTTTTATTGAAAAACTACGCGAAGCTGCGGATTGGTCAGCTAGTCTATACTAATATTATAAATAAACGAATAAACTGAAATAAACGAATTTTATTTTATTTTATTTATTTTAAAGAGGAAAGATTTGTATTTTTGTGTGTATGTTTGTAATGAATAAACTCAATAACTACTGTGCCGATTTAAAAAGTTATTTCACCATTGGAAAGCTACATTCACCCTGAGTGACATAGGCTATATTTATTGCTAGAAAAGATTAGGGATCCTTACTAAAACTTAAGTAACGTAACCCAAGGTGTAAAAAAGTCTTTCGTCGCATGTGCTGCGGAAACTATCGATGATATAACAAAAGTATGTTCAAGTCGGCGATAGCAGAGCATCTGGTAGACTCGGGACCGAATCATTGGATTGAACTTCATGATCCTGGTTCTCTCTAGTGAACGCCGTTATTACAAGAGAATAGTTCGTGAAGCGATTGAAATCAAGAAATTTCTAAATTTCAATCGGGAAGATGGCTATAGACTCTCAGCGTCTTGGAACCCGGTGATTGCTAGGTGTGCGCGTCGTGATCGGTCGTCTCAGTGCGTAGATACGGTTAGTGTAGTGTGTCGTAATATGAACGAGGACATTTCTAATTCTGAAGACCAAGTGAGGGTAGATGCTGCGGCTACCCGCACTTCCCGACGGTAGCTCCAAGTACTCCAGTCAGCCCGAGACCATGACTGTAGCAACACAGCCGAAACGTCGGGATAACAAATAAAAAAGGTACATACGCGATAAATACCCGTTTTAATCAATATTAATGTTCTACAATATTAAAGAACATATCAAAATCTACAAAAAACTTCGTAATATTATAAAGAGGAAAGATTTGTTTGTTTGTTTTGAATAGGCTCTGAAACTACTGGACCGATTTAAAAATTATTTCACTGTTCGGAAGCTACACTATCTCCGGGTGACACAGGCTACTTTTTACCCAACTGCGGAGAAGGAGGGTACTTAATGTTTTTATTAAAAAACTACGCGTGCGAAGCTGCAGATTGGTCAGCTAGTTCATTATAATTTAACAAAAGATTGGTAGGTACATTAATTTCATAAGGATTACATATTGCATATCTACCTATACATTTGTGATTAAAATAATATGACGTATAGTTTGACAAATTATGAATTATATGTTTATATCTCTTTATAATGTTTTCCTTACTTTCTAATTTGTAAGGGCGACTTGCGCAACAATGCCTAAAGCTTTTTAGTACTTAGCTAAAATATAATATTTAATTTATTTATACTAAGTAATACTAAGTACGTATATTAAACATTTAATATGATTTGGGGAGTTGTCAAATCATACGAACACGTAAAATTTAAACATGTTTAGTCGCTAAATACGTTTCGGGATCGTTGTGCAGGCTGGCCTAAATCTTGCACAATAAAAGGGCTATTTTTTTTTATTAACAAACTAGCTGACCAATCCGCGGCTTTGCACGCGTAGTTTTTCAATAAAAACATTACCCTCCTTCTGCGCAGTTGGGTAAAAAGTAGCCTATGTCACCCGGGGATAGTGTAGCTTCCCAACAGTGAAAGAATAGTTTAAATCGGTCCAGTAGTTTCGGAGCCTATTCAAAACAAACAAACAAATCTATCCTCTTTATAATATTAGTATAGAAAACAATGCGTGCGAAACCGCGTTCGGTTCAGCTAGTTATTTAATAGTCTTTTGGTCACCCTATCGCCGCTGCCGCCCGCAATGTGCAGATCGCTCACAAAAGAGAAATCTGTACTGCATCCATGCATCGCTCAATTCTGCACAGATTTACCTGGACTCTTTGATCCGAAGCATAGTATACCGAAGATTACAATCTATTGAATTTACTCTGAGACGTGTATTATTTTTTAACCTCCTATGCAAAAAGAGGGGTGTGTAACTTAAGTCTGTGTGTGTGTCTGTGGCATTGTAGTTCCCAAATGGATGGACCGATTCGGATGCGGTTTTTTTTAATAGAACACTTTTTAACTCGGATGGTTCATAGCTATGTGTGATAAAAGTGATGAGGATCAGATCAGGTCAGCCGATCCAAAGATTATCAGCACTTCTCCTTTTTGGTGAAGGGATCTTAGCTGTAAAATCGAAATTTATTACGGGTTTTATATGTGTAATTGATCGAGCGAAGCGAGATCTCCAAATCAACTTGGGCAAATCAGCGTTGTATGTATTTTTGCTTGTCCGAGGATAACTTTCGAAGCGTTGATCCGATCATAGTGAAATTTGGTATACATATAGTGTATATTTGGTAGGTAGTGATGGCACAATTCTGGTGTGACTAAATGAGCTAAAAATGTGTGAGGGTTGTTGAGATATTGGGCTTCAAGAGGGGTAGAAACAAACACAAAACGGGACTATCCAGTCAAATGGCACGTTTAATGAGAGTCTTCATCAGCATCTACATTTCGACCCCGTTTTTATTTTAAGTTTAAACCTTGTAGTTTTAAGGTAACCATGATAAAAACTAAACATTGATAAAATTCACAGGGTACACCAGTGACCCTACAGAGCTGAAATTTGGTATGCGTTTAGCTGTAGTAACAGAAATATAGGCAAAAGTCTAAAACCTGTAATTGCTGCAATTTCTACCCCAATAAAATTATCCAATATACATGAACTCCCGTTACCTGTAATTTGAATGAAACTGTAGGTCAAGTTATTTGAAAATGTATTTCGTGGCATTATTTAGATAGTCAAAAAGTACAAATAATATTTTTTTGTTTTTATGGGAGACTCCCGAGAACTCAGTTGGGGCGGACCACTATTATAATAACTACAAAAATATACAATGGACGATCTTATCACTTATTGAAAAAAAGAAGATATTTATTTGCATAAACTGTATGTACATACAATTTATGAAAACCTACGTATGTACCTACGCTATATACCTATGTACCCACGCAAGAAGCAGACGCAACACTTAAACGAACATACACATAGGAGGAAAATAATATAAATGCGACTCCTTCCAGGCAACCTTAGGACGGAGAACTTATTAGGCTTTTGCTATGTAACATAACGAGACATCCAAATAATCATTAGTCATGCGGTTACCTCCGTGGCGCAAAAGGCAAATACCCGGCTGAGACTCAGGAGATAGCGGGTTCGATTCCCGCCGAGGAACTATTGTTTGCATGGTCTACAGATATTTGTTCCGGGTCTGGATGTTTATCTTCAAAAAAAAGTATATAAGTATTCTATGCCTTTGCCTTTCGAGGCCTTTGCCCAGCAGTGGGACAGTACGGACCAGTAAAAAAAAGTATTATATCAGTTATCTGGTTCCCATAATACAAGCTCTGCTTAGTTTAGGGCTAGATAGCGCTGTGTGAAATGTCCAGCAATATTTATATTTATTTACTAGCTGACCAATCCGCAGCTTCGCACGCGTAGTTTTTTAATAAAATCATTACCCTTCTTCTGCGCAGTTGTGTAAAAAGTAGCCTATGTCACTCGGGGATAGTGTAGCTTCCCAACAGTGAAAGAATTTTTTAAATCTGTCTAGTAGTTTCGGAGCCTATTCAATACAAACAAGCAAACAAACAAATCTTTCCTCTTTATAATATTAAGTATAGGTAGATATATTTATCTATATTTATAAGTACTTATGTACTTACAAAATAAAAAAAACGAGTGTGCTTTAGAGCACACTGCTGAAGTAAAACTCCTTTTTCAAAATATTAATTTATAAAATAGTTCAATTACAAAATTGTCCACACGTCTGTAAGTCGATCAGTCTATGTTCATTCTGGACAGACGCAACTCGCACTCGCACATTAACGTTTAAAAATATACGAAACGTAACTCTCTCTCTTTCTATCTTCACTAACTTATATCTCCTTCTCAACTTCCGTTCGCACTTTTCGTGACGCCTTCACCAGCTTACTCCCCAAGTCAAGCGTGCGTAAAGAAGTTTTGTATTCTTTCAGTTATCTAGCTGGTTCCCATTGTACAAGCTCTGCTCAGTTTTGGGCTAGATAGCGTTGTATGAAATGTCCAGCAATAGCGAAAACGTCTAAATGGTGATTAGCTATAAGTATAAACTAATAATTAAGCTTTTTTATCACTATATGTTTTCCGAAAAAAATAAAATAAAAAAAATATTTAATAATAATAAATAAATATTGCTGGACATTTCACACAGCGCTATCTAGCCCCAAACTAAGCAGAGCTTGTATTATGGGAACTAGTTAACTGATAGAATACTTATATACATTTTTTTTTGTAAATACCTTCTTATAATATATAGAGAATCAACCAGACTAGGAACAAATATCTGTAGATCATGCAAACATTTGTTCCGCGGCGGGAATCGAACCCGCTACCTCCTGCGTCTCAGCTGGCTATTCGCCCACTGCACCACGGAGATCATCAATATTTAATTTATTATTTAATTATTAATTTATTATTTATTTATTTTATTTATTTTTTTTGTTATTAGGATCATTTTGAATCGTCTTTCGCAATTTTATACTGAAAGTTCCATACCAAGGTTGTTAGTCAGTCAGAATTTAAAAGTAGGTATGCAAATAGGTACGCCACGCGCCGGAAATCTCTACGATGTTTAACCAAGTAGGTATTTCACAAGGACAATGTGTTACTTATAGCGTTTTTATGGGTATATTATTGTAATTCACATAGGTATAACTGTATCCGCCCTGACTAGCTAAGCGAATGTAATTCGCGATTAGGCATACTCAAGTAAAATTTGGAAGGTTATCAGTTTTAAGATATAAGCCGCACAAAATCACTTTTTGAAGTTTTTTTTATGTTATTTGTGGGGAAACAGGCTTACGGCCCACCTGATGGTAAGCGGTCACCGTCACCTATTGACACCGGCAACACCCGGGGTATTGTCGATGCGTTCCCTACACTGTAGAAACCTCTTTACATTTCTCTTGAAGCGTGCCATGTCGTAGCCTAATGGGAAAACCTCAGATGGTAGCTCATTCCACATCTTGCAAGTATGGGGTAGAAAAGATCGCGTGAAGCGTGTGGTGCGTGATACCCAATTGTCGATGATATTTAGATGAGCTTTATTACGATGTCGTGAAGTGCGGTGGTAAAATCTCGACGACGGACGGGATGAGATCAAATAGCTCCTCAGAACATTCTCCATTATACAGGCGGTAGAATACACTGAGTGATCCGATGTCACGGCGTTGACTCAGCGGTTCCAGCCTGTCGGTCGGCGAGTTTGGGATCACCGATGATTCTAATGGCTCTTCTCTGAAGGGAGGGAACAGTATTCTACGTGCGGCCGAACTTGCGCTTTGTACAGCAATAGCCGTTGTTGTGCCGTAAAATACTGTTTGGCACGGTTAAGGACTCCAAGTTTTTTGGAGGTTAGCACAGCTTTTGCGCACGCTTGACTTGGGTAGTAAGCTGGTGAATGCAATACGAAAAGTGCGAACGGAAGTTGAGAGGGAGATATAAGTTAGTGAAGATAGAAAGAGAGAATTACGTTCGTATATTACTGTAGGGGCAAGAGAGAGAGGTGCGAGCACACATTTTCTTTCTCTCTTTCTCTCATAGCCAGTTAATTTGTCGCATCTCCCAAATTAACCTAAATTATACTAACTGCAAAAACAAAACACTCCTTCATGCTGTACAACAGAGTTTATTTTGCTATAGATAAAAAAAAGTATTTACGACGTTACGTATTTTGATTCTACCAGCTTCGATTTACGAAAATGTTAAGCTATAGTGTGACCATTAGTGCTGTGCACTCCCTGAGGTATGCGCGCGGCGAGACGGGGGGGAGAATCGGCTGCTGCGCTCTGTCAGTACGCCGTCAACGCTCGTGGCGGCAGGTAGTGTTATTTGTATCGGACTGTCTATGTCATACGCACATGACATAGACAGTCCGATACAAATACGCACATGACATAGACAGTCCGATACAAATAACACTACCTGCCGCCACGAGCGTTGACGGCGAACTGACAGAGCGCAGCAGCCGATTCTCCCTCCCGTCTCGCCGCGCGCATACCTCAGGGAGTGCACAGCACTAATGGTCACACTATACTAGAACAAAATAACTTATGTACTTACTATATCCGCCTCGAAATAAGGTTGACATTATTTTATAGATTTTATATTGTATAGATAGATGGAGCTAAAGAAGTTTTACTTCATTCGTGTGGTCTGAAGCACACTTTTTTTTTATTTTATGTATGTTTCACCCATACCTATTTACTGATTGTACGAATTTTCATGATTGTTTTTAAAATTTTTGGTTTATAAATCGATGGTGGTCCCATAAAATAACATTGAAGTTACTTTTTTATTAGGGAAAACTGTATGATTTTTTTTGATTGCATATCTGGTTGGTTAAGTTGGAAAGTTCTTTAAAACTAAGGTTTAATTATTGTATATAATAATGTATTTTTATAATTGGGAACTTTGACAATATTCGCAGTGTACACCAGCGACCCTACAGTGCTGAAATTTGGTATGCGTAGTGACACAAATATAGGGAAAAGTCTAAAATCCAGAATAACTGCTAAAAATTACTACCCCAAAAAAAATAACCAATTAACATGAACTCACGTTACCTGTAATTTGAATGAAACTGTAGGTGAAGTAGTTTTGGTTGTGCATTTCCTGGCACTATTTATATAGTCAAAGAAACAATTAATATTTTTTTGTTTTTATGGGGAGACTCGCGAGATCTCAGTTCGGAGCGAATCACTAGTATTATCTAGATACACAGGTAGGTACACACGGCTACACATCAAGCTATAAATTTCCAGTATAAGCTGACCTCTCATTGTGTAGGCTTTTCGTAGAATGAGAGGTCAGCTTATACTGGAAATTTATAGCGTTGTGTGTAGCCGTATGTACTATAAGTATTATACCTATATATACAACAAAAATTATATTTTTTCAGCTCATATAGCTCGTATAGCTTGATGTGTAGCCGTGTGTACCTACATAGAAAACATCCAGACCCAGAACAATCAACAACAACATCTGTAGATTATTCAACATAATGTTCCGCGGCGGGAATTGAACCCGCAACCTCTTGTGTCTCAGCCGAGTCGCGCACGGTGCGACCACGGAGGTCGTCGTGGTTTAAAAAAATGATGACTAATAAAATAAGTTCTAACTAAAAATTAATTATAATCTCAAGGACCTTTTCCAAATCTGTTTGTTTAGAAATCACGGCGTACCTACCTAGGTATCTGTTATCTCACCGGTCGACGCACACCGGCACCGAACGTGCTTCAAATAAGCGTAGGTATGTACCTACCTGTGTAGCGGTTTGTTGGGCGCAGTGGGCTGGGCGGGCGGCGGCGGCGGCGGCGTGCGACGCAGCTTCCGCCCGCCCAGCTCCCGGCTGCAGCCCCCCTCCCGCCGCACGCTACGCGCGTGCGCGAGCCGGCCGGCACATCAGTTCATCGCCGCGCCGCGAGTTGAATACACGCGCGCACTCACACAAAAACCGCGCTCGATCTATCGAACGTATTTCAATTTTTACTAGCAGTGATCGAGAGGAGCTCCTCTCGTGTCAGTCAAGATAGCTTCGCAAGTGGAAATGCCGTCGAGTAGCCTGTTCGCGGACCTGCACGGTGGAGGGCACCTGGTGGAGGACCAGCGCGCGTTCCAACTGGCGCTGGAGCTGAGCATGCTGAGCCTAGGGGAACCCATGCCGGCCGGCCCGCTGGCGAGCCCGCTCGGCTTCGCGCCGCCGCAGGAGGACCGCACCAAGAAAAGCCAGAATATGACCGAGTGCGTGCCGGTACCGTCCTCCGAGCACGTAGCTGAGATCGTCGGTAGACAAGGTTTGTGTGTGTTCTCTTATTTATGATGAGGATAGTGACATGTATGTCGCGCGACGAGATTGCAACTGCGACGCTGCAAGTGAATCAGCTGTAAGGTTATTCGGTGTCAGACGTCGCGCGTCGGTCGCGAGGGCGAGTTTGTTTCAGCGCACCCTTATGTAAGGGCGCACGTGCCGGTTTTAGGTTATGTTCGATAAAAACTGCTGCCTAGAGACGGGCTCCTGTTCAAAAGCGTCGAGAAATCCGCGTTTTTATGTTGTTTACCCTCACTCGCCGCCACTCGAAGCTTCGTAGATAGCCGGCCTACGTAGACATCGTTTTTAGCTGCGTAGTTACCGTAGATTAGATTCAGTGATCAGTATGGATTTTTAGAAGCTCCGTCTGTCTAGCTTGTCCTTAGTTCGTCAGTGAAAACATCTGGGGAATAACTAGTCAATTACATTTTTTGCTCAATAAAAAGGGTAGATTTTACTAATTAAATGAACGAACATCGACTGTGTTTGAGTAGATTTGGGGGTAGTTTGATTAACTTTAGTTAGCTAGGGCTAGATTAACTTTAGTAGGTTTAAATTATTTTTACCTAACAGTTATCTTTATTTATGAAAATACCTATCTACCTAGTCGGTATCGATACCCATCAGCTGTTTTATTGTATAAGTTCCTACTCATAATAGGTAGTGTAGATAAGAAAAAACTACTTAGAACCATTTTCGCATGAGTGTACCTATTGTAGGTAGTTACCTACCTAATTAAATTTATTTGCTTACTGTTTATTGATACATATTACTGGTCTTTTATTCGTGGTCATTCATTCAACCCGTAAAAAGTAGGTAGGTAACAAACCTACTTAGGTACACACGGCTACACATCAAGCTATACTTTTCCAGTATAAGCTGACCCCTCATTCTACGAGAAGCTTACACAATGCCAGGTCAGCTTATACTGGAAATATATAGCTTGATGTGTAGCCGTGTGTACCAACACACTGTTTACGCACACTGTGTTTACTGATTGTTTACTAATTTTAAGTCACCAGATTTAACATTTTTAGGTGACACAAAAAATCAATGAACTAGGTACGGATTGCAAAAAAGTTTTACCTGAACCGTTAAATAAAACCAATAAAAATATGATTTAACAATTTTTTTGCGTAAAAGTAATGCCAACTATTTTACTTATTTAAATGCAGTCATTGATTGTTATAAACGCAGTTTTCTGCACTATTTTCGACATTACAGAATAGGTATTTACTTACCCAACCGCGAATTAGTATAGTTTATCTTGTTTCGTTCGCATAACATTGTTACAGCGATCTATCCGGACGTTAACGTTGAGATCGAGTCGGGGGTCTCAGAACTATCCGACGCCATCGTTCTAATTAACAGGTACCTTCAGCAAAAAATGCCCAAGGGATGGTTTTTTCCCCTACAGGGCAAAAAAGCACCGACAAAGCAGTTCGCGGTAAAACTTATCTGGGTCCAATTATTTCGGCTCTGAAAAGAATCGATTATAGCATCTTGCCATTCATTTGATGGAAGGGAAAATATAAAGAGATTACCGTAATTCAGTTGACGAGGACCTATTATGGTACATTAGTTAAAAAAAAAAACTTAATAACTGCCTCAAACCTTGCTAATAAATGCCCAGGGCGTTTTATTGATTATTATAATCAGATCTTTTTTTTTGCCAACATCATTAAATTGGTACTGAATGAGTAGTATCTGCTGTAACCTCTTAGTTTAGTTCTAATTATTTTGTATTGATTTTATTTATTCTATAGTGACATAATTTGTAATATATTTTTGACATACCAATATTATGAAATGGTGAATAAATGAATACTGAATACTAGGTTTTAGGTATTATAAGTAAATTAGGAATTAGGTAAGGAAAAACTCCTTATCTTAATTTAATAATACATCACATTCATAACAAGTCCGTAGAAGCCTTCAATT
Source organism: Philereme vetulata (assembly GCA_918857605.2). NCBI lineage: Eukaryota > Metazoa > Arthropoda > Insecta > Lepidoptera > Geometridae > Philereme > Philereme vetulata. The sequence goes on from OU975462.1 coordinate 4,755,955, forward strand.
AAAAACTTTATGTACTTGTACACTACTTACTGTACTTTGTATGGAATACAATCGCATTTAATTAAAGTCATTCTTTAATCGTAGCACTATTAAGAAATATTAAATGAAGCTGTTGATATTCAAAAAATTATTAACATTCTTTATAAATTTAGTTGTCTCAATTTAAATTGTCTCATTCCATTATGAGTAAATGGTACTGGCTAAAAGTTCATACATTTTTAGGGGTCCGTATCCAAAGTGTAAAACGGGACCCTATTACTTCTTCGCTGTCTGCCTGTCCGTCCGTCTGTCACCAGGCTGTATCTCATGAACCGTGATAGTTACAGTTGAAATATTTACAGATAATGTATTTCTGTTGCCGCTATAACAACACATACAAAAATATGGAATAAAATACATATTTAAGGGGGGCTCCCATACAATAAACGTATTTTTTTTGCTCGTTTTTGCTCGATATTGATAACGGCAACAGGTAGACGCTTGAAATATTCAAAGAATATTTAGTTATATATTCACTTTAAAAATAAATAATTAAATTAAAATAAAACAAATATTTAACAATAAAAACATAATTTTTTTGATCGTTTATATAGCTAATGGTACGGAAACCTTCGTGCGCGAATCCGACTCGCACTTGGCCGGTTTTATTAAAGTACACAGGTTTGCAAACTTATATTAATTCATCATGACATGTTACGCAATTAGCCTTTTTTTACAATAATGACAGTGATTAAATAACAAAATTAAATTACCGTAAAGAATACCTGAGGATGCACAAAAAATAAAAAAAAAATCTATCCGTTACAGTAGAAATACATGCAAGTATACTATTAATGACGGCAGGAACTTATGTACTTGCCCTATAACTAGCTCCGACTGAGCGTGTACTACAGAGCTTTGGTACAAACGACCAGTTTTACTCAAAACCTTTCCCATAGCCAGCGAACAAAACAATACTTAACTATACAATACAATAATACATCTTTATACATATACGCAGTCCCTTGCATTTCCAGACAGGGCAACTGGTAAAATGAGAGCAAAAAAGCACAGCTGCGCCCCTTGCAACCTTATCAAACTACCGTGTTCGCGCCCTCAGCCGAGCTGATGACTGCGACCCGCTCCTTACAGCGACAAGGTGGCAACGCAAGTCGTTCGTATTGTTATATTTAGGCCGTTTCGGTCTGTTTCCTTGGCTTTCCGATGTTTTAATGTTCTGATAGCTTTATTTATTAACTTGTAATGATTGGATGAAGTTACGGGCTTCCTTTAGTAGTATGTCGTCATGTTGTTTATTTCGATGGCTTTTTAAACCATCAGTTATACTAACTACTATTGAAAGCTCTCATTTGCGTTACAATATCTAAAAGTTATGAAGTATAAATTTAATATTTAAATACCCCTGCCTGACCCTCTTATTTTGCGTCGGGGGCTAAAACTTATATAGCTTAGAACCACTCCAGTTATCCAAGCTTTCTATTTAAACAAACATATCCGAATCAGTCCAGCCATTTGGGAACTACGATATCACATACAGACAGACACACAGACATAGGCCTCGATCTTATAAAACCTTTTTGCGTCGTGGGTCAAAAAAGGAAGAACTTGTCAACTAAAAAAAAATCTTCGTTAAATCATCGTAGTTCTTACACATACACGTACACAATATCATCAACAAACTACTTTTAGAAAATCAAAAGTAAAAAAAAGGTACCTACTACCTTCACCAGGTACAATCGGTGCCTTTTGTGCCCTACCATGAAATCCCAAGAACATCTTAAACTCAGTAATAATAGTCAATTTACAATAGCAGAGAAACTCAATACCCGTAGGCAGAATGGGAATTTCTCGTCCTTCAAAGGGGCCTTTATTTGGTGCAGTCTATTCAGTTCAGTTTTTTTTGCGAACTGTATTTACCTGTAAGTTCTTACCGGTTGTTTTTGTTGGGTAAATTGAATATGGCTTTTAATTACTTAGTTATCCGTCATCTATTTGTGCAGTGTTCAGGTAAAGCGTCATCTAGCGAGTTTTCGGGTGGTTTTTTTATAAGTAGTTTATTTTTATATTTTGTAGAAATATATTCTTCATAGTGGCGGGGATTCTGTTGTTTACTAGCTACAGGAGAATATCATGAACACCAATTTTCTTGCCGACTAGAACTACAAAAAAGGACTACTTACTACTAAAACTTTAACTGAAATTAAACTGAAACTAGTGGTTCGCCCCGAACTGAGATCTCGCGAATCTCCCAAAAAACAAAATAAATGTTATTCTTAGGGCGACTTGCACAACGATATCTAAACGTATTTAGCAACTAAATAAGATGTAAGGAGTTGTCGAATTTAACCATGTTTAGTCACTAAATACGTTTAGTGATCTTTGTGCAAGCCGGCCATAATCTTTGACTAATAAATTAGTGCCACGAAATGAATAACCAAATTACTTGACCTACAGTTTTTTTTATATATTGCTGGACATTTCACACAGTGCTATCTAGCCCCAAACAAAGCAGAGCTTGTGTTATGGGAACCAGATAACTGATAGTTTCATTCAAATTTGAGGTAACGGGGGTTCATGTAAATTGGTTACTCTTTTTAGGGGTAGAAATTGCAGTAGTTCTGGATTTCAGACTTTCACCTATATTTGTGTTACTAAAGCTACACGAAAACCATATTTCAGCATTGTGGGGTCACTGGTGTACCCTGTAAATTTTGTCAAAGTTTTGTTTTTATAATGGCTAATATAATAACTCAAAAACTACAAGGATTAAGCTAAAAATTAAAACGGGGTTGAAATGTACCTCCTAATAAAGAACTTTCATTCCCATTTGACCTAATAGTCTCATATTGATTTTTTTACCCCCCAACATTTAAGCTCATTTAGTCACACCAGAATTGTTGCAACATTACCTACGAGTAATATACGATATACGAGTATCAAATTTCTCGATAATAGGATCAATGCTTCGAAAGTTATCCTCGGACAAACAAACAAACATAGGTACATACATTCTTTCCAAGTTGATTTGGAGATCTCGCTTCGATCGATCAATAACTTAAATTAGAAATGTCACTTTAAATATATATCATGCTCATAACATAACTCATTCAGTCTTTAGCGTGAACGATTACATATGAATGTTCGGAGGCAAAGAATGTATGTGGATGTTGTGTGGAGTTTTATCATGCCCTTATCAAATTGCTTACAGTAAAAGGAGTAAAAGCATAATATTCAATCGACGAATTTTTAGTAGACAAGTACTTTTAATATAGGTACCTAAATTCAGACAAGTGTAAAAATAATTAGCCAATTAAACACACTAATTCTACATCAGAACTGACATGCTAAATTTAGTGCACTAAATATTGAAAATGTGTAAATTTATTTTTATTTTTTGAAGCTTTAATTTTCAATATACCATTGTTATAAGTCAGTCAGGTCCGAGTCACATTGTGTGTGCAATACTTATTCATGCAAAATGGTGTTTCATTCACAAAAGGATCTATACTTTACCGATTCCAAGTATCCAAATCTATTGTTATTTATCTACAGAAATAATATGGAGAGGTACAGTTTGTATGTTTGTTTGTAGAGTAAACTCGAAAAGTCTAAATAATGATAGCCAATACCTATAGTTCAACCGAAGCCGCTGTACCGCTCCTTAAGGGGGCACCGGAGGGACAATCGCCCATACAACACGTACTACCAAGATAATTTCTAATTGGAGCATATTTCTACCTTAATAAAGTATTATTTTAATTTGAATAGTATTTATCTAGGTTCCCAACCATATATTAGATCAAAATACTTACCTAAAATGAAATAGAAGCGCATCGCATTCTGCATGTTTCTACGTCATAAAAGACCTGTTTTCAACCTAATTGTTTCGTATTAAAAACAACATTTTACGTATCCTAGTCATGGGAACATAGATTATATCGTCTAGTTACAGAATAACAACACAATGAGAAAAATACAACAAGTTTTCAGTCATCATTTTTGGTATTACGGAACACGGTCAAAATCTAATCAAATTTAGAATCGTTCTATTGCTATCACTGTCGCTCTGCGTGGCTAAACTTCGTCACTAAACAGGGATAGCGATATTCAGGCCGAAGTTTTTGACGTGGCCGAATTGAAGTTGCGCTCAGTGTTCGCCGGCGCGTTAAGAAAGTGCGGCGAGGTGGGGGCCGAGGAAAAAAGAGCAGGAGTAGGTACACATGAGATCGATATTGTCCGATAGATCTTACGATGTCGTAAACGATATATTATATAACGATATGTTTATATTTTTATAAGTAACTAAATTGTCTACAGATATTCTGACATAGATTCTGCTTCAACCTATCTTCCGTTTCGCTATCGGAATCGATAATAATATCAAATCTACTATCGCGATCCCAGTAATTGTATTAATTTTTTTGGACATGTTGACGGTCTTGACTTCACGAGCTAGCGTTCGACCCATCTTTGGATATATATCTCATGTGCGTCTGACGATGGATCGGAGCGGCCGATACTTCCCCCCCTCTCGCCGCGCGCATACCTCAAGCGCGGTACAGCGGCTTCGGTCAAACTATAGTAAATAAGCATGTACTGCGCAGCGTAGGACGGCCCCCCACTAGATGGAAAGACCTGTTATAGGTTGCTGGGAACCGTTGGGTGCAGGCCGCACAAGATTGGTCACTCTGGAAATTTATGGAGGAGGCCTATGTTCAGCAGTGGACGTCCATTGGCTGATATGATGATAATGAAGCACGTACTCCGTGACGACCTCCGTGGCGCAGTGAGCGAATAGCCGGCTGAGACGCAGGAGGTAGCGGGTTCGATTCCCGCCGCGGAACAAATGTTTGCATGATCTACAGATATATGTTCCGGGTCTGGATGTTTTTATATATATTATAAGTATGTATTTACAAAAAAGAGTATATAAGTATTCTATCAGTTATCTAGTTCCCATAATACAAGCTCTGCTTAGTTTGGGGCTAGATAGCGCTGTGTGAAATGTCCAGCAATATTTATTTATTTATTATTTATTTACTCATGTAAACTTTGTTGTTGACTTATTCTCTCTTTGGGTATTGTAATTCCTGTGAATAAATCCTTATTGTTAACTGAAGCACATGTAACGATGTGTGTGTGACTTATGAGCCAACGCTATTGGCTGCGGAGTTGGCATAGTTGCAAATGTGTGTGTGTAATCTGTTAAACAGGTTAATTATTTTATTAGAAAACAAAATACTATAATAATTCAGGCAAATATCCTAAATCCAGAAAAGCATGTTATTTTACAGTTTAGTAACAACCGTTCTGGTTAGAATTGACTATTACTTGTACCTATATTAAACACCTTTGTGGTTTGTGGGAATAAGGGCCAATATCGCGCATTACTGACGCTCGACAGTTAATAATTGTAATTCTTGACAAAACCCACATACGACCTTTTAACAACGCACTTTTAATGAATAATAAACGAAGATGAAAAAAAATCGCCAATTCAACCTTATCCCATTGTAATAAGGGCCTTGAGGAATTGAGTTGTCTTTGTTTGACATGGTGACATCTGTTGAGACGCAATACGCTGAGGTTGTTTAAAATTCTCTCGTTTACGCACTGTGACGTCACGTCCGGTCAATAGGGCTGCCAGACGTCCGGACTTCATTAAAAAGCTTTACAGAACTTTACCCACAAACAAAACACAACTTAAATTATAGCTTATTAAAAAGTTTATATACCTTTTCTTTCTTTTAAGTTCTGTTTATTTGATTATATAATTTTCATTATCAACAGTAAAATACTTTGAATCTGTAGCACATTTTTTAATCCGTATGTACTACTTTTTAGGGTTCCGTACCCAATGGGTCAAACGGGACCCTATTACTAAGACTCCGCTGTCTGTCTGTCTGTCTGTCCGTCTGACACCAGGCTGTATCTCATGAACCCTGATAGTTAGACAGTTGAAATGTATTTCTGTTGCTGCTGTAACAACAAATACTAAAAACAGAATAAAATAAATATTTAAGAGGGGCTCCAATACAACAAACGTGATTTTTTTGCTCGTGTTTGCTCGATATTGATATCGGTAACAGGAAATTCAGGACGCCTGAAATATTCACAGAATATTGAGTTATATTATTCACTATAAAAATAAATAATAAAATTAATATTGACTGGGGGGGGCGGGGGGGGGGGGGGGGGGGGGTTCCCCACGTCACGACGGGCACGTCACGTTTCCCATACAACAAACGTGATTTGTACGGTCATTTATAAGCCGCTAATTTATATTATGTTTTTTTATAATATAATATACGTATACCTTTGGGCTGGCGTTTGGCCTCGATCACGCCTGATTGTAAGCGAAGATGCAGTCTACGATGAAACACGCTTGTCTAGAAGAAACCTATTCACTCCCGACTTGAAGACCCCTAGGTTGTAGTAATCAGGAAATACGGACTCAGGCAAGGCGTTCCACTCCTTGGCGGTGCACATAATAAAAGTAGAAGAATACTGCTTTGTGCGTATGGGAGGTATGTCACCATGCAGCAGTGGCGTACCGCGGGCGGAGCTAAATAAAAACGCAGTAAAAATAATTTTGTGCCAACCCTACTTTATCGACAGTCGATAAAACTTGTCGATGATCGTCAGATCCTGTCGGCGTGTTTGTTGTTTTGATTTGTAGTGACGGGCCACACTGTTTCTGCATCTGATATCGATGTATTGTATCGTTGTCCGCAAACAGGTTGAATTAAAATAAGATCGGGATCGAGTCTGCTGCTTTTTAAGTTATTTATAAATCAGTCTACTTGTTAGCACCTGTGGAGTTGACGCAAACAATATTTATTAGCAAGATCTACTTTGAATACTCGTTGTTCCATGATTCATTTTACGTTCGTCCATAAACTAACAATTATGGATCTTTGACATCTAAAAATTTAATAAATGAATGAATAAACTTAAACGACGTTTATAGTTATACGGTTCTAAACTAAACTAAAGCCTACCTTGAATCCACTCTCAGTACAATAACATACGAGTAATAAAGGCAACGTAAAGTATCCCAACTATGTCCCGAGTCCCGAGTGTTACAAAGTTCTCAGCGGTTCGGTAATTCATCCCCGTCCATCAAGCCGGTTACGACAACCGGTTCCACATCAATGACTGCCAACCCTCGAACGCTGTGACTACCAACAATACGAGACTGTTCGGTTCTGGTTTTAAGAAGGCCACACTATCAGATTTAAATAAGCCGTATTGACTTGTCTCGCTTTAATCACGAAAATGTACCATAAGGAAATTGAGAAACCCATTAAGCGTAATCGGCGCAATTTTCGAAAAAGAGAAAACAATCTGCAATTGCACGTGTGAGCGGAATGTACCAGGAGCGCAGCACCTCGCAAGTGGTTGTGAATCGAGTGAGATTCGCACTGGCTTGGCGGCGTGCGTTCCGGTCGACGCCACCGCGCTCAGGGTCAAGGCTTCGTTCCTGCTGCTCGCCTGGTGGCTCGACCCGCGCTCTCCCTGCAGCGGAAATGGCCCGCTAAAAGCGAAACCGATAGCTACTGACTTATGCGATTTCCCACGGCTGTTACAAGTGCGTGCAACGTAAACAAACGCTCTATCTAACGCTAGACTAGCTTACCGCTTCGGTGACTTCACGCCGATCAAAGCATCAAAGCTCAGTTTAGACTCGAACGGCTATAAAAATCGACACGAAATTTAGAGCGTTTTAACGATCGCTGAATTGAGCTCAAATCCAGCAATTACGGTAACAAGATTACACAAATCTCCTATTCGTTGACAATTTTTGAATGAAACTACTCCGGCGTAAAAAAAATAAACGAGCACATGTCTCGCGCAGAGACGTCCCGAAAATTCCAGGGCCTCTTTTTTGTGCGCCTTGACAGATGCATTCTGGGACGCCGCATCTTGCATCCTTGTCGCGCCTCGGAAATTAGATCCTAAGTCGACGAGTCGGGGCCGCGTCTACTAGCTCTACTAAGACGAATTTGAGGGTTATTTTGAGGTGCATTTCTCCGTCCTTGTCGCTCTCCTGGCGCCATCGCCCCGGGAAGAGAGGGCCTGCTCCTGTTTGTATTGCGCACGTCGTAACAGCATTCTTAAACGCTACTACTTTTTGTTTGTCTTCAACGCTCAGCTTTTAAACGAAGCGTTCTGTAATAATTTCAAATGATAGCCGGTCTGCGGCGAAAGAAACGGCACTACAACAGCACCCCCGCGTCTGCGAAACTTAGGGATCGTAATGAATGACTTCCTAATTGCCACCGCAGCACGACTCACCCGTAATCCGGCGCGAAAACTACTCGCTGTTTAATTGTGGACCTTGAGTCGTTTCGTTCCTGAGCTTCAAATCGAATGTCATACGTCTCGCGACAGTAATTCTGGATGCGAGCAGTCGCCTCCGAAACGGTGAGGACCTAACCGATATGTAGCAGTATTATGAAATGAGGTCTTATTCTGATGACGTTGGTGTTGATTCAGTTCGATCGCGGCAGGAGTTGTGCTGTTACTATTCTGAGCTGGCATTTGTTAGTCTATAGAGCGACAAGTCGATATGCTCCCGCACTAATGTTGATAACAATCCATCTCGGGCTGTCACCCGGCGCCGCGAATTAGACTCACTCCCATTTCGATTTATTCCTCATCCAGGCCGGTAATAAGCGGTAATTCCACAGACGAGTTTGATTATTCCAACGTAACTACTGCTAGCAATTTCTCGAAGATTTATCTGTCGCGGACTACATTACTGTGGAGAAAAAAATCATGTGTTCGTTTTTGTTAGGGTTTAATGACAGGATATGATGTTAATGTGGTGGAGGCTAAGCAGATGTGAGCTGTTGCCGCGAGGAATTGTTCCGATCTACCTCTGACATGGTAACACGTGTTGCCAAACGACACATTTGTAATCCATCGACCTATTAAAGCCTATTGACTCGACAGCCCACATTCACAATATTAACTCAAGTAAAATATTCCTTGAAAAATGTAGTAAGTAGCAATAACTTACTGTATTTATGCCTACAACGGGCGTATAAACTGTTTTGCTCAATTACGACTCAATAAAATGTAAACGTATTACTTTGGAAGCACCATCTGCTTGTAACCGTCGTTGAAGTGGTCGCTGCGTCTGCGCACCTGCCAACCGTCGCCAACCGTCTTACCCTCGACATTATACTTACCTTAGCCATTGTAAAGTACCTTTAGAAACGCTTACACATTCTTATTGAAAAGGAGCTTTAGGGAGTCCGTTTTTTAGAAACTAAATCACCCTACTGAACGGTCGCAAGTCACAACAATACAGATTTTACTGGTTATTTCTTTTGTGATATTTACATGACAACGTAACACCACTTTTTATGCCACTTATGTCCCGATGGAGATATTTCGTAGGGACCAAGATTCTGCAGTATTCTAACCTCTAATTGGTTCTCTAAGCCTACTCCACTGCGCAACCCATTGATAACAAAGGTGCTAGATTTAGAAAAAATTGGTTGTCTGTAAAGTCTGATTACGGACGATAATTTTACGTGAGTGGAAGAGAGATAGATTCGTCACAAGCCGAACGCTTAGGCCGATCGTGTCTCTGTATCGCTTGTTCCGCGCTCTCGCTTGCACGCTTGGCTCAGGCGGAACGTGACACTCTTTTTCGTGCGTGCAGCCGGCGTTCATCGATTAGACGTTTAAAACGTCAATATATAAATAACATAAAAGCCACGATGATCGACAGTTAGGATATCGACGCAAGGAGGGATGACAGTCAATGTAGCGCTCAACAAAACATTTGAAGAAGATCTACCATCATCATATTCCAGCCCGAATTCACCCACTGCTGGAAATAGGCCTGTCTTTGCGCTTGTACCATTCTCCACGGTCCTCATCCAGGTTCGAGCCGCGGTATAGATCTACCATATAAAAATTGCAAGTATCAAAATTTTAATACCATCACAATCAGTCAACATAGTATTATATAACTACTACATACTATTACATACTATTTTGACGACCTCCGTGGTGCAGTGGGCGAATAGCCGGCTGAGTGAGACGCAGGAGGTAGCTAGTTCTATTCTCGCCGTGGAACAAATGTTAGCATGATCTACAGATATATGTTCCGGGTCTGGCTGTTTCTCTATATATTATGAGTATGTATTTACAAAAAAAAAATATAAGTATTATATCAGTTATCTGGTTCCCATAATATAAGCTCTGCTTCGATTGGGGCTAGATAGCGCTGCGTGAAATGTCCAGCAATATTTATATTATATATATTTATATAAATAATACACATTCTTGTTTTAAAGTCTGTTAAAAATGTCGTCAGAACAAAAATAGTCCGCAGGTGCAAGTCACAGTAGGTGACTAGGTACTTACGCTAAAACACAGTAAGTGCATGCAAGTATGAATGCAAAAGAATCGAGAGAACCGAGCTCGTTATGAATATCTTACCTTATTTGAATATCCTGCTGTAAAATGTAATGTTTTTATTCTCAAAATGTATGTTTGTAGTTAATTATTCATGTAAAGTAAAAAGTGGTCGTTTTAAATCTAGGGCTACAATTTTGTTGCGAGGATTTTAAAAGAAAGGTACAAAAATCCTTGTAATTAAATTCAAATACAAATCAATTAGTACAATAAAAAAATTATTCTTAAATCTGCCGGCTCCAATTTTCACCTTCTTACCTACCATGTTGTATCTACAACTTTCTCCTTATTGCATTTTTAACCCAAACGACGTTTTTATCTAAATAAAAACCAGACAAGTGCGAGTCTGGCTCGTGCACTGAGGGTTCCGTAAAAATAATTTAAGTTATATGATAATATAACTACAAAGAAACGATTTTCGGAATCATGTCATGATTCTAAATCAACGGGAAGTACCCTATTTTTAATTGCTTTGACTTAGAAGCTTGATTTACGAGTATTTAAAGCTCCAAGCGGCCGTAGACCTATGTATTTGATATTAGTTTCAACTTTATACCTCAACGCGTTCCTCGGCAAAAGGGTATCGATAGACGAACAGAGAAGGACGGACAACTAAGTGATTCTATAAGAGTTCCTTTTTTCTATTGAAATACTTCTTCCTGCCCTTTTCCCACATTACGCGGGGTCGGCACAACATGTATTTTTTTCCATATCTCTTCATAGCCGTCATCTCCGTTGTCACTTCTTTCCTACCCATATCATTCTTCACACAGTCTCTTCTTCAGCCTTCCTCTACTTCTGTATCCATCCACACTCATATCTAACACTCTTAGTCACATGATTTTCTTCTCTCCGCATGACACGCCCATACCACGGTAGCCTCTTAACTCCTCAATCTATATTTATCTATATTTAATTTATATTCAGGTACGGAACCCTAAAATTACGTATCACGTATAACAGGTATAAAGTAGTATTTTTTAGCCCTTCGCCCCTATTCTGTAATCTTTCAATAACCCAGTCATTTAGTAACGAAGTTGCGACGCGTCTCGCGTTAGCGTCGTTATTGAATCGCCTTTGCCTCGGTTCAATTTCATTCGCGTTTAAGTGGCGGGTGCCAGCTGCGCTTTCCGTTGACTATCAACGGTCAGTAGGTCGGCTGTTTTCTGCCCCCGTATACTGACATAAGTCATTGAAAGCTTCTGTCACATTTTCACTAGTAAAATAATATTTGACTTTAATGTTCTTATGAAAATTACTTGTCTTGAATAAAGTGTACTGAATTGTATTGACACATTTTCCCCTATTGATCCCGTATATTGCTGTTTCTAATTTCAAGCCAATTAAAGCATTTTTTTCTTCATTATCATTCGGTCCCTTCGTATCACCTACTCAATTAATAAGTTTTTTACACCTAATGGAAACAATAGAATGGCTTCTCCCATTGATGCTTCTGAATTGGTATTTTATAGTCTTGTTATCGCTATGTCTAATATTAATATACATTTGACACATTTACTGTAAATGTGCGTAACATTCAGTACATCTGCTAACGCATGAGACTTGTATGAATCACTTCGTGTGAGTTACTGTTTTTATTACCGATTTATAGTATTTACTACCGGTGGCGTAGAATAAGGAACAGTGCAGAGGACGTGGAGGTTATCGCTCGTCTATCTATCTACTTGCTGTGTTATTCATAACTAGCTTTCTCATGCGGCTTCGCACGCGTTATTTATCTAAAAAGAGCCGGAGTCTCCAATCAGTCTTATCTATCTAAATACCAAATTTCATCGAAAACAATAATATACCAATACAAAATATTTTGTTTACCGAAAAATTAATTATCTATACTAATATTATAAAGAGGAAAGATTTGTATTTTTGTGTGTATGTTTGTAATGAATAAACTCAAAAACTACTGGTCCGATTTCACAAATTATTTCACCATTGGAAAGTTACGTTCACCCTGAGTAACATAGGCTACTTTTTACCCAATTGCGCAAAGGAGGGTAAAGTTTTTATTGAAATACTACGCGTGTGAAGCTGCGGATTGGTCAGCTAGTGTATAATAAATTCATAGTAACTGCGAAAGTAACTGTTTGTTTGTTACCTTTTCATAACTAAACAGCTAAACGGATCGTAATGAAGTTTGGCAAGGAGATAGATTATATCCTGGGGAAGGACATGGGCTACTTTTTACCCGAGTGCGCAAAAAGAGGGTAATGTTTTAATTGAAATACTACGCATGCGAAGCCGCGGGCGGGTCCGCTAGTTACATATAAACAACATACGTAACATATATGCAAAGTTACATTAGATTTTATAATATAGGTATTTTTATAATACTTATGATAACCTCTAAGGGGCTCTGTATATCCATTGATTGTTAGTTTTATTTTTAGGATAAGTAAATGCCTAAATAGCTGTGGCCATTCCATTTGTCCGCAGAAGATCCGCAGAAGAATTAAAGTTGCCGACATAGCTCTCAAAATTAGCAAGTTGAAGTGGCAATGGACAGGCCACATCGCTCGTAGAACCGATAACGGAGACCACGGACTGGAAGACGCAGCGTAGGCCGGCCCCCCACAAGGTGGACCGACGATCTAGTCAGAATCGCGGGGAGCCGTTGGGCGCAAACGGCTACCAACCGCTCGTTGTGGCGATCTAAGGGGGAGGCCTATGTTCAGCAGTGGACGTCCACCGGCTGATGATGACGATGATGATGATTCCATTTGTCAGTTTCACACAATGCATGGAAACATAATGACAAAACATTCGATTAAAATAAGTTCACAAAATTTACATAAAGGTAAAATTTACTTTAATAATTATCGGGACATTAAGCTCCTCGCAAATGACAATGTCCATTCGACATAGGGAATATTAATTCAATTCCGATATGTGACCTCGCAATCGCCTCTTAAACGTCTAAATCAGTAAAAAGGGTGCAACGGTACTGTTAATCTCTAGGGTTAAATACACTGGGGTTTCAACTTTATGGCTTTTCGAAGGAATTTAATTTTATTGGCTACAGAATGAATATTTTAACAGGTACGTTTACAGATTATAAAAAATCATTTGTACCTGTTATCTGAAGTTTAATGGGGTATTATAAACTTTGAGATTAAAGAGAAAACTTAACTCTTAACAAAAGAACAGTCAATTGTTACAACTGCCAGTTTTAACACTCAAATCCTATACAATTATCTTTTCTAGAATCTTTTCTTTGCGGATTTCATTGAATACAGTTTTCATTGTTGTAGAAAATAGCAAAAAAAACATATCCTATCTACAAACCTTTTGTTGAAAACCGTTTACAATTAAAAATTATTCTATTGTGACCATTTCATATTTTAAAGATGTTTATAAAGCTTTTTTTAATTCTTTTTTACCGATACTTACCCCAATCTATTATTTTAAATTATATATCGGTCGCAAAACGATCTATAGCATCTATAGCGGCACATCACTGAATCACTCTGTGGTAACGTCAAATTTTGTATTGACAGACATTGATATTACTTAGATCGAAACTGGGAGTAGATTTTTTAACAGGGAAATTCTGAATGGAAGAAAAACATAATAAAACATCATTTAAGATAAAAATTGATAATCATCTATAAATATAACAGTTCATCTGATAGTATTAGACACAACAGTATTTACAGATAGAATATTTACGTAATATATCTTTGAAAAATACATGTTTATGCGTTGACCCAGATAATAATTTATTGCTCACCAAACGATTCAAAAAAATTAGAACAAGAAGTAAAATTTGCGATCTTATCGCTAAAAGCGATACCAGACAACCTTTAATATTTTTAAGTACTTAATACTTGGATGGGACAGGGCAGGACACGTTTGTCGTATGCCAGAGGAACTATGGGCGAAAGCCACTACAGAATGGGTTCCAAACGGGCGGCGGCCTCGTGGTAGACCCAGGCGGAGATGGAGGGATGAACTGGATGCATTCCAGAAAGAGTGGCCCCAATTAGCCAATAACCGGGATTCGTGGAAAGAGGGAAGTGAGGCCTTTGCCCTGCAGTGGGACTCTACGGGCTGATAATAATAAAAAAAACCATTACAGAGAAAATTCATAAATATACCGAACTGAAAGAAGAATTAATACGCATTTAGAAGTTAAACAGAGTGTACATTGTGCCTATGGTACTCTCCAGCACTGGAGTAATACCGAAATGTCTTCATCAATATCTCAAGGTAATTGATTTTCCAGAGAACACCTAAATAACCATGCAGAAAGCTGCTATTCTTAATACGTGTCGGATTGTAAGAAAATTTCTAGAAGAAGACACAAGCGTTCAATCTCAACATGATTTGCACATTGCTTAGGCCCGTGAGCTTCATAAAAACCGAAATATCAATATTTCGAGAGACAAAAACAACTAAAAATAATAATAATAACAATACTTGCGTTGAAATACTTTTTTTCCTGTATCACACCTTATCTTCTTTCAGCACGACCAGGATGACTGGTAGATAATACCATTAGCATTAATTCCTTCTAGCACTATTCTGTTTTGTGTGAACATATTAAATAAATACTTTATTAAAATCAAATCAGCCACCCAAAGATGAAAAATTCGCATTATGAAGGATAAGGGTTTGTATAACTGTACCTTTAGAAATTCCCAAAAAAGGACCAACCATTTTTTTTTTCTTATACCACGTATTCGAGATCCTACCTGATATTCTACCTGCTCTGCTAATCAGACGATAAATTAAATACAAGTCGTTTTTACGAAGGATTTATGTGGATGCAAGTTCATTATTTCGCGTTCCCGCACGCTTTTTAAAGGATCCATTTCACTAATCAGATTAAAGCTTTTTGTTTGATATATAAAATACCAATTCATTAGATGTATTCGAATTCATTATATATGTATTGTGTATAAGTAGTAGAGTTGATTAGAAGCTAGTAATAATCTATACACACACATACAGATATTAAAGAAAAAATTTCGTAAAGTTGAGTCTTGGATATTTGGAATTCTTCTTCCAGCCCTTTTCTCACAATACGCGGAGTTGGCACAACACATCTCTATCAGCCGTCATCTGCGTTGTCACTTCTTAACTATATATTCCTCACACATTCCAT
Organism: Philereme vetulata; assembly: GCA_918857605.2. Classification (NCBI taxonomy): domain Eukaryota; kingdom Metazoa; phylum Arthropoda; class Insecta; order Lepidoptera; family Geometridae; genus Philereme; species Philereme vetulata. Next base: position 4,771,514 of record OU975462.1, read on the forward strand.
CCATCTCTTCTTCGGCCTTCTATATCCATCCATACTCATATCTAACACTCTTTTAGTCACATGATTTTCTTCCCTACGCATGACATGCATATTTGGACTTGCTGCACCAAATCTAACAATATCGATCTTGCATTTAAACAAATCAAATCAAGTTGAAAACGGTCCATCTATTTGGGAGCTCCCATACAAACACAGACAGCTTTAAACTTACAAACACTGAATCAAAATATCCCGTTTTGAACAAGGTAAATGTCTCAAATTCTCAATCCATTATCAATCAATATCATCATCTGATAGCTACAGCCTGGGTATCTTTAAGTCGCGAGTGAATAGGTTTCTTCTAGGCAAGCGTGACAATCGTAGACTGCATCATCGCTTACCATCAGGCGAGATCGTGGTCAAACGCAAGCCTATAATATATAAAAAAAAACAGAATACCAAATTTCATCGAAATCGGTTCAGCCGTTTAATCGTTAAAACGTAACAAACAGAGAGACAGCCACTTTCGAATTTATTATATTAGTATGGATTTTAAATTACGTATATCGTTTGCGAATAGAAGTCATTCCATTCTGTCATTACATCAGCGATTCTGAAAATAAAAAAAATTGTGCTACAGACTTCGCAAGATACTGTCGTACTAAGAACGACTTATAAATATTTTTTAAATTGAGTGTTTAAAACTTATTGTTTCACACTCGGTACCTACTAGAATGTGGTTGTAATATGATATTTTCGATAAAAAAATATCGCAAAAGATGGCGTGTCTAGGCTTCTGTTAAACTTATCAAGTTACAGACAAAAGCTAGCTGCGTTGATAAAAATATCGGCGTTGTTGACTTGTCTAGCAAGATATTTATTTCTTTATTTTTAACGTCCGTGGCCTGGCTTGGTTGTTTTCTTGACGGATCAAAATGCGCGGTAAACCTGACAACACAATGGTTCTTTTACTATAGATCTTTTAAATCTAAAATTCAACCTGAATGCCAGCTCAATCTAGTTAATATTATATCCAAAGGTTCCACCCAATTCTTCGTACCTAATTTGAAAAAGATAGCTTTCTGTAGCGATAAGACCGGCCATTGTATAAATATTAGTTTCTCATTTTGTGCAGCTTTTTTTTTAAACTGGATAGATCTTCGTTTGACTACAATCTCACCTGATGGTAAGCGATGATGTGGTCTAAGATGAAGCACGAAGATCTAGTAGGCACCTATTCACTCTAAACCTTAGCTTGTAAAACGCGATTTACAGTCGCGACTGACCGACGTGACTTAATAATGCTCGCACCGTGTCGCTTCGTCTCGTGCACACGCATCGGACTTATAAAAACATCCGAGGAGGAATTCTCGTCGGATGTCTGAGCGCTTATAGACACGACGCGACATTGCCGACAGCATAAGTCGCGTCCGATAGAATGTTTCTAGGTTTACAGTCTTTGAAATTTCGCATGAGGTTTTTCACCTATATGCATTAAGCAACGCGGAAACAGAATGCCTGTATGCTTCAGGACGGGCGCAATGTAATGTCATGTAGGCCAAGTCTCAGTTGGTATCCTGAAAGGTAATACGATTGTTATAAGCAATGATACCCGCATCAGCTTGATCGGCTTCTTCCATCATCAGTTCAGTAAAAATAAAAATGTCTTATTTAATTTTTATTATCCTTACTGCTATTTTCCTATCCTGCTCACGCGCTCTCATACACACACCATCACACTCACGTACATACATACACACCCGTATCACATACGCACACACACACCCACTACTCACACATACTTTTTCAGTGTACACTATTACATAAATAAGATATAAATCTAATATATAAAATTCTCGTGTCACAGTTTTCGTTGCCATACTCCTCCGAAACGGCTTGACCGATTTTGTGCTTATCCGGTATCTATGAGAATCGGCCAACATCTATTTTTCATCCCCCTAAATGTTAGGGGTAGTCCACCCCTAAATTTTATTTTTTTATTTTTTAGACAAAATTTTTAATTTCTATTTTTTTATGATACAACATACAAAAATACATACAATCTTCAATTTTCACCCTTCTACGATCAACCCTTATTTTTTAATAGCAATTATTTATATGACAAAACAACGTTTGCCGGGTCAGCTAGTATGTATATATAAAATGTTAGTAGTGGAATTGAAATTCATTGCTTTTTGGAATATTTGATTTGGTAAACCTTAAATGTTTTTCTTGTTTTAGAAGTTACGCCTATTATTTTATATTACGGAAGAGCGAAATCTAATACAGGTATTATTTACTTAAAAGGAGGTTTCAACTACTAGTTAAGATATTGTAAACACAAGTTATGTAAATAAAACATTTGTATTTGTATTTTAAGTCTTAACCTACTATCTTAACCAAGAATTAACAAGTGACACGACGAACTGTGTATATGTTATCTAACCCTCTATACGCCGGGTGCATTATAGTCCCCAGACTCGAGCGGGTCGAAAGCTCTAGTTTTGGTTGCATAGTGGGTGGCGCGTACCAGCGTAAGCCGATATTTCCCTTATGAAAATACGTTCAATGCCGGTGTCGTGTTGCGATGCGTGTGGAACCTTTAGATTTACGCTCATGGTACTTACATTACTTCACGTCCTTAATTATTGTGAGGTTTTTGTAAAGACGCGTATGCCACCTGTCGGCACTGGTTGTAATTAAATATAGCGTAGGTTCCGAAGAACCCGTCACACGTTCACCTTCGCTCTCCGCAATGAGTTTTTATTCGATTTTATTGAACAATATTTTTATTGGCAGTTATTACTTTTGAGCAACATTTTACCCCACCCCGCTTACGTGTAATGGAACCGAAATAAAAGGTAATGAAACAGAATTTTAGTCTCGATATACAAATGTTGTTAAAGATGTTTGAATTGAAACTTCGATATTCGAATGTTCAAACTTGGAACGTCGGTTTAGCCCGAAGCTCCGTTCCGCCAGCGACTAGCAGCTGGCGGAAGGGCGCCATCTGTCGGGCGGTGCGCCCCGGAAATGCAATTTCGTTTGGTTTTCCTCGATTCGGCTTTCGATTCGACGTACATAATTATCGACAGTTGTTTTTTACGATGTTATACGATTGAAATAAGGTTGAAAATAGGTAGAATAGTATTAAGGGTTGAATAGTGCTGGAACTGGTGTCATGGTTGATGCGCGCGCGCCCATTTCAGTCACACTCCGACACAAACAGCTACAAACAAGCTTTTAATTAAAATAAAATTGCTTTTAAAATACGGTTTAATTTGTACATAAGAATGGGACAAAAAAACGGAGCTTGTCCTTTGTAAATAACTCTTAATTTCCCAACGAAAAGTCATTCTACATCCGCTGCTACACCTGCCATGCCGGTGCCAAGGTTTTTACCACCACTCTACAAGTTAAAAATAATAAATGATCTGTTGTTAGCATTCAGAGTCCCTTATAATCTGGGATTGACTTTCGTCTACAAAAATCATCTTTTACGAGCTTTGAAGTTTCGAAAAGTTTAAACGAATACTTGTTTTTCCGTAATTAGCCTACCGATTACACACAAGAGTCTCTTTAAAGTCATTTACATAGCAATTGACACCCGGGGCATGGAGCGCTTTATCTGGGAGGCTCCTCGGAGCATGCACGCCAACCGACCTGTAATTTTAACTGAACCAGATAATTGAAAAATGTCTCCGTTGATGCACTAAATCGAGCGATTATACGCATTCCGTACAAATCATACGCGAAATCACGAACATCGACATACTAACATCGACGTTGTCTTCTCCCTATGAAATTCAAAATTGGAACATCAAAAAAATCGTAATCATAAAAATCGAATTTGAGAAATTACAAATCGAATTAAACGCGATTGTGAGACAGCGATGTGTTCGAAAAGCGAGAGCTGTGGAACGACATTCCGCAGTAATATTCCTCGAACAGGGTCCAGAGATTTGACGCATAAAGAATATCGATTTTATAATGGATTTAGGAAAACGATTTTCTCAAAGGCAGATAGCTACCGGCCACTCCATTACAGACTATCAGTATTCAGTATATGCACGCGACTTTGACAAGAAAATTGCTATTTTCCATCCATAACTGCTTTTTGTAGAAATCTTGATGTCTCATTTCCGTTTTCAATTTTGGAAAGTGATTGTAAATCGATAATCGAGATTTATTTCTGGTCGGCGGCTAAATATGCTAAATTGTTAACCTTTCCGGCGGCCGTATTGAACAACAATTTTATTATAATTGGCACCGCGGTCAACGCTTCTTGGAAATTGGCCTTTTTTCTCTCCTTTATTTCCAACATTTAACCGATCTTGTTTTTGCGCTGGAATCGCTCCAATGGACCTTTGTTCTCCGCCATATTGTTTTAAATCGAACGTCTTGTCCATTGCCAAGCGAACAACAAAAGTGAGTGAAAGTTGCGATGTAATCGATTTACTGTAGAATATTAAATAGATATGCTTAAAAGATTCTTTATAAATATACAACTACCCGCGAAAAATCTAAAAAAGACCCTTATTAGATTTCAAATTCTAATGGATTCTTATTTGAAAATTGATACTCTAACAAGAATTGATAGGAATTGTACGGGGCGGATTGTTATTTTTTTGTAGTGTTGGTTGACACAGAAACACACTCGCAGTAATTAGGGGTAACTGGGCGAGGTGCGACCCGAGGGAGCCGCCATCGCCAGCTGACGTGGACGCACTCGACCGTGGACCGCCACCATTCACACAACTATTCTTCATAATCGATACAAAACAAACAATCGATCCATTAACTTTATCCTATTCGAATATTTTTATCGTAAATCTTAATTACTTACTAAATGTTACCAAAAAAAAATAATGACCCGACGACATTCATAAATCAAGTTTTTAATTATCTTCAAAAATTTGCAACCGTTTTAGATGGTTCGTTCCAAATAATACAAAGGCAATAAATAACTAATACCACTTTTGAAGTATGTCCGAAAGTCCGGACAGTCATTTAAATGCCGACGACATTTTATAACGAAAACCTATTGGATTCGGCTAATTCTATATTCCAACAGTATCTCACGATATTGGATAAATCGGGTCGTGGTGGCCAAGCTAGCGTGACCTCTCCCGGCGCCCGAGGCCGCTCATGTCGCGGACGCGTGTGAGGCATTGTGTTTTAGATTTAGAGGTCACAATTTGGTGGTACGGATAGACTGTAGAGTAGCTCGGAGCTTTTGAAGTGGCCGGCGTTGCGTCGCACGATATATTTCACACAACATCGGCTTAGACAAAGCGATTCACGATTCATTTAGATTTTATCGTTTTAAGTCGAAAAACTAATAACGTCACAGTTGGTTAGGCACATTACTATTATGAATTTTAAATGAGGCCGGCTTTGTTAGCTAATCGTTCAACAGATTGTCAAAAATTCGGGTCAGTCCTTCGGTTCCATCAGTACTGTCCTGTGTGTCACAAATCTAATAAGAAGTCGGCGTGCCATTAAATAATATAAATTCTTACAAGGAATTGAATCTAAGTAAAAAAGATTAAGCCATCATACAGCAGATAATATCTCACAAGATGTCAGGTTTTTTGGCTGCTCTTTTGCACAGTTATTGTCTACTGAGCCATGCGAGCGCCCGTCATAGACCAAAGTGCCCGCCGCCGTTGACAGTTATTGTGATATTTCGAAGATTGTTTTAATAATATGCATGGATGACTTATCCGAAGCCGGTGGCCTTTTTTCATCAAAGTGACTTATAAGTGACTTTGGCTCGGTCGCCGAGGTGGTCTCGTAACACCTGGCGGACGGCGAACGAACCCGGAAAGTAAAATGTCAATTTACTCCGCACCAATTAGTTTCCAGATTATGATTGTAAAAACTTTAGAGCTTTCGCAGTCGATTGAAGTCGAACCGAAGGGCGCTAATTTCATTAAAGCAATTGGGCGCGTTCGAAATTCAAACTCCCGCATTCATGGTCACGTGGCACATTCCTAATTCGAGTAATCGTTCACGGATCGATTACGATCGGCGCATATCGTTGCACCCTCCGCTGGACGCTGGACGCTGGGTTGCCAACCTCAAACGGTCAGTTCCCAGTACATTGCACCCTGTTACAAAATAACTTAATGTCTTCGTCATTCCAGACGAGTTTTTGTGATGTTTTGTCACAATTAAATGCGCATTTCGGGTCGACACCCAAACTTATTACCATAAGTAGTTAATTAAATTTTAAAACGGATCCTTTTATCAGTTTTTGTTTTACTTATTAGTTGTTCTAAATATGTTCGCCTAATTTATGTTGTTTGCGAAACAAATTTTTTGGCCATTAACAAATCGCTTGTAGGTATAAAGAGCTAGATGCAATATGTTATGATTTCAACATACGAGTCTTTGTATTAATTTATTGGAGCGTCGTATGGGTGACTCCAGTGACCTAAAGACGACCTGTAGCAAAAAAATAAAGCCGCCCATTCACGATCGAGCACGACATCTCGTCTAACCTTGAACTAGTTAAATCGGACGGGAATATGCAACGGACACGGCAACATTGGCAACACCAGCTCGTGTCAGAAAAAAACAGCGTTTCGCAGTATAATCACGGACGTGTAATTATCCTATTAAAATAATACTTATCTATGGCATGCATTTTAAATGATATAAAATGCTACATCTAAATTAATGTGGGTGCTTTGAAATTAGAATGCATAAGAGAAAAACTTCGATTAAATTCAAATAACTATAAATAGTTCATAAAACACTGTAACACATTCCTTTATGTAGTTATGAAAATATTAGAATAGTAGGTTGCTACGCAGTGAGCGCGTTGAAGTCTTTTCCTTGAGCTTTCGCGTCTCAGACTCTAGTCGGCCAGACAGCTCCGCACAAATAATTTATTATACAAGCTCGATATAAATAACTCGTAGGTACGTGTTAGCGATCAAATTTAATTATCGCTACACTAAAATGTAATAGATCCTTCAATCTATTGCGACCTATCATTATATTCTTTTTCAACTTATCACGAACGCATTTTTTGCATAGATTGATCGAGTTATATTCCCACATGGCGTCATGTTGCATCGATGCACGAGAGGTCACACGCAAGCCGTTTGATGTAGGTCCTAATCGCCACAGATCATAAATATCAACCACCGAAAAAATAAAACATTAATCTTAATACCGCATCGCCATAAATATAATTCCATTTTTTATCATCGCGAACTGTGAGAAACGGTCCGATGAAATATAGCAATCTAATAAGCCAGTTTTTTGTTCCAGTCAATTTTCCAATCGATAAATAAATACCCAAATTGGGATACAGAGCCGTTATAGGTATCATATTAACTCGGTCTCGGTACCGCGAATATAAATAAGTAGTTATTTGAACAACTTAATGACAGGTTAGCTGATTGACTATCCATCGTATTGTAATTATGTATCATAAACAAAGACCTTAGAAAAAAACTGCCAAAAGCTAATCTGTTGGCAATTAACCTATCATGCGTTATTTAGTGTTGAAGGTCGGGTATAATATATGGGTACCGACCGGTACATTTCCTATCTGCCAGCTGCCAGTCTAGTTTTAAATATCGGCTCATTGAAGCAATATGCTAATTTGCAAGTAGACAGTGAGTTAGGATTCGCTTCTGGGGGCGGATGAACTTCGCCACGATACGTACCAGACTACAGAGTTCACGGTCCCGAACAAATAGTCGAGCAGCTCATAAAATCTAGTCCGTACATAATTCAAGCAACACAATTGGATTTTAAAAATATTTTTCACAAGGCAGAATCGCGTGACACCGAACGCAGCGTATTGAGTATCAATACAATAAAATGAACGCGCCCATTTATTTCTTTTTAAATTGCCAGTGTTGCCACTGAACAAAAGGTTTCGGTAAAACGACATCTTTAAAAGCCTTCACCGGCAAATGTAATTTTGTGCGAATATTATTGTATGCCTTTATTACCAACACGCGGTTTTCTTTTACAAAAGATGTTTTACGAAACTTTTTCTTTACGAACAATAATAATCATAATACGTTATTGAAGCGTTTAACATTTTTTCTGATTATGTAGTAATTTTAAACCACAGAGGTTAAATAACTGGAAATAAAAATATCTGGTATCCAAGATTCGAGAAAACCACTCGGTAACTTTTCCGATGACTAGGGCAGCATGATGAGCGAGTAGGTGCATTTCGACTCTGTAAACATAGACAAACCAGTTCTGCACTATGCGCTCCCACACATGCGCGGCTTCCCCACACGAGTCCTGCGGTAACGACCCTCTGATAGATCGCTTCATCTGATACTCCGATGACCAACTCGTGATTATGCATTCCTAGTCTTGCCGCTTTGTGGTGGCTCTCGGAGATTTGAACCAACGAACTAGTTTATTTTTAAATGCGAAGTTTTACCACTTTTCTATAGGTTCTACTATCTAAAAATAAAGACATTTTATTTTATTGAAACATAATGTCGCATTAGATTTAGACAATTTAGAAGGGCTTGGGAGAGTCCTTCGACCAGTGGTGAGACGAAAGAAGATTAAAAAATAACAATGTCCTATGTAACATGATGAAAGTTAAGTTTTCAGAAGACGCAATAGTAACTTCGTTTTATTCAGCTGATTCCCTGCGATTGTTTTCTTGGGTGCTTGCAAAATTAAGCCGAAATATAGCCACAAAACCAAAGGAAATTAATGATTACACTGCGGTTTCCTGTCCATCGCAATATTGCGAAAGCTCACGAAATTATCGTGGTTAACGGCTGCTACATACGACCCTTACATAACATCATTTTATCGTGAAAATAAGGCTCCACAGCTGACATCGTCCGAACCCTCTCAAGAGGGAATCATCGTATTTAGGAACACCACAACTTTTTTTCTCGATTAATATTAACAAAACTTACGAAATTGGCTTGTTAGAAAAACTAAGCTTGTTTATACACAATTTGATTTTAATTCTACTAGGAAAATAGTAATCGAAGGCAAAAGTGCTTCACACATGGGCACGCGCGCAGACGGACACGCAAAGCAATATCATCACGTTGCCGACATCCGCTCTGCCAGGCATTGTCCGCCGGATGTCTTGCGGTCACACGCAATTTCACAAACTCCACTGCGCTCATGACTCCCTGGTATAATCGTACGTGAATACTAGAGAAAATAAACATAGATGACGACCCTTTGCCTATTTGTGTACGCAATTACAACTCTATTGCATTCCTATTGCATTCATGACTGCCTGGTATAAATCGTACGTGAATACCAGAGTAAATAAACGTAAATAGGAGACGATATTTTAACCTCTCAGTACTCATGATTGCCTAGTACATTTCTCCCGAACTTAGTATAGCTTGTATGATCTTTCAAGTTCCAGTTGATTTATAATTTACTTTTAATTAATTTTCATTGAATTAATTGATTGTATTATATTTTTGCACCTGGGTCCGCCTATGAGTGTAACTAGAAAATCATCGTCAGGATTAATTCCGGCCATTGAAAAAGCCACGAATCCCCACATCAACCCGAAACGTTCCACTCACTGTTAAATTAAAAACGCGTAAACGCCGGTGGGCGATCTACCTATTCCTCCGACTTCAATTAGATTTCGCGAAAGGCGAACAATAAGAAATAAAATCAGCTCTTTTACGATCCGTCTGTAAGGCCGAGCCGATGGTCGTAAACACGGGAATGCAACGGGGCCGATTGCCAATGTACCTAAAAAAACCAAAACTTGGAGGTTAACCCGAAACTGAATGATGGGGGTTTATAGCGTCAGAAGTGGGTCACCCAAGCTCAAAGCCCCGCCGATTTTTACTGCAATTGCGTCAGAAAATAAAGGCCACTTACAATTTTTAGTAAAAATCTCGCCATATTGACTAACTTTAGAACCGCAAAGCCCTGAAGTTCATCGTATCACTAGTTAGTTTCTGCGTTTGTTCTTTGAGTGTTGAAAAATCCAGTGTAGGGATCGAATGCAATACGTTTCGCAATCTTTCATATTTCTCATTCGCTTCTTTGGATCGATTCAGTGCAAATTCGAATTCTAAATGGTTAAACGTTCGAAGCACTGGGAGCCTGCGGAATGCAAAGCGGAATTTCGCTGTCTTTGTTGCGGATTCCCAGACGGCGGCGATCTGTAAAAAGCGGTAACATGTACTGCCTTAAAGGAGGCTAGGCTAAGGCTTGCCAAATTTAACATAAATGCTAAGTGATGGGATATTTATATTCGAATGATATACTAGTGGTTCGCCCCGGACTTAATCTCGCGAGTCTCCGATTTAAACAAAAAAAATATTATTTGTAATCTTTGAATTTAAAATAGTGTCACGAAATAAATAACCAAATTACTTGACCTACAGTTTCATTCAAATTATAGGTAACGGGAGTTCATGTTATTTGGTTTTTTTGGGTACAAATTGCAGTTATTCTGGATTTCAGACTTGCCTATATTTGTGTCACTTAAACTACACGCACCACTTGACCAGTTAGCCTCATTTTCATTTATTTTACCCCTCTTGAACCCCAATATCTCAACAACCTGCCAACATTTTTAGCTCATTTAGTCACACCAAAATTGTGCCATCACTACCTACCTATGTATTAAATTTCACGATGATCGAATCAACGCTTCGAAAGTTATCCTCGGACAAACATACATACATACAACGCCGATTTGCCCAAATTGATTTAGAGATCTCGCTTCGCTCGATCAATTATCTCATTTGACAGGGTTACAGTAGCAGTCAGTCTTATAATTGCTGTCTAAATCGTAGTTACCTCTAAAATTTTTCATATATCGTTATGAAGATCTTTTTCTAATAAGTCTGAATTATGTAATTGTCATAATTAGTATTATTGAAACTCAACCGTAAAAATGTATTTAGGTCCTAACTTTTTCCTGCTAAAACCAATTTATTTCTTGTCTAAACAAGGTATTTTAAGTATAAAAACCTCTTTCGAGTAAGCTAAGTCGCACCTCTGGCCCCGCATTGCCATAACCATGCCATAAACCAGCAAAAGAACACCCATCTCCTTTCGTTCGGGAGTTATAAGTTGTCGAAATGGAACACCGCTGCACCGTTATAAAGCCCTAGTCCTCTAAAAAACTAAGGGCGATACGGTCGAGGATCCAGTTCTCCACTTTTATTGTTTATTTCTCTAAAAGTCGATCGAGACAATGCCTGCGGCGGCTTCTAATTTAGAGCTCAGATTATGTGATAAACTGCTTATAGACAAGTGACCGTCGGAGAAACGAAACCAAAAAAAAAAAAATTAAAGTGGTTGGCCTTTATTTTGACCATGTGCATGTCCATTTAGAAACGTTATTTTTAAAACAGACCAACCTCATCAAGTTTTGTCAGCAGGTATCCTCCCTCGTTATATGCATGTATTCTTGTATTGGGCTGATTGCATCCAGGTCTTATCAGTTATCTTCTTGATGTCAAAAATCGACAATAAACATAATAAGATAAAAATTAACAAAATGTTAACATAAAAATATAAAAATCTCTCACACTAAAAACCAAACAACGTAACAACTAACATAGCTAATAACCTCAACGGTTAAAATAGATTTTTATTTTAAGTAAAATCCGGCCAAGTGCGAGTCTGACTCGCCCACGAATGGTTCCGTAACATTATCTATAAAAACGACCAAAAAAAACGAGTGTGCTTTTGACTGAAGTAAAACTTCTTTTTCAAAATATTAATTTATAAAATTGTTCAATTACAAAATTGTCCACACGTCTGTAGGACGATCAGTCTTTGTTCTTTTGGACAGACGCAACTAGCACATTAACGTTTAAAAATATACGAAACGTAACTCTCTCTTTCAACTACCGTTCGAATTTTTCGTAACGCATTCACCAGCTTACGCCCCAAGTCAAGCCTGCGTAAAAAAGTTTTACTTCAAAAAATCACGTTTGATGTCTGGGAGCCCCCCTTGAATACTTGTTTTATTCTGTTTTAGTATTTGTTGTTATTGCGGCAACAGAAATACATCATCTGTGAAAATTTCAACTGTCTAACTATCACGGTTCATGAGATACAGCCTGGTGACAGACGGACAGACAGCGGAGTCTTAGTAATAGGGTCCCGTTTTACCCTTTGGGAACGGAACCCTAAAAACAGCGTCGTCATCAGTCCATCAGTTTGGAAGCTACGATGCCACAGACAGACATAGGCGTCAAAGTTATAACACTCGTTTTGCGTCGGAGGGTTAAATATACACTATATCACATGTTTAGATGTATAGGTATTTAACGAGAACTGGATGTCAAGACATAAATTGCAATGACATTGTTATCGTGACACTTATTGACCTATCCGAGCCAATAAGTCAACGCTCTCGATTGAAACGAAAGAAACATTACTGATTGTTGTGACGTAATACTTTTATCATCCTTATTTATAGGGCACTAGCTTCTTCCTACGGATTCACTCGTCAAAAAGCTGCCGCCCGCGGCTTCGCACGCGTGGTTTGTCAGTGAAAACATTACCCTCCTTTTGTGCTGTCTGGTAAAAAGTAACCTATGCCCCAATCTCGGTCATGGTCTATCTGTATACTGAATTTCAACGAAATTGGTTCAGCCGTTACGATAATAACAAACATACAGAGAGAAAGATATTTTTCGAATTTATATTATAAGTATTGGATACTGTTTCTTGCACACAACTAAAATACAGTAGAAAAGAAAAACACAAAATAAGGTAACAATAGTACAATCGATCTATTCCAGACAACCTTTGAACCTGGTCGCAATATATCATCATAATTTTCTCTCAACCAGGGTTTACAAATTTTTTAGCTAAGTTCAAGGAAAATTTGATTATGAAAGAGAACAAAGATAGCCCATTTAACTATGACAAAAAAGGTAAGCATACTGGCTAAGTGTCGTACTCAGTCATAGGCAAATATGGCATTTATATTATTTTGTAGTATGGTTTAGTTTGGTCACTAATAAGAAAGAGTTTACTAGCTTCCCTCCAAAAGTTATACTTTGAAAATATCGAGTCTAGGCAATTACAAAACTGTCTTCCAAATCAATAGAGAATCTAGCTGTGTTTATTAATAAATTGATTGATAGCATCGTTATGATAACTCTATTTATAAATGCACATTTAGATAGAAGGCCGCTCCCACGCATCTCGAGGTAGGTCGGGATAACAACAAACCCGAAATAATCGCTTTACTTTGATTGATGTCTGTGAACTAGACTTGCCAATCTCTCAGTCACTTATGATTGCCTGGTACTTCGCAATGACTAATGTAATGACTCATTTATTCACCTATGCATTTCTGACTTAGAAGTTACTTTAGACACTATGAAGGCCACTTAGGACAGGCATACTTCAATCTAGTCACTGACCTATCGGGTGACTAAAAAAAGACCAGTAATCCTATGCAACGTACAATGCACTTTTAAAGGCCACGCTGCGGCGCCGATTGTTCAATATTTTTTACGACAAATTATTTAAGTACGTGATAGTAGTTTTAATCCTTTTTAATGTTCTTTAAACCGTGTTCTATAGCTTGTTAAATGTCGATAATTGTCGCAAATGAGTTCTATAAATACAATCAATTTTATTTATATTATTTAGCGTATTTTGTCATGAACTATCTCTTTTAATAATATAGGAATTCTCTTCCAATTTCAAACACAAAAAGTTCGCATCGTTCATAATTTCAGTACAAAAAACATACACAAACCTAATCGCGTTCCAAACTCAAATTCCAAGCAATAATACACTTCCGTTTACAGCGACAGTAAGGATCAACATGTGTTAAATGTCCACTATAAAGTACAATTTAGTGCGTAGACACTGTACTGACCCCGGGTATATAGACGCAGTGAGTCATTTTTAAATTCTCATCGCGTAGGACTGCGTCACTATTGGAAACGTTAACGGCCTGCGTATTCAAATGCCTATAGGCCTAGGTTTAAAGGTTCTACGCTTGCATAGGCGAAGCGTTAACAATAAAAAAGCGTGTGTGTACTTGGCGTGCACAAATAGTAGGTATATGACATTAGCGCACCACTTGGATAACTTCAGACCGTAAAACTAACTTTATGGTGTTACATCATTAGCAGTCATTAAAATTATTGAAGTGAAAACTTCTTTAGGCGCGTTGGTCATTTTTTGAGATGGGGGGAAAAACCATTGAACTCGCGACACTGTTACCGTTACCGACACCTCTGCGTATAAGTATCTCGTAATTGTTCAAGTTTTCATTTCTGTCGGCACTCCCGGAGTGCCATTTTTTTATACCGCTTTCATTTATTTTTTGATTGCCACATGTCTACAACCCCAATCTTGAAAAGTTTTTGATAATTCGCTCCGCTTTAGTTGAAGGCCATGCCTTAGTTCATAGGCAGATCGCCAAAGCACCCTGACCCCTCATACCGCATGGATCTTTTCCGTTTCAGCTAGGTTTTGCGAAGACCAGCCGAACAGGTGAGCTCTTGGTAATCTGGTCGAGATGTTCTACGAAGTTGGCGAAATATGTTTTAGTATTTTGTATTTATTTGAACTAAATTTTTGTACTGATATTTTAGGGAGTGGATATTTTTGTTTGTGGATGATGCATACGTAATCATAGGTAGGTCACAATACTTTTAGCATCGGTCTTAAAAGGAAAAAAATCGTTTATTCCATTCCAATAAACGTATCTTGATAATTTTAAATGGAGTCTCAGAATAAATCAAAATTATGAGAAAATAAATAAGCACTTAATTTCCGCACTAGTCCGTGACACACGGACATCAAGGCTGGCCGGGCGCGTTCATTTATGTACCACATCTCGCGATGTTTATCGAATTTCCGACATTTTTCTCGCAAAGATCGTAACAGCTCATTGTAAGAGATTTTGATGTGATGACGTAAATTATTACGTATTGTGTTTTAAAAATGTGAGTTATGAGCTTTTGTTATGAAGACTTGTGACTGTGTGGCGTCTCGGCAGATCAATTGCGGGTTAGATTCCCAGGGCACGATTCTAATATGTGTTCTGAACCGAATTAGTTAGTGTTTACAGTAACAGTACTGGTTCCAAAAATCATAGTTTTTGTTCTATTCTTAATTATTCTTAGGTCTGAAATAAGGTCTAGTCGAATAAATAAATAAATATTTCTGGACATTCCACACAGCGCTATCTAGCCCCAAACTAAACTATTATGGGAACCAGATAACTGATAGAATACTTTTTTTGTAAATACATACTTAACAAAGTCGGGTTAGTTACACCATTTCTAACTCAAGAACGGCTGGACCGATTTTGATGATCTTTGATTTGTTGGGTTTGTGTCCGCCCAAAATAGCAGAATAACTAATATTGGAAAAGTTCACGCTATAAAAAATATGACGATAATGCATTTTCTCATACATAGATGTAGCTAATGATGGCCGATTGACAATTCTATCGTATATAATGCGACATACATTGGCAGCCCGCGTCATATGCATGTCAAGGCGGCACGAAGTTCGGCGGGACAGCTAGTCTTTACATAGTATAAAATGGAGTCGCTTCCGCTGTCTGTTCGCTTAGATCTTTTAAACTATTCAACGGATTTTAATGCAGTTTTCAGAAATAGATAAAGTGATTCAAGAGGAAGGTTTATATGTATAATACATATGTATATACAACTGTTTGTTTGTTACCTTTTCATAACTAAACGGCTGAACGGATCGTAATGAAATTTTCGAGGAGATAGATTATATCATGGGGAAGGACAAAGGCTACTTTATACCCGAGTGCGCAAAAGGAGGGTAATGTTTTTATTGAAATACCACGCATGCGAAGCCGCAGGCGGGTCAGCTAGTAGGGTCAGTAGTAGTTATTTGAAGTAATTGTTTTCAGGTAAGTAATTTAATAGAAAAACGATACACCCATAAAAATGGTGAACAGTTTTTGTAATATTTATCTAAAAAAAATGAATGGAATCGGCAACGAGTCTCAAACGCCCGTGATATAGTGATGCGTAAGATCCGCTGTTTCGGTACAATGCCGAATAAATTAAATATCAATTTCGCGTCCCCCGCTGCGCACTGCCCGTGTTGCGGGCTGCGTCTGCGCATCGCTTCATAACTCCACACTGGCACTCAGCCTGACAGAGAGATGGGTACTTTAAATTAGCTTGAGTTAATATTATATTGTATACCGCCATTTTCCTATTTATATTTTTGGGAATGCAACATTTTCCTGTTACAATAAGTTTCGCTTACGGCTTCGGACGGACATGTAATTTAAAAAAAAAAAATAGCCTATGTCTCAGTCCTGGGCATAATCTATTTATGTACCAAATTTCAAATTCTGTTCAGCCGTTAAGTCTTGTCAAAGTAACAAATAGACAGTGAGATAGAGTTACTTAAGAATGTACTAGCTTTCGCTAACGGCTTCGTACGCGCGGTTTGTCAACAAAAAGTAGCCTGTGTGTTAATCCAGGTTATAATATAAATAAATATTGCTGGACATTTCACACAGCGCTATCTAGCCCCAAACTAAGCAGAGCTTGTATTATGGGAACCAGATAACTGATAGAATACTTATATACATTTTTTTTGTAAATACATACTTATAATATATAGAGAAACAACTAAATCTGAACAAATATCTGTAGATCATGCAAACATTTGTTCCGCGGCGGGAATCGAATCCGCTACCTCCTGCATCTCAGCCGGTTATTCGCCCACTGCACCACAGAGGTCGTCAATAATCTACGTACATAACAAATTTCATCGAAATTGGTTCAGCCATTACTACGTGAAAGAGTAACAAACATCCATACAAACTTTCGCGTCTGCACGGTGTCCTTTAAATCACTGTTTCCAGAACAAACGTTGCTCAGACCATGGTCTTATAACTGTTTATTTATAGCATCAAACAAGAGAATAAAAAGTAAAATCTAGACCTTCTCAAATAAGTCCAACTTTGTTCCAAAACTAACCGTGACATAAAGTTCATGGGTACGCTAGCCGTAGCGTATCACCTACTCCTTAGTTAGCTAGTGCTACTGGTCAGCGCGCTGAGTATGTTGTAGGGCGTAACGTTAAAATAGACGTTTTTAGTTCGCAACTTTTTAGATTTTTCAAAGACCGATTTCTGTTTGTTTTTTAATTTGATGTTATAAACAGTTAGTAGACCATGGTCTGAACAACGTTCCGGGAAAACGGTGATTTAAAGGACGCCGTGTATAATATTAGTGGGATTAGTATTGTATAGATTCTTTTGGTTGTATATTTTTGTAATCCCGAAAACCGTGTTATGACGATGGTGAAACTGTACCTATTTATAATTCGATGACGAATTTAATTTTTATTTTCTTTATTTCAGGTAAGTAATTAACCAACTTCATATCCTGTCAATCATTTTTATGCCGTAAGTAAACTCGCCCCGAACTGAGATCTCGTGAGTGTCCTATAAAAACAAAAAAAAAATGATTTGTCTATAATCTTTGTCTATCAAAATAGTGCCACGAAATGATAACCAACTAACTTGACCTACAGTTTCGTTCAAATTACAGGTAACGGGAGTTTATGTTGGTTACTCTTTTTGGGGGTAGAAATTGCAGTTATTCTGGATTTCAGACTTGTCTATATTTGTGTCACTAAAGCTACAGGCATACCTACCAAATTTCAACGGGGGTCACTGGTGTAGGTACCCTGTGAATTTTGTCAAACTTCAGTTTTTATTAGGGCTAATAACTTAAAAACTACAAGGTTAAAACTAAAAATAAAAACGGGGTCGAAATGTACTCACAAATACCTTTTATTAGACGTGCCACTTAACCAGATAGTCTCATTTTCTTTTTTACCCCCCTTGAACCCCAATATCTCGACCTCACATTTTTAGCTCATTTAATCATACCAGAACTGTGCCATCACTACCTCTACCTATGTATCAAATTTTTCGATGATCGGATCAACGCTTCAAAATGTATCCTCGGACAAACATACATACATACATTCTTAATGTGTGGTTTTTGAATAAATTGTTTTCTAATTATTGATTAAAGTGGGTATGTATCGCGTATTACCTTTTTTATTTATTATCCCGACTTTTCGGCTGTTGCAACAGTCGTGGTCACGGGTTGACAACCCGTATGTGATCGCAAAATTTAGAAAAATATTAAAATGTTTTTTTTTCTTCTTTCTTTCATACATACTTACATACATACAACGCCGATTTGACCAAGTTGATTTGGAGATCTCGCTTCTATCAATTAGATGATTTAACTGTGTATTAGTAACTGAGTTGGTTCCAACGGAAGATCAGCTTTGTGCTAAAAGCACAACAAATGCTGAGTTGAACGCCTTTTTGTGACGTCGGTCATTTATATATAGGTTAGTGAGACACACATTTGTTGGGTATTGCCGTTTTTGTGTGTATGAATTTGTTCTATTGTGTTTATCTTACTTGTGTGCTGTGTGTGTTTTGTACCGTCACAAATAAATGTTTTTTCTTTCTTTCTTAGTACGAAAGTAAAGCCGTGGGCACACGCAAGTAGACCACACACAATACCAACATAAAGGTTTAATTTAAAGTAGGATGCAGATTTATCTCAAGCATCTTATTTATTGTGACCGAATGAAATAATCTGCAGAATTGTGGCCGACGATTAATTTGTTTATCGCTGGCAATCGGAGGCCAACTATTTTCTTAAACATCTGCTGTTTTGGACAACACGGGAAATGGCTTTTGTTGTTTATTTTGATCGATGTACTTTAGCGAAACGATAATTTATACTAATACTTATGTTATTTTAGGGATCGGCGTAGGTAGCGCTATATTGGGTCAATGAACCTGAATGATAAGTTAATATGGATATGCCCCGGGATTTATTCCCCGATTCCCGGGAATACTTTTCTGAATGTCGATATAAATGAAGTTAAAATGGCTATAAAATGTTAATGTCGATGTAAATGTGTGCGTATAGTGAAACCGAGTGCTCACCGCGATAAGCTACAAAAGCGTGAGGGAAAGGGATGACTTTAGTAACCAATACAACATGTATTTGCATAAAGCTGAATAGTTACTATGTAAAATACGAATTCCTAAAAAAGCTTTAAATATAATAAAAATATATTTCCCGTGATTTAGAAGGCATATCCATGTTAAGTTAACGGTCACTAGTTCCCGTGAATAGCACTACCTACGCCGATCAGTAGTTATTATTGAAGTGAAAACTTCTTTAGGCGCGTTGGCCATTTTTTGAGATGGGAAAAAAACCATTGAACTCGTGGCACTGTTACCGGCACCGTTCCGGACGATTCAAAAAATACACACGATCCTTGATTGCTATATTTTTTTTGGATAAAAATTCGTGCAAAGCTAGGGCGGGTTAGTTAGTATTTATATAAATTGTATAATGATAGTATAATTACCGAAAGAAAACGGGCTCAGTCATCCATAAAACTCTCCTACCTATGGTTATCTGAAAGACATAGTTCAATAGGCGGTCTTATCGCTTAGAAGCGATCTCTTCGAGACAACTTTTGAATGGAGAGGATTTAGTTTTTCAAGTAAGAAAATGGTCGGAGTATACATTTACGGCAAAACTATTTATGACAACAGTGCGTTTTAATACCAAATAAAAAAAATTAAAACTAGTTACAATAAATTTATAAATAAATATGAATACAAATAGAACATATATGTTTTAAGAGTAGGACAGTTCCTTGAGAAAGAGCCTGCCCGGGGGAGTACTACCATCATACCCATTTCTGCCGCGAAGCAGCATCGCTGTTTCGGTTTGAAGGGTATGGTGGCCGGCGAAATTACAGGCACATGAGGCTTTGCACCTGCCTCAAGTTGATGTACGCAGAGCAGTGTATCGTAGGGCATGTTCCTAAGGTGCGTGACTTACGAAGCAATACCAACCAATAAAAAAAAAAATATTGCATTTTGCATTGTTCATTTATATGGCTCTCAATTATCTCTATTTTTTATGTAGTTGGTGCTATGTAGCTACAATTACAGAATCTCTAGTCTAGTGAAGTGTAACCGTATAAAAAGTGCTGCGTACTGTACTGACCTATCACAAGGTACGTCAAGCACTTTCTTCTAAATTCAAAATGTAGCCGTAACTATGAGGCGGACAGTCGTTTCCGGCGCCTGTGACGTCACGCCCGTCTCGCCGGTCGCCGCCCCTACTACGTAACCTTGGCGAGATGCTCGCGCTCACTCGACGCGCAGTCTTCGCTTTCATTTTCATTGTTCTTTTTCAAAATTATTTATATGCTCGTTTTCGAATTTCGAAACGGACCACTCCGGTTTCATTATCCAAAGCACACCATCCTTATTGTTAGGTTAGGTTTAATAATCATGTATTCTCAAAAAGATAACAATTATCACTTACAAGAGAATCAGTACACATAGAAAAGTTAATAAGTTAATAAATATAAGTTAGTTAAGTTAATTGTTTAGCTTTGAAGACGAAGACGAGATATTAGAAATCGATGATCGATTTTCTTTTCGGCTTTCGATTGTGTGATATTGTCTTCGTTGGTAATGTGCTTTTTTGTAAGGTAGTCCTCAAGACCGGAAACTGAAGAGAAAATACCTTGTTACCTTGTCTATCGATGTTTGGTACAATTTAATATTATTTATTTCTTTAACATTTTTAAATAGTATGCGACGGGGGATTATCTGGACTCCTAAGATAAGGAGATGCCAAAAAATAACACAAAGTAGGAACCTATGGGGGAAATGAGGCCATTACGCAGTGGAAAACATTGGGCTTATAAATAAAAATATTTTCAAAATACATTAAATTTTCCAACATTTCGTCTCGGTCTTTAAAATTAGGCAATAGCCCTGCAGTTTCGGTGAATTCCTCGCGTGTGTCAAAGCTGCTTAGCGGGTTAAAAATAGTTTGTTATTGAACGGCATTTAGGTATACAGAAATAAGAGCAAGAGTTGTGTAATTTTTCACACGATCCACGAAAGCATAGTTGCCCTAAGCGCGGCTCGGGGTGAGCGAACTCGCAACCTGTAATTTTGGACCGCAAAAGGAGCAAAACACATCGAGATCGGTGATTAAAAACCTTTGTCGGTTCTACTAATATTTATATTATTTTCGCAACGCGGTCGACATCTAATTGGCGCGTATTTGATGTAGGTTCGAGGACGGCGCCGACCACCGACGCTTCATTAGTTTTCCTGGTATCGAAATCATAAACTGCTCAATTTTTTACGTCCAGTCGTTTATGTCAAAACGTGACCCGATTATTGCTCGCCTATTCCACTCCTCGCCGACAAAGGTACATGACGTGGGCCGTGATAAAACAGCCGGAAAAATACATCTTCTTAACTGAAGCTGAAGTTGAAGTTTTTCGGGACATTTTCGGGTTGCTGGGGATGAATCCCACGTGACTACTGGTCAATAGACGCAGAGTGACCAAGAAACAACCAGTACAATCTAAATAACATATGAACGCGTACATAACTAGTTTTGGTAGATCACTATGGTGCTAAAAATAATGGACAAATTGCTTATCGCAGGTGGTAGGTTTGAGTAACTAGTTTGAACTGGCCATTGGTACTCTCGATCGGCCCAAGGTCTGGGATATTGAACTTGGCGGGGCAACAGCACAAGGAAAGAAAGAGACAGATGCTATCACTCATTGTTATGGAGGAAATGTCCTCGACCACACGCACTTACCGATTGATTTTCTTTAATGAGCAAAGCTCAGATTGCTTAGTTCGGATCGATGCAAAGCAGCTGATGATCCCGTAAGCGTAACTTACTTCCTTAAACAAAGTGAGGGAGCGAGATAGAAGATGGACGAGCGGACCTCGTTTGCATGTTAGAGAGAGATAGCATTATCATGACAAGTGCATTCGCCGACAGAGACGGTAGAAGTGCATTGCGCTGACGCATCACGATCGTCTGCTTTCTTGTCTTTTTTGTGAACGTTACCCTCGCGGTTTTGGACTCGTTGCTTATAGATCATATAGCCACTGTGGATTAACCTACCTCATCGAGTACTACCTTCATATATAATAAGCTAAAAAGGTCACCAAATTACGTATAAAGCAGGTAGGCTGCACACAACCAGGGATTTTGTACGGTACTTAGATACAATCAATAAAAAAAAATTTAAACCTACAGCTCTAAGCCCAGACCGCTTATTTTCTTTCGTTATTTTAGAGCCCCCATTCCTCTCTACGCATAGCATATGCCAATACAAAACGACATAGGATTATACTACTCTGCCAACTTTTTCTGTAATCATTGAATAAAACTTTTTTATACAAATTCGTCAAACACGTCGGAATTTCGACGAATGTCTTTATGCCAATGTTAATCAGCTATACCGTAATTAAATCCGCCGGTCTGACTGGTCGTGCCATTTGTGTTCCCACGCGGTTGATGTCATTTTTATTATGAACGGCGGCCTTCAAGGGATTCCTGGGGGTATGATCCTGGGGTCCAGTGACCCAGTGACGCTCGGACTAGGTAGGGTTGATAACTCGTCTTCGATTTAAAGATATTTCTCATAAGAAAAATAACAGTTCACTTAAAATGAGATTAAATATAGTACAGTAGGTTTATGCTAGTGTTTATAATAATAATAATAATGTACATTTCACACAACGCTATCTAGCCCCAAACTAAGCAAAGCTTGTATATAGGAACCAAGTAACTGATAGAATACTTATAATATACATTTTTTTGTTAATACATACTTCTATACTTAATATTATAAAGAGGAAAAATTTGTTAGTTTGTTTGTTTGTATTAGATAGGCTCCGAAACTACTGGACCGATAAAAAATTCTTTCACAGTTTGGAAGCTATACTATCCCCTGGTGACATACGCTACTTTTTACCCAACTGCGCAGAGGGTAATGTTTTTATTGAAAAACTACGCGTGTGAAGCTGCGGATTGGTCAGCTAGTCTAATATATAGAGAAACAACCAGACCCGGAACAAATATCTGTAGATCATGCAAACAATCCATTCCAACTTTTTATGGTAAAAGGTAGTGTTTTAATTTTATTAAGTTGTTTATGTAGCAATAAATACATTTTTATCTTATTTTTGTCAATTAATTTTAAGATTACCCATCATTTTTTTTACAGCCATAACCATAGAAGCTCAGCAGTACTCGGTTGAAAATGGTACTAGCGAACCCCGCCTATCTGCGAAGAACGACTAACAAACTACATCACAAGCGCTTTCCAAAAGCCCCTAAAAGTCCTTTAAATCACGGTGGCGCTCAGCTGCTGTGTTCTGACCTAACGCAAAGTGACCAACAAAGAACCAGTATCACAAATGAACCACACTGACCCAGTGCGAACCGCTCCTGGCCCATAAATGAATTCCGCACCGTCAGCGTCCGCGCTGGCCACTTGAATGAATATCATTCAATTTCGCGCACAAGTAAATTGTATCAACGGTGATTTTAGCTTGTGCTCAGTAAAATGCTGTGGCCGCTAAATTGCTGGACGGTCTAAGCAGTGTATTGAGAAATATATCAAGAGGTAGTTAGACCGATAAGACCGCCATTCGTATCTATAGATTTAAGTTGTTATTTTTTATTTTTTGACAACCTCCGTGGAGCAGTGGGCGAATAGCCGGCTGAGACGCAGGAGGTAGCGGGTTCGATTACCGCCGCGGAACAAATGTTTGCATGATCTACAGGATATTTGTTTCGGGTCTGGTTGTTTCTCTATATATTATAAGTAAGTATTTACAAAAAAAAATGTATATAAGTATTCTATCAGTTATCTGGTTCCCATAGTACAAGCTCTGCTTAGTTTGGGGCTAGATAGCGCTGTGTTAAATGTCCAGCAATATTTATTTATTTAATTTGTATTTGTTTCATGGTGTGCAATAAAGAATTATCTAATCTAATCTAAAGTTAAGATAGAACACAATGTCAGGTTGCCTGGAAGAAATCGCTTTCAGCGATAAGGCAGCCCTTTAAGTATTCCTGGTGTACAATAGGAAATTTTTAACAAAAATATAACCGACTTCAGATAACAGAAACAAACCAACTACTGAACCGATTTCGATGAAATTTCTATGGGACCAATCTGAAAGATCCATTCGAATAATAAAAGTATTTTCCAAATCGGTTGATAAATGACGGACTTATGAGCTAACAAACGTAAAAAAAATACATTCGAATTGAGAACCTTCTCCTTTTTTGAAGTTTGTTAAAAAGGCGTTATTCTATTATATATATATATATATTATTATATTAGAACTAAATCTTGTCAAATCTTTATAGTGGCACTATTTTGTAATGAAATCTATATCAACAATTTCTTCCAATAACTTTTAACGAAAGTATATGATATGACGGTTCCCTCTTCGTAAGAGCATTGCAAATAAATCTCTACGAGTGAATCAGGAAGACGCAAATCGAAGGTAAACGAGCTAAGCGTTCATTGGCATCATTAAAAATAAATAATATCGTTTTGGGAATGTTAGTCGCGTCATCGCGCCTCCCGCCGCGAAGAACTCTTTATCGGATGCATGCTCTGACCGCATGTTATAAAAAAAGTCTTGTAATTTGCACAAGGCGTCCTCCAATGTCTGTTATCATCATAGACCGGCAGCTCGCGACAGATTTTATCGATCAATTGTACCACGTATGCCCTTCCACTTGTTAATTATTTAGTAGGTTTAACTAAAAAATGGATTTAAGCGAGATCGTGAGAGCGGTACATGTAGCGTGCAATGCCATGTGAAATCGCAAAAAAAATATAATTTTTATTCAATCGTATCACGTATGTCATTCATGCCATGATGCAATTTATGGAGAATAAATCTAGTGGACAAGCATCGGCATACGTGTAGGTCGGGTTGAGATTCAGTGTATATCAGTGTTGAGATTCTAAGTACATACATAGATAATAAATGCACACCATTACAAATAACAAACAAAATGAACTTCAAAATCATAGGTACAAGTAAATCACACTGAGGGCGACTTGCGCAACGCTGCATAATCGTATTTAGCGTCTAAATGTATACTAATATTATGAAAAGGAAAGATTTGAATTTTTGTGTATATGTTTGTAATGAATAAACTCAAAAACTACTGTGCCGATTTCAAAAATTCTTTCACCATTGGAAAGCTACATTCACCATGAGTAACATAGGCTACTTTTTACCCAACTGCGCAAAGGAGGGTAGTGTTTTTATTGAAAAACTACGCGTGCGAAGCTGCGGATTGGTCAGCTAGTATGATATAAACAGATATAAACTGTTGAATTGAGGTCCGCTGATGACTGTCAAAATTTGTATGATCTGACTGAAATTAGCAGATACTTTCGGAAAAATCCGCCGAATTCGCCTAAAAAATATCGATGGAGCGTCATCCAGATTTTTAATTTAATGCTTTTGTCTTTTTTTTTCATTCATTCATTACATAATAACTTTATATCAATGTAAAAAAACTCTTATACCTAATGCCAGTAACAGATCCTCATTTTAAGAAATTAGTCACCTAGAGAGAATTATCAAAAATACTATAGTCAAAGTCAAAAGTCATTATTTTTTTTAATCATTAAAATCACAAGGATCACTTTGAAACGTCAATTTTACTGCCTGTTCCTTCGCGACCAAGCCAGGAAATAAAGGCAAAAACAAGGCTGTTTATTTGTTTTAATAATCCTTTTAGAATACATAACAATACAGGAAATAAATTACGTCTAAATTGTAACATTTTGAACGAGTTAGAGCAATTTCAATCCCAAGCTTCTCTTATCATCTAAATAATCCGATATTTTATAGTAGGCTTTTTATAAAAAAATTGTTTAATAACGTTTTTAATTTGTTAATTGTCTATTATTGTACATCATTTGGGAGTTTGTTATGAAAGCGAACACTTTGCCCTTTAAACGATTTACTAACTATCGGTATAATATTTATTTTTTTTAAATTAAAAAAAAAAAGGAATTTAGTTAAAGAAATATTACCACGTGTCGCTGTCAAACATACTGTTATCGTTCAAAACAGTGTGGCATTAGTTCTCATGACGCCACGCCATGAGCATGACCGAGTGCGTTCACACCCATAAACAAAGTGCGTATCGACCACGTACACACGGCTACACATCAAGCTATACAATTCCAGTATAAGCTGACCTCGCATTGTGTAGGCTTTTCGTAGAATGAGAGGTCAGCTTACACTGGAAAATTATAGCTTGATGTGTAGCCGTGTGTACTATAGTAAATTTGATCATGCTATCCGGCGTTACCGTGGAGTAAACCATCGCGAGATTATACATATATCAGTATCCACGCGTTGCGCTACTAATAGGGTCGGTTGATCACACACCCATGAATCATCAAATGGGCCATAGGATTTACACGTCGTTCTCGCTTCCATATTTTACGGAAACCAAGTCTTGAACCCCGAATAGATATGCCCCGTTTATTTACACACGGCAAACAGATACGCCGTGAACGGCTCGACTGTGCTTCCCACATCTGCTGACCTTGGCGCCTCCAGCCTGTTGTGTAACCTCCTTATCAGTCAATCTTTCTGATACACACCAAGCAAATCTTACCCTGTTTTCCGGTCTTGATAACGTATCGGAATTTATCAGGCTGGCTCTTTGGGAAAAGTTTTAAGACGCGTGCTAGGAACATCAAAGGTGAATGATTACGCAAAAGATCGTAGAAAATTGCTTCGTTTTTTCTACGTCTGGGCGCAGTCTGTCCATTATTGATGACCTCCGTGATGCAGTGGGCGAATAGCCGGCTGAGACGCAGGAGGTTGCGGGTTCGATTCCCGCCGCGGAACAAATGTTTGCATGATCTACAGATATTTGTTCCCCGTCTGGTTGTTTCTCTATATATTATAAGTATGTATTTACTAAAAAAATATATATAAGTATTATATCCAGTTATCTAGTTCCCATAGTACAAGCTCTGCTTAGTTTGGGGCTAGATAGCGCTGTGTGAAATGTCCAGCAATATTTTTTTTGATAAAATCTAATTGAATTTGTCCAGATTAAAATCCAACGAAATTGTTTTTTTTTTTCCACTACTTATATTTGTGTACCTAACCTACCTGGTACTTGATAATCTATGGTTCTGTGGAATGCCCATTCGGTCTATAAAATACATCATCGACACCGATTCTATGAAAGAAGTCATGAGCTATTAAAGCATCTTTCACTATCGTTTGGTTTACGATCTCATTAGTCACGTTGGTTCTTGCTAACATAATCACCACAGAGTTTTCGACTGCTCAAAGTTTCAAACTGGTTTTGAATCCAGACTCCTTGCTCTGCTCTAAATCTTGATAACTTTGCGCGAAATCGAAAGTTGCTGGGCATTTAGTTGTACAATTCAATCTTATCGTCTCATTCCGTTTGATGTGAACTGTGAACCAGAACTGAGGCCACGTGTGGGACGGTTAGTTGACATTTCTCTCATGTTTCTTTAGGTTGCTAGGAGACGTTGGGTCCAGGCCGCATATGTTCGATTGCTCTGAAATCTATAGATACATACCTATGCTGAAATGATAATGAAGATTATATTTTGTTAAGATTATATAAGTTATATTCTGGGGAACTTGTACAGACAGAGAAAATATATTTAAATCGCAAAAAAGGTGTATCAGGGCATTGCATGGTCTGAAAACAACTGATAGCTGCAAACCTTACTTTCTATCACTTAATATTGTAACTTTACCCTCACTATACATTCATGAAATATCAACATCTATACATATACATACTTTTTTTAAATTTAATTTCCTGATCTTCATTATTATTATTGTTTTTAAACGTTGACGTTATTTAAATTGAATTCTAGAAATGTTTCTAATATACTAAGTAGATGTATTAACTGCATTTGCATGCCAAGTAATATGGTAAAACATACCTGGAAACTATGCTGTAACATTTGGCGTCTGTTTTTATACATATTTGCTAATGAATAAATGAATTGTGAAAAAAAATCTATCACACTAATATTAGCGATCGATTTCGATGAAATTTAGTATGCACGTAGATTATAACCTGGATTAACACATAGGCTACTTTTTATTCCATAAATCAACTCCCATGGGATAAAAATAGAGTGTCAAATTGCAACAGCGGGTTTATCTTTGTTTCTAGGTTACCTACACATATGTATAATAGTGTAGCGCGTACGAAGTTGCGGGCAACAGATAGTTCTGTATATAGTTTTAATTATTGTATGTGATGGAAAGTAGTTTTCGAGCAGCCGACACCAAACTTGGCCTAGCTCAAACGAACGTAATACTCCGGTCTTAAAACTCCTCGACACAATGGTCCTTCCGTAAACTTTTTATTCCGGTTATAAATTAAAATGTACTCGTTAATCGGCCCTTTAATCCGTCTGGACGTTGACTCCCCGCGAACGTCTGATGAATGGTACATTTTAACTCGGAAACAAGACAAATGTTTTAAAATCTAAGCATTGAATTTTGGTAGATAGATAGATGTACTCTTTATTGCACACCAAACAAAATTAAATGTACAAAGTATAATGGGCGGTCTTATCGCTAAAAGCGACCTATTCCAGGCAACCTTTGAAGGGACAGGACAAAACAAAATAAAAAAGACGGCGGTGTATCCATGATAATAAACCTACATAAACTGCCTATACTTATTAATAAACTAACCATACAAATATATATTTAAATATAAACTACAGTAAAGGAGATAAACACAACGATAAACTAGATACGCGTAGTTTGTGTACCAGTGTTAGGGTTACTTCAACTTACAAGTGAAATAGTGATATGGATCGGTTAGTTTATAATATATCATTTTTAAACCACTCCTCACTCTTTACTGGTGGTGGAGCTTTTGTGAACGGGCTCGAGGAAGTGGGCACCACCGCCTTACCTTTATCTGCCGCCAAATAGCAGTACTTGTGCTGCTGTGTTCCGGTAAGATGGTAATAGTATGTTCCTGTAATTACTGGCACATAGGCATACCAGCTAAGTCCTATAGTATGGCAACGTATCCACATAGAGATCAAGACAACATAATAGCTTGTTTTGAATTCTATGTTGATATCCATGGACTGCAGTAGCCACTTAACATCTGGTGGACTGCATGCTCGTTTGCCATATAAGTAGTATAAAAAAAACCTCATTATTGTAATTATCCATAGCCAAACTTCACTCACAGCTGGAAGTTTTTTGTTTATTAATTTTCATTAGAATCATAAGGATTACTTTGAAACGTCAATTTTACTGCATGTTCCTTCGCGACCAAGCCAGGAAAGAAAGGCAAGAAACAAGGGTAGTTGTTCTTTTTATTAGTCCTTTTAGAGTACATAGCAATAAAGTAAATAAATTGACCGAGTCAGTTAGAGCGATTTCAATCCCAAGCTTCTCTATCATCCATTATATTTGAGAGAAGAGCCAAGAAGCTCATAGACAACGATGAGCTAGTTGACGCAAGGCTCCACAGCCTGGAGCATCGACGAAAAGTTGCAAGCCTCTCGGTTTTTCATCGAGTACATTTCGGAGAGTGTGCGGCGGAACTTCTCAACCTAATCCCACCATCTCCATTCTATCATCGGACAACCAGATGCCCTGCGGTGCGCCACCGCTATATGATTGAAATACATCCCATTCGCACAAAGCGGCTCTCTTCGACCTTTATTATGCGCACCGCCAAGTCTGTGTTTTCTGATAACTACAATCTGGGTGTCTTCAAGTCGCGAGTGAATAGGTTTCTTCTAGGCAAGCGTGATCCATCGTAGATTTCATCATCGCTTACCATCAGGCGAGATCGTGGTCAAATGCAAGCCTAAAAAATGTTTAAAAAAACATTTGGGCAGCTCATCGTCATCATTATACCAGCCACAGGACGTCCACTGCTCCATAGCCCCCCCCCCCCCCCCCCCCATAGATTTCCAGAGTGGAATCTTGCGTCGGCTCCAACTTCGGCCAGTAGACAGCTGTTACTTATTTGAAGTGTATTAGTATTACTTATGTCTGTAGATAAATATTTTAGAAGTGAATATTTATTTACGTGTGAAAAGGTCCACAATGGTGGTCCGGCGCGCGAGTCATCGCTAAAGAATGTGGTTGCATCTCGCAGCCTCCCATATTCAAGTCAACTATTAAACCGGTGAACACAGCCAACCCTACTACATCAAATATCGCTTGAGACATGATATGGGAAAAAATAGGTTACCAAATAATGTTGAAAATATTAAGGTTGCTTGTGAAACACTTTTACAGTACGTTACTAAGATTTTAGTCATTTTTAAATCGACTTCAAAAAAGGAGGAGTCTCGTCGGAATCTTTTTTTTTATGTATATTCCCCGATTACTCAAAGACGTCTGGACCGATTCGAGAAATTCTTTTTTTGTTTAAAATAGTATAACTTCCCAGGTGGTTCCCATTGGCACCAAGTCAGGTTCTGATGATGGGATCCCAAAAAAATCGAAGGAAACCCTCAAATTTTATAAGGACGCAATTCCGTTTTAAGTTTTTACTTCAGAACGCCATCATTAATCAACCGATTTGAAAAATTCTTATTTTATTTGAAAGGATATACTTTCATATTGGTCTCATAGAAATTTCATCAAAATCAGTCCAGTAGTTTGTTTAAATCGGTTATATTTTTATTAAATGAATGAGCTAGGTTTGTAATGAGCTAGGTTTCTCTGTGACGCCTTGCTGTTATTATTTTGTTTTTGTCAAAAAGCTTGAAAGCAGAGACGCGAAGAACCTATCGAATCTGATTTTGTACCTAGATTTACAATAAAAAAACGAGTGTGCTTTAAAAAAACGACCACACGACTGAAGTAAAACTTCTTTTTCAAAATATTAATTTATAAAATTGTTCAATTACAAAATTGTCCACACGTCTGTAGGTCGATCAGTCTATGTTCATTCTGGACAGACGCAACTCGCACTCGCATATTATCGTTTAAAAATATACGAAACGTAACTCTCTCTCTCTCTTTCTATCTTCACTAACTTATATCTCCCTCTCAACTTCCGTTCGCACTTTTCGTAACGCATTCACCAGCTTACTCCCCAAGTCAAGCGTGCGTAAAAAAGTTTTACTTCAATAAATGGTCTATGGTATTTGATGAGGTGCGTTGTCCGAGGCGCTAACTCAGCCTATTCACAGTAAATTGAGCCACGAACGCATTCTAGTTATTTCGCTGGGCAGATATCGACGTGAGATAATTCGATCCGCAGTGTTTTTTGTACGTTATTGTTAGCCTCGAATGATACACTGCTTGAATATTTAGCTATATCCGCTGACTTCACCACATAAAAAATGGCGAATAATAATTAGTCAATAAAAATTCCGTCGATTATATTCGTAGTTGTAACACGAGTTACGTAATTGGAGTAAATGACCTACGAGCTGGTGGCCGAAGGTCTCTGGTACCACGTGCCACAAATATGGTTGAAGTTCAACTACTCTCGATTATTACTTACTAGCTGTTGCCAGCGGCTTCGCACGCGTGGTTTGCCAATAAAAAGTAGCCTATGTGTTAATCCAGGTTATGATCTACGTACCTACTAAATTTCATCTCAATCGGTTTAGCCGTTCCGGCGTGAAAGAGTAACAAACATCCATACATTCATACATACAAACTTTCGCGTTTATAATATTAGTAGGATTTCATTATAACGAAGTAGGAAGAAGTTTATTTAAATCGAGCGTTTAAATGAAGATATTAACAAAGGCTTTTCAAGCTTGTTGCCCTATCGTCTGTTGAGGCATAGTCTGGAGATTTACGCTGCGTCTGTAGACTAGAAGGACGTAGTAGACAATTGTACCTCATTCGATACCAGCGTTAAACGTATGTAGTTTAAAAAAAAACATGATAACATAACATATAAATTTAAAAAAAAATATAACCGACTTTAGAATACTTTTTGAAGTAAAACTTCTTTACGCACGCTTGACTTGGGGAGTAAGCTGGTGAATGCGTTACGAAAAGTGTGAACGGAAGTTGAGAGGGAAATAGATATAAGTTAGTGAAGATAGAATGAGAGAGTTACGTATATTTTTAAACGTTAATGTGCGGGTGCGAGCTGCGTCTGTCCAGAATGAACATAGACTGATCGACCTACAGACGTGTGGAAAATTTTGTAATTGAACAATTTTATAAATTAATATTTTGAAAAAGAAGTTTTACTTCAGTCTTAAGCTAAAGCGGTCTAAAGCACACTCGTTTTTTTGTATACAATATATACCTATATATATATATATATATAATACACATTATGCGTTCCTATAAAATCTGGTATGCCATCATCAGATCTGACTTGGTGCCAATGGCTTTTAAACAAAAAAGAATTTCTCGAATCGGTTCAGGCGTCTTCGAGTAATCGGGGAACATACTCCTCCTATTTTTGGGCGACGCGTGCGCCGTTGCACAACCTAACAGATTTTAAGAGATAAGTCCTTGATTGTACATTTACAGACTGACAGAGGTGCCCGATTAGATAGATCGAAAACGCTTTATTGTAAATCACACTTAAAATAAAAACAATATAAAAAACAAATAACAATACACGCAGAAATACAAGTGGCGGTCTTATCGCTAAAAGCGATTAAAGATTATGTCAAATTCAATATTGATTCATTTATTCATCATAAATAAGGATCATTTCGAAACGTCAATTTAACTGCTTGTATTTAGTGTCCTCTTACACCTATTTATGGTACTTCATGAGGTTAGGTGTTCTACAGCGCCCACTAAGTTTCACATGTTCAATAAGGAACTTCGGGCATTCGTAAACAATAACTTCGAGTGCATCGTAAATTCGTATCGTTACCGTAATCATTGCGTTTCGAGTGGGTAGTGTAATAATTTGGGCTCGTTTCGGGCGGGCAATGGACTGCGTCCTTGACCGAACGTCGGCTACGCGATGCGTCCGAGTAAACAAATTGAATGAATCGCGTACGCTTGTGCCCGTCATTCATGTGTGCGTCGAGCGATAATACAAGCAGTTTGACTAACAAGATAAAAAAAGTATTTCAAGATTTCACTATTGCTGAGGTTTGGAGAAATCTAGTGCATATCTTTATCTTTATATAGTGTAAAATGAAGTCGCTTCCGCTGTCTGTTCGCTTAGATCTTTTAAACTACTCAACGGATTTTAATGCAGTTTTAGTAATAGATAGAGTGATTCAAGAGGTTATATGTATATTAAATACATAACTGTGTTTGTTAATTAGTTACCTTTAAACGACTTAACGGCTTAGATCGTAATGAAATTTTGCAAGGAGATAGATTAAACTTGGGAAAGGACATAGGCTACTCTTTAGCCAACTGCGCAAAATGAGGGTAATGTTTTATTGAAAAACCACCCGTGCGATGCCGCGGGCGGGTCAGCTAGTAATAATTAAATAAAACTTGCATATTTTAAGATAACAAAATACCTACAAAAATTTAGCTTCATTGAATACAAAATATTTTTTTTACGTAAACTCGTTGGGATAGCGATGCTTGGAAAATGAAGTTATGTATCTAGTAAGCGTATTTTTTAGATTTCTCACGTCATTGGTGTAAAAGTCAGCTTCAAAATTCGAGTGTGGAGGGAAATTTCCCAATTCGATTATGTTATGTCTACAAGAGGAACAGAGCAAACTTAAATATGTTACCCTAAAATTGTATTATAAATTGCTGTTCGCTTCAATAGAAAAACAGCCTTAAAATACGTAATTACAAGAGTTATGTTTGAATAACAAGGTTATACTATGTGGTATTTAAGCTTTGAACGAAAAGCGAATTTGATAATAATAACATGGGTTGGTTAAGTGGAATAAAATTGTATATGCAATGATTCTACAATGACTGCAATTATATTCAGTTCCATCTCAATATCAAGAATTACCTATATATATTTACATCTAAAAAGACTAAATTTTTTGTATACATATTTGTTTTTTATTATGTACTTATACCAGAGAGGGCAAAAGAGGCCGTGGCAGACCATCAGCCCGGTGAGTGGACGAATTAGATACCGTAAGGTAAGACCTGCGTGCGAAAAGCGCAGGTTCGGCTGGAGTGGCGTTTGAAGGAAGAAGCTTAATAAGCAGTGGACTATCAATGAAGCTACCAATGATGATGATGACGTATTATTAAGTAGTTATGGTTTTTCAAACTGCGTGGCTGTGTGTCAGACGGCCAACGGAAACGCCAAGTCACGGCTCGCAAGCGCCCCCTTGTAAGATACCAGATACCTACTTATGTTCTCCTGGTACAAGTGGACTGAGTTTGAAACTATCAAACAAAATACAACTGTTGCTACTTTTGTTAAGAACAATTTATTCTTAAAAATAACTCAAAGAACAGAAAGTTAAACAATACGTATTGTTACCCGAATACGGCAAAACCAAAGGAAGGGTTATGTTTTAGCAGTGTATGTATGTATGTTTGTATATATTTATTACCTATGTTCCACTGTACGTAACGCCTAAACTACTCATCCGATTTTGATGAATGAGGTGTCAATCGATTCGTTATTATGGTCCGGATGACATAGGTTACAGTTTTGCCCGAATACGGCAAAGTCGAAAGGATGGGTTATGTTTTTAGCAAAATACTGGAACTAACACGCAAAATTTGCTTGCAAACATCAACACATGCAACGAAATAACCACAACCTTGGTTACACAAGTACTGTGCGATGCCAAATAAAAAAATACTCTTTAGTTCTAAGAAGTCTCTGACGTGTCTGTAATCGATCTGCGAGCAAACAGTTCCGTCTCATTTGAGGTTATATCCTACTGTTTGCTGATTGTTTCAGCGCCTGTAAACATTGGCTACTTCAATAGATAGATGAGGCTGAAAGTCTGGAATGGATTGATAATCTAAGAAACACTGTATGACTCAAGTTGATAGACGCATGGCAGTGCATAATTGGGCACGTTTCTAAGGTGCGTGACCTACGCGGCAGTACTTTGTTATAGACGATGGTTACCACTTAAAATCAGGTAGGCCATATGCTAGTTCTATCTCTAAGTAGTATAAAAAATATGTTCTAGTATGTATATGTAAGTACGGCAACGAATTAAAACAAATTTAAAACCTCTGCAACAAATTCAAGATACAAATAAAACCAGCCAAGTGCGAGTCGGACTCACGCACGAAGGGTTCGGTACCATTATCTATAAAAACGAGCAAAAAAATCACGTTTGTTGTATGGGAGCCCCCCTTTAAATATGTATTTGTTTTAATTTAATTATTTATTTTTAAAGTGAATATATAATACGTATGTATGTAACAAAATATTCTGTGAATATTTAAACCGCGTACCTTTTGCCGTTATCAATATGGAGAAAAACGAGCAAAAAACATCACGTTTTTTGTATGGGAGCACCCTTCAATATTTATTTTATTTTGTTTTTTAATATTTGTTGTTATAGCAGCAATAGAAATACATCATCATTGAAAATTTCAACTGTCTAACTATCACGGTTCATGAGATACAGCCTGGTGACAGACGGACAGACAGACAGCGGAGTCTTAGTAATAGGGTCCCGTTTTACCCTTTGGGAACAGAACCCTAAAAAGAACAAGTTTTATACTGCCCCATTAATTTTTCAAAGAAATAGGTACGTTTCTTTACTTTAGGGACAGTTTAAAGTGACGCCCCAAATGTTTCCTTCTCTTCGATGTTCACCTTATTTATGTATTAAGTTGTAACAAAACAAACTCGTAGGTATACATTCGTAGATAATGGAATTGCAATTGGATGTGAGTGCTTAATACTAAAGCACTAATGCGAGTGTAAGCAACGCTGAACGAGCTCGTCCGCCTCCCAAGTTCCTTGGTGGCATTAGTGATGCGACACGCGCGTGATCTATCGATATCGATTACAGGCTAAGCTTAGCAGTAGCCAATGTATAAAATGCTAAAAACAACAGTAATTATCTGCAGGAAATACTGTAAGTTAGTTTAAATATTATGTTTAAAATTACAAGAATACGATTGAAATTAAAGTACAAGTTGAAAAATATTTTGTAACTTTTCACTCACACCAGAGTTTTCAACTTGTAGAGTTATACCGACGACCGACGTCAACCCAAGCAGAACTGATGAAAACATTCCGTCCAATATTTATAGAGATAGAAAGACGAGATAAGCGTTAAATCGGGTAATACAATAATCGTCTGCAATAATCGAGCATCTCTAGCAGGAGGTGCGGCGCGGCGCGGGTCGACGATCGCCCGCGCGACCGATCGAAGGTCAAGGCTATCTACGGCCGATCGAGATCCTACTCGCAACACTAGTGCGCAACGAAAGAAAAAGTGACAGCCCAAACCTGAATAGAATGCGAGGACGAATAAAAATGAAAGCACTGTTTATCTTGCGCCTCCACTAGGCCAGTGTTACACGTATTCAAATTACGAACCTGTCGATAGAACTATCGGGACATTTGAAAATTTGTTTTTTTTTTAATCATAATCGTAGTTGAAACTGCGTAGATAGAACTCCCAGTTGTTTGGCAGCGGTCGGCGAACTCTAAGTAGTTAAACTTGTACACTATGTCAAGTAACCTATTTTGTTCTTGTGAGGCTGAATTTGATACCTCTATAATCGTTTATGTGGCAGAAAGGTTGGCTTAATCGTCGAACGTGTCGAAGTGGAAGGAGGCATTCAGTAAAAAATAGTTTGTGCGAAGCTCAGCGGCGGCTGCGACCGGTCGCGGTAGGTTTTGTATTGTTTGTTGTTACTCACAACGCAAATGTATCGTATTCCGTCGCCTAATTAAAATGTTCAGTACTGGATCGGCTGTGTTTACGATCTGTATCATTTTTGTTTAATGAGTTATTTCGCCGACCGCGGCTGCGCTAATGTTGTATTGGTCATCGCGATGAGCGCCGTGCGCGCCTCTCATAAACCGCACCTCTTTATTGCTTCTCATTAGCAATATTAAATATTCAGTGTTATGTACGCCGGTTTTTGCTCGTTTTATCTCCAAAATGCAGCATTAAGTTGTTTTGAATTAATTTGTTTAATTAAAACGCTAACAAAACAGCCTGATACCAATCTGTTACAGATTTAAAGAGCTTTGCCGGGATATCGCCCGGTGATTATTCGACATCTGTTGGAAATAAACTCAATTGCCTATGAGCGTTTTTTGTACGCATTGAAACACGTTAAACGTCAAATCTAAATATGTGGCAACGAACGTGCGTGCAGTTAACGTGTTAGTGATCAGACTAATATGTTCACAGTTTGATAGGATTGGCTACGCGAGTCGTGCCGAGCGACGAGTGCGTTACGAGCTACGGTCGGTACCGGCTGTCGGAATGCGTACTACAAACGTCACATCCTTCAATGGTAGTGACTTTGTGAGTGTGCTGAGAAACAGGTGGTCGAATTCATTTCTGTGAACTTGAGAACCTGTATCATTTTACGTAGCATTAGATAAATAAGTTTCGTATAAAATGATAACATCTGAATAATATCGATATTGGTTTTGATTGCCTAATTCAACAGTCGTCACTTTCCCAACACTATTTGACAATAGCACGAAATTCTAACACTTGAATTTCTATGAGATAGGAGGCGCTTACAAATTCCTATGTACGAACCAATTGCAATATTCTCGTACAGCAGATGTACTGTCCGAGATCGCGAATAGCCTAGTCTCGGATGCACCTAGTCTAAATGTCACTGTGTGAGCCGCCCGATTTAGCCGCTCCGAAATAGCTCGCGTTCAACAACCCCTACGTCGCCATCGGCCAACACCTGACATTTACATCGACGGTCTAGAACGGGGTAAACATTCTGAGAAAGAAGAAAACAACCAATGGAATGCAAACAAAGCGATAATGTCGCGGTTTTTTCGTTGACGTTGGGGTAGCCTTTTCAGATGTTTGGAATTTATTTACCAAATAGTTGAGTGCCGTGCTATTTCGAACGCCGCGTCGGTTGACGAAGCCGAGAGACGGAAAGTTTTATGTCGTCTCAAAAAGGTTAAACCCACAAAAAACTTATCGCCTGGGAATAAACTGGATCTACGAGTAAATTCCGAGTTGAATCATCTGCTGTCATATCAAACTCAAAATTAATTGAGCGTTCATTTCAAACGAAACCCGACCACAGTCATACACTGCAATTTTCGATTCGTCATAATGACGGTGCGGCAAAAACTTTGACACCTCAATGCCTAAAAAACTATTATTTCACAATCTCGCGACCGATGTGGAATCGATAATCAACATGATCAATCACGATGCGTCTAGCTCCTTTAATTTTCTGCTATCCTAGTGCCTCTGCTGAGTCAGCTCCGGTGCTTAAAGTGGATTCGGTGAAATGTTTGTAAACAGATTCGGCGTACGCTTTTTTCCACACCATGATTTCGTACAGTTAATTACACAATCTCGCATTTTATGACTACGCGTCTTCTGCTTAGTTAGAATGTAGGACGATTTGTAAAAGTTATGTTTCAGTTCACTTTTATAAATAATGCTGGACATTTCACACAGCGCTATCGAGCCAAAAACTAAGCAAAGCATGTACTTTAGCCAATCAGATAACTTATATACCTAGTCAGGTCATAAATTCTGTCACATGTTTAATATAAAATAATTGAAACAAGTTTATTCATTATGTAACCATTTATATACCAAAATGAACTTAACAAAACATAGATTCTTATGACACTAAAGTTTATTCAAAATGACCTCCGTGATTTTGAATACAGGCCTTCAATCTGCGCGGCCAGTCGTCTATCGCAGCACGAACGAGGTCCATGTCAATATCGGCGGCTGCCTTAATCAAGGATGTCTTGAGTGACTCCAAATTGGGATGAGGCTTTGAGCACGCCTTTTCCTCCAAGTGTTGCCATATCTTGTAATCTAACGGATTCAAATCTGGACTGGAAGAGGGCCAGTCTTCGTGCCGGATGAAGTCGATTTCACGCGCCGCCAGCCAGTCTTGTGTGCTCTTCGCTCTATGAGCTGGCGCCGAATCTTGTTGGAATACCCAGGGCCTGTTATTGAACATGGTATGAGAAACAGGTTCCACAAGGTTCGTCAGGACTGTATTTTGATACACAACTGCATTCGTTTTTACACCTTTCTCACAAAAATGTACCTCTGTTAAGCCCCAGTAAGAAACTCCCAACCATACCATGAGCGAGGATGGAAAATGACCTCGTTGGACACGCGGAATACGGTTGCTCGCTTCTTCACTACTGTGTGCGTACACCTTATCATTTTGTTTGTTGTAGCTCTCTTCTACGGTAAAATTTTTTTCATCCGAAAAAAGAATTTCCCGATATTTTTTTCCCGCGTACCGCTTCAACAAAGCGCGGCATCTCTTCAGTCTCAGGTCCATTAGACGAGCATTCAAACGATGTCCTGTTTTTCTTCGATATGCCCGAAGCCCTAAGTCTTCATTTGACACCCTTTTCACCGTGGTTCTGCTTAACCCCATCTGAAGGGCCAACAGTTTCTGCTTACGTTTGGGATTTCTTTGAATTCGCGCCTTCACAGCTTTTATCACTGCTGGAGTCCTAACAGACGGAGGGCGACCACTTCTTGACCTGTCATCTACACTAGAGTCTTCATTGTATCGTTTGATGGTGCGATAAACGAATCTTTTGGTTATATTCAAATTTTTCAGTATGTCAAAAATTTGAATTGGCGCGTAACCGCAACGATGCAACGCAATAACTGCAACACG
Organism: Philereme vetulata; assembly: GCA_918857605.2. Lineage (NCBI taxonomy): Eukaryota > Metazoa > Arthropoda > Insecta > Lepidoptera > Geometridae > Philereme > Philereme vetulata. Next base: position 4,811,142 of record OU975462.1, read on the forward strand.
GTCTTCTTTAAGCGTCCACTCCATATTTAAAAATGAGTAAAATTCTAAAAAGTATACATTTTTATTTTCATGAACAATTCGAAATTCGAATTCTATAAACTTTTTTGTGGCCAGCATTCTAAAAGAAAAGTTTTTACTGTGTGACAATACTTATGACCTGATTAGGTACATTTGGTTACTTATTTTATTATATAGAAAAATACCCAAACCGAAAAAATATCTGTCGACCATTAAGTGTAACATTTGTCCCGCGACGGGAATCTACCTCCAGTGTCTCAGCCGGCTATTCGCCCATTGCGCCACAGAGGTCGTCAAACCATAAAACTTTAGTACGATCAGCGCTGGAACTTCGGTCATTTAGGTTTCCCAATGATTCGATTCGCGTCTCCTTGTAATCGATTGAAATTATAGATAATCAGATCACCTCTATCAGCTTAGGGATTGCCCGGCAGTGCGTCACTCATACATTCGGCGATCGACATTTTCACAGAGCAATGTTATTTCTAGCCGCGCGAGGCGCCAACTTTAGATTAGGCAGGGCTCATCTGCTGCATTCAGAATCGTTATTTGCGGAGCTTAATAACTTCACTCCATTCAGTTCCTGAGGGACCAGTGTCTCCAACAACGCCGTAATTACGGTAAACCTACCGTAATTTGAACATATCTACTACCTACCGTAGACATGTTCAATTCTACCGTAATTAAAATAAACTGTCAGAAGCCAGAACTAAATAAGATTCGCGACCATTCTATAATTTAGCACATTTTATGCTAGGAATGTTGTCATTGCCCTACTCAAACGCGGATTGCGAGCGCATTTTCAGCCACATTACGGACTTAAAAACAAAAAAGAGAAACCGTTTGTCAACCAAATCTATTTCTGGGAATTTATTTACGCAGCAACTCATAAAGAGATCAGGAAAAAAACTGCGTAGATTCCCACCCCACCGATAAAATGATAAAAATGATTATGGTTTCCATGTACAAAAAGGCTGAAACGCCTGAAACTTAATGTTTAAATGTGAAATAAAGTTACCATATTTTTAATTTTTGTTCTCCCGTAATTTACCGCCATTTACCGTATTTTTAAACTAGCAACACCGTAATTTTGACAAATAGAGTTGGAGACACTGTGAGGGACTCTATTATACCATATTTTGAATGTAGAGTAGTGTTGGAAAATGCGAAATAACGCGATATAATCTGTACCGGATGATTGAACGAGGTTGTATATAAAATGTGATATTGTTACTCCTGTTGAGAATAACGTATGGTTGATGTTGAGATAATGAAGATTTTTAAGATCGGGTTTCGCTGGCACGTCGTAAAGGCCCAGCGTGTGGTGTGTTCACGGCGATGGACACGGTTAAAACGATTTAAAATGTGTTTCTGTGTCATAAAGGGAGCTTTACGAGTATTCGTTGCTGATTAAAGCTTTGTTGACCTTTTGTTTTGCAAAAAAATACAATTAATAATAATATTACGGACATTTCACACAACGCTATCTAGCCCTAAACTAAGTAAAGTTTGTACTATGGGAACCAGATATATACATTATTTTTTTTGTAAATACATTCTTATAATATACACTGTGTCCTTTAAACCGCTGTTTACCCAGAACAAACGTTGTTCAGACCATAAGTCTACAAAGAGTTTATAATCTCAAATTAAAAAAAATTAAATCGGTCTTTGAAAAACCTAAAAAATTGCGAACTTAAAACGTCTATTTTAACGTTACGTCCTACAACATGCCGCCGTATCGCCACAAAAATAATAATAGTAGGTACGCTACGACTAGCGTACCAATGAACTTTAGGTCACGGCTAGTTTTGAACAAAGTTAGACTTATTTGAGAAGGTCTAGATTTTAAATATTCTCTTATTTGATGCTATAAACAGTTACTTAGACCATGGTCTGAACAACGTTTGTTATGGAAAAACAGTGATTTAAAGGACACCGTGTATAGAGAAACATGTTCCGCGGCGGGAATCGAACCCGTAACTCCTGCGTCTCAGCCGGGGGGTCAAACCAAAAAACGTTAATACGAGTCTTCGCTAATTTGGTTGGATTCGTCAATAATATATCCAGAGGTAGACAAAGCCTGATTTACCCGCTTTTAAAGATGTCGAAAGTGAATTTCCTTTTAAATCCTTTATTTAAACAAAAAAGATAATTAGTTAACCGTCTCAGGTGTGTGCGTAAGCGCAGCCAAACAGTTCTTTGTTTTCGTTCAATATTTGCAAATCGAAGGTCTGCGTTTTTACTTCGCTTTCTGCACACACGGCCTGGATCCCTTTTAACCGACTCCCAAATAAAAGAAGTTATTGATGAGCAATTAGCGACGGTATGATGTTGTCCTGATGTGATCATGTGTGACACGGATTTTCGAAAGGAAAAATTGGTAAAAAATACGATTCCTTTAAGTGTTAACGACAACAGAACGGTTCGCTGATTTTAAAACTGGGTATACATTTAACGCTCACATTACTTAAGATAGAAATAAACTATTTTGGAGAAACCTATAAGAGTCAAACCCATATTATTATATTCTATCAGATGATTATAATAGGTCCACTTTTCAAAAGCGATTGAATATATTCACATCCTTTTTAATCGGAAGTTTAAATGGCCTTTTGTGTAATCCAAAGTGCCATAAATAGCGAATAATTCCCAGCCCAGTTTAGTCATAACCAAATTCTTTGTTCACAAGTGGCTAACATTAGGTATTTGTAACAGAATCCTTCCGCGATATTTAAATAATAAACATCTGTAAAGTTTGTTTTACACTACAAGCGATACGCATGGCTAGGCTTTAAAATAAATCATTACCGGACATAGGACGTCTACCGCCACCCAACGAAAATGGATTATTAAGAATCAATAATAAGCGATATTTAGCGATAAGGCCGCCGTCTGTACCACCGCTGTATTAGTCTTGAGTAATTGTAATTTGGTGTAGAAAAAAAGAGAGGGGACAGAACGAATTTTTTAATTAAGATCGAACTTTTCAACGACCAGAACTTGAAATATTGTTGTCCTGAAAATAACTCTGGTTGTTAATGTGTTGTAAGGCTCCAAAGTGTCTTAAAAAATGCTTGTTTTTTGTAGCTCAGCGTCATTTTGGTTCGCTTAGCTGATTCACCTGGCTACGCTGAGAGGATGGAATTGTACTACTAATACCAACACAACCTACTTATTCTATAAACCTTTCCCAGGCATTACAGCGACGTCCTTCACCCAGCTGATGCAAGCCAGACGCTATCTATCTTCAAATGATAAGCATTCGTCAAGATGTAAATGCCTCAGTAGATCTCGATTCATATTTTCCGCGTCGCTTTTCAAATAACAATCTTTACATAATCGCACGTCTACGACGGTTATTCTTTTGCGCAGGTCATTGCCAAATGAAAATCCAAGGCCAAGATAATATCAACGTTTTAAATTGTTTGGACGACCACCTGGTCTACCATTGTAAATATTCTATGGACTCTTTAAGAAATTAGAGCCTCATAGTCTGTGCTTGCTCACCCTTTTGTATTCGTCCCCTTTAGGCTAGGGGACAATAAAAGACCAGGTATATGCCTGCCCTTTAAAAACGGTTACCGTGTTGCTAAGGTAACAAACAGCAACTGATTTTATGGGAACCAACTCCCCTAATGTCGTCTGGTGACCCAGTTTTCGGGCTCGTCAATTATAGAAAAAAAATACATTGTGCGTTACTAAAACCCGAGTTTTGTATGTCAGCCTCTAGGGAGGTACCAGGAACCCATAACACGAAGAAGCTTGCTCGCGAAAACAAAGAAGGTTTAAAATGTTACGCAATTCTAGTGGCCTCTAGTCCGTATCTAGCCGGAAACGTGTTGTATGGCAATGAAGGAGGTCGAAGGCACCAGTTATCAGCATCTAAACATGCTCGCTGGTCATGAGACCCTGGTATGTAATACCTAAAACTACTTTTGATATTCCGCCGCCCGGACCAATGAATATGAGTTAGAGATGATATGATAAAAAAAATTGCATGAGGTCTTCTTTATTACTACGTTTTTATAAATCTCATCTGTCTTCTAGGAGGACGTGAAGTCCAACTATTGAAACAATAAAAAGTAACCTCGTAAAAATATTTATTTGCGGGGTACTTACTTACCTAACCTAACTTATTCAGAGGTCACAGTAAATTTCTTGAAGCAGTAAGGTGTATAAGTACTATTATTCTGTGAAAGTCTATGTCAGTGCACCTATAACGGGTTGATTCACCGATAACGCTTATCGCCGAAGGTAATCGTAAATCATCCTGCAATACCCATGTTGCACAATAAACTAACAAAATTGTTTACACTCAAATTATGTTGAACACGTGTTTTTTAACTGTAGCGATCTCGAATACACAAAATGGGATAACACTAATATTATAAATGCGTAAGTTTGGACGTTTACTTATTTATTTGTTACTCAATCACGTCGTAACGGCTGAACCGATTTCGATGAAATTTAGTATGCACGTAGATTATAACCTGAATTACCACATAGGTTACTTTTTATCCTATAAATCAGGTCTCATGGGATAACAATGGGGTCTCAAGTCTCAAGTCAAGTTGCAACAGCTAGTTTCGCTTTATTTCTAGGTTACCTACACATTTAGTAGTGTAACGCGTAGGAAGTCGCGGGCAACAGCTAGTTGAATATAAAGGAGAATAGACATTTTAGTATGGACGGCGGCGTTTAAAAAGTTGGGCATAAAACAATCGTTTATTTTATGTACAGTATATTTGGAAACTTCAAACGATTCATAGAAGTAGGTAGACCATCACGTCGTCGTTATGAGGTAATGATGTCGTATAAGTAGGACTTACTTCGAATTGCAAATACATAAAAGAATCGGCAATCCGTGATTAAAATCTAAATTCAATCCACCATGATTTTGAAAACACATGTCCAGGTAAACAGGATACCAGGAATGCATGGTTAGTCAGCGTCCGCTAGGTACAATAGCGTCACACGTACCAGGCGTTTATAAGTCATCAGGAGTCTTACCAGCGCTCTAGTGTTCGGTGATTAGAGTTTACCGTGAGAGCTGGCGGGGTGCCAACCGGGCCAGTGCATTCACCCAGCGGCGTAAAGATAATCGCCACTACTATGTTTTTATTTGAGCTACGATGGGATATCCCAAATATTTGCTGGGTTTCATTGATACTTTGTGCACTGAATTCTGTTCATCATTTTAATTGAACTTGGCATCGCGAGTCGCGGTATACCTGTATTTTGTTTAATACAGTTTGATATACGACTGGAGTAAAATGCATATATGAAAATGCTATGCTTTCTTGTCATTCTTATCCCATACATATAAGCTTTAAAACGAATTCTAAATTATTTAAAGTTGTTCTCGAGTTAAAACAGAATTAACCAGTTCTTTATATTATATGACAAATTTTTTATCGTTATAGTGATCTCACCGGCCTCTTGTCGGTTCGATGCACTTTAACGCGAATTCTGCTCAATTTCCTATTGTCAACTGTTTGACTAATTTAAATTTTATCGTTCAAATTATGAACTAATAAATATTTATGGAGCCGCAAGGTTAGGTTTTTAGGGTTCCGTACCCAAAGGGTAAAACGGCACCCTATTACTGAGGCTCCGCTGTCTGTCCGTCTGTCACCAGGCTGTATCTCATGAACCGTGATAGTTAGACAGTTGAAATTTTCACAGATGATGCATTTCTGTTGCCGCTATAACAACTAATACTAAAACAGAATAAAATAAATATTTAAGGGGGGCTCCCATACAACAAACGTGATTTTTTTGCTCGTTTTAGCTCGATATTGATAACGACAACAGGTAGACGCTTAAAATATTCACAGGTATTTAGTTATATATGCAGTTTAAAAATAAATAATTAAATTAAAATAAAACAAATATTTAAGGGGGCTCCCTTAAAAAAACGTGATATTTTTGCCGTTTTTATAAATAATGATACGGAACCCTTCGTGCGCGAGTTGTACTCGCACTTGGCCGGTTTTATTTAAAGTACTTCCGGGTAAAAATCTAGTTTGTAAACCGTTTTATTGCTTAACGAAATTCTTAAAATTAGTATTTGTTTTACCACACCAAATATAACTTTACCTCTTTGTGTTAGAATATAAATTCGTATGTAAAAGTCCGGCCTCGAATTGATCCTACAAATATATAACAAAATAGCCCTGATCTTATGTTTATTAGCTCACTATTGTTTAAATAAAATGCATTATTTAAATTGAAAGTAGATGCAGTGGCGTAGCGTAGTAGGGGCGGCAGGGGCGGCCCGCCCCGGGCGGCACCTTGAGGGGGCGGCAAAATTTAACCATAAATAATAATAATATCATATAAATATTTGAACCATTACATATTTTCTTCACATAAGCAATGGAAAGCTGTGAGAGAAGTTTATCAAAATTGAAATTGATCAAAAACTATTTAAGATCACTAATGAGTAGGTAATTTAAGGCTAACCAATCTAGCTATCCTGTCTATTGAGCAAGTGGTGTGATGCTATATACATTGCTAGTGCAATAAAAGAATCTGCTCTTAAAAAAGTAGACGATTAAAGTTTTAGTTAAAGACAGAATTTATTATAGTCTATTAAATTGAAATACCTAAATAAGCGGGTGGCAAAATTTTCTTCCGCCCCGGGCGGCTGACACCCACGCTACGCCACTGAGTAGATGATGATCTATGCTCACGCGCATCCTTGGAAACCTAAGTTCTAGAAGGCAGCTCTATTATTATAAATTCAATAACACAAAAAGAAGTATTTTAAGTATGTTTATTAATAACACTTACGAAAAACATAATTGTCTAACTCTAATTAGGATGAAACAGTGACCTTTGCTAATCGGTACTTAGACACGTAAAATTTTAATAAATTATGCATAAAATGTAGATCGTTGGATAAATTATAACAAACAAATTGGCTCCACATTCCTTTATTTTTGTAATATAATACGCCGTTTATAAAATAAGTGATAATCACAGAGTGGTGATGCGATGTGACAGGTCGTCGACTGACCAATCCGAAAGGTGGACACAGTACAACGAAACGCAGTAGGTCAACTTTACTAAATGGTTTGAATTGACGACGCTATTGAAATTTTAATATATTTAATATACACGTGAGCGAAATGGAAAGTCCTTTAAACATGAAGTTAGAATAAATTACTTAAAAACGGTTTTTACTTCTAAATCAAACCATTAGACGACCTCTGTGGTGCGGTGGGCGACGGTGCGCCTGCGACGCAGGAGGTTGCGGGTTCGATTCCCGCCTTGGGACAAATATTTGTACGATCTGCAGGTATTTGTTCCGGGTGTTCTGATCGTTTTCTATATATAATAAAAATATTTTTATAATGTATTGTATTATGTATATCAGTTATCTAGTACCCATAACACAAGCTCTGCTTAGCTTGGGGCTAGATACTGTTGTGTGAATTGTCCAGCATTATTTATTGATTTATTTATTAGAGCCAAATACTTTGTAGATTATTTTTCTTGTAAATTAATTTTCAATGATTTGCGCGTTTCTTATTAGAGGCCTAAATACTTCATGTTTTCGTCATATACGAGGTAATAACCATTGATTTAATGTTTTTTTGACAGTTTACGAGAAGGATCTCGCGGTACCTAGAATCTTGAATCTAAAAAAAATCATTGATCGGATAATATTTAAAGGACTATCTCGTTTTGTACACACAAAAGCGAGGTTTCATTGTCTATTTAAACAATTTCACTTTTAAAGCTTTGCCGTTGCTTCGCAGTTAAAAAAATTTGCTATTCTGATAGAGCTATTGTTTCAAAGAGAAAGGTTTTAGTACCAGGACAGTATTAGATTCAAATAACTTACTCGTATTTCATATTCGGCACACGCTTACATCGCGGCGTGCATAGCAATCTGGATAACTTTAAGTTGCTAAGCAAATTGCCTTAACTCAAGTAAGAACTTTAACATGAGACTGTTTTTTTATTTATTTCACGAGATATATTCATTGCAATTAGTATTATGGTAACCAGTTTTAGTTAAAGCGCTCTTAGTGGTACTTCGTAGAGCTAGGTTTAGCTCCGCATTAACACTGGGCCCTTTCGTACTTTAATAGGTACTTTAACACGTTAATAAGTTAAAAAAATCGATCTGTCCTGGCTTTAAATTTGTGGTTATGTCGGAGGTTTTCGTCATATCTATAAACTCCGACACGGGTGTTAGCTAAAAGCTCGTACAACTTCAATAAGTTAATAATAACGAGTAGTTTTACTGTAACTAAACATTACTGTGTTTTCTATCTTACTTATATTGTTGTGAAACTAGGTGAGCTAAGTTGATCTACTGTTATATCGGCACACTGTGTCCGGGTCATTTTTTGTCTCAGTCTTGACCTTGCCTCGACTTTTACCTACATCAGAGATTAAAATAAGTATGCCGATATTTGCTCCACTGGTTATTAATCTCAATTAATTTAGACATAATAATAATGTTGGTCAGATCGTAAAGTTTATAACTGATAATGATTAGACGTTTCGGTGTCTAGATACTGAATACAAATTACCTATTCGATGTTGCACTGCCAATCATATCTACCTCGATTTATATTTTTTTGGTCTATCGGTAATTGGGTGGTATATGATTCTAAGAATACCTATTGGTTAATGGTATTGTTTGTGTTATTTAAATATTTTATTAATTTTATTTTATTTATTTTCAGGTAATTATCGGAATGTTCAGATAAGCAGCATCGTTTGGATAAGTATTTAGTTTTAAGTTCTATATATGTAATTGGTTTGCCGACTCGATAACTTTTCTAGCTCTGTTGTCACATGTGACAAATTAGCACAGAACTAAATGGGTGCTGTAAGTAGGTTACCTGAGTATTTTAATAGTAGGTACCTAAGTATGAAAATTATGTGACTACATACCTACTCCTCAACTCATATAACCATAGTTACGTAAGCATGGGATCGTTCGGAACATAATTATTTTTAAAAGCAGTAAGATGCCTTTAACTTCACTATTCATACCAAAAAGAGCTTAATATGAGGTTCTCGGTCTGATTAATATGTAAATCTATTTCAAAAATAACTAGTACTTGGCTAAGTAGGTATTATGGGGGTACCTAAAGTTTTTTACGCAAAGGTTAGTAGTGCGATAACTCGTCTATCACGCAACCACAATCTCTACTTAGAGATCACTGATTCATTGCAGACAAAAACTCGACGACCGACCACGCATTTAAATTGACAAATTAACAAAAATATCCTTCAGGCCTCAAGTGGCTCCAGACTCCTTTAAGTAATTTTATTTTCGTTCCATAAAACACACTAAAAATGATCAGAACACCGCCTGCTGAGTCTCGAGTTTTCCCTCCGTATCTCAAGTCGACAAACTGAAATGGCCTACTACCCTCTCCCTCGCTCTACTACTTGACATAATATCAGACGCCACGTGGCAAACCCGACACACAAAATGTAACAAGGCAGCCAGAATCGTAAACGAAATTAGCACTTATTACTGAGACTACAAGAATAATAATAGTTTAATTGACTGTGTAGATAACATTAGCTTTTCCGCGGAAAAACGCACTAAACGTCGCTACACTTATATAAATTCAAACCTAATTATTACAGATGTAAGTCTCAAATTAGTCTGAATAGCTAAGAATTTTGACTGCTCCATTTTCATATATTTGACCACGAATACAACGTTTGAACAATCTTGATCTTTCCAAAAATATCTAACACCGTCTGAACAAATAAAGAGAACTTTGTTCAATGTTAAAATACACATCCGCGCAGATTTAAATGATTAATCGTGCAAACCGTTGTTCGATGACAAATTACAGGGAAAAATAAACGTCAGCAGAGCGTTGAACGATGCCAATTTCAGTTCGATCTGCCCCATACCCCCTCCACCTCCCATGTCACCCACACACGCTAAGACGCATTCATTAATCATTCCTTTCCGCGCATCTCCGTACCGGAAGCTGTTTAGAAATGAATTTTATTGTCATCGCTTTAAGGAGACTTTTCCCTCGTAACTTTTCTGCGAATTACGACCCTTTCTGTGTAAGTTGTGGCGTGTCGGCACACCTCTTGGCCGCGTCTGTACCCCTGGTGTTATGTAATCCGAGTGCAATGGCCGCTCTGAGCACCGGGAAAGCTTTTTCTCCCCTGCGCTAAATTTCCTCAGTAACCTTTATATTACACGTTTCCCTAAAGAATATCATGATTTTCGTTTCACCGCTTCCTAAAACAACTTTACATAATTTTTTAATAAAGCCAGTGAGAATTAGGTAGAAGCGGGTTTCATTTGATTTACATAATTTCTATGATACAATTTTGGAAAATGATTGCAAATATTTGCGTACCATTTGCACGAAACGAATTAATTAATGGTTTAATAAATATTTTCTTTCATCTGATCAGTGATGGATCTCCACACGTGGGCCCAATCTAAAATCAATTCGCCAAGGCTCGTCCGATCACGTGACCTAAATACAAACAATACATAATTTGTGGGTATAATCTGCGTACAGTAATTAGCGGGGGCGAATGTGGGTTATATCAGGCTATGCACCGGTCGCAGACCGCGCCGCGCCGGGGTCGTTGACCGGTATCGATCGGGGGCGCGACGCAAGCCACCCACCCCTGGCTGGGAACTGGGGAACTCCATCCGCTACCGCATGCGTCACTTTGGTCAAGACGCTCGAATTCTAAAGTTAGAGAAAAAGAACATTGACCTACTTTAGCAGAGTTCTGAAATTTCCACTCATTACTCTGGTGGTTCTGATAACGTAGTCAGTTTTGAGAGAACACCGTTTCCCGCGGAAGTGCAATTTGGCGGAATCAGCATTATTGAAGAGAGAATTTTGAAGGAAATGTTATTTCTTGCAGCCGTCTATATTTACGTGGTTTGTTTTTCCATAAATAAAGCGCCAACGATAAATTAACGTCACAAATGAATCAACAGAAGACTTAAAAGTTATAAAGTACTATTAGAACACATAAACCTCATCGATACCAGGTTTGAGCCAGCCTCGTCCGACCGCTATTGTTTGCTGAGCAAACTTTTCGTGTTTGTTCATTTTACGCGAAGTGTTGACGTTTTTTGACGTTTGCGGCCGAGTTCACTGCGGTTCATAGTAGATGCTGCGGGATGGTCGCTGGCGAGTCGCCAACGAATGACGAAACACTGTTTTTCTAGACCGCATTGCCCAACATTTCCTATTAAATAGTCTTTCTTTTTTGATCTTACTCCGCGACCGTGAGTCATTCCTATCAATCTGTAAAATTATTGCGCTTATTGTTGGCATTGCGGATAAAATACATTCCCTGCAGCGTAAAAATACAAAGAACCGGCCATAGCTGGTTCAAATGCCGCCAAGTTCCCCGCCCAAAAGTCTATAGCAATGTATACAAACAGCTGTAGCTAGGCGCGGGAAACCGTCTTGGGGAGACGAGGTGGCCGGGGTGCCGGCCGAACGCCGTTGTTATGACAACGCCTATGATTTATGTTCGCCTGGTGACTATTACTTATTGAGGAAGATTTCTTTATGCCTCTATAAGTTGTCGTGTAAACATCCTATCTATAATATTTGGGCCGTAAAGTTTTCCGGTTGAAGTTTGAACAAAATCGAATATAAAAAACGAGTGCGATTTAGACCACACGACTGAAGTAAAACATTTTATTCAAAATATTAATTTATAAAATGGTTAATTACAAAATTGTCCACACGTCTGTAGGTGATCAGTCTATGTTCATTCTGGACAGACGATTAACGTTTAAAAATATACGAAACGTAACCATCTGTCTTTCTATCTTTACTAACTTATATCTCACTCTCAATTTCCGTTCGCACTTTTCGTAACGCATTCACTAGCTTACTCCCCAAGTCAAGCGTGCGTAAAGAAGTTTTATTTCGATAGAATCAGCTTGTTACGATTTTTCTCTCAGACTCCACATTCTTAACAAAATCTTTTATTCTGTTGACTTAAAAACTCTTATTTAGACTAGAGATTTTCTCAACTTTTATTTTAGTGTTTTTCCCGGGTTGTTCTCATTATTATTTCATGACGTTTTGGACGATCGATGCGAAAGCTTGCGTTATTCTAGTATCTAAAATAGAATTGCCTACAAAATTATGATAGTGTTGGAAGTAGTTGGGATACAATAACATAATTTGCATAGTCTAGCAATCTCGTTCGGTATACAAACATCCTTCGGTACCTATTAGGTGATTCGATCTTGCTATCTCGCCTAATTTTATTACTTGAAACATAACCGATGAGATTGTCAGGGTACGTTGAAGGAAATTGTGTAACGTGGTCTCTTGGGGTGTACAAGTATATTATGCTGAGACGGTTTTTTGCAGAATACATATACTTAGCCTCAATTCCGTTTTGGAGAACGATTATAACTGAATTATGTGATAAGGAGCAATGTTATATTTTTTAAACAATTTTTGGATACATGGTCAAAGAAAGTACATTTTATATTTTTAAATATGCTGTTGTTAACTTATAAAAATGTTTTAGGCCAGTTTTAAAAACAAAACACACATACCTTGTTACCACATATAGTTAATCAACTATTTAACGCATGTTTAAAAAAATCCTTACCAATTCTTGTGCAAGAGTTTTTAAACACGCGCTAAACAGTGTTTAATTTTGTTTGAGGTTATTTACAAATTATTTTTTAGTTGCCAATATTTGGAAAAGTATCAAGTCCATTCATCCGTACTACACGTATACCTTTGGGCTAAAGCGAGAGAGCTCTATCGTTGTCTCATTTATTATTCAGTACGATAAAATTTTCGCTGTTTTCCACCGAGCCTCCATAATTTTTTGGTATTTAATTATGAATCTGTTATCGTATATTGTCCGCGTTGTGTTTTTATTATACATTATAGGCTTGCGTTTGACCACGATCTTGCCTGATGGTAAGCGATGATGCAGTCTACGATGAATAAACCTATTCACTCGCGACTTAAAGATACCCAGGTTGTAGCTATCTGGAAACACAGACTCTGGCAAGGCGTTCCACTCTTTGGCGGTGCGCATAATAAAGGTCGAAGAGAACCGCTTTGTGCGAATGGGAGGTGTAAAAATAAAACTCTTACAATAATATTATTATTTTATACGACGACCTCCGTGGCGCAGTGGGAGAATAGCCGGCTGAGACGCAGGTAGAGGCGGGCTCGATTCTCGCTGCGGAACTAATGTTTGCATGATCTACAGATATTTGTTCCGGGTCTGGATATATTTCTATGTATAATAAGTATGTATTTACAAACAAAAGTATATAAATATTCTATCAGTTATCTGGTTCCCATAGCACAAGCTTAGTTTGGGGCTAGATAGCGCTGTGTGAAATGTCCAGCAATATTTATTAATATTTATTTATTATTGAGATAATCATTCATTATTTAAACAAGATGAATAAAAAAGCACACTTATTGTATTCCTAACCGCGAAATAAAATAATATTTTAGACAATACGTAATTTCAAGTACAAATTCAAGTAATTTTTATATAATATTTTTTTATAGAATATTTTTTTAAACGCATTTAATAAAATCACAAGAGTCACTTTGAAACTTCAATTTTCCACTTGTTCCTCGGCGACCAAGCCAGGCAAGAAACAACGCTGGTTATTCTTTTTTAATGACCCTTTTATACATAAAACGTAATAATATCCAATTCCAAAAAATGTGTATATGTATTGCAAAATGGTACATACGTCCATAGAGACGGTCCATTGGTACTTCTTGTAGAGCGAGATAGGGCCCAGAGTTTAATCATCAGTATAGTCAGCTATAGCCTATAGTGTGGAAGTTTATAAGTACCATTACGTCCGACATCGGAAGTTAAGTTAGACTTCCAGCTTCAGGAGCTTATAAAATCGCACGGAATTCCTTATAAAGGTCGTTTAATTTCTCTAACCGAAACTTGGGATGTGCAAATCTCGTCTGGTTCGTAATTTTATGGATGATTCTAAAAATATTTTTTGTCTTTAAAAAGTATAATACAATTCATCTATTCGTTTCTGACCTCGTAGACGCGTCGTAGCCTCGTAGATAGCTTGTAGCAGTTCGTAGCATTTCGTAGCACTTCGTATCACCTACTCAAACGTTTTACTAACATAGTAACTTGAAATGCTAATCTTAATACATTTGACTATTTACTTTTCAACTATGTCCACAACGGACAAGCACTTGTCATACGCCGCAGAGTTTCCGTGTCAGCAAATAGTTTTAAGTATTATAATACTAGCTGTTGCCCGCGACTTAGTACGCGTTACACTACTAAATGTGTAGGTAACCTAGAAATAAAGCTAAACTCGCTGTTGCAACTTGACACCCCATTTTTATGCCATGGATTCTGATTAAAGGGATAAAAAGTAGCCTATGTGTTAATCCAGGTACAAACATCTACGTACAAACTAAATTTCATCGAAATCGGTTCAGCTGTTACATATACGATTGAGTAACACACAAACATATAAACTTTCGCATTTATAATATTAGATTAGATAGTCTTTATTGCACACCATTAAAAATAAAACAAACAAAAGAGAACACACAATTTAATTAAAGGTAGAATGGGCGGCCTTATGGTTAAAACTATCTCTTCCAGGCAACTTTTCGATGGACAAATGAGGCGGCGTAAATGATATTAATATTAAATGTTTTAGTGTCATTCATTACTAATGGAAGTTTGATAAGGTGTTTCGCAATTTGAATCCCACAAACTTCATCATAATATTCAGTCTTATCCATTGGCTACCAGGCATAGACCTCCAATACCATATTTTCTACAATCTAAATACATATTTATACCATCATTATTCATCATATCGGCCTTAAGACATCGACGAACATAAGCCTCTAGATCTAAAATCAAAACAGAAGTAGAAAAATATACGTAACCAAAACTTTCAAGGCATTTGTATCGTGGGTTCAATGACCCCGTAATTTTTATTACCGAGAGGGAAAACTCTCTCGGAATCTTTTTCGGATAATAACATCGTTCGTCTTGTCCCCTCTTCCTGTTTCTCGCTTCATTCGGTTATGTTTTCCTTCATTCTTGTTTATTCCTGCTAAATCATGAGATTTTTATAAGATAAATAAATAATGCTGGACATTTCACACAGCGCTATCTAGCCCCAAACTAAGCAAAGCTTCTACTAATAGAACCCGAATAAATTGACCTATATTATTTACCTAGATCTCCTGCAACGATCTGTAGATAGCTCAGCTATTTCTTTTTTATTCCAGCATGTTACGTATATGCTGTCATGTTATAAAAAGATACTTGTGTCTCTGCGCCGCCTGACCTATATTTATGTTTTTTAGTCATAAAATGTTTAATACTTTATGTAAACTCATATTATACTTACCTATTTACGAGTTTAAAAAAAAATAATTCAATTAACCGTAAAAGTATCACTAATATAAAAAATCTCTTTGTGCTTTTAGAAAAAGCCTTCTTTAATGAAAATAGAATGAATGAATGAAATACTCTTTATTGAACGCCAAACAAAAATACAGTAACAAAGGAAATAAACAATAAATAACGATGCAATAGGCGGTCTTATCTCTAAAAGCGATCTCTTCGCCAACCTTTGGATGGACAGGATAAACAAAAATCAAAAGACGGCGGTGTAAGAGTACATACATAAACAGAATTCACGAAAAAAAAAATATACCGAATATACGAAAAAAATATACCTATTGATTATACTAATGAACATGAACTTAAATAAACACAAATAATATATAAATAAACTACACTATATGGAGGATAAATAACATAAACACTAACTAGCAGTTACGAGAGAACTATAGAATATATTATATATATTAGAATTGCCATAATCGTGCTGATTCTTTTAATTAATGGATGTAACGCAGAGTTGGTCGTACATAAATTTGGTGAAGATTTCGGAACCATAAACTCTTCAACAGTCCACACCATATCACTCGCAATGAAGTCTTGTTTTTTTTTAATTAAATGTGTCTTGTAATGGGTAGTATCGCCCTCTTTTTACTGACACATATTTGAAAGCACTTCACGCATATATTTTATTGTAAAAATGACAGAGCACAGTACTGTACTGAAAAAAGTAGATACGTGTGAGTTTTGATCTGTGTGACGTCACTGGGGTAGGGGAGGGAGCAGTGACCCGGATCTACGGCGTAGAGTGCAGTGCCCGCTACGCCGTAGGCTCGTAGCGGTCTGACTGCGCGCGCCATCTACTATTTCCGGTAATGCTTTTATTTTATTGTACGTTAAAAATATCGTATTTCAGAATAAACATAAAATTTCAGCTTAATGATCAGTTTTTAATGAGAATTTATCAAAACCTATTTTATAGTTGGCTGATTTGAAGTAAGGGATATCGCATAGACCCGTGAATATAATGGAATAGGCGGTAAAATTCACGTTTGAAATAATATTTCCATTTAATCTTAATATATTAAACAAAGTCGGCTTTGTTCGAACACTTATAATTCGAGAACGGCTGGATCGATTTTGATTTGTTGTATTTGTCTCCGCGGAATAACTAAAAGTATCGGAAAAAATTGCGCAAAAAGAAATTATGAAGAAAATTCATTTCCTCATACATAATGATGGCAGATTTTCAATTCTACCGGGGTGGCGTATATTGACTGCCCGCGTCATATGCATGTCAAAGCGGTACGAAGTTCGCCGGGTCAACTAGTAATAAATAAATATGGAATTTGATATTCATTTTAAATTAATGGCAAAACAAAGTTTGTCTATAGATGGTTAATTTAAAGATAATTCTACATTTCTACGATCGTTTGAATTTCTCCGTAGTTAACTTGTGCAGTGTATCCCGTTATCCTGTAGGCATCTGGCTCTTCGCCAACTCTTACTAATATCAATACTAACGCCTTCTTATATCTCGTCTCAGAGACAATATCTACTTATTTTTATGATAAGCGTGGAAGCGTATGTGACCTACTTTTGAAGTAAAAACGATTACGTGCTAGTCGGTGTAAGACATCTAATCATAGTAAGTGTTGTTATATATCAAAAATAATTACGATTTATCGCGGATGACTTAATAAATGCCGAAATAATTTTAAATGGCTTATTATTGGCACAAAACTAATAATGATTGACGGTCGATCGATCATAAAACGTTTAAACGAATTATCGTAAATTAATTTGAATATCATAAACTTCTGAACCCAATCGGTAAATTATACTTTGTTAGATTCAAATATAAATCTCATTCGGTCGAATAAAACTAAATCTTATTACGCGGCTTATAAACATAAAACTCTGACTTTTACCACCTCGACATTACCGCCAATTACTTTCCTCGCAAAAAACAAGGTGTTCAGAATTTTACTCCCTAAGTAATAAGGTTAAAAATAACTCAGCTGGGTTTCATCGATTTCCCAGCCTTAATTTGTAAGAAGTAAGGTGTAAAATTACTCGCCAGGGCAGAGGTTAATGGTTGGGGTTGATGCTTCGTGATTCATAAACTACCCTTGATACTAATAGGCTTTCCCGTTTGTTGTAGATATGGATTATACCGGCTTTCAAACTACCGCTGAAAACGACTCCTGTACCACTTCATAACCCAAAATGTTTTATAGATAAACGTTGCCTTAAATGAATAACTTTACAAACGAAAACAATCGCTAGGTGTATGTTAAATTCATGAGACTCTGAATATAGGTCGTCACAATAATGTCTCGACAAGTAAAGATCGAGACGCCACGGTTTGCCGCAGTGGGGTGAGTCGAGCGAGAGAGACGGAAAATTAGGGAAACCACGTGTTAATGCAAGACGAAAGTTTATCTTGTTTTGGTGCGGAATACACGTGTAGTCAACTGAATAAGTAATTCCATAGGTAGGACATACACGGATATGTCCATGTTATTGCGGAACGGTGGAGCAATACCAGTGTACAGTTATAGACGTTGTTTATTTTTACGAATATAATTTGTACTTTTGCTTTTGTTTCGCTCGACGTGTGTTTAGTGCGGCGGTCTAGAGCCGACTGATGCTAGGTATTATCTAAGTGGTCGGCGCCGGCGGGAGGAATGGGGAGCGTGGTGTGTTCTCGGACACATTGACGCCGACGAGCAGACCGCAGATTTCATCGCGCACTTTGTCTGACCTCGTCATAATGTTGAAGCCGCTATGAATTTTATGTAAATAAAGCATCGTTTTTTACCGAGCCGACTTGTGAATAATAAAGTCGATAGCGCTCAACGTGCGACACGCGTAAGCAGCGTACACATATACTTTTCGGTAACAGTTTATTTTTGATTGTTTCAGGTTGCAAAATCAAAGCACTTCGCGCGAAGACCAACACGTACATCAAGACTCCGGTGCGCGGCGAGGAGCCGGTGTTCGTGGTGACGGGCCGCAAGGAGGACGTGGGCCGCGCCAAGCGTGAGATCCTCTCCGCGGCCGAGCACTTCTCGCAGATCCGCGCATCGCGCAAATGCGGCGCCGCGCCCCCGCCGCCCGCCGGCGCGCCCGGCCACGTGACCGCCCAGGTGCGCGTGCCCTACCGCGTTGTGGGGCTCGTGGTCGGCCCCAAGGGCGCCACCATCAAGCGTATCCAGCACACCACGCACACGTACATCGTGACCCCGTCCCGCGAGCGCGAGCCCGTCTTCGAGGTGACCGGCCTGCCCGAGAGCGTGGACGCGGCGCGCAAGGAGATCGAGGCGCACATCGCGCTGCGCACCGGCGGAGGCGGGGCCGCGGGCGCCGCTCCGCCGGCCGAGGGAGAGCCGCTCGCCACGCTGTACCGCGCCGGGCTGGCGTCGCTGCTGCGCCCCGAGCGCGAAGCCGCCTTCTCTTCGGCCGGGTCGTGCTCGTCGGGCGGCTCGTCCGCGCGCCTCGGGGACCTGCTCGGCATCTGGTCATCCACGGAGCGCGACGAGGGGCTGGGCGAGTCGCCCTCGTTCGAGTCGCCGTCGGGCCCGGCGGGCTCGGTGTGGGCGTGGGGCCCGGCACGGCCGTCGCCCGCCGCTTCGCCAGCGCGGGCCTGCGCGGTGTGCGGAGAGCGCGGGGTTGCAGCGGCGCTGGTGCCGTGCGGACACAATCTGTACTGCCTGGAATGCGCACAGCGGCTGGCAGCGGGCGGCGCGCCGTGCCCGGCGTGCTCGGCGCCCGCGTGCTCTGCCATCCGCATCATCTCGTAAGGTGCGGGGCCGGAGGGGCCGCCTGGCCTGAGGAGGCCGGTCGGCCCGCGACCTCGAGGAGCGGGATCTTTTTTACTCGAATCGTTATAAAATATTTAAAAAGAAGTAAAAAATTGCGTAATCGAAATCCTGGTGCCAAAAGTCGGCGCCTCGCCGGCACGGCCCGTCCGCCTCGCCGGCACGGCCCGTCCGCCGCGCCGTACCTATCCTAAGTCGGCAGAGTTGTTCACGATATATTTTCTTATTATGGACGTTTTTTATTAGGCGGCGCAGCGTGCGCCGCGCGCGTCGCCCGGAGAGAGTCGAGATACGTTAAATTACGATAGAATTTCGAAAAAAAAGCAAAAATTTAAAAAAAGTTGTATAATTATTATTGACTAGCGTAAATGAGATCGAAATTTATAAAGCTTACTTAACGTAATAGCGTAAAGTATTAAGATAATTACTATAATAGGATAAGCGAAGGAGGGGGGCGGGGGGCGGGCGGGAGCGAACGCGCGGCCGTTGTTCGCGGCCGGGGGTAGATAATGCGTTGTTAGGTAATGGTTGGTTGTGTGCGCTCGCGCGCGTTGTTAGACTAGTGTAATGAGTGGGAGAGTGCGGTGGTGTGCTGAGGTCGCTGGAGGCCGCCCGCGCCGCTCCCTCGCGTCCCATGCTCACATTATTTTTGACTATACGATTATTCGCTTAACTGATATTATACATACTACTTACACACTATGATTATGTTATAATTAATATAATGTTTGTTTTAAGCGTGTTTTAATGTTTAGATTTTTATTGTAATGTTTTTATGAATGATTTTTATCTGTATGATTATTATTATTGATTATGATTATTATTTTATGCGTTGACGATGTTTATTTGTGATTGCGTGCGCCCGCGCAGAGGCTGCTCTTTGTACGTCTAGTTTCTAAATATTCGACTAATAAACTTAAAGTAATAAATGATAAAGAAATAATATGACTCATTCATATATTATTGTAAAGTATAGTAGCCTGTAGAACATTGAGTAACCATTACCTATATTGATACTTATTAAGTATTATTATTATTATTGAATAAATTTAAAAAATGCATAATTATATTTCATAGGATCATTATTCAGTATAACTCTAGTTAAATATAACGATAATAAATGTAATGTATATGTATTGGAAGAATGTTGTTGTGTTGATTTGACGGGGAGCTGCTTTTATGGATTAATATTTTTTTATTTTTTTACCGTTATTAGTTTTGAGTTACTCACGTAAAGAGAGCGAGAGAGATGGAAGTATGCCTATTAGATTATATTTTAAAAAATGGTTGCGTAAAATCAGCTCCCGACGTACCTAGTTCCGTGGTTTCCATCATTTTATTTTCATATTAAAATGGGTAGACGCTTTAGGTTCAAATAAAGTTGTGAAAATTTGTGAAATTTTGTAGACTACATATCTTATTATAAATCTAATATAAACTATAACTTTCGATGCGCCATCTTTTATTTATTACCATCCTTAAGCTGAGATCCCGTTAGGTCCAGTAAAAATAAATAAAGACTCCATATTATACTAAGAAATAGGTAACTTGAGAATCAAGAATCTTTTTCAGTGGTATCATAGAATAACAACCTTTAGCATTTATTAATAAATAAAGACAATGTTGATGATGTTGGACAACATGGACGCCTGAAGACGGAAGGCGACGTTGGGGTCAGCCGAGAAAGCGTTGGCGGCACGATTTTGACACCTTCCAAAGAGGATGGTGGGAAATAGCGACACAGGGATGCTTGGAGGGACTTGAGGGAGACCTTTGCTCAGCAGTGGGACGAAATAGGTTAGAAAAAAAAGACAATGTTATACAGTATCTAGAGATAGGATTAACTGGCTGATGGAAGCAGTTTGTTACAGCAATGCCAAAAACAGAAGTTTAATTGATATTAAAAAACTGGTATTATGTAGGTATGGTACTTTAAGACTAATATTTATGCACGCGGCAGAACTGCGAATGTTCAGATGAATGTGTGGGGTAACAAAAATGGATAAGATAAAGAATGAGTATATTAGAGGAAGTTTGAAAGTAGCGCCAGTGATAGAAAAGTTGAGATAGGCTAGCGTGTCATGCGGAGGGAAGAAATACATGTGATTAATAGAATGAATTAATGAATGAAAATTCTTTATTATACCTTACAAGCTAGACACAACAGATTTAAAGCAATAAACAAATAAAACTAAGCATAATGGGCGGTCTTATCGCTTAACAAAGCGATCTCTTCCAGACAAACTTTGGATGGAGAGGAACATTGCATAATGAAAGATTGGCCGAGGTGTAAAAAGAATAAACTTAATAACAGAAAAAGAAAAATTACTTAACCATAAATAGTTATATACCTAGTCAGGTCATAAGTATTGTCACACAGTAAAAACTTTTCTTTTAGAATGCTGGCCACAAAAAAGTTTATAGAATTTGAATTTCGAATTGTTCATGAAAATAAAAATGTATACTTTTTAGAATTTTACTCATTTTTAAATATGGAGTAGACGCTTAAAGAAGACCGTGTTGCAGTTATTGCGTTGCATCGTTGCGGTTACGCGCCAATTCAAATTTTTGACATACTGAAAAATTTGAATATAACCAAAAGATTCGTTTATCGCACCATCAAACGATACAATGAAGACTCTAGTGTAGATGACAGGTCAAGAAGTGGTCGCCCTCGGTCTGTTAGTACTCCAGCAGTGATAAAAGCTGTGAAGGCGCGAATTCAAAGAAATCCCAAACGTAAGCAGAAAATGTTGGCCCTTCAGATGAGGTTAAGCAGAACCACGGTGAAAAGGAAAATGAAGACTTAGGGCTTCGGGCATATCGAAGAAAAACAGGACATAGTTTGAATGCTCGTCTAATGGACCTGAGACTGAAGAGATGCCGCGCTTTGTTGAAGCGGTGGGTACGCGGGAAAAAAAATATCGGGATCTTCTTTTTACGGATGAAAAAATTTTTACCTTAGAAAAGAGCTACAACAAACAAAATGATAAGGTGTACGCACACAGTAGTGAAGAAGCGAGCAACCGTATTCCGCGTGTCCAACGAGGTCATTTCCATCCTCGCTCATGGTATGGTTGGGAGTTTCTTATTGGGGCTTAACAGAGGTACATTTTTGTGAGAAAGGTGTAAAAACGAATGCAGTTGTGTATCAAAATACAGTCCTGGCGAACCTTGTGGAACCTGTTTCTCATACCACGTTCAATAACAGGCACTGGGTATTCCAACAAGATTCGGCGCCAGCTCATAGAGCGAAGAGCACACAAGACTGGCTGGCGGCGCGTGAAATCGACTTCATCCGGCACGAAGACTGGCCCTTCTCCAGTCCAGATTTGAATCCGTTAGATTACAAGATATGGCAACACTTGGAGGAAAAGGCGTGCTCAAAGCCTCATTCCAATTTGGAGTCACTCAAGACATCCTTGATTAAGGCAGCCGCCGATATTGACATGGACCTCGTTCGTGCTGCGATAGACGACTGGCCGCGCAGATTGAAGGCCTGTGTTCAAAATCACGGAGGTCATTTTGAATAAACTTTAGTGTCATAAGAATCTATGTTTTGTTAAGTTCATTTTGGTATATAAATGGTTACATAATGATTAAACTTGTTTAAATTATTTTATATTAAACATGTGACAGAATTTATGACCTGACTAGGTACATACATATTAGGTACATAAATAATTTTAAATAAATAAATTTTATATATAAAATAAATAAATATGTAGATACATACTTACATTAATAATATTAGCGATCAGGTGAATCACGACTCTTCATGGAGATAAAAGTTTTTGAGGCTAGTTTTAAATACGGAAGGTGAGGGGAATTTCTTAATGGAGACCGGCAAGGCGTTCCATAGTCGGACAGCTTGGACGGAAAAGGAGTTTGCATAGAAACCGGTTCTATGTATCGGGGTTTTGAGAAGGTTTTCAGAGGATCGGAGATTTCGGGAATTATAGATATTATAGAGTGTTAGATATTAATATGGATGGGTATAGAAGTAGAGGAACGCCGAAGAAGAGATGGGTGGACTGTATGAAGACAACTGACAAAAGAGATGACGGCTGATAGAGACGTATGGAAGAAAAATACATGTGGTGCCGACTCCATGTAATGTGGGAAAAGGGTAGAAAGAAGAAGACTATCAAAATGTCACATCCTCTTCAACTTGAAGCACCCACAAGATCAGATATAACCCTAAAAGACGCTTTGGATTCCTAAATATTAAGGAGTCGCTTAGAGCAATAAAACTTTAGTTAGGCACCTCTTTGTTCATGGTCAGTGAAAACGGGTGTTAGTGTCATTGTCGTGTGACCACCCCATACTGTAACGCGTTGCCTAGGACGACACCTATCTAATTTTAAGGATTTAGATCGGTCGCTTTGAAAATCTATGAAGAGGGCCGGTTTTAGTGGACGTGCTGTCTGACATGAAGATATATAAACACGTTGTTTCTGAAAAAAAATTGGGCCTCAAAAAATGATAGTTTGAGAACCCTATTTTTCTTTCTGGACTTGCCTGCATACGAAATACTCTACAGAAAATAACCAGTAAGTATCTAACAAAAATACCTAATAGTAATTACAAACATAGATAAATTTAGCAATTCAGAAAAATAGTATTAAGTAACTAGTGGTTCGCCTCGAACTGAGATCTCGCGATTCTCCGATTAAAACAAAAAAAAAATATTATTTAATCTTTGTAATCTTTGACTATCAAAATAGTACCACGAAATATAAAACGAAATAACTTACAGTTTCATTCAAATTACAGGTAACAGGAGTTCATGTTATTGATTACTCTTTTTTGGGGTACAAATTGCAGTTATTCCAGATTTCAGACTTGCCTATATTTGTGTCACTTAAGCTACACGCATACCAAATTACAGCACTGTGGGGTCCTGGTGTACACTGAATTTTGTCAAAGTTCAGTTTTTATTATGGCTAATAACTCCAAAACTAGGACTTTACTAAAAATAAAAACGACGTCTAAATGTACTAATATAAACCTTTAATTTTTTTTACCCCCCTATAACCCCAATATCTCAACAACCCCTCCACATTTTTAACTCGTTTAGTCACACCAAAATTGTGTCATCACTACCTGTCTATCAAACTTCACGATGATCGGATCAACGCTTCGAAAGTTATCCTCAGACAAACAAACATACATACATACATACAACGCCGATTCGCCCAAGTTGATTTAGAGATCTCGCTCCGTTCGATCAAAAAAAAAAAACTACGAGCCTTACAGTAGTCGCATATGATGTGTAACATCTGAGCACCGCGCGAGCTCATTGCTCAAATCAAATAGCGCGCGCTTTCCCGGTTTCCTGTTACACATTTCCGTCCGTTTTGCCTGATCACTCCCACAAACCGAGAGGAAAGATGTTACACATCAAAAAAATCCTGGACGAAAGTAGATAAGACCACTTAAGCCTATGGACTCTCGATTTAGTTTTAAATTATATATATATATATATATATTCTATATTTATTACAGAATTTATGGTCTAGAACTAACCGTAGATTTTTTTACTGTTTAACAAGCTTATGTCCAACCTGATTTTAAGTAGAAACCATTGCCTACAGGGAACTGCCTCGTAGGCCACACACCTTAAAAATAAGCCCTACGATGCACAGCCCTGCGTCCATCAACTTAAGGCATACAGGTTTAAAGCCTCATGTGCCTGTAATTTCACCGGCAAACATACCCTTCAAACCGAAAATCCAATGAAAACTTTAGATATAAAGTAGTTAAAATACTAGTTTCTGTGCTGCGAGCCTCTACGATTCCTCTCACGCAGCGCTGCGCCATACGTGCTGCTACGAATAGATTACCACAACGCGTACATTTCACCGATGTCACTATCATCATACCAGCCATCAACGGCTCCCACCAATATTTTATATATACTAGCTTCCGCTCCCAGCTTCGCACGCGTGGTGTGTCAATAAAAAGTAGCCTATGTTTTAATCCAGGTCATAATCTATCTATATACCAAATTTCATCGAAATCTGACCAGCCGTTACGATGTGACTGAGTAACGAGCAAACATCCAAACGTTACACTGATGCAACTTGACACCCCATTTTTATTCCATAATACCTGATTTATGGGATAAAAAGTAGCCTATGTATTAAACCAGGTTATAATCTACGTACATAAATTTCATCGAAATCGGTTCAGCCGCTACGACGTGATTGAGTAACAAATAAATAATCTATAGAGTATGGACTATATCATATAACATTTTCAAGTGCTAAAATCACACACCATATTCACTCTCTGATCAATTTGCCAGGTAGCAAATTGGGGTTATTGACCTCACTAGCCAGATGGCAAGTTCATTGATCTGATCCGTGTTAAAGCTATTGATGTGCATTTTTTCCTGATTAGCCCTTCAAGGATCACGCCAATTAATCAAATCAAGATAATTATTTGCAACACTTATTAAATTTAAGATATATTGCGTTTAAGAATTCGTTGCATAAAGGTCATACATTTTTGTATGGTTGCGGTGTATGACTGATTAAAAGGGTATACCCACCTGTCAAATCATCATAGTAGCACCAAGTATTCATATTCATTTATTCTGCTTACATGTAAATATACATTTTTTAGCTTAGATAGTAGGTAGCTTAGAAGTAAGTACATATACCATGTAAGTGCACTGCAAGTTGGGTTTGCGCCTTTTCAAAAAGTACTAAAATTAAACATACAACAAAACATGTCAAATCATTTAAATTTAAATTAGTTTATGCGGCATATGTCAAATAATGGCACGAACTACCGATGGAAGGTGGAATGAAAAAATACTGCATTGGTGCCCTCGAGGTGCAATCCGTCCCGAGGAAGACCGAGGCGAAGATGGCTCAACGACATCTTGGGAATAGCGGGTGCGAGATGGACCCGAGTGTCCCAACAAAAAGCGGATTTGAAGCGGTTGGAGCAGGCGTTTGCCCACAAATGGGCAAATCTGTAAACATAATTTAGTTAAAAAAAAATTAAAAAAAAACTGTATAGATAAACATATTTATTTGGGAAATAAAAATGGCTTAATTAATAATAATAATAGTAAAATGTTGGTTTAGAGATCTCAATACTCAATCGTTTATTGTATTCCACTATGTAATAATAGGTACATGTTCATTATGGACCCTGTTGGGCACAACAATATCATGGAGAGAGGAGGACGTCATTGTTCTTGTTAGGTTATATTAATTTAAAAAAAGAAAACACTCAAATCTATTGTCAAAGTAGATAGTAGGTAAGTATCTAAAATTTGTCATTTTTCATTAAATTTATCATTAAAATATTCGTCAATTGTATAGTAAGTTTTTTTAGTTAGTAAGTATTTTAATTGTTTTATAAATGTTATATTATTAGTCTCATTTTTCAACGCGTCAGGTAGTTTGTTAAATATTTTGATCGACATTACGTAAGGGCTTGAAAAGTGCAGTTTGAGTCGGGAAGCAGGTATCATAACCTTGTTTTTGTACCGCAATGAGTGTGTCGTATGCATTTCTTCTTTTATCTCGCTTCGCTCGATCAATTATAACTTACTAGTTGACCCGCCCCGTCTTCGCACGGATTTCTAATTAAAATATAGCCTAAGAGTATTTTTTCCTAAACCACCCCAGCAATGAGGCTACCAAAACAATAAAAAAATATTCAAATCGGTCGAGCAATTTTCGTAATCCAAAGCGGCAATTCCCATAGAAAATTACCAATTTGAGTTTTTTTAATTTTTTAACTGTTTATGAGTTTTCCCCCATTTTTTTTTCTTTTTAACCACCCCTGTATTAGATCGAATAAAAAAAATGTAAATCATTCAAGCCGCTTTTGAGTTTTAGCGAGACTAACGAACAGCAATTGATTGATTTTTATATATAACTTAAAAATTTTGATGTAAATTTTACGTATTTTTATGTTTAGACTACTCTCTAAATCATATTTAGCCACTAAATACGTTTAGGCATCGTTTTGCAGGTTGCCCTTAGTCTTTGTTCAAAATGATCATTTTAAACATGATGAAGTCTTTTTGGCTTTGATGTCATGAAGCTTTGAAGGCTTTGAAGACCTCCTTAGAAGCCCTAGGAAGATGATTGTATGTTTTTTATTGTTCTACACCATAACACCAGCAATGAGAAATAACAAACAATACAGCAAATTTTAAATGTTTAATGGGTGCTCTTATTATTTATTGATCGAGCGAAGCGAGATCCCTAAATCAACTTGGGCAAATCGGCGTTGTATGTATGTATGTATGTCTGAGGATAACTTTCGAAGCGTTGATCCGATTATCATGAAATTTAATACCATGGTAGATAGCACAATCTCGGTTTGAGCTAAAAATGTTCGGGGGTTGTTGAGATATTAGGGTGCAAGAGGGGTAAAACGAAATGAAAATGAGGCTAACTGGTCAAGTGGGACGTCAAATGAAAGGTATTCATTAGTACATTTAGACTCCTTTTTTATTATTTATACTAAAAACGGAATGTTTACCATGATTTGTGAGCGTTTGAGTATCCCGATATTTCGGTGCAGTTGCATGCGTCATGATCACGGGTAAACTGAAGTCTTTTCGAGTAGGTAGTTATTGGCAGATATAACGATCTCCCTTTCTTAGTCTCTTGCTAGAAATGAATTCGCTAATTCTATTACTACCATCGGTTTTATTCTCGATCATAACTCGATTCCGACACACAACACTCTCGGTATCAGGACGCTTAATTGTCACTTCACTTCTTCGGTTCTTACACATTCTCACCACAGGATTCCAGGCTCCAGTTAATTGCAAAACCATCTTCACGATTGAAATTCTTGTGTTTGGCAATCTCAATTGCCTCTTGAACCAGTCTTGGCATGTAATGTCGCTCAGTTGAGATTACTTGTGGGTTGTGTAGCTCGATCCAGTGGTTTGAGCCTGAGTCCAGCAGATGTTCCGCTATGGCAGACTTTTCTCTGTCAACATTCTTCATATCCTTATATTATTTTATTATTATATATTTATATTATTCGTCCTGATATGTTCCTTCACCCGACAAGCTATTGTGCGTTTGGTTTGACCAATATAAGAACTCCCACAGCTACAGTCTATTTTATACACTCCTGGTTTTTTCTTTTTCGTAAATTCTTTATATTTTTGAGTTATTAGCTATAATAAAAACTAAACTTTGACAAAATTCACAGGGTACACCAGTGACCCCATAGTGCTGTAATTTAGTATGCGTGTAGCTTAAGTGACACAAGTATAGGCAAAAGTCTAAAATCCAGAATAACTGCAATTTGACCTCAAAAAATAATAACTAACTTACATGAACTCCCATTACCTGTAATTGAATGAAACTGTAGGTCAAGTTATTTGGTTATTTATTTCGTGGCACTATTTTGATAGTCAAAGATTACAAATAATATTTTATTGCTTTAATCGGAGACTCGCGAGATCTCAGTTCGGAGCGAACCACTAGTATATTTTTTAAGACAGAACAAGCTTATGTTATGTCCCACCTTATGTAAGATGGTAAGCGGTAACCATCGCCTATAATAAAGTATTGAATCGTAGGTCACGCACCTTAGAAAGGTACGTGCCCTACGATGTACTACTCTCCGTCCATCAACTTGAGGCATACATGTGTAAAGCCTCATCTGCCTGTAATTACAACGGGAATCATACCCTTCAAACCGAAACAGCAATGCTGTTTGGCGGCAGAAATAGCTAAGGTGGTAATATTTCTACGGGCGAGCCCTTTCACAAGAAACTCTACTACTCTGTCTTTCGTTGTAGATTTATTTCAGATGATCCTTGGATAGAAATTAATTTTGTTATCACTAAGATATAAATAAATATTGCTGGACATTTCACTCAGCGCTATCTAGCCCCAAACTAAGCAGAGCTTTTACTATGGGAACCAGATAACTGATATAATACTTATATACTTTTTTGTATATATATACTTATAATATATAGAAAACATCCAGATCCGGAACAAATATCTATAGATCATTATGTTATCATTATTAAGTCTTAATTATGGATTTGAACCTATTAGGGGCTCCATCAGATCTGTCAAAGAACTTTCCCAAAAGCTACCACTTACCATCTGCCATTGTACCAATACATGAGATTCAAACAATGTCCTTCCGTTGTATCGCTGAGTACCATCATACCACCTGCTCACTCAAAAATAGATCACATCCTGTTCAATATCCAGAAAAACGTGTGATCGTGACCAAGTGGCAAACGGGATAGTCAATACCTACAGCACAGCGGCCTTGCGATTCGGGGAGGGATCGAAGTTGCATCAAATTGAGCTTATATCATATTAGCAGGAATTGCGCACTGCAACTCTCTACGTGTTAGGTACTGACTTGTGGTGTGACTGTTGAATACTAAACTTTACGCCAAACTTATGGACTGAGGTTTGTGGTTAGTAATAGATAAGATAATGTTAAGTGACGTTACTCGCCCATTAAGTGACGTTACTTAGAAAGTTAACTGCTAGTTGTATTTACAACTACCGTTCTTTGATGGGTCGCTACGATGTCGGTAGCTATAAAAATACGTTGTCGGGACGATTTCGAACCGCCTTAAATCTTTGATAGTACAATTAGATTATAGCTAATACCAATTAGATAATAGCTTTATTATGCGCACCGCCAAAGAGTGGAACGCCTTGCCAGAGTCTGTGTTTCCAGATAGCTACAACCTGGGTATCTTTAAGTCGCGAGTGAATAGGTTTATTCTGGGCAAGCGTGTACCATCGTAGACTGCATCATCGCTTACCATCAGGCGAGATCGTGGTCAAACGCAAGCCTATGATATATATAAAAAAAAGCTCCCGACAAACTAACTAAACATTACATCTATCAATTGCAAGAAATCAGTCGTTTTTACCAACTCTTACTGGATATAAATGCGCAGCGCGTATCCTTGGGTAATACGATGTAAACGCTATGAACAAACTCATTGCAACTTTTGAATATACAGACGGATACGCCTATAAAGTAGCTATTAATTTTACTAGCTTATCCCAACCCTCCACCCCTTCTACCCTCAAACGAAAACCAACCTTAAGTAAGTGAAAATAGAACATAAGCAGTAAGGGTGGTTTTGTTTTTTGGTGGTAAAGTTGAGTTTGTCAATGCACGGTGTCAAGTTGCAAAGGACATCCTGTCTGAAGATGGTGGATTGATTTCTAGGGCAATGATGTAGATTGCAGAAATGATTGATAAAGATAGCTTTATTACGATTTTAGCTCAGTAAACAGTGAATAGCAGAGCTGTGCCGCAAAGGTTGCAGCATCGAGTCCCGCCTCGAAACGAATGTTTGCATGATCTACAGATATTTGATTCAGGGTGTCATTAGTATTTATTTATTTAATCAGAACGGAAAACCAAGTTCAAGCTAACAGAACTGGCGAGCAGCACCGTGGGTAATATTACACGAACCATTTGGAGCCACTTTTCACCACTTTATAACTCAAAAACTATTTCACATAAACATGTCAAATTTGGCTCATATATTGAGACTTGCAAGGTACATTATGTGCTTTTATTTTCATAAACATACCTAAAACGGTTATTTAGATATTAACGTCAAAAAATTTTCATTTTTATCACTGACTGACTGAATGTCCGACCTATAGATAGATCAAAACTTTAACCCAGTTCCAGATGACTTAGAAATTTAAAATTTGGCATCCAGATAGGTAGTTACGTGAATGCAAAAAAATAAATCAGAATCTAGTAATTTGTTATAATTTTACTTTAATTTTTCAATTAATTGTTTCTATTAGGAACACTTACTTATAGTGCCTTTAATGTAAGAATTAACAATCAAAACTGATTGCTGATAGAAAATAACACAAAAAAGATAATTATACCCGTAAACGTAGGATAATACCTCACAAAAACCATCAGTCTCTCGTGAACACGGCCGATGTAACTTGGCCGAAATGTCGAGGTTAGTCAAAATCATAATTTTGATATAAATCTGTGCGCGAAAAGACCCGTTTTGTCTTAAAAACATGAGTATCATCATCATCATATCAGCCGTAGGACGTCCACTGCTGGACAAAGGCCTCCCTCATTGATCTCTGCGGTCTGCGGAACTGCGGTTGGAAGCAGCTTGCATCCAACGCCGACCTGCGGTTCTTACCAAGTCGTCTGCCCATCTTGTGGGTGGTGGTCGTCCTAAGCTGCGCTTGCTGGTCCGTGGCCTCCACTCGAGAACCTTTCGGCCCCATCGGCCACCTGTTCTGCGCGCTATATCGCGCGCGCTGACTTTTCGTCCAACATACCTCAGTGCCTTAAGACGAAACTCTTCAATCAGTGTGTGTTACCAGTGATGACATATGGAACCGAGACGTGGTCCTTCACTATTGGCCTTATGAATAAGCTCAGAGTCGCTCAACGAGCTATGGAGAGGGCTATGCTCGGGGTTTCTCTACGGGATCGAATCAGAAATGAGGAGATACGTAGGAGAACTCAAGTCACCGTCATAGCCCGACGGATTAGCACGTTGCAATGGGCAGGCCATATAGCGCGCAAAACATGAATATAGTTCGCGAAAATTTAAAAAGTTCTAAAACCATTTGGTATTAATTCTATTATGAATAATTACCTACTAATAATTTCTGTACAAAAAGTAATGATATCCCATCAAAAACATAAATGTGAAATGAGAGACAAGTTCAATATATGCCTACAATATATGCCTTGTTTGTTGACTTCAACGACAAAAGAAGTGAGATCTAAATGGGTGCCAAGTTCAATGGTCAGTCCTGAAATGTATTTATAACAACATAAAATATCATTTCTTCTCATAACTTAGGATAATATATTAATGCTTAAGATCTGACTTGGCTAGTTTTCAAATACGAATTATATTATAGCCTTCGCAAGTTCTAAATCAGTAAGTTCTCATTTTATTCTTCCAAAAATTGGGTTAGCTGGTAGAAACTAGCCATCGAACATAAGGCTCTTCCATGACTGTTTTAGTAGGTACTTAATAATAATTCGTATATGAGAACTAGCCAAGTCAGACTTTAGGCTTCAATATATAATCCTAAGAGAAGAAATGATTATTTAAGTTGTTATAAAATATTTTATGTTATAAATAAATTTCAGGATTGATCATTGAACTTGGAACCCATTTAGATTTCACTTCTTTTGTCGTTGAAGTCAACAACCAAGGCATATATTGAACTTGACTCTCATTTCACATTTATGTTTTTGATGGGATTACAAAATTGCATTAATGTTCAAATTAAAATCTTATTCACATTATAAATCTACATGTACAATTCTTTTACAATAAAATGCAATTAAAATAATACACAATAATTCAAATAAATTCATCAACTTACACTATTTATTGTATTCGAGTATATAACTTAAATAATATATTGAAATTTTACATCATATATCATTTATACATAAATCTCACAATACAACCATTAATTATAAGTATTTACAACAAAAATGTATTTACGTATTCTATCATTTATCTGTTCATCATACTACAAGCTTTGCTTAGTTTCAGGCTAGATAGCGCTGTGTGAAATGTCCATCATTATTTATGTGAAATTATTCCGCGTATCAAATGTAATGTTAGTTCCTTAATGGAATATCTTCTCGCGTACTAAGCTCGAGATCCGAGGATGTATCATGGGGATTATTCTTCTTCTTTACTGGCTTTTATTTTCCTACTGCTGGCTTAACTGCTGGGCAAAGGCCTCCCCCAACTCCTTCCACCTTTCGCGATCCTTGGCAGATTCCCAGAATCAAATTATGGATGAATATATGCCACTTCTCTTGCGTTGTCAGAGGCTAGTTTTATGTAGCCTTTTGTGCAAGCGGTAGGGCACAGAGGACAGATAAGCGTGGAGGCAAAGCTTTGAATGGGTTCCCCGCAGTCGCAGCTAGTTAATGTAGGGTCCCGTACACATATTCTTCCTGCACCAGCCAACCTGAGTTCGAAATCGGTCCATGGGCTTCCAAACTGCCCATGGAAGGTCATGTCCTGGGGGAAGATGTTCCTGTGCTGTGATAAGTCATGTGGCGGTGGGTATTTTTCCTTAAGATTATTAAAGACGTGAGTTTATCTTTCGTTCAAAAAACCCAATCAAAAAAGTAAAAGGTTTGTTCAACAAAGAGTTTTAATCTCGCGTCTCGCTTGCCATAAGGCAGGCTGTGCAAGGAGGCTGCGGCCACGCATCCGTTTCCGGTTCTTAAGTTACTCGGCGTATTGTACCAACTGGCACTTATTCTGTGCCTCTCCATCCGTTCCCATGACCCTGGTTTTTGGTGTTTTTAGTTTATTGGTCGATATTACATTTATGATCAATAAAATTATGAAATAACATCTCCCACAGTATGTTAAAAGTAGTGGGTTTTTTGCTGGATGTTTGGTGTTGACGAGTGTTCGTAAATTTCGCTCCATTCAAAGGTTGCCTGGAAGAGATTGCTTTCAGCGATAAGGCCGCCCATTGTATTGCCTTATTTAATCTAGCCTAGTACTTATTTTTGTATTATATCTGTTTGTGTGGTAATTCAATAAGGAGTTATCTATCTAGTGTTTTCAAGTTTATTGTGAAAGAAAAACAGCAAGTATTTGTTTTGTAAAATCAAAACAAATGTATGTTAAACTATTTGCTGACACGACGTGTGACGCACTAGCGCTGTGTCATGTAGTCGCCGCGATACGACGAAACAACAGTTGTATAGGTCGAAAGATCTGCAGTTGGAAAACGCAACACAAAAGATTTGTAATCATTGTGGCGCGATTCCAAGTGTTCGACCCTTACTGTACATTAGCCTTCTTCTTCACGGATTCCACCACGTCCGTGTTTCGTGGACGCGACACGTAGAGCAGCGTCGCAGGCATGGCCGGACGCAGGAGTTCGGCTTGGTCGGCGCAGCGCCGCTCTGGTTTCGGCTGGAGGGCTTTCGTTTCCTTCGCACTACCTCGATGAATCCCTCCGCGTTTCTGCTCTCGAGCTAGAAGTCCACAGCTCTGCTTCTTCCCCTTTGTAGAGGCCGTGCGGGCAGCGAGGATTCAGCGGGCAGGTGGCTAGTGGCAGCGGCGTAGGCGCAAGTGTTGTAGGGGGGGGCTTGTCGGTGCGGGCGCACGTGTAAGCCCCGTGGGCGGTGAGGTGGGGGGCGATTGAGCTGAGCACGGTACATCGACGTGCAATAAAGAAAGTGGCACTCCGTGAGTGCCGACATAAGTAAAAACTTGAACAATTACGAGATTCTTATATACAGAGGTGTCGGTGACGGTAACGGTAACAGTGTTGCGAATTCAATGATTTTTTCCATCTCATAAAATGCCCAACACGCCTAAAAAAGTTTTCACTTCAATAATGGTTGTGTAATGTGTAATTTAAGCTTTTTATGATGATAAATAAATTAAAATCAATGAGGGTTTTTAGAAAAAAAATTAGAAAATGATAACCGTAGTTACATCTATCTATACTAATATTATAAACAGGAAAGATTTGTATTTTTCTGTGTATGTTTGTAATGAATAAACTCAAAACTACTAGTCTGATTTCAAAAACTTTTTCACCATTGGAAAGCTACATTCACCTGGAGTAACATAGGCTAATTTTTATCCAACTGCGCAAAGGAGGGTAATGTTTTTATTAAAAAACTACGCGTGCGAAGCTGCGGATTGGTCAGCTAGTATTTAATATTTTAAGAACTATTTTAATTAATATTTATTTGTACATAAATCTTCACCATTTTTGACAAATATTTTTAAACCATAAAGGTTCATAAAACCTGCGAAATCCCTAAATATCCATTTTATACCATCTATTTAGGCAAAACACACTGACAAGACAAACAACTTAGCGGCAAATGTGTAATAGATCTCCCCGTCCACTGCCAATGCCCTACCATTAGGAAAGTCCAGCCCTTCTGATTCATAGGGTTTCCCTTTTTGTATTTATAGTAAGGTTAGCCCTCTTTACAAATAGAGGCAATCGTAGTCAGCTTGCTTCAACATCGTAATCTTGGTAGGTAAACAGAAAATACTTTATTGGACACTATAAAACAAAACAATTCATGGGAGTAATTTGATAATTGTAATTTTACCAATTTTTTTTTATAAGTTGTAATGATAGCAATATTACATCTTATAAACTTAACTACTTTTCTTAACTGCACTCTCAGTGGTGGATTTACACATTTCCCAAGTATAGGCTGGTAACTTTTTACCGCCCTTCAATCCAACAATTTGATTGAAATTGCAGAAATCGTTTTTGGGTACCTTTATGTATTTCTGAGCTTATCAAAGCTCAATAATGTACGATAAGGCGGGGTAATGCTAATGGTTGGGGGCCGCGAACTGGGTATTTTACCATAGAATATAGAACTTTGTGGTACCGTTGCTTGAATATACAATGAAAGGGAAGAGGGAAAAATCATCGGAAAGATGGCTTGTAGACCCTTCTGCAAAACATCAGATATCAGTCTTACAGAAATTTAAAAAAAATTCGTGCCTAACTTTACCGCCCCTTAAATCTGCCGCCCTAGGCTTAAGCCTACTAAGCCTGCTGGTAAATCCCCCACTGTGCACTCTACAAGCCTAAGAAACAAGCTCCGTGCTTAGTTAGGGTATCGCTGTCAAGCTCTTAATTTTTTTTTGTATCTGGTAAATGATGTATTTTCTTTTGGCATAAAACATTTGTATCTTTATTTTTAATTACAAAGAAAGACTGGTATTTCAAAGTTCAGTTTATTAAATAAAGTACAGTAATATCCCGACTACCCTGTTTTACGCATATTAGCGATTTTTCTATTTGATGGGCGCGCGCATCAGCTCCTCCACTCCGCCATGTTATATAGTGTTCCGTTTACGAAAGGTTCGAACGTGTTCCGCGTGGAATTGTTTTACGTACACAGTGCGTTTTATTGATAACCTCTAATTATGATGTCATCCAAACGAACAAAAAATGCATATATGTATTTATATGCAAAGTTGAACCCCGACTTACGGCAATTCGACTTACACGGTTATCGCTCGGTCCGACCTATCTTGTAAGTCCGGGGTATTACTGTACTACTGTACATTATAGGATACATTACCTAAATCTTTACACTTATGTACACAAAATACACTAGTAACATTATTTATTTAAAAACTACGTAAAACACAATTTCATATATAAATAAGTTGAAGAAGTAGTTTGGATTCCTTGGAAGTAGTTGGTATTTGACGACCTCCTTAGCGCAGCGGGCGAATAGCCGGCTGGTCGCGGGTTTGATTCCCGCCGCAGAACAAAATGTTTACATTATCTACAGACAGAGCTGGGCAAAATACATGGTTTGCGTTTATTAAAATACAAACTACTATCTCGCACGTACATAAAATACGAAATACAAAGTATTTTAAAGTCGTGTATTTTAAATATAAAATACAAAATACAGTATTTTTACAATTTTTATTTAAATACGAATTACAAACTAGTCCGATGTTAGGTACTTGACAATTTGACGTACAGTGTACAGAGTAGCCAGCTTTAAAAATTGACATATATAGCGGTCGCCATTTTGCTTACTTCCTGTAGAACGCACCATTAATAAGATCGCTAAATGTATTTATGTTCATATGTATTTTGAAGCCATAAGTATTTGAAATACTAACTACAAAATACATCAACGTCAGGTATTTTAAATACCAATTACAAACTACATTTTTACGAAGTTACTGAATTACAAATACAAAATACGTATTTGTATTTTAATTACAAGTAATTCAAATACTGCCCACCCTTGATAACATATACATTATCTAAATCTTTTATGTATACACAAAACAAACTTATAAAATTATTTATTTAAAAAGTACGTAAAACAATTAAAATAAAACAATTAAATAACTTATAGAAGTAGAACGGATTCCTAGCATTATTTGACGACCTCCTTAGCGCAGTGGGCGAATAGCCGGCTGAGACGCAGGAGGTTACGGGTTCGATCCCCGTCGCGAAACATATTTATTTATTTATTTTATAAAATGCTCGCACACTCACAGTAGTGTCAAGGCGTGTGACGAGCCAACTAACAATATACACATTACAAAACAATACAATATAAGAATAAAAGTCAACTGTTATTGCTACAAAATACAAAATGTCAAATTAAATTAATAATAATTAAAAATTATATTAATCAAATATATTTGTATTACCATATGTTTGTATTATCTACAGGTATGTTCCCGGTTTGGTTAATTTTTCTAACTATTATAAATATGTATTTACAATAAAAGTGTATGTTAATATCATTTCAGTTATGTGGTTCCCATAGTCAAGCATTACTTATTTTGGGGCTAGATAGCGCCTTGTGAAATGTCCAGGATTATTTATTATTATTATTTAGACTTAGCGCGGGCAGATTATATTTAATTTAAGCTATAAATGGGTATATGTCACTGCACCCATATAAGTTTTAATTTCCATACAAAGAGCTTGAATATTCAAATTTCTAAAATGAGACGCATTTATCTTCAATATCCATTATTGCAATTCAAATCGCATTATAATTACTTTTAAAGCTAAACCATAAATTGAGGAGGCTAGCGTAGACGTCACGAGTTCACTACAGTGTCTAGGCACTTAAATGAATCATAGGACGTTAATCCCAATGACACATGAAAAGGAAACGTCTTCTCTAAAGACAGACAAAAAGCTCAAAAGTAGAAAGACTGACATAGAATTCAATACACAATTTGCCAAGAATTCTACTCACACTAATTTGAATATACATAAAGGTTCTCTTCACCTAGCTCGAAGAACTGACGGCCGTTGAGGCAGAAAGGTTCTCGAATCTGGAAATCTATGGAGCAGGGTCCTTTGGTGGATATGATGATGACGAAAGGTGCTGTTAGACGCATCTTCAAGGCAATTTGTAGCAGGCAATACCCAACATCGTGCTGATGTGACAGTGGGCGGGACACATAGCTCGAAGAACTGACGGCCGTTGCGGAAGAAAGGTTCTCGAAACTGGAAATCTATGGAGGAGGGTCCTTTGGTGGATATGATGATGACGAAAGGTGCTCTTAGACGCATCTTTAAGGCAATTTGTAGCAGGCAATACCCAACATTGTGCTGACGTGACAGTGGGCGGAACACATAGCTCGAAGAACTGACGGCCGTTGCGGCAGAAAGGTTCTCGAGTCTGGAAATCTATGGAGGAGGGTCCTTTGGTGGATATGATGATGACGAAAAGTGCTCTTAGATGTATCTTCAAGGCAATTTGTAGCGGGCAATACCCAACACCGCGCTGACGTGACAGTGGGCGGGGCACATAGCTCGAAAAACTGACGGGCAGAAAGGCGAGTGGAGACCACGCACTGGAAAGCGCAGCGTAGGACGGCCCCCCACTAGGTGGAAAGACGAACTGATAAATGTTGCTGGGAGCCATTGTGTGCAGGCCGTACAGTTCGCTCGCTCTGAAAATCTATAGGGGAAGCCTATGTTCATACATAAGGCAACGTCATTTGGCTGATATGATTGACGAACCAATACCCCATTGTACTATACTACCCATTGGCCACATATGGCCGTTAAATGTTAGGCGCTCGTTTTTTTTACCCCTAGGTATCTCTCTCTTCCCAGCTATGTAAAGATAAAGATAATTTATTTGCAGAAAGTTAATTTTACACTGGTCTTAATGTACAATTTAAGCTCTTAACATTCTACCAGATAGTGTCCTGGTGTGCAAATATTACATAGAAAATAATTAAAAATTAAAATTTACTATTCCTACACAATATAAAAATGTCAATAAAATAAAATAATGTCATGTCTAGTACCTACTTATAATTAAAATATTCCGCAATAGTATAAAAACATTTTGTTGACAACCATTTATTTATTCGGCGTTTAAATAAAGTCAAAGGTAAATCTTTTAATTCGCCTGGTAATTTATTAAATATTTTTACCGCCATGCAATGAGCGTTACTGTTAATAAATGATGATTTGTGCTTTGGTAAGAAAATTCTATTTTTATGTCTAGTGTGTCTGGCTAACACTGCTTCATGTCTTGCAAAATAGCTAGGAAACTATTTTACAAAAATACAGATTTCTCTGATGTACATGCACGGCAAAGGTAGTATTCTTGTTTTTTTAAAAAGAGGCTTACAGCTGTCTAAGAACCAGGCTCCGCAGACCGCTCGGACACATTTCTTTTGTATTTTAAAGGCTCTAAGTAGATCCACTGAGTTACCCCATAATGGTAATCCATAAAGTAAAACAGAAGATACCACCATGATATGCAGCTAGAGACGCTTTGTAAGAGACGGTTTTTCTGACTCGTTTTAACGCATAAACAAATCTTTTTAATTTATTGCAGACCTGATCAATATGTGGTTTCCAATTTAGATGCTTATCAATTCGGATACCTAGAAATACTGCCGACTCCACGCTTTCTATGTCCATTGACTGATATTTAATGTTTAACTCAGGGGGCTCAGTTTTATAATTTCGAAATTGAATCAGTTTTGTTTTATTTATATTGATCATTAATTTATTTATATTTAACCATGTCACTATATCATTAATTGCATTGTTAATTTCATTTTCATATAATTCCTTATTTGTACATTTGATTATTAACGTTGTATCATCTGCAAACATTGAGTGCGAGTAGAGAGCCTCCCCGCGGCGCATCTTGGAAGCAGCTAGGTCACGGTAACGCAGTGATCTAGGCTGACTAATATCTACAACACAATGGTTCTACAAAACAACAAACACGACCAACGGCACTTTTCAGTGCCACCCCTCTTAAAGCCAGCTCTGAAAGTAATCTCAATTAATATTGAAGGATTCTCTGAGAACAAATCAGCAATTCCCGCAGAGCTTGGCACTACGACACATTGCGACATCTTATGTGTCCAAGAAACACACCGTGGCCACGAACACCAAAGGCCACATATACCTGGATGGATCCTAACGGCTGAGATACCGCATGGGAAGCACGGAAGTGCTATTTTCACCAAACTCAACATAAAAGTCTCGTCCGTATCTTGCAAGACTGATCATTGCATAGAACTGATAACAATTGATATTGGAACTTGCACAATTACATCCGTTTACAAACCGCCAAACAAGCCATTCGAATTTAGTAAAACCTCGAACTTTGACGACCGAGACGTAAAAATAATTATCGGCGACTTTAACAGTCATAGCCTATCGTGGGGATATAGAGAAACCAATTCTGATGGTATTGCTGTAGAAAAATGGGCGGACTCCTTAGACCTCGCGCTGCTCCATGACCCAAAATTGCCTCCATCCTTTAACAGCTGTCGATGGATAAAGGGTTACAATCCTGATCTCATATTTACCAGCTCAAACATCAGTTCTCTCTGCTTAAAATCAACATGTTCTCCGATTCCCAACACACAACATAGGCCAATCGCATGTCAAGTTCAAGCGGCCATCACACCGAGGCAAGTTCAGTTTATTCGCAGGTTTAACCTCTCAAAGGCAAACTGGGAACGTTTTTCAAAGTGCGTAGATTCAGGCCTCAATGAACTAGATCCCTCGCCTGATAACTACGATAAGTTTATTGAAGTTATAAGAACGGCATCCAGGCAAAACATTCCGAGAGGCTGCCGTAGCTCATACATCCCAGGGCTAACGAAGGACTCTGCTATTTTGTTGCAAAACTACGAGCAGCTGTACTCCAACGACCCGTTCTCAGAAGAAACGTTGACGGCTGGCAATGAGCTGATGCTCATGGTCAGCAAAATCCGGAGAGAAACGTGGATGTCTACAGTCTCCAACATTAACATGACGCACAACAGTAAAAAGGCCTGGACTACAATTAAGAAGCTCACAGGGGACCCACTTCCTGCTACAAATCAAGGCCAAGTAACAGCTAATCAAGTAGCTCATCAACTTTTACTTAATAGCAAACCACCGAAAAGACTACCCAGATTACAAAAACGTAACGCATCAGTAAGCAATAATAACTCAATAGACATCAGCAAGCCATTCACAATCAACGAAGTAACAATTGCAATTAGAGCCTTAAAGAATGGAAAGGCTGCAGGGGTAGATGATCTACTGGTTGAACAAATAAAACATCTCGGGCCACTTGCTGTGTCCTGGCTTCTAAAGTGTTTCAACAAATGCCTCGAAACACAAAGAATTCCGAAAATGTGGAGACGAGCTAAAGTAGTGGCACTTCTAAAGCCTGGGAAGTCCCCCGATGATCCTAAAAGCTATAGGCCTATTTCGCTCCTGTGTCACCTATATAAATTATTTGAGAGGCTTCTCCTCAACCGTCTTACCCCGTTTATAGAGCCGAATCTCATTCCTGGACAAGCAGGCTTCAGACCCGGGAAAGCGTGTTGTGGTCAGACCCTAAAGCTAACCCAACATATCGAAGATGGTTTCGAGGCAAATAGTATCACTGGTCTGGTTCTTGTTGACCTAACTGCCGCTTATGATACAGTCAATATTAGAAGACTTCTCCGTAAAGTCGAAGACCTGACTTGCGACATTGTTCGTTCAAATTCTGGGTGAACTTCTTCGTAACCGTTGCTTCCAAGTTCATTTCTTATCAGACAAAAGCAGATGGCGCTGCCTTAATAACGGTCTTCCCCAAGGGAG
This sequence comes from Philereme vetulata, assembly GCA_918857605.2. Lineage (NCBI taxonomy): Eukaryota > Metazoa > Arthropoda > Insecta > Lepidoptera > Geometridae > Philereme > Philereme vetulata. The sequence continues at coordinate 4,853,014 of OU975462.1, forward strand.
CGTGCTTGCACCAACTCTCTTCAACATATATACAAATGACCAACCCAGCAGTCCATCTACTACTCGCTTTTTGTATGCGGACGACCTAGCATTGACTACCCAAACATCCACTTTTGAAAAGGCCGAAGTCAAGCTTATGGCAGCGCTGACTGAGCTGGAGGAGTACTACGAAGTCAATGGCCTCAGACCAAATCCGTCAAAAACCCAAACCTGTGCCTTTCACCTGCGCAATCAACATGCCAAGCGGACTTTAAACATAACCTGGCAAGGAGTAACTATCAAACATGAAAACCTCCCAAAATACCTGGGGGTAACGTTAGACCGGTCTTTAAACTATAAGGTTCACTGCCACAAGACCAAAATGAAAGTGGGTGCACAAAACAACCTCCTCCGTCGATTAACATCTACCAACTGGGGAGCAGCTCCAGAGGTCCTACGCACGACGGGTCTGGCATTGTGCTTTTCAGCTGGCGAATATGCTTGTCCAGTCTGGAACCGGTCCGCACACGCTAGGGTCGTCGATGTTGCGCTGAATGACACATGCCGTATTATAACAGGATGTCTGAAGCCAACCCCTCTAAACCTCATCTACCCTTTGGCAGGCATACCACCCCCCGGAGTGCGTCGGAATGTGGCCTGCTTCATAGAAAAATATAAGCAGGAGCATGACAGTCGACACCCTCTATATAGCCATCAAATTCCACAAGGCCGCCTGATAAGTCGTAAGAGTTTTCGGCGTTTCACGCAGGCCACCAGCGACGACCCATCCGTTGCTAGACGCGCAATGTGGATAGATAGTAACCCTCCACCACCAGACTTCATTCCCCCTCAAGAACAGCTTCCAACAGGGCACGACCTGCCGTGGCCAGTGTGGAAGTCCTTAAATAGGCTTCGCACACAGGTTGGTCGCTGCAGAGTCAATATGTGCAAATGGGGGTTCAGGGATCCCAGACAAATGCAATACGACTGTGGTGACCCCACACAGTCGATGAAACACCTGTTAATGTGCCCTCTGTGCCCGAACACCTGCACAATGGTTGACTTAAAAATGGCTTCTCCTGACGCCATGAATGTAGCCAAGTACCTATGTAACACAATATAAGTAGAATTATTGACACGCTAAGAAGAAGATCTGCAAACAGTAAGCATTTATGTTGCGTTACATTGGGCAAATCATTTATAAATAATAGGAACAACAGGGGGCCCAATATACTCCCTTGGGGAACTCCACGGCTATTAATCCTAAAGTTAGACTGAAAATGTTTTTTTATTACCATTTTATCATTATTATTATCGCAGTATGTAAGTCGAGATATTCAGTGCATTGACTTCGTCCACACAAGTAGCTGCGCAAACAGTCTTGTGCGACGCCTCTTATCCCGTATTTTTCTAGTTTTGCTAGAAGTATGTCATGATCGATCAGATCAAATGCCTTACTTAGGTCCAGCATTAACGCAGCGACGGGTATTTTGTGGTCTATACAGTCCGTCACTTCTTTCACAAGATTAAAACATGCTAAAGTTGTAGACCTTTTTTTACGGAACCCAAATTGTTGATTGGTAAGTATATCATATTTATCTATAAATTTATTTAACCTATTAAAAACCACCTTTTCAAATACCTTAGATAATATTGGGATTAATGTTATTGGCCTATAATTGTTAATATTTTTGTCAACCCCTTTCTTGAATAGAGGCTTTACCACTGATATTTTCAATTTGGAAGGAAAACAGCCTTCGGAAAGAGACAAATTTATAATGTAACACAGTGGTGCACAGATACTACCTGCGCACCTCTTGAGAATTTTGGTACTCAGTCCATCGTATTCAATTGAATTAGTGTTATTAAGTCCCTTTAAGATTTTAAATATTTCATTCTCCTCTGTAGGTTATAAAAATATTGTCGATGTGTTGCGTACGTTTGAAGTAGTCCCAATATTATAATATTGATGTTTTGGGATACTGTTACTGAGATCTATAAAAAAGTCTTTAAATAATCTACAAATTGCATTAGGGTCAGAAATTGTCAAATTGTTATAGTTAATAAAGTCAATGCTTTTAGAGTCAAAAGCATTGACTTTATTAACTATAACAATGTTGAGAGTGATACAAAAGTTTGTACAAAATAAAAGTTAAGTGCGGGTAGTTTTGTAACATTTGGCTCATCCAATTCAGTGTACACAACTATGAAGTGACACAGATATGCTCAACTGGAAGTGGCATGGACATTATTGTGAATTTAATTAAAAATTCTAAGCGTGATAATAAGACTCCTTTGATATAACTTTTGAAACTATCATGGTTATGAACACTATTTATACTAAAAACGGGATATTTACCATGATTTGTGAGTATTTGAGTATCCCGATATTTCGGCGCAGTTGCATGCGCCATGATCACGGGTAAACTGAAGTCTTTGCGAGTAGGTAGTTATTGGCAGATATAACGATCTACCCTCTTTCTTAGTCTCTTACTAGGAATTAATTCGCTAATTCTATTACTACCACCGGCTTCATTCTCGATCATAACTCGATTCCGACACACAACACTCTCGGTATCAGGACGCTTAATTGTCACTTCACTTCTTCGGTTCTTACACATTCTCACCACAGGATTCCAGGCTCCAGTTAATTGCAAAACCATCTTCACGATTGAAATTCTTGTGTTTGGCAATCTCAATTGCCTCTTGAACCAGTCTTGGCATGTAATGTCGCTCAGTTGAGATTACTTGTGGGTTGTGTAGCTCGATCCAGTGGTTTGAGCCTGAGTCCAGCAGATGTTCCGCTATGGCAGACTTTTCTCTGTCAACATTCTTCACCGCCCTGATATGTTCCTTCACCCGACAAGCTATAGTGCGTTTGGTTTGACCAATATAAGAACTCCCACAGCCACAGTCTATTTTATACACTCCTGGTTTTTCTAGTGGAAAACAATCTTTTGGTGAGCGCAGGTAGTGTGTAATTTTCTTTAAAGGAGTAAAGATGGTCTTAAGTGAAAATTTTTGTAGAATGTTTGAGATTTTATCTGTCATTCCTTTAACATATGGTAGAAAAGCAGGTTTTCGTTCCACTCTGCACTGTGGGCTTTAGGTCTTGTTCGAGCTGGTAAGGACCGCAGTTTATAACCGTTCTTCACCAACACATTTCGGACATGCGCCAATTCACTCTGAATGTGATCCTCATCGCACAGGTCGAATGCACGATTGGTAAGTGATGTTACCACCGAATTAAGTTGTCGAGGGTGATGATGTGAATCCGCATGTAGGTATCGGTCCGTATGTGTAGGTTTTCTGTAAACTGAATGGCCCAAACTACCATTCTCTCGAACCTGAACCAATACGTCCAAAAACGCCAAACGTCGATCACATTCTTTCTCGTGAATGAAGACATTCTTTCGTGGTAATGAAGAATTTTTTTAAGTTATACTTATTGCATTTTTACAATAGAAAAATAATAAAAAGCCGGCAAATTATTTTTTATGAACAGGGAGCCAAAACAAAGGCTAAGAACTGGGCATCGAAATAGGGGACGTCCACCAGCGAGATGGGTCGACGACATCCATAAGCCCGTGGGTCGTACGTGGTTCAGACTGGCACAGGATCGGGAAGAATGGCAAAAACAAAGAGAGGCCTATGCCCAGCAGTGGGTCGACATGGGCTGAAAATGAATGAATGAATGGGAGCCAAGTATTATGTCGGAGTTCGTAGGAATATCTCGATTATGAGGAAAAGGCGAAAAACAACCGGACTAACCGGCTGTGACGCAGAAGGTTGGAGGTTCAATTCCCGATTCGGAACAAATGTTTGCATGATCTACAGATATTTGTTCCGAGTCTGTGTGTTGTTTTATATACTACAAATATGTATATTATTTAATTTATTTATTACAAGTAAGTACATTATAACCTTAATATTATACCCAAAAAACTGTACAAGGTTTGTCTGGGTACTCACATTCGTCGAATTTCTTCGTAACAGTTATACATTAGCAACACACAAGACAGTATTACTCCACACTCATAGTACACAATCCGCTTGCGACACCCGCTATGCGAATAAGCACCTAGTATACTACTAGATATGTTATAAAGTTGTATGAATAGACAGTGGCTCATCATATAAAAAAGTATATTAGTATTCTACCAGGTTCCCAAGCTTTGCTTAGTTTAGGGCTAGATATCGCTGTGTGAAATGTCCACCATTTTTTATTTTTTTATAAGCTGGTCTATGTACGCTATGTCATTCCAGTATAAGCTGACCACTCATTCTACGAAAAGCCTACACAATGCGAGGTCAGCTTATACTGGAACCTGATAGCTTGATGTGTAGCCGTGTGAACTATGCTAACAAGCTGTTCTGTCTGACTCAGATCATCTAATAAACATGTCACTTGGGACATTACGTAACAGACAACTAACGCGAGGTGCTCTGAGCCGGCCTTCTGTTCTCTATATTTTGTGCACTAACCGTAACCGCGGCCGTATGTATGATGGGGTGTAAATTGCTGGTTAAAAGTGGCAATGCAGGTTGCTGATTAAAAGGCTCTAGTTTTTATGAGGTACTTAAGGTAAGAATTATAATAATTAATATATAGGATGCTTGACAAATTTTTTTACTAGCCCATACTGTCCCACTGCTGGGCAAAGGCCTCCCCCTCTTCCTTCTACTTATCACGGTCTAGAGCCATATCCCGCTAGTCTCTTTGGAAGGCGTCCAAGTCATCGCTCCACCGCTTTTTAGGCCTTCCTCGACGTCGCTTTCCGTATTTAGGAGTCCATATGCTTGCCTTCTTGGCCCACCTATCGGGTTGCATATGGGAGACATGACCCGCCCAGTCCCATTTTAGCTTTGCAGCCTTGATGCCCACGTCAGCGATGCCGGTCTTCGAGCGCAGCCAGGAGTTTGGAATCCGGTCGATCCGCTTTACACCCAAAATGCTGCGCTCCATCGCTCTTTGGCAAACTCCTAGTTTGAACTTCTGAGACTCGGTCAGTGACCAAGACTGGGCACCGTAGGTTTGATAATATACGCAAAAAAATGAAATGGGTTTTTTTTTATGAGTATAATAAATACATTCGTGAAATGTTTACCATAGAAATTTGAAATTTTTTTTGGCATGTAAAAACAAACACATTATTAAACTTATGTTGTGCTGTTGCATAATGCTTGCCATCTAACCACAAATACTGTATTGGTGACGTCTCGTGATATCTCTTGTCCCTTTCGTACCCAAAATCCACAGCCATTTCAGAAAAAGATATCAAATCGGCCTTTATTTTTGGATGTTGATTGCGTGAGTAGGCAGTAACTTTTATATCGAATTAATCACCTCAACTTAGTCGATTTTCTTTAAAATTGATAATAAAACTAGTAATTTTTTTTCGAGAAGTCGTTTTTTATGTTTTGAGAAACCGTCACTTGAATATTGTCAGTATATTACTTAACACCCTGCATAATATAATATAACATATTAATATGTCGGCCGCGAAAGCGTCGGCGCGACGACATCATGTGATTCGAGATGAAATAGTGGGAATCTGCCAAGGATCGCGATAGGTGGAAGGAGTTGGAGGAGGACTTTGCCCAGCAGTGGGAAAATATAGACAAGCTAAAAAAAATAACATCACACTAATATTATAGATGCGAAAGTTTCTATGTTTGTTTATTTGTTAATAAAAAACGTCGTAACGGCTTAACCGATTTCGATGAAATTTAGAATGTACGTAGATTATAACCTGGATTACCATATAGGCTACTTTTTATCTCATAAATCATTTTCCATGGGATAAAAATTGGGTATCAAATCAAGTTGCAACAACGAGTTTAGCTTTATTTCTAGGTTACCTACACATTTAGTAGTGTAACGCGTACGAAGTGGCGGGCAACAGCTAGTAATTATATAAATTGACATATTTATACACGGTTATAGACGTTATAATCACACTTAAGCAGGTACGTATTTTCCTCAAAGAGAACAAGCTTCTAATCTAATTCCTCTTGTTAAAAAACCTTTTTAAGGAATTTTCCAATCATCAAAAAGATGTCAATAGCACTTCCCGTTTACACCAAGAAGCTATTCAAATTTAATTTCTATTGTTCTCGTGTTTAAGGGCGTTTTAAGTTGTATTGCGAAAAAATATTAAAAACCCTCTGTTTACAGAACATCGTAATCCTTAGAGGACTTTTTCAGCGTCACGTACCTACCCTCTAACGCAATTTATTCCTGAAATAATTATCATATTCCATAACAGTAGGTACTCAAACAAAACAGTTTCGAATAAATATTTTTATTACAAGTGTGGTTGAATAAATACATGAAACTTCAGCCTTTCGGTTCCTGAACGATAATAACAACAAAACAAACAATGGCGCGCAGAGCGGGGTTCCCGAACGCATTACGCACACATACAGCACATTCACAATTCGAACGCGGCCGTTCGAAAATGGAACGCGAGTCTACGTAACACTGACACAACTGACACACACAGACAGACGCCCGGGGAAAATTCACGCACACATCTAAACAGCCAGTTTACGTGGAGCTCTCACCCCATTGGAAGACTTTGGTGTTGTAAAGGGATGTTCTCACGTTGCGGGTCTTGGTAGAGTGGTGGATGGTTGGGCGGTTTGCACACTGGCGCGGAAGGTAGGTTTCCCGGTAGCCGGGCGTAGTACTAGAGACACATTGATCCACAACGTCTGGCGGCATCGATTGTGCAGTTTCCTGCAACCGACCGTTGCTATGGCGACCGCCCACCTCTGCACCGCCTTAGCGTATTAGAAACAGTATACTTTCAGGGTGTATTCATAATTAACTGTTTCTAGAAACTATTTATAAAGAGCAAGAACTGAGATACGCGATGGTACAGTCGGCAGTATAAGTAGCTTCACAGCACGTGGCTTAACTCAAAAATATCTGTACAATCCACGTGGCTACAACACCCCGTGCGAACGAGGTCCGAACTTCTAACAAAATAACCGCTACTAAAATATCAAAACTGCTAATCATATTAAATAACTTCTTGTATTTAGATAGATAGATGGTACACCAAAATTACAATATGTTATTAAACCTAGAAAACTCTAATACGTGGTAGTTCACTGATTGACCTTATGACTTAAAGCGATATAACAAGATTGAGGTTATAAAATATTAAAAATAAATACAATAAGTCCATGGAAGTTGTTATTCTTTACATAGTATTGAAACCATGTTCAGATAATTTTAAATGAATTAAGTCAATAATAGTTGCGTCCGCGTTGCTGCATTTTACCACCAAGGCAAATGTATCTTCACTATCACTACATAGTATAAAACAAAGTCGCTTCCCGCTGTCTGTCCCTATGTATGCTTAGATCTTTAAAACTACGGAACGGATTTTGATGCGGTTTTTCTAATAGATAGAGTGATTCAAGAGGAAGGTTTATCACTATTATCACTACATAGTATAAAACAAAGTCGCTTCCCGCTGTCTGTTCCTATGTATGCTTAGATCTTTAAAACTACGGAACGGATTTTGATGCGGTTTTTTTTAATAGATAGAGTGATTCAAGAGGAAAGTTTATCACTACCATAACTACATAGTATAAAACAAAGTCGCTTCCCGCTGTCTGTCCCTATGTATGCTTAGATCTTTAAAACTACGGAACGGATTTTGATGCGGGTTTTTTAATAGATAGAGTGATTCAAGAGGAAGGTTTATCACTATCATCACTACATAGTATAAAACAAAGTCGCTTCCCGCTGTCTGTCCCTATGTATGCTTAGATCTTTAAAACTACGCAACGGATTTTGATGCGGTTTTTTTAATAGATAGAGTGATTCAAGAGGAAGGTTTATCACTATCATCACTACATAGTATAAAACAAAGTCGCTTCCCGCTGTCTGTCCCTATGTATGCTTAGATCTTTAAAACTACGCAACGGATTTTGATGCGGTTTTTCTAATAGATAGAGTGATTCAAGAGGAAGGTTTATCACTATTATCACTACATAGTATAAAACAAAGTCGCTTCCCGCTGTCTGTTCCTATGTATGCTTAGATCTTTAAAACTACGCAACGGATTTTGATGCGGTTTTTTTAATAGATAGAGTGATTCAAGAGGAAGGTTTATCACTATCATCACTACATAGTATAAAACAAAGTCGCTTCCCGCTGTCTGTCCCTATGTATGCTTAGATCTTTAAAACTACGCAACGGATTTTGATGCGGTTTTTTTAATAGATAGAGTGATTCAAGAGGAAAGTTTATCACTATCATCACTACATAGTATAAAACAAAGTCGCTTCCCGCTATCTGTTCCTATGTATGCTTAGATCTTTAAAACTACGCAACGGATTGTGATGCGGTTTTTTTAATAGATAGAGTGATTCAAGAGGAAGGTTTATATGTATAATAGATGCATAATATAGTAGAGAAACACTGGTAATTTTAGAGGTTGGTTTCTAATGTGTTGTCGTAAATACTCATAATACTCTTTCAAAATACTCTTTCAAGAGTAACCTCTAAAGAAAACATGTTTGTATTGTCTAATGACAAAAAAGCTGTTAACGTTGTATATAAACACATTCTGTAGTATATTCAGTAGAAGCATTGAAACCGTGCGAAGCCGGGGCGGGTCGCTAGTCTTCAATAATTCAAAGACAATTTTAAATAATGTTGACGTATTACTGTGCGTTTTAAGGTGCTGTATTTTTTTTACTGTGCAGATTTTTTTGTTTAACTAGGATAGCACTTTTTGCTGTAAAGCTACTTCTGTTGAAGACGCTACAGCTTTTTGGTGGGAGGGGGAAGAGGCGGATGGTTTCTATAGAAACTATGCGAAGTCTCTCAATTTGATACAACTTAACTCCCAAAGAGGATCTTCTACCCTATCTCTTCTAGATATTTACAGGGTGCCCCGGAACTAGTATTTTAAGCCTGAACGGGATAATTTTATAAAAAAAAACAAAACTAAAAAACTAAAAAAAATTCATAGAAGTTATTTTTCAGGAGGAATATGGAATATAATAGAATAGAATAATCATTTATTTGTTACACACAAAATGACACATGAAATAATTTAAAGGAACAGTAGATACAATTGAATCCAATAAAACAAGTTCGACTCATGTGTCTGCGTACCAAAATGGCGTTCAGCTCAGCATAATGTTGGATGTTAAGCACCCAACGCTGATTTTCAGCTGAAACCAGAAGCAATAGGTAGTGCAGCAGCTACGTAGAAAAATAAAAAAATAAATAAATAAAGAAGTGATTAAATAAGAGGTCTGTAGAGTTTTGTTTAAATGTAAATATAAATTTTATAAACATACTTTACTAAAATAATATTACATACCTATATATATAAACATACAACTTATGAACTTTCTTACGATTTCTAAGGTTATGGTAAATTGTTATATATATAAATAAATATGGGTAACTATTTAAAATATATTGATTTAGTTAAACTTATGTAAAAAGAGTTATTGGATGACTAGATCAAAGAGAGGACGACATTGATGTTACCATGTTGTATTTGGGCTTCCATTAGAAATATTATTAGTTTTATTCTAAAGCTGTTGCAACTTTTGGAATTTCTAATTGGTGGTGGCATATTGTTCCAACACTTGGAAGCCGCATATTTGAAACTATCGGCTGAGACGCGTAACAAATGTTTGCGTGATCTACAGATATTTGTAATATGAGAGAGACCTTTGCTCAGCATTGAGAAAGTATGCGAAGAAAAAGAGTAAAGAATAAAATTTAGGTTAAATTTCGTGAACTTTTTAGTTTGACTTTAATTCAGCTGCTTTTTGAGACTTTGCGCCTTCCCTAGAACTTACCTTACACAGGTTTGGTCTAAACGCAACATATTTTTAACGTGTGATCATTCAATGAAAATCATCATATTCGCCTAAGTTGTAGAACATTTGTTGTTTTCGTAAGAGTCGAGCATCGCCCCCTCGGGATAACCTACTAGTTCTAAGACACCCTGTACACATATTTTGTTCTTTAATTTTATAAAGGTTTTTGGCTTCGTATTCTGTCTTTTTGCCAACCTGACAAACATTTTGTAGGTTTTGTTAGAACGATAATACTAGCTATTAGCCCTACCCGTGTTTTTATTGCTAGCAAGTTGAAGTGGCAATGGGCAGGCCACATCGCTCGTAGAACCGATAACCGTTGGGGAAGATAGGTTCTCGAGTGGAGACCACGGACTGGAAGACGCAGCGTAGGCCGGCCCCCCACAAGGTGAACCGACGATCTAGTAAGAATCGCGGGGAGCCGTTGGGCGCAAACGGCTACCAACCGCTCGTTGTTGCGATCTAAGGGGGAGGCCTATGTGGACGTCCGGCTGATATGATGATGATGATGATGATGTGTTTTTATTTGATGTCGTACATAACGACGACCTCCGTGGCGCGATGGGGGGGGGGGGGGGGGAGGAGGGAGGGCAGCCAGCCGGCTGAGACGCGTAACAAATGTTTGTGTGATCTACAGATATTTGTTTGGGTATATTTCTAAATACTATAAGTATGTATTTATGTAAGTGATATACATAAGTATGTAAATATGACGACCTCCGTGGCTCCTCAGTGGGCGATTAGCCGGCTGAGATGCAGGGGGTAGCGGGTTCGATTCCCGCCCCGGAACCAATGTTTGCATGATTTACAAATATTTGTTCCGGGTCTGGTTGTTTTTCTATATATTATAAGTATGTATTTACAAATCTGGAATCTGGATTCCATAGCTCAGCTTAGTTTAGGGCTAGATAGCGCTGTGTTAAATGTCCAGCAATATTTATTTATATTATATAGACAAAAAAAAGTATATAGTATTTTATCAGTTATACCTAATATATAAATAAATTTTGCTGGACATAAATATATTATGTGGGTCCCATAGTACAAGCCTTGCTTAGTTTGGGGTTAGATAGCGCTGTGTGAAATATCCAGAATTATTTATTATATATATATCAAGACATATTGTATAATTTCTCCGTCCAAAGGTTCTTCACCTGTCTAATTTTAATTTATTAATTTGGTTCAAATTTGTTTTACACACTACGCAAGGGTTAACAAAGTGGAAGGTTAACTGGAACTGCTTGCTAACATTAAGTTCGCCTGTGTACAGATATATGTTTTTTGTGCAATAAAGAATTTTTGATCAATCAGTTACTTTCACATTTATAATTCAAAATTATTTATTAGGAACATAAAGAAAATACAATAGACAAATGAAAAAAAAAAAATTATCCCGACATCTTCCTTTACAATGTTATAACGTTACAACCTGTTATTAGCCTTACGTTTAGTTTTAAGCTATTTAACCAAACAATTTGTATCGCCGTTGGTTTCTCTAACCAATAAATAAATAATATGATTATGGGTTGTGTGGGAACATTTGTCATGTCATCATCATCATCATATCAGCCGTAGGACGTCCACTGCTGGACAAAGGCCTCCCTCATTGATCTCCAGGAACTGCGGTTGGAAGCGGCCTGCATCCAACGCCGACCTGCGGTTCTTACCAAGTCGTCTGCCCATCTTGTGGGTGGACGTCCTACGCTGCGCTTGCCGGTCCGTGGCCTCCACTCGAGAACCTTTCGGCCCCATCGGCCATCTGTTCTGCGCGCTATATGGCCTGCCCATTGCCACTTCAACGTGCTAATCCGTCGGGCTATGTCGGTGACTTGAGTTCTCCTACGTATCTCCTCATTTCTGATTCGATCCCGTAGAGACATGACATTTGTCATGTGATAGGTACAAATTAAATAAGTATTTATACATAGTGTGAAAGAACAACAGACTTGATAAGAACACAAAACAAAGAGATAATTAATACCATGTTAAAATAAAAACTAAAGAATACATTGTATTCTTCGATATACTCATTAATCGCTTTTCTACTTCGATATCCTCTTAGATTGTTTCTTCTACATACAGAAAAACACGCGACCTTTTATTTTATAATATAACTAGTTGACCCGCCGAACTTCGTGCCGCCTTGACATGCTTAGAACGCGGGGTGTCAATATACGTAACCCTGGTAGAATTGTCAATTGTTGTCCCCTGGCCATCTTTTTACAACCATACTTAACCATAGACAAAATTACAATTAGCTGTCATTTGCATTTTGTTATTCCATGTCAGATGCGTTTTGTATATTAAATTTTATACCACGTTTTATATTGACTTGTATTCTCTTTGACGTTTTAAGTCTCGTCGCACGCGAACGCGGTCGAACGGGATAAAAGTGTCCTATGTCCGTCTCCTATGTCCGTCTCCTGGTTCTAAGAACGGGATAAAAAGTGTCCTATGTCCGTCTTCTGGTTCTAAGCTACCTCCCCACCAATTTTCAGCCAAATCGGTTCAGCCGTTCTCGAGTAATAAATAGTGTAACTAACACGACACTCTTTTATATATATATAAGTATTATAATCGAGCTATATATAATATAAAACGGAAAATAATAATAATTAATAACATGTCAAATTAATTGAAAAGCCGTAAGTGATATATTACTGCACGAAAGCATATAAATATAAGTGATAGAATAAAGTGCGAGGCGAGATGTTATTCGGAGCGGATCGCACTCGCCCTGATGAAGGTTCACGAATTTATCCGAAACATTCTCGGTCGAAACACCAATAAGGTACGTGATAAATCCCGTATTTATAATAATGACAGAATAAATACTAATTACTAATAATTCTCATAACAATTGAAAAACCGCAATAACTTTACTTAATTACAAATAGTGGTTCGCCCCGAACTGAGATCTCGCAACTCTCAAAAACACAAAAAAAATTCTTAGGGCGAATCGCGCAACGATGCGATCCTATATTTAAGTCACTAAAGCTACACGCATACCAAATTTCTGCACTGTGAGGTCACATGGGTACCCTGTTAATTTTGTCAAAGTTCAGTTTTTATTATGGCTAATAACTTAAAAACTACAAGGTTTAAACAAAAATAAAAACGGGGTCGAAATTTACTCACAAAGACCTTTTATTAGACGTGCCACTTGACCGGATAGTCCCATTTTGTTTTTTTTTAACCTTCTTGAACCCCAATATTTCTTTACTTTTTTTTATATTTTTTTTGTATAGGCTTGCGTTTGACCACGATCTCGCCTGATGGTAAGCGATGATGTAGTCTAAGATGGTACACGGTTGCCTAGATGCCAATATGTATTTTATGTGTCGTCTACCTTATCTGTTTATATATTACTATTCATCTGTTACCTTATCTGCGGAAACTTTTAATTGACCTTCTTAGAATACACTACATAGTATAACCAACAATAAATGCTACTTGCATTTATTGTTGGTAATCTTCTACTCAAATACCTTTTCTGTAACATAGTTGTAAGTTTTCCTAAAATTCTAAAAATAAAATAAATAAATATCTCAACACTCCCCTCATATTTTTAGCTCATTGAGTCACACCAAAATTGTGTCATCACTACCTACTTATTAGGGAATGCAATCCCGACTCGAGATTGCAAATTCGAGATCCCGCGGGATTGATATTTCTAATACCGCGGGATCCCGGAATTTTCGGGATCCCGTCTAGTTTAAAAAAAAAGCTAATAACTGCTTGTTTGTGATAGTGAGATTAACTAAAATAACATATTACTCGAAAGAAAATAAAAATCTTTATTCTTTAATCTTACCAACTAAATAATTATCGTCACCTGTCGCTAATATTCGGAAATAGTCGGAATAGTTTTCTAACGCTGTTTGGCGTTCCTGCCGCTCGCGGCCGTCAGTCAGCGCGCCGCTTGCGCTCCGAGTGGACGTGTGTAGCGTCGCTGACCACTGCCGCCCAATCTCGAACGGGATCTCGTCATATGATGCGTCGGGATTGATCCCGAAAAATTACATTACATCTCGCGAGATCGGGATTGCATTCCCTACTACTTATATACCAAATTTCACGATGATTGGATAAACGCTTCGAAAGTTATCCTCAGACATACAAATATACATACATACAACGCCGATTTGCCCAAGTTGATTAAGAGATCTCGCTTCGCTTGATCAAAAAGGGGGAGGGAGGCCTTTGCCCTGCAGTGGGACACTACAGGTTTATCATAATAATAATAAACTAATTCCAAATTATTCAAAAGGTAAGCCGATACAAGATACAATAAATCAATGCCATTTTCACACAAACCCCGTTTAATACAAAATGGGGGAGTCCTGAATCAATGAGGATTCACGGCGGGTGTCAATCAATTGCAGTGCGAAGCCTCATTGCCTTCTCGTGGCTTTGTTTGAATAGCCTGGTAACTGGAGGGCTCAGAGGACATTCAGGACACAACAGTTAATCTTCCCGCTACTCTGTCTACTGTATCTTCTCTACTATTGTATTTTACATTGTTTTTGTATTATATTCTTTTTTATACTACTTATATGGCAAACGAGCATGCAGTCCACCAGATGTTAAGTGGCTACTGCAGCCCATGGATATCCACATAGAACTCAAAACAAGCTATTATGTTGTCTTGATCTCTATGTGCATACGTTGCCATACTATAGGACTTAGCTGGTATGCCTATGTGCCAGTAATTACAGGAACCTACCATTACCATCTAACCGGAACACAGCAGCACAAGTACTGCTATTTGGCGGCAGATAAAGGTAAGGCGGTGGTGCCCACTTCCTCGAGCCCGTTCACAAAAGCTCTACCACCAGTAAATATTCAGCTCTGTACTATAATTTAGTTTTTTAATTTAAACCACCCATTATTGTTATATTACGAAAATTCCCTCCATTAGAAGGTTGTCTGGAAGAAATTACTTCTATGCGATAAAACCACCCATTGTTAAGATGACCTCTATGGCGCAGTGGGCGAATAGCTGGCTGAGACGCAGGAGGGAGCGGGTTCGATTCCCGCCGCGGAACAAAATTTCGCTTGATCTACAGATACTTGTTACGGGTCTGGATGAGTTTCTATATAAAAAAATATGTTTAAAAAAATTATATAGTACCCTATCTGTTATCTGGTTCCCATAGCACAACTAGATAGCGCTATGTGAAATGTCCAGCAATATTTATGTAGGTATATTCATATCTTTGTTTTAAGCAATACCTTTAGAATCTCTGAAGCTTCTTATTGATGACATTTTGAAAACAACTACGAGAATGTTATATACGTTTTAACATCTTGTACCTGGGGCCTCGTCACGCGTCAAATTTCATACAGATAATTAATTTGAAAAAACAATCAGCCGTGGATCCGCCCAGCAGGAGCCGATGCCGCCCTAAGGACCGCTTGGCTTTGTTAGCGCTTCCGATAATTGGGGATCGAGTGTGGAGTGGAATCGCAACGAACAATTTAACGTTGACGGTTTTGCAACCGATCAATCATTTTGTTGAATTTGTAAATGTATTTTATTCAGAAACACAAAGGCGCAGCGTCAATGTGTTATTGGTTTGATAGCTAATATCATTGACTAAATATGTACTACCGTCTCGCTGACGTTTATCGCAAACATTAGTGCTAAGGTCCCAGGGCTAGAGTCCGTTTCACGAGTCTCTTGGGTGAGGCGCTACTGTCTATGCTTTAAACATCGGACATAGCAGTATCGAAGGACCAGGAACCGCTGAGTCTGCGCCGTGACATGTGAGCACTCAGAGTGTTCTATAAAATATATAACGGTGAATGTCTGAATAGCTCTTCAATTTAATTCCTTGCTTCCCACTAACGAACCTGCCATCGAACCTTCCGCAACCGGCAACGAGCTCTTCCGCATATTGTAGATGCGTGGCAGCGATTTCACCCGCTCGTTTCTTCCACGCACCTGCAAGATGTGGAATGACCTTTCTCTGGAGGATTTCCCGGAGGGCTTCAACATGAACGCATTCAAGAGAGGTGTTAAGTTTTAGGCAACGCGAGTGCAGTACCTAGAGTACTGCAGGAGTTTATAGGCCACGGTGACCACTAAACATCAGGAGGCCCGTCAGCTGGTGTGTCTAAATGTATAATAAAAAAAAATTTCATCATTATTTTCAACCGTTATTTCCTAAAACGGCCGCGGGACTTCTTAAACGGACTCTAGTTCGGGTAATGACTAAAATCTAGTCAAATTTAAGTTTCAATCTAATCTCGATTCCTATCAATGATATTTAACGTAACTGGAAGGCCATGCTGCCTCTTTAAGCACTTGTCTCACCGCCGGCGATGAGCGAAAAGCGAGTACAGCTAGAAACGAGTTGGAGAGCAGCGAGAAGCGAGTGTGTAGTTCCTATAGTTGTCTCGCTGGGTTATAAAGCGAGTGAGCGAGTGCGACGGGTGATACTCATCATCTCACGGCGTGTGTTCTGACCGCCAAGCGAGGATCGCTGAGCGAGTATCGTTGAGCGAGTGTTGTAGACGCTTTTTTTATACTACTTATATGGCAAACGAGCATGCAGTCCACCAGATGTTAAGTGGCTACTGCAGCCCATGGATATCCACATAGAATTCAAAACAAGCTATTATAGCGCTGATAGGTGAGCTCAGCAGTACCCGTGTCGGATGCCATATCGAGGGAGTTTGCCTCAACAACATCAGCTATGCGGATGACATGGTACTGCTGAGTGCATCGGCCTGTGGCCTAACTAAACTGTTGGGTATCTGTGAAGCGTATGTACATAGACATGGCTTAAAATATAATATAAAGAAAAGTGAATGTATGGTCTTTCAGGCCAGAGGTAAGCGTCTGTCCTCCATCCCACCAATAAAGTTGCATGGAACTCCACTAAATAGGGTGGAACAATTTAAATATCTCGGACACGTGGTAACCTCGGACCTGAAAGATGATACAGATATGGACAGAGAGCGTAGGGCGTTGTCTGTCAGAGCGAACATGATAGCCCGCAGGTTCGCTCGTTGCTCAAGTGAAGTAAAACTCACTCTTTTCCGAGCGTACTGTACGAACTTCTACACGAGCAGCCTGTGGGTGAATCACACGCTTAAACAGTACAACGCCCTACGGATTCAATACAATAATGCGTTTAGGGTGCTGATGGGGCTGCCTAGATTCTGCAGCGCTTCGGGGATGTTTGCCGCTGCGCGAGTTGACTGTATCTATACAGTTATGCGAAAGCGGTGTACATCTTTGTTGCGCAGGGTTCGGGCTAGCTCAAGTGGCATCCTATGTGTGTTTGCAAGTAGGTTTGATTGCCAGTATATGAATTATTGCTGCATGGTACATATACTGGCAAACAAAAATACCTAGAGTAGTGTAGTTTTTATTATTATTATTATTATTTTTGTTCATGTATTTTATTTTATGTCAGTGTTAAGAAAATAGTTAATTAATTAAATTAAAAATAAAAATTAAATTATGTTGTCTTGATCTCTACGTGGATACTTTGCCATACTATAGGACTTAGCTGTTATGCCTATGTGCCAGTAATTACAGGAACATACCATTACCGTCTAACCGGAACACAGCAGCACAAGTACTGCTATTTGGCGGCAGATAAAGGTAAGGCGATGGTGCCCACTTCCTCGAGCCCGTTCACAAAAGCTCTACCACCAGTGAAACGCTACGACAAAATAGTGGAGAGCGAGTTCTCACCGGCAGTGTGAACGGCCAGCGATCAACTATTAATATACGTGTCTCTTTTACTGACACAGAATCTATATCTTTTGTATGTATCTTGAGCGATAAAATAATTGATAGCTAATCGCTAACTCGCCGGCGGTGGCGGTGAGACAAGTGCCTTATATTCGTAATGACACTGAAGATAAACTCGTAATTTATGAGAAATATGTTATCAGGAATTTTTAATAATAATTATTATGGTTAATCCTAACTGTTAACAAACAAAAAGCTTCATCTAAAAATGTTTGCAATAAATCCATAGGTAGGTAAAGCCACTTTTGTCTCAGTGATTGATAGCGAAACTCCAAATATAAAAGATAATAAAAAAAAAATAGATGAAATCGGACCAATCTTACGTTTCTGCTTACGTTTGGGATTTCTTTGAATTCGCGCCTTCACAGCTTTTATCACTGCTGGAGTCCTAACAGACCGAGGGCGACCACTTCTTGACCTGTCATCTACACTAGAGTCTTCATTGTATCGTTTGATGGTGCGATAAACGAATCTTTTGGTTATATTCAAATTTTTCAGTATGTCAAATATTTGAATTGGCGCATAACCGCAACGATGCAACGCAATAACTGCAAGACGGTCTTCTTTAAGCGTGCACTCCATATTTAAAAATGAGTAAAATTCTAAAAAGTATACATTTTTATTTTCATGAACAATTCGAAATTCGAATTCTATAAACTTTTTTGTGGCCAGCATTCTAAAAGAAAAGTTTTTACTGTGTGACAATACATATGACCTGACTAGGTATATATTAGGTTGGGGAAAAAGTTTCTTCGCATTTTTTAAGAAAATTTACAACATTTTTAATATAGTTTATTTACATTTAACTAAAGTATGTAGGTACCATTTTGTTCGATAACTTTTTGCCATCTTGTAGGTAGGGACCTGATCCCATTGCTATAGAAATTTTGGGGCTTCTGATCAAAATACTGCGACAAGTAGTTTTGGCGTGATGGTAATCTGACACTGCCTAAAGAATTCTGAAGAGACCGAAACAGGTAGAAATCTGAAGGTGCAAGGTCAGGACTATACGGCGGATGCATTAACACCTCCCAGCCAAACTCTTTTAATTTTTGCTGAGTGGCTAAAGATGTGTGAGGTCTAGCGTTATCATGATGAAAAACCACACCCCTTCTGTTGAATAATTCCGGCCGCTTTCTCTCAACTTCTTGCTTTAATCTCATCAGTTGTTCGCAGTAGAGTTCAGAATCGATGGTCCTGCCTGGTGATAACAGCTCATTATGAATAATGCCCTTCCAATCCCACCACACACATAGCATCACCTTGTTGCGAGTTAATCAGCGTTGGGTGCTTAACATCCAACATTATGCTGAGCTGAACGCCGTTTTGGTACGCAGACACATGAGTCGAACTTATTTTATTGGATTCAATTGTATCTACTGTTCCTTAAAATTATTTCATGTGTCATTTTGTGTGTGCCAAATAAATGATTATTCTATTCTATTCTATTCTAACCCGGGTTTCGCCACATTCTGTGAAGCCTGACCGGCCTTTGACCACGACCTTTTTCGCACGTTCTTGTCGTACGTGATCCACTTTTCATCACCAGTTATCAGCTTCTTCAAAAATGGTTCGGTTTCATTACGTCGTAATAAAGAATCACAAATGAGTACACTGTTCCTTAGGTTTCTTTCAGTGAGCTCGCGGGGTACCCAAATATCGAGCTTTTTTGTGTACCCAGTTTTTTTCAAATGCGCTAAAACTATTTTGTGGTCAATTCCCAGTTCTTCAGCTACGTCGTAATTACTGATATGCCGATCTTGCTACACTTTTTCAAAAATGGCATCAGTTTTATCCGTAATAGGGCGACTAGAGCGACGTGCATCTTTGACATTAAAATTTCCGGATTGAAAACGCTTAAACCAAATTTGTGCTACTCTCACAGACACTGCACTAGGTTCATAAACATCGCAAATTTTTTTCGCGGCTTGCATTGCATGATTTTTCTTTTTTGTAGTAAAATTTTAAAATGTATCGAATTTCTTCATTAGATTCACTCATATTTACAGTACGAAAAACAAATAAAAATCACACATTTTCCTAATTTGAATTTGGAATTATCTTCTTTAAAATTTAAACTTTGAATGATACCAAAACCAGCCAGATACAAATAGTATAGCCAAAGAGATTTTATTACAAGTTCATACTGTAGTGCGAAAAGACTTTTTCCCCAACCTATTACATAAAACTAAACCTCTTTGTTTTTATTTCCCTATCATATTTTAAGCCAAATACTGCGTTCCTATCCCACTACTTCACTCAAATTAAATGTGATTCCATCGAGTTTTAGCAAAATACCGCGTTACTATTCTACCATTATCTCGATGCAAAATATTTAAATAATTTAAAACATTGAAGCAAAATACTACTTCCCTATTCAACCACTCAACGCAAAAATCATACCAAGCTCCAATTTGATCCTATTCATTCTTCAGGCAAAATACTGCGTTGATATTCTACCACTCAACTCGATGCAAAATATTAAAATCATTCGAGACATTGTAGCTCTGGCTTCCGGAATTAATGAAAATGGCCGCCCCGCCCCCATTAGCCGCCAGACGCGTAGACACAAAAGAACAGGGAAAAAGCTGCCACGGACTGCAACAGAATTGGGAAGATTCCTGATAGGACCACAAGTTTTAAATAATTAATATTTAATGAATTAAGAGAAAAATATTTTCTTAAAACAGAAAAAAATTGTGTAGGTCAAAAACTACATTATCTAAATCGGTTTAGTATATTCCCATATAATATTTTTTTCTAGCTAAAGTTTAACTAGTGGAGGATCATCCTGCGATACGCTTTCCAGTGCGTGGTCTACCCTCGAAAACCTTTCTGTCCCAACGGCCGTCAGTTCTTCGAGCTATGTGCCCTGCCCACTACAGCCCACTACAGCTTGTAAGTGGCAATCAATCTCTACATAAAGTTCAAAACATAGTTATTGTGGTGTTCTTAATTTTTTATAAAAATATGTACAAAGTTCCCAGCTTCCGGAGCCAAACAGAAAAACCTAGTATCCTGGCTAGTTGAATCAGTCTGTCTGGACCTTTGTAATTAGTTTTTCCAAGTTTCCCCTCTATCTGTAGTAACCTTTGCATTAATTTTACTAACGTAAGGGACTGATGATGGAGAGCATTTTGTATGGCATATTTCTTTTGATTGGTGGAAAATATGCCTAGACATATTTTAGGACAGGGATTTTGTAGGTACACCATTTATCAAAAATTTAGTATTTCTAAGCTAAGACCACGTGATTGCGAATCGATAATGATTGAAAAGATTCAATAAATTAGATATCGGGGCTTGTAAAATATAACAATATCTAATTTTATTGATGTGTAACATTTTTCCTCTCGGTTTGTGGGAGTGATTTTGGCAAAAGGGACGGAAATGTGTTACAGGAAACCCGGGGAAGCGCGCGCTATTTGATTTGACCAATGAGCGCGCGTGGTGGTTAGATGTAACACATCACATGCAACTCGTGTTTTTTTTGTGTTTTGTATTTTGATCGAATTAAAACTGCTACTCAAAAAATGTACGTATGGGTTGACTAAGTCAACGTCGTACTTTTTTAGGGTTCATAATCTTTTAATTCATTCGTTAAAAGACACATAAAACCTAAATAGTTAGTTCTTTTAAATCTGAAAAATAAACAAGCAAAATACCGTACTAACACAATACCTCACGCTCGGTCTGTCTCACTTCGCAAATATTTAATTCCTTTACGTTCCATGTGTTCCTGGTATCTGCATGCTGTAATCCCGGAGGCAGACACGATCGAATCAGCTCAGTGCCGGGGCCCGGGAAAACGCACACACGCATGCTACACCCGTTGCAATATTTACAGCCTGGCTCATTCTGTGCGCCTGGTAGCTGTGTGCGTTATTACTAGGAAAACACCCAATCTATGATGAGACGATTACAGGAATTACTGAGGATTTAATTTTTTTATAAATAAATTGTATTAATTAAATCACACTAATATTAAACATGTCAAAGTTTGGGTTTTTGTATATTTGTTAATCAATCACTTCGTAATGGCTCAACTATTTGAATGAAATTCGGTAGGTGGTATCATCATCAAAAAGTATAGAATACTTTTTTTAAACGCAGTATTATCATAGAGAAACACCCCGACCCGGAACAAATATCTGTAGATCATGCAGTACATTGTTATACAAGGGGCATAAGCAATCAATTCTACCGCAGATATTTTGGCGTACGAGCGAGTGAAGGCAAGCGAGGACGCTAATGCACAGAGTCGAGGGTGTAGGTACTGTACTTGAAAATTGTAGAGCAGTAAATCTATAACATAACATTAAGACATATATAACATAACATGTGTGGGTCGAATTATTGAAGTAAAACTTCTTTACGGACGCTTGACATGGGGAGTAAGCTGGTGAATGCGTTACGAAAAGTGCGAACGGAAGTTGAGAGGGAGATATAAGTTAGTGAAGATAGAAAGAGAGAGAGTTACGATTCCTATATTTTTAAACGTTAATGTGTGAGTGCGAGCTGCCTCTGTCCAGAATGTACATAGACTGATCAACCTACAGACGTGTGGACAATTTTGTAATTGAACAATTTTTTATATATATAATTGGCTTGACCGATTCTTATGAAATTTGTTTATATTCGGTAGGTCTGAGAATAGGACGTAAACTATTTTTCATATCCTAAGTGATAAGGGTGGTCGATCCCAATTTTTTTATTTTTATTTCTTTTATGATTTGGTAATAAAAAATACATACAATGATAAATTTTCACCCTTCTACCACCCACCCCTATTTTTATAGCGTTATTAGTACTTTAATAATTTTCTACTTTGAATATAGAGATAGTTGATTATAGTGGGTAAGTGCACAGAAAGGACATTGAAAAAAAATTTTACTCAGGTTACCAACACAAAATGTATTGGTTCTAAGGCGGTACGAAGTTCGCGGGATCAGCTAGTCAATATATATAAAACAAAGTCGGGTTAGTTACACCATTTAAGTAACTAAATAAATAAATGTTGCTGGACATTTCACACAGCGCTATCTAGCCCCAAAATAAGCAAAGCTATGGGAACCAGATAACTGATAGAATACTTACATACTTTTTTTTTTGGTAAATACATATTTATGATATATAGAGAAACAACCAGACCCGGAACAAATATCTGTAGATCATGCAAACATTTGTTCCGCGGCGGGAATCGAGCCCGCTACCTCCTACGTCTCAGCCGGCTATTCGCCCACCGCACCACGTAGGTCGTCAACTATAATTACAACACTTTATAACTCAAGAACGGCTGGACCGATTTTGATGATCTTTGATTTGTTGGATTTATCTCCGCACCGAATAGCAGAATAACTATAAAAATAACGGAAAAATTCACGCAAAAAAATCTGTTAAATTCATTTTCTCATACATAGATACAGCTAATGATATCCGATTGACGGTTCTACCGGGGACGTACATACATTGACAGCCCGCGTCATATGCATATCAAAGCTTGCTTGAACTTTATATGTTTTTTTGTATTTATTATGGTCCTATTTAAATTGTTAGGTTATTCCTGGCGTAATAAACTATTTTGAAAGTTAAAATCGATGCACTCGTAAATAAAAAAGAACAAATTCCATGTATTTGTCAAAACTACGCAACCCTGGAATCCTATACTGCAACGCTGCCAAGAGACCATTTATTCCGATCATAGCAGATATTAAATACCATTCGCAGGATCCAACGATGCAGCGTGACGTCACCCGAGCCCCGGCCAAAATACAGGAAGCCGCGAAAGCCTCCCAACATAACACTATAAACCTTAAGGCATTGAAATAAAGCTCAATAAATCAGGACTTCCGCTACGATTTGTACAGGTACTTCACCAGACTGAGACAGATCGAAACTGCACGCCAGACACTAAATATAGCCCAATGTATAGTTGTTGTTTGACTATTTTAGGACTTTGTCGCAGTGAAACCATTTGCAATTTGATTGAGTAATGCGAAAATGTCTGAAAATGTTACTTCGATATGGTCCTAGAGAGTTTTAATGTGTTTTAACTTGATTGTATAGATTTGCCGGAAGGGGAGATTAGAGATCGTAGGGTGATGAGTTTTCAATTAGGGACACTCTTTTAGATATGCTCTCCTGGTACGTTGTTTGTTTTGACGCAAAAGGAGCACAAATTAAATTGGTCTGGGTAACTTTGGACTTGCTAATTAATTGGAACAATCCTTTCAACTTCCCGGATTTATTACTAAAACATGCTAAAATGAAACTTTGTTGCTAGACAAAACAAAATTTCGTTTTAGCATAAACAAGGTTTAGTTATGGAATTTTCGATACAAACTTGCAAACATCTACTCACATTAACAATAAGGTACAAATTGTTGGATATTTTATGTCTAACGATTTTGATTTAAAAATCGTGGAACATTATTCTTGTCTAATCTAATCTTAAGACGAAATACAAATTTAATTTCGGTGACGATTGGGCGGAGCATCAGGAAATGCAAAAAAGTGACAGAGCTATTTACATGCTTAAGTGAAGAACGAGACAAACATGTATCATAGCCGCGCCGCATTGTCGCAGGAGTAAATGACGTAAGTGACAAAAGATAAAATCTCGAATTGCATGAGAACCAACAAATTAAAAAAAAATGCTTTTCCATTACTTTAGGTACCTACCCTAATTACCTACATAACTATATAAAAAAATTTTTTAAATCTTTTCTAGAGTCGGAGAATGAACGATATTAGTGTTTTAGAAGAGCCGATTTTGACAAATAATTGTATAGAGAAAAGTTTCACCAATTGCGTTTCTGACTTTCATTTATGTAGTCTAAAGTAAATATTGCTTAAATATGAAATCAGTACCATTTTTCGTTATTGAACACGACAGTTACTTAGCAGCTCAATTTTTTTTACATATCGCCTTAAGGGGAGACCGGAGGGGAATCGCCCATACAACACGTACTACCAAGATCATTTCTAATTGGAGCATATTTCTACCTTAATAAGGTATTATTTTAATTTGAATAGTATTTATCTAGGTTCCCAACCATATATTAGATCAAAATACTTACCTAAAATGAATTAGAAGCGTATTGCATTCTGCATATTTTTACGTCATAAAAGACCTGTTTTAAATCTAACTGTTTCGTATTAAAAACAACAACATCTTACGTATCCTAGTCATGGCAACATAGATTATATCGTCTAGTTACAAAATAACAACACAATGACAAAAATACAACAAGTTTTCAGACATCATTTTTGGTATTACGGAACACGGTCAAAATCTAATCAAATTTAGAATCGTTCTATTACTATCACTGTCGCTCTGCGTGGCTAAACTTCGTCACTGCTTAGTGATAGCAATATTCAGGCCGAAGTTTTTGACGCGGCCGAATTGAAGTTGCGCTCGGGGTTCGCCGGCTTCTTAAGAGCCCGCTGGGTCCCACTGCTGGGCAAAGGCCTCCCTTCCCTTCTTCCATTCATCCAGATTTAGGGCTTTTGTCGACCAGTTCACACTGCGCGCGTCAAGTTCGTCCCGCCATCTACCTGAGCCGTCCACGCGGTCTTGCGCCTCGCCCACTCGGTGGTTATCCTAGCCCACAAGTCATCGCGCATTCAACTTCCGTGTCCAGCCCAGTCCCACTTCAATTTAGCTGTATTCGCGTAACATCGGCGATTTTATCTTAGAGCGTAGTAAGGTGTTTCTTATACGGTATGTTAGTCAACTCCCAATATACCTACTTTGGTTTGGACTTTTGAATTATTCTTGTAAAGTCAATAAACCTCTATCAGGTAACAGACATTTTCTTATACATCTATTTTGCGACTAGTAAATTGTCGTATGTTTTTCATCAATCTTCGATCCCATTAACGAATGCAGTTAGGTCAACAAGGGTCAAAAGTATGCAAAGTTTGACGTAACTACTTGTAAAAATTAATTAGATATATTTGAATTTGCTTTGATTATGGAAATTGTCGCACTTGCGGTTTGCCGACGATCTTATCCTTTTAACTGACAATGCCACCGATCTCCAGTGTATGCTTGAAGAGCTTAACGACGCATCACTGAGGGTCGGGTTACGTATGAACATGTCCAAGACTAAAATCATGACAAACGTCTCCAGGAGAATACCTAATATCAATGTGGGTAATCAAGAACTACAACTGGTTAAAGAGTACGTTTATCTTGGACATTGTTTATCATTTGGCCCGAGATCTCAGGTGAAGGAAATATCCAGGCGAGTGCAGTTAGGATGGGGTGCTTTTGGCAATCTTAATTCCGTTTTCAGGTCTAAGATTCCGCAATGCCTTAAGACAAAGGTTTTCAGCCTATGTCTCCTGCCTATCCTCACATACGGTGCTGAAACATGGCCGCTCACGAACGAACTTGTTCACAGGATTAGAGTTGCTCAGCGAGCAATGGAGCGTACCATGTTAGGCATCTCGCTATTGGACCACATACCCAACATCTAAATACGGCGCAGAACCAAAGTCGTGGATGTGGGTAGAAGGATAAACCAGCTGAAGTGAAGATGGGCTGGACACTTGGCAAGGAGGAATGACGGAAGATGGACGAGGGCAGCAACCGAGTGGTGGCCGCAAGAAGGGCGCAGACCAGATGGCAGACCACCAGCCAGATGGTCGGACGACATCGCGAGAGTTGCGGGAAGGCAATGGATGCACTTGGCACAGGACTGGAGAGAATGGCGTGATAGCGAGGAGGCCTATACCCAGCAGTGGGGTGATGTGGGCTGAGATGATGATGATGATGGAAATTGGCCTTCTAAAAAAACAACGACCCATTGTATCTCTGTTATCAATAGTATACTTTCAGTGTTTTTTTTTATAATGGGGTGCAATACAGATATTATCTACCTATACATGTTTTTTTTATATATTTAAGATACGTCTTGCTGTTATGTTTTTTTTATTGTGTATATTTGCATCCCGGATATAGCCACTATAATACTAGAGGTTCACCAGAACTGAGATCTCGCGAGTCTCAACAAAAATATAAAAAAATATTATTCATAACCTTTGACTAATAAACTAGTGCCACGAAATGTGCAACTAGCACACTTGCCCTACTTCATTCAAATTACAAGTAACGGGAGTTCATGTTAATTTGTTAAACTTTTTCGGGTACAAATTGCAGTAATTTTTGATTTCAGACTTTTTCCTATATTTTTGTTACTACAGCTAAACGCATACCAAATTTCAGCTCTGTAGCGTCACTGGTGTACCCTGTGATTTCGTCAAAGTTCAGTTTTAATTATGGCTAAAAATGTACACTAAAATGTATACTAACAATAATAACTATCTATAAAAACGACAAGATCTCGCTTCACTCGATCAATTATTTAATAAAATCTGTATCTAAACTACATTGAAGCAAAAACATTAATTATGATTATGAAAAACGGCTTTTACGTACGGTACTATGGTTATTACCTACATATGCTTTTGCAAGATTAAATCTAACAGGGCATTTGTACAATACATTTTGAATTCAGAGAGAAAGCTCTCACATTTGCCGTTGAATTTTTCATGATGCCAGCTGGAACTACTTAAGTAGCCTAATTTACTTCATCTGCATTTTTAACTGTCGGACGCCCGGGATGAACCGGGTGATGATGTCATCACTATATTTTACAATAAAAATTGTGTAAATTAATGTCAAGTGTAATTTGTTTAACATTTCGAAAAGGCTATTGTTTTAGAAATAAATAAATAAAGCTGGATTTTTCACACAGCGCTATCTAACTCTAAATTAAGCAAAGCTTGTACACACGGCTACACATCAAGCTATATATTTCCAATATAAGCTGACCTCGCATTGTGTAGGCTTTTCGTAGAATGAGAGGTCAGCTTATACTGGAAATGTATAGCTTGATGTGTACTATGGGAAAAGTACTTTAATACCTAGTTAAATGAGACATGAATTATCTGTGCGTTTGGTATGCAGTGAGGATTATTGAGCCGTTTTTTCATTCAATAATGAAATTTAAGGATATGTAACTTTTTGTCGAACAAATAAATACAAAGAACTTACTAGTGGTTAACCCAGAACTGAGATCTCGCGAGTCTCCGATTTAAACAAAAAAATATTATTTGTAATCTTTGACTATCAAAATAGTGCCACGAAATAAATAACCAACTTACTTGATATACAGTTTCATTCAAGTTGCAGGTAACGGGAGATCATGTAATGTGGTTACTTTTTATTGGGTCCTTTTTCCCCAACCTATTACATAGACAAACACCAGACCTGAAATAAATATCTGTAGTTCATAAAAACATTTGTATTGAGGTAGGAATCGAACCAGCAACTACCGACTTACCACAATAAACTTATTGCAATCCAATGATGACGTTGAAAATGTTCATCGTGGCCTTTAAACAGTGAATTTATATGGAACAGAGTTTTTTTGGATTACTTGCAAAGATACCATCAAAGCTCGTTGACTATTTACAAATTAATTCTGTCCATTACTAAAGCTATGTGCTCCGGTTTTCCAAACTTGGTACGTGTCGTTACATAAATGAAGGCATCAAAATAATAAATTAAGTGCCCTTTTCTAGAACTAATTACGGTAAAAATATCACTTTCGAAGGGGCTAAATTATACAATAACCTACCAAAAGTAAAAAAAACAAGTCGAGAGCATAAATATAATTTCTAATGAGGTCCAGTATGGGACTCATTTAGAAGCAAAAGCTGTGCTAACCTCCAAAAAACTTGGAGTCCATAACCGTGCCAAAAAGTATTTTACGGCACAACAACGGCTATTGCTGTACAAAACGCAAGTTCGGCCGTAGAATACTGTTCCCATCTTTGACACGGAGATCAAAAGTACCAATTGCTTCGTTTTGACTCCCTTCAGAGAAGAGCCATTAGAATCATCGGTGATCCCAAACTCGCCGACAGGCTGGAACCGCTGAGTCAACGACGTGACATCGGATCGCTCAGTGTATTTTACCGCCTGTATAATGGGGAATGTTCTGAGGAGCTATTTGATCTCATCCCGTCGGTCGTCGAGATTTTACCACCGCACTTCTCGACAACGTAATAAAGCTCATCCACATATCGACAATTGGGTATCACGCACCACACGCTTCACGCGATCTTTTCTACCCCATATTTGCAAGATGTGGAATGAGCTACCATCTGAGGTTTTTCCATTAGACTACGACATGGCACGCTTCAAGAGAAATATAGAGGTTTCTACAGTGTAGGATGTTCTACATCGACAATACCCCGGGTGTTGCCGGTGTCAATAGGCGACGGTGACCGCTTACCATCAGGTGGGCCGTAAGCCTGTTTCCCCACAATTAACATAAAAAAAAATATTGTTAAAAAGAAGGTTGCATCGTATATTATGTAAAAAATTTTTTTCATCCCCTCATCTCGGAAAGAGTATTTTTGCTCTTCGATATCTGAGTGCAAAGGCTGTTTTATCCGCTAGAGGATAAAGTAAATTTAATTTAGAAGCGTGTGCACTAAGTTTGTGAATTCAAAACATCATTAAACCTATTCCCATCTACCTCCATGGTGCCGAATTTATCATACAACCTTTTTTAATTTGTTAAAAACTTAGACTCGGAACTTTCTTGGTGAATTACTTTTTTTTGCATTTAGTCATTTCCTCGCTGAGGTGG
This sequence comes from Philereme vetulata, assembly GCA_918857605.2. NCBI lineage: Eukaryota > Metazoa > Arthropoda > Insecta > Lepidoptera > Geometridae > Philereme > Philereme vetulata. The sequence goes on from OU975462.1 coordinate 4,882,297, forward strand.
GATGAAAAGTTACGTGTTGCACTCGAGTGCAAATATTTCTCACCTCGTGCTCTTTTGATTCCCTCGCTAACGCTCAGGATTCTAATTTTTCAATTTTAGAATCATTCGCTTGCTCGGTCATCAAAATTGAGCGCGCGGTTAAAAAGCAACTTTGCACTCTTGTTAATCAAATAACTATTGACATTTCTAAACAAAAACCTACATACATTACCTGTTATCTGCACTAAAACGGGATATTTACCATGATTTAGTACAAATATCTAGTGTTCAGAACCATTATAGTTTCAAAAGTTATACATTACCTATTTCTCCTACTATCCCTTTTGTGTTTTGCCTACCTATTGTTTAGTGTATTTCTTTTTTTCTACATTTTTAGTGTACATTACCTACTTAGTACTTACACTTAGCTTAGAAAACGTATGCTCACCGGTTTCCTAACAAATTTTATTAAGTTAGTATTAAGTAGTCTTGTAAGTGAAATGTATTATTTCTTATGGCAATAAACATTCTCTAAACAGAAACCGAAGTCAATCTTGATGTTGGTATTCTGACTAGACAATTAAACGATTAAATCCCTATTATTACGCCCAATTGAGCTGAATTTATGTAGCTTAACGTATATGTCGTTATTATTATTCAATCCACAGAGTAGAATATAAACACAAACGCAGAATGAATCGCATGCGGCTAAAATATCGAGCGCACTTCGGCCTTTCTTCGCGGAGTCCGATATTTCGGTGCAATCCCCCACCACGATCCCAACCACCCGCACTAACCCTCTACCACTCCTGCCTGATACATAACCATTGCCGTTTTCTATCGCCGCATTTGAATGCTTCGTGAGGAAAACCAGCAATGTGTGTTGTGTAAGGAGAAGCTGTAGGTAAATGACTGGTAATTGAAGTGTGCGTGATACAGGAACCTGTCTCGCCTGTATAACTAGTCCTACCCCAACGCAAAGCGCGTTGCCCCCGCCAGCCGCCACTGCATGGTGCATTGTCACGACAGGAACATAAAGTTTGGGTAAATGTTACCATAAGTGGTAACATAAGAACTTTTAAGGTAAATAGCACACCATTGTTTTCAGATCGGCTTGAGGCACGACACTCGTGTTCTATTATATTTGATCGTTGGAAAATGAAACCAAATAGGTAAAAACAAAATACTAAAATGTACAAAAGAGTCCTCGTAGATCGCATTATATCTAGCTTTTAGGTAGAAAAAGGTAGATTGTATGCGATCGACGTGGACTCGAGTTATTAGAAAATAATAATAGAGGGTTATAGAGGTTTACTAATGACAATTAATCGGGCGAAGCGAGATCTCTAAATCAACTTTGGCAAATCGGTGTTAAATGTATATATGTATGTTTGTTTGTCCGAGGATAACTTGCGAAGCATTGATCCGATCATCGTTAAATTTGATACATAGGTAGCTAGTGATGGCAAAATTTTGGTGTGACTAAATGAACTAAAAATGTGTGGGGGGGGGGGGGGGGTTGTTGAGATATTGGGGTTCAAGAGGGGTAAAAAATGAGACTATTAGGTCAAATGAGACGTCAAATAAAAGGTCTTCAGTAGTATATTTCGACTCCGTTTTTATTTTTAGCCAAAATTTTGCAGTTTTTGTAATAACTCAAAAACTGCAAAATTTTGGCCATAATACAAACTAAACTTTGACAAAATTCACAGGGTATACAGTGAGCCCACAGTGATGAAATTTGGGATACGTGTAGTTTAAGTATCACAAATATAGGCAAAAGTCTGAAATCCAGAACAACTGCAAATTGTATCCCTAAAAATACAACCAAATCACATGAACTTCCCGTTACCTGTAATTTGAATGAAACTGTAGGTCAAGTAGATTGTTATTTATTTTATTATTTTGGCAGTCAAAGATTACGAATAATATTTTTTTGGTTCTATGGTAGACTCGCGAGATTTCAGTTCTACAGAACCAATAGTAATAACATGAAATATTAGCTTATGATGATTTTGCTGTAGTTTTTTCTGCATCCATTTAATACTTAAAGTGTAACAAAGACCTAACTAAATAGATGCGTCACAAGCCGAACGCTTAGGCCGATCGGGCCTCTCTATCGCTTGTTCCGCGCTCTCGCTTGCACGCTCGGCTCAGACGGAACGTGACACTTTTTCGTGCGTGCAGCCGGCGTTCATCGATTTATAAGAAGTTATCACGTAAAAAGTAGAAAAGATCATGTTTTCTTATCATGCCGTAGCTAAACTTTAGATTTACTTTAGGTACAAGCTTAGCTTTAAGAAATAATAACTAATATTGAATGTAACGATTACCTCACATTTCGTTCAAGATTGACCCACACATATGTGGTGTATTGGATTCAACACATTTTATTTGAGACTACCTGACTAATTCGCAGCTTCGCACGCGTAGTTTTTCAATAAAAACATTACCCTTCTTCTGCGCAGTTGGGTAAAAAGTAGCCTATGTCACCCGGGGATAGTGTAGCTTCACAACAGTGAAAGAATTTTTTAAATCGGTTCAGTAGTTTCGGAGCCTATTCAATACAAACAAACAAATCTTTCCTCTTTATAATATTAGTATAGACTAGCTGACCAATCCGCAGCTTCGCATGCGTAGTTTTGCAATAAAAACATTACCCTCCGTCTGCGCAGTTGGGTAAAAAGTAGTTCTCTGTCACCCGGGGATAGTGTAGCTCCCCAACAGTGAAAGAATTTTTTAAATCGGTCCAAGAGTTTCGAAGCCTATTCAATACAAACAAATCTGTCCTCTTTATAATATTAAGGTATAGAAAAAAGGCATATGGGGCGGCATCAATCGGCTTCTGTATGTACTTTCTATATTTTCCTATGTTCGTGTCTTGCTTTATTCTCCTAGTGTGCTGTTCCAACTCAAATTTTTTTCTTTTAAAACTAATTTTGTTTGGTATCGATCAAAGAATGAGACAATAAGGTTTTGGCATAGAATGGCTTGTTAGGTGAGTGGATCGTACTGTATTACATCTTCTTATTTGTAGGGAGAGCAGTTAAATGATTAACTCTATGTGCTAAATTCTATATTGTATTTCCACATTAAAATAATCTATTAAATGACTGAATCTATCGACCGGGGAGAAATGACGCGACATCAGTGCGCGAATATGAATTTCTGATTCTCCGTATGAGTACTAGACCACCCGAAATTCCCCCTTTCCACTGTTGCATTCCTCAAAAACTCCCCGAAGTAAAGTGTAAGTCAAGTCTATACTAATATTATAAAGAGGAAAAATTTGTTTGTTTGAATAGGTTCCGAAACTAGTAGACCGATTTAAAAAAATTCTTTTACTGTTGGGAAACTACACTATCCCCGGGTGACATAGGCTACTTTTTACCCAACTGCGCGGAAGGAGGGTAATGTTTTTATTGAAAAACTACGCGTGCGAAGCTGTGGATTGGTCAGCTAGTATAAAATAAAACAATGTTTCATACAAAATGTTTAATCAAATTATGTTTGAGATCATATACAATTAGATACATACTCTAAGCATAGATCGGTTCGATTCAACATTTAGAATAGAATAATTTATTTGACACACACAAAGAAACATAGCACGGATCACAAACAAAATAGGTAGATAGAAAGGAAACTTACAAAACAATGAGATATTTTTTTTTAATTAAATTAGTTTTAATAACTAATTTTAATTTAATTTAATCTATTTTTTTTATAAATTCAATAGATCAGCCGTTTTGACCGTGTGTCCCCTTGTTTGGTATGCCTTAAAACGGTAATGGTATAATTATTGAGGCTTCCACGGTGCTTTGTTAAAGCAGTCGGCCTCAATTCCTCGATTTTATTCATTCTCCGCGCTCTCCCCGCGCTAACTCCCGATTCCCTGCAAATCGGGAAATTTCCTCGCAATTGGCAGCACTGCGTGATTTAAAAACTCACAATACTTACGCGTCACTTGTGGCCGCCACAATTTTAATACAAATTAGCAGGTAGTGTGAAAATATAATAAATTTGTAAATGGCCAGGACTCAAAGGCTTACACGGAAAATGGGGAAAGAAATTAAATCTAATACTTGAAAATTATTCTGGTCTAAAACGGAATAAACCAAAGTATTCCATATAGACCGAGAGCACACTGCAGATATAGCTAAGTCATTGAGTAAAATAAAACATACATAAGGTGAAAAAGAACGGAAAATAATTAAAATGTTATGTTAACGCCTTCAGAATGCTGTTGGGATTGCCGCGACTTTGCAGCGCGTCAGGAATTTTCGCGAACGCGCACGTCAACGGTTTTCACGCGATCATGCGGAAAAGAACCGCGTCTCTTTTTGACAGATTGCGTGGTAGTCCCAACAGTATTCTGAAGATGATTGCTGGTCGTTTTGATTGCCCTATTCAGAGGCACTGGATGGGGATAACTACTGACAATATAAATAAATATATAAATATTGCTGGACATTTCACACAGCGCTATCTAGCCCCAAACTAAGCAGAGCTTGTACTATGGGAACCAGATAACTGATAGAATACTTATATACATTTTTTTTGTAAATACATACTTATAATATATAGTGAAACAACCAGACCCGGAACAAATATCTGTAGATCATGCAAACATTTGTTCCGCGACGGGAATCGAACCCGCTACCTCCTGCGTCTCAGCCGGGTATTCGCCCACTGCGCCACGGAGGTATAAAACACTTTGGTAATTAATTAATTTATTTATTTGTCTGTTGTTTATTTTAATTTTAACTTATCTACTATGTTATAATATTGATTTTATTTAATTTTTTTATTTTAATTATTGTGTTTATGGATTATAAATATCTGAAATAAAATTAATACAATACAATATGGCCACAATAAGAACAAGTAGGTTTAGTGTCAAGAAAGTCTTTTAAATTAATATTAATAAGGTAATTTTTGGTTATGTAGCGTAGCTTGCATATACAACCTGTTTTGTTATGTACGACATGAATTTAAAACAAACATCCGGAGTCGTATTAACCGATTTTAGAGGTGGGTTTAATACAAGCTTGAATATTTATCCAGTAATCGATACATTTCCAAAAAACACTACTGGTGGTAGAGCTTTTGTGATGAGCTCGAGGACAGGGCACCACCGCCTTACCTTTATCTGCCGCCAAATAGCAGTACTTGTGCTGCTGTGTTCCAGTTAGATGGTAATGGTATGTTCCTGTAATTACTGGCACATAGGCATAACAGCTAAGTCCTATAGTATGGCAACGTATCCACATAGGGATCAAGGCAACATAATACCTTGTTTTGAATTCTATGTGGATATCCATGGGCTGCAGTAGCCACTTAACATCTGGTGGACTGCATGCTCGTTTGCCATATAACTAGTATAAAAAAAACAATTCTTATCGTAAATCGGCGGCGCCTTCACGATGACGCCGCTTAGTCAGTTTAACAGGTACCTCTTCTCTTCATACTTAAATCTTATATTTTCTCTTCATTAATACTCAAATAAGATCGAATTAATACTAACAATTGTTTCATTCAATTGTATGTTTGATCCTAGGTACTTTTTACAACACATATTCGACCTCCGTGGTGCAGTGGGCGAACAGCTGGCTAAGACGTAGGCGGTAGCGGGTTCAATTACCGCCACGGAACAAATGTTTGCATGATCTACAGATATTTGTTCCGGGTCTGGATGTTTTTCTATATATTATAAGTATGTATTTAGAAAAAAAATTCTATATAAGTAGTATTATATCAGTTATCTGGTTCCCATAGTACAAGCTATGCTTAGTTTGGGGCTAGATAGAGCTGTGTGAAATGTCCAGCAACAATTATTTATTATTATTATTTATTCTCACAGGGTCTATGGGCTGATTTGGACCAGTGTCTACCATTTCGGCGGGCATAATGCTAAGTCAAGGCCCATTTGCTGCTGTAGCGCACAGTATTAAATTATTTTCTGTTATTGATGTGTAACATCTTTCCTCTCGGTTTGTAGGAGTGATTTTGGCAAAAGGGACGGAAATGTGTAACAGGAAACCGGAGAAGCGCGCGCTATTTGTTTTGAATAATGAGCGCACGCGGTGGTCAGATGTTACACATCACTACTGTAAGGCTCGAAGTTTTTTGTTTTATATGTTAATTTTTTCACTTTTTATTATATCTTTTCTGTGTATGTTCTAAATAATATTTTATTGTGGGGACGATTTCGACACCTTTCAAAGAAGACGGTGGTAAATAGCGACAGATAGGGATGCTTGGAAGGACTTGGGGGAGACCTTTGCCCAGCAGTGGGACGAGATAGGTTAGGAAAAAAAAAGTCCTTAAGTAGTACATAAATGAATGTCTATGTCTATGTACTAGATAACGTAGGGTTTCCGGCAGTGCCTGCCGGTCTAATATTGAAATACCTGCATGTAGGTAGGTATGGTAGTCATGGCGACCGCCGGATGCTCCGCCATTGCTCCCGGCTGCAGCCCTGGGCATTATGGTAACCATTCTTTGAGCAGGGCAGAAAATATTTCAAGTTTTTATCTGTGGGTAATGGTAGAAAAATTCTACTACAAGTTTATGCTAAACTAGCTTTCGCCAGCGGCTTTTTACGCGTTATTTGTCAACAAAAAATAGCTTATGTGTTAATCTAGGTTATAATCTACGTATAAGGTTAGGTGAGGTAAGACTATTAGCGGGGAAAGACTATCACTTTCAAATATCTCCAAAAGTATCGCGTTATTTTTGAGGTGGCTATGTCGATAAAATAGATTTGATGAAAAGGTTCTCGGCTCAAAACACAGATATTACTGTAAATGGCACCAACATACCGGAATGTAAATTAGTGTAATTTATAATATTAGTGTGTTAATAGCAGGAGATACAAAATCAGTAGAAATAAAATTACGCGTCTGTTGATCACGTTTTACTAAAGTTTGCACACAGTAAGATGTTTTAAAATGATCTATAAGGTTTGTTTGGCTTGACATAATACAATAGAGGTATCTATAACATCTGCCTCCAAAAATAATGATACAACATGACGACCACGACCGCTCTGTCAAGAGTGTTGCGACTGAGATGAAATATAATGGATTGATTGATTGAAAATACTTTATTGCACTTATGAAACTAGTACAAAGGCGATCTTAATGCTAAAGAGCAATCTCTCCTAGATAACTTCTGTGTATTGTAGATAAAATGTGTAGGTAGTGCACAGGAAAGGAAATTAATGAGCACAGGACTTATACAAATAGCATAATATAGGTAGGTACATACTACATAAATAAACTTACTTATAGTATATTATGATACAAGTGAGCTAAGTTGCTCATTATACACGAGGCTGTGGGTTGCAGCCCGAGCCGTAGGCGAGGGCGTAAATCAGCCGAGTGTCTAGTGAGCAACTTAGCTCACTTGTATCATAATATAATATAAGTAAGTTTATTTATGTAGTATGTACCTACCTATATTATGCTATTTGTATTAGTCCTGTGCTCATTTTTCTGTGTTCTCTGTGCTCTGTGTTCGCGGTCGCGTACGCCGCACGTAACTTATCTACTCCGCGGTTAAATATTTTTATTACGTGTATAATGACGATTAAAACGATCGAAAGTGTTGTGCGCGAGTTGCAGCAGACAGTAGCGACCCTTGTAAATAAAGTAGTGTCGCTAGAGTGTAAGATAACGGAGCAATCTGATATTATAATGAAGCTAAGTTCATCAAGTGAAAATACTGCTGGTACTTCTACCCGCAAGTCCCTAGCAAGTGTTCCAGCCCAAACTACGAATACCACGGCATCCGTCGTGCAACGACCATTGCGGACTGCGCGCGTACAAGCCTCTGCCACTATCGCTGAGCAGTCTAAAGTGGCTAGCAAACGCCGCATTGGACGCGAAAGTTTTGGAATAAATCCCAAGACGACGAATCGCCCTGAGATTATGCCAAGTGTTGAAGACAAAAATATTATATCTCAGCAAACTACAGCTGATGAAATGCGTAAAGTGACTAAACCTCCTGTATCTACGGAGGAAACTAAAAATGACGATGACCAATGGAAAACTGTAAAAAGACGGCGCAGACACAAACAACAAAACTCGTCCGTTGTTATAACAGGGACCGCAAATTCTAGCGACGATCTCCAAGCCGCAGAGAGAATGAGGTTTATACAGGCTTGGTCTTTCAGACCTGAAACAACACTTACTTCCGTTCTGTGTTTCCTAAACAAGATTGTGAAATCAGACTTTATCGTTGAGAAACGGAACATTAAATCTGAAACTCATGCATCGTTTCTTATTGGAATGCCCGAAAAAGTTTATGACAAAATAACTACTCCTACTGTTTGGCCCGCTGGAGTTCGCTTCACAGAGTGGTTTCATTACCGGCCCCGTGTCCCGCGGGGCAGCGAGCCCACTTCGGCCGCGGTCGTCTAGAACGCCTGCGCCGGCACTGGAGGATGACTCACGCATCAACAATATGCAGCGACTACGTAATTATAGCGACAGATTTGACAGGGTTGTTATTTGTCACCAAAACATTCAGTCGTTAAAACCCAAAACAAGGAAATTAGAAGTATTACTAGAAAGTAGTTTAAAATGTGAAGTACTTTGCATAACCGAACACTGGTTGAAAGACTACGAGGTTGATTTAATTAGCTTAAATAACTTTATCTTAGTTTCACATTACTGTAGGCCTATAATCGAACGCGGAGGATCGTGTATTTATGTGAAGAAAAATATTAATTATAAGGAGTTTGATTGTACTGACGTCTCAGTGGAACAAGTTTGTGAGATATCAGCCGTAGAAATTACCGATCATAACATTGTAATTGTGTGTGTGTACAGATCGAACTATACTAAGATATCTTTGTTTTTTCCAGTTTTCGAGCGTTTGCTCGATAAATTAATGAAATGCGGAAAGGACTGCGTTGTGGTAGGTGACATTAACGTGGACTATCTACATATGTCCGTTAAATAGCGACCAAAAACTCGTGACTATTATAATTGTGTTGATTTCCCCACCAGAGTAACAGATACGACAAGCACTTGCATAGACCACGCTTATGTTAGTAATGAGCGGGTGCAAGACGGAACGGTGAGCGCGTCTGCGGTATATTCTCAGTTAAGCGACCACTATGGCGTGCGTGTGGAGGTGCTGTGCGAGTCGCGAGCCCGCCCCGCTCCCCGTTTTGCCAGGTCATATACTCATGCTAATATGCAAGATTTCGCGGCTTCCATTGGAAGCATCGACTGGTACGAGGTTAGCAAATTACAAATGCCGCCGGATGATCTAGCGAAAACAATTGTAAATATTTTTAAAAATAAATTGGACGTATGCTTTCCTTTCAAAAGGGTCGCACCAAGAAGAAGTGTAGACTCTTGGGTCACAGATGATATCATGAGCCTTGACTTTATAATTAGAGATACGAAATCATTAATTAGCAAATTTCCCTTTAATATTCCTTTAGCCACTAAACTTAATGAATTTCAGGATAGATATAACAATATCCTGAAAATTGAGCGTAGCAAATTCTATTGTAACATTATTTCGAGTGCTACGAACACCACGAAAACAATGTGGGACCTAGTAAAACTCGAAACCGGGCAGTGTAGACGGAATGTCGATGTCGTGGGGTCTCTCCGAGCGGCCGACGGTTCAAAATTTGCGAGCAAAGCACATGCTATTGATGCAGTGAACTCACATTTCGTAAACGCCGCGATTACCTGCGGCGCGCCCGCTGCTGATGTACCAGCGGCATTGCTCGCATTGACTAGCGCGCGACCTCTGGCAGACCGTTCTATTAGATTGCGGCCCTTTACGCCCTTGGAGGTATTTAAAATTATATCGAATGGCGTAGCGCATAAATCCACCAAGGATATCTACGAGATGTCGGCGTCCTTCTTGCGTGCGGCTGCCGAGCCTCTGTCACCCATTCTTGCAGAGCTGTTTAATGTCTGTCTCAGAGAAGGCCAATATCCCCAATCATTAAAGAACGTTAGAGTGTCGCCACTCTATAAAGGCAAAGGAAAGAAAGAGGATTTAAATAGTTACCGGCCTGTTTCTATAATTCCTTGTGTAGCTAAGATATTTGAGCATGGCCTTAGCTCGAGGATCCTGGAGTATTTGTCGACAACTAATTCCCTCTCAGATAGACTGTATGCCTATCGAGCAGGCAGGTCGACGACGGACGCAACTCGAGAGGTGGTGCGGCGAGTGATGGAGGGTCGAGAGCAGCGGCAGCAGGTAGCGGTGATAGTGTGTGACCTGTCGAAGGCCTTTGACGTCGCCGACCACAGTGTTCTTGCCGCGAAAATGAGGCATTACGGTTTAGATGGACCGTCTTTGTAACTTTTAACAGATTTCATGACAGACCGATATCAGACCATCGTTGGTGAGGGCGGAAAAATAAGGTCAAAACCACTTAAGACCTCAATTGGGGTGGCCCAGGGTTCATCGCTTTCTAATATCATGTTTTCTCTTCTTCTGAATGACCTGCCCGACTGCATAGACGACGCGCACACGTTAATGTACGCAGACGATGTCGCGGCTATGATCACTGCGCCCACTGTGGGACTCCTGGAGAGCAGATTAAACGTAGTGGCGGGGAAGCTGCATGCGTGGTTTCGCAATAATGGTTTTCTGTTAAACGTTACGAAAACTAATTTCATACACTTCAATCTTACGGGCCACTATTGTGAACCTATAAATGTATCTTTAGGGGGCAGAGCAATAAGCAAAGTTAAGACCACACCTTTTCTCGGTTTTCAGCTTGATGAAGGTTTGACGTGGGAACTACATATAAATAATCTCTGCGAAAGAATCGGACGTGCATGTTTTGCTCTGTGGCGCCTGTCAGCGACACTAGAAACCAACATGACTAGGAGTTGCTACTTTGCTTCAGTTCACTCCCTACTCCAATACGGTGTTGAGCTCTGGGGCAGAGCGGCTGACTGGGAGCGAGTGTTCAGAATGCAGAAGAGAGCAGTACGCGCCATAGCACGAGTAGCTTGGGACACTCCCGCTCGTCCGATCTTTCGTTCGCTAAGGATCATGACAGTCCCAGCCCTTGTCATCTTTCGTGCCGCTACCTATGCACGAAATCACTTAAGCGAGTACTCGAGACTCGGTGATTGTCATAGGTATATGACACGGAATGCCCAAAAGCTGAGGGCCGCGCCGAGGCGCCTTACCAAAACGTCGAAGCTAGTACATGTGTTGGGGCCAGCCGTCTACAATTGCTTACCAATGTACATTGTTAATGCACAATCAGCGCAGTCCTTTACGCGTAAATTAAAAAAATGGCTTATTGTACAGTCGTATTATAGAATTGATGACTTTTTTGAGTCTTCAACCCTATAATACGATACTATTTAATATACTGGTTTTAATATCTTTATTTAATTCTGTATTCCATTGTTAACAATGCAAATGACGTGTAACTTTTGTGTTATCAATAAATGAACTATGAACTATGCAAGTTGCTCACGAGTTTCATATGCACTTTTTCAACACTTGCGAGGAAAAAACAAAACATGTATTGCGTAAATCATTTAATTATTAAAACAATTGGTGAATGTACAATTTTCAAAATGATATTGGATTGTTTTTGATGGCAATTTCGGTTTAGAGAATGTGTACAATTTCACAGGCTTTTATTTTCATTTTGTGCTGCATTTAGTATTTCTGGCGTGGTTATATCTATCAATTATTCATCTTTTGTATTAAAACTTGAATTTTTTACAATTATTTACCACACAACAACAAATGCGATACAAACAATAACATGGGAAATGGCGCGCAAGTTTTTTTTTTGCACGCTCCAAATGTAAGGTGATTGATTACGTATACATATACAGCCTACTTAAAAATTATAACTTTAGTGATAAAATGCCGATATTTTATAACAAATTATTGTGAATTATAAATAATTTGATAATAATCAATGTTTTTTCGTCTTAATTAGGGATGCATTAATTTATTCTAAAAATGTAAATTTCAGCGGCATAAAACCTCTTTGTTGTTACAAAAACTGTATTACCCGGTTATATTGAAAATGTTCTGTTTACTCGCATATAATTTGCAGTTAGGTACTAACTTAACTTTGTAGAGATAGTTCTATTATGCACTAGTGTGTAATATTATTACACACGGTTGTGTTATAATTCGGTTTATGGCCCTAAGAACGATGTAATAAGGCTCACTTTACGAGCAAATGTGTTGAAAAATGCATTATATAGACTATACCAATATCAAACAAAATTAAATACTTAACAATTGAAGAAGCGATAAGGAAAGATTAAGTTCATTAGGAAGTAGCCATAACTCGTGGTCACCATACTTTCATGGTCGCCATCGTAGCCTGCTTCCGCGTACTCGCTTTTTGTTAGAACTTTGTGGTTATTTGATATCCGGTATACATATTCAGGAATACAGTTTACGTGAGTACATAAAGCGTGTGTGTAGGTATGCTACATAGGAATTAAATATTTCTCGGGTGTTTTAGGCTAGTTAAATAGAAAACTAATAGTAGATTATTAACCGAGGGGATAAAGTATTGTCTTGCGTCACGGGCGCTAAATGAATCCTAAACGTAAAGAAGGATTCTAGAGTTGACACACGAGCGCAGCAAGGGAGTTACTAGAATCCTGAGTGCAGAGAGGGATATAATCACGCCCAAGATACAGACAGCTTTATTCATAAGGAGAATACTCTACTTTTCAAACTTTCTGCGAGACAATAAAAACCAAATCTAGGTTGGTGCATTCTGTGCAGAAGTTAATTCGATTAACGAATAAGTTCTTATTGTGTGGGTCTCTTTGGTTCAAATTTTATAACAGATGAGGTTCTAAATTGAAATCACATTATGCCCGCGAGGGCATAACGAAATTCAGTGCAACTTTACTCCCGGCTCAGCCGTAGGGATTTAATTACCTGCTTTCTGTAAGGTTTACATGAGATATAATTAGACATTGCCGAGCAGGTGATGTGAAAACTTCACTGGGCTTCACTCCCCCCGCAATAAAGTGGGCCGTGTGCGGCAGTCAGTTGCGGTTTTAGGGTTCCGTAGTAAAAGATAATAATAAATTTATTTGCTTACACATAATGTATAAAGGTCTTATATAGTCGGATTAGGAATCTTATAGTTTCGCCATGTCTGTCTGTCTGTACGACCAGTTCTTAGACTTTTAGTGCCGGTAAAACTGAATTTCGCTTGATGATTCGTTTTAGTGTCGTAAAAACTAAAATGACTTTTTATGGTACTTTTTTTAATAAACCCCCATCGTTGGGGTATCATTGAATAGGTCTTCCAAAAGCATTAATTTTTTTATTTTTCACTAATATTTTTTTGATACAAGAGTGCATTTACGATATATAAAGCTTCAAAGTTGCAATTTTTGTATGTCGTGTAGCAGCGTGTGTCGTGTACAAATGTCTTGTAGCTGGTAGAGTAAGATATCGGTACTGACTACGTGAATCGGCACTGTGCGTGGTCCGCGCTTAACACGTTCCCAGCGGCGCAGATTTATCTATACTACCCATTACTGCGTTACGGGTCATTTTAAACCTTGTCGTAAACCAGAGATTGTGGCGGAACGAGGCATATTAAACCGCATTGCCCGTAGAAGACCAAAATCCTTTTTTTTGGCGCCAAATAAGACAAAGTGTACGGTTTTTTATGTGTGCGGCACGAGGTCTAAGAAACCCGGTATTGAGGTTGGTATACCATAGAACTAGGAATCAATAGCACATCTCAGATATATAGTTATCTCTTTCCTACACTGAACCAGATGGAAGTTATGCCTCCCGCACGAGAGAGACGTTTAAGTTTTTTCTTACCGCTATAAAGACGAGACACAGACAGGGTGTTTCAAGCCCTGTTTCGCACGTATCGTGTTAATGAACACTTGTGATGAACCGTCAACAGACTGCGTATGTGTACCCAAGTCGCCAAATTTTATGCAAATCGGCGACGCAATGCCAATGTGGTGCCCAGCTCCAAACAATGGCACACGTCCTTGCACACGCATCCTGCCACCACCTGCACGATGGGGCAACTGATGACCTGCTCCGACGCTGCCATGAACGTGGCGACGTACTGCTCAAAATGGCTATAGTCTTGAGATATCGACACGAAAGAAGAAGAATTGGCATTTCTCACAATTAAACAACTACCTACTTATTTTCATCTCAAAGAGCAAACAAGGGTAAAATAAATAAATAAAAATAAATAATGCTGGACATTTCACACAGCGCTATCTAGCCCCAAACTAAGCAGCGCTTGTACTATGTGTACCAGATAACTGATTTTTGTAAATACATATTAGTTACATATTTTAGCCTCGTGCTAAAAGTGTTAGAGTTTTTAAGTGAGAGTGACTGGATAAAAGAAGTCAACCATGTGGACAGGCTTCGACAAAAGTATTGGGACGATGATCTCTTACAAGAGACGAACGAATCGCAATTAATTGTAAATTTATCGGATACCTCTTCGTCAAGTGATTATAGTGAGACTGAGGACGAAGAACAACCTCTAGAAGGCATAAATCCACTAAGTAGTGACGAAGATGAGATAATGTAAATAATAGATAAAATAAATGTATAAACTTAAACATTGTATTTTTATTTTATTCAAATAGTGTAAAAAAGGTTAGATAAAAAGCAGCGTCCTCCCTGAGTAACATAATAAATTAGGTTAAAAAAAACAAAGACGAAGCCGCGGGCGGCTGCTTGTTATGTTCGCTTTTTTGCGGGCGGTACAAACACGCCAATATGACGTCACCGCGCTCAGGTCCCAACTTATCGCGCACGGGTAATACCTAATTATAATATATAAAAAAACAACCAGACCCGGAACAAATATCAGTAGATCATGCAAACATTTGTTTCGGGGCGGGAATCGAACCCGCTACCTCCTGTGTCTCAGCCGGCTATTCGCCCACTACGCTACTGAGGTCGTCGAAGGGTAGAAGGCACTTATACCTAGTCAGGTCATAAATTCTGTCACATGTTTAATATAAAATAATTGAAACAAGTTTATTCATTATGTAACCATTTATATACCAAAATGAACTTAACAAAACATAGATTCTTATGACACTAAACTTTATTCAAAATGACCTCCGTGATTTGGAATACAGGCCTTCAATCTGCGCGGCCAGTCGTCTATCGCAGCACGAACGAGGTCCATGTCAATATCGGCGGCTGCCTTAATCAAGGATGTCTTGAGTGACTCCAAATTGGGATGAGGCTTTGAGCACGCCTTTTCCTCCAAGTGTTGCCATACCTTGTAATTCAAATCTGGACTGGAGGAGGGCCAGTCTTCGTGCCGGATGAAGTCGATTTCACTCGCCGCCAGCCAGTCTTGTGTGCTCTTCGCTCTATGAGCTGGCGCCGAATGTTGTTGGAATACCCAGTACCTGTTATTGAACATGGTATGAGAAACAGGTTCCACAAGGTTCGTCAGGACTGTATTTTGATACACAACTGCATTCGTTTTTAGACCTTTCTCACAAAAATGTACCTCTGTTAAGCCCCAATAAGAAACTCCCAACTATACCATGAGCGAGGATGGAAAATGACCTCGTTGGACACGCGGAATACGGTTGCTCGCTTCTTCACTACTGTGTGCGTACACCTTATCATTTTGTTTGTTGTAGCTCTCTTCTACGGTAAAAATTTTTTCATCCGAAAAAAGAATTTCTCGATATTTTTTCCCGCGTACCGCTTCAACAAAGCGCGGCATCTCTTCAGTCTCAAGTCCATTAGACGAGCATTCAAACGATGTCCTGTTTTTCTTCGATATGCCCGAAGCCCTAAGTCTTCATTTAACACCCTTTTCAACGTGGTTCTGCTTAACCCCATCTGAAGGGCCAACAGTTTCTGCTTACGTTTGGGATTTCTTTGAATTCGCGCCTTCACAGCTTTTATCACTGCTGGAGTCCTAACAGACCGAGGGCGACCACTTCTTGACCTGTCATCTACACTAGAGTCTTCATTGTATCGTTTGATGGTGCGATAAACGAATCTTTTGGTTATATTCAAATTTTTCAGTATGTCAAAAATTTGAATTGGCGCGTAACCGCAACGATGCAACGCAATAACTGCAACACGTTCTTCTTTAAGCGTCCACTCCATATTTATATATGAGTAAAATTCTTAAAAGTATACATTTTTATTTTCATGAACAATTCGAAATTCGAATTCTATAAACTTTTTTGTGGCCAGCATTCTAAAAGAAAAGTTTTTACTGTGTGACAATACTTATGACCTGACTAGGTTTTTATAAACTATATACTACCTTTTTTACTTAGAAAACTTTCGAGATTGATTTCAATCATTGTTATAAATACGGGATTTATGACGTACCGTCTTATCGGTGTTTCGACCGACAATGTTTCGGTTCAATTCGTGAACCTTCATCAGGGTGAGTGCGATCCGCTCCGAATAACGTCTCGCCTCGCACTGCGCGCGAGTGGACGGGCGGGGTGGTGGGGATTGGGTTAACAAAAGTACAGAGTGTTGACCGGCTGTCATCATTATCATCACTGCTGCTCCTTTCGGTAGTTCTTGGTACAGGCAAACACACAACACTAACTATGTCTCTACCAGGTTCACTCACTCTTCTGTCACTTGCATTATGAAGACATGGCCTCCAGGCTGGCGGTAGAACCCATTCTCTATCCCTGTTAAAGTTCGGCACACGACTTATTTCTATACTATATTTATTATATTTTGATATTATTCTAAAAAAATCTAAGTCTTATGGGTACGTGGGCCATAATGAGTTTTGATGAATACCTCCCATACCAATCTTAGTATTCCATACATATGATGCATGATGAGTGCAAACAATTATACGGATGCTCCCCATTTTAATAGAAAATTGCTTAATAACCCTCCGCAGAGGGTGAATCCAGACGGAGGCATTGCTATATACCTATAGATATATAGGTTGTCTATGTTTATTTACTTTATTGCATGTTTATGGGCCCTTTAGTGAGATATTTGACTTTACGTAGATACTTAATAAAGTGCCCGTTTTTGTCTACTCGGAAGAAGTTTACATGATCTGAGAGAAAAAGCTTTCGAGAGAGTACAAATATTCTTTCGCTTTGTTAATTGATAAGACCGCCCATTATGCTTACATTAATTTGTTTTTTTTTTAATTTAAAAGAATTTTTATTCAGAAAACTTTCGTGATTGATTTCAATCATTATTATAAATACGAGATCTGTGCGAGGCGAGACGTTATTCGCAGCGGATCGCACTCACCCTCATTTAGGTTCACGAATTGAACCGAAACATTGTCGGTCGAAACACCGATAAGACGGTACGTGATAAATCCCGTATTTATAATAATAGTTTTTATTCATTCATTAATTATTTTCTGACGAACTGCAATTTTTCATCAGCTAGAATCGACTCGCTAACGAAACTTAATTCCAGTTCAATTACATAAGTTTAACAATGCGCGCAGTTTTTTACACTATCTTGAGATTGAACGAGCATATGACCCTATTTATCCTAGGAAGCAGACAGATAGACAAACAGACGGACACACAAATGCTTAAAACTTATAACAAACTTATAACGTTGGGTACATAGGTATATCGTTTTTATTCAAAACGCTGACTTGGACGTCTTCCGGAGAGATAAGCAAGATTTATTATTATTTCTAATGGAAGCCCAAATACAACATGTTAACATCAATGTCGACCTCTCTTTGATCTAGTCGTCCAATAACTCTTTTTACATAAGTTTAACTAAATCAATATATTTTAAATAGTTACCCATATTTATTTATATATATAACAATTTACCATAACCTTAGAAATCGTAAGAATGTTCATAAGTTGTATGTTTATATATATAGGTATGTAATATTATTTTAGTAAAGTATGTTTATAAAATTTATATTTACATTTAAACAAAACTCTACAGACCTCTTATTTAATCACTTCTTTATTTATTTATTTTTATATTTTTCTACGTAGCTGCTGCACTACCTATTGCTTCTGGTTTCAGCTGAAAATCAGCGTTGGGTGCTTAACATCCAACATTATGCTGAGCTGAACGCCATTTTGGTACGCAGACACATGAGTCGAACTTGTTTTATTGGATTCAATTGTATCTACTGTTCCTTTAAATTATTTCATGTGTCATTTTGTGTGTAACAAATAAATGATTATTCTATTCTATTCTATTCTATTTAGCACAGGACCGAGACAAGTGGAAGAAAGGGGGGAGGCCTTTGACCATCATTGGGACCATATATTTTATTTTATTTATTAAGCCTACCAACGATTGTAACAATACTTCATGCTTAACTAAGGATTAATTTAAGTTGGTACTAATTGCACAATCATTATTATAAATACGAGATCTGTGCGAGGCGAGACGTTATTCGCAGCGGATCGCACTCACCCTCATGAAGGTTCACGAATTGAACCGAAACATTGTCGGTCGAAACACCGATAAGACGGTACGTGATAAATCCCGTATTTATAATAATAGTTTTTTTTGTTTGTTTTGTTTAAGTTGGTACTAATTGCACAAACCAATTATAGGTAGTTATAGTTACGCCTAACCCCTCTGCCCTAGATTAATTTAGACTTATAGTTTTGCTGCATTTACAAATGCACTTCTTAGAATTTAAGCTTTGTTTCATCTTAGCCAACACAGCAGTTCTTGCATCGACTATCGTGTTGGCTCTCTGTACTTTGATTCATTATTAAATCCACCTCAAATCGGTGCGAACGTAATCCTAGTTTTAATTTAGATTTAATCAATTAAAATTACATATTTTTAAAAATCTAACTTCGCGTTCCCGAACCAAGAGTGGCGCAGCCGGAACGATTTTCAAAATTTTTACGTGTTTTCCGCGATTTCCCGACGTAAAAATCCGTCAGGGAAATTTTCACGAAAATTCGCGAAATTAAAGTCTGTGTCGAACCAAACAAATTTCTCTTACGGGTATTGAAAAGTGAGCATGGGAGTAGCGGTCGGTTGGTGAGTAAAACTTTTCGCCATTCCTTTCCTATAATCTCCTAACCTCATAAAAATGCGTGTTTTTTAAAAAAAATATAATTTTGATATTTTGTTATTATTGAGATTAGACTTCTCTCATTATAACGTGACTGGTTAACTTGTATGTAATTCTATCAAGCTAACCTTGTTCTAAAAATAGAACACCATAGAGTTAAGAAAAATTAGATAGTGCATATTTTATAACTCAGATCTGTACTGTAAGTTAAAATAGGTAAAAATTAGTGTTACTTGATCTTGAAATCGATCGTAACATAATTTTAAAATTTAGGTAAAATCAATTTTTTTTACAAAATATTTTTTACATATTTACAAAAAAAAGAATTCCCTTATTCCAACTTTGTTGAGCTTTTAGTTGTATTTCTATAGTATTATTTTTTTGTTTTTGTGTGTTAATTTATATCTGTGTAAAATTAAGTGAAGTTGCCTTCTCCGATTATTTTACTACTCTATGGCAATGGCGAAAGTAGAGCCAATTCCAAAGGAAATTGTTCAATTAATACCATTGTATAACGGTAACAAAAGACATTTAAGTCTTTATTTACGAAAATGCCAATATGTGATCGATCGATTCAGTAAAAAAGATTTTGAAGAACAAAATTTATACGTCTTTAACGTTTTAACAAGTAGGCTTACGGAGAATGCAGCTGCGCTCTTATCGGAACGAGAGGATGTTGTGTCTTGGTCCGCTCTAAAGGAATTGCTCATTCAGCATTTCGGAGATCCGCGTAGTGAAGCTTGTATAAACATCGAATTAGAATCATTAAAAATTAAATCAGGAGAGAGTTATTTGGATTTTTGTAATCGCATCCAAAGTGTGCGATCTTTATTGATGTCGAAAGTAAATTTGATTGCGGATAGCGATTTAAAACGTGCGAAATTGATAATTTACAACAATACGGCTCTGAATGTATTTTTGTACAATCTTCCTGAAAATATGGTGCGCGTAGTAAGACTAAAGACACCCTCTACTTTAGAAGAGGCATTGACCATTGTTCTTGAGGAAGTTAACTTCCTAGAGCAATATAACATGAGAAATAAAATACATGGCAGCAACCAAATTACAGGTTCAGGTTCAAGGCCATTGATAACACAGCCATCTGGGTACAAACCACCCACATTGCCTAACAATGATACATTGCCGAAATTTAAATTTGGTATTCCTCAAAACTCACAGATTAGGGTACCCCAATTACAAGGGCAAGTTCAGCAACAAAATTTTGGAGGCTTCCGCCCACCAACATTTGGCTATAAGCCACAGTTTGGCCTTCAGCCACAGCGACAATTTGTCCCTCAGCAGTTTGGTTATAGACCATCACAGCCATTTGGCTACAGACCATCACAACCATTTGGTTATAAACCACCACAGTTTGGTAACAAACCATTAGGGTATACTCCTCAGGTACAAAAACCTCAATTGCAAACGACTGATGTAACTATGAGGACAGCCGCGCCTCTAAAACCTCAACCACCACAAGGTTTTAAATTAAATGAACTGAGTATGAACGAGTACGATCGTGAACCCTACTATGATGAAAACTATTACTCTGACGATTACAATTATGATGACGTAAACGGACTGAACTATTGTAGCGACTATAATAACATGCAATATACCGACGAACAATATGAACTACCAGAACAGACTGACGAAACTCAGACGGATTTTCACGAAAGTATCTCGATAGACAAGAAGTCCTAGAACTAAATTGTGATCCTAATTTAAAACTTCCGTACATTTATTTAGAAGAAATTGATGCAAAAATGATGATTGATACCGGAAGTATGAGATCATTCATTAGTCCCCGAAAAGCTTATCAGTATTTTGGCGAGTTTATTCGAAACGAACCATTTCAAGTAGTTAGCACCCACGCGTCCAGTAGACATGATCAGGTGATAGAAATCCCTCTTATGCCTACTTTTGTAAGCAACAATTGGCACAAATTCTATATGTATGATGTTGACGCGCGTTATGACGGACTTATTGGAAACGATCTGTTACAACAATTAGACGCGATTATTGATTTAAAGGAACAACTATTGAAGACAAGTACGACTTGTATTCCAATAATCAATAATAATTTAAATTACACAATCAATATTCCCCCACGATCAGAACAACGAGTTAAATTACCAATAGACCAATATTCAGGTGAAGCCATACTTGACTTCCACAAATTTACAAACGGATTACGAATGCCTAGTGCAATAGTTAACTGTATAAACGGATATGCGTCTACGGTTATACAGAATACCTTAGATCAACCAAAGCAACTGATTATTAGACGACCCTTTACAGTGACACGATATGACGGTAATGAATGTGACTTAAACATGACAAAGGACATGAACGAAATAGAAACAGATTATTTGCTTGAAGAAAATTTAAGTAAACTCAGACTTGATCATACTAACGACGAAGAACGTGAGAAAATATTTAGACTTTGCATGGATTACAAAGACATATTTTACTGCGATCAAATTCCCTTGACGTTTACTAATAAGGTTAAACATAACATACGGACAAAGAACGAGGACCCTATATACGTCAAGCCATATAGGCAAGCCCCGTTTCTACAGAACGAAATTAATAAACAGGTAGATAAATTACTGAAGGACAACGTAGTTCAGGAGTCTCATTCTCCTTGGAACGCGCCTGTACACCTGGTGCCTAAGAAGATGGATGCATCTGGCGAGGTGAAGTATAGGATGGTAGTTGACTATAGACGACTTAACGACATAACCATTGACGACAAATATCCCCTACCAAACATTACAGACCTTTTCGACAAATTAGGAAAAAGTTCTTACTTTAGTACCCTTGATCTAGCAAGTGGTTACCATCAGATCGAAATAGAAAAGAAGGATAGGCAGAAGACGGCTTTCAGCACGCAGAACGGACATTTTGAGTTCCTTAGAATGGCTTTTGGGCTAAAAACTGCTCCTGCGACATTCCAGAGGACGATGGACAACGTTTTACGTGGTCTACAAGGTCTACATTGCATGGTTTACTTAGACGACATAATTATATTCTCAAATAGCTTAGAAGAACATATTCAAAAACTACGGACTATCTTTGACAGAATTAGAGCGACTAACTTGAAAATACAGCTTGACAAATCGGAGTTCTTACGTAAAGAAGTACTTTACTTGGGCCACACGATAACGAAGGACGGACTTAGACCGAATAATGATAAAATTGACGCAGTGTTGAAATATCCCATTCCGAAAACACCGACTGAAATTAAAAGCTTCTTAGGTCTAGTAGGATATTACAGACGATTTATAAAGGACTTTGCAAAGGTAACCCAACCCCTGACAGCTTGTTTGAAGAAACGTAACGGAATTGTAATTGACCAGAAGTACATTGACGCATTTAATAAATGCAAAGAACTCTTGACGCATGCCCCATTGTTACAGTACCCTAACTTTGACAACCCTTTCGTGCTTACGACTGACGCGTCAAATGTAGCGGTAGGTGCAGTACTATCCCAGGGACCGATTGGTAGTGATAGACCGGTGGCGTATGCTAGTCGAACACTCAGTGACACAGAATCACGTTACAGTACGATTGAACGTGAATTGCTCGCTATTATCTGGGCAGTGAAACATTTTAGGCCTTATTTATACGGTCGTAAATTTTTCATATACACAGATCATCGACCATTAGTATGGCTTCGATCTCTGAAAGACCCGAGTAGCAAACTCACTCGTTGGAGGTTGCGTTTACAGGATTATGATTACGAATTAATTCATAAGAGCGGTAAACAGAACACCAACGCAGACGCCTTGTCTAGGATTAAGATCAATGCTATAGATTCGGATAATGAGGATCAATCGATGGCAGTTAACGTTGATGATAAAGAACAGAGACTAAAGAAACACCTAGATGAAATAGTTGAGGATATAGGAAAGATAGCTCGAAAGAAAACGGCACGTAACGACTCATCAACGATAACAGTATCAGATTCGAGTAGGACAGCGACAGTCAGTCCAATAGCAATCTCCGACACACTGTCAATACATAGTATTGACAACGACGAATACCCTGTGCGATCAGAATCAAGTAAATCTCAAACAGTTCATTCAGCTTTAGAATTAGAATCCACTGGAATACCGATTTTACATGAGGCAATTGACACCAAGCCTAACCAAATCTTGGTATACTCATGGTTTAAAAATGAGATGCAAGTTAGAAATCTTTCTCGAACTAAACAAAAGGTTTTGGAAGTTTTCCTACCCCTAGATAATTCAGAACTAATTAAAGAATTTTTAAAACAATACATAAAACCAAAAATTAAGTATTTTATTTACTTTGAGGAAAAAGAACATCGTAAATTATTTGGAAATATAATTATTCAACTTTTCAAGAAAGGTATGATTAATTTCTATGAATGCACAGAGCGGGTAGTTGCTATTGAAGATGAAAATGAACAAAGGGCAGTAATAGTTAAATATCATGAAGGAAAGACATGCCACCGCGGTATTAAGGAAACGTTGGTTAGGATTCGTAGAAATTATTATTGGGATAGAATGCAAGAAATAGTAACAGCAGTCATAAATGCTTGCGAAGCATGCCAGAAAATGAAATATGATAGGAAACCCATCAAGCCTATCTTACAATTAACGCAAACACAAGAGGCCCCTTTTCAAGAGATTTTTATAGACCTTTTTAGCATTGAAGGAAAAACCTATCTGACACTTATTGATGCTTTCAGTAAGTTAGGACAGGCAATTGAAATTCAAGGAAAATCAACACCTGAAGTAATCAGAGCTTTGATGAAGTACTTTTCATATTACGGCATCCCCCGAAGGATCAGTTCAGACCCCGGTACTGAGTTTAATAATGAATTAATGAAAGAATTTCTAAGTTTACATAAAATTGAACTTCACGTTGGTACGCCCAATAACCCTAATTCAATGGGGCTTATTGAACGTTTCCATTCCACAATAATTGAAATTTATAGATTGGCTAAATATGAAAAACGCTGTACGGATGCAGCATCAGTTATGACGTATTCAGTTATGGCTTATAATCATACCATTCATTCTGTTACTGAACTAACTCCATTTGAAGTGGTATTCGGACACACTGATACAAGCAGCCCTTATGGCATCGAATTAGAAAAGCGTTATTTCCAGAAACTGGTTAAAGATCATGCTAAGCGAACTAAAGTATTGTATGAGAATTTGGTAGAAAAGATGATAACAACTAAAGGGAAGAATAGGGAAAAGAAAGGTGGTGAACTTGAAGTAGAGTTTCCTCTAGGAAAGACAATTTTTGCTAAAGATGTTAATAAGCGGAAAAGCAAAGATAAACCTCGATATGTAAAAGCGAAGGTAGTAGGTGAACCCGAGAGAAACGTTTTGCCTATCCAAGTAGGGGAAAGGAAAACGAAAGTTCCTATAAAAAAATATCAAACGTCCTCCACAGGTGGTGCAGCATACTGCTGGTAGCAGTGCCGACCCTGGCCCTTCGTCTGCAAAACCTTAATGGCAACCCGGGAATACTTCCGATAAAAGAAGGTCAAGCATACGTGCAAATTAATCATTGGACTATAGTTAAGGTTATTCATTTGGAAAAGATTTATAATGATTTAAATTATATTGCAACAAACTATGAGCAGCTATGTAAACTGATCGATTGGAATGCACCATATTCTCATGAAATGAGAAGTATAAAATCACATACAGAGTTCATACGCGATATAACTAAAGATAAATACCGACAACTTGTTCCACAGCAGCGTTATAAAAGAGGTCTCATAAATCCATTGGGTTCTATTATAAAAATTGTTACAGGGAATCTTGATCATGACGATGCAATTAAATTTGATAAACTCACTTCTGATTTAAGTCATGACCAAATTATCATTTCTAAGAAATTAACTTTGGTTTCAAAAATGTTTGACAGCTTCATAAATGTAACTGAAACGATTAATCAGAATACTGTAAATTTAGATAACCGTTTAAAGAAGGCTGAGATAATGTTAAGAGATTTAACTGCTAAGGGAAATAATTGGATTTTCCACACATACATTATTGGATTATTTAACGTTTTTACAAGCAGTTTTCGTACCATCTTTATAAGACTAAGTGAAATTGAAACTGCTCTAGCATTAAGTAAGGTCTCAATATTACATCAATCTATCGTGAACTCTACAGAACTTATGTATCATTTGAAATTAATTGCTGACTCTGAAAGCTTAGTGTATTCGCCTATCGATGAAAATTTGTTAAAATTAGAGGAAACTATTTGTGTAAAATCTTTTGTTAAGAAAAACCAGATCACGTTCATTATGGAAATTCCAGTTACTGATAATTGTACTTATAATTATTTTAAATTGTACTCCTTACCAATTTTCCACCAATCCGAAAATAAAACCTTTGCCATTTTCCCTAAATATCCTTACCTATTGGCGAAAGGGATGAAATACTTACCAATTGCGAAACCGTGCCGCCCGTTATCTACTGGCGACCATTTTCTATGTTCTGCAGACAACCGAGCCCTGTACCATGAGCTCACTTGTATGGAGCAGCTGATGAAATTTGACGATGACCCCACTTGCTGTACGCCGCATCAGGTCCACATTGAGAAGGTCAAAGTCCAGCAAGTCAACTCTGATAATTGGATTTTATATAGTAGACTGAAGACTACTCTAATTAAATACTGTGACAACGAGGTCAGCACCAAGCAACCTGTATTCGGAACTTACCTCGTGACCATCGACGAGCCATGTAATTTGGAAATCAACGGAATTCGTATGGGTCACCGTATCATCATAGAATCAGATGTTGTGGAGCCGATCCCGATCCTCGTCTTACCGCAGCTACCTAAGAACGCGAGTCTATCCAGTGCACGCGCACTCGACATGAAGGGTATCAGCTTAGATGAAGTTAAATTCATGGCGTACTCTTTAAAACATAGTGCAGTGATCGAAAGTGTTTTAAACGAAAGGAAAGACTTTAGCTTCGGTGAAAATTTAGGATACGTAACTTTAGGATTAGTTATCTTTAGTTTTTTCATGTTTTTATTGTATGTGTATCGCTTAAAATTGTTTAGATTCCTATTTGATAAGAAAAATTATCGGAACAAATCCCAAATCGATCCAACCGATAATTTTCCTCTTAGGGATGGAGGAGTTATAGTTACGCCTAACCCCTCTGCCCTAGATTAATTTAGACTTATAGTTTTGCTGCATTTACAAATGCACTTCTTAGAATTTAAGCTTTGTTTCATCTTAGCCAACACAGCAGTTCTTGCATCGACTATCGTGTTGGCTCTCTGTACTTTGATTCATTATTAAATCCACCTCAAATCGGTGCGAACGTAATCCTAGTTTTAATTTAGATTTAATCAATTAAAATTACATATTTTTAAAAATCTAACTTCGCGTTCCCGAACCAAGAGTAGGTAGACACCACATGCACTAAAAATATATATTATGTAGTAACAATAACAAAGTAACACTAGTAAATTTTGACAAACAATGGAATTAGTGAAGTAAGGAAAGAAAACACAAAAGTATAAAAATACACACTACTGATAGCAATAAATCCACATGACTATTCTAAGTATATTTAGTATACTAGTATAAAACCAATTTTAAGTCCTTCATTGAATAGATATTATTTATTTATTCAATAAACCACTTCACTTAGTTTTCTAACGATCTATATTTATCTATTAGTTTGGTAAGTTCTAAGAACTGCCGCAATTTAAATTTTTTTTATATTAAAAATACCAATCTGAGTACAGTGATTATTAAAGCCGTTGCTAATCCTGGGAATGGGCGAGTTGGAGCCGAGAACAGTGGTACGGAGTGGTTCTGCGAGAGACTATGCTAGCCAAACAATGAGTATTCAAACATTGACACAAGCGAATTAATTCTCAAAAATTTAACAGCACGAGGCCAAAAAATATTTGCAACAAAAATGAATTCTTGGAATCAAAAACTAAAAATTCCATTTAAAAATAAAATGCGTCATATGCTACAGTGTGACCATTAGTGCTGTGCACTCCCTGAGGTATGCGCGGCGAGGTGGGAGGCAAAGAAAAAACTGCATGAGTTCACATGAGATCAATACATGTCGGACATATCTTACGATATCAGTTTGCATTTCTAAGGCAAGACTTGTGGCGGGACGATGGTCGGAGGCTATCTATCTGTAATATATTATACTTACTTAGTTGATTAAAATGTAACTTAAATATACTCATATTTTATTAAAAATATGCAGGTGATAAATAAGAACTAAACTTATAATTCAAAGGACTTGTTTTATTGAACATTTTTTATATTTACAAACAATTATATATTCTAACGAAAGTTATTCTGACATAGATTCTGTTTCAACTTCATCTTCCATTTCATATCACGAGATAACGCACGACCCATCTTTGAATATTTATCTCATGTGCGTCTGACATAGACAGTCCGATACAAATAACACTACCTGCCGCCACGAGCGTTGACGGCGAACTGACAGAGCGCAGCAGCCGATTCTCCCCCCCGTCTCGCCGCGCGCATACCTCAGGGAGTGCACAGCACTAATGGTCACACTATAGACAAATAGTTTCAAATTACGAATCACACAACGGAAGATTTTGCATAAAACTATTATTTGGAATAGTATCTGCTCTCCAGTAATGTTTACCTATCGTTGTTATGGCAATTTAAAAGCACAATATTGCATTTACATACACTTCTGCTATCCGAGACAAGACAAAGATTGCGCGAAATGCATTTCGCAATAAAAATAAATAATACGTAGCATATATCTGATGGAAATCCACGTTTAGGCTGCGCTTTCACAGGAGATGTGCGAAGCTAAGCAGTGAGCGAAGAAAAAAAACACCAATAGTATTGCTTCTTTTGCCGAGCCTCGCATAACCCAGCTCTTCTATTGGTGCTTTTTTTTCTCGCTCACCGCTTAGCGTCCTTGCATAGCTCTGGTGCAAATGCACTATTATGGTCATAGCACACATATCAACTTGGAAAGAGATCGTCACCGTATCAGCTCGAGCCGTTCAGTATTCTTTGTATGAAACTCCCTACTGAAACGCACACTATTCGGTGAAACGCACACTATTCGGAATCGTAACGTAATCGCCTCGCCTCGGGACAAGATCACGAACCGCGGTGCGGCGCGCTTACGTCTCTCCGTACTCGAGCGGTGAAACTGGTGCCGCGTAGCTGTCAACCAGCGGGCGGCGAGCCGGAAGCGCGGCGTCACCTAGCCGTAGCCAAGGAGCAGCTGATCCGCTTTCATTACGTGCTTACGTTAGGTTGACGCCTGGTTGGCGACGAGGCGAAAGGCGATACGGTGCCGATCCCTATCCGAATTGATATGTCTCCTATGACCTTTAGACTGCTTTTCGACCAGAGATGTGCTACGTTGAAGTACTATGGCGGTGTACCAAACCCAGCCATAGGATTGCTTCATTATTTCAGCTATTCTATTGATGAATTTTTTCCTCGCGCACCGCTGTATGCTATTTTATTTTATTGTACAGGGTGGGCCATAAATTTTTGCAAATAGTAACACTTGATTTCTCGAAAACCGTTAGAGGGAGGGGCGCGCGGGGTGCGGGAAATGGTGCGCCGCTTCATGCAATTTTAGTTCAAGTTTAGTCCGTTTACGGACGAGGCCCATTTTCACATCAATGGGCACGTAAATAAGCACAATAGTCGGTACTGGAGCACGGAAAACCCTCACCTTAAACACCAAAAGCCCCTTCATTCACCTAAAACGACAGAATGGGCTGCCATATCAGCAAAAGGCATAATCGGTCCGTATTTCTTTGAAAACATTCAAGGAAATAACGTAACTGTAAACTCGGTGGAATACGTGAAGATGTTGCGAGGGTTTTTGATACCACAGTTACATGAATTTGAAGGATACAACAGCAGGACTTGGATGCAACAAGATGGAGCAACATGCCATACGTCAAATGTGACTTTACCAGTGGTCAAAGAAATGTTTCCTAACAAATTGATTTCTCGCAGAGGTGATATCCCATGGACTCCAAGAAGCCCAGACCTTACACCTTGCGATTTTTCTTGTGGGGATATCTGAAGAGTCGAGTGTACCACAATAAACCAACGACCATATCCCAATTGAAAGAAAACATCCACGAGGATATAGCCGCGAATCCTCGTAGCATGTGTCAACGAGTTTTCCAAAATTTACGTAGTCGGTTGCAAGAGTGCCAACGACGAGACGGGACACATCTCGACGATGTCATTTTTAAAAAATAAATTGCAATAAATGTTTGTTACGTTAAATAAATCATCAATAAAATAATATTAGTAGTTTTATTTTTATTCATGTTTCAAATGTGCAAAAATTTATGGCCCACTCCGTATATTGTTATATTGTATTAAATATGGTCTATGTACCTGCTTGTATTTAATGTTGTGCTAGTCAGAAATAAAAGCATTGAATTGAATTGAGCATCCTCATCCAGCTCTCGTGGACACGCCACACCTTTACGTTAGCGTGATTGCGAAGCAAAAACACGTGCTTCTCACTTTTCCATAAAACCTACAATGAATTCTACCGTGTTTTAGCAAATAAATTGATTTCATTTCAAAGGTTAAATAAAATTCTTTATTCAGTTCTCATAGATCTTATAGAATCTTGTAAATAGCCAACATTTCTTCAGGTCCGTCCGATTAGCCTCTGTATTAGTATTCCGGCCGGTACCTCTCCCTAGGGAACATTAAAATCACTTTGCGCTCGTTACTGGAATTGGGATAAAACTTTTCTTTTATCCCATACTGTAGTTGATAAAATGGTAAAAGTTTGTGGTCGATAGATTTATTCTCTTTTTGTAAGTTTTTCAAGTTTGTACCACGGGCTACGGGAAATGCTACGACGTACGTAGTACTCTTCGTAGGCGCTTGGTATATTTAACTGAATTTTGAAAATGAGATATAATAATACCAACTTCATTTTTTAATAGTGAGTAAGTACCTACTTATTTTAAAAACTACTTAATCATTTCTAGTCCCCGACTATACTGAATAAGGGATGACTAAACAGAAAATTCTAAAAATGATCTCATGAAAAATATCCTACAAAACTGAAAATATCCTCGTTTCTGACAGAATGGCGCATCGCTCGCTTGCTAATAAATTAAAGTGCACTCCTCCTAACCTATGCTAGCCTAGTACATTGCTGCCTCCATATGGTGTGAATGTGTGTGTGCGCTCGGCGGTTGTCATGACAACGGCCATGTAATCTATTTTCGCGCCTATTCTAGACGTAGACAAACCTTATTAGGCACATTTATATGCTAAATTATGTTTTCGTAGCAAGGGCATGTAGCATTCTCCTAGCTCGACAACATCAAATCGATTCTAAGCCGAGTCGTCAGCTGTGAAAACTTCAACCTTTGAAAGTTTTTTTTAACTCACAATGGTCATAGACCTGTCCACAAAGATGTCTGCAAATAAAACTCAACTTTTTCCTCCGCCATCATCTCCAAAGATGATTTCACCCTTATTCTTTTATCAAGTAAGTTTAGAATTCAAAAGCTGGCTGAAAAGCAACGTTTGCAACCCTCGCTGCAGATTTTCCGGGAGAGCTGTCAAAACTCCCGAGCTTCCGTGGCACGTCGGTTCAACACCCCGCCGTCGACTAGGGTACGAAGACCTGCGGGTTCCAGGCTGGTTGCACCGGAACCGACCGTCGCCACGCGGCCCGGAGGACCAGGCCCTACTGGGCGGACTGCGGATGCATGCAGCGCGACTAGCCTATCTCTACTTGATAGTCTATGTATACTGTGTGCAGCCAACTGTTTGTAGCTTTGTTGGCTATTTACTGAATAATAAAACGAGAGAAGACATTAGGTAAAATTATGATATGTTAAAGGAGAAAAGTGTGCAACATTCGATTTGGCCGCGGCAGATCACACCAGAGCGATGGAAGGACAAGCTTTACACCCTCAGCAATCAGGGGAAAACATTGGCATTATTATTTGATCGAGCGAAACGAGATCTCTAAATCAACTGGGGCAAATCGGCGTTGTATGTATGTATGTTTGTCCGAGGATAACTTTCGAAGCGTTGATCCGATCAACGTGAAATTTAATGCATAGGTGATGGCACAATTTTTGTGTGACTAAATGAGCTAAAAATGTTGGTGTGGGTTGTTGAGATATTGGGGTTCAAGAGGGATAAAAAAAATGAAAATGAGGCTAACTGGTCAAATAGGACGTCAAATGAAAGGTATTCATTAGAACATTTAGACTTCGTTTTTATTTTTTGCAAACTCTTTATAGTTTTTGAGTCATAATAAAACATGATTTTTGACAAAATTTACAGTGTACACCAGTGACATCACATTGTTGAAATTTGGTATGCGTGTAGCTTTAGTAACACAAATATAGGCAAAAGTCTGAAATCCAAAATAACTGCAATTTGTACCCCAAAAAAGAAAACCAATTAACATGAACTCCCGTTACCTGAAATTTGAATGAACCTGTTAGTTGGTTTTGGCACTATTTTACTAGTCAAAGATTAAGGCCGGTTTGCACAACGATCCCTAAACGTATTTAGCGCCTAAACATGATTAAATTTTACGTATTTGTATGATTTGACCACTCCTTAAATCCTGTTTAGCCACTAAATACGTTTAGGCATCGTTGCGCGAGTCGCCCTAAGAATTTTTTTTTTGTTTTGGTATACTCGCGAGATTTCAGTTCGGGGCGAACCACTAGTTCTAGAAAAGATTGGAAAATTCAAAGGAGAGGTCGGTTCCTAGCAGTGGGACATACAACATAATTCACCGAATTGCAAAAATAAAAGCTTTAAAAGTGGATAGATCCAACCACAAATCGGCACGTTGGAAACAGCGGGTGTGCACTGTGCAACGTACTAGTGAACTTTGATAATGAACCGAGGGCAATCGCCTGCTGAGGGGGTAGCCTCCCTGTTACGTACTGAACGACGACCTGCGACCACTTCCTATATACCTCTGTATCAGAGCTAAGTATGCGCTATATGAGATCTATCATCTGTCTAATAAATTCACGCCTGTCGGGACAATTATTGATGTTGCCAGTTTTGATTCTAGGAAGCATGATGACGTATTTCGTAATGCATTGCACCGTGAAAAACCATTTTGTCTATGATTTAATAAATTATTCACAACTGGGTGGTTCTACTGTGACTGAAATATTTTTCTGCCAACGGAAGGTTGTGTAAATTGCGTATTATTCTTATTAAATATGTGCGTTTCTTATAACAACATCATCATCTTAACATCTGATGTATGTATGTTCACAAAAATATTAATTTGTTTAAGAAAAATAGCGATAATCATAATTTTAATACTAGAAAGATAAACTCGCTGTTACCCCTTGCAGACTCCATAAAGTTAGTAAATCGTTTAAAGGGCAAGGTGTTCGCTTTTATAACAAACTCCTAAGTGATGTACAAAAATTGACAATTACTAATTTAAAAATGCAATTAAACAGAATCTTTATAAAAAAGCCTACTATAAAATATCGGATTATTTAGATGATAGAGAAGCTTGGGGTTGATACTACTCCAACTCGTTCAAAATGTTACAATTTAGACGTAATTTATTTTCTGTATTGTAATGTATTCTAAAAGGATCGTTAAAAAACCAGTCTTGATTATTTCCTTTCTGTCCTGACTTGATCGCGAAGGAACAGGCAGTAAAATTGACGTTTCAAAGTGATCCTTGTGAGTTTAATGAATAAAATTACAATTAGTGGTATCGACTAACAGAGAGTAACACGTCTCGCTCGGCCGAACAATAGACTCGGTGAGATACAAATCTAGCAAATGTAGGGATGAAGCGTCAATGACAATGGCGACGGTAGAGATAAAGCTCTGGTTTCACCGTCATATAGCGGAGTATATTTTTTAAAACATAAATTTTAAAAAGCGAAATCGTTGGCGCTACGACATAAGTGGACTCGAGAAGAAATGGTGGGAATCTGTGTATCTGTGGGCGATAGGTGGAAGGAGTTGGGTGCCTTTGCCCAGCAGTGGGAAAATGTAAGCTAGTTAAAAAAATATTAGAGATGTCGCGAATACTCGCTAATATTCATTCGGCATTACTCGACATTTTTTTGATATGCGTCGAATACCGAATAATTCATATTTAAAGTAGAAAGGGGCAGATATTGGTGCAATAAAACTATTAGGCGGGAAAACCCCTAAACGTTGGGTTATACAAAACGAGGTATTTCCCGTAAAATATATATTTATTTATTATATATGGCACACAAAATAGAACACAACCAGCAAATATGAAATAAATCACAATAATATTATAAATGCGAAAGCTTGGATGTTTGTGTGTTACTCAATCACGTACGAACTGATTTCGATGAAATTTGATATACAGATAGATAACGACGTGTATTGAAACATAGGCTACTCTTTATTGAAAAATCACGCGTGCGTAGCCGCGGGCAGAAACTAGTACATTATAAAAATTTTGAACTAGGAAATATTCAAAAATATGTGAACACATCGCAATACTAATAAGTTTTGAGCAGAAAATATGTATAAAAAAATTATAAATATTCAGTGCCAATAATTCTTTTCCAAAAGCGATTCAAATATTTTTTAAATTTATATAAATAATAATAGTAATAAGTACAAGAAAAAGAATTGCCAGCGTTTAAAGATATAAAATCAGTAAAATATAAATAAATAAATATTGCTGGACATTACACACAGCGATATCTAGCCCCAAACTAAGCAGAGCTTGTACTATGGGAACCAGTTATCTGATAGAATACTTATATGCTTTTTTTGTAAATACATACTTATAATACCTATATAGACACACATCCAGACCCGGAACAAATATCTGTAGATAATGCAAACATTTGTTCCGCAGCCGGCTTTGCGCCCAATGCGCCACGGAGGTCGTCTAAACATATAAAAAAATAAAAGTTTTAGATTAAACAAATAAATAATTGGTAAGTTTAAGACTACAACAGTCGTGATATTATTATTTGATAACAAATTAAATTCTTTTTATGTTACTTTTTTATACCGAATAATAATGGCGAGTTATTCGGCTATTCGCCATAGGGAATGGTGATAAATCGGTATTCGACTATTCGCTATAACAACTATTCGCGGCATCTCTAAAATATTCACCATGGATTATCGTGTTCCAGGACCGCCGGTAGGATTTCCCGTCACGCTAGCCGCCATGATATCATACACCGGGCTTTTTGCAGCGCAACGTTCCAGCCGTTCTCGAACCGAACGGTCTGATACGTGACGATGGTAAGAGGCCTGACGGTATGACTCTTATACCTTGGGAGAAGGGTAGGCCTTTGGTGTGGGACGCCACGTGCGTCGATACCCTTGCGCCATCTCATCTGTCTGGTACAGCAGTTGGGGCCGGTGCGGCGGCAAATTCAGCCGAAGATCTCAAGCGGCCCAAATATGGAAGTCTCGACAGAGCTTGCGTGTTTGAGCCATTTGGGGTCGAGATCTTGGGTACATGGGGTACCAGGGTCCATTGCGTTTTCAAAATTATTTTTTGGCGACTGATCGAAGCGACGTGTGATCCGAGAGCTGGCGATTATCTGGGTCAACGCATAATCATTGCAATTCAGCGTGGCAATGCAGCCAGTGTCTTGGGGACATTTTCGCCTGGTAGTGATCTGGAGCAGTTGAGCTATCTATAGATCGTTTGCAACGGTCTTTAGATGATTCAACTGTTTCTTCTGTATGTTAGTCATGTAAATATTTCTTGTTATTAAAGGTATTTTCCTCTCTTTCCTTAAATATTTAATAATAATGTTATTTTTTAATCCAAAAAACTATATTGTTGAGTTTTTATTCCTAACATGTAGGTTAAATCCAAAAAACTATATTGTTGAGTTTTTGTTCCTAACATGTAGGTTACCGCCCGTCCTGCCATACGCACCGTACCCACCGTACCGTACCACCCGTACACGGTTCATTGACCGCATCGTTGAATGGCTTGCAGTAACTTTTTAGTAATCTGTGGCATGGTACGATACGCTACTTCTCTAACATTTTGTCGAGCTGCATTTTATCGATTTTCTCGAGATTCTCGAGATGACGGTGACCGTTTTATAAAACCGAGGCTTTTGAATGTAGTGACAATGTAACGTGGTGCAATGCGACCGAGGGAGATACTCGTACGCCGTTGCATACGGAGGGCTTACGAAGTTTATGCTGCACCACCCCTTTAGTGATTCACGGTTTTACAATACAGATAAGTTTTGTCACACGATGCAATGCCGTGTAGTTCAAGCTTTAATTATAATAAAACCGGCCAAGTGCGAGTCGGACTCGCGCACGAAGGGTTCCGTACCATTATCTATAAAAACAGCAAAAAAATCACGTTTTTTGTATGAGAGCCCCTCTTAAATATTTGTTTTATTTTAATTTAGTTATTTATTCATAAGTGAATATATAACTAAATATTCTGTGTATATTTCAAGCATCTACGTGTTGCCGTTATCAATATCGAGCTAAAACGAGCAAAAAAAATCACGTTTGTTGTATGGGAGTCCCCCTTAAATATTTGTTTTATTTTAAGTTAGTTATTTATTTTTTAAGTGAATATATAACTTAATATTCTGTGAAAATTTCAAGCATCTACGTGTTGCCGTTATCAATATCGAGCTAAAACGAGCAAAAAAATCACGTTTGTTGTATGGGAGCCCCCATTAAATATTTATTTTATTGTGTTTTTAGGCAACAGAAATACATCATCTGTAAAAATATCAACTGTCTAACTATCACGGTTCATGAGATACAGCCTGATGACAGACGGACAGACATACATAGACAGACGGACAGATAGCGGAGCCTTAGTAATAGGGTGCCGCTTTATCCTTTGGGTACGGAATCCTAAAAATAGCCCAATTTCAAATCCATTTGTTACCATGTACTACCATTCGTCTCGCCTCCATCTTGCAATGTCCATTATCATATTGAATTATTTAAGATTTAAAACAGACCTCTTACTCGATGCTGCGGCCCCGGTAATACCTTTGTAAAAACCCAGGCCTAAAAACCTGAGATAAGAAATAAATACGTGGAATAATAGCAAAGGGTTTTTTATACTTTATCCTTTAGTTACAAAAAAGTTTAATATTTTAATTATGATTAAAAACCCCTCATTGCTTTTAGGTCTCCTCCAGTTTACGTCATGTCTATCTTTTGCTATTGTCATTTCCCAGCGATTTCTGTGATGTCATCAGTCCGCCTTTTCCTTGGTACCCTGGTGTTCTACCACTGGGTCTAGCTCCAACACTGGTTAAGCCTTAGTAGGATGTACCATGTGGGCTATAGGATTATTTCGTAAGGATAAGATATAGATTTAACAATATTATGCATATTCTCGCCTAGTTCTCCCCAATCATCTTAATTTTTATTCTTTTACTTTTTGTGACTTATCATACTTAGTATACTTACTTATACTCTTAGGTCATCAGAAAACTTGATACTCAGAACTCCTTCGCACATCACTTCCGTTTACAGCGCTTCTTTTACTGTCCAGGCTGTTCAGCTGTGGAATGCTCTGCCCGAAGAAGTAAGACGGTCATCGTCCTTACACACTTTCAAATTGAAGGTGAAACACCATTACCTGACGATGTCATCTTCCTAGCGTTATTTATTTACTATTTATGTACTTATTTTATCTGTTAGTATAGTTTGCTATATGTATATACCTATATATTAGTCTATTTTATAAGTATATTAAGTATTAGGATTAAAACTTCATATTATTATTATATCTTAGAATATATTATGTGTAAATGTATCCTCTAAAGTACACCGCACTCCGTATTTTTTATAAATTTCGCTCCATCCAAAGGTTGCCTGGAAGAGATCGCGTTTAGCGATAAGGCCGCCCATTGTATTGCCTTATTTATTTTAACCTAGTACTTATTTTTGTATTATTTCTGTTTGTGTGGTAATTCAATAAAGAGTTATCTATCTATCTATCTATCATACATAGCTAATATTTTATATTTATTTATTTTTTCTTAGTTTGGTAACTTATATTTATCTATATATTCATATTTTTTTGTAATTATGGTACTGTGCCAGTCATCCGTGACATATTTTTAAATGGTTCCAACGGAAGATCAGCGTTGTGCCAAAAGCACAACAAATGCTGAGTTGGACGCCTTGTTGTGACGTCGGTCGTTTATATATAGGTAATTGTGAGACACACATTTGTTGGGTATTGCTGTTTTTATGTTTATGAATTTGTTCGATTGTGTCTATCTTACTTGTGTGCTGTGTGTGTTTTGTACCGGCACAAATAAATGTTTTTTCTTTCATTTCTTTCTTTCTTTATTATATAAAACAAGATAGATAGAAAACGCTTTATTGTATACCACACTTAAATTAACAAATCATAATTAAAACACTTAAAACTAGACACGCGATAGTACAATTGGCGGTCTTATCGCTAAAAGCGATCTCTTCCAGACAACCTTTGGATGGACTGGATTTTACGAGAACGTTAAAGGACGGTAGCTTTATAACACAAGACCGGTCAATTACGAGTAGGACTAGCTTAACCAGGGTTCCGTATATAATATACTAGCTGACCAATAAACGGCTTCGCACGCGTGGTTTGCCATTAAAAAGTAGCCTATGTGTTAATCCAGGTTATGATCTACGTACATACCAAATTTCATCGCAATCGGTTCAGCCGTTCCGGCGTGAAAGAGTAACAAACATCCATTCATACAAACTTTCGCGTTTATAATATTAGT
Source organism: Philereme vetulata (assembly GCA_918857605.2). Taxonomy (NCBI): domain Eukaryota; kingdom Metazoa; phylum Arthropoda; class Insecta; order Lepidoptera; family Geometridae; genus Philereme; species Philereme vetulata. The sequence continues at coordinate 4,920,089 of OU975462.1, forward strand.
AGGAAATGTAGATTTAGCAGCGCCATTTAGTTTTTTAACTCAGAGACCAACTAAACTTTTAAGGCAGATTTCTAAAAAAACTGTATTAGACAGAGCCTTCATTTTTTTGTGGTAATATTTGCATATATTTCTTTCAATCACATTAATTTCGGATTTTTCACTTTCCAAACTATGGAAATAAGGGATATTTATTTTAAAATTATTCATCAACTCCAACACTATACGACACAAAACATGCACAATAAATTTATATAGATGCACCGCCGTCATGTGTTACATTTTGATCCTGTCCATACAAAGGTTGTCTGGAAGAGATCGCTTTTAGCGATAATACCGCCCATTGTACTAAATCTATTTGTAAGAATTATGTTCTGTATTTTACTTTGGTGTACAATAAAGAGTTATCTTATCTTATCTTTAAACATGGTTTTTGAAATGTGTAGTTATAGTCATAGTCATAGAATTTCATTGTTTCATGTTTGTTTGTTTGTCCAAAACATGAGCCCCGCTAGGGCACTACAATACTTAATATTAATAATATGCACTTAGTTATTACTATCATATATAATTAATACTATCATATATAATTAATACTATCATATATAATTAATACTATCATATATAATTAATACTATTATATATAATTAATACTATCATATATAATTAATACTATTATATATAATTAATACTATCATATATAATTAATACTATCATATATAATTATAATTAATACTATCATATATAATTAATACTATCATATATAATTAATACTATCATATATAATTAATACTATTATATATAATTAAGATTACTTACATAGGTATTTCTCTCATTACTTCAACTTAGTATATGATACCCCATCAGATCTTTAACCTTTTTTAAAATTTTGGTCTCATTTTTTGGCCCTTATGACAATCAAATCAATTTTTTCTAGTATTAAAATATGTATCTAAAAAGGTGTACAAAAAAATTGTTCATTTATTCCAAATTTCAACTCAATCACTACAGTAAGTTGCTTATATATACAGCTGTGACAGACGGTCACCAACATAAGGGTTCCGTTTTTATCATTTTGCTACTACATTCACTAGATTTTAAAAACTACTTAGCTGCTAAAACTACCTAAAAGGCAATCTTAATGCTTGACGATCTCAAAATAACTCATTAAAATACAAAAATTAAAATTAAAAATAGCGAAGGTGCTTCGAAGATTTGTCAAATCACATCCCTCGCTCCTAACGTAAACAAAACTTACTAACACACCTATAGACACATCTTTCAATGAAAAACATCAAAAGCCTATTATAATTCAGAAATAACAATCAATTATAGTCCGTAAGGTACTAGTGATAAGGTGCATGGGGTGTCGTCTGGATGGAAATTAAATAACGCGTGTTGGGGTTCGTTTCGTACGGAGGGTCCAGACAGAAAAATGCACTTGATACGGAACCCCTCGTCTAGACTGGCGACTGTCTGCGGGAGGCCACGGCTGCTGGGGAGCTGGGACAATTCTTCAAGGGCATTAGGGTTGGAAGGGTAAGATGCAAAAACCTAGGGACTAAACAAAATCTTTTTTAAAACTTGTGAGAAATACTCTTACATCTTCTCGCTAGAGAAGCACTCACCGACGCCATTGTTGTTAAATTTCTAGGATTGGTCAAGGATTAACCAGATAATAACTTTAAATAAATAACGCACCATCTAGCCGCAAACTAAGTAACTCTTGTACTATAGGGAATCAGAAAACTGTTGTAAAAATACTTTTATTTTCAGTAAGCGGTTGCAGTCGGCGGCGTAGTTTTACAAAAACAACAGGAATACATATGTCGCGTACAATTGTATGATTAGAGTTAATTAGAAGGCAAAACACCGCAAATAATCTATTCAAGGTTTAACATCTAACTTTACTCAGAAAACTTTCATGATTGATTTCAATCATTATTATAAATAAGGGATTTATGTATTACGTAACATTGTCGGTCGAAACACCGATAAGACGGTACGTGATAAATTCTATATTTATAATGTTTAATATCACGTTTCATATCTAGTCGAAATCAAGTTTAATGCTATGTTTCATACATCCTCGAGTCTCATATTCAGTACGAAAAGCTCGTGAAAATATCTCACAGACTCAGAGGCAAGTACGAACGTTTGATACATGCTCATTTTTCGTATAGTAGCTAGGATTATATACGTAAAACATTGCAAATCCATCATCATCAACCTAAAACAATCCACTGCTGGACGTAGGTCTATCCCAGGGTGCGCCATTGAGCCCGATCTTCAGCCAGATCATATTTCTCTTATTTCTAGGATTGTTTCTCTTTATTTGAGGTCTATAAATTTGAGGTCTATGTACACTTTATTTTATTTCTTTGTATGTGCAAACGCGCACTTATATTTGGTGCACAACCAGGATTCAGCCCCATAAGATCCCAATCAATAAAGTATTCTGTGATCCGAATCGGAAGTTGGGCATATCCCACTTGATCAACTCTAAGAAATGATTTCTATTAGAGTCGTTGAATAAGTTATTTTACCACTTACCGTTAATTGTTGCCTGAATTTAATGATTTTTTTATGAAAACTATCTGACCAACCACATATTTGCAATGAGTTTTATCAAAATAAAATACAGCCTATAGAACTTACTTATAAAGTAGTGTTTTATTAGGGAAACAAATTTCGGAATCGATTCAGTAGTTCAAATTGTACCTCATTGTAATATTAGCAGAGATTAAAAGATATGTAAGGCAGGAGAAAGCTTAAATATGCACAGTAGGAATTAAGTAGCTGCTTTATTAAACCACAAAATAGATAGGAACAGAGTTATAGCTTCATCATCATCATCATCATCCATATCCACAGTTTCTAGGCAAGCGTGCTCCATCTTCGATCACACCTTCACTTACCATCAGGTGAGGTAGTGATCAATCGCTTGGCTATAATAAAAAAAAAAACATCCCGACTTCACCCATTGCTGGGTATAGGCCTCCCAAGTTTGTGCCATCCGCCACGATCCTGCGCTAGTCTCACCCATTTACGGCCCGTGACTCTAACGATGTCGTCCACCCATCTCGCTGCCGGACGTCCTACACTTCTACGGCCATTCCTCGGCCACCATTCAGCTGCTACCTTGTTGCAACTGTCATCACCACGTCTTGCCAAGTGTCACGCCCAAGACCATTTGAGCTCCACAACTCGATTATAGCTTAGTACGAGTAAAAACACGCGCACGCACAGATAGACGCGCGCATACGAGGATCGCGGATCAAAAGCCCTAGCAAATTGACGGTTTTCGCTCACTGTATTCATTAATTCTGTTCTTATCATGCTGGGCTAAAAGTACACATGGCACTTTTCACAGAAATTTCCAGACCTAAAATTTACCAACTTCGCAATCTGCAGTTTCCAACCCCAACAAACCTAGTGGTGTATAATTTAGTGGCTGTGTACCAGTCTGGGCGGATATGCGAACCTACTTCATGTACATGTGTACCTACCCGCCGCCGCGTCGCATTGCGTCCAGTGTGGGGGTAGGTCAGGCACGTTGCATTTCATCCCCACAGAGCGTTGGGCAATGTTTGATTGTGTTTTAACACGATATGTTTATTTACAGTTTTTGTATGGATTTTAGTTGAGCTTTGACGGAGATCCGGATAGTTTTGATGAGTGTTAACGACGCTGGTTTTTGTTTTGTTTAAAAAACAGGGTATCAAAAATGTTATTTCAACTGAAGAGTTCCTTTAGGCGCATTGTAATAATTCATTGTTATTATTTTTTTATTCATGATTTTACGTCGGGATAAAAAATAAAAAAGGTGTATACGCGATAAATACAACGGGTATTTATCGCGTATACACCTTTTTTATTTATCGATAAAAAAGTAAATCGATAATCATGATTTATTTATTTGGTTTGTATGTTCCTCGACTTTCTTTTGTTTACAAGTTAGCTTTTTCTGTTGAAAACATTGTGAGAAACCTTATTATGTGCTCAGTTAGTCATAACTTATAGATAATGTCAACCGGTAATTATTATAGATACGGGATTTTACACGTAACGTTTTATCGGAGCTACGAGCGACAATGTTTCGGTTTAAATCGTGAACCTTAATCAAGGTGAGCAATATTTATATGCATTTTTTTATAAAAATCATACTTATAATGTATAAAGGTTGTTTGGTAATATACTGACGATATTCAAGTGACGGTTTCTCAAAACATAAAAAACTACTTCTCGATAAAAAACTACTAGTTATATTATCAAATTTAAAAGAAAATCGACTAATTTTAGGTGATTATTTCGATATAAAACTTACTGCTCTTACAATGGACATCCAAAAATAAAGGCCGATTTGATATCTCATTCGGAAATGGCTGCGGGTTTTGTGTTAGGAAGGGATAACAAGAGATATCTCGAGACGTCACCAATACAGTATCTCTGGTTAGATGGCAAGCTTTATGCAATAGCACAACATAAGTTTAATAAAGTGTTTGTTTTTACATGCCAAAATAAATTTATCATTTCTATGGTAAAATTTTTACAAATTTATTTATTATGCTCATCAAAATGACCCCGTTCATTTTTGTGCATATATTATCAAACACCCTAGATAAGTTCTTTGTTATAGGCGATGGTTACCACTTAACATCAGATGGGTCATATACTTGCTCTATCACCAGGACATATGAAAATAGTAAATTTATATTTAATAGAGGTGGTATCATTCAAAAATGTTTGAAATTGCAATGACGCTTATGCTTTTCAATAGAATATTTTGTCATTCACTGGAAGGTTAATAAATGAAACACTCTAACCCTCTCTGGGTTAGAGTCTTCCAAACTCTTTGTCGGTTGCACTTTGTACACACGGCTACACATCAAGCTATCCTTTCCAGTATAAGCTGACCTCTCATTTTACGAAAAGCCTACACAATGCGAGGTCAGCTTATACTGGAAATTATGTGTAGCCGTGTGTACCTGTGCGTTGTCGCCATCGATTTTTGTTTAGACAAGTCTGGGTTTCGGCTGGATGCGCTCCCTACCAATAAAGTTGTATTTCTGGATGCTTTACAATAAACCTTTTTGAAAACTAAGTAAATTATACTAGTTTTATGAATTGACTTTATACTTACGTAAGGTAATAAGTGATTTTTTTTCTATATAGGATGCTTTTTAGGGTTCCCTACCCAGAGGGTAAAACGGCACACTATTAACGTAATTTTTTTGCTCGTTTTAGCTCGATATTGATAACGACAACAGGTAGACGCTTAAAATATTCACAGAATATTTAGTTATATATTCAATTTGAAAATAAATATTTATATTAAATTAAAACATATATTTCCCATATAACAAACATGATTTTATTGCCGTATTTATAGATAATGTTACGGAACCCTTCGTGCGCGAGTCCGACTCGCATTTGGCCGGTTTTATTCAATATGTTTATACCAAATGCATGATTTAGTTTCGTCTATTAAAGCTCTTGTAAATTTTTACCGGATGAACCGATTTCCGTGAGAGATTTGTTGTGGAATTACGCCACGCACACCCAATTTCTAAACAATACGTGGAGCTTAGCAACCAAAATGTCTTGTTTATTTTGATGGCTATCTCAGAGGATTATGGAAGAGGACTCAGAGGTTGGGGCAGAAAGGTTTCGAGTGGAGACCACGCACTGGAAAGTATATGACGGCCCCAACACTAAATTTATAGACTACCTGGAGCACGCTTGCCTAGAAGAAACCTCATTCGCGACTTGAAGACCTCACACTGGCGTTCGTGTGAAGAGAAGTCACTAATTACCAAAGGTATTCCGGCGATCATCAACAAGTGAAATTTTAACATAATATCTACAGTTTTGTTTTCGAAAAAGAAACGAATGTGAAAAATATTAATATATTCTTAGAGACCACGACTTGCGACCGCGACTCGCGACCCACTGCTTAGTATGGATTTATATGAGGCAGTGCAGTCACGCGACGCAGGCAAGAAATACATCGAAATGGCTGCGTTTTCACCGAACGAGAATGAGAAGTTGATAGAAGTGTAAATAAAAACACACCTTTATATAATGTCATGCTCGCATCTTATAAAGCCAACACTGTGAGGGACAATATTTGGGATATAATTGGCAAGGCAAGAAATAATAACTGTATCTTCTTCATCCTCCAAATGCCGCAGAATACGTTTTTCCTAGCTGTGGATAAATTGTCTGACATATCGTACAGCAATAGAACACAACCGTCACCCTTAAAAACAGCGGGAAGAGTGGCGATGCCGCCGTCTCGGTCGGTAACATCGGAAGGCTAGGGGTCGCCCCGCGACAGGCGTCCATGGTCGCGTCGTTCAATGATTGCAGTCGCGCGTCGCGGTCGCTAAGAACCGAATGCTACCTTTAGGGCGTATGCACACGGTGTATTATAAACGTGCAGACTACGCGCGTTTCTAGAAACCGCGTTAACAGCGCCGTATATATTCCCAAACAAACATAGCTTAGGGCGCGCCCTAAATAAGTTTTTAAACTTCTGCTACAGAATTATAAATAAATTTGTTTTCACGTTTTTAGGTTTGAACACGTGAAATTTTCGTTAATTCTTCTAGCGACTTGGAAAACTGGTACTAGGGAAAGTAAATTGGGGTATATCGGGGACAAAGTTTCGGATCAATGTATTTTAATTGATTGATTACTTAGCTCTTTATTGTACATAATTAACAAAGAAAAAATCAATAGTTTACAATGTCTTATTGCTTAAAGCTATTTCTTTCAGACCATAACGACTTTCACACACTTTCTGAAAATAATATATGGTGTCGGTAGATTTAATTTATTATGAAACAACAAACAGTTACACTTTAAACCGCCCGCCCGCTTTCAGTCTCTCGTGACCACGGCCGATGTAACTTCGCCGAAACGTAGAGGTTAGTCAAAATTATGATTTTGATATAAATCTGTGCGCGAAAAGACCCGTTTTGTCTTAAAAATACACTATAAACGTTAGGTAAGATACAGTATCCATGTGGTAGAAGTAGTAATAATGTAACCCACTACGTTATCAACATGTTGGTAAGACAGAGTCATAAAGTAAATGCATCTGGAGGGCCAGAAGGGCCTTACTTATATCTATTTAAGACAAAATGTATATTTATATAATGTAAGGTAGTGTTGGTAATATAGAAACTTAAAATAAAAAAATAAACATTTAATAGCGGTGTACCCAATACTTAAAAAACTTAGATAAACAATAAATAAATATATAATACTGCACATTTCATACAGCGTTATCTAGCCCCAAACTAAGCAGAGGCTATGGGAACTAGATGACTGACAGGATACGTATATACTATTTTCCTTTGTCAATACATACTTATAATATCTAGAAAAACATCCAGACCCGGTACAATCTGTAGATCATGCAAACATTTGTTCCGCTGTGAAAATGGAACCGCAACCTCTTCAGACATTCATCCGATCTCGTACGGCCTTCTTTCCTTATATAATGCCTGTGCGTAGCAACTATACGCAGAATCATCGACCACGGAAGACCAGCGCTATGCCAGAGCGAATCCTTGGCGAAAGCTTTAGTGCATTCTGGACTTAAAAAAACAGCATCTAACTCGGTCCATCCGATTGGTAAATACGATGCCACAGACAGATAGACAAGGCGTCTAACTTATATAACCCCTCTGTTTATGTTAGGAGTTATAAACCAAAATTCCCCTCAAACCTACTTGAAAAACGAGCGAACCCTTCTTTCGATAGTACACGCACTCTAAAAAGTATTATTGCTTATTTAAATTTCCTATAAAATAAACTTCCTGTATCCATCGAGAATATTATTCGAATCCGGGAAACACGACAAGAATACGAACCCAACAAAATCAATCCCGAAAACGGTAGCTTTGCTATATGTATGAATCTGTCTGGTCTATAGCTATCTATAGCTGTAGATATGGCGAGGCGTAGCGCGTAGCGGCGTCACGTAGGCATGCCTACGTCATTTCTTGTACAGTTTTGTGTGACATTGCGATTTGAGAGTTTGCTTTCTGTAATATTTTGTTGCGTTCAGAGTATTTTGAATACTAAAACTATCATAATTTTTAGCCGTATGTACCTACTGCTGGGCTGCTTTGAAATTTTATCAAACCTCCTAAATAATAATAATGGACATTTCACACAGTGCCATCTAGCCCCAAACTATGCCAACTAAATGTACTATAGGAAACAGATAACTGATAGAATACTTAAATACTTTTTTTTGTAAATATGTAACTTTTAATATATTAGGAAACAACCAGACTCGGAACAAATATCTGTAGATAATACAAACAGTTGTTCCGCGGCGGGAATCGAACCCGCAACCTCCTGTGTCTCAGACGGCTATTCGCTCACTGCGCCAGGGAAATCGTCTCAAATGTTTGCAATGAATAAAGGATTTGGTTGGGTTGGACGGAAGTTGTATAAACTAGACCAGCGGAGCTATTTTAAAACGTCTGTAAGCTGACGGAGCGGTCCGACAATTTAATCCAAAAACGCTATTTTGTAAATTATCAACCTTTGAATCTATAGCGGAAAGGTTTCCGAGCTTTATAATCAATCCGATGTTTTAAAATATACATACAGATAAGTTTGCGGGACTCCATTTTATTCCGAATTTACAGTACATATTAAACATTTTGAAAAGTTTACCAACTAAATAGTTTCTACAGAATACTATTTTTAAAGTAAAAAGTCGGAGAATCTACAAAACTCGATTATCGAATGTGGCGCTAATGAAATTCGCTTTTTACCAAACTGAGAGTTTATGTAAATAATACATGTGGTTTTTCAAGTTGTGTGAAACAAATGTATTTATTTATTTATAACTTAGGCAAGTAGGCATCACGCAAATGTAGTTATCTTAATATTACGTTGACGAACAGCAACAAATACGGCAACACACATAAGTACACACGTTACTTCTTTTTTCGTATTGAATCTCGTTTCACTTATCCGGAATGTTATAACTGAAAATCAGTGTTTTCTCCTCGAGTAAAATTATTCACTGAGTTATGAGCATTGCCCCAACGCAACGCAACGCAACGCAACGCAACGCACACATTTTATTATGTTCTTTTGTTATTAGTTAACGTCTGTTTTTGCGCTTATTTTGTTAATTTCTAAATTGTTTCATAATGAGTCTTTTTGTTAGAACATTTATATTACACTAGTTGTTGCCAGCGGCTTCGCACGCGTGGTTTGCCAATAAAAAGTAGCATATGTGTTAATCCAGGTTATGATCTACGTACATGCCAAATTTCATCGCAATCGGTTCAGCCGTTCCGGCGTGAAAGAGTAACAAACATCCATACATACAAACTTTCGCGTTTATAATATTAGTAGGATAGTAGGATAGAAGTAATGTCAAATCTTAACTTCTGGCTCTAAGGAGTAGTTGGGTGTACATAGAAGATTATGTAATAAGTAGGGATCGGCATAGTTAGTGCTATTTTTGGTCAATGAACCTGAATGATAAGTTAATATTGATATGATTAATGTTAATATTGATATGAGTTATTATTGTCCTTTTATGTCTTCATATCCTTGTATTTACACCCACCTACTTGTTAGCGCCAGAAGTCAAGATTCTGCATTACAACTTTGTCACCATCTTCTTTTTTGTTTTTATTTTGTACGTGTACGTGTCAAATAAATGTTTTCATTTTAATATTTTTTTATATGCCCCGGGATTTATTCCCCGATTTCCGAGAATATTTTTCTGAATGTCGATGTAAATGAAGTTAAATTGTTTAAGATACCATGACTACTCATTTCTGGTTAAGACTAGTCCCGCACAGTGCTGTTTGCCATAATACTTACTGGTCCATAGGCGGGATCTGATTATACTCGAAACGGGTGGTTTGATGTGTCGTCATGTGTACAACTACAATGACTTTATAAAATAAAAATATATTTCCCGGGATTTAGAAGGCGTATCCATGTTAAGCTAACGGTCACTAATTCCCGTGAATAGCAATACCTACGCCGATCACTAGTAATAAGACAAGAAAACAGGAATGACAAAAGTCGAAGATTACAGGTTAATAAAAAGATACAGGAACATCTCACGCAACTTCCATCATAATTACAACGATGAGTCATGCCAAAATGGAGACAGCTCCGCATGTGCTAAGTAGGTAGGCTAGAACCTAGCTACTTAAAGGATGACTCACGCTAGACCGTGTCGGGTCCGAGCCGAGTGTCGGCCGTAGCACGGTCAACTAATATTACATATATTTTGTATGAACACACTCACGTTATACCGAGCGGCAACCGAGTGACGCCCAAGCAACGGACAACGCTCGGAAACAACTTGTAGTTGAAGATTCTTCAGATTCTTCGTCATCCAGAGCGATCGCAATAGCCGCTAATTCCAGATCGTTAAAATTGAACATGATTGTAGTTTAGTTACAACACTGATTTTTCTCGGACGAGTATACTGTATCACAGCGCAACGATGATTGCCCGGTCGAGGCCCGTCTTAGTAATTTCAGACACGGAACCGGCTCGGTGACCGTGCTACGGCCGACACTCGGCTCGGACCCGACACGGTCTAGCGTGAGTCATCCTTTACGCTATTATTCTGCTGACCCCAGATAGTGTCGTCACGGACGTCAGAAGCTTGCACTGCTCTCGGGGATTGAGTGAAACTAGGTATGTGTAGAACCTAACTACCCATGTAACCTGGTGGTTCGCCCCGAACTGAGATCTTGCTAGTTTCCCAAAACACAAAAAAATATTCATAGGGCGAAAATATGTATGTGTGTTCGATGTTACAAATAAAGACCATATTATTATCTATTTATCACATTTTTTGGCTTCTGTTTTTTTTTTTTTTTAATTTGTAAAGTGCAATGCAAGTAGGCATAATCCCCAGCCGTGACACTGCAGTGGAACGCGAGTTATTGCATCTGCAAGGCAATTGACCCGCAAATGGGCGCTATAATAAAGACTTTTTTATTTTATATGGAAAATAATCTCGTGGGTTCAGGTACTGGCTAGTGCAACCAGCGGCTTACAAATTAAAATAGTAATGCAGTACATATCTACCGCTCGAAATGGACACAAAGCCATTTTTAGCAATTTTCAAAAAAAGCAGACTCTCAATTCGGTTGTATTTTTTTTAATGACTGAAAATGAAGTTTAATGAAATAAATATTATGACATTCCCGTGTCAATCATCTATGAAAATCTGATGTATGTTCAGAAAAATATTAATTTGTTTAAGAAAAATAGCGATAATCATAATTTTAATACCAGAAATAAAGAAAAACTCGCTGTTGCCACTTGTTGACTCCATAAAGTTAGTAAATCGTTTAAGGGCAATGTGTTCGTTTTTATAACAAACTCCCAAGTGATGTACAAAAATAGACAAATGACAAATTTAAAACGTATTATAATAACTATAAAAACGTAACGTAAACGTAAAAACGTACAAAATCTTCGAGTGTTCTAAATTTTCGCGAACCATACTCACGTGTTACTCTGTACGCGAAAATACCCGTTTTGTCTTAAAAACATGAGTACAAAATCTTTATAAAAAAGCCTGCTATAAAATTGAAATTGCTCCAACTTGTTTAAAATATTATTTAATTAGTTAATTTAAACGTAATTTATTTCCTGTATTGTAATGGATCCTTATTCTAAAAGGATCATTAAAAAATAACCAGCCTTGTTTCTTGCCTTTCTTTCCTGGCTTGGTTGCGAAGGAACAGGCAGTAAAGTTGACGTTTCAAAGTGATCCTTGTGATTTTAATGAATAAAATATTTTGAATTTGACTTTTAATGTTTGTTACCTCATTATCAACCGAATTGGAAAATTATTTTTAATTTAAAAGAACATATTTTCAGATTGGTCCTATAGAAATTTCATAAAATCGGTTTATTAGTTTGGTTTTTTCTGTTATTTGAAGCCAGTTATATTTTTGTTAAAAAGGTATTTGTAAAAATAACAGTATAGTAAAGTTTCAAATAAAATAATATTAAAGAGTAAACAAACTGTAACTGATAAATATAAGTAGGTAGGTGAGTAAAGAAGTCTTCAATGTAAGTACATTTAAAAAACAAATTCTACACTTTTCAATGCTTCTTCAAAGAAAAACGGTTAGAGCAAGAAAATTACTACGAATGCAAATAGCAGAAAGTTTTTATAAGGTATCGTTTTCTTTCTTTTGAAACTGCAAACTGATCCGGACAGCCTTCCCGGTCCGCGACAGCCTCCTGCCACAGAATAAATATTAGTCGTTTAGAACTCTTACTTATACTAATTAAAAGTTGCTTGCACATGAATTGGCGTAAATGATGTTGAAACTGGAGTAGTTGAAATTAGGTCACGTATGCCAAAAATTTTAAAAATTTGTATTGATCGTCGTCAAACTAAATTCAATGTTAATTTAGCATCAATAAAGCTCATTTTAAAACATCAGCCGTCTGCAGTAGTAAAGGCCTGGCAGCCTCCCGGCGCGCTCGCGGCCCGGCATAGTACCAGGGCCGCATAGGAGCCAGGAGGTGGGCGCGAGCCGAAGCGCCAGGCGCATTGCAGGCGGGTGAACGGCCGCGCATCGATCCACCCCTCCTTTATCCCCCCCCCCCTCTCCCCCCACGTCGCAACTTGCGTAACCCCCCGCTTATGTAACTGACGCGGTGAATATTTCCTCATACACTCGTAAAAAGTTGTTTTTCGCTTACTGTACTGGGCTTAGAAAGCGTACTGCCTACTTGACTAGAATATGAAGTTATAGTAACTTAGTTGTTTACGTTGAGTTGCTGAACTTCCGTAATAAAAATGAGGAAAATCTGCTTTCCTTAGCAATGTGCATTCCGATGGTTATTTATTTTCTGAATGTTTTGCTTCATCTGAAACTGTGACCATCAACTACTTATAAATATATATTACCAATTTTATTTAATTTAAAATTAAACAAGATCTCAGTATTGTTTTTTATATAATATATGGTTCCCGAGTTCCAATTTCAACACAGAATTTGAGACATTTGTTTACTTATCACAAAAAAAAATTCAAAGCCAAGCACACTTTAAATATTATCAATGGAAAGTAACTTTTCATAGTAACTCATCCTCAGTAAAGTTGAAGCTTGAAGTGTGGTTGTAGCGTGGTGAGCCTAACAAATTGTTATCCTCATCAGTTCTGGCAGCCTGGTATCCTCGGAAATGCTACGTGACGAAAACGAAACCCTTCGGATATTAAACAACTGAAAAATGGAAAACTGAGAACTTTCCAAACAGTTATGCGATCGGGAAATTGCCTTGAATTATGTTACGTGTCCTTATGTCATTTTGTTGTGATTTGCGCCATGCACGATGGCTTTTAATAAAGTCTAGTGCAGAATATTTTTAATTAAAAAATATTTAATATAAAATTAAAGCCTTTTTCTTTTAATAAAATTTTTACGTGAAAATATCAAAGCTTCAGCCATGTCACTTTCGACGTTTAAAAAAAATGCTTATATTTTTATTACTATTACGATAATTTTCAATATTAGAGGTCCGAAGGATTCTCGTAATTTTGTACGCAAATAAAATATTTTATTGAATGTTGTGGCTAGTAAATGCAATGTTTAGCGTTATTAACATTTCATTGTGGTATTTTATTATTTGTTATTTCGGAACCCTTGTAAACAGACATCACCAAAAATAGAAACCACTAGTAGAATAACAAAAATTAAACACAATCTCAAATCATAATTCAAATTATAATTCTGACCTAAATAAGTAATGTAGAACGATCACGTAGTATTGAAACAAAGCGCTACGGAGCTACGGCCCGTAGCTCCGTAGCTCCGTAGCGGGGTTACGCCGTAGCCGGGGTGCGGTCGCCGACCCCTGGCCGTGAACGGGGGCGCGCCGGCACCCCACACCCCGCGCCCCGCGCCCCGCACCCCGCACACACGGACACCGGCGGTAGTAGACACGTGCGCGCCGCACCCCAAATACAAGCTGATGTTATAAAATTACCTCTTAGAAAATACAATTTTCTCATACCTTATACGTACCTAAAGGTTTTTTCAAAATATTTATTTCGCTAGAAAGACGCATTTCCGGTCCTTGTCCTGAACGCCGAGCTGATCAAAACTACTAAAAACTTTATTTTGCCTACGTCAACGTTACTTAAATTGAATATCGTATTTATATCAAAATGGTCAATCTTCTACTATCGTAGAGGAAAATTGTAGAGCGCCCTTTAGTTACAAACCTCTGAATATAACGACACCTCGTACCAGCATTACTCAGACGCACTCACACTGCGACGAACCCAACATACAGCTCTCGTGTCTACGACGCCACACCCCCGAGCGCATGGCTACAGGGCGGCACTCACACTCCCACAAACAGAGAAGGAAAACTGCGCATGTGAGGGAGAAGAGCTGTCGAGTTAACGGAAAATGTTACAGTTGTGTGCAAGCGTGAGCCGCGACAACCCTGGATGTTTCGCAGTGTGCGCGGAAAATGTATGTTAATGTCTTACTTCCGCGTTTTCGTGTATTTGTGTCACGCACACAGGGGTGGCGGAGTGGGTGTGTGTGCGCGTGGGGTGCATCGACTTCGCTTCCTGTTCCGCAAGGTAAACGGCCTCAGCTCTGATTTATGTGGTCGCGTGGTTCTGTGACGTTACCCGCACCACCACTTTTATTATAATGATTGATCAATACGTCGGTTAATAAGCTTTATATGTAAATTGGGGTAAATATTTTAGGTTTACTGTCGGGTTGTGGCGACTCAATATTTTTGTGTAATCTGTGGACAAAGAAGAATGTTTGCGGGTATTTTGGGAGGTGCTTCGATGCAAAGCGGTGATCATTCTTCATGGGGTCCACATTCTCAAATCATTGTTTGGAAGTTAAAACATACGTTTTAAATATAACGGATTTTTGGCTGAAAATTGACATTATATTTTCTTCAAGAAGTACTTGGTAACTTTTTTATGAGCTCACTATTTCCATCAATAATTTCGTCAAAGCTCGTTCTAAAAAATACATTTAAAAATACATAAAATGTTCCATCATACGTTTTCTTTTTAGCCCGGCTGATACTCAAATTCCTCGTTGTTATTATATAAGAAAGCACTCCGGGCTCCTACGAGTCTGAGAGGCTGGAGGATATTTAATAAAACATGTTCTTGGAATACCTTTAGTGCGGATTTGAAATGTAGAAAACTGCACGTGTATTTTGATAGCTTCGTTCGTTTTTACACTGGGATGTGTGTTATGTTTGTTTTTCATAGGTCTTTGACCTCAGTAACCTTATTCTGGTTATATTGACATACATATACATATTATATTGATATACATTATCGAACGCATAATAACAATCTATAGAGGCAAATACCACGATACCACGCAGAAAAGAATCTTTATTTTTATTGTACTACCAAAACAAACATTATTAACAACAAAATATATACTTGATTATATCTCAAAGTACAATACACGCTAAATCACGCTAATCCTCTCCCTATCTTTAAAAACATGGTCAGACAACACTATCTGTCATACATCGCTCACTAGGTCATTTCTTATTTATACATTTATATATTTTATTTAAGTAGGTATATTTTATGTATAGGTACTCGTATAATATGTAATTTTATGATAATATTATATATTATATGCATTTTATTTTATATTATCTTTAATAAAGCCGCCGTCCTTATTTGTTCACATAGATACTGTCCATCCAAAGGTTGCCTGGAAGACATTGCTTTTAGCGATAAGGCCGCCCATTGTACCTATGATTTAGAAGTGTATTTTCTTTTATATGTTTATATTTAATGGTGTGCAATAAAGAAATTATGTAATCTAATCTAATCTAATAGTCGGTCTTTGATGTCAATCGATTTTCATTAGGGGGTTTTAGATCTGACTTTGTGGACATCCCGTCGGGAATTTCACAAGGTTCCCATCTGGGACCCCTTTTATAAAATGCGTTCATTTATGACATACAGTGATGTTATGCCTCTGTTAATCATCTTCTGTATGCCGATGACAAGAAAATATTCTTAGATATTCAACATGATTGTCTTAATTTTCAACACACACTTAATACTCTTTCTGAATATTATAGAAGCAACAATATAATAGTGAATGTGCCCAAATGTAAACAAATTTAATTTACTCGGAAACAAAAACCTTTTGAATTTACATAAACTAAATAATATTCCCATAAAAAAGGTAAACGTTATAAGGGATCTTGGAATCCTTCTGGATAGCAAACTTACTATGTCCGAACATGTTGACTACATAACAACCAAAGCATACCAGAACCTTGGCTTTGTGATTCGAACATGTAAGCCTTTCTACGATATCACTTGTCTTAAATCAGTCTATTTTGCTTATGTTCGCAGTGTACTAGAATTCGCTAGCTCCATCTGGGCTCCAAAACTACATTACTTACAAACACAAAATTGAAACTATAAAAAACAAATTTATCAAACACTTGAATTACCGTCAAAGAACATATTGTACTTGTAAAGATGGTTGCGTGCGATACAAACTTTTGTCATTAGATGATAGACGTACACTTTTAGACATGATCTTACTCTATAACATTTTAAACGACAATCTTGAATCCTCGACCCTACTTGAAGCTATCAATTTTAATGTGCCTGGAAAGCGTACTCGTCACACGCCACTTTTTTCACCGAATCTTAATAGTACTAACTATGCTAAGAATATTTTAATAAATAGAATTTGTACTGTATACAATAAGCGCTTCTCGAATGTAGATATATTCAATAAAAATAAGAACGAAATCTAAATATACTAATGAATATCTTACATTTGACGTCTCACTTGACCAGTTAGCCTCATTTTTTTTTACCCCTTTTGAACACCAATATCTCAACAACCCCCCAACATTTTTAGCTCATGAAGTCACACCAAAATTGTGCCATCACTACCTATGTATTAAATTTCACGATGATCGGATCATCGCTTCGAAAGTTACCCTCGGACAAACATACATACATACAACGCCGATTTGCCCAAGTTGATTTAGAGATCTCGCTTCGATCGATCAATTAGTGTGATATAGAATTATTTGAAAAAATGCTACGTAAAAAGTTTTAATTACCTAAAATGTATAATTTTAAGAAGAAGAAGCGTTGGCGCGATTATTTGGACGCTTTTTATAGGGACTGGCGGGATTTGGTACAGGATCGAGATAAATGGAGAATTGAGGGAGAGGCCTTTGTCCAGTAGTGGTCATCATAGGCTAGATAAAATATATATATATGTTTTTTTTTAAAACTTACAAGGCAAACGAGCATGCAGTCCACCAGATGTTAAGTGGCTACTGCAGCCCATGAATATCCACATAGAATTCAACACAAGGTATTATGTTGTCTTGATCTCTATGTGGATACGTTGTCATACTATAGGACTTAGCTGTTATGCCTATGTGCCAGTAATTACAGGAACATACCATTACCATCTAACCGGAACACAGCAGCACAAGTATTGCTATTTGGCGGCCGATAAAGGTAAGGCGGTAGTGCCCACTTCCTCGAGCCTGTTCACCAAATCTCTACCCCCAGTAAGCTATTTATATATAATTTTATGACTCCATTATAATTACAAAGCAGCTTTTGTCAAAGGACACATTCAGCTTTAACGAAAGCGCGAGATATTTACCCGAGGAGTGTTGGGACCCAAATATAATTGTACTGTCTCAATTGCCTTGAATGTATCAAAATAACAGGTTTTTAATGTGCGCACGCATCTTTAATAAAACTCCTAGTGCTATCTCAGATTTTTTTTACTAGCCCGTACTGTGCTACTGCTGGGCAAAGGCCTCCCCCTTTCCTTCCACTTATCACGGTCTAGGGCCAGGTCCCGCCAGTCTATTTGGAAGACGTCCAAGTCGTCGCTCCAGCGCTTTTTAGGCCTTCCTCGGCGTCGCTTTCCGTCTTTAGGAGTCCATATGCTTGTCTTCTTGGCCCACCTATAGGGCTGCATACGGGAGACATGACCCGCCCAATCCCATTTCAGCTTTGCAGCCTTGATGCCCGCGTCAGCCAGGAGTTTGGAATCCGGTCGATTCGATTTACACCCAAAATGCTGCGCTCCATCGCTCTTTGCGTGCTATATCAGATTAGTTAACTGAAAAATGAAAAAAGCATAAAATGTTTCCTAAACTTTCGTGAATAGGTTTTGATATGAATTGGTTTTGACATACCCGAAATTCTAAACACAACTACCCCATTGGTGGTGAGTGGTGATATACATGCACGTCAAAACAACCGGTAAAACGTTGACAGGACCCTGCATTGAACCCAAATAAACACTACAGAGTAACCCACACGACAGTCAGACAGACATCAATTTGCGAATCCGTACAGCTAGTGAAAACGGATCAAATATTAAACATGGGGGTGGCCAGACGTCTTTTTACCCTCTGTTTTTACCTTTGTTTAACCGGACCTTTTCCCCCCTATATTTGTTTTACTAGGCCTTTTTTGTGAGACTGTATCGAGATGAGTGCATGAATTATTAATTTGTCGCGAGTGATCGGGCCCACTTTAAACTGGGGACAGTCTTGTTGACTTTTGTTTCGAATAATGTATGAGTTATAAAGTAATCAATATTAGTTGGTGCGTACACACGGCTACACATCAAGCTATACATTTCCAGTATATGCTGACCTCGCATTGTGTAGGCTTTTCGTAGAATGAGAGGTCAGCTTGATGTGTAGCCGTGTGTACAAATTAATGAAAAGAATCGATGATTATCAGAACTTTTACGTTATTCCCGCCGCGGAACAAATGTTTGTACGATCTACAGATATTTGTTTCGTGTCTGGTTTCTCTATATACATATTATAAGTATGTATTTACAAAAAAAATATTAGTATTCTATCAGTTATCTGGATCCTATATTACAAGTTTTGCTTAGTTTGGGGCTAGATAGCGCTGTGTGAAATGTCCAGAATTATTTATATATTTTGGACTAGCTGTTGCCCGCAACATCGTACGCGTTACACTACCAAATGTGTAGGTAGCCTAGAAACAAAGCTAAACTCGCTGTTGCAACTTGACACCCTATTTTTATCCCATGAGACCTGATTTATGGCTAAAAAGTAGCCTATGTGTTAATCCAGGTTATATTCTACGTACATACTGAATTTCATCGAAACCAATTCGTTACGGCGTGATTAAGTAACAAACAAACAAATAAATAAACAAACATCCAAACTTTCACATTTATAATATTAGTGTGATGTACCGACAAGGTGGACCGACGATCTAGTAAGAATCGCGGGGAGCCGTTGAGCGCAAACGGCTACCAACCGCTTGTTGTGGCGATCTAAGGGGAAGGCCTATGTTCAGCGGTGGACGTCTACCCGCTGATGATTATGATGATGATGTACCGACTTACTCTGTAACTGTGCGACATTGTACTTCTCAAGGTGGTCTTTATTAAGACCCTACGATAAGAAAGAAGAAAAAAAATATTGTAAAAAAATCTTTTGAATTTATTTATTTTAACACCAACATAGTATACATTAACACATCATAACAAATCAATTAATATTTTACGAGTTAAATGTTACTATAATTACAGGTTAAGACCACATTGACTAATTTATTGAGCGAGTGACAAAAAAAATACAATTAACTAAAAAAAACACAAAATACACTGAAATAAATATAAGACAAAAATTATTTACAGAATCATAATCCTTAAAAACTAAAATAACAATTGGAATCAAATAAATTTTAAATTAATATTAAAAGACAAGTCAATACTTTACAATTTAGAGTATCTATAATTTATTACATTTAAAATGGGCTTTCAGCTTTCTCACATTGCAAGCGAATACGTCCAACTGGTCAGACTTAAATAGTATATTATACCGCCTAACGTTTCTAGTCAATGGTACACGGTGTCCCAAGTTTGACTTAGATCCCCCCAATTTAAACAAGTCAAACCTTGACGCTCTGGGCAGTTTGCAAGGAGCAGAAAAATATATGAACGCCAACAAACCAAACTTAAACAGACACACGGCGTCGAGCATACGTCTTCAGTCCGCAAGTGTGGAGATCCCAAAATGTTTCAACCTATCCTCGAATCTCAAAAGTACTTTTCCCCAAATGACAGGAATATGTGAGATGCCACAGGAAGCGTTTCTGTATGCTTTCCAAACGGTTTTTGTGAATTTCATGGAAAGGGCTCCACGCCGCGCTTCCATACTCCAAACCACTACGCACAATCGAGTTATTTATTTATTAAATCTTTATTATCAGACACCGAGATCCATAGTTACGAGTAGGTACAATAAAGTTACGAACACAAGAAAATAAAAATACAATACAAAAAATAAAAATTGTAACTAAAATTAAGTAATAATTAAATAAATAAATATAAATATTGCTGGACATTTCACACAGCACTATCTAGCCCCAAACTAAGCATAGCTTGTACTATGGGAACCAGATAACTGATAGAATACTTATATACTCTTTTTTTTTGTAAATACATACTCATAATACATAGAGAAACCACCAGACCCAGAACAAATATCTGTAGATCATGCAAACATTTGTTCCGTAGCGGGAATCGAACCCGCTACCTCCTGCGTCTCAGCCGGCTATTCGCCCACTGCGCCACGGAGGTCAATTATATTTATATATAGTATAAAATGGTCAAAATTAAAATGTCAAAAAATTTATAAAATAGAGTTCCAATAAAATAATAATAATTATTAAAATGGGGCTAAATAAAAATGAAAAAATGTCAAAAATAAATTAAAATTAAGCTAAAAAACAAAATATTCTGAACAAAAACTTAATTAAATTTATAAATTTATGAGTAATATAATTTATGAGTTATGATGCTACATATGAGGCTCTATGAGGCTACATAGAGTTTGCCATTCTGCCTCCGCGTGGCAGAAGCGTCGTGCTCATATTGGCTCACCGTCGATACCTCATCAATACACCTTTAGAGGGCTTTGAATACATTTGATAGACTTGTTCTTTTTCTGTCTGGGTTTAAATTGAAAGAGGGTTTAAATTTTGAGCTTCAATAAAGTGTAGGTAGAATCTATACTCAAATACATATACGTCAAATCACACTAATATTATAAATGCGAAAGTTTAGATATTTGTTTGTTTGTTACTCAATCACGTCGTAACTGCTGAACCAATGTTCACGAAATTTTGTATGTACGTAGATGTACCTGTAGATGTAGATGTACGTAGATGTGTTTTGTATCATCATCATCATCATCATCATATCATCCGTAAGACGTCCACTGCTGAACAATGGTCTCCCTCATTGATCTCCAGGAACTGCGGTTGAAAGCGGCCTGCATCCAACGCCGACCTGCGGTTCTTACCAAATCGTCTGCCTATCTTGTAGGTGGACGTCCTACGCTGCGCTTATCGGTCCGTGGCCTCCATTCGAGAACATTCCGGCGCCATCGGCCATCTGTTCTGCGCGCTATATGGCCTGCCCATTGCCACTTCAATGTGCTAATCCGTCGGGCTATGTCGGTGACTTGAGTTCTTCTACGTATCTCCTCATTTCTGATTCGATCCCGTAGAGAAGCCCCGAGCATAGCCCTCTCCATAGCTCGTTGAACGTCTCTGAGCTTATTCATAAGGCCAATAGTGAAGGACCACGTCTCGGTTCCGGTCTTGGCACGACATAAACATTCGACATAATTTTCGTCTTACCCATGTTCATTTTAAGCCTTACCCGTTGGGAGACTCGATGGAGGCCTTCGAGCATCGTGCTGAGCTCTTCCATCGACTTTACCATGACTACAATAGCGTCGGCAAACCGAAGGTGAGTGATGTATTCGCCGTTAATATTGATGCCCAGTCCTTTCCATTCCAGAAGCTTGAAGGCATATTCCAAAGCGGTCGTAAACAGTTTCGGAGAGATGACATCTCCCTGTCTTATGCCTCTTTTTAAGAGAATGTGTTTTGTATGTACCTGGATTAATATATAGGCTACTTTTTATTGATAAACCACGCGTGCGAAGCCGCGGGCGGAAGCTACACGAAGGAGTGTGAGATTTGGCATAGTTAAAGAGGAGGATATGGAGAAAGAGGGGTGAATCTAAAATTAAGCTAAACTAAATTAATTACGGTCGAATTTCGACCACTGTGCACTATCAACTAGTCCAGTTAAAATCTCCATTGTTTCATAGACCTTTACATTTTTAGATTTAGCCATTGTGGTGAAGATATTAGTCAGCCTAGACCCTGCGTTACCGGTTCAAACTGCTTACAAGATGCGCCGCGTGGAGGATATCTTCGTGCGACCCCTTCCGGTTCCAGTGCCCCTGCGGGGCCATCACACAAACAATGGTCTACCTGCTCTCATGTCCTCTATGCCCAACCACCTGCACACGAGAAAACTTGTACCAGGCAACAGAGAGAAGTGTGGAAGTTGCTCTCTTTTAGGCTAATAACATTTACCGACGAAGCCCAACTAATGCGTTGAAGTGGTATCAGTAACGCTACCCAGACCACGATTGAGGAAGTATGCCTCAATTAAGTCTACTTTTTGCGTATTTGACAATGCCATGATATTTGACAAATAAGATGATGCAATGACTGATATAAAAGTCCGACAGATGCAAGAACCATGTTCAAAATTCAAAATTTTTCTGAAATACGAAATTTTTTTGAATTGGTCATGAGAGCATGGAGTTACTTCTTAATCTCCACAGTATTAATATTTCTTTAATGTGCAATTAGAACCTAATAAAATGTTTGTTGGAGGAATTATGTTTTGCCCTGTTGTATGAGAATACATTTTATCAAATTTGACTAACTTTCGCTGCTCAGATTTTTTTCATCAAATACAATAAAATGATCCTTACAAAGGATTTCATCGATCGGCATCAAAAAAAATTTTACCTACTTGATTCATTTTAAGGCGCTACTCACGCTTGATCAAAAAAAATTTAATGCCAAAATGTTTTTCTTCGAAAACGAGCTAATGTTTAAAAAAAACTGCACCTGTATCTCCTCTGGTTATGGGCGCTGTCGTACTGTCCCAGTTAAAAACTGCACAAGTATCTCCTCTGGTTATGGGCGCTGTCGTACTGTCCCAGTTAAAAACTGCACCTGTATCTCCTCTGGTTATGGGCGCTGTCGTACTGTCCCAGTTAAAAAAAACACTCGTATAGAAGAAAATGTCAAAATATTATAATATGTAATATGTTCAGTAGAGCTTTTTTTGACTGTTCATTTCAAAATCAGACAAAATACAATCCCTTTCGGCCGCCATGGTCACTAAGCTTCACAACCAGTTGCCATTGTGAAATCACGATATCGAGTTCGTCATTTGTCAACTATAGCGGAAATGGGACGCAGTGCAGACAGATGCGCAAAGATGCGTCTCGCTGCCCAGTGAGTCACAAAGCTCGAACCCAATAAGTCACAAAGCTTACTAGACCACACCTGTGAGCCTGGTACTTGAGCTTCCTGCAACCAGAAGCTTAGAGACATTTTAATTGTAAAATTCAAATGTCTAAATTCGAATAGCTACGTTAATTTGAAGACCTCAATGCTGTCTATCTTAATTCTTAAAATAGAAAACTGTTATAGTGCAGCCACATACGCAAAGATGCGTCTCGCTCCCCAGTGAGTCACAAAGCTCCTGGCACGCCTGCGAGCCTGGTACTAGTGATAGCTGTAACGTTCTACCTATAAAAATCACCTGTCTGCCGATCTGTATAGTTTCCTTAAGTGAGGTATTAGTAGTAATCCAAACCAAAGAAATCCTTGTAATTTTAATCAATAAATAAATTTTTAATTTGAACTGATGTCTATGTCAGTCTGTCCAATGGACTCATTCGGACACGGTTTTTTTAATAGTTAAACTAGAGTGGTAGCCATATCAGTTTTAAACACCCAACGCAAAAAGAGGGGGTCGTGTGTAAAATTAACCTGTACCGTTTGCAATCAATGCACCAGGATTTCCTGATTTTTGTTTTATATCGATTGATATCACATTACAAACTCCATTCACTTCCTTCCAATTCAGTGGAATGAGTAGGTATCGACCGCGTGAACTTACGCAGAGGTTATGGACCTTTGATTAATTTACAATCAGCTACCTACTACCTGGGGCATTCCATTCATTTTTAAACCCCAACGCACAAAGGTTACATACTATATGTACTAAAAACGAGATATTAGATTAGGTTAGATAATTCTTTATACCATAATACAATACAAATAAAAAGAATACCGTAAAACTATGTGATACAATGAGGGTTTTTCATTCTCGATTTAAAAAGAAAAAGCTAGTTCCTACTAGCGTAATAGATGGCGTTGTCTGGAGATGCACCCCCAAAAATTAGGTTTATATGCCAAAATCTCAAAAACAATCTTAAAGTTTGTCTAACACAATCTCACATTATCAGATAAACAAACACAAATGTTTGTTTTTTTATTTCTTCGGAAAAAAATGTTGACACGGCAATTGACATTGACAATTCACTTTCCTTTGTTTATCAGAGCATGACAGAGCAACGCCATCTGTTAGCAGTTATAACAACATGGCCGTGAAAACTCCTCTTTGGCGGTTGGAAAACGGGATATCTACCATGATTTGTGAGTTTTTAAGCATCCCGATATTTTGGTGCAGTCATAAACTCACAAATCATGGCAAATATTGCATTTTTAGTACAAATAGTGCTCATAACCATGATAGTTTCTAATGGATTGATAAATGATTGTACCTACCTATTTATTAGTTTATCTATTATTTTCAACTAGTTTTATTGATATTAGAAAGTACGTTTATTGAAAATACTCGATATCTATAAATATTTGATGTTTCGTTCGTATTATCAATATATCTTATGGCGGGTTCCTATATCCGTCGGTAACCAGCTACGACTCTTTTCTTCTTGAAAACCTGTCAAAAGTTTGACACTAGTTTGACACTTTTTCAAAGAGATACGAGGCGTAGTCAGTTTACCGACGGATATAGGAACTCGCCATAAGGCTTATTTTTTTCTCACTGTTTTTCTGCTACATTAAGTCATGCACTACAAAAATATTTTTACAACACTACGCGAAGGTTAACTGGAAGAGAATGCTTGCTAGTATTAGATATTAGATTTATGTATTTTGTGCAATAAAGAATTTTCAATCAATCAATCAGTTTCAAAAGTTTTAAGAGAGAGGGATGTTTTTTGATTGATTCCTGTCTTTCTGTGTGTCTGTATGTCTGTGTACTAGCTGGTGGGCTTTCCAATCCTATTCATTTTTAACTCCGCAAAAAGGGAATTTTTGGTTTGTCACTTATGTCTGACTGTGTGTCTGTCTGTCTGTGGAACTGATGGACCGATTCCGACGTGTTTTTTTATAGAAAGCTAGTTTAGCTGGTGTGGTTCGGTGTGATGACGTCAGCGGATCCGAAGATTATTTTTCTTTCTCCTCGCATTCGTGATGAAAACTATGTAAATATTACTTTAATGCACAAAATACACATTAATGTAATTGTATGTCCAAATGTTGGTAAAGTTTAGTTGTTTTTGTCAATATTTCTTAGGGCCGTAAGATCAATAGCAGTTTAAACTAAAATTCTAACCTAAAACCATCACTGGTGGCGATTCTGTTGTTCACGCTGACTAACTAATATTGTGTAAAATACGAACGGTCTTATTTTGTTTACGCTAAAGATCAAATTAGAATGACATTTAAAGTGACATTTCTAAAATTAAGTAATTTTTACTAAGATGGCGTGTTTTTTGACCAAATTGACTGCTGACTAAGACTAGCTCAAAAACACGCCATCTTAATAAAAAATACTTAATTTTAGAAATGTCACTTTAAATGTCATTCTAATTTGATCTTTAGCGTAAACAAAATAAAACCGTTCGTATTTTACATAATTTAAGTTAGTAAACAACCGAATCGCCACCATTGTCAAAGAAAAGTTTTAGTTTAAGCTTATAATTTTAGTTTAAACTGATATTGAGCTTACGGGCCTTAGTCTGGTCATTTTGTCAAAGGTAAAGACAATTTTAGCGGTCACTGATCCATTGGATTGTACTTTCTAGAATTATGTCCGTCAGTAGTGAGTAGGTACGTACAGTCAGCATCATAACATAATATAGGTATATTAAGGTTAAAGAACGTTTATTTTTAACCTTATATATTTTCATTTCACTTTAATTTTAGTGCTTCGAAACAGTACAATAAATTATAGAATAGAACAGAATAATTATTAATTGTACACCAGGAATACTTAAAAAAAACTAATTTATGTAAAATTTAGTACAATGGGCGACCTTATCGCTGAAAGCGATTTCTTCCAGGTAACCTTTGGGTGGAAAGTAAAGAGCGAAGGAGAAATGGACAGCGGTGCACAGAGTATATTTACAAATGAAATAAATACTTATAATCCTAATACATAAATAAATACTTAAAGATAGACTCATATATACCAAAAACTAATAACCTAAATCAATATTCTTACAAATCTAATAAAACGATGACAATAAAATTAAAATTAATGATAAATAAATAAATAAGTAACTCAAATGACAAGAAAGCTAGGCATTAAGGTAATGCTGCTTTAATCTCAGCTTAAAAGAGTGCTGTGAAGGAGCCCGTCTAATTTCCACAGGCAAAGCATTCCAATGGAATGAAAGCAGTATGAATTACAATATTAACCTCATAATCCCAAAACTAGATTGTGTAAAAATCAGTTCAGGTTTTCAGAAGTTATGCCGGAACAAACTTTACACGCTTAATGCCATCAAAAATAAAATCCACAAAGTTCGCGATTTGAATAAAAACATCGTCAGTCATAACACCAACAACGGTAAGTGATAAATCTAGTATTTATAACCTACTAGTAGACCCGCCGAACTTCGTACCGCCTTGACATGCATATAACGCGGGCTGTCAATATACGTCACCCTGGTAGAATTGTCAATTGTTGTCCCCGGCCATCACTATGTATGAGAAAATGAATGACTTCCACAAATAATTCAATACCAAAATTAGCAAAATCGCTCTACCCGTTCTCGAGTTTTAGCGAGACTAACGAACAGCAATTAATTTTTATATATATAGACAATTATCTCGGGATAACTCCGACCGAAGCATCTGTTTAAACGATATTCATTTTTTTTACATCCTCTTTGACGATATTTGCAGCACGCATTCTGTCAATTCTATGTCAACGTCATAAGGTTACATTAAAAAAGGTTAGATTATAAATTAGTCTAAATTCTGGTTGAGTCTCCCTCTGTAAACACTGGCCAACCATTTCAATACTCGGAACTCCATCGTTTTACCGTTTTTAACCTGTCAACTTGACATTGGCATAATTGTGACAACAACTAGCCACAGAGGCCATACAACCAATAATAATAATAATAGATTATAAATAATGTTATATGGTGGTTAAGTATTCTTACATTTTCTAATTTTGCGCGCATATTTCTTAATTTTTTCTTTCATAAGAACTTTCTCCTGACAATAAGAAATACAACAAAAAAAGAATTAGCGAAATCGGTCCAGCCGTTCACGCGTGATGGCGTGACCAAGGGAAATAGGGATTCATTTTTATATATAGAAGATTACCTGACCCGCTCGAGCCACAGAACATAAAAAGCTTGTTTTTTGTGTTCTGTGGCTCGAGCCTTCGCACGCGTGGTTTGCCAATAAAACACAGCCCGCATTCTGCACAGTAGGGTAAAAAGTAGCCTATGTCCTAATCCCGGTCGTAATTTATCTGTATAACAAATTTCATCGAATCGGTTCGTTGTGAATACGTAACAGAGACAGGGTTACTTTCGAATTTATTATACTAGTGGTTCACCCCAAACTGAGATCTCGCGAGTCTCCCAAAACACAAAAAAAAATATTCTTAAGGCAACTCGCGCAACGATGCCTAAACGTATTTAGTGGCTAAATATGATTTCAAATCATATATGTATATATACGCACAGTTTAAACATGTTTAGTCGCTAACTACTTTGGGGGATCGTTGTGGAAGCCGGCCTTATTCTTTGACTAATAAAATAGTGCCAGGAAATGAATGACCAACTAACTTGACCTACGGTTTCATTCAAATTACTGGTTGGTGTTTAAACAAATTACAAGATTTCCTGTATATTGGTTGCCTTTTTTGGGGTAGAAATTGCATTTATTCTGGATTTCAGACTTTACCCTATAACTGTGACACTAAAGCTACACGCAAACCAAATTTCAGCACTGTGGGGTCACTAGTGTACCCTATGAATTTTGTCAAAGTTCAGTTTTTATTATGGCTAATAAATAACTTAAAAACTACAAAATTTAAACTAAAAATAAAAACAGGGTCAAAATCTACTCACAAAAACCTTTTATTAGATTTGCCACCATTTTGACCGGATAGTCCCATTTTGGTTTCTTTTATTCCTCTTGAAGCCTAATATCTCAACAACCCCCCCCCCCCCCCCCCCCACACACGCGTCACACTCGTTTAGTCACACCAAAATTGTGCCATCACTATATACCTACCTATATACCAAATTTTATGATGATCGGATAAACGCTTCGAAAGTCATCCTCGGACAAACATACATACATACCGACGGACGACCTCCGTGGCGCAGTGGGCGAACAGTCGGCTGAGACGCAGGAGGTAGCGAGTTCGATTCCCGCCGCGGAACAAATGTTTGCATGATTTACAGATATTTGTTCCGGGTCTGGTTGTTTTTCTATATATTAGAAGTATGTATTTACAAAAAAAAATATATATATAAGTATTCTATCAGTTATCTGGTTCCCATAGTACAAGCTCTGCTTAGTTTGGGGCTAGATAGCGCTGTGTGAAATGTCCAGCAATATTTATTATTTATTTTATTTATTTATACATACATACAACGCCGATTTGCCCAAGTTGATTCAGAGATCTCGCTTCGCTCGATCAATTAGTATAGATTATTATAAAGGGGTCAACGCATAATCATTGCAATACAGCGGGGCAATGCAGCCAGTATCTTTGGGGACACTTCCGCCTGGTAGTGATCTGGACCTATCGAATCTTTTGTATAATAGAGTCTTGTCAATAATTGTAAGTATATTCTTTCTGTTATTCATGTATTTTATATTACAAAGAGGTAAATATTTCCACGAGTTTAAAACTGTAATATTATGCGGCTGCCTGTACCGGCAGCCTTATTAATCCTATAAAAGTTTTATTTTGCAAAAAGACAATGCAAGGCGCAATCACTTGTAAGTTTTATTTATAGCCAAAAGAATAAAATAATTTCTCAGAACGTACATAATACAATAATCAGCGATTTTTATGGTTCCAGTCCAAAATGGTAAAAAAGGAACAATTGGTGCGATCTGTCCGTCTGTCGCATCGCAGCCGATTATCTCAGCAAATGCTTAAGCTATCGACTTGAAATTCAGTGATAAATAATGCTTTTCCACTTTTATTGTAACCTGGGCCCATAGCCAAGTTACATTCGCTTCGAATCGATTCGATTTCTACATAGGTTTGTTGTCAATATATCACGTGATATTTCCATAGCATGTGTCAAATCCCATACATTTTCGAATTTATCGACTAGCGTCATCGCTAATCAAATGTAACTTGGCTAAGCCCTCAGGATTGTTGTCGATATATTAGCACGTGATATTTCCATAGCATGTGTCAAATCCCATACATTTTCGGATTTATCGACTAGCGTCATCGCTAATCGAATGTAACTTGGCTAAGCCCTTAGGTTTGTTGTCAATATATTAGCACGTGATATTTCCATAGCATGTGTCAAATCCCATACATTTTCGGATTTATCGACTAGCGTTATCACTAATCGAATGTAACTTGGCTAAGCCCTCAGGTTTGTTGTCGATATATTAGCACGTGATATTTCCATAGCATGTGTCAAATCCCATACATTTTCGGATTTATCGACTAGCGTCATCACTAATCGAATGTAACTTGGCTAAGCCCTCAGGTTTGTTGTCGATATATTAGCACGTGATATTTCCATAGCATGTGTCAAATCCCATACATTTTCGGATTTATCGACTAGCGTTATCACTAATCGAATGTAACTTGGCTATGCCCTGACCTTTTCTGTAACCCGTAACTATGCGTTCCTTAAACTTTGAATAAATGTATGTCTATGGCAAGTTGAAAATTTCAAAAATGTTATATTTATATCGCAGTTAGTCACACTTTACACTAATAATATAAATGTAAAAGCTTGAATGTTTGTTTGTTTATTTGTTTGTTACTCAATCACGTCGTAACGGCTGAACCGATTTCAATGAAATTTGGTATATACTAAGTAATAGTAATATGTATATTAAGACGAAAGTCTACAATCAGTGTGTGTTACCAGTGATGACATATGGAACCGAGACGTGGTCCTTCACTATTGGCCTTATGAATAAGCTCAGAGTCGCTCAACGAGCTATGGAGAGGGCTATGCTCGGGGTTTCTCTACGGGATCGAATCAGAAATGAGGAGATACGTAGGAGAACTCAAGTCACCGACATAGCCCGACGGATTAGCACGTTGAAGTGGCAATGGGCAGGCCATATAGCGCGCTGAACAGATGGCCGATGGGGCCGAAAGGTTCTCGAGTGGAGGCCACGGACCGGCAAGCGCAGCGTAGGACGTCCACCCACAAGATGGGCAGACGACTTGGTAAGAACCGCAGGTCGGCGTTGGATGCAGGCCGCTTCCAACCGCAGTTCCTGGAGATCAATGAGGGAGGCCTTTGTCCAGCAGTGGACGTCCTACGGCTAATATGATGATGATGATGATGATGATTGGTATACACGTAAATTATAACCTGGATTACCATATAGGCTACTTTTTATCCCATAAATCAGTTCCCATGGGATAAAAAAGGGGTGTCAAGTTGCAAAAGCGAGCTTATCTTTATTTTTAGGTAACCTACACATTTAGTAGTGTAACGCGTATGAAGTCACGGGCAACAGCTAGTATTATATAAGTAGATATATGTATTGATTATAAAAGGAGCCAATATAGTGAGGGTCAACATTTCAAAATTGGTTAAATGAGGTATCATATAATATAACTAACTTTACACATTCAAAAGCGGCTTGTACACATGGCTACACATCAAGCTATAAATTTCCAGTATAAGCTGACCTCTCATTCTACGAAAAGCCTACACAATGCGAGGTCAGCTTATACGGGAAATGTATAGCTTGATGTGTAGCCGTGTGTACTAGCTGTTGCCCGCGACTTCGTATGCCAATAAATGGCGTTACACTACTAAATATGCTTAGAAATAAAGCTAAACTCGCCGTTGTAACTTGACTTGAGACCCCATTTTTATCCCATAGAAATTGATTTATGGAATAAAAAGTAGTCTATGTGGTAATACAGGTTATAATCTACGTACATTATTTATGTAATTTTTTTAAATAAGGCTCTTTAACTGAAGTCCGTGACGTCAATGCAGGTTTGAGGGCTGAAAACCAGCGTTGAGCAATAAGTGTATTGTTCAGCATAATGCTGAGCCATTCTCCTTTATCGGCGCAGGGCTCATGGTGACTGGGTAAGTACGAATCTGTAGTTTACTTATATTTTATTGTTTATGTTGACGTGTTTTTGATTGTCTGTCTTTAATTATCCACTGTATGTATTTTCTGTGTGTTTGTTACTTGTGTCGAAATAAATGTATATATCTATCTATATATCTGATAATATAAAAATGAATCGCAAAATGTGTTGGTAAGCGCATAACTCAACAACGCCTGGACCAATTTGGCCAATTCTTTTTTTGTTGTATTTCTTATTGTCAGGAGAACAGAAGGTTTTTATGAAAGAAAAATTAAGAAAATTGCGCGCAAAATTAGAAAATTTAAGAATACTTAACCACCATATAAAATTATGTATAATCTAACCTTAGCGCTTTTATAATGTAACCTTATGACGTTTGACATAGAATTGACAGAATGCGTGCTGCAAATATCGTCAAAGAGGATGTAAAAAAAATAAATATCGTTTGAAACAGATGCTTCGGTAGGAGTTATCCCGAGATATTGTCTATATATATAAAAAGAATTGCTGTTCGTTAGTCTCGCTAAAACTCGAGAACAGGTGGAGCGATTTGGCTAATTTTGGTATTGAATTATTTGTGGAAGTCATTCATTTTCTCATACATAATGATGGCCGGGGACAACAATTGACAATTCTACCAGGGTGACTTATATTGACAGCCCGCGTTATACCTATGCATGTCAAGCCGATACGAAGTTCGGCGGGACCACTAGTACATTAATAAAATTAAAGAAATAAATATTATGACATTCCCTTGTCAATACATCTATGAAAATCTGAGGTATGTTCAGAAAAATATTAATGAATTAAAAACAAAATCTTTATAAAAAAGCCTACTATAAAATATCGGATATTTAGATGATAGAGAAGCTTGGGATTGAAATTGAAATTGCTCCAACTCGTTCAAAATGTTACAATTAGATTTATGTCCTGCATTGTTATGTATTCTAAAAGGATCATAAAAAAACAACCAGCCTTGTTTTCTTGCCTTTCTTTCCTGGCTTGGTCGCGAAAGAACAGGCAGTAAAATTGACGTTTCAAAGTGATCCTTGTGATTTTATTGAATAAAAGATTTTGGTTTTGACTTTATATCTATATATCAAATTTCATCGAAATCGGTTCAGCCGTAACGACGTGATTGAATAACAAACAAAGAAATATCCAAAATTTCAAATTTAAAATATTGGTGTGATAATTTTGGAG
The DNA here is from genome assembly GCA_918857605.2 of Philereme vetulata. Classification (NCBI taxonomy): domain Eukaryota; kingdom Metazoa; phylum Arthropoda; class Insecta; order Lepidoptera; family Geometridae; genus Philereme; species Philereme vetulata. Next base: position 4,952,881 of record OU975462.1, read on the forward strand.
TTATGAGTAAAATTACGAAATAAATTCCATTCCCCGAAATAATTATGGTCGATAGAAAAATATGCAAATAAACCAATTATTGTTTAATTTACGTAATAGAACACGTTCACAAATTACCTCGCTGGAAACACGCCCGGATCTCGCTAGTGTGGGAACGTTCTAACGCAGGTAAAACCACGGGCTTCCTCTATATACATCACTTTTGACATCAGCATATACAAACTACAGTTTCTTTTAAATGTGTTTTCATAGTCCTTGAGTTCGACCAGCCATGAGAGCATGGCCAATCGGTTCCACTAACTGTGTCAGTGCGGGGGAAGACCCTCGACCTCATTAAGGCTGGCCTCGTGACCCTATGGTGTCCAAAACACCATGAAACGACAATAATGCAATTAAATACCGAGAGCGGATCTAGGAAGTTAGAGACTGTGTTGTTAAAAGCTTTTACTACCTTGTGCAACTTGAGATTCAATTTCAGAGTGAACAGGTAAGCGTGCTACTTCTTTGACCACCCATCGCTTACCATCAGGTGAGGTAGTGGTCAAGTGCTTGAGTATCACCAATTAAAAAATAAAACTGTCTCGGTGTCGTGGAGTGCCACCTGAAAATATGCGCAGTGCGAGACGGACTTATGAATGAATGAATGAATGAAAATACTTTATTGTACATTTCAAAAGAAACAGACTTAAAAATAAAAACACACAAAGCAACAAGTACAATCATTATTAACTTATTATGGATTTATTCGAGGCGCGAGAGCGAAAGTCCAATTGTATAAAATATTGATATATAGCAAAACTGTTGATTAAGGGGACACCGGAGGGACAATCGCCCATACAACACGTACTACCAAGATCGTTTCTAATTGGAGCATATATCTACCTTAATAAGATATTATTTTAATTTGAATAGTATTTATCTAGGTTCCCAACCATATATTAGATCAATATACTTACCTAAAATGATATAGAATCGTATCGCATTCTGCATGTTTTTACGTCATAAAATACCTGTTTTCAACCTAATTGTTTCGTATTAAAAACAACAACATCTTACGTATCCTAGTCATGGGAACATAGATTATATCGTCTAGTTACAGAATAACAACACAATGAGAAAAATACAACAAGTTTTTAGTCATCATTTTTGGTACTACGGAACACAGTCAAAATCTAATCAAATTTAGAATCATTCTATTGCTATCACTGTCGCTCTGCGTGGCTAAACTTCGTCACTAAACAGGGATAGCGATATTCAGGGCGAAGTATATGACGCGGCCGAATTGAAGTCGCGCTCAGGGTTCGCCGGCGCGTTAATGTGAAAAATTGAAACACACTTGATAAAAATTACGATTTTTAGTCGTTAATATCTAAATAACCGTTTGAGGTGTGTTTATGAAACTTGGAGCACGTATGTATCTGGCAAGTCTTAAAATATGAGCGAAATTTTAAATGTTTTTGTGAAATAGTTTTTAGATTTACGTACCCAAAGGATAAAACGGCACCCTATTACCAAGGCTCCGCTGTCTGTCTGTTCGTTTGTCACGAGGCCGTATCTCATGAACCGTGATAGTTAGATAGTTGAAATTTTCACAGATGATGTATTTCTGTTGCCGCTATAAGAATAAATACTAAAAACAGAATAAAATAAATATTTAAGGCCGCTCCCATATAACAAACGTGATTTTTTACTCGTTTATTCTCGATATTGATAACGGCAACAGGTTGCTTGACATAACACCGCTTGAAATATTCACAGAATATTTTGTTATACATTCACTTTAAAAATAAATAATTAAATTAAAATAAATCAAATATATATCCCATACAACACAAGTGATTTTTTTGCCGTTTTTATAGATAATGGTACGGAATTCTTCGTGCGCGAGTCCGACTCGCACTTGGCCGGTTTTATTGAGTTATGAGGTGGTCAAAAGTGGCTCCAAATGGTTCGTGTAATATTACGCACGGTGCTGCTCGCCAGTTCTGTTAGCTTAAACTTGGCTTGACACGCTGAATTAAGAGGATTTTGTTTGGGTTTGTTTTTTGCAAGAGTCTAGCGATATAATTGACTACCACAGTCTGAAGACGGAGAAGGTCGATAGTTCATGATTGAGACCATTAGAGGGGTCGTGTTTAATTTCTTTGTTAACATGCAAATACAAAGCTACATATCACAGTATGTTATATGTTGCGTCATATCAATAAGAATGCTGAAGATCCATACCCCACAAAGAACATATCTTACAATTTCAAAATTCTTCTCAATTTAAAATTCATACCTTTCAAAGTCTGTAGGGCGAGCGGTTTAGGCTGTGCGTTTAGCAGGAGTGCTGATGAGATTAGTTTAGTAACATAATATTTTTTTAAATTATTTATCAATGATGAAATTATTTATATTAGTAACTGTTTTTTGGTAGCTATTATTTATCAGCGAAAGTCTTGAAGTTATCTCTACTTCAGGAAGCTTGCACTGTCTAGGTGCTTATATTAGATTAGCTGCCGCCTGCGACTTTGTACTCGTGGTTTGTCGATAAAAAGTAATCTATGTCTCAATCCCGGTCCATTATCTATCTGTATCTATATACCAAATTTCATCGAATTCGATCCAGCCGTTTAGTCGTAAATAAATTCACTTTCACATTTATAATAACAGTATGATTCTCAAGAACTGAAGTTTGTTCATCTAATGCGTGTAGCTTTACTGACACAAATATAGGGGAAAGTAATCCAGAATAACTGCGATTTCTACCCCACAAAAGGTAACCAAATAACAGGAACCCGTTACCTGTAATTTGAATGAAACTGTAGGTCAAGTTAGTTGGTTATGCATTTCGTGGCACTATTTTGATAGTCAAAGATTACAAATTGTATTTTTTGGTTTCATGGGAGACTCGCGAGATCTTAGTTTGGGGCGAACCACTAATTAATAAATAATGCTGGACATTTAACACAGCGCCATCTAGCCCCAAACTATGCAAAGCTTGTACTATGGGAACCAGATAACTGATAGAATACTTATACTTTTTTGTAAATACATACTTATAATAACTAGAACCGGAAAGAGAGAAACAACCAGACCCCGAACAAATAGGTATATGTAGATCATGCAAACATTTGTTCCGCGGCGGGAATCGAACCTGCAACCTCCTGCGTCTCAACCACGGAAGCTGCCACGGAGGCCGTCGAGTAATCCTAGAGTGAGATCAGGACTGAATGTTGGCTGTTTATTAGGTCATTCATTACAACAGAATCTAGTTAGACTGGATTATAAAATGTAAAGAAAAATGTGCAGGTGAAGTTTTGCCGGAGTTCATCGACCATTGGCCATCTGCCTTGAACCTGCAAATGTAAATCATCATTATGTTAACCGCTATCAAGAATCACTAAAACTACTCGTAAAAAAGTTGTCGGAAGAAATCGTTTATAAGCGATAACACAGCGATAGCGCAGCATTATTTTTGTTTCTTTCTTTTGTGGTGTGCAATAAAGTGTTTTTATTCGACCATGAATTAACTCATGTATTAAAAACGGTCCTCACCCATGACCAAGCTCAAGGTCACTCAACGAGCTATGGAGAGGGCTATGCTTAGGGTCTCTTTGCGTGACAAAATCCGCAATGAGGAAATCCGCAGACGAACTAAAGTTGCCGACATAGCTCTCAAAATTAGCAAGTTGAAGTGGCAATGGGCAGGCCACATCGCTCGTAGAACCGATAACCGTTGGGGAAGAAAGGTTCTCGAGTAGAGACCACGCACTGGAAGACGCAGCGTAGGCCGGCCCCCCACAAGGTGGACCGACGATCTAGTAAGAATCGCGGGGAGCCGTAGGGCGCAAACGGCTACCAACCGCTCGTTGTGGCGATCTAAGGGGGAGGCCTATGTTCAGCAGTGGACGTCTTCCGGCTGATGATGATGATTAAAAATGGTGATATAAAGCATAAAGGATTACATAATCACAGGATCAAGATCGCAGGAGACCGAATGCACTATTTTACTCGTACCTACCCGCTTGCATGTATATACCGCGCTCGCACCTACGGTAGACTTTTAGTGTTTCTTTAAATCAATGTATTAATCAAAATATGTCTGATAAGGTGGAACAACCATCGAAACTGTCTGATAACTAAGAAAACATCTTTTGTTAGTTCCTCAAATAATATAAATAAAACTAAGCGTTTATAATATAACGAAAGCACCTTTTATTATAATTAAGGGTGTCTGACAGGAAGTTGCAACTGGACTAAGTGTCTGACAATGGACCACGTGATTTTTAATATTATTCCGAATAAAATATATAAAAACTGACCTTTATACTTTAACTAAAATGAGGTGATATTTTATACACCTTTGCTACCTCTTATCTTTCAAAGCAACCGTGATCCAAACTTCATAGTCGGAGATTGTACTTACCTGTATTAGGCACTTGTCTCACCGCCGGCGATGAGCGAGAAGCGAGTAGAGCTAGAAACTAGAAACGAGTTGGCGAGCAGCGAGAAGCGAGTGTGTAGTTGTCTCGCTGGGCTATAAAGCGAGTAAGCCAGTGCGGCGGGCAATACTCATCCATCTCACGGCGTGTGTTCTGACCGCCAAGCGAGGATCGCTGAGCGAGTATCGCTGAGCGAGTATCGCTGAGCGAGTGTTGTAGTCGCTGCGACAAAGTCAAAGTCAAAATCTTTTATTCATTACAATCACAAGGATCACTTTGAAACGTCAATTTTACTGCCTGTTCCTTCGCAACCAAGCCAGGAAAGAAAGGCAAGAAACAAGGCTGGTTGTTTTTTTATGATCCTTTTAGAATACATAACAATACAGGAAATAAATTACGTCTAAATTGTAACATTTTGAACGAGTTGGAGCAATTTCAACCCCAAGCTTCTCTATCATCTAAATAATCCGATATTTTATAGTAGGCTTTTTTATAAAGATTTAGTTTAATTGCGTTTTTACATTTGTTTATTGTCAATTTTTGTACATCACTTGGGAGTTTGTTATAAAAGCGAACTCCTTGCCCTTTAAACGATCTACTAACTTTACGGATACTTCATAAAGCTACTTCGCAAAATAGTGGAGAGTGAGTTCTCGCCGGCTGTGTAAACGGCCAGCGGTCAACTATTAATATACGTGTCTCTTTTACTGACATGGAATCTATATCTTTTGTTAGTTTCTTGAGCGAGGAAATAGTTGACAGCTAATCGCTTGCTCGCCGGCGGTGAGACAAGTGCCTTAAGGATATCCACAGATAAACTTTCAGGTTAAATAAAACAAGGAAGGTCTGATCATCGCGGGATCTTTACCTATAAGGATTGTTCACGTTAGCTCTGCATAGTGCTGTAAAATTCTTAACATATAGGTGCACACATACAACCTATTTTGTGCAAAAACGATTGTCTTTTTGACTACTGAGACGTCATGGAAAACCAACGCTACAGAAGCGCTAACGTTACTATGGCACACAACTTAAAAAATTTATAAGAATTCTACTATTTTATAAGAAAAACGATGATGGCGCCATACAATTGTTAATAGATTAAGATTGTTGTTCCTTTCGTATACTGCTAAATTTTTAATGGTATGGTTTCTGAATAAAAAGTCAAACTAATTGTTTTGCTAACAAATCTTAACTCTAACCTTTCTCAGACATTCTGTATTTATTATTCACTATGTAACCTACTTTACTTCCTACGTTAGGTGTTTCCCGCAATCTCATGAAATATGCGTCAGAGTAAGTTATCCAGTAGCCACAACATTCCCCCATCTTCTTGAAGTATTACCTACTCTATACGTTCTCATAGCTTTCAATAAAATGCCGTTGCCATCGACACAAAAATAATGAAATGTGTATCTCAAGTGTACTCTTAAATGAAGAAATGGGCCCTGAAAAGCCGGAAAATTCAGTAGATTTTTCGAAGAATTTCGATCGGTTTTTTTTAGGATATAAGATGATTTCATACTAGCTGACTAATACGCAGATTCGCACGCGTACTTTTTCAATAAAAACATTACCCTCCTTCTGCGCAGTTGGGTAAAAAGTAGCTTATGTTACTCAGGAATATTGTAGCACTCTACTGGTGAAATAATTTTTGAAATCGGACCAGATAATGAGTTTATTCGTTACAAACATACACAAATACAAATCTGTCCAATATATGTATAATATTAATATACATATATTTTTCCAGTGGAGATAATGAAAATAAATATATTTTAACGTAATCTAGTTTCAAAGAATATTCAATTGACGACCTCTGTGGAGCAGTTGCTGAATAGCCGGCTAAGACGCAGGTGGTTGCGGGTTTGATTATCGCCGAGGGACCAATGTCTGCATGGTCTACAGATATTCCTGGTTTGGGAATTTTTCTATATATTATAAGTATGTATTTACAAAAACAAATGAGTATAAGTATTATGTCAGATATCTGGTTCCCATAGTACAAGCTTTGCTTTGCTAGATAACGCTGTGTGAAATGTCCAGCATTTTTATTTATTTTTTTTATCTATCAATAATCATTCTGCCCGTTTCAGTTCAAAAAGTAACCGGCATAATTTAGCTAACCAAGGTATGGATGGATAATAACATTTTTAGGTTGAGACAAACCTGTTTTGAGAGAGACTTAGTTGAGGTTTGACACCTGCAATAAAAGCTACAATTTGTCCGGTAAAATTCCAAAAAGACGATTTTGTCGCCACCCTAGTCCCGAGGGTGCAAACGCCACAGCTTCTGTAACAGTCCACCCATAGGTAGGTGCTACTATGCCATATTCAACGGCATGGGGTCGCATGACCCAGTTACCAGAGAGGGTGCTGGTCTAACCATCGATCCCTGGCCCCATGGCGCAGGCATGAAGGTAGAATGTGCTCAAAAAATATCATCATTCAATGATTGTTTCTCGGTATATCTTAAACTGTTGAGCGAGTGATCGTAATTTGTCTACCTAGAGGAAAGGAAATATTTGTTTAGTTTAAAAAAATATCTTAGAAACAAAAAGCTTTTAAAAGTTTGTGAGTTTGTTAATGCATAACAACATCTCACATATTGTTGTTGCTTTTTTTTCTTTTACTGTGTAATAATAAATTAATAAAAGAAAAAACATTATTTTTTTCTTTAAAAAAGTGTGGTAACTTTGTCTGTTTAGCGAGAATGCTACCCTACTCAGCCTACTGCACACTAATATTGTAATAAAAGGGGCGTAAGCGAATGACCCTCGACTCATTAGCGTCCTCGCTCATTTTTTCTCGCTTATACGCCAAAATATCGAGGGTGCAATTGATCGCTTACACCCGAGTATAACTCATAACTTTTCATCGCGAATGCGAGAAGATTAAAAGAGTTTGTGACAAACAATAACAAAAAGAAAATTTGGTATCTATTGTTTTTTTTTCTGTGTTAATAACTTGTCATGGAGGTTGTATTCCATTAAAGCATTTATGAATATAGGTAACCACATTTATTTAAAAAAAGAAATAAGAATTGGTCATGGAGGTATCATTTTAGTATATCCTGAATGTAATGAGCCTCGTTCTATTTTCAAATTTACTTACGGCCTTAGGGGCGTAAGCTGCATTTAAGCATCAGGTATCGAGCTAAAAAAGACCAACTTTCACTCAAGTTACGAATTTGAATAAAACTATTTTAGGTTGAGCAATGAAACTTATTTCAAATTAAGGGAATAATTCAAATTAAGATAAAAACCATTATTTTCCATTTAAGAGGATCACCTCAGTGAAACACAACTTTACAAATTATTATTATGGAGTAGGTTTCGTAATTCTAATTTTACATAAAATTATTAGATTTTCAACGTAGGTATAGGTACCTAGTCAGGTCATAAGTATTGTCACACAGTAAAAACTTTTCTTTTAGAATGCTGGCCACAAAAAAGTTTATAGAATTCGAATTTCGAATTGTTCCTGAAAATAAAAATGTATACTTTTTAGAATTTTACTCATTTTTAAATATGGAGTGGACGCTTAAAGAAGACCGTGTTGCAGTTATTGCGTTGCATCGTTGCGGTTACGCGTCAATTAAAATTTTTGACATACTGAAAAATTTGAATATAACGAAAAGATTCGTTTATCGCATCATCAAACGATACAATGAAGACTCTAGTGTAGATGACAGGTCAAGAAGTGGTCGCCCTCGGTCTGTTAGGACTCCAGCAGTGATAAAAGCTGTGAAGGCGCGAATTCAAAGAAATCCCAAACGTAAGCAGAAACTGTTGGCCCTTCAGATGGGGTTAAGCAGAACCACGGTGAAAAGGGTGTTAAATGAAGACTTAGGGCTTCGGGCATATCGAAGAAAAACAGGACATCGTTTGAATGCTCGTCTAATGGATCTGAGACTGAAGAGATACCGCGCTTTGTTGAAGCGGTACGCGGGAAAAAAATATCGAAAATTCTATTTTCGGATTAAAAATTTTTACCGTAGAAGAGAGCTACAACAAACAAAATGATAAGGTGTACGCACACAGTAGTGAAGAAGCGAGCAACCGTATTCCGCGTGTCCAACGAGGTCATTTTCCATCCTCGCTCATGGTATGGTTGGGAGTTTCTTATTGGGGCTTAACAGAGGTACATTTTTGTGAGAAAGGTGTAAAAACGAATACTGTTGTGTATCTAAATACAGTCCTGACGAACCTTGTGGAACCTGTTTCTCATACCATGTTCAATAACAGGCACTGGGTATTCCAACAAGATTCGGCGCCAGCTCATAGAGCGAAGAGCACACAAGACTGGCTTGGCGGCGCGTGAAATCGACTTCATCCGGCACGAAGACTGGCCCTCCTCCAGTCCAGATTTGAATCCGTTAGATTACAAGATATGGCAACACTTGGAGGAAAAGGCGTGCTCAAAGCCTCATCCCAATTTGGAGTCACACAAGACATCCTTGATTAAGGCAGCCGCCGATATTGACATGGACCTCGTTCGTGCTGCGATAGACGACTGGCCGCGCAGATTGAAGGCCTGTATTCAAAATCACGGAGGTCATTTTGAATAAACTTTAGTGTCATAAGAATCTATGTTTTGTTAAGTTCATTTTGGTATATAAATGGTTACATAATGAATAAACTTGTTTCAATTATTTTATATTAAACATGTGACAGAATTTATGACCTGACTAGGTATATAGTCCTCCTCATCGATTTCTATGACGGCAACCCTAACTATATTTAAACTTGAAGAAAATTCTAATAAATGTATTAAAATCTACATTAAATTAAATTAACCTACGTTTATATTTATATTCTGGCCTAATATGGCTTGCTAGACCAAACATAGTATTAGAACCCTATCACGGGTGTCATAATAAATAAATAAATATTTCTGGACATTTCACATAACTCTATCTAGCCCCAAACTAAGCAGAGCTTGTACTATGGGAACCAGATAACTGATAGAATACTTATATACTTTTTTTCTGTAACTACATTCTTATACTTAGAAAACTTTCGTGATTGATTTCAATCATTATTATAAATACGGGATTTATCACGTACCGTCTTATCGGTGTTTCGATCGACAATGTTTGGGTTCAATTCGTGAACCTTCATCAGGGTGAGTGCGATCCGCTCCGAATAACGTCTCGCCTCGCACTGCGCGCCGCTGCCTTCTGCGCGCGAGTGGACGGGCGGGGTGATGGGGATTGGGTCAACGAAAGTACAGCGTGTTGACCGGCTGTCATCATCATTATCATCACTGCCTCGCCTCGCACTGCAGTGCGAGGCGAGACGTTATTCGGAGCGGATCGCACTCACTCTGATGAAGGTTCACGTATTTAACCGAAACATTGTCGGTCGAAACACCGATAAGACGGTACGTGATAAATCCCGTATTTATAATAATGATTACATTCTTATAATATATAGAGAAACAACAAGACCCGGAACAAATATCTGTAGATCATGAAAACATTTGTTTCGCAGCGAGAATCGAACCCGCTATCTCCTGCGTCTCAGCCGGTTATTCGCCCACTGCACCACGGAGGTCGTCAAAATAGTAAAATAATAGTGTTGGCTGCGTTATAAGTGTAAGTATAGGAGGGCACAAGTCTTTCTTTACGTATCTGGCGCTTTATCGAGTGTATGAAGTTGGTTTTCATCGAAAGTTTAAAGTTCAGTTTTTAACGTAGGTTTTTACCAAGCTATTGAAGTCATCAACAGAACTAGAAGTCATTAACAGTTAGTGAATAATAAAACATCCCTTTATACAGTACCGTAAATATAACAATTTTGAGAGCCGCGAACCGACCACTAATAGCTAGTCGATAATGACAGGCTCTTTGTTCAATACCAACTACCAACATGCTACCAGCTTAATAAGTCTAATTGCAATGTATGTGGCTACAAGTACTTAATAAGTACTCAGGAAAGTACTCAGGACAGGGGTATGACCCCCAAGAATATGAAAATTAAGATGAAAGGCTATGGAGAGAGCTGAATACTCGGAGTTTACGAAAAAAATCGGTCGAAGATCAAAGGTTTAACGATATACAGCTCAGTAAAGTTGAAGAGGCAAATGGGTAAGTAATTCAGAGAACCGTCACAGGAAAATAGAGATTCTCTAGTGGCGACCAATAGCCAGAAGTCGCCATATAAGTAGGCGACGCTAATGGTGGTAGATGAAGGCGGTGTTTCTGGCATAAAGTGGCTGTGTGGATGCATGATGATGAAGTACTACATTGATAAATGATACTAAATTAAATTGTAAACATTTGTAATTTTGAGGAACTGCTCTTACGCGTAATCCATTACAATATCATTTGTGTATATTTCAATTCAACAATGAAAGACCGCCTTCTCATTTCTACTACTTCAGACCATCCTGTTAAAATAAATAACGATATTGCTAAAATCAACCTTGAAATGAACTTCTCAACTGCAAATATATCGATATTGATCTCTTACAGAATACATTTTGGTGAATGAGCACAGTAACTAGCTGATTCATCTCCTTTCCACCAAAAGATAAGTAGACGCACGGCTCAGTACCTTCTATACCTCGTAGATAGGTACCACTCGTACCGTACAGTCGTTCGTCGCACTCACCGTGGTTCAACGTTCAAGTGTTTCGTCCGTTTTTCCTAAAGACTACAATCCTGGTTTCTATAAGGTAAGATTGAATAGGTGTCTTCTAGATCTTAGACCACATCATCACTTACCATCAAGTGAGATTGTGGTCAAACGAAGATTAATGCGTGTTAAAAAAATCAAATATACCTAACACTCGCCCCTTATTTAGGTATATTCTAAATGTACTGACTACATACCTGCAAACCAACATACAGGTTAACAAAGTGGCAGGTGGTCACAAAGCTAATAACCAGAGTCCAACCACACGGGGTATTCTTAGCAGGGTTGAGGACCTGGTGAGGTCGCGGTAACCTTTCACTTTTTACTGCCTGGGCCACCTGGTGGAGAGATAGTACCTACAAGTACTAATAAAAAAAATCGAGCCTTACAGTAGTCAGCATATGACGTGTAACATCATTTTTACTGTACACAATATAAACAGAAAATTACAAAAAAAAATAAAAAACACAAAGCAAATCTTAATCTTATTTACCGAATTCATCACTCTGAAAGTTGGTCATTGAAAACTCTATAACTGCTCCGTAAATGCGAATAACCGTAAATTTAAAAATAGAATGAGGCTCATTGTATTCATAATATGCTATGATGAAATACAACCTCCATGATAAATCCTTATTTCTAAATGAAAGAGGCCTTAATATATAAGTAGTCTCGTAGTGAAAAACATGTGACCACAGCGCGCGCTCATTGGTCAAAGCGCTACCCCGGTTACCTGTTACACATTTCCGTCCTTAGTGCCAAAATCACTCCCACAAACCGAGAAGAAAGATGTTACACATCAATAATACTCCACAGACACACACAAAGTATGGACCCTACACTAGAACCCCTGCATCGTACGTAGGTATTAGGAATGACGAGTAACACTAGATGATCGCATGACCGCTCTAGAAAAGTCTATTCTACGAAAGCATAGAGTAAAATTACATTTTGGCGTAGAGAGTAGAAACGCCTCTACGGCGACCTTTCTCCCGCACTTCTTGCATCTCCTCCATAATCCATGTTCTAAGGTATTTATTAACAACAAAGCTTTTTAATGTGTGGATAAACCTGAGCTTTACAAGAACCGCAAAGTTCTTATATAAAAAAACTATACTGTACCTTCAAAAGCAGTATCTCGTTTTTCTTTGACAAGAATACAAGGCTACACGTGTTTATATGGCAAGTACAATTCATGTGATCTATTGAAGATCGTTCGCACAATACCTATAACAAGTCCCTTACAAATGAGACTCCCATTCGCCCATGAGAACCGACATACCTTGTCAACGACATAAAACACGTCATCTAAAAAGTGACAAAAACCAGATAGACATTAAAAATATTAAAATATCCACGTGGAAGCACCCACACCTGGCCCAGGCTTTCAATCTGAGCAGCTGCTTCACCTATCTCAAGAAATCCTTCAAGACGGACAACAAAGACGGTGGGGCGTCAGCTGTCGACCAGCTTGCCCATAAAAAATAGGCCAACAACTCCGATGGCGAAAAAAAGGAGTTAGTAAAGAAATCGGCAGGTGTGTGTCAGCTGCGCGCACGCACCTTTTGTAATAATTGCATTGGAGCCCGTTCTGTTTACCTCCTCCGGTCGACGGTCGGTCGCATTTTTGTATCGTTTTGTGTCGGCGCTGACTGCTATCGAATTAAATGTATCAATAACTTGCATGCTACGTAGGTAGGTTAAGATAGCTGACATGCTATCTTACTGTCTCAACCACTACAATACTAATAGGCAACTGGTGTCGGGAACCTACTTTTATAAAACTGGTACGGTGAAGTGGACGAAAAACACTGTGGAATGTTGTTTAAAAATAAGCCACAACGCTAATTTAGCATTTATTTAGTATTGTGAAATTCGCTTCAATTCTGTCATGGCAGAGTTGCCAAAAGACAAATGGGTGTCTGAAGTGGCATCTTTAGGTGATTCATCATAATTATGTTTCATTATGCAGCTTTATGTAAGGTGCGTTGGGGTAAGATCGTAAATGGGGGAAGACCGTATTTATTAAATATATTCCGAATTAGTAGTGATTTTTCTAATCTGGCAACAAAGCGTGAAACACCATTTTGTACAGGGCTGCCAGATTGTATAATTGAATACAAAACGTGTATAATTAGGTGGCTGAATGTATCCTCTTTGTATCCTGCACTCTCATGTATAATTGGATACAGAAAGCCTCAGTTGTATTATCAACTTGAAACTCACACCCATATAGAAATATAAAAATTATTGTAGGCAAACCAAACGCCGAAACGCATTAATGCGCATCATACACAAGCAGTCAACTTACCCGTAGAATTCGGACCCTTACCCCTTACCCGTGTCTACGTCTATATGGTCTATGGCTCTTTTACTACTTTGAAGAGTTTGAAGTTCGGATTGTGCCGTCCCTCTCGCTCTTGCCCTAAACCGAATTTATGTGAGTGAGAAACCACCACACGAACTTACAAATTAAAATTAAAAAATCAACGTAGGTAAGTTCACGTGACTAATTTATTCATTATTGTGTATGTTTACGATTTTTTAAGAACAATATGTATCCTGATAGTCAATTTTGTATAATTTCAGAAACTTGGCCAAATAATTGTAAAATATCTACTGGCAGCCCTGATTTGTATTGCCCCGCGTCCCAGTCCGTGTTGGTCGTTCCGACGCATCAGTGTCAGTTATGCATGTTATACTGGGAGTGTCGTCTTATAGGATAATTTACGAGATCCGGATTTACCCCAAATAACATTTTGCTGGATTTTTTGGTTACTTACACTATTACCTCTATTACGTTCTCGTGAAATCCAGTCCATTCGAAGGTTGTTTGGAAGAGATCGCTATCCATAAGATAGCGATAAGACCACCACTTGTATTTCTGCGTGTATTGTTATTTGTTTTTTATATTTTTTTATAATTTAAGTATCTATCTACCCTTATATCTACCTATTTGTAAATTGGACATACAATTTAGACAGATTGGAAAGCAAAGCATTTCATATCAGAATAATTTTCAGATATACTTACATACCTATTATTGCTTGAACAAAAGGGATGTGCTCTATCGGAACTGCCAATGCATCAATGTAATATATAAGTGGTAACTTTTGACCTAATATGAAAAATTGAAATGAGTGCTGAAATCTTAGAAATTATTTTTCTGATCAACGACATGTGAAATACGAGCCTTACAGTAGACCACCTCTCGAGGATAGAGTCGATTGCTGGGCACTTCACTTTCCTTTAGCGCGGTACGAAAACACCTCCTTCACTGAGCATCGAAACTATCACGTTCACCGTATCTACCTAGCCATCAAGAACATTGTACCTACCCGCCAAGCTGAAGCCCTAATAAAAGCAAGCTTACCTACTGGGTTTTACTGGTTTGCCTGAGTACCCTGCACCTGCACCATGGACTTCATACCCCAGGACTGCAATGAGCCACCTTCCAACACAACGCCCACGTTCCAGCCGCCATACATATAAAATGATTAACCTTAAAAAACCTTAGTAGGTTTGTCCTAAGTGCAAATTCGACATTCCTCTAGTATATTTATTTCCGTCCCTTTTGCCAAAATCACTCCCACAAACTGAGAGGACAGATGTTACACATCAAAAAACTTTCACTTAAATCTTCTTCTCCGATGGTAACACCACCAGGTAGGTACCTAATATAAAAAAAATAAGTTCTAGATATAAAGTTAATATATATAATAAAGTTCTAAAAATGCGATTAAAATAACTAAATTACAACAAAGTATCAGAACAAAAACTTTGAATACATCGAACTCAAATCATTCCAGCGAAGGCACTGACGAAACGAAAGCTCGGCGAAACACCGAAAGCTGCAATCAGAGGAGCACGTGTCGGTCGGCGCATCTGCTGGCTAATTAACCTACCTGCGCCCGCGCCGACGGACCGGCGCGCGCCGCTTCGGGGAATATTCACATTTAACGTGTTTTGGGAGAGCGTAAGTTTAGGTAGAAATGATATATGTACATACTTGCGCCTTTGTTGAAAGAAGCAAGTAGATAAAGCAACACGTGAGAAATAAAAATATGACCAGACGCTGTGCGGTGCGCCACCGCTATATGGTAGAAATACCTCCCATTCGCTCAAAGCGGTTCTCTTCGATCTTTATTATGCCCACCGCCAAAGAGTGGAACGAATTGCCAGAGTCTGTGTTTCCAGATAGCTACAACCTGGGTATCTTTAAGTCGCGAGTGAATAGGTTTCTTCTAGGCAAGCGTGTACCACCGTAGACTGCATCATCGCTTACCATCAGGCGAGATCATGGTCAAACGCAAGCCTATAATATTAAAAAAAAATATATATATATAAAGCTACTCCCACCATGACTCCCACACATGTAGGTGAGGTGAGGACAACATTTTAAACCCATGATTAAAAATGCGAAATTGATCCCCCTACAAAATTTACTTTGAGGGTGCGAACCACCAGAGATGTGCGAGCTCAAAGCTAAGCTACGAAACTATGTGTCGATAACGACCTCCGTGGCGCAGTGGGCGAATGTCCGGCTGAGACGCAGGAGGTAGGGGGTTCGTTTCCCGCCTCGGAACAAATGTTTGCATGATCTACAGATTCCGGGTCTGGTTGTTTCTGTGTATATTATAAGAATGTATTTACAAAAAAAATGTATATAAGTATTCTATCAGTTATCTGGTTCCCATAGTACGTACAAGCTCTGCTTAGTTTGGGGCTAGATAGCGCTGTGTGAAATGTCCAGCAATATTTATTTATTTGTGTCTATTTGCCTCTGGAGCATCTGAACAGATTTCCACCAAAGCTAACGTAAGTGGTGTAGCGATGAAGATGCAATTTGCGAGGTAGCTGTCCCTTGCTCGCATCCCTTACTTCAACGAGTTTGTACAAAACTAAGGTTCATTGAACCCCTTTCCACTAGAGCTAAGCTAACCCACGGATAAAATAACACTGTTCTACTAGCTAAGCTATGTAAATCAAGCGGTTCTATTAATAATAATCTTAATAATACTTAATAATATAATACTTTTATCAATAGTAAGAGTTCCTTGTGAAAAGGCTCGCCCGAGGCAGTTACTACCTATTTCTTCCGCCAAGCAGTATTGCTGTTTCGGTTTCAAGGGTATGGTTGTCGGTGAAAATACAGGCACATGAGGGTTTACACCTGTATACCTAAAATTTATGGACACAAAGCAGTGTATAGTAGGGCATGATTCTAAGGATCGTGACCAACGAGGCAATATTTTGTTATAGGCGATGGTAACCACTTAACATCAGGTGGGCCATTTTTTGTTTGTTCCATCTCCAGCACGTATAAAAAAACATCTGTAGCTTAGCAACGTAGCACATCTCTGGAAGAAAGGCAACCTTAAGGGTCCTGTCTTCTGTTACCCGTTTTAAGCGAATATTTCGAACAAGTACCTATGTGGCTCGGTTGATAAAGAGAGATAAACAAAAATAAATAGACCCAAAGTTTGGTTCACCAAAATTTTAAACTTCGAAAAAAAAATTTAAACATATCACATTCGTCAAATAAATAAACTTGTAACTCGCGTTTTCGTAAAATGAGCAATTGAGTGAATTATCTAACCCTGTTTTTACCCAAAAAACGAGTCGTCAAATTTGTAACAAAATTTACATTACAACAAAAATATTGTCTTCATTTAAATGCGCTTAAAAAATTTGTATATTAATACAATATTTAAAAAAAATAACGAATATAAACTGCGCAATTTTACGCTTCAAAAGATGTCGTTTATTCGAAAGTAGAAAGTTTATAAGTTTAAATTCACATACTATAACAAAGCGCGTCACAAACGATGGAGATGCAATATTGTTACGCCGAGGCTGTTACAGAACAAGAAATAGTCGGTTTTTCTCGAAGTTTTACCTACTGTCTGGTTATCCACAACGGTGTGTTGTGCCGTAAATGGGAAAACGCTCGGGGACAAAGCCAAGGTCCTTAACGTGCTACAACTCTGCCATGAAGGATGTTCGGGAGGCCATATGGGAGTAAAAAGGACACTGCTAAAAATAAGGGAGCGGTTTTACTGGATCCATTGTAAAGAAGATGTTAAAGACTGGTGCCGAAAATGCACGACTTGTGCGGCAATGAGAGGGCCCCATACACGCAGCAGAGGAGCGTTAAAACTGTATAACTTTGGAGCCCCAATGGAGAGTAAAGCCCTAAATAGTGCAGGACCATCTCCTATCATAAATGAACACGTCCGATTAACTGGTCAACAAATGTCCGAGAAAATGAAGACCCGTTATGACTGAAATTCGAACAACTTGGGATTTGTTGAAGGATCGCAGGTCTGGTTGCACAATCCGATACGGAAGAAAGGAAAATCCCCTAAATTACAAGCAAAATGGGATGGACCATACCATGTGTTGACCAGGATTAATGATGTCACATACCGAATTCAGAAGGGTACGCGAAGTGCGCCTAAAATTGTTCATGTTGATCGACTGGTGCGATATTACGGGGCTAACAATGCTCGGGATGAGCATGTTTTAGGAGGGGGCAGTGTTACGCCGAGGCTGTTACAGAATAAGTAATAGTCGGTGTTTCTCGAAGTTATACCTACTGTGTTACAGAATAGGTAATACTTGGTATGGAATGACCTACATACCACGTTTTTGCCTACCGTTGCACAGATTAAGAAATAGTAGACAATCGAAATACCTATACTTTTCTAGATACTAGTGGATGGTTCTGGAAATAATGCGCGGTATAAATAGTGCGTAGAGACGTCCGCAGAGTCAGTCTTGATTTGGCTATACGTGCGAACATTTCGGTGACTTTTAAGTGGTTTATTGTGCGATAGTGTTGTGAATTAGTGTGTTGTGAATCTTTGTGATTAAGATCGTGTATTTGTCGTTTTAGTGTTGAATAAAAGTGTTATTTTGGTTAGATTCATTTTAACTATTTTATCCCGAACCCTCAGCTCGTAACAATATTTTATGTTACGATATTGTATGGGGAGCGATACTTTATCCCAATCCGACGCTTCGCACGCGTAGTTTTTCAATAAAAACATTACCCTCCTTCTGCGCAGTTGGGTAAAAAGTAGCCTATGTCACCCGGGAATAGTGTAGCTTCCCAACAGTGAAAGAATTTTTTAAATCGGTCCAGTAGTTTCAGAGCCTATTCAAAACAAACAAACAAATTTTTCCTCTTTATTATAAATTAGTATAATTACAATTAGTACAGACTAGGTGAACTTCGTATCGCCTTGACATGTATATGACGCGGGCTGCCAATGTTCTGTCAATCGGCCATCATTAGCTACAAGGAACTTGTACTAAAGCATACATAATTTATTTTAGTACCTACATCTTCCTTGATTAGCCATATCTATTGTATGAGAAAATGAATTTTCGTCATGTTTTTTTTATTGTGAACTTTTCCAATATTTCAATAGTTATCTATTCTACTATTCGGGGCGAAGACAAATCCAAATTCAAATTAGGAAAATGTGTGATTTTTATTTGTTTTTCGTACTGTAAAGATGAGTGAATCTAATGAAGAAATTCGATACATTTTAAAATTTTACTACAAAAAAGGTAAAAATGCAACGCAAGCCGCAAAAAAAGTTTGCGATGTTATGGACCTAGTGCAGTGTCTGTGAGAGTAGCACACATTTGGTTTAAGCGTTTTCAATCCGGAAATTTTGATGTCAAAGATGCACGTCGCTCTGGACGCCCTATTACGGATAAAATTGATGCCATTTTTGAAAAAGTGGAGCAAGTTCGGCATATCAGTAGTTACGACGTAGCTGAAAAACTGGGAATTGACCACAAACAGTTTTGGCGCATTTGAAAAAAAACTGGGTACACAAAAAAGCTCGATATTTGGGTACCCCACGAGCTCACTGAAAGAAACCTAATGAACCGTGTACTCATTTGTGATTCTTTATTACGACGTAATGAAACCAAACCATTTTTGAAGAAGCTGATAACTGGTGATGAAAAGTGGATCACGTACGACAAGAACGTGCGAAAAAGGTCGTGGTCAAAGGCCGGTCAGGCTTCACAGACTGTGGCGAAACCCGGGTTAACTCGCAACAAGGTGATGATGTGTGTGTGGTGGGATTGGAAGGGCATTATTCATTATGAGCTGTTACCACCAGGCAAGACCATCGATTCTGAACTCTACTGTGAACAACTGATGAGATTAAAGCAAGAAGTTGAGAGAAAGCGGCCAGAATTAATCAACAGAAGGGGTGTGGTTTTTCACCACGATAACGCTAGACCTCACACATCTTTAGCCACTCAGCAAAAATTAAGAGAGTTTGGCTGGGAGGTGTTAATGCATCCGCCGTATAGTCCTGACCTTGCACCTTCAGATTTCCACTAGTTTCGGTCTCTTCAGAATTCTTTAGGCAGTGTCAGGTTACATCACGAGAGGACTGCCAAAACTACTTGTCGCGGTATTTTGACCAGAAGCCCCAAAATTTCTATAGCAATGGGATCATGTCCCTACCTACAAGATGGCAAAAAGTTATCGAACAAAATGGTACCTCCGTACTTTAGTTAAATGTAAATAAATATATTAAAAACTGTATAGATTTTTTTTAAAAAATGCCAAGAAACTTTTTCCCCAACCTAATATATATATACATAGATTTATAGCATCTTTATCGTATTTGTATAGTTCTTTTAATAGTCTCGAACGCTGCATAATTCTAGAATTTCTAGAATACCTAAGGGCTTAAGTTACCCTTCCTATAGGGAATGTACTAAATGCAACAAATGAAAACAAATAATAGGTCTTTACCTATGAAATTGCCGTTCATCAGTATTGGTCATTTCAAATAGAAAAAAGTTTAGAATGGCTTTGTATTCTAAATTCAAATTAATTTTATTTTAAAAACATGACATTCTTTTTACAAACTCAGTCTTTTGTTTATTGATTAGCGTTGTATTTTCATTACATTTAAAAATTTTTCGTCATAATGGATACTTTAAAAATTCGTGTAATTATGGAATACGAGTTCCGTCGTGGCACCAACGCGACACAAACGGCACGTAACATCAAAAACGTTTACGTAGAGAACTGTACAAACGAACGCACAACCCGTTATTGGT
Source organism: Philereme vetulata (assembly GCA_918857605.2). Taxonomy (NCBI): domain Eukaryota; kingdom Metazoa; phylum Arthropoda; class Insecta; order Lepidoptera; family Geometridae; genus Philereme; species Philereme vetulata. The sequence goes on from OU975462.1 coordinate 4,973,050, forward strand.
TTTCCCGGTTCCTTTCTGGAAATTTTGACTTGAAAAATGAAGCTCGTGGTCGTCCGGAGACTTTGGTCAACAATGATGAATTAAAGGTGATTGTGGAAGCTGACGAAACTCAATCTACAGCTGAGCTAGCAGCAGCTTTTGATGTTAGCATCAAAACAATTTTGATCCATTTGCGACAAATAGGCAAGGTGAAAAAACTTGATAGATGGGTGCCCCACGAACTGAACAATCGCCAGCGCAACGTACGCGTCGAGACCTGCCTCGCGCTGCTCAATAGGCAAAGAAATGAAGGAATTTTGAACCGAATTGTTACGTGCGATGAAAAATGGATTCTGTTCGACAATCGAAAGCGCTCAGCAAGTTGGTTAGATCCTGGTTCAGCACCATAGCAATGCCCTAAACCAAAAATAATCCCTAAAAAGGTGATGGTCACTGTTTGGTGGTCTAGTGCGGGTGTGATTCACCACAGCTTTTTACAAAACGTCATGAGCATTACTGCAGATATGTACTGTGAAGAACTGGAGACAATGATGGAGAAGCTTGCACATCGGCAACCAGCTTTGGTCAATCGGTCGTCCCCACTGCTCCTTCACGACATTGCGCGACGCCATACTGCACAACAGTCTCCAAGCTGCAAGAGCTGGGGTTGGAAGCTCTCCCTCAACCGCCATACTCACCAGACCTTGCACCTACCGACTATTACTTTTTCCAAAATTTAGACAACTTTTTAGTGGGTAAAAAATTCAATTTCAGAGAGGCAGTACAAAATGCCTTTGAAGAGTTTGTTGCCTCCCGTCCAGCTGATTTTTACAAGAAGGGCATCAATAAACTACCAATGCGTTGGCAAAGATGCGTCGATTGCATGGGTGATTACTTTGAATAACAGAAATAAATAAGTTTAAAAAAATAAGTAGGTACTTTCACTTATTCCATACAAAACGGCAATTTCATAGGTAAATACCTAATCAAAATTAGCATTCCCTAATTCATTTATTTTATATTTTATTAATGTTTTAATAATAAGCATTACCTACTTACCTAATTAAGAATTGAATTTTTGACATCTCTACTTCAACGACAAGACAATTAGACGAGGCTAAACGATCTTCCTATAGTAGTTACAATTGTAAGCTGCTCCCATACAAACTTTGATACAAGCGGCATATTTTTAATCACTTGCAATATGTCTTCACGGTAACTAAATCGATTCATCATCACCATCATCATCTCGGCCCACATCCACTGGTGGGGTATAGGCCTCCTCGTTATCACTCCTCTCTCTCCGCTGCTGTGCCGAGCGCCTTCCCGCAACTTACGCGATGTCGTCCGACCATCTGGCCGGTGGTCTGCCAACTGGCCTTCGCCCTTCTCGCGGCCACCACTCGGTTGCTGCCCTCGTCCATCTTCCGTCTTTCCTCCTTTAAATTTTTTGTCACAATATAGATTTTATGTAAGTACATTCAATATTTAATTAATTCAATATAATATTTTGATTTGAAAAAAATATTTTGTTATTTAAATATAGGTATTTTTACGTACAGTATGTAAGTACATTAATAAAATACCTACTTTTTACTTGTATCTATGATTATAAAAATTAAATTATAACTTCTTGTGACTTGACCACGACTATGTGACCCCCTCCCCCCCCCCACCCCCCCCCCCCCCCCCCCCCCCCCCCCCTCCCGGCACCAAAGCTGAATCCGCCCTTGCTACCCACATCCACAACTTTGGTTCTGCGTCGTATTTCGATGTTGGGTATGTGGTCCAACAGCGAGATGCCTAACATGGCACGTCCCATTGCTCTCTGAGCAACTCTAATTCTGTGAACAAGTTCGTTCGTGAGCGGCCATGTTTCAGCACCGTATCGATTAACGTCAATTAAATAGTCCGTAGTCTACAGTCTGCAGGGTCAAAACAGAACATAACATTTACACCTAACACGAATGCAATTCTACATTACCCCACAACTACATCCATAATCATATCTGACCTCATCTACATTTCATATTAATACCTACTCTACATGTCTGACAACCTCCGTGGTGCAGTGGGCGAATAGCCGGCTGAGACGCATGAGGTAGCGGGTTCGATTCCCGCCGCGGAACAAATGTTTGCATGATCTACAGATATTTGTTCCGGGGTCTGGTTGTTTCTCTATTTATTATAAGTATGTATTTACAAAAAAAGTATAAGTATTCTATCAGTATCAGTTATCTGGTTCCCATAATACAAGCTCTGCTTAGTTTGGGGCTAGATAGCGCTGTGTGAAATGTCCAGCAATATTCAATATTTATTTATGATATATAATATAAATATACTTTACTATATATAGTATTATATAATGAAATCTGGATAATATAATTTATTTTATTATGTACAAGTTCGGAAATTTGAACGTAAAATAATAAAATATAAATTCAACTTTTCATTTATTTACCAAACATAGCTAGTTTAATTAAAGGACATTAATAAAACTAAGATGTATTAATCAAGTGTACATGTATTGTGTATTCATTATCACCATCAATAGGTAGGTACTACAGGATGCATCGAAATATGTATGTTACAAGATATTTGTTTTAAGAGTATTGGACACTTTTTTCAATTAACTTCTAACTAAAAAAAATCACTAAGTTTTAGGCTCTAACCATCGCCTGATGGTAAGCGATGATTTTTAGCAAAGTTATTAATTTTCATGGATTCCCTCACTTTTGCCTTAACATACATGTTCCCAAGCACCTTGTACACCGCCCACTCGACCACACATGCGTTAAAAACGATACGCGTATTTACAAAATTTACATAAAATCAGATGATTTTAGGCCATCCGCAGACGGCCAACAATAATCGCTGCGACAATAGTCGGTGAAAATACAACACGACACCGACCTAGTTTACAAAGACATGCGAGATGAATAGCGAACAAGCATCTGTAAATGTCACGCACGTAACCCGCGTGAAGTACTAAAAGTCTAAAAATTTACATTTTTAGTACTCCCACATGACTTTAAACAAACTTCTACAGTGCCACCAACTTTATCTGTTCAAGTGGACAAAATTTTAACTAATCAAGAACAAATCTAGATCCAGACGCGGCTGCTCAGTGGACACTAAAGACGCTGTCAACGGAACAGATAACTTGGTAGATCTGTACATAATAAAGTTACTACAGAGTCTGACCGATGTATGTCCTAAAATCGGACAACTCTTACTGATCCGTTAATTGTCTACGGCATGTGGTAGGAAAGCATAAGGGCGTTATGATACTGGCGATTTGCGAGCGCACCGCAACGCAGACGCTGTGTTCGCTCAACAGATATTGTACTACACTTCATATATTATACGCATACGCAGCGAGCGCGTTGACTGATCGCGCCTCGCTCGAAACACGCTTGCAAATCGCCCGCCAGTGTGATAACGCCCTAACATACAAATTAATTGTCCATCGAGCGAGTGTTAGGCTGTCCGTCCACGTCAGACTTTTTCTCCGATTCTTATGATTTAAGATTTTATTTCTGACAGACTTTTTATAGGACGTGTGCGTTGCACTATTGCTATCAGTACGTTCTATTTTTCTCCTACAAAAAATCGGTCACCGATTATCGGACGTGGGCGGCCAGCCTTAGACGTGTTGATCGGTTCTGATTTTTAGCCGAAGCTTGAAACAAATCGGTGACGATTTTTATCGGCCGTCTGCGGATTAGGGTTACCAGATGAAAAAATCAAAAGTCCAGAGAAAAGGCCTGATTTCCATTGAAAAATCCTGAGATTTTTTAAACTGAGAATTTTCTCTCAAACGTAGGTACTTAACAATTAAAAAAAGACGTAATGTTTTCGTTTTTATACACTGCGGATCTCGCTCACGCGTTGCACATCGCACTCAAAGCGGTCAAGCTGTATTTTATTGAAAACTAGCTGTTGCCCGCGACTTCGTACGCGTTACACTAAGTATTAATGTGTAGGTAATCTAGAAATAAGGCTAAACGCACTGTTGCAACTTGACACCCCATTTTTATCCCATGGGAACTGATTTATGGGATAAATGGTAGCCAATATAGGGTGATCCAGGTTTTAATCTACGTATATGCCAAAATTCATCGAAATCGGTTCAGCCGTTACGGCGTGATTGAGTAACAAACAAACAAACATCCTTACTTTCGCATTTATAATAATAGTGTGATTCTAAAAATCCTCAGATTTCATGAGATATGCAAAATCCAGCAGCAATCCTGAGAAGAGTCCTAAAATCCTGAAATCTCAGCACACATCCTGAGATATGGTAACCCTATCTGCGATAGGCTTTAAAAGAAAAGCTAAAACACGACTTGGACAATCCAAATATGTGAATTTTAGCTAACTATAGGACAATAAACTAACTTTCGTTGCACACAATTTCAATTTGAAAAAGGCAAATACGGATAACACCGTTGATTCTAATTGGTTACTACATTTATAGACGGTTTGTACTACAATAATACTTTGTAATTCTGTAGACTCATCGAAACTATTGCAACAAAGTTACATAACCAATTGCAGATTACATTTGTTTAACTTGTCCATAATAATTATACTCGTATAAATAACCGGCGGCCTTATTATTACCTAAGCCAAATTGCTGTCGTGTCGCTATCGCTAGTCAGGCCATCCCTTTCACACGTGAGGTACGTACAATGCGCGCAGCCAAAGATGAGACTTGACGGATCACGTGGTCAAACCTGCGCAGTAGATAGTTCTATGGCCATTTAGGCGGTATGCGAGGCAAGAGGGGAGGGACGGCAAGGTATGGCGTCTGCGCATGCGTATTCAGTCGTGTGTCGTTCCCCGCAACCCGCGCACACGTCTGTACCTGCGCAAAATCCCCTCTACTAGCATCTGACAGGTCTCATCTTTGGCTGCGCACATTATACTGTACGTGTGAAAGCGATGGCCTGGCTAGCGTTAGCGACACGACAACAATTTGACTTACGTAATAAGGCTACGGGTCAATTAAAGAAATGAATTTAATAAAATGGCGTCGAAAATCATTACTCACTCGGACACTACGGCATGAGTAGGCGCCATCTATCGCCACATGGAAGAACTACTTCATCCTAACCCAGAGCGAGCGTCAATAGGACACAGACGGCGACATCTAACGGCAAATTAAAGAACATTATCCTAGACCGAACGAAAGAAATAATCTTGCGATTGAAACATTATGTGATACTTCTCAACAAGATTTGTGGGATATCTTCCTTATTCCTTGGCGGACACCTAATAACTAGGCATAGAAATGATTGCTATTTGTAATTATTTTCATATGATTATTTTTTAACACTGCTATTTCAATGTGAAAAATCAGAGGCAATGATTTTTCATTATGATGCCGTAATGTCACACTAGCTCTTCTTGCTAGTGCTATTTGTGAAAAATCACGGGCAACGAAAACGGCCAATGAATTCCGAAGAAATGCGAACGACTGTGATTTGTAGCAGATCCGAATGACTGCGACCGATATACGATGAAACCGAAAGTGATTTCATTTGAATGATTTTAGCAGGTTATGCAAAGGAACATATTAAAGCAGGTGTGCCATATGATTTTTCACATGCTACTCGTGAATTCCTACTATATTTACTACTATCAACTAGAAAATAGTGATTTTCGGTGCCATTTTATATTCATTTCTCTTATAAACCAGCCGGGCTATCATACGCGCCGCGATTAACTTTTATCGATGCCTATATCGTGCATTTGTCTCGTATTCGCACGAAAATATTATAAAATTGTGACGTGGCGGGCATGTTAGCCCGGCAGGTTATATCACGCAACATTATCTGGCCCCGTGAACAATACTCAAGAACTACAAGTAAAAATGGCTATTCATTAGACTTCACTGGGCCAGATAACTTTGCCGGACTCTATAGTCTTCTATTAAATTAAAGTTACAATCCTAATAAAACTTTTCCCTAGAACCAAATATACCAAACATGTTATTGCGATTATCACTTGTTTTAACCAACGGAGTTTATTACCACACATCATTGGTTAAATTCTAACTTTTCCCGTTACGTACAAGTACTACGATTTAAGTTAAGACGCTTCGTCAAATTCCGTCTATCAGCGGAAATACGATAGGTACATCGGAATCTATATACATACTTACAAATACTGGAACTGAACGTGCTACCGCCTTTGAAGCTCGCTAGTGAGTGACGAGCGGTCATGATTATAAAGTTATAAGTCGCGGCATATAAGTCTAGCGCTGAACGATACGCGGAAGGGATAGCTGCGCATGGGTACTGACGCCCAAGCCATAGGTACAATAGCCACTATTGGCTTAATTGGAGATGTTCCTTACCGTTGCAATTGACGTATTTGTAGACTGCTGTCATTTTTTGGATTTTCCCTAAATCGCCATTTAATTAAATTTTTCGCGTCTTCATAATTTCGGTAGTTTTTTTATCTGGCTCAAATTTACAGTGCTGCTGTCCGAATGACTGAGTAAAGTACTTGTAGCTTCATCAATCTCACTTTTGATTTGTTTCAAAGAATCAATTAATTCATTAGATTCCCTTTTTAAAAAACTATTCATGTCATAAACCGTTTTCCTTGCCGGTCTTTTCAAAACAGTATTTCTTCTAGGCATATTCACTTTAAAGTCACAAACAAACTTAAAAAACGGAATTTAACAAACAAATTCAATTAACAGCAATAACAATACAATTAAGAACGCGACTGTACACTGGATGTGCGCGGGGTGTCGTATCTGTGCGGGGAACGGAATGCGACTGGAGAGCCAATCGGCGCTACGCACGCCCGCCCTTCATCCCGCTAGCCCCCCTCAGGTACCTTATTTTTACTTCTGCGCAATAACGGTCAGCGCTAAAGTTTCGTGCCGCTACTTATATTAAACATAAACTCGCTGTTGCCACTTGTAGACTCCATAAAGTTGTAAATCGTTTAAAGGCCAAGGTTTACGCTTTTATAACAAACTAAAATGATGTACAAAAATTGACAATAAACAAATTTAAAAACGTACCTAATTAAACAAAATCTTTATGAAAAGCCTACTATAAAATATCGGATTATTTAGATGATAGAGAAGCTTGGGATTGAAATTGCTCCACACTCGGTCACGAAATAATTAATTAAGTTAGACGTAATTTATTTTCTTAATTGTTATGTATTCTAAAAGGATCATTAAAAATAACAACCAGCCTTGTTTCTTGCCTTTCTTTCTGGTTTGGTCGCGAAGGAACAGGCAGTAAAATTGACGTTTACAAAAACGTACACAAAAACATTTTGAATTATTATTGGTTGCATAATCGTAGTACTTCGGATAATTGCCGAGGCGTCTAACTTAAGTAGTAGCACACAAAAGTGTAGTTATTTTTCTTAATCAATGGATACCGTGAGTAGTAAAGTGCTGAAAATATATTTTACATATTAGTATTTCTTGTGTACCTCAAATGTTTATCACAGTATAACAAAGATAATTTAACGTGAATTACTAGCGCGATACGACTAATGTGGAAAACCGCACCCTAGCCACATAATAGGTACCTACAGAAGTTAAGTTTACTACTACTTAAAAAACAAGTGGCGATCATAGGCCTCCTGGCCGCAGTGAAACTAAAGCCGAAAAGGCACTCCAGGAGTGTCGACAGAGTTGAAAACTTGACAGACTACACTACAGATACTTATACAGAGGTGTCGGTGACAGTGTCGCGAGTCAATGGTTTTTTCCCCATCTCAAAAAATGCCCAACGCGCCTAAACAAGTTTTCAATTTTAAAATAAGTCTAGTACAATGTGCGATAACAGGCGCGCGCACACGTAGATGCGCGCGCGTACAAGATCGTGCCGAGATCCTCGTATCATCGTCATCGCTCGTTGTACTTGCCAAATGAGAGAAGCTTAAACACATGCTTATAATCGACTTCCAGAGCATGTTATTGAGGCACAACAAAGCTTTACATCGTTTCAATCTAAAATAAAATCATGGCTCATCGAGAGGGCGTTCTACAATTTTAAGGCGAATATAGTAGCTGATTGGTTTTATTTGGAGGCTTTCTCCTCATTGAGGAATCAGTTTTATATGCTCAAAAAATATATGTCATTCATTGACCTGTTATCTGCAAAGTGAACATACAAAAAAGTTCTACCTGTTTATTTACTATGAGAAAAAATATAACAAAATGTTACGGTTTTCGACTTTCAATTTGATTCAACGACGTAAAACTTTGTAATTTTTCGTTCACCTAAATGTGGGCAAAGACTATACCTTCAAGTTGGACATATAATACTGTGCTGCGACGGTCTTTCACGTGGCAATTAATTATTTTCAATTTTTACTAATAATTAGTGGGTTTTAGGTGGTTGCGCGGGCGACGGGCGGCAGTGCACCGCTGACTGTCGTATGGGAGAGTTGTGCTCGTTTGCCTCGCGATCACCTTTTTGCTGGTCGGTTAGATGCGTGTGGCGGAAGGTGCGGGCCGAAACAATACCTATGCCCATTCGCTCAAGGTCATCGGTTACGGTTAGCGCCTTAAGGACTATTTCTGCAATAATTTTATTGAAGTGAAAACTATGGGAAAAGCCATTGAACTCGCGACACTGTAACCGTTACCGACACCTCTTTATATAAGTAGTGAAAACTTCTTTAGGTGCGTTGGGAATTATATGAGATGGGAAAAAAACCATTGAACTCGCGACACTGTTACCGGTACCGACACCTCTGTATATAAGTAGTAAAAACTTCTTTAGGCGCGTTGGGAATTTTTTGAGATGGGAAAAAACCATTGAACTCGCAACACTGGTACCGCTACCGACACCTCTGTATATGAAGTGAAAACTTCTTTAGCCGCGTTAGTCATTTTTTGAGATGGGAAAAAACCATTGAACTCGCAACACTGGTACCGCTACCGACACCTCCGTATATGAAGTGAAAACTTCTTTAGCCGCGTTAGTCATTTTTTGAGATGGGAAAAAACCATTGAACTCGCAACACTGGTACCGCTACCGACACCTCTGTATATGAAGTGAAAACTTCTTTAGGCACGTTGGGCACTTTTTGAGATGGGAAAAACCATTGCACTCGCGACACTGTTACCGATACCGACACCTCTGTATATGTAGTGAAAACTTCTTTAGGCGCGTTAGTCATTTTTTGAGATGGGAAAAAAACAATTGAACTCGCGAAACTGTTACCGTTACCGACACCTCTGTATATGTAGTGAAAACTTCTTTAGGCGTGTTAGGCATTTTTTGAGACGGGAAAAAACCATTGAACTCGCGAAAATGTTACCGTTACCGACACCTCTGTATATAACTATCTCGTAATTGTTAAAGTTTTCACTTCTGTCGTCACTCCCAGAGTGCCACTTTTTTATAATTATTGTTATAACTGATATACAGATTATTTTATTAATTGGTATCAATGTAGGCCAATGTCTGGATTCAAAATTTTGTAATAATTCTAATAATTTGTTTAAATAAATTTGATTACTCTGATTATTAAACATAACTTCTGTATCCGTCTATTTTATGCCCTAGCTCAAACAGTTTACAGACGGACGGACAGATTGTACTTTAATCTATGGACATATAACCCTCAAAATGGAGAATGATAATGAACGAGCATATCATAATGAATCAACATATAATGGCTAAAGGAATAGGATAGTGACAAATTAATTTACAATTTCTATATAATATAAGTTACAGATGATTTCTGCTAGATATTAGATACAAAATAGCAAAATATTTACAAAATAATATTTATATTGACAAAATAACCGCACGCAGCCAAAACTAAGTTCTATCATTCAGAACTAAACTCAAACTAAACTCTTTAGGTATTTAGTTCTACCATTTAATTTAGACGCCTCGGCAAATTTCTTCAGTCCTGAGATATACGGAATATATCGGAATATATTTTACGTATGTTGTTATGTACGGCATTAAATGAAAACGCGGGTAGGGTCAATGGCTAGTATTGTTGTAAAATAGGTTTTTTTGAAACTAATTACGATGGAAAATTTTAAATTTTTAGACAACTTTATATATCATAAGGCCATGACCAAGCTCAAGGTCGCTCATCGAGCTATGGAGAGGGCTATGCTCGGGCTTTCTTTGCGTGACAAAATCCGCAGAACTAAAGTTGCCGACATAGCTCTCAAAATTAGCAAGTTGAAGTGGCAATGGGCAGGCCACACCGCTCGTAGAACCGATAACCGTTGGGGAAGAAAGGTTCTCGAGTGAGACCACGGACTGGAAGACGCAGCGTGGGCCGGCCCCCCACAAGGTGGACCGACGATCTAGTAAGAATCGCGGGGAGCCGTTGGGCGCAAACGGCTACCAACCGCTCGCTGTGGCGATCTAAGGGGGAGGCCTATGTTCAGCAGTGGACGTCTTCCGGCTGATGATGATGATATATCATGTCTTAACATATCAACGAAACAGCCTGTATAAAATAGGTAAACAAATCATATTCATTCATCATGACATCATCATCGTAAGCGGCATCAAAATTGTATATGGGAAATGTATCGATTACTTTATAATTATTCAAGCAACCGGTATTAAACCCACCTCTAAAATCAGTTAGTACGGATCCGGATGTGTGTTTTAAATTAATGTCGTACATAACAAAGCGCGTAGTACACTTCTAAATACTGAAACCACACATGCAACCTTCCAGTCCAGCCAAAGATTGTTTGGAAGAGATCGCTTTTAGCGATAAGATCGCCACTTGTATTCCTGCGTATATTGTTATTTGTTTTTAGGTTTCCGTACCCAAAAGGTAAAACGGGACCAGATTACTAAGACTCTGCTGTCTGTCTGTCCGTCTGTATCTCATGAACTGTGATAGTTAAACAGTTGAAATTTTCACACATGATGTATTTCTGTTGCCGCTATAACAACAAATACTAAAAACAGAATAAAATAAATATTTAAGTGGGGCTCCCATACAACAAACGTAATATTTTTGCTCGTTTTTATAGGTAATGGTACGGAACCCTTCTTGCGCGAGGTCGACTCGCACTTGGCTGGTTTTTATTGTTTTTTAAGTGTGATTTACAATAAAGCCTTCGAAGCTCGCTAGTGAGTGGACGAGCCTTCACGAACCGACATTGGTTGCATTATCGTACTAATTCTTAGACAAACGTTATCGAGGCGTCTAACTTAAATCGCAGTACTGTATGTATACATACATGCCTATAGTATTTCCATTTCTTTATTTTCTCGATGACAGTTCTAATTTGATAGTTGTAGTGTTGTGACCAAATAAGTAATGATATCGATCGCATATATTTATTATATCTTGAACAAAGACAAATACAACAAAAACATTCAAATATATTTTTTCAAGGTGGGAACACTCAATGGCCCACCGCCATTTTGTGTTTGTTTTAATCTGTCACTCGCAACAAGACGGTCGTGCTAGTCACTACATTTCTGTTCGCTGAGTTTTTTCACATTATCCATACGTTACGTTGTGTATTTTGTGTGCCTCCGTGTTGTACAAACACGGTTATACAAAAGTATCCGGCAGTAGTTTAGTTTCTTACATTTTGTAAAAAAATATCGGGTCTGTTATCGTGTTACGTTTATCGATAGCTCCATCCCTATCAGTTTCTCCGACTCTGGTATAACTTTGTACGTGCGTAAGCGTCATATTTTTATAGAATAATGAACGCATAATGTAAAAAAGACGCTCGTTCAAGTTTTCACAGGAGCTGTCATCGAGAAAATAAAGAAATGAAAATACTAGGTATAATGACCACTAAAATACATTATTTTTAAGTGTTTTGAAAAACGGTCACTTAATTTTACTTAGAAAACTTTCGTGACTGCTTTCAATCATTATTATTATATATATATATTATCACGTACCGTTTTATCGGTGTTTCGACCGACAATGTTTCGGTTCAATTCGTTATTCGGAGCGTATCGCACTTACCGATAAAACGGTACGAATGTTTAATAACGGTCACTTAATGTTGATTTAGTTGTAGTTAAACTCTAATGTCTCTACACGTACATTCATGCTTGATTAGTAATGATCGTTTTAACGTTTCATGAGCATTTCGGTTCGACTTAAGACTTAAGTTAAGGTTAAGTTAGGTCTTAAGTCTTATCGGTCTTTACGTTCGATCTTGTTCAATTGAAAAACGTTGAGCAAGTACGCACATGGAGACCATAAGAGCTTAATTCACAGAAAACCAAACATTTTGAATCAAGCTGTTAACAAAATATACCTATAACGACCTACTATATTTAAAAAGCAAGATATACAACACAAATTATTCAAAATAATATATTTTTGTAGACACCTCTGTAGGTACCTTTCATTTATAGATACAGTTATGAAGGTCTTATTTGTAAGTGTTAAGGTGCCAGCATAATCACAATTCTGTTATTTACTGAACCAAAATTTCTTAAAATACGAACATTCTAATTACGTTCACGAGTTCCCTAATTCTTCAATTCTTAAGGATACTTGTACCGCCACAGATAACGCAGTTGCAGTGAATAAGGCACAAAAAACAATTGGCAAAAAAAATATTAAGAACCATATCAACATATATGAAGCAGTAGACATTACACTTCAAGTAGGCATTGAGAAGTGCATCAATAACATGGAATACAACTAGTTTAGATAGTTTCATATAACTGGCACCACAACTTTTAATGACTTATAAAATACTATTTGCGTAGCTTTGTTGAAAAAAAAAGAAAACAAAAAAAAATAAAGAAAAAAGGCACAAATGATTTTATTAAATAATGTCGCTAGAATGTAAAGGATCCTGGTAAGAGCACCCCCATTGTGTGATTTGTTTACAGACAGTTTTGACTCGCTGTACCTCAATTTATATACAAAATATACAAACAAACATAATTTACAACAACTAACAAGAGCCACTAATTAAAAATAGACTAAGCCCAGCTTGCTTATCGATCCTTAAACGTGATTAGCGACTAAACATCAAATTTGATGTATTTGTATGATTTGACAATTGAGGGGTATAGAATCAAAGGCAGCTATATCCAGGACAAGTCGTTTTTGAACCTGTGAATGCCATTTTATTCTTCATACTATTCTATACAAGTTTACAAAATTTTTTGGTACCCAAAACAGCTAAATCCCTACCAAATTCTAGTTTAAAGAATCAGTTTAGAACCAAAGTCAGCTAAATCCACGCAGTTTGGAAACAAACACAGCTAAAATTGCGCCTGGCCAATCACAGGTCTCCATTTTCGTAAGGACAAGATGGCGGATTTCATACTAAACCCTGTTTGCGTGGGTGCGATTTTTATCGAAATTGAATAGGATTTTGCATAGTTTTCTAACTAAAAACGTATTAAACGACTAATAAAAAGTGCAATGGAAGTGTCTGTAGTAGAAGCATTGCCAGGGAAAGGAAGAAAGCGCAAAAGACAGCCGGAGAATTGGAAGGCGAAGAAGGCAAAAATTGACAGGTAAGTCTAGACTAGTGATGTACTTAATCCGATGGAGTTCGATAGAATCTTTAACATAAAATACAAGATAGATCTAGGTTTAACATTATCGATACGTTTTATGTTGTTCAGTGCGGATTTTTATAAATAGAGCTAATCAGTTACATTAATTAATGTAGGTACATTAAGGTTATGTTATTAATTATAGTCATGGTTACGTTTGCTTTGTTTCACAGGTACTCGTCGAAATCTTTGCCAGAAAACATAACCTGCAATCATAACACCAAATCATTTGCGTGTAAACAATTAAAAATACTAGATCTTGTGCATTTTCACAGATCGTTTTACTCAAAACCCATCAAACAACATCAAGATGCGTTAATATTAAAGTGCTGTTCAGTAAAGAAAACAGCCAGAAAGCGGCCTGTAAAATACACAAGAAACAGCAGAGCGTTTTCGATTAAATATGCAATTTACGTAAAATCACTTAAGAAAGCAATTCCAGTTTGCCAGAAAGTATTTCTAAATACGCTTGGGATAACGAAGTATCGTGTTCAGTTCGTCATGCAAAACTTCTTTGAATCTGGTCGGGTTCCTACAGAGAGAAGAGGCGGTGACCATAAGAAACAGAAGTATGCAGCACAAAGACAATCAGTTCATAGATTTTTAAAGTCTTTGAATTGCGTAGAAGCACATTATTGCAGAGGATCATCGCAGCAACGTAAATACCTACCTAGTGAGCTCAATATTAAAAAAATATTTAAACTTTTTAAACAAGCGCACTCAGACAGCCCAGTCAAATCATCTTACTTTAGATCTATCTTTAATCAAGATTTAAATCTTGGTTTTGGGAGTCCAAGGACGGATGTGTGCTCGAAATGCATTGAACTCCAAGAAAAACTGAAGAACGAAAATAATCCATCGAATAAAATTCAACTGATGACGGAGAAAAGGATACACAAATTAAAAGCACAAGCATTTTTTAAACTACTTAAAGAAAAAAAAGAGAAAATGATTACGTTCTCATTCGATTGCCAAAAGAATTTAGTACTTCCAAAAGTTCCCGACCAGAGCTGTTATTACAGCAGGCAGCTGTATTTGTATAATTTTACAATAGTCAATGGTTCATCGAAAGATCCTTTAAATACGAACACTACACATGCATACATCTGGACGGAAAATGAGTATGCTAAAGGATCAAACCAAATTGCTTCCGCTGTATATGATAGGCTCAACAAAACTGACCTGACTGATGTAACCCACGTCCGTTTAGTGGCAGACGGATGTGCTGGCCAAAATAAAAATTTAATAATGATTTCAATGTGCATGCGTTGGATTTTGGAAAATCCTCAAATAAAAAAAATGGAACTGGTGTTTCCCGTCACCGGCCACTCTTTTATGCCTCCTGATAGAGTTTTCGGGAATATCGAAAAAAATATCCGAAAAATTGAGGTAATAACATCGCCAGAAGAGTACGTCGATGTAATCAGTCAACACTCTACAGTCACGCGACTACGAGATATACCCGTGCTTGACTGGAAAAGTGCAATGCAAAATATTGTAAAAGCACCGGCTCAACTTCACTTCAAGGTTTCTCTGTGTAAAAGATTTATTCTTCGAAGATCCAAAACTCAAGGAAGTGTGTTGGTACGTGGTGAATTATATTACAATTCTGACACGGGAAACCCCAAAAGTTTGTGTAAAACAGGCAAAAAAGCTGAGGCTATACGGCCAACAATAATTCCTAACGGCATAGAAGTGAAACCATTAAAGTTGCGAGATGTCAGAAACCTTCTTCAAAAACACTACGGTGACTCTTGGCAAAATCTTGCACATTTAAAATATTTCCACTACGTGTTGAATAATGTAGACGAAGATGAGCTTCGGCTATTAGAAGAAAGGGGAGTTGAAGAGGAGAACGATACTGTAGAAGATCTTTGCGAAGTTCAAGAAGAAGATAATTTAAGAATATAACATTTTTCATTTAAATTACATAATATTTTTTTCATAAATGTTCTTTTATTTACTCATTTATTCATTTCGGTATCAATTTTTTAGCAATGTAAGTGATAATGACGAAAACATTGCATTTTATTTTCAATAGAAAATCCTTAGATAAAGTTAAAATACACATCACTAGTCTTGTGACGTCATCACCAAAGAGTTGGTATCAAAAACGGCTATATCCATTGCAATCAGAATCAAAGACAGCTAAATCCTTTTGTTGGTATCAAATGCAGCTAAGTGATTTTAAAATTACCGCGAAAGAGTAATTTATTCTTTGGATTGGTCGATGGGTGTGTATTCAGTGGTACCACCATTCCAAATACTCATTTTAGACTTTTTTTTTAATCGTGTTGCTACAGTAAAAATAAAATAAAACGTTTTTTCTGCTTTATGAAAAAATAAACTAGGTGGATATAGCTGCCTTTGATTCTATACCCCTCAATTGTTTAATTAAGGCACTTATCTCGATTAGGCATCGTTCAGCATTAAACCTCAATTAAAATACAAAAAGCCAAAACTGTCCATAGTCAAAGCAACATCACTATTTTCCCTATTTCTTTAACATTTTTACATTATAACAATGGTCGTTTATAAATAGGAAACAAGTTTCACTCACACTTCATATCCATTACACTGGCGCCATTGTCCTTGTAGGGGCGTGGGGTCAAACTATTTTTTTTTGCAACCCCATATATAGGTCGCGTCATGTAAAAAGAACGCTGGCGATCAACGTGTTTTTATTTATATTTAAGGATATTCTATATAATATATTTCTCAATGTACCCACCCATAACCAATGTACGAAGCTGCGAACAAAAGGCCAGTTAAAAAATAGGACCATAGGCCTAGTACTTTCGTGCGCGAGTGTATCCATGCGCAAACACACCCCCTCCACTTTCTTCCAGCGTTCTTTTTGCATGACGCGACCTATATAATTATAACACCACAATTTTGCAAGCATTCATATTTTTTAACAGCTACCAGCGCTATTTGACTATTATTTATTTAAGACTCCCACCTTACAATTTCTACTTCAAGAGTCCATAATATTCGTTAAAAATTGTGAATGTTTATTCAGTTTGTCCACACGCCGCTATATTTTTCACTTTATGTTCGGTCACACTTCAGTTGAATTGTCGAGGCTGAATCAATACCATAAACATTTCATGTAGCATGCTCAAGCGAGGCTGTGATGCCTATTGACTAGCAATGATCAAGATGTGTCTTCTGGTCTGCAAAAGGATGTGTGACGGCATCAATTACCGACGGCAATAGTATATGATCTTTGTAGCTACATTTCTCATCTCAGGCTGCTTTATGGTCTACAGGGGTTAACACAGCTGATTGATAGCGCTATTGTTAAATTATTCTTAGCTTTAGTTGTGTCATGCTGAGCATTTTTCCATTAATCTTCAGTCACATTCCACACTGAATTTCTGCCACGCCTCGCCGATACGCTTTGCACTGTTTGTTCACGAGCACAACAGAGGCGCTTTTCACGTTAGCTTTGCATCACACTGAATTTAACCACATCGCTTGCGTACCACTAATCAAAGTCCACGTCCTATGAGCCTACATAACCAGGCGGTTAGAAACGCATTACGTCACACTGAATTTAGCGCCCTACGCCGTTTCACATAGTCCTAATCAAAGTCGATGTCCATGTATCTGTCACTGGAGTTTAGTGAGCTACTCGAACTGTCGGGATTGGCCAACGAGCTGATGGAGGAGGTGAGCTGGGCCCAGAGACTGCCGACGGAGGTCGTGGATGCTGTGGAGCTGGAGTCGGTCGGGACGGCGACGCGCCGTCGCCGGGGCGGGATGCGGCGCACTAGCACACGGGAGAATGGAGCTGGAACGACAAAATATTGTAAAATATTTGTAGAAGCAGGTTGTATACAAGCTTTAATGTTATGTCATTATCATCATTCCCAGTGCGTGTCGACCCACTGCTGGGCATAGGCCTATCTTCGTTTCTGCCATTCTTCCCGATCTTGTGCCAGTCTGAACCACGTGTGCGAAGCCTTGCCACCTTAAGAGGAAAGCCGGGCTGCAAGACGAGCGCGCTATCAATGTGTGCCATAGCTCGCACCGCTGTGGTTTTTCGTCGACTCAGATAATTAATCAGTGGTGGGCAAATTTTCTTGATGGGGCCAGAAAGTTTAAGAAATTTTAGATTAGGGCCAGAATTATAGAAGTTCTATTCTATAGCGTATATTATATATCTATTATTCTACAGCGCTCCCTCTCTATAATTCCTCGCTATGATTCTACTTCCCCTCACATTGTTCCTCTACTCTCACTACATTGTATACAAAATATATTTGTGTACGTTCAGAATAACTGTGCTCTTATGAAAAAGTGGGGTCCCTCACTTAAAATAAATTCTTGGAATGAATTGCCCCGAGTTGGGAATTATAGAGAGGGGGCACTGTACTAAGTAGAATCTACTTTATACTTCTGGACCGTCAAAATATAATTCTCGCGGGCCATATACTATTCATGTCGAAGGACCGTCGGCGCGCCGGATTAAATGCTTTCGCGGGCAGGAGCTGGCCCGCAGGCCGTACTCTTGCCATCACTGATCTAAATAATCCTATATTATATACCAGGCTTTTTATAAAGATTTTGTTTAATTATGTTCTTAAATTTGTTTATTGTCAATTTTTGTACATCCCTTGGGAGTTTGTTATAAAAGCGTACACCTTTCCCTTTAAACGATTTACTAACTTTATGGACTCTACAAGTGGCAACAGTGAGTCCATGTTTATTTCTAGTATTAAAATTATGATTATCGCTATTTTTCTTAAACAAATTAATATTTTTGTGAACATACATCAGATTTTCATAGATGTATTGACAAGGGAATGTCATAATATTTATTTCTTTAAACTTATTGCGTAATGATTCTCTAGGGCCCATATTATAAATTGCACGAACAGCCCTCTTCTTCTGCAGCACAAAACCGGTGTTTATATCTGCAGCACAAAAACGGTGTTTATATCTGCAGCACAAAAACGGTGTTTATATCTGCAGCACTCCCCCATAGCAGTATACAGTATAACATAATGCTGTGGAAGTAGCTGAAGTAAACTAGTCTAGCTGTGTCTACGTCTCTAAATAGATGGGTCTTTTTGACTGCGTATGCCGAAGAACTAAGTCTCTTCGACAACTTATTTATAGAATTCCAGTGCATGTGTTTGTAATTATTCTCCTAAACTGCTTGATCGATTTTGATTGTATTTTTTGTACTTATGGGGTCTCCTGGATGATTTTTAGCTGTGTATGAGAAAATTAATTTTCTTCATAATTTCTTTTTGCGTAATTTTTTTCCGATATTTTAATAGTTATTCTGTTATTCGGGGCGGAGACAAGCCCAACAAATCAAAGATCATCAAAATCGATCCAGCCGTTCTTGAGTTATAAAACTAACCCGACTTTGTTTTATATAAATAGAGATATTAGTCCCAGTACCAATTCATTTCAGTCTGGTAGATGTTTGATTAATTCATAAAAAAGGTCTCAATGGTTTTGACAGCACGACCAACATAATTAAGTTGGATGATTTTTATAGTCAGTTGTCGGAGATCTATGTTCTAGTAGATATCTCCCAGATAGTCTTCTAACCAGTGATTGGAATAGGTAGGGCTAACTTACTTAGTATTTTACACATTTGCATTACATTATAAAGTACTTAAATATAAAAAGTGCCATAAAGTGGTTGAAATCACCAAAATTTAAATAATTCATTTTTTGAATACAGGCATCCTGGTTTTTAGGGTTCCGTATCTCAAAAGGTAAAAAAAGAACCCTTATAAGATCACTCTCTTGTCCGTCTGTCTGTCCGTGTCACCACAGATTTTCTCAAGAACGGGTGGAATTTATACCAGATACTGAGGTTTATAGTCCCTGTTAGGTGTATACAAATCAAGTTCCTGAGTCAACACGATAAAAAGATATGGGCCAATTTAGATTTTCGTGAAAACTTGTAAGTACCAAAATTTACCTTAATTTTCAACTGTTTTTATTTTTCGGCATTTTCCCCTTACTTGTGCTGTAAGGCCTTGCTTTTAACAAAAATTGATAATTCTAGGTCAACCAGAAGTACCCTATAGTTTTTGGGTCGAAAACCTATATGGTAGAATAGACCTAGAATCACGAAATTTGTCAAAAAGCAAGGTCTTACAACACAAATAAAGGAAAAATTCCAAAAAATAATATGAAAATTAAAGGGTGTCCCCCTTTAAGGGTATACATACATAGTTGACCCAATTAAGATAGTCCTTTGAGTTGTATGGGGGCGCTCATACAATTTAGAGGACTAGCTTAATCGGCACCAACCTCAAATAAGGTAAATAAATAAAATTGTGCTATTGAATAAAATAATTATTTATGTGGGGCTCACATACAACAGACATGATATTTTTGCCATTTTTATAGATAATGGTACGGAACCCTTCGTGCGCAAGTCCGGCTCGCGTTTGGCCGGTTTTTTATTAATAATAAAATTGCGATTACTCATACTGTTGTCTTTGATCTTTACACTACTCCCCAATAACTATATGTATATTAGAAGTAGTGTGAGATATAATAAAACTTCAACTGAAGTATTAAAACGCAGGTTTATTGAAATACCTTATGTTTGTCTAGGTTTAGTTAAATCTATGTGTCTTTGAATTTAAATTAAACTTCTCCCACTACCAAATATGCACTATCTACAAAACTGTTTGTTTGTAATTATAATTTTGATATAAATTTATGCGCAAAAAGACCCGTTTTGTCTTAAAATCAACTGTTTGTTTGTATTACACAAAGGTTAACTGGAAGAGAATGCTATCTAGCATTAAGTTCGCCTATATACAGATTATTTTTATTTTGTGCATAATAATTATTGTTCATTCATTCATTTATTCAATAAGTATCGAAAAACGTAAAAAAAAAAATATTATTGGTAATCAGTATAATTATGAATGCATGATGCTTTTGTATGCTGAATTAATTATAAAACTATGTCCGGGATACCAAAAATGAATTAGTTTAAATTTAGGGGGTTTAACCACTCTATGTTGTACTACACTCAGTGCCCCTACCTATTCCGATCACTGCTTATAACCGTCGAAGTAAGCTTGAGAATGTACAGCGCAAAGACATTAGTCTAGTAACAGTCAGTGGTCCCCATTAGCCACTGGAAAGTACCTCTGGCGGTCTACTAGTATTCACTAGTACTCACGCGAGGTGGCGGTGTCGGTGGTGGAGAGCGTGGGGGCGGGCGGCGCGCGCGCGTCCAGGGCGACCACGCCGCCGAGCGGCGCCGGCGGCGTGGGCGGCAGCAGGCTGCGGCGGCAGATGGGGCAGGTCGCGTGCAACTGCAGCCAGGGGTTGATGCACGCCGGGTGGAAGATATGCGAGCATTCTAGCCGGGACACCGTCTCCTCTGGAATGTTCAAATATATTACAATTACTAATTATTTTCTTCAGCTTGCAGCAACGCTTTGTCGGTGACTTTGGTTCGTCTACGAATCTCCTCAATTGTGATTCAATCTCGAAGAGAAACACCAAGTATAGCCACAGCACTCATAACGCATAGTGGCAGCGCCCGGGCACATAGCTCGAAAAACTGACGGCCGTTCAGCAACGCCGTCTTGGGCTATGCCGGGGCCCTGTTGGAATATAAAGGAAATGAAAAAAAATTTGGCACTCTGGGAGTGCCGACAGAACTGAACCCTTGGACAATTAACAGGTTAGCTGTCCGATGAGGCACATGTGCCTCATGGGTATTTGCACTGGTACGTCCATGAGGCATATGTGCCTCATGGCCAATGATGTAGATAATGCAATCGATCTATCGATAATTTTTTTTAATAATTATATTATTTGTAGTATTAGTAAATTATACTACAACCAAATTCTACCAATCAATTTATTATTGAACTTAAACAAAAAATAAATTTCACTTAAAAATTAACATTAACCTTATAAGATTAAATATTTAGTACATATATTATATAATTATTTTATTATTTTTATTAAAGATTTGATAACCTTTTCCAAGGAGATCGGTAATTTTTCCATCAATACAAGCCGTCCAGACAATAACGAAGCCAGCAAAGGAAATTAGCCTAATCGTAGGACCTTTCTCAAGTGAGGAACCGTCATAGATTTGATTTCTTTAAATTTTATTCTTGTTTGGAAACTGGTGGCCGAAAGGGTACCTAATTGAATGGTGCAATTCAATAACAGAAGATTGTTTTCAAAAAGATATTTTTCAGATGTCTAAAGTGTTACGAACATAAACGTACATTTTATCATTAAACGTAAATAATTAATTTCTTATCATACTCATCTAACATTAGCAATTATCGATATAATTAATTTCAATCACTAGGACACATAAAGTATCATAAAATACTTGAAGAGAATGACGTAACTTAATACGAAACTTCATGAGCGTTAGCTGTCATTATTTACTACGAGGACGTGTACAAAGAAGATCGAAACTTGCTTCGGGACAGCTAACCTGTTAAGTGTGTGTTTCGGTATTCAAAATTTAAAAGCAGACTACACTAAAGATAGTTATATACAGAGGTGTCGGAAACGGTAAGAGTGTCGCGAGTTCAATGGTTTTTTCCCATCTCAAAAAATGCCCAACGCGCCTAAAGAAG
This sequence comes from Philereme vetulata, assembly GCA_918857605.2. Lineage (NCBI taxonomy): Eukaryota > Metazoa > Arthropoda > Insecta > Lepidoptera > Geometridae > Philereme > Philereme vetulata. Next base: position 4,995,167 of record OU975462.1, read on the forward strand.
TTTTCACTTCAAAAATTGTACAGCTTAAGCGAATATATCGGCCTTTCGGGGCCCCCGTGACGGGGCCCGTGTGCCCTTATGGTAAAGACGGAACTGCCGTTCAGACAGAAAGGTCCTCGATTGGAGACCACGCACTTGAAAGCACAGCGTAGGACGGCCCCCCACTAGGTGGAAAGAAGACCTGATAAAGGTTGCTGGGAGCCATGGGGTACAGGCCAAGATCGGTCCCTCTGGAAATCTAGGCCATATTCAGCTGCGAACGTCCTGTAGCTGATACTGATGATGATAATTACTATTCATTTCCACTCCCAATTAGTGGTACGCGCACCCTTGAAATGGCGTGTTTAGGACCTGGACAGGTCACTAGGAAAGATTTAAGGACTGTGCAAATCGTGCACGCAGTTGTTGTAATGTATGAAATTCTAATGAATATGTCAGATTAACGTGGCGTGCGCGTCATAATGCCACGCGTGCGTCACGCAGGCGCCACGCACGCGGTCTGACAAGCACATGCATCTGGTTTGTACCGACCTTTACTGAGGCACGCAGTGTTATCCGCCTTGAAAGAACATCGTTTGCGTTTTTTCTTATTTTTTTATACCGCTAAGGTAGCAAACAAGCATACGGCCCCCCTGGTGGTAAGCGGTTACCGTAGCCTATGGACGTTTGTAACACCAAAGGTAAAAGTCGCGCGTTGCCGACCCTTTAAAAATTTTAAATCGCCCTTTTTGAACCCTATACTGTCACTGGGGAAAACCACGGTTTCATACATTGTACGGCCCAAAAAATACTTACAACGAAAATAAATGTCACAGCCTTGTTATGTTAGACAACCTCAGTTGTACAGTGGGCGAATAGCCGGCTGAGACGCAGGAGGTAGGGGGTTCGATTCCCGCCGCGGAACAAATGTTTGCATGATCTACAGATATTTGTTCCGGGTCTGGATGTTTTTCTATGTATTATAAGTATGTATTTACAAAAAAAAAAGTATATAAGTATTCTATCAGTTTATCTGGTTTCCATAATACAAGCTCTGCTTAGTTTGGGGCTAGATAGCTCTTTGTGAAATGTCCAGCAATATTTATTTATTTATGCACATTGTCCATGTTACATTTGCACCAAACTTCTACTTCAACTCCTTTAGTAGTTATTAATAACATTTTTAACACCATTTCAGTAATTTTCAAAATGGACGGAACTTGAACCCACAACCTTCTTTTTATTAAAGAATAAAATGCCAAAATAAATCTCCAACTTTTCGTTAGACACGTCCGTCGTCTAAGTCTAATATTCACCGTCATCATTCTTTATTGTGCACAAACTGATTACAGACAAAATGGTCATGAAAAAAAGCGTCATCGTCATCATTCTATAGAAGTCCACTGGAGATAGGCCTCTCCCAAAGAGTACCACGACGGAGTGTCTTAAGGCACCTTCTACCGCCGATCTCTTGCGACCTTCAAGATGCCATCAGTCCATCGGGTTACGGGACACACTGTTTGTTAATATCGCAATAAATAAACAGAGACCGATTAAGTGTGGTGTGAGTAACACTCGCCTGCCATCGAGGGTTCTGTTCCAGTCTTATTTATGCTAATTTAGTTATTTAGCAGCGCCATCAGTTTTGTAAATAGTTAACTCAGAAAACGTTTAAACAAAATTTTCAAAAAGCCGTTTTACTTTTTATCTTATCAGATTTTTAATCTTGCAAATTTCTTTATTTTTTTCGTTGTATCGAAATATGGATAAGATAAGGATGAGTATATTAGAGGAAGTTTGAAAGTAGCGCCAGTGATAGAAAAGTTGAGGAGTGAGAGGCTAGCGTGGTATGGGCATGTCATGCGGAGGGAAGAAACTCATGTGACTAAAAGAGTGTTAGATATATGAGTGTAGATGGATATAGAAGTAGAGGAAGGCCGAAGAAGAGATGGATGGCCTGAGGGAAGAATGATATGGGTAAGAAAGAAGCGACGGAGATTACGGCTGATAGAGAGGTATGGAAGAAAAATACATGTTGTGCCGGCCATTGTTGGGTAGGAAGAAGAAAGAGATATTTTCGCCATCGAAAAATGAGTCGTGTTATGCGTGACATATCTCACGGCACGATAAGCCCAGCTGGTCGACGTCTTACCCAGCATGAAGGTGTCCCAGCACACAGAACAGGACATGTTGGCCTCCACTTGCGCCGCCGTGATCTTCTCGCTGGGTATCACCGCGATCTGTTCCGTGGTCAGCGGCGGAGGCCCAGTATTCTCCAACTGCCCCAGCAGCTGCGTTACTACCGCGTCTAGACCTGAAATATGAACACATCACTTGTCAAACTGAAATATACAACAATATAATTTTTGGTCTGGTCTTACCACCATTTTCACAGAGATCCTCAGAGAGATTCTGTAATGGACCTGGGTTTGGACCTGGAAGTGTCGCAGCCGTCGGCGTCTGGAGCGGAATAGCGATCCATTTTATGCTGGACTGACTGTAAGGGGTAAACCATACAGAGAGTAGTTTATTTATTTATTTTAGAAAAACCATCGACACATATTAAACACAAATGCAACGAGCAACGAAACCCTGCCGTCATACAGTGAAAACTAGTACGGAGGGTAGTCACTTGACTATGTATTCATCATAACTGCAAACATAGGTTACACTAGGCAACATGAATGTACCTAGTCAGGTCATAAGTATTGTCACACAGTAAAAACTTTTCTTTTAGAATGCTGGCCACAAAAAAGTTTATAGAATTCGAATTTCGAATTGTTCATGAAAATAAAAATGTATACTTTTTAGAATTTTACTCATTTTTAAATATGGAGTGGACGCCTAAAGAAGACCGTGTTGCAGTTATTGCGTTGCATCGTTGCGGTTACGCGCCAATTCAAATTTTTGACATACTGAATAATTTGAATATAACCAAAAGATTCGTTTATCGCACCATCAAACGATACAATGAAGACTCTAGTGTAGATGACAGGTCAAGAAGTGGTCGCCCTCGGTCTGTTAGGACTCCAGCAGTGATAAAAGCTGTGAAGGCGCGAATTCAAAGAAATCCCAAACGTAAGCAGAAACTGTTGGCCCTTCAGATGGGGTTAAGCAGAACCACGGTGAAAAGGGTGTTAAATTAAGACTTAGGGCTTCGGGCATATCGAAGAAAAACAGGACATCGTTTGAATGCTCGTCTAATGGACCTGAGACTGAAGAGATGCCGCGCTTTGTTGAAGCGGTACGCGGGAAAAAAATATCGGGAAATTCTTTTTGCGGATGAAAAAATTTTTACCGTAGAAGAGAGCTACAACAAACAAAATGATAAAGTGTACGCACACAGTAGTGAAGAAGCGAGCAACCGTATTCCGCGTGTCCAACGAGATCATTTTCCATCCTCGCTCATGGTATGGTTGGGAGTTTCTTATTGGGGCTTAACAGAGGTACATTTTTGTGAGAAAGGTGTAAAAACGAATGCAGTTGTGTATCAAAATACAGTCCTGACGAACCTTGTGGAACCTGTTTCTCATACCATGTTCAATAACAGGCACTGGGTATTCCAACAAGATTCGGCGCCAGCTCATAGAGCGAAGAGCACACAAGACTGGCTGGCGGCGCGTGAAATCGACTTCATCCGGCACGAAGACTGGCCCTCCTCCAGTCCAGATTTGAACCCGTTAGATTACAAGATATGGCAACACTTGGAGGAAAAGGCATGCTCAAAGCCTCATCCCAATTTGGAGTCACTCAAGACATCCTTGATTAAGGCAGCCGCCGATATTGACATGGACCTCGTTCGTTCTGCGATAGTCGACTGGCCGCGCAGATTGAAGGCCTGTATTCAAAATCACGGAGGTCATTTTGAATAAACTTTAGTGTCATAAGAATCTATGTTTTGTTAAGTTCATTTTGGTATATAAATGGTTACATAATGAATAAACTTGTTTCAATTATTTTATATTAAACATGTGACAGAATTTATGACCTGACTAGGTATATACATATGTAGTTTTTAAGTTTAAAAACTTACTTTTTCGAAATAAATTTTACTTTACTTTACTTAGAAAGGTTAAAGGTCTCAACTGATAGAATCTAATTAAAGTGACTTCTTCTCAATCGTAACGCTCTTAACAGAGCGGTCGTGGTGGTCATGTCGTATCATTGCATTATTTTTGGGGGCAGATGTTACACGCCTCACAATATCTCGCCATTTGTCTCTGTTGATAGACATTCTCGTGCATTCATACAGTTTGCCTCAAACTGAAGATTCTATTTGGTATTGAGGTGTAGAAGTTGCTTTCTATTCTAAATAGCCACTGGTCATCCCACAGCTGGGCTTAAGCTATCTTTGACCTCTCTTGGTTGTTTCTCTATATATTATAAGTATGTATTTACAAAAAAGTATATAAGTATTCTATCAGTTATCTGGTTGACATAGCCCCAAACTAAGCGAAGCTTGTACAAGCTTCTCTTAGTTTGGGGCTAGATGGCGCTGTGTTATTTATTATTACTATTACCTATGCCCAGTAGTTGAATGAGAAGGGATGATGATGATGAAATAGCTATTGACATCAAAGAAGAAGACCTAGAAAGTCACTTACCATTTTTAAACGTATGCTCAGAGAACACTATCTGAGTATTTGTCGCTAAATATATATGTATTTATTATTAATTATTTGTTTCTTAAATAAGTCTAAGTATGTATCTATAAATTATTATGAGTAGTTATTATTTAGATTCATGAATGAATGAATGAATGAAATACTCTTTATTGCACACCAAATAAAAATACAATAATGGAAATAAACAATAAATAAAGGTACAATGGGCGGTCTTATCGCTAAAAGCGATCTCTTCCAGACAACCATATTCATGTAACTTTCATTTATGTAAGTTTTATATTTTTATTTTTTTTATTTTTATATAATTAGTATTAGTATGTATGTACATGTAGTATGTTAGGTACACCATTACACCCCAGGTAATGTCTACACAGTCCATTCCATCCAAAGGTTGTCTGGTAGAGATCGCTAATTAGCGATAAGACCGCCATTTGTATCCATAGATTTACGTAGTTGTTTTTTATATGTATTTGATTCGTGGTGTGCAATAAAGTATTATCTAATCTAATCTAATCTAAAGGTTGAATCTTACATCGTCAGCGAGAAGGCCCTTCAAAGTTCATTTGCTCCATTTTGTTACTGTGTCCTATGTCGATGATAGCCTATGTCACCCGGTCCATAATAAGGAACCGTTTGACATCTCATTCATCAAAATCGCATGAATAGTTTGGGCGCTACAGTGGAACATACATCGATAGACTTCTAAAAACAAAACCCTTCGGCTTTGCCGTATTCGGGTAAAAATATAGCTTGTGTCAACCGTACCATAATAACGAATCGATTGACACCTCATTCATTAGTACTAGTTTAAGCACTAAGGTGGAACAAAAGCAAATACATATATACATAGGCTGTTAAAAACATAAACCTACCTTTTGGCTTTGCTGTAGAGTCAGGGTGTGCTAGTATGATTAATGATAAAAGAGTTAACGTATCGATAGGTAATGGTACCACCTACCTTCTCCTCCAAAGACGTAGTCCCCCGGGGCTCCGACGAGCACGAAGGGTGCGCCCGCGGTGACGGCGCCGGTGCCGGGCCGGCCGCCGCCGATCATCCACACGAGCTGCTCCATCAGCGTCTCCTGTCTGCCTTGCTGGTTCGGAGGCCTGGAATAAATACAATAAATATAACGTTCAGCAGCGGACGTATTGTGGCTGTAATGATGATGATGATGTGCGTGATAGGTAGATAAAAGCTCAACTCACCGAGGCCCAGTTGACCGCGACCTCCCGCCAGACATTAGAAACGTCAGGTCGTTCAACATCGGTGGAATTTGATTGAAATTCGTCTGTAACATTTAATAACAAAAAAAATAATTACATATCTCTTTCAAAAGAAACATTTGACTCCGAAGACCGCAAACCATCTATAGATAGCTCATGGACGATGTGTGGTTTAACTGTCGTGTCAACTATCCTGCCATACTCATTCGAATTCACTAAATCCTAATCAACTTATGCCGCTGACTGTACAAGGAAATAAATAGCTAAAACCCCAGGATAATTGATAATTATCGTTGTTCACATCCTCCAACAATTTACACAATTCTTATAATCTTCATCAAACCAGTATTACAGTATAACTAAAAATAATAAAATAAATTAATGAATGTTAAAAAGATAACAAAGGAAATGAACGACGAGCGGTCTTAACGCTTAATCTTTTGTATGCCAGTAAAGAGATCTACGCGAGACATAATAGAATTTCTATTGTGTCTGGAATCCAGGTATACCAAAGGTTAAAAGCTTAGTTTTGTGTATTTGGCATTAAACCCGTTGTTTTAAATTTTTATTCTTTGAGTCAATGGGTGAGACTAGGGTTACCAAATTTTTTTCTATCAAATATAGTATTTTCGAGGCTGTTACCTCTAAAAAAATAGTATTATTTATTTATTTATTTTTAACCTGTGTTGTCCCACTGCAAGGAAAAGGCCTCCCTCCCTTCTTTCCAGTTTTTTCTGGCCCTGCTGTAGTGGGCCAGTCTGGCAAATGCACATCCAAGTCGTCACGCCATCTCCGTGGTGGTCTGCCGCGTGGGCGTGTTGCGTTAGGGAACCAATCAGATATTATCTTTGCCCATAAAAAAATAGTAGATAGTAAAAAAATGAAAAAAAAATATAGTATGTGGTTAATATATTTATTTTTTAAATGAATATTTTTTACTGCTATGCGCCTTAATAATTACATTTTTAGCAAGTATTCATATGTTTGATGGCAGTCCAAATTTAAGTTGAAAAACACCAATTATTCTGCTTTTATTAAATTCAAACTGGCCCTGTTACGCTCCATTTCGTCTTCATGACAGAAAATATGCGCTCTGTGAATGCTGATGTTGCAGGAATTGAAAGAAATGATACAATTTTTAAAATATTAGGCAAGTCTGAATTATTTAAGGGGACACCGGAGGGACAATCGCCCATACAACACGTACTACCAAGATTATTTCTAATTGGAGCATATTTCTACCTAATTTTTAAGTATTTATCTAGGTTCCCAACCATATATTAGATCAAAATACTTACCTAAAATGAAATAGAAGCGTATCGCATTCTGCATGTTTTTACGTCATAAAAGACCTGTTTTCAACCTAATTGTTTCGTATTAAAAACAACAACATCTTACGTATCCTAGTCATGGGAACATAGATTATATCGTCTTGTTACAGAATAACAACACAATGAGAAGATTACAACAAGTTTTCTGTCATCATTTTTGGTATTACGGAACACGGTCAAAATCTAATCAAATTTAGAATCGTTCTTTTGCAATCACTGTCGCTCTGCGTGGCCAAACTTCGTCACTAAACAGGGATAGCGATATTCAGGCCGAAGTTTTTGACGCGGCCGAATTGAAGTTGCACTCAGGGTTCACCGGCGCGTTAAGAGAAGAACTTCTTGCCATATTTTCAACAGTTGACTTAGTAGTAGTATTTAGTAGTGATATCCAAAATTTTGTTTAAAATTAATTTTTAGTTTTTCCGCATTTTCTAATTTTAGAGCGGAGCGGGCTTTATAATCCGCTTTACGCAAAATATAGTAGTTTCGCCTACTATATATATTTTTTAGAAATACAGTATTTAATCCCCTAATATAGTAGGATACTACATTATGTATTAGGGTTGGCAACCCTAAGTGAGACTAGCGCAGGATCATGAAAGTCGCGAAGAAATTTCTAGGCTTGTGCAAGGGTTGCGTTGCGGCCTATGTGAGGCCCAAGAGAGTTGGTGAAATCGGTTTGTGGGTGATAATGACAATAATGTTTTCAATACCGTACGGGGAAAACAATCGCCGCAGGAACAAGACACGGCATGTTATCCAACAACCCATTAGTAGGTATTCGTATTGTGGTGGTCACAATGACGAGCCGCCGCGCGCCACATCCGGCGATAACACGCGTCACTCGTGACTTTCAGTCATCGATACTATTCAGTCAACTGGACATTGTACAGTATTGCGTAATAGTAAATTAGCAATATGATCACCTGTGAAAACTATTCAAATATCCTGGATCGGCTGATGAACCTATTGTAAAGTTCTAGGTACTCTCCTACCTATGTAGGAGGATAAAAGTTGCCTGTTAGATCGCTATTTAGCGATAAGACCGCCGATTGTATCCATAGATTTAAGTTGTTATTTTTTTATTTGTATTTATTTCATGGTGTGCAATAAAGAATTATCTAATCTTATCTATTCTATGTTTATGTACTAAATTTTAATCTTGTGTTTTTCGTGTGTAATTTAGTATTATAACCTGGATTAAGACATGGGCTACTTTTTAGGGTTCCGTACTCAAAGGGTAAAACGGGACCCTTTTACTAAGACTCCGATGTCTGTCCGTCCATCTGTCTGTCCGTCTGTCACCAGGCTGTATCTCATGAACCGTGATAGTTAAACAGTTGAAAATTTCACAGATGATATATTTCTGTTGCCGCTATAACAACAAATACTAAAAAGAGAATAAAATAAAACTTTAAGGGGGGCTCCCATACAACAATGATTTTTTTTTGCTCGTTTTTATAGATAATGGTACAGAACCCTTCGTGCGCGAGTGCGACTCGCACTTGGCCGGTTTTTTACAGACTTTCTTAGTATCAGAAACGCATATTTACAACAATGATAGCCTACTGAAAGTATACAGATTTATCCACTGTCTTATCAATTCCATCTACATATTTATAAACAAAATGCTAATGAGAAAGCGAACTGTTTACAAATCTTTGAAAAATGTACTAGACATTTTTCTTTCGACGATCTCCGTGGCGCAGTGGGCGTATAGCCGGCTGAGACGCAGGAGGTAGCGGGTTCGATTCCCACCGCGGAACAAATGTTTGCATGATCTACAAATATTTGTTCTTGGTCTGGATGTATTTCTATATATTACTAACTGACCAATCCGCAGCTTCGCACGCGTACTTTTTTAATAAAAACATTACCCTCCTTCTCCGCAGTTGGGTAAAAAGTAGCCTGTGTCACCCAGAGATAGTGTAGTTTCCCAACAGTGAAAGATTTTTTTTAATCGGTTCAGTAGTTTCGGAACCTATTCAATACAAACAGACAAATCTTTCTTCTTTATAATATTACGAAGTTTTTTGTAGATATTGATATGTTCTTTAATATTGTAGAACATACTTTTGTTCTATCATCAATAGTTTCCGCAGAGCATGCGACGAAAGACGTTTTAGGGCACTTTTTTACACCTTGGGTTACGTTACTTAAGTTTTAGTAAGGATCCCTAACCTTTTCTAGCAATAAATATAGCCTATATCACTCAGGGTGAATGTAGCTTTCCAATGGTGAAAGAATTGTTGAAATCGGCACAGTAGTTTTTGAGTTTATTACAAACATACACACAAAAATACAAATGTTTCCTCTCTATAATATTAGTATAGATAAGTATGTATTTACAAAAAAAAAGGTCTACATACATAATTTCTAAGGTCAATTTCGCTTTAACGCTTAAGAAGTCGCGCCTTGTATTGTGACGCAAAACATATATGTTATAATCATCACTTTCCTAATGCAACACATTTGAGATAACACGTCCTCACACGTGACGTCACTCACTCCGTAAAACTATTAATGAAAGCTACTAAGAGTGACAATGTCGCAAACTCAACAGTCCCAAAACTATAGAGCAGGGTTTCCCAACCTTTTTTGGCTGGCGCCCCCCGGATTGTAAAAAATATTTTCGTGCCCCGGTTTTTTCCATTGCTTCATTAAAAACACACAATTTATTTCCAAGACATTTTTATCTCACGAAAATTAAACAACATCTTTGGTGCTACTTACTGTATGCGCCTTGTTTAGTACAATGAGTGATTGAACAAAAAGTGGTAGCTGGCTCGCCCGATTGGAACTAGTTGGCGTATTTAAATCTGTGTAGTGTTAAATCATGAACATTAATACTGATTAAGAGATTTCATTATTCTCACTATTCAGGTAGATTTAAATTTCTGAACATGCCCCCCTTAGGTTCTCTCTACGCCCCCCGAGGGGGGCGCGCCCCACCTGTTGGGAAGTCCTGCTATAGAGGATCACTCAATAGTTTCTTCCTGTCCGTCTGGAGCAGGCAGGAAGGACTTCACGCCGCCCGCCGACGTCTCGGCATTAAATAAGCATATCTACTGATATTATTAGTTGTTTTCGTGTAGCAAGGTTATTGTCGTGGCAATTCGTTGTTATCGTGTTGGGGTTCTTATCAAGAAAACATGTGCTGTTATCACGCGAATTTTCTGGCATGTTTTCATTTGTCAAGTTTCACTGAAATATAGTCCCGACTTTAAAGCGCTTGTGACTTGCCTTGTTGTTATTTTCTAGGTCCAGCAATGTTCCAAACAAAACTAACTTTTATGGATGACAGTTAGGTGCTTTAACACGTAAACGCTTGTATGCTTCTGAGGGGCTAGCTACCCGCTCTTGCAACGTAACTAAAGGTAGCCATTGCCGATACGTCAGTTTAATGAAAGACTTCCTTAATTTTTTTTATGTTATTTGTGGGGAAACAGGCTTACGGCCCACCTGATGGTAAGCGGTCACCGTCGCCTATTGACACCGGCAACACCCGGGGTATTGTCGATGCGTTCCCTACACTGTAGAAACCTCTTTACATTTCTTTTGAAGCGTGCCATGTCGTAGCCTAATGGGAAAACCTCAGATGGTAGTATGGAGGTACTTTTGGATTGGATACATGGATTTCAATCCGTTTAGAAATCCAAAGCTGGAAGGTGTCTATTTGATTGGCATACGTTTATCACATTCACGAAACCATTTTGGAAGACGTCCACTCCATTTCGATTGATGGACGTCACGTCACGTCTCTCTTAAGGGAGCCATAGTTTATTTAAACTTTCTACATTCATACTATAACCGAGCATAAAACCATCTTACATCTCAGGAGCAATCTATATTAAAATAATGAAGTAATTAACTCTCTCTCTCTGTGTGTGTGTGTTTGTTATGTTTTCATGACATAACTGCTGAATCGATGTAAATTAATTATGACCTTGATTGAGGCAAAGACAACTATACTAAAAAAAAGTAATCCATCAGTTTTCTAGTTAATAGTACCGTTAGTAGTAGTTATTAAGGGGACACCGGAGGGACAATCGCCCATACAACACGTACTACCAAGATCATTTCTAATTGGAGCATATTTCTACCTTAATAAGGTATTATTTTAACTTGAATAGTATTTATCTAGGTTCCCAACCATATATTAGATCAAAATACTTACCTAAAATGAAATAGAAGCGTATCGCATTCTGCATGTTTTTACGTCATAAAAGATGTGTTTTCAACCTAATTGTTTCGTATTAAAAACAACAACATCTTACGTATCCTAGTCATGGGAACATATATTATATCGTCTAGTTACAGAATAACAACACAATGAGAAAATTACAACAAGTTCTCTGTCATCATTTTTGGTATTACGGAACACGGTCAAAATCTAATCAAATTTAGAATCGTTCTATTGCTATCACTGTCGCTCTGCGTGGCCAAACTTCGTCACTAAACAGGGATAGCGATATTCAGGCCGAAGTTTTTGACGCGGCCGAATTGAAGTTGCGCTCAGGGTTCGCCGGCGCGTTAAACCGAAACATTGTCGTTGTTAACACCGATAAAACGGTACGTGATAACGGTTCGCCCCGAACTGAGATCTCGCGAGTCTCCCAAAACACAAAAAAAATATAGGTATTCTTAGGGCGACTCGCGCAACGATGCCTAAACGTATTTAGTGGCTAAATATGGTTTAAGTTGTCAAATCATACAAATATGTAAAACTTAAACATGTTTAGTCGCTAAATACGTTTAGGGATCATTGTGCAAGCCGGCCTTAATCTTTGACTATTATACTATAGTGCCACGAAATGACAACCATATAACTTGACCTACAGATTCTTTCAAATTACAGTTAATGGGAGTTCATGTTAATTAGAAACTCTTTTTTGGGGATTCTAGATTTCAGACTTTTGCCTAGGTATATTTGTGTCAATATAGCTACACGCATATCAAATTTCAGCACTGTGGGGTCACTGGTGTACCATGTGAATTTTGTCAAAGTTTTGTTTTTATTATGGCTAATAAGTCAAAAACTACAAAGATTAAACCAAAAATAAAAACTAGGTTGAAATTTACTAATGAAGACCTTTCGTTTGTCGTCCCACTTGACCTAATAGTCTCATTTTAATTTTTTTACCCCCCTTGAACCCCAATATTTCAACAACTCCTGAACATTTTTAGCTCATTTAGTCACACCAAAATTGTGCCATCACTACCTACCTATGTATCAAATTTCACGATGATCGGATCAACACTACGAAAGTTATCTTTAGACAAACAAACAAACATACATACATACAACGCCGATTTGCCCAATTTGATTTAGAGATCCCGCTTCGCTCAATCAATAATGAACAGTTATTAGTAGTTGATAGCACTGTGTGGAATTTAACATACATTTGATCCCTCGAAACTGTCATCGGTGCCGCCAGCATCATCCAGGTTGCTCATCTCTGCATCACTATACTCCCCCTCCTCCATACTCCGGAGCAGTGTGTCTCTTGTCCCATTCTCCAAGCGCTCAATGAAACCAGTTGCGCAGTATGGGCATGTGTCATTCTGCAATTACATATTTCAATGAGTATAGTTGCTGGCTTAGCCATTTTTAAGTAGAAATGTAAAAATGTTCAAAGTATGTAAAAAATGTCATCAGGCACCACAACTATACAAAAGTGCATAGGCGTGATTCTGATGGGTTAAGCAACTTAAGAGGACTAAACACTGACACCAAAGTTGGCCACCATCTCATACAAACATTCTTACTTCTAGTACACTAGCTGGCCCACTGCTTCACACAGATATTATCAAAAATTTAGCTTATACTAGAACTCAGGAACAGTGTAGCTTACTATCAGAGAAAGAATTTTAAGCTGTACCAAGAAGTGCCACCCATACCTGGTTGGCATACTATCTTGCAGTACCAAACGATTTGCTTCAACTTTTCTTGTTAACACAAGTAAGGAGTGGGTATGTTTTCCGGACCAGTATGAGATTATACTGGTCTTCAAGTCCAGCGTGAACAGGTTCTTTTTAGGCAAGCATACTCCATTTTCGATCACACTAACGTACCACCAGGTGAAGTAGTGGTCAATGAACTTGACTACCATCCATAAAACATTCTTTGTTTTGCGCTCAACGATAAGTGACTGCACTGCTTTATATGCAACTACCCTCTTAATAATTTATTGATTTTCGTAAGTTTTTGTTTATACTGTCTAAATTTAATATTGTTAGTTTGTATCACTACACTTTGTGGCATCAATAAATGTATATTTAGTATAAGTTTATCTCAGTAAGTGAATTTTAAATTCTTATGCGATATAAAGCATTCTAAACACCTAAAAAACAAAAATTCTGTACATTAGTTTCTGAGATTGCACCCTACAAACACAAACTTACAGCAGCCTGCACTTTAATTCCAATTTTCCAATCTGGAAACAATAGCCTAATAATGCAATAGTTAGTAGGTCTTATCATTATCAGGTTGGTGCATTCCTGCTTCACTCATGTTTATCACTTCAATGTTTACTTTATGAAAAGTTTTACAACAAGTAAACATGAGAGTGGAGATGACTAATAAATAATGATAAAGAGAACAAATTCAGTCTAACATGTCCTTGATTTAATTAAAGTGTTGTTATTGGCCTTACTAAAGATCAAAATTAATACATAATAATAAAGGGCTAAATTTGTATGAGGATGTGCAGGATCCTTGCAAAAACTCTTTTGCACATTTAATGAACAATAGTTTAGAAGACTGTACAGCACTGTTTATTTGTTCAATAGGTAATCATGATGCATTACATAGAGCAAAGGTCACAACTGCCTTCAATTGTGAATCTGCATGGGGTGATGCAACTGTGCGAAATTGCCAATTTCCAATGTTTATGCCCTCAGACCAGATTTCTACGGAGACGTCACTCCTCATCTCTAATGTACACCGGCAGAAGTAATCGTCACATAAAAAATTGATCGCAAATCAAGCATGTAGGGTTGATCTGAGTGTTAATCAATAAATATTGCGCAGAGAACTTTCCATTAAAACGGGGTCTATCGATTTTACATACTGAAATCTTTAGCCACGTGAGATTTATGGTAGAAAACTAAAATTATTGATTTTTACCTGAGTAACATCTTCAAATTCAATGTTACACCTGTGACAAAAGAACCTAAGGAGATTTCTTGCAGGTTCCACAGCAGCTTCGGCCATTTTGCTACACTTGTTATCACAATCACAATAGTTGATCAAATATTTTCCAACAAATCTTGTAAATTGTTCAATCAAACTCGCGACAAAAATTTTTCAATCGCCATTTTTCTGAATTTTAGAGCGATACCAGTGCTGCCAGTAGATATTTTACAATTAATCGGCCAAGTTTCTGAAATTAAACAAAATTGACTATCAGGATACAAACAGTGCTTATAAAATCCTAAACATACACAATAATGATTATTAGTCACGTGAACTTACCTACGTTGATTTTTTAAAATTTATTAAATGCTTTTGTACTTCTATAGAGTCCGTGTGGCGGTTTCTCATTTACTAAAATACGGTATAGGGCAAGAGCGAGAGGGACGGCACAATCCGAACTTCAAACTTTTCAAAGTAGCAGTGTTTTCATATGAAAGTCGAGCGTTACCGTGTTACAAGGGTAAAAAATACGATGTTTTTAGACAAAATTACGGTGAATCCGCTAAAAGTGTACCGTGCATATTACCGTGTAATTTTTCAAAGGAAAATAACATCGTGAACCAAATTACAACTGATTTTTTTTCAAATTATAATTATTCTCGTAAAAGAAATGAAAAAAACTGTACTTATTTGAGGCCAACATGAAAGAAAAAAAATACTACTTGTGAAATATGAAAAATTCAACATTAATTTCTATTCATAATCAGGCTCTCCTAGCATGACAGTGTCTTTTTCGTGTATTGATTTGATCATTTTCGACAACACGTCGTTAATTGGCTTGAAGTCAATACAGTTTATTGCATTTATTTTTGTGGCAGGGTTAAAATATTTCCTTTTATCGTTTTAATGAGAAGTTTGTAACAGTTTTTTTTTGTTTTAATATTATTGACTTGGCTGAAAATGCGCTCGCACTCAGCATTTGAATGAGGCAGCGAAAGCACACCCAGCATGAATTTCGGAAGTTCCTTAAATTTGTTACTTCCGTTTACATCCTTTAGCACTAAAATCAGAACAAATATACATTATTAATAGTTATATCCAAACCAAAACAATAAAAACAGTTCAAATAACCAACCTTGTGCCAAAATAGATCAGGTTTTTCAAATACAGTCTTTTATTCGTGTTTTTCTAGTGTTTTAGGACACGCCTGGCAAAATGTTAAATAAATTCGATAATGTGGATAGCCTTCCATCAGCCGAAGCAAACATACATAATTCAGGGCGCTATTTGCCAAGCCGTGATGTTAGTTTTACGTATGTGTGAGTGGAGATAGACTTTTCGATGTTGGGGGATTCCCGGCAACTAGAAGCAGTGCTGCCATTACAAAATTGATTGAGTTGACTGACTGACATTCGTTTTACACAGTACATGGTAAAATATTTACAAAAACGTAATTTATAATGTTAATTCAGTGATTCATGATACATTTTTATATACATTTTTACCTTGACGGTGGAGACGATTACCAGATTACGGTGGATCTACGGTAATTACCGTGTATATGGAGACACTGCAAAGTACTAACAGAGCCATAGACCACATAGACGTAGACACGGGTAATGGGTAAAGGTTCGAAATGTACGGGTAAGTTGACTGCTCGTTTATGATGCGCATTAATGCGCTTCGGTGCGGCGTTTGGTTTGCTTACAATAATTTTTATATTTCTATTTGGGTGTGTGTTTCAAGTTAATAATATAACTGAGGCTTTCTGTCTCCAATTATACATGAGAGTGCAGGATACAAAGGGGATACATTCAGCCACCTCATTATATAGGTTTTGTATCCAATTATACAATCTGGCAGCCCTGAGCGAGACAGCGCTGGATTTTATTATTCTGCGGATTGAGCTAGTGCTGCCAACTGGGCTCTGACTAATAAAGCTAAATAATCTAACTATACCGCACCAAGTTGCTAAATTCCCATATTTTGAAGTTAAAGGTTGCTAGATTGTGAAGTTAAGACGCAATCTGGGTAGTAAGACATTTGGAAAATAGGTTTTTAATATGCTTAAGCAAGATAAGGGCGAACCGTTTACAAGTTACCTAGCTACCAAATTTTAATCTAACAAATAAGTGATAAACATAAAACTTTCAATCGATTTGACATGTTTAAGCAAATAAAAAGTACCTAGTACCTAACTTATAGCTTATTAGGTGTAACTCTAGATTAGCTATAATTTTTTCAGCTTTGCTATTTTTAAAAGTTGCTAGATCATATTATTTTACTCTTACCCAGCACAATTGGCCGGTGGAGTGTACGCTTAGGTACTAAATTGAGTACCTTGAATGCCCATACGTAGGTACTAGAATTATTAATAGCTTATTTATTTAGTATTTTATTTGTAAATACGTAAGTATATTATTATGTTTAACAATAGTGGTAGCGATAGTGATGATGAATTATTTCAATCCTTTTCTTCTTCCAATGAATATAGCAGCATGAGTAGCTTTTGTAGTATTCCCACACTCTCCGAGTCTCTAGAGACCCAGTTCTTTAATTTACCTAAAAATTTCAATATTGTCCACATAAATGCCCAGAGTATTCCTGCTCACTTCCCGGATATGCTGGCGTCTTTTAATAATAGTAATATTCACGCAATATTAGTCTCAGAGTCCTGGCTACAACCCTGTTTACCTTCTACGTCATATTCCTTGCCAGGTTTCGTATTAATTCGTAACGACCGCACCGGAAGGGTTGGTGGGGGCGTTGCTATCTACCTCCGTGCTCACATTCCTCACTCTGTGATAAGCATGTCCCCCCAGCCTCCTCCGACTAGTGAAGGTGAACACTTGTTCGTGGAAGTCACGCTCTTGCACACTAAGGTTCTGCTTGGAGTATATTACTGTCCTTCCTCTGATATGAACTTCTTCTCATCTTTTGAGAAATTTTTAGAAGATCTTACTCCCACTTGTAACCACACTATTATCATGGGTGATTTTAATACGTGTCTTCTTAAAGGTAATCATCGTACTGCTTGTTTTGAATCTCTTGTAAAGGCCAGTAATCTGGTCTTTCTGCCACTAAGTGCAACCCATCACTATCCCAACTGTTCTCCCTCTCTCCTGGATTTGATACTAGTATCTTCCAATAACAATGGTCATAAACATGGTCAATGCTCGGCGGACGCCTTTTCTTGCCATGATTTGATTTTCCTCTCTTATAAAATTCGTCCGCCAAAAGCAAAACATCATTCTACAGCGTAACTTTGGTGGCATGGATCTGGATAGTCTTCGTGAAGATGCTTCGCAGATCGACTGGGCTGATGTGATTAGTGCAAGTAATGTTGATGACAAGATTAATTTATTTACCGATTCCCTTATCAAACTGTATGACAAGCATGCCTCTCTAAGATCCGTAAAAATAAAACACTTACCAGCGCAATGGCTTACGACTGAAATAAAATCCGAATGCATCGGAAAAACGTTGCAAGTTTAAATATAAGTGTCGTCCTACCGAGGATAACTACAACAAATACGCAGAGCGTCGAAATCTCTGCAATAAGGTGTGTAGGGATGCACAGCGCCGTTTCATTCACAAATCTGTTGATAATGATGACCCATCCAAGGTTTGGAAGTTTCTGCGAACTTTAAGGATTTGTAAATCACGTCTCGACAACTTACCTAAAGATTTAAATAAAGACAAACTAAATAAACATTTCTCAACTTCTTCCAATATTGATGGAACAACAAAGTCCGTCACTATAAAAAAACCTCTCTTCGCTTCCATCTAGTCCCATTCCTTTTCTTTTTTATGAATTCTCGGATTCTGATGTTAAGAGAAACGTAACATCCATAACATCCAATGCAGTCGGCAATGACAATATTAGTCGCATTATGTTGGTGCCCATACTCGATGAAGTCATCTACGTCCTTACCCACATCCTTAACTGCTCTATATCTAGTGGGAAATTTCCATCAATCTGGAAGGATGCCCAGATAATTCCTTTGCCCAAAATGTCCAATCCCACCTTGCTCTCCGAATTTTGCCCAATATCTATCCTTCCATTTCTCTCCAAAGTACTAGAACGTTTAGTCCACCAGAAACTGAGTACTTTCCTTACTAGAAACTCTCTCATGAATACTCTCCAATCCGGGTTTCGCCGTGGTCATAGCACTACGACGGCCTTGACCAAAATCACTGATGACATTCGTCAAGGTATGGACAACGGACTAGTGACTGTGCTGTCGTTGCTAGACTTTAGCAACGCCTTCAATAATGTTGATTTTGACATTCTTCTAGCTGTTCTCCGATCACTTAACATCTTTCCAATGGCTATTGATTGTTTTCAAAGTTACCTGTTTGGGCGCCGGCAGCGTATCCGTGTTGATGACAATTATTCGTCGTGGTGTCATTTGACTGCCGGTGTGCCTCAGGGCGGCGTTCTTTCTCCTCTTCTCTTTGCTATTTTTATAAATTCAATCTCGCAAGCGATCTCTTCTTCCTACCACCTTTATGCAGATGACCTACAGATTTATACGCAAGCACCGGTCCACAATCTACACGTAGGTTTCCAAGCTATTAACAATGATTTAACTCAGATCCTCGCGTGGAGTAAAGCATACGGTCTCAAAGTTAATCCAACTAAAACGCAGGTCATTGTTGTTGGTAGCTCCAAGATGACCGCTAGGATCAACTGGCCCAGTCTACCTCCGATTCTGTTTGATGGTGTGTGTATACCCATAAGCGACTGTGTCAAGAACTTGGGCGTGCTTATAGATAAGAACTTGTCATGGGGACCCCATCTCGCCGAATTAGGCCGGAAGATATTTGCTTCAGCCGCCTCGTTGAGGCTACGAAATTTTCTGCCGACATCCACCAAGGTTACGCTAGCTCAATCCCTCCTGCTTCCTATTCTGGATTATACTGACGCCTGCTATCCGGATCTTACCGAGAAACACCTCGATAAACTAGAGCCCCTTCAGAATGTCTGTATTAGATTTATTTTTGGCCTGCGAAAATATGACAACGTCTCTGATTTTCGCAACAAGCTCAAGTGGTTACCCATTCGCTGCCGCAGGAATACGCATATTCTCTTTCTCTTGTACAGTATAATGTTTAACCCTTCTAGTACTTCTTATCTCAGAGAGCGCTTTGAGTATCTTCATCAGTCAAATCCTCGAGACTTGCGCTCCTCTGAGACCTTGCAACTTAAAACTCCTGTACACTCTTCTAACTTTTATGATAAATCCTTCACTGTACAAGCTATCCGTCTATGGAACTCTCTTCCTCCACACATTAGCACTGCCAAATCCCTTTCCATCCTTAAAACTATTACTTTATAACGTTCTATTTAAACATCTGTCTGCACTACAATGTTGATTTCCCATTTACTCATCTATCGTTACGCTACTCCTGGTTTTTTATTTCATCCTTCTATTGTACACCTATGTATATGTACCTACTTATAGTATTTTATATAATATACCTTTTTATTATTAGTATGGAATATTTATGATAAAATATTATGCACCTTATTTATTTATTTATATATTTGTTTGTACTTATTTTGCTTATGTAAATACACTGTTTATTCAATATTCAATTATTTTTTATTAATAGCTACCGTCCTATAACGTTCTCGTGAAATCCAGTCCATCCAAAGGTTGTCTGGAAGAGATCGCTTTTAGCGATAAGACCGCCACTTGTATTGTTTATTGTTTTTTTAATTTAAGTGTGATTTACAATAAAGCGTTTCCTATCTATCTATCTAGATCTAGCTTTAAAGTAGCCTAAGTAGCGAGACATCACAGACCACAAATGCGAGACATTTGTGTTACAGCATAGAGTCTGGCTAATGAAAGTTGATACTGAAAAAGCGCGGCAAATTTAAAAAATATCAGCATGGCAGCCCTAAAGTAAAAAGGAAAGTTGGCACAACTCACTTTGATACTTTGACATTTATTTTTATTTTACTAGTGGATGCTTACAATTTTGTCCGCGTTATGACGAGATTAAAAGTAGCTTATATCACTTGTTAACTCTTTATTAACCCCATACCAAACATCACATGGATACGTCACTCCATTGTGGCGTATTAAAGGAACAAACAGGCTATCAAACACTATCATGACTATCAATATTATCATGAGTTTAAATATTTGTAAATCTATGTGAGTATGTATCAAAGAAAACAACACCATATATTTTTATACTGTTTTTTAATCACTATAATCAAAATCTGAATCTAAAAATTCAACATGGAGTGAGTCGTCAGAATCACTGGAGTCGCTGCTCTCTTAAATTGATGATGAAGCTTTGTAAATTATTTTCAGTTATATGGTCTCTTCTTTTGTACTTGTCTTCCACATAAATGACATGGTCTGTCATTTTTTTCCAATCATCTGCTGTAATACACTCAAAAGATTGTTTTATGAGATCCTCGAACTCTTTTGGAGTTCGGCTTACATTTTTGCTTCCCACATTTCTTTTTGCTAGACTCCATATGAGTTCTATAGCATTTAGGTCACAAGGATATGGAGGAAGTCTTAGCACTTCATGTCCGTTTTGGCTTAAAAGTTCAACAGCTTCATAAATAGGTTCTGGTATGTTCTGTTTTACTAAGCAGAGCAACTCTGCTTTTGAATTGTATGTTTCAAATGAAATACCATTCAATGTAAGCCAATTCTGTATCTCTAACTTTCGATTTTGAGATGTGGGCGCTTTATTTATTACGACAGAATGGTATGATGCATTGTCCATTACAATTACACTTGGTTCATTCAAATTGGGCATAAGCTTTTCTTGAAGCCATTTGTTGAAGTTTGTGGAATTCATGTCATGGTGGTAGTCGGCCATTTTCGATTTGGTGCTAAATACTAACAATGAGTTTGGAACAGGGCCTTTCTCTGATCCTGCATGCACAATATTATATCGTTTTCCTGACGATATATTTTCAATTATTCCACTTGTTGATGGACCTTGCCAACATTTTTTAGGCTTATAGGTTTTGTGGACATAAGTTTCATCTAAGTAGATTATTGGCTTGCCTTCTGCACGTTTCGATGCAATGGTACGCAAAAAGCGATGTCTCCATGCAGCTATATCATACCGTTCAATTAATAATGAACGTTCATTTTTGTTTTTCTTAAATTCATAACCGTTGGCTAATAATATGCGACGGAGAGTTTCACGACATCCACCAAATTCTATACTTTCTTTTAACTCTACCAACAAAGATCTTAATGTTGGTACTTGTTTCCTCACAATGTAAAATTCGTTTACTTTATTATGAATAACATCCATATCGAAACTATCTAAGTTCGACACTTTTGAAGGGTGAGGTCGTTTTTTACCTGGAGTCCTCCAGATCTCTTAGTTCACCGCACCTTCTTTTTTAATTCTCTTCAATGTAATAACACTTACATCTGTAAAAAGAATAAAATAAAATGTCAATTACCGTGAGTCTCATAACTAAGAAATAATAGAAAATACACAAGTATTACAAAACTAGTCTAAGATTAACGTTAAGTGAAAACTTACCGGTGAGTGAAGATAGTTCTTCTAAGTACTGGTTCTGCGATTTCATCATATCTTTTTGATCTAAATCTGTGATCTTTTCAATTGCTTGTTTTACTTCAGCAGTTCGTGCATTATCTTCAAGACTATCTGTAAAAGAACAATAACATTATATAAAGTAACTAAAACTAATATGTACTTATTTAAAATAAAAAAATATCAAGACATTTTGACCGTACTAACCTAAGGAATCAGTCACAGTACGTAAACAATCCTGTTTTTCTCGCAATACGGCTTGTTTCACAAGCTTTTTCTCTTCATATTTCGAAATCATACAAAACAATAGTTTTCGCACTTCACTCTTTATAGTTTTATTCATTTTTATAGCATCAACACGGATATATCACAACAAAACTATACGCAAGTCAACCACAACGAAACATCAACAACACGCCATCTTGTTGCGTCAGAGATAGGGGTACCATACACTGATTCTGATTTTACCAAATCTTTCGGAAAACAGCCGAAAATTAATTTCTTTAAAATAAAATTGCCAAGTTTTTCTCTAGTAAATAGTGTACCTAATTAATTAAGCTATTTATTAGACCAACTTAAGGTTTAGTGTTGCTCTTGAAATGATCCAACACGTACATACGATACTTATTTTCGATGAATACAATTTAAGCACACGTGCGAATTTTTAAAACTCATTTTATAAAATGTTTAAAATATGTTTGTTTTAAAAATGCCTTTTTGGAATTAATTGTTCCTAAGTACTTTCTGCTTAAAATACCCCAATTTGTAGGGTAAATATCCGATGGTAGGAACACTTTAGTGTTGTCATATAAAAAGTTTGCAAAAAAATCCAGTATCTACTTTCGTTAGCCAGACTCTAAACAATGATAGCTTCTACAGATTTTATTCCAAAGAAAAAATCCCAATAAATAATGCCAGTGCCAGGTTTTACACACACATATGGTATATATGTATAAAGTATTTTATTTATTCTTATGGAAATAAATTAATTTAGTATGAAGATCAAGTATCGAGAGACGCAAAAGAAAAAAGAAAGTTCAAAAGTTGTTTCCTGGAAACACCACAATAAACTGTCATTGTCGGTTCCTTGGTCGCTGCTCTATTTTGTCTGTGTCAAGTTGACAAGTATCCCTCGATTTCTAGTTTGCGTGTTGCAGAAAAAATTTACTTTTCCGATTTTCTTTATAAGATTATGAAATTTGTCTATATTGTGTGCTCTAAGTTCCGTGAATAATGTCAAAATCATTAGACATTACTATAAATATAGACAAAAAACCAAATATGAAAGTATATTCAACTAATTGAAAATGCAGTGTTTCGTGATTGTTATCAAATAAAACGTAGAAATATGGATAAATCATGAAGTATCGAGTATATTTATTTAGTCCTCGTGTTGTATTAGCCCGTACACTCCTTTTTATCTAGTATTATATTGACAGCTAAGTCTGCAAAGGTTTGAAGTGGGTCATCTCTGTGTGAGGCATATTTATCTACAATGAGTGAGAAAAGACTAACCCAGAACTTTACAAGCTACATCAACGTATCGTCACCGGTGAGTTATTATGTAGCTATCTAATAGAGCTAATTAAAAATCAACAAACCTATTCATAGTCAATTGATAACCCTATACTACCTACCTATAATTATAGTTGCCAATGTCTTTTGACCAATGACTTTTTTTGCAGCCAAGTAGAAATGGGTCGGTTGCTGAGGTGAAACCCAAACTTTTAAATGGTAAGTTTGCTATGACTTCACTTTACCATCTCAGCTGATTGGGCATGGAAGTGATTGCTACTTTTAATTTATTTTCATTTCGTGATATGATTAATTTCTTTCCACTGCTATTTCACATTAATTTTAATAGTATAATGTCATACTTGCTACACAATTTAACAGATTCTGTGAATTATGACCTATGATTTCTGATGAAAAATGAAGAATCTGCTATTTAACAGGTTCAAATGGAACCCTCAAAATCTGAAGATATGCTATTAGCAGTACTTTTGCATTAAACTGACCAAAGTGTTATGAAGAGGGCTTTCATCAAAATTATTTTTAGCATGTTTTACATAGGAAAGTAGTAGGTGTGATGTATTATTATTATTTTCATATGATTTTCCACAGGCTACTTGCACATGCTAGTCCACTATCAGATGAGATAAACCTCCCTGTGGAATTCCATTAGGTATACAAGGATAAATAATAACAGTCGAGTTTAAATAAATAGATAGAATTAACCTTTGTGTAGTTGTAGGTAGGGTGTTATAGATCAGAAATGATCAAATCAATCAAATTTATTGCGAATATGGGTTAGTAACAGGTGGTTAGTGATACAGTTTGAGCTCGTCCATAATCAGCGTTTAACTCATGCAATTTTAATCAGTGTTCTATCATAGAAAAACTAAGATAAAATAAAGATTCAATTATATTATAGTATTTGCAGATTATGCCAATATTTATCCTGCAATGGGAATCAAATTAACAAACTGTTACATCTGTATTTTGTATAATAATGATTGTAATAAATCGCGAAAGTTTTCAAAGTAAAATATTAACAGGTAGTAAGGACCAGAGGAACTAATTAGTTTCTATAATCCGTAATTGTTATTTTTACTGGGACTGCCCGCTTTTTATTTCTCCCTATGTCACTATCAAACAATTTTTTTGATACCCCATTTATCTAAATTCACCCAGAGGTTTGGGTACTACAACATAAATCAGAGTATTACTATCCCTTTACTGGAATAGCACCCAACTTAAGGAACCCAGACCATATTTAAAAAAACGAGTGTGCTTTAGACCAGGCTGAAGTAAAACTTATTATTCAAAATATTAATTTATAAAATTGTTCAATTACAAAATTGTCCACACGTCTGTAGGTCGATCAGTCTATGTTCATTCTGGACAGACGCAACTCGCACTCGCACATTAACGTTTAAAAATATACGAAACGTAACTCTCTCTTTCTATCTTCACTAACTTATATCTCTTCTCAACCTCTGTTCGCACTTTTCTTAGCGCATTCACCAGCTTACTCCCCAAGTCAAGCATGCGTAAAGAAGTTTTACTTCAAAAGTACATTGACTGGACTGAAAGTTGGACAGCAAAGGAACAGACTTGCTTAAGATTGATTACATTGGCATAATAGAGAGAAGGCCTATATATACCCAACAATGGATGCCGCATACAGATAGATACTATAAACATAACCACATCGACAGTCGGGCAATTAAACCACAGGCGCCGCCGATCGGTGATGTAAATTACAATAATAGTCATTATGTATGCGACCCGAACACATAACTGTACCGCCATATTAGCCGGTAATAGTTATGGCGCAAGGAAGTGACGGCTCTCGTCAGTGCATACTGTATTGTGGACTGCGATGGGTGCGCTAAAACGAGGTAGGTGTGTTATATATAATCATTTAGTTCAATCCACAAAAGATATAGTCATCATATCAGCCGTAGGACGTCCATTACTAAATATATAACTTCCAGTGCGACCGATCTTGTGCTGCCTGCACCCCACGTCTCCCGGCAATCTTTATTCGTCTTTCCATTTATTGGGGGATCGTGCGACACTGCTATGTGCCAAACTGCCAATACAGTTCGCCACCGTCAAATATGGTCATTAGATGCTAACTTAACCACTGGACTCCTCTCGATGTGTTTTACAATGCTAAGTAGTAGGCTGCCTAAGTTGAGAAGATGTTATAGTTGACATCATCATATGCCTTAATTAAGGCGATATGTAAAAAAAATTGAGCCGCTAAGTAACTGTCGTATTCTGTAGTAACTCTCTCTTCCCAGCTATGTATCCCACATGGTGGTGGGGTCAGCTTTCCTGGTCGTTCTTCTCCACTTCGCTCTATCCTCAATGTCGTCATCAGAAACTTGGCACTCTCTCATGTTTTTTGACACTACATCTCTCCACCTTGTCTTGGGTCTACCTCTAGATCTTCGACCGGGGATGGAATGTTGTAGTGCCAAATTCCCTACGAAGTCAGGTGGCCTCCTCTTCACGTGACCGTACCATCGCAGCCGACTCTCCTGCATCTTGTCAGCGATGTCGCGCACCCCCAGGCTTCCTCGCACGTACTCGTTACGGATTTTATCGAGCCTGGTGACGCCGCACATCCACCGTCTTCTTCACATCATCCATCTTCATTTCGGCGACTTGGATGGTATGTATGTTCTTCTACGTTACGGCCCAAGTTTCGCTTCCATACGTTAAGACTGGTCTTATGATAGTCTTATAAATAAGACCTTTAAGTTTTACTGGCATTCTTTTGTCGCAGGAGACACCGGTTACTTCTCGCCATTTTAGCCATGATGCCATATAGTTATGTAGGTAATTATGATACCTAAATTAATGGAAAAGCATTTTTTTTTTCATTTGTTACTTCTCACGCAATTCGAGATTTTATCGTTTATCACTTACGTCATTTACTCCTGCGACAACGCGACTCGGCTATGATACATGTTTGTCTCGTTCTTCACCTAAGCAAGTAAATAGCACTGTCACTTTCTTGCATATCCCGATGCT
The DNA here is from genome assembly GCA_918857605.2 of Philereme vetulata. Lineage (NCBI taxonomy): Eukaryota > Metazoa > Arthropoda > Insecta > Lepidoptera > Geometridae > Philereme > Philereme vetulata. The sequence goes on from OU975462.1 coordinate 5,021,563, forward strand.
CCGTCCAATCGTCACCGAAATTAAATTTGTATATCGTCTTATGCAAAGCTACTCCCAAGTCTAATATCCTGACACAGGCACTAGCTACTGCTTCCTTAGCTAGTGCTACCTACTACTAGGCGCCGAGTAATCTTCAGTTTATACATGTAAACCTCTTTACCATTTTGTTTTACCCTTTGCGATTTTTGTTGGTACCATTTACCATAATACCATAAATGGTTTTCCTTCGCTGCTTATTCAGTTACCCACAAAAAACCCCTGTAGATTTATTCAAGCATATAGGAACCTAGAACGTATCTATGTACTAAGCGACTGATAAAGGCGCAATAAAAGAAACAACCTTGCGTTGCTGAGCTCTGCCTTGAATCATTTACAATTTTACACAAGCCACACCGCGCGACCATTAAATCATCACCCCAAATAAACATTTTCTGATAATTTCGATTCGACTGTTTACTTGAGGTAAGACACCGCAGTAAAACAGTGAAACCCGCAGAATGAGTAGGGTTACCATTAACTCTGAAAAGGCATTGTAAAAGCAGTTTCTATTACTGTTCATTAAGTAGTTCGGATGAGCCTGGGGTCAACTCTTTCACTTTGATATGGCTTAACAGCTGGACCAACATCTTAACATGCACTCTCTTAACTAGTATTTTTAGTATTACATGCTGTTATAATGTTATAAATTCTGTATATGGTATATTATGTGTATATATGTGTCATGTATATATGTGTCATGTATATAATATATTATTTTAGATTTTTACATGGGTGGGTAGGTAGGTAGGTGCTACACATACCTACTTTCACTCAATCCCCGAGAGCAGTGCACGTTTCTGGCGTCCGTGACGACACTATCTGGGGTCAGCAGAATACCAGCGTTAAGTAGCTAGGTTCTAGCCTACCTACTTGGCACATGCTGAGCTGACGCCATTTTAGCATGACTCGACATTGTAGTTATGATGGAAGTTGCGTGAGATATTCCTGTATTTTTTTTTTATTAAATAAGTAATGTTTTCATTTTAATTTTTTTTTCTCTCTCAGACACGAAAGCGCTTACCTTAAAATGTCACCAGCCAAGTTTAGTGACAGCGAGAAACGTAAAACGGCTAAACAAGCTACAGTGCAAGACGTATAATAAAAAGCCCGTATGTTTTTATCGAAATATATATTACCAGCTGACCAATCCGCAGCTTCGCACGCGTAGTTTTCAATAAAAAAAATATTACTCTCCTTCTGCGCAGTTGTGTAAAAAGTAGCCTATATCACTCGGGGATAGTGTAGCTTCCCAACATTGAAATATTTTTTTAAATCGGTCCTGTAGTTTCTGAGCCTATTCAATATAAACAAACAAATCTTTCATCTTTATAATAATAGTATAGATAATATATATTATTGTTCTGAATCTTCTCTTTAGCATTAGCAATAACGTAATGACGACGATGCCATATGTTCGTGCATGTCCGAACTAAGCCAAATAAAAACAATTAAACAGTTTAGACAAATTCTGGCATGAGGCAAAATAGTCGAAGAAATCCGGACGTGCGGTAACTCTATACCTGAGTCAACCCCATTCACGGTCACTGCAGGTTACGCAAATATGCTCTTGTTTCCTTGACGATTCGCGGCGAGAAATGGTCCATTGACTACCAAGGCCGCAGTAGCTAGGCTTATTTTACGTTTAATATTTATTTACTTAGATAGCAGGAGCCGCGGTGGCCTCGTGGGATTTACCCAACTTTCGATTCGGAGGTTGTGAGTTAATACCCGATCGTGCGAATGGATGTTCTACTTGTGTGTGCTTTAAGTGTACCTGCTTGATATGATTTCAAATTGACAAAGTTGTGGCATTCCAACGCTATACAATGTTAACACCGAGCTAAACCGGGTAATTGAGTTGCTAGTCCAATGTAAGGACGTCCAATTTAACGCTTGATTAGTTTTGCACATCTATACCAAGTTTTATTATACTTTTTAGGGTTCCGTAGCCAAATGGCAAAAAACGGAACCCTTATGGATTCGTCATGTCTGTCTGTCCGTCCGTATGTCACAGCCACTTTTTTCCGAAACAATAAGAACTATACTGTTGAAACTTGGTAAGTAGATGTATTCTGTGAACCGCATTAAGATTTTCACACAAAAATATAAAAAAAACAATAAATTTCGGGGGTTTCCCCATATATAGAACTGAAACTCAATTTTTTTTTATCAAACCCACACGTGTGTGGTTTCTATGGATAAGTCTTCAAAAATGATATTGAGGTTTCTAATATAATATTTTTCTAAACCGAATAGTTTGCGCGAGAGACACTTCCCAAGTGGTAAAATGTGCCCCCCCCCCCTTGTAACTTCTAAAATAAGAGAATGATAAAACTAAAAAAAATATATGTACCATGCAAACTTCCACCGAAAATTGGTTTGAACGAGAGTAAGTAGTTTTTTTTAATACGTCATAAATCGTAAACCGCAATTTGCCTTTCATTCAATCAACTCAAATTTTTTAAAAAATACAACGAACTATAAGAACTTTTATATTATGTTACTTGCTGCTACGGAACCCTTTATGGGCGCGTTCGACTCGCACTTGGTCGCTTTTTTTATGAGTTGGCCGCCACGGTTAACGCGCATTCACCAATCTACTAATACACGATCGGTAAAAGTACCGTCTTTCTGATCTCGAAACATATCCATTGAAAATTATCTTAAAATTATCTGGGATGTTTAATTAAGCGGTTTTGTGTTTCGAGCGCCTTCAGCTTTAACTTGGAATTCCGACTATTTCCGTTTAGAGCTCGCTAACACGAAACTGCAGTAATTTATAGGTATTACCAGTTAGTGATGTTTTATCTAAATAAATCCAGTCTGTAGAACCGTGTTCATGACGAAATGGCAGATGGCCTTTCTGCCCCCTGATTCGACACCATTCGATTCGCTTTATTTACAAACTATTGAGATAGTTCTACTTTTTTCTAGAATCAAAACTGATGGAATTATAGGTTACAATAAATATTTCTCGATATTGATGACGCAAGAAGTCGCGAGTTCGATTTGCAAGACGTGCAAATGTTTGTCCCCCGCGTCCGGGTAATCCTAGTGTAGAATTAGGACTAAGTATGTTAATGTTAGGTTATATTTATTTATTTTAACTGCTCTGTTTGGAAAGTCAATTGTGTCAGTGCTCTGTTCCCCTATTCTGTATCTTGAAAATTACGTGGCAATAGTTCGGGGAGTAGGTACCTAGTGTAAAAAACAAAGATCTACTGCCATTTAGTGTGTCTGACAAGTAGGTCGTTAGAATTTTAGAATAGTTCAGTTAGTAATGTAAAAAAAACCTAGACTTTTTTTAGATTATTACTAACCAAACTGTTGCCACCGAAAAGTATCAATAGTTCGTTCAACTGAACTACTTTCTGAAATTACCGCCGTATAAAAATTCAAACTTACCACTTTATAATATTAGTGTAGATATTCCACAAACACGCTCAAATCCATTGGATTCGTACTTATCTTTTGAAATGCAAATCGACTTCCACAAGTATAAACTCAGGTCTATTAATACACACAGCCACAACACAATAGATAAACCTCTAGCAATACAAACTAGAGTTCCGACGGTACCAATTTGGAAGTTACGACATTGTTCGTAAACGAATACTTACGAGGTGTATATGTTTTTTTTTCAATTACGGTTGAAAGTTAAAAAAAAATTCACAACAACACTATCATATCTATTAGTTACTATCTATTTATTTACACCAGATATGGGCAACCTTTGACATGTTGAGGGTCAAACTTTAGCGTGCAAATACGTTCGCGGGCCGCGTTTAAAAGTACTTAGTGCATTTTAAAGTAGTGATAATATTTTTTGCAATAGATATTAGACATGAAATAATACGACAATGTTATTATAGTACAATTTATTAAAATAACAAAATGAAATTTTAAAAAATGGTACATTACCTAGTCAGGTCATAAATTCTATCACATGTTTAATATAAAATAATTGAAACAAGTTTATTCATTATGTAACCATTTATATACTAAAATGAACTTAACAAAACATAGATTCTTATGACACTAAAGTTTATTCAAAATGACCTCCGTGATTTTGAATACAGGCCTTCAACCTGTGCGGCCAGTCGTCTATCGCAGCACGACCGAGGTCCATGTCAATATCGGCGGCTGCCTTAATCAAGGATGTCTTGAGTGACTCCAAATTGGGATGAGGCTTTGAGCACGCCTTTTCCCCCAAGTGTTGCCATATCTTGTAATCTAACGGATTCAAATCTGGACTGGAGGAGGGCCAGTCTTCGTGCCGGATGAAGACGATTTCACGCGCCACCAGCCAGTCTTGTGTGCTCTTCGCTCTATGAGCTGGCGCCGAATCTTGTTGGAATACCCAGTGCCTGTTATTGAACATGGTATGAGAAACAGGTTCCACAAGGTTCGTCAGGACTGTATTTTGATACACAACTGCATTCGTTTTTACACCTTTCTCACAAAAATGTACCTCTGTTAAGCCCCAATAAGAAACTCCCAACCATACCATGAGCGAGGATGGAAAATGACCTCGTTGGACACGCGGAATACGGTTGCTCGCTTCTTCAGTACTGTGTGCGTACACCTTATCATTTTGTGCGTTATAGCTCTCTTCTACGGTAAAAATTTTTTCATCCGAAAAAAGAATTTCCCGATATTTTTTTCCCGCGTACCGCTTCAATTGTTCAATCAAACCGCGATTTCTTTGAATTCGCGCCTTCACAGCTTTTATCACTGCTGGAGTCCTAACAGACCGAGGGCGACCACTTCTTGACCTGTCATCTACACTAGAGTCTTCATTGTATCGTTTGATGGTGCGATAAACGAATCTTTTGGTTATATTCAAATTTTTCAGTATGTCAAAAATTTGAATTGGCGCGTAACCGCAACGATGCAACGCAATAACTGCAATACGGTCTTCTTTAAGCGTCCACTCCATATTTAAAAATGAGTAAAATTCTAAAAAGTATACATTTTTATTTTCATGAACAATTCGAAATTCGAATTCTATAAACTTTTTTGTGGCCAGCATTCTAAAAGAAAAGTTTTTACTGTGTGACAATACTTATGACCTGACTAGGTATAATGAAATCGTTAAATTTGCAATTGTTACAAACTACGAAAGTTAAATACACCGAAATCAATGAGACACTTGAGCTTGAATTTGGGAAACTAATCCATCGATATTTGGATTAATTCTGCTGATACAAAGACGTAAAGAATTTTCCAAATTATCGTTAGTCAGTCTTGTACGATGTGTTGATTTATTAGGTTAGACTTTTATTAGATAGTTTTTTAATTAATTTTTTTCAAAATGTCTCTCGGGCCGGATCATATCTTACAGCGGGCCGGATCCGGCCCGCGGGCCGGTTGTTGCTCATATATGATTTACACTAACCGCACATTCATTTAAATGAAATTCCACCTTGTATACAATCTAGGTCTAATAGTTGATAATTATATTTTGTATTTCTTTGATTGTATTCTGTTTTGTGTGCCATCTATATACAGGCTGTTTGGTAATATACTGACGATATTCAAGTGATGGTTCGATATAAAATTCTATATAAAACGTACTGCCTACTCTTGCAATCGACATCCAAAAATAAAAGCCGATTTGATATTTCCTTCGGAAATGGCTGCGGGTTTTGGATTTGAAAGGGACAACAGCAGATATCTCGAGACGTCACCAATACAGTAGTATCTGTGGTTAGATGGCAAGCATTATGCAATAGCACAACATAAGTTTAATAAAGTGTTTGTTTTTACATGTCAAAATAAATATCACATTTCTATGGTAAACATTTCACATATTTATTTATTATGCTCATCCAAATAACCCCTTTCATTTTTGTGCGTATATTATCAAACACTATATAACACAAGAACGGCTGGACCGATCTTGGTGATATTTGATTTGTTGGATTTGTCCCCGCCCCGAATAGCAGATTAACTATTAAAATATTTGAAAATTTCACGCAAACAAAATTATGACAAAAAATAATTTTCTCAAACATAGATGTATGTAGCTAATGATGACCTATTGACAATTCTACCGTCATATGCATGTCAAGGCGGTGAGAAGTTCGGCGGGTCAGCTAGTCCTATTAATCCTATTAATATTATAAACGCGAAAGTTTGTATGTATGGATGTTTGTTACTCTTTCACGCCGGAACGGCTGAACCGATCGCGATGAAATTTGGTATGTACGTAGATCATAATCTGGATTAACACATAGGCCATCTTTTATTGGCAAACCACGCGTGCGAAGCCGCTGGCAACAGCTAGTAATAAATAAATTAAAATGAATTGTAGAACGAAACTCATTTATTTATCTTGGGTAAGGTAAGAGTACTGCCAAAAACTTTACTTCTACTCTTAATAGTACACTTACACGTTCAATTACGTCGTCGTTTCTCACCTTTTCTGTAATCATCAGCACATCAGCTATACGACGCCCACACCTGTTTTCTTTTTATACTAGTTATATGGCAAACGAGCATGCAGTCCACCAGATGTTAAGTGGCTACTGCAGCCCATGGATATTCACATAGAATTCAAAACAAGCTATTAGGTTATCTTGATCTCTATGTGGATATGTTGCCATACTATAGGACTTAGCTGTTATGCCTATGTGCAACAAAGGCCTGAAATACTTCACCATAAATAAATGTGTACCTACATATGAGTGTTTGTTTTTCAGGTGAGCTAGTGACGGGAGTGGCGCACAGCGTGGTGATGCTGACGCCGCTCAGTGAACGCGATAAGGGCAGGTTCGGTTCCCTGTTCGTCACCAACTACAAACTGTCTTTTGTGCCTCTAGAGAGCTCACACGTTGATGTAAGTACTATAGAATATATTGTCCAATGTTGATCCCCACGGTATGAAATTCTCTAAACCAGATACCATACTCAAACAATCCAGCACCCCTATTCGGTATTTTCAAAATTACCTGGTTTTATTATTATTTTTTATTCTTTATTCTTTATTGTACACAAGAAAATACATAATAAAGTACAGAAATAGAGGACATGTACAAAGGCGAGCTTAACCCTATAAAGAGTTTTCTTCCAGCACAGTTCTTACAAATTGATAGAGAAAAATACAGCCGAACTCAAAACCTCCGCCAGTTTTTAAAATCGGTTTAAAAATGGGCAGACCTCACAATCACATTTATACTTTCATATAGTATTTTTATAGTGTTATCCGAACACATACGGAAAATTCCAAGATTTTTAAAAATCATCTCAAAAATTACAAGCCTAGACGGGACTTGAACCCGCAACCTTCCTCTTGATACGAGGATGCACTATCCAACTGTGCTACCAGGCCATTTCACATCCAGGTCGAAATTAGTGAAATGATTCAGATTACGACTAAATCCGTATGTGACTATTTCCGTATGTGTTCGGATAACACTATAAAAATACTATTTAAAATAAGCAACGCGACATCTCTTGTCAATGTACTAAACTGCAACGTTTGGCATGAGCAGGTACAAAAAACTGTATAAGTTTTCCTGTAGATGGAGCTAACGGCGCTTTAGTCGTAATCTGAATCATCTCACTAATTTCGACCTGGACGTGAAATGGCCTGGTAGCACAGTTGGATAGTGTATCCACGTATCAAGAGGAAGGTGGCGGGTTCAAGTCCCGTCTAGGCTTGACATTTTTAGTGATGATTTTTAAAAATCTTATACTTTCATTGTCAAAGCATCACGAAGGTAATGCATAATACACCCCAATGCGGAACGTCAGTGCAGATCTCTTATTCCTTAGAATTAGATTCTAAGATACTTTAGAATTAGAAGCATCGTGAAAAAGGCTTAGTGGTATCTCACGTTTGAGCTTAGCTTCAATAACTTTTGCTGCTTTGATTTGTTTATTTATTTATTTATTTGTTGACAATGAGAAGTCATCTGAAGGAAATAAGTGAACAATCTTCGAGCTAACCACCAGTGTTCAACCTTTACAAGACTGACTGCGCTTTCAGCGGTTGATTTAATTATGCCACTCTTAAAGTGATGCTTTTTTACATTAAGAACCCGTTGATAAATGCCGCCAATACATTTACGGGACCTTTTAGGAGTACTGCCAACGTAACTACCTCCTCGGTACTTACGACGTGCCTCTGACATGCGTGGGCGCCGTGTGGCTGACTGACGGCGGGCCGGCGCGGAGGCGACGACTCATGCCATACGGAGACATGCCGGGGAAGGTCAAAGGTCTGCAGGTTATTTGTAAAGTGAGTACCTACTTGTGCTCGTGTTATTATATATATTGTATATTATAAATCGATGAACGCCGGCTGCACGCACGAAAAAGTGTCACGTTCTGCCTGAGCCGAGCGTGCAAGTGAGAGCGCGGAACAAGCGATAGAGAGAAGCGTTCGGCTTGTGACGCATCTTATCTCTTTTCCACTCGTTATCACGTAAAACTATCGTCCGTAAACCGACTTTACAGACAACCAATTTTTTTTTAAATAAGGCACTCAACTGACTTTACTGGATGTCAATGCAGTTTTCATGGCTTAAAACCAGCGCTGAGCAATAAACTTGTTCAGCATAATGCTGAGCCATACCCCCTTTTCGGCACAGGGCTCATGGTAACTGGCGGTGCATTGAATTAAGTTAACGGGTTTTTGTGCTACTTAAGATGAGATTGGGCAGGTCATGTGGTTTGAATGCATCCAGAACGTTGGGCGAATCTAGTCAAACAGTGAACACCGAACGGACGACGCAGCCGTGGTAGGCCCAGAAAAAGATGGAGAGACGACCTGGATGCATTCAAACCAGATTGGTCAGATTTGGTTGTGGACCGTGATGGATGGAGGGGATATGGGGAAACCTTCGCCCAGCAGTGGGACAGGTTAGTAAAAAAAACGTGTTTTTATTTGTCTGTATTTAATTATCCACCGTATGTAGTTTAACGCGCCGGCGAACCCTGAGCACAACTTCAATTCGGCCGCGTCAAAAACTTCGGCCTGAATATCGCTATCCCTGTTTAGTGACGAAGTTTAGCCACGCAGAGCGACAGTGATAGCAATAGAACGATTCTAAATTTGATTAGATTTTGACCGTGTTCCGTAATGCCAAAAATGATGACAGAATTTTTTTTGTAATTTTCTCATTGTGTTGTTATTCTGTAACTAGACGATATAATCTATGTTCGCATGACTAGGATACGTAAGATGTTGTGGTTTTTAATACGAAACAATTAGGTTGAAAACAGGTCTTTTATGACGTAAAAACATGCAGAATGCGATACGCTTCTATTTCATTTTAGGTAAGTATTTTGATCTAATATATAGTTGGGAACCTAGATAAATACTATTCAAATTAAAATAATACCTTATTATGGTAGAAACATGCTCCAATTAGAAATGATCTTGGTAGTACGTGTTGTATGGGCGATTGTCCCTCCGGTGTCCCCTTAAGTGTTTGTTACTTGTGAAATAAATGTCTTATCTATCTATCAATATGCCGTCCGTTGTACCTATGATGTAATAGGGTAATCTCTTTTGTCTGTTTATTTTTAATGGTGTGCAATAAACAAATTATCTATCTATGTATCAATATGTTCTGATCATTACCATCATCAGTTGTGGTTGCCTTCACAGAGTGAGCACAGAGAGCTCGGATATTGTAGTTTATTTTAACTCTGTCTATTCATTATATTTATATAATTTATTTTATTCTTTTGAATTATGAATATTGTGTGTTAGCTCTTAAGAATATTGTATGGATTGTAATTTGTAAAAATTACATAACTCGTGAACGTTCTCGATGGTTCCACTGGTAACTAGAAAAGTGTAGGTATTTCGACCGACTACTATTTCTTATTCTGTGCAACTGAAGGTATATTCCACACCAAGTAATACCTATTCTGTGACACAATATGAATTAATAATAATTACTCAATGCCCACTTTTTGGAAGAAACAATATCAAAATTTACTTTCTCACATTCCAGAACATGAAAGTCCTCACATTCAGTTTTGCGAACTCGGCAATGGACCACGGGCGCAAGATCGCGCTCGCCCTAATGCACCACGCATTCCCGAAACGGCACGACCTACTGTTCGCGTTCGAGTGCAGAGAGGAATACCACATGCACCTACCCTCGGACATTAACATGTTCCAACGGCCCGGGGACTGGAAGCGGGAATTGGAGCGGTGCGAGTGCCCCCATTGGAGGATAACGTGCATCAACGGGACTTCTGATGCGTTCATGTTGACTGCGGGGGAGACCCTGATAGTGCCTAGTTCTGTGTTGGATTATAATTTGATGGAGTCGGCGCGTCATTTCCGGTCGGGTCGGGTGCCGGTGTGGGTGTGGGGGCGGGCGGAGGGCGCGGCGCTCCTGAGGAGTGGGGAGTTGCTGCAGACCGAGCAGTCGGCTACTGCTGAGAGTGTACTGTTGGAACAGGTTGGTCCTCATTAAGTAATGAAGTTATGTTAAAATAAAAACAATATTTGTACAATATTGTAAAACATATCTTTTAAAATAATATAATACTATTTATATATTATTGATATAAATTAGCTTGAGAAAAGAAAGAAAATAGTACGGAGTAATATAATAATAATAATATTGCTGCACATTTCACACAGTGCTATCTATCCCCAAACTATGCAGAGCTAGTACTATGGGAACCTGATAATTGATAGAATACTTAAACAGGATGTTTGGTAATATACTTCTGACGATATTCATCCACATCTCCGAATTTCGTAATAAACTCAAATGGCTCCCCATTCGACTTCGCCGGTATACTCACATCCTATCCTTCCTATTCAACATCCTTCGTAATCCTTCCACGCCTTGTTATCTGAAGGAACGCTTTGAATTCCTTTTTTGCACAAATCCCCAAACACTCCGATCCTCTGAAAACCTCCTTCTCAAAACCCCGATACATAGAACCAGTTTCTATGCAAACTCCTTTTCCGTCCAAGCTGTCCGATTATGGAACGCCTTGCCGGTCTCCATTAGGAAATCCCCCTCACCTTCCGTATTTAAAGCTAGACTCAAAAACTTTTATCTCCATGAAGAGTCATGATTCATCTGATCTCTAATATTATTATTGTAAGTATAAGTATGTAAGTACATATTTATTTATTTTATATATGATATTTATTTATTTAAAGTTATTTATGTACCTAATATGTATGTATATAACTAATTTCTTTTTCTATTATTAAGTTTATTCTTTTTACACCTCAGCCAATCTTCCATTAAGCAAAGATCCTCTCCATCCAAAGGTTGTCTGGAAGAGATCGCTTTGTTAAGCGATAAGACCGCCCATTATGCTTACTTTTATTTGTTTATTTCTTTAAATCTGTTGTGTCTAGCTTGTAAGGTATAATAAAGAATTTTCAATCATTCTAGTGACGGTTTCTCAAAACATAAAAATACTTCTCGAAAAATACTAATAGTTATAAATGTTTCGGGTCTGGATTTTTTTCTATACATGTATTATAAGTATGTATTTACAAAAAAAAAATAGTATATAGGATGTTTAATAATATACGCACAATAATGAAAGGGGTTATTTTGATGAGCATGGTAAATAAATATGTGAAATGTTTACCATATAAATGTGAACACTTTATTAAACTTATGTTATGCTATTGCTTATTGCTTGCCATCTAACCACAGATACTGTATTGGTGACATCTCAGCCATTTCCGAAAAACATATCAAATCAATTGCAAGCGATGTTTTGAGAAACCGTCACTTGAATATCGTCAGTATATTACCAAACACCCTGTATTTTGTGGTATTTATAGTTAAGGGCCCTTGTATTGATATTTTTTTTTGTATTTTTACATATTGCCTGAAATATACGTTATGTTATTATTGCAGGTCCGGCGCTCGCATCCGAAGCTGACCCCGCCTCACGTGCTGTACCTGTGCGGGAACAGCTTCGTGAACAGCAGCAGTACTAGCACATTACCCCCGCTCCCCGCGCTACAGGCCTCATACAAGAAACTAGTCGAATTGTGCACGCCTGCCACACTAGGAAGCTTTTGGGTGAGTCCCAGAGACCGCAGTCACGACCAGACAAGAGTAGTAGAGTTTCTTGTAAAAGGGCTCGCCCGGGGAAGTTGGTAGTACTTCCCCGGGCGAGCTTTATGTTATTAGTATAGATAGATATAGTAATGGGTACGGTTGCCGGTGAAATTACAGGCACATAGGCTTTACACCTGTATGCCTCAAGTTGATGGACACAGGGCAGTGCGTCGTAGGGCACGTTTCTAAGATGTGTGATCTACGAGACAATACTTTGTTATAGGTGAAGGTTACCACTTAACATCAGGTGGACCATATGCTACTTCCATTTCCAAATTGTATAAAAAATAAAATAAAAAGTTACAAAGTACATTCTCTCCAAAGGTTGTCTGGTAGAGATCGGTAATTAGTGATAAGACCGCCATTACATTTACATTGTTCTAATTTAATTGTTTGTTATATGGAGTGCAATAAAGGATTCTCTATTCTACCATCAGGTGAGGAAGTCACTATCTATTATTTTATTTTACACTAGTGGTCCCGCCGAACTTCGTATCGGCTTGACATGCATAGGTATAACGCGGGCTGTCAATATAAGTCACCCTAGTAGAATTGTCAATTGTTGTCCCCGGCCATCATTATGTATGAGAAAATGAATGACTTCCACAAATAATTCAATACCAAAATTAGCCAAATCGCTCCACCCGTTCTCGAGTTTTAGCGAGACTAACGAACAGCAATTAGTTTTTATATATATAGACAATATATCTCGGGATAACTCCTACCGAAGCATCTGTTTCAAACGATATTCATTTTTTTTACATCCTCTTTGACGATATTTGCAGCACGCATTCTGTCAATTCTATGTCAAACGTCATAAGGTTACATTATAAAAGCGCTAAGGTTAGATTATAAATAATTTTATATGGTGGTTAAGTATTCTTAAATTTTCTAATTTTGCGCGCAATTTTCTTAATTTTATCTTTCATAAGAACCTTCTCCTGACAATAAGAAATACAACAAAAAAAGAATTGGCCAAATTGGTCCAGACGTTGTTGAGTTATACGCTTACCAACACATTTTGCGATTCATTTTTATACTATAGATTTTTTATATATGTATTATAAAAATCAATTGCTGTACGTTAGTTACGCCTAAGCTAAAAAACGGTAAGACCGATTTTGATGATATTTTTTGTGTGTGTTTGAGTAAGTCCCTGAATGGTTTAGATTTAGATTCACAATTGGACCCGGTAGGTGGCGCTGTTGTCGAGATCCAAAAATTGCGGACGAAGTCGCGGGCATACAATTAGTCATCATAAAAAACAATGAATAAAAAGTCTTACCACAAAAAAAATCGTGTTTCCTATTCAGAAAATAGTAAGGAATTTTTTAAACACGTGTTAAACGGTTGTTTAACTTTTTTGTGGTAACAAGGTAAGGTCGAAGCGTCGTGTGATCCGAGAGCTGGCGCTTACTGGGTCAACGCATAAGCATTGCAGCCAGTGTCTTGGAGACGCTTCCGCCTGGTAGTGATCTGGAGCAGTTGAGCTATCTATAGATCGTTTGCAACGGTCATTAGATGATTCAACTGTTTCTTCTGTATTATAGTCGTGTAAATAATTGTATGTTGTTTGTACAAGGTAATTGTTATATTTCAGCTGCAAGACTCGCAGTACTACTCTATCCTAGACTCGAGCAGATGGCTGCGTCACGTCGCCAACTGCATCGCGTTCGCGGACGAGGCGGCGACCCAGCTCTCCGATAACGTCACTGTGGTCTTACAAGAAGGTATGTACACTCTGATAACAGATAACTGCATGGCTTCCATCAAATATTAAAATCCTTCTCCTTAGATCCACCCGTGAATACCCCAATCTCTAGAATCGTTTATTTCTACAAATAAATATTAATATTTAAAATCACAAATTAGTAAATGTAAATTTTGTAAATATCTCATATCACACTAATATTATAAATGTGAAAGTTTGGATCGTATCAATCACGTCGTAACGGCTGAACAGATTTCGATGAAATTTGGTATGTACGTAGATTATAACCTGGATTACCACATAGGCTACCTTTTATCTCAAAAATCAGTTCCCGTGGGATAAAAATGGGGTGTCAAGTCAAGTTGCAACAGCGAGTTTAGCTATATTTCTAGGTTACCTACACATTTAGTAGTGTAACGCGTACGAAGCCGCGGGCAACAGCTAGTCTTGTATAATTTCTCTTTCATGTATTCCTTTGCGCTCCTGATCCTTTCCTAATTTTGTGTAGGTAACTCCCGGGTTGCATCTAATGAATATCTCGTAATTGACCTTTACCCCCCCCCCCCCCCTTTTAGGGATGAGTATGCAAAAAAGTTGAAACGCGTATTTCTTTATTGCTTAACAAAAGCCTAAATATGTTTAAATATATGAATGTTCAAATCCCTAACATGAGGAATTATGGATTGCCCATACCAACTTTCAACCCGTACTTCACCCCCTTCAAGGATTTTTTTGTGACAAAGATAGCCTATGTTCTTCTCCCGGTTAAAATCTATCTCCTTGCCAAATTTCATTACGATCCGTTCAGCCGTTTAGTTGTGAAAAGGTAACAAACAAACAGTTACTTTCGCATTTATAATATTATTATGGATAGAGGCAATTTAGAATGTAATATGATTTCAGGCGACGGCGTTGACTATTCAGCCGTGGTGTCATCGCTGACACAGATACTGGTGGATCCGTACTTCAGGACGATATCTGGCTTCCAGTCGCTCGTGCAGAAGGAATGGGTGGCGTTAGGGCATCCTTTCTGTGACAGGTGAGGGAACACTTACAGAATACACACTCCGCTCCATCCCTCCCTCACCCCCTCAAGTGTACACATTTACACATGGCTTCCAGTCGCTCGTGCAGAAGGAATGGGTGGCATCCTTTCTGTGACAGGTAAGGGAACACTTACAGCATCCACACTCCGCTCCATCCCTCCCTCACCCCCTCAAGTGTACACATTTACACATGGCTTCCAGTCGCTCGTGCAGAAGGAATGGGTGGCGTTAGGGCATCCTTTCTGTGACAGGTGAGGGAACACTTACAGCATACACACTCCGCTCCATCCCTCCTTCACCCTGAGGGGGTGAGGGAGGGATGGAGTGTACACATTTACACAGCTCGCCCACTCTTACTTTTTTCAAATACATACCTACTAAATTCCTAAAAAATTAACAATTATATTGTGTGTTTAATAATTCTCTCTAGGTGTCTAATTTCTTAAAGTTATGTCTACAAAATGAGAATCTGTTATTGCCATTATTAACATCAGTTTATAAGAGTTTGTTTACATTGATATCAAGCGCTGTTGATTCTGGAATTATTAAATATGAATAAAAACAAAAAGCAAATAAAAATAAGGTGTTGCAATTTAAGCTATAAATAATGACGGGAGTATATATATATATATATATATTTTACTCATTTATTTCAGACTGAGATCAATAGTTAACCAACTAAATAATACACATCGAATTACATACAAAAAATTAAATTAATTAAACAATTAAAAATGGTCATAATTACTATATAAAATATGTCAAAATATTTTAATGTTATAAAATAATATTTATTATTGAAACCATATATATTTTTTTTTAATTCAATGTACTTTATTTTTGAGTTTTCGTACTTACCGCCTTGTCGTACGCACCGTAGGCGCTCTGATGACTGGTTGGGTTCATTGACCATTAACAAAAAATATCGAGATCCCTCATTGATCTCCAGGAACTGCGGTTGGAAGCGGCCTGCATCCAACGCCGACCTGCGGTTCATACCAAGTCGTCTGCCCATCTTGTAGGTGGACGTCCTACGCTGCGCTTGCCGGTCCGTGGCCTCCATTCGATAACTTTCCGGCCCCATCGGCCATCTGGCCTTTGTCCTGAGGGAGGCCTTTGTCCAGCAGTGGACGTCCTACGGGTGATATGATGATGATGATGATCGAGATCCTGAAAATTGGTTGACGAAGTCGCGGGCATTCAATTAAAAAAAATGAAATAATTATAATTGATAGATATGTATATGCAAAGATTATACAAAAATGAGAACAAAGTCTCTGTCTAGAACAGTTTGTTAGATATCTGTCTTAAAAGTTTTCGTGATTTACCGCTGCTTAAGTAACATAAACAAACCTATGAAGATAATTACTGATTTGAACAGGTATTTATCGCTTATGTACTTTTTTTATTTGTTAACCCGATGTTTCGAGTGTGTTGCAATAGCCGTGGTCGCGGGCAGGCATTGCTAGGTTCTGAACCCTCGGTGCGTGAGTCCTACTTGTACTTGACCGGTCTTATTTTTTTCAGGTTCGGTCTCCCCCGTCCCGGGAACCCGAAAGAGGTGTCCGCGAAGGAGGCGACCGCGGCGCAGACGGCGCCCGTCTTCCTCCTCTTCCTCGACTGCGTGTGGCAGCTCGCGCGCCAGTTCCCCACCTCTCTACAGTTCACGGAGACGTACCTCACCACGCTGTGGGATACTGCGCATAACCACCTGTTCGATACTTTCCTCTTCAACTGCGCGAGGGATAGGGAGCTGGCCGTGCAAAAGGTAACCTTATTAAAAAACTGTGTTGCCTGGTGCGGGAAGCATTAGTGCACCTTTCACGTGCTAGCCGACT
The DNA here is from genome assembly GCA_918857605.2 of Philereme vetulata. Classification (NCBI taxonomy): domain Eukaryota; kingdom Metazoa; phylum Arthropoda; class Insecta; order Lepidoptera; family Geometridae; genus Philereme; species Philereme vetulata. The sequence continues at coordinate 5,038,268 of OU975462.1, forward strand.
GGGGTATTTCTTTAACCAATTTATTAATTTGTTTTATATATGTTCTGACTTTATTTATTCTATTACTTATTATAATATTTTGACATTTTCTACTATATATGATTATATTTTGACACAACATGACATATCTACCATGACACATAGTATTCTCACTTGACAACACAATACTCTCAGGGTCTAGTGGCTAAATGGAGCGGTCTCGACAGAATATCAGCGCTTACCATCACGGCGGGCATAATGCTGAGTCGAGTCCCATTTACTGGTGTAGCACACAGTATCTACCGAGTTCTGCCTTATTTTTGTTTATGTTTTACGGTTATACTGTTTAATTGTTTAATTTTAAGTATTTCCTCTCTTTTAAAATGTAACTGTATTGTATATTGTGTGCTAATGTAGTGAATAAATGATTGTCTATGTCTTATCTTCATCAACTGTAGGTCGAAAATATCATAACCGTGGTCTTGCGACGCGGATACTATGGTATCCAACGTAGAAAGCTCGTTGCTCGGGGGGCTGATACCATCCGCAAGACCGCTGACCAAAAAAATTCGAACACGTGTTTACAGGCTTATAAAATAAAAATATAAGCATTATTAGCTTGTCTGTATATTTTAGCGTCAAGCCCCTTAAACAACACAAAAAACACAACATCACGACACTAATAAAGGACTCTGTAAAATCGTGACAGATGATTATAATCAGGGGAGAGGAAAATATTATTTTGCTTTGCGTGGAAAGACGTTAGGGTTTTTTAAAGAGAAGGAACAGGTCTTATTCAAAAAACATTTATTTTAGACAAACAAGGTTCACAATTTGTTAATAATAATTATTTCTTACAACTAATTAAAAAAGTTTTTATTTTTATTTGACAGAATTTAGTCCAAAGGCCGGTGTGGGACTGGGGCGAGCAGTTCTCAGACGATGATAAGGCGATGTTCTACAACCCGCTGTACGCGACCAGTAAACCGCCCACTACGCCTAAGCAGAGATTATGTGAGTGATATGAGTATATCTGTGGAGACGAAAAGGTCCATAATTCGTCAACAATGAATTTGTTATTGTTCAGGTCAAATATCATCAAAGCTATCGGAGTTCCCTCGGCTGGAGCCGTGCTCGTCAGTAGCGGGTATGGAGGTGTGGGCGCAGTGCTACGAGCGCTGGCTGCTGCCGCTCGACGCGCCGCACGCCGGCCCCGTGCAGCACCACCTATACCATCTGCAGCTTACTGATAACGTATGTACCATACAACATTACACTAACACTATCGGAGTTACCTCGGCTGGAGCCGTGCTCGAAAAAACGAGGAAAACCTACTAAATATAACGAATTTTTAGTAAATAAAATTTTTTAGTACATTTTTTTTAATTGTACGTCCGAAACGGATAAACTGTGTAAACTTGTACCTAATATTTAAGATCTTTGTTGCACAACAGTTTAACAATAAATTTCTGATTCTGATACTTATAAAAATACTTCCACTACCTACAAATGTAATTTTGTATCCACAGATCCAAAAATGTCAAGAGAAGCTCGCCTCGCTATCGATCTTGAGTCGTCACGCGAACGGCACGGGTTCCCCCTCCGACGGCCCGCCCCCGCCGCCCCCTCGCACCGCCGTCTCTCGCTTCTACCCCTTCAGCCTCCACTCGGGGGTACCTCCGCCGCATCTCGACAGTATGCACGTTAGTCTTATCGATGCCAGTCAGCTGCTCGACTCGCAGTCCTTGCTGAATGCGCCGGATTAATGTATGTCTTGATACTGACGGATAGAGGCGATAATTGTACTTTAGCCTTTGTACATGACCGTGACCGTCAATTCATCTGGACCCTATGCGCGCTAGTCTTATGAATGCCAGTCAGTGGTTGGACTCACAGTCATTGCTGAATGCTCCAGACTAGGGTTTACAACCCTATACACTACTGCATAAGGGTGATAATTGTACATTAGCCTTCATAGAAAACCTCTAAATCATTTGCTGGACTAATTTGTGCCTTGATACTGACGGATAGGGGTGGTAATAGCTTAGATGACTTTAGCTGCCAAATAATCTTGATACTTTGTCACCCTTGCCAGTCAGTATTTGTTAACAAACTGCCTTCTCCTTGAACTTTTTAGTATACACTTTTAGACATAATTCCACTAGTTGTCGATATGTGAATTGTGATATCATAAAGTGGAGTTCAGTATGGATGGTTTGTTTACAAACATCACATCGATTTTGCCTTTAGTATTGAAACTGACTGGCAATTGGACTGATGAATTAATATATAGGAAAGAGACATAAAATAAAACCATCTCTTACCATTAGGTGAGGTAGCGGTGAAGCCCTTGACCAATATTTAAAAAAAACCGTTAATTTAAAGCTATGATAACACGATCAATGATAAATGAACAAGTTATGTACGTTAATGCCATCTGTTATAAAGTATTAGAATATGAGAATTAATATATTGTGTTACGTTTTAAATATTGACGTAAATAATAAGGTATAAGAAGTTAAGATGTAATTTATTATATATAATAGTAATAAATAACACACTAATATTATAATACATATTATAAATGCGAAAATTTGAATTGAAACATATACAACTACTTTTTATTCAACAAACCAAGCGTGCGAAGCCACGGTTGGAAGCTAGTATAAAATAAAACGTGGATCAGTTAAGCTATCTATAGATCGTTCGCACCTGTTTAGTTTAGTTATTTTTGCAAGTTAAAGGAATTGATTTTTTAGTTTAGTGTAAGTATTTTTGTAAAGTTTTTTGCGCATTATTTATTAGCCATCAAAATATCCGAAACTAAAAATAGGTACAATGATTGTAAGTATACTTTTAGATTGCGGGTAGTTTGATTTACAAACAAATTGGGTCTTACCACAAAAAAAGTTAAATACCCGCTAAATTAAAAAAAAAATACCAATACAATAATTGATAAGGAATTTTCTAAACACTCGTTATATAGAGTTTAACGTTTTTTGTGGTGACAAGGATTTTGATATGGCTACTTGTTAATGACAAACCGCGCGATTATATTACTTGGTACTCGTCAATCTTCTTTGACGCGGAACATTATGACGACCTCCGTGGCGCAGTGGGCGAATAGCGGGTTCGATTCCCGCCACGGAACAAATGTTTGCATGATCTAGGGTGACTAATTAACATTTAGCTATGCTGCGCTATGCTGTTTTGTCACCGCCCCTCCACCACTGGTGATACGTGGTGATGTTTTAGAATATCCCCCCCCCCCCCCCCCCCCGCGCCATCCAGAATCACGTGATGTTATATACGAGTACCTGCCTTGTTATTAGGTATTGGCTATTATTACATGCAATAATGTATATTAATATACATCAGAATATTATCTTTAAATACAGGTTTATTCTAGTTGTATTCAGGAAAAATAGACACCGTGATTAAAATGTCTAGACAGACATTAAGGTTGCAAATCGCGCGTCCAACGATAAAATAAATACACGTGACATCTCACTACTGGTCCCCCCCCCCCCCCCCCCCCCTTTCGAGCCTCACGTGATTGATGGACGATCGCGAACTAACAGAACAGCATAGCTGAATATTGATTAATCGCCCTGCACGAGTGTGTGTTATTGAAATGAAAAATGATTTATTGGTTTACATAAGAGTAAATACAAAGGTAACATATTAGGTACATTTGACGACCTCCGTGGCGCAGTGGGCGAATAGCCGGCTGCGACGCAGGAGGTAGCGGGTTCGATTCTCGTCGCGGAACAAATGTTTGCATGATCTACATCAGATATTTGTTCCGGGTCTGGTTGTTTCTCTATATAATATAAGTATGTATTTACAAAAAAAAATGTATATAAGTATTCTATCAGTTATCTGGTTCCCATAGTACAAGCTCTGCTTAGTTTGGGGCTAGATAGCGCTGTGTGAAATGTCCAGCAATATTTATTATTTATTTATTATATATATACAGGTAGCCAATTTGTTACTAGACACCGGGGTACGAATAATTATATACAAATCTATAACAAATCAGGAAATAAGTACCTAAGTAAGTACTATCAGTATAATGGTGCGTCAAAAACTGGACTAGATTATTATATTATTAGATCCCTTACAGTAAGTGTAAGTATTTAAATTCGTAAATGATGCAAAATATATATTTTTGTTACCAACTGAAGCTATGTAATTTGTAAATATACTGTACGTTGTGTACATAAGGCAGCTATTACGTTTTATTGTTATTTAATACATTATGTAGGCATTTTACCTTAATGTATTTATACTTATTCGTATTGTTTTAAAAATTTATAAGAAAAGATTCAATTTCTAATTAGTCTTTATTATAAATACGGGATTTATCACGTACCGTCTTATCGGTGTTACGACCGACAATGTTTCGGTTCAATTCGTGAACCTTCATCAGGGTGAGTGCGATCCGCTCCGAATAACGTCTCGCCTCGCACTCGAAGGTTCACGAATTGAACCGAAACATTGTCGGTCGAAACACCGATAAGACGGTACGTGATAAATCCCGTATTTATAATAATGATTGAAATCAATCACGAAAGTTTTCTAAGTAAAATTCTAATTAGTCTCTTGACAATTCCTTTGAAGGAACTACTGGGGCCAAAGTTTAGTTTCGACGAATCATTAAATGTGTGTGAGTATTTTTCCTATTATTCGTAAAGGAGACATGCATACAAGTCATTCATATCCAGTCCTGGATTAGCCTATAAGCTATTTAAGAAACTGCTTAGGGCATCCCGTCTAGGAGAGCACCAGAGAGCGACCGAGAAAAAAAACCGAACAAGTGCGAGACGGACTCGCGCACGAAGGGTTCCGTACTATTATCTATAGAAAAGTAATATATAACTAAATATTCTGTGAATATTTCAAGCGTCTACCTGTTGCCGTTATTTATATCGAGCTAAAACGTGCAAAAAAATCACGTTTTTTGGATGGGAGCTCCCTTTATGTTTATTTTATTCTAGTTTTAGTATTTGTTGTTATTGCGGCAACAGAAATACATCATCTGTGAAAATTTCAACTGTCTAACTATTACGGTTCATGAGATACAGCCTGGTGACAGATGGACAGACAGCGGAGCCACAGTAATAGGGTAGCTTTGGGTACGGAACCCTAAAAACGAGCATACGAAAATTAAAGCAATATCAAAATCCGCGCGTTTTAAATTGTGGTTGACGTTTGGTTTGGTCGCACGTGACCTCACTTCCGCTCGCTCGTAGGTCGTTACCTACCACCCCGGCGACCGAAGCAACACGCGGACTTCTTTTTTTAATTAGTTCTTTGTAGTTCACTTATGGATCAGCCCACAGGGGAAGATTGCTTAGGGCATCAAAATACTTTAAAGCGAATATAGTAGCTGATTGGTCTTATTTGGAGGCTTTCTCCTCAGGGAGGGATCAGTTTTATGTGCTCAAAAAATATATGTCATTCATTGACCTTTTATCTGCAAAGTGAACATACAAAAAAGTACTACCTGTTTATTTACTATGAGAAAATAATAACAAAATGTAGCTGTTTTCGACTTTCAATTTGATTCAACTTCTAAACGACGTAAAATTTTGTAATTTTTCTTTCACCTAAATGTGGGCAAAGACTACCTTCAAGTTGAACATATGATGCTGTGCTGCGACTGTCTTTCACGTGGCAATTAATTATTTTCAATTTTTCCGAATAATTAGCGGGCGTACCCTTAGAAGGTAGTTGCGCGGGCTACGGGCGGCAGTGTACCGCTAAATGTCGTATGGGAGGGTTGTGCTCGTCTGCCTCGCGCTCACCTGTTTGCCGATCGGTTAGATGCGTGTGGCGGAAACAATAGCTACGCCCATTAGCTCAAGGTCATCGGCTACGGTTAGCGCCTTAATCCGGCACAGTTCGTATCTGATTGCTTTATTATAAGTAACTGAATTGCGATATTTTAAACCGCTTTAGACTGAAGGCTTTTCCCCAGTAGTTTATATAAAGTTTTCCAATAAACCACTAGGGCGTTTTATTCCCAGTAACTAATGGAATTGTCAATAGAACTACTTGGTATAAATAAAGGTTTCTTCCAATTTGTAAGTAGCTTATGTTATTAGAAAAAAGTTTGATTATTGTACAGCCTTAACCGATGTTAATGTGTTGATGAACTTAATTGAAAGTTGAGTTTGTTTGTTGGCAGTTACCAAAATAACAAAAGCATCTTTTGCTAACATTTTGTATTATATATAAAAACACTTTAGTTTATAAATATCACGAAATAACATTGAATACCGCATTACTCGGTACATATAGGTAATTGTTGACTTGTTAAAATAAATATTAGTCTGTATAATGTAATAAATACAATAATAAGTTAGTTTTATGTATATTGATGTGTAATTAACAGTTTTATCAACTGTTACTCTTTAGCTTACCTCGGACCCGTTGTAATGCTTTAGGTGGCGCCACTTTCGCTTGCTTTCCAACACTATTGAGAGCATACCAATTGAGAGAAGAACCAAGAAGCTCATAGCCAACGATGAGCTAGTCGATGCAAGGCTCCTCAGCCTGGAGCATCGACGAAAAGTTGCACGCCTCTCGGTTTTTTATCGAGTACATTTCGGGGAGTGTGCGGCGGAACTTTTCAACTTGATCCCACCATCTCCATTATATCAACGGACAACCAGACGCTCTGCGGTGCGCCACCGCTATATGGTAGAAATACCTCCCATTCGCACAAAGCGGTACTCTGTCACCTTTATTATGCGCACCGCCAAAGAGTGGAACGACTTGCCAAAGTCTGTGTTTCCTGATAGCTACAACCTGGGTATCCTTTAAGTCGCGAGTGAATAGGTTTCTTCTAGGCAAGCGTGTACCATCGTAGACTGCATCATCGCTTACCATCAGGCGAGATCGTGGTCAAACGCTAACCTATAATGTATAAAAAAGTAATACTCGATCCAACAACGACTTTTTACATTATTAGTTTCAGCCCTCTTGTGTCCCACTACTGGGCAACGGCCTCCCCCCAATCTTTCCAGACACATTTCGAGCTAAGATGGCTCAATCCACTCGGAAATAAGTGATCGCGACCCTCCATATTTTCCTGCGTATGCGACAAAAGTTTATTTTAACCAAATAAGTAATTGAGCCCTGATGGAAGATACGGTCGGAGTCGGCCAAGAAAGCGTTGGCGAGACGATCTTGTTGCCTTCGAGCAAGAGTGGTGGAGTGTCGCACAGGACAGAGATAGATGGAGAGACTTGGGGGAGACCTTTACCCAGCGGTGGGACAATACAGGTTGACAAAAAAAAGGAATTAATATCATTGTTATAAATGCGGGATTTATCACGTACCGTCTTATCGGTGTTTCGACCGACAATGTTTCGGTTCAATTCGTGAACCTTTATCAGGGTGAGTGCGATCCGCTGCGTACCACGTCTCGCCTCGCACACGTACGATGACGGTACGTCATAAATCCCGTATTAAAGTATTGATTGAAATACATAACGAAAGTTTTCTAATTAAATAATATGGTGTGTGCTAAAAAGCAGGCGAAAGTGATGTCATATCTCGCCAAAAAGTTACATTAAATAAACCAGTTAAAAGTTCCACATATTTTACTAAAATTGTAGTGCCATTAAAATTATCTACAATTGCATTCTTCCGCATAAAGGCTGATTCGCGATAGACCGTTACAAACATATGATTAACTTGTTAAGGCCGGTATCCACCAAAGCGGAATAATCTCTATATTGAAAATCACTCGGGGACCAACCCTTGAACTTTAGTCGCTAAAGGTGCGTCCTTACTGCGAGCATTATTACTGAGCAATCAAATAATTGCGGCGTTTTCACAGGAATTGAAGATAGTCCGGCAGCTGGGCTCCCGTACAAATGCTTGAAGTTTCGTTCGCAAACGAATGCTTGGCTCGGGGGGAAAATTTTCACAAACAAGTGAACGCTCGTGATGAGGACGCAACTTAAATTGTTAGGGTGTTACCACACCAATCGATCGAGCAACGATGAATGCCATCGATCGTTAGTAAAATGCGATTAGTCGACGATGCGTCATAGTAGGAAGTGTCGATCGTCGACTAACCTCATTAAGAATACTTAAAGAAGTTATTTATACCAAATATAGTACAATGGGCGGCGTTATCGCTGAAATAAATTTCTTCCAGGCTACCTTTGGATAGAAAGTATGAATGGATGAAAACTATTGTACACCATATAAACAAAAAGTGGCACTCCGGGAGCGCCGGCCGACAGAAGTGGAAACTTGAACAATTACGAAATACTTCTATACAGAGGTGTCGGTAACGGTAACAGTGTCGCGAGTTTAACTGTTTTTTCCCATTTCAAAAAATTCTCAACGCGCTTAAAGAAGTTTTCACTTCAAAAATACAAACAGAATAGAAACCACAAAGTAAATAGTACAATGGGCGGTCTTGTCGCTTCAAACCGATCTTTTCCAGACACCCTTTGGATGGAGATGATTTTTTTTTATAACAAAGATAATATGGTCGGGCGTGTACATTTCTGGCTGAACTATGTATGAAGAGAGTGCGCCTAATACCAAAATAAAAATATTAGTAAATACTAAGATTTATAAATAATTAAGAATACAAATAGAACATATGTACTTACAATAAATAAGTAGTTGATTGCTGTGTGGTTTTTAATATAGAGATAGTAAAATTAATATTTGCTTTGGTGTAAACCGACAGTATTTCTAAAACGTACGGTTTGAAGTTTGACTTTTGGTTTGGTGTACACACGGCTATACATCAAGCTATACAATTCCAGTATAAGCTGACCTCGCATTGTGTAGGCTTTTCGTAGAATGCGAGGTCAGCTTATACTGGAAATGTATAGCTTGATATGTAGCCGTGTGTACCCCAGTACTGTAAGCTGAGTGCGAACATTGCGCTCGGTATACTATAAAGTTTTCGTTTACCTTATTTTCTATGGAGATGTGAACAGCGCCTCCCTAGCAGGAAGTTTATAAAACTAAGTTATCTATACTTACCACTTCCTGCTAGGGTAGGGTTGCCATAAATCCCCAAGGCCCCGTCGGGACATTTACAATTAAGAGTCCTTTTTTTGTATACAGCGTGTAACTGTTCTAGGTATGTATTATTATGTCATACACATCTGTATCTCTAGCTAGATATAAGGAACCTACACACCTGAAAAAAATACCCAAGATAGATGATAGATTGTGTAGTGTAGATGATACATAATAGAAAATCTGACCCAAATAGCACAAATATGAAGAAAAAAAATATTTCAAATTTGCATTAAAATAAAAAAGTCGTCTGTTGGCTGCTTGCGCGTCCTGCGCGGCGCGCTCGATTATGTATGTCGGGACGTCGGGACACCACTGTTAATAACGGTGACATGTCCCGACGTATCGGGACGAATGGCAACCCTAGCTGTTCACATCTCCATATAAAATAAGGTATACGAAAACTTTATACTTTACTAGCTGACCAATCCGCAGCTACGCACGCGTAGTTTTTCAATAAAAACATTACCCTCCTTCTGCGCAGTTGGGTAAAAAGTAGCCTATGTCACCCGGGGATAGTGTAGCTTCCCAACATTGAAAGATTTTTTTTTAAATCGGTCCAGTAGTTTCGGAGCCTATTCAATACAAACAAACAAATCTTTCCTCTTTTATAAAATTAGTATAGATAGTATATCGAGCCCAATGTTCGCAGTCAGCCTACTGTTAGCACGTTGAACGTACCAAAATATGTTGTCGAGTGTACCTGACAAGCAATGTTCAAACGAAGATAAAATGATTATTGAAATATTAATGTCTTTTATTTTTTATACTAGATTAAAATAAGTTACTTTTTCCTTTCGATTGGTCTCTTATTGAGGGTAGATCAAACATAAAAATAATGGTGTTATACATTGAAAATTTGATATCCTTGTTCGGCAGAACCTACAACCTGTTTTATTTTGTACGACATTAATTTAAAACACACGTGCGGAATCGTATTAACTGATTTTAGAGGTAGATTTAGTACCGGTTGCTTGAATATTTATCCAGTAATCGATACATTTCCAATAAACAATTTTTAACGTAAATCGGCACCGCCTTTGCGACGATGTCGCTTAGTCAGTTTAATAACTTACATGATGAATGGATATGATTTGTTCACCTATTTTATACAGGCTGTTTCGTTGATATTTCAGGACTGAATATTAAGATTGTTGGATATTTTCTATGGTTTTGAATTTGAAAAAACCTTTTTACAACAATACTAGCCGTGTTTTCAATTAATGTCGTCCATAATAAAACATGTAGTATTGTTGTGCCAGGTACACGTGCGAGGTCTTACCGCTGATGAAGTTACATAACTAAGGCTGTTTGAAAGTATCTTCCTTTAGTGTCTTGACCCTCTGGTACCTCCTCTGTGCGATTCTGAATCTGTTTATTGCCATAGTGTGAGACCAGCTCCACAGTGACCAATGCTGAGGATCAAACATGCGATATTGCCATCAGCAATCTCTTAAAACCTATGCACACGGCCTATTTTACTTTGTTCGCGCATTTGAATCGATACAAACGCTGCAATCTGATTTTTGGACCTCTACGGCGCACGATGGTTGAAAAATCGAGGTCGCCTTTTCTAGGAATTTTCAAAACTCAAGTTTTGTTTTTCCTGCCACTAATTATCAGGATTTATTCATATCATCATTAAATTTAATAAATTAACATTTTATGACCTATCTTTTAGCATAAACACCATTATAAAATAAGGAATTGAACGATTTGAATGTAAGAAAACGAAAATGTTTGTTGAAATATTTAGTAATTGTTCTGAGCTGTAGAGCTAGAAACGTTTAGGTACTGTTATTGGGTCTAGTACGATCCCAAATGACCTTTCACCTTGACACCGCGCGTCCCCTTTCAAAAGATATGAGTGAATGAAAAATGCACTATTCGACAACTTTTGCCATGGAAATAAACTTATTAAACCTTCGGTTTTTTACTTTAAACCTTATCATATTTTTACTAATTATTTATTAGTAAAAATATTAATTAATTTATTTCCTAATTATGTCTATTATTTTTTTTTACTCGAACAGCATCGAAAATTAAAAAAAAAACATCCTATGAAAGGCGACCTCGATTTTTCAACCATCGTGCGGCGCCGAAAACACTAAGGTCTGCGCGTTTAAAATGCGCCTTTACAGCTGCTAAAATTCTTAATGAGCGCTTTCCATTTTCAATTAAAAAAAAGAACCTATTAGCCCTAACGGCCATCAGTTTTTAGCTCAACCAAATAAAACAAGGGATCAACGAACCACGGTTTATTAACACTTTCAATAAGTTAACAACTAACAAATATAATCTCCTGACAAACTAAAACATTCACCACCAGCACAGCACAGCACTACTTGGCCGAAGCACACTGCAAACACTACACACTACTCATAAATTCTAAGTTCTAATCAAGTACGGTCATAGCCGTAGCTAGGGGGGCATTGAGGGGCAATAAAAAATACCATCAACCAAGTTAATATGCTAAGTGAACTGTTTGTTCATAGTATGACGTGATGGGAACCACCGCTGCCCTACCATCAACTCAACTCTAGCTACGGGCCTGACTACGGTATCTACACAAAATAGATATGGACAGAAGTTAAGTTTAGTAGTGTTCTCTTGATCCGAGATCCTCGTGCGCCGTTTTCGTTCGTGCTAAACTTGACTTCTGTACCATCTATTTTGTGGTATCTATGCACGTTTAGCGGACAAACATAAATCCGATCTACTTCAAAGTATCAAAATAATGTATACCACTTAAAGGGGTAAAGCCAGTGCTATAAGGATAGTATTAAAAAAAACGCGTCAACTTACGCACAACTACTATGCATCCATACTTAAAAATGCGAAAGTATTTCTGTCTGTTTGTTACCTTTTCACAACTAAACGGCTGAACGGATCGTAATGAAATTTGGCAAGGAAGTAGATTATATCCTGGAGAAGGACATAGGCTATCTTTTGTCTCAAAAATAATCTTGAAGGGGGTGAAATAGGGGTTGAAAGTTTGTATGGGCAATCCATAATACCTCAAGTTAGGGATTAGAAAATTAGGCTTTTTCTAAGCAATAAAGAAATATGTGGTTGGGTTACAGCTTACAGCGGTTAAAATGATGAGGCATTCTTTAGATGCACTCTCTATGTTCAGTTGGTATATGGATAGGCTACTTTTTGCCCGACTACGCGGGTGTGTAATGTTTTTTTTGACAAACCACGCGTGCGAAGCCGCGAGTGGGTCAGCTAGTATTTATAATATAGCAATACATGTTGTTTTTTTCAACTACGGCTCAGAACTGTAAGACGAAATCTAGTAATAACAAACGGAATCGCGTTTATCCGCTAAGCGTGTTTAGTCCGAATATAGCATAATGTATTTACATATTGCCTAATTGAATAATAAGTCACTTCTTGAGGTAATCAGTACCAAACACAGAAGGTTAAGAATTGTTATTCTTTAAAATAAATGCTAGTAAACTAAATACTCTAGGAATATTCTAAAACGTATTAGATAATGTGTTCAAAGGTTACCAATAACAGGAATAAAATAATCAGCAAGATTTTTTTACAATTCATTGTAAATTTAAATTATTATAAAACTGTATTTCTTGCGTGTATTTCCCATCCATAAGATTTGCACACAAACATTAATTAATTATATTTGTAAACAGATTTTAAACCCGCTATTATATAAATATTGTTAGGTTATCAGTCGTTAAGTTTTATCTTTTAGCATATGAGTGTTGGCTCTACCCTAATGCTAAGATAAAACAATCTGTTGACGTGAATTGTAGTCAAATATGTTGTTTAAAATTTTACCATGTTTAATTGTAATGCAAGCTTGAAACATAAGTCTACCTCACACGAGCGACAGCCATAAAACGCTGCTATCTGAAGCTGGAAGCGGCCACATAGAAGTCAGTGACAGCCACTTATTTACTTCACTTTCTGTCGGCGGCGGCCACACGAAGCGAGCAGCAGCCTCGTCTCGTGGTGTGTACCGACCACACACACGAGTTCTTTCTTTTAATGTACGAAAAATACCAGCCCGGCAGCAGTATCTAGAATGTTTCCAAACCGGGGCAGAAATCAGAAACTTGATGTAGCTCCCCCTCTCCTCGAGCGTTGGAGAGGGGAGGCGTTAAACTTTGAAGCGTTCTAAATCAAATGAACAACCAGGTGAACTATGTAGGTAGATGAACCACGTGCGGGGAGTGGAATAATCGATAGTACGTCAACGAACAATTTTTTTGACCCCCCCCCCCCCCTCTGATCCGGGGCTGAAAAATGCAGTCCGCAGCTCGGTGACGGCGTTTTGTGGCTGTGGCAAGTGGCTCATGTGCGGCGACGCTAATCGTCTTGTTGTTCGTGCTACTTTTTAGGATGGGTATAGCCCAGCGAGGAAGCTTTCAGATTGTCTTTCAGGGGCCCAATTCTACTTAACCAATCGCTTCACTATGACATCACAATAAAGCCACTACAGATTTTACTGGCTTAGAAAATTGAATAACTATTATAAATACGGGATTTATCTCGTTCTATCGGTTTTTCGACCGACAATATTTCGACGAAAACGAACACGAACGTACGTTTTTTGAATGAAAACGGTACGTGATAAATCCCGTATTTGTATTATTGGCCACTAAAGATACCTTTTGGTATTCTACTAACACAATCTGTTTTCAATGTCCGCCGTTGCAATGACTACACCATTGGAGATTTGGCGTCATGGAACAAACAATAATACCACTAAACAAAGGTATTGCTAGTCGTTTTTCTTATATATTAGCAGAATTGGGCTCCCGTATACTTAACTGCCTCGCGGATATACATATTACGCCTCTTTACCAGCCATAAATCTCGGTACATCCTTATTTTTTAAACTTTACAGTTCATATTCCAAAATTAAACTTAACGGGAAAACTTTTTATATATTTTATTTTGTATTTACTATTTTTCATTAGACAAAATTGTTGACATCAGGTTTGATTAGTGCAATATACAGACCGAAGTCTACGGCATTTTTGATTAAAAACATACAACATTGTTTTAAGCCCTCTTATAATTTAAAATACAGAACACCGAGGCATTAATTTAAGAGAACACTAAATATTCGTTGAGCAATTATTATATGGACTACTTGTTTAAAATAAAAAAATGTAAAATGGTAGAATTAAATTAAGAAAACGGCTTAAATAACATACGATTTAAAAAGTTGACTGAAGAAATATACCTAAACAATTGAAATAGTTAATTCTGTACCTCAATTGTTGATATTGAAAGGTCTAATATAAATAATCTGTTCGCTATTCTCGTTCGTTATATTTTTTACTATATATATATTAAGTAAAAAAACATATAATAATTTCATAAAATGTACTGAACCATGGAAACAAATTCTCACCCCTTCTAGGGGACACTTCCAATATTATTATTGGAAGTGTCCCCTAAAAGGGGGTAGGGGGTCCACAGAAACTTCCGTGTCCCTCAGTGTTGAAGTTTTCGTTGTACATATTTCTTTCTAACTAAGGGAACTGAAAAGGGATACCACGGGATAGTAGCGAATTGCCCACGAAATCAAGCCAATCTGAGCAAGCTAACACAATTAACCCTACTGTATCTTCTTTCTATAGTAGTTTTTCGTCTATAACTTATTCTGCACGATTTTGTGAACTTTTTATTAGATTATACCATCCAGTGATTATTTACCTTACATAAATCCCGTCCAACGTGATGTCCAAAATTACAACATCTTAAGTGACCACAGAGAAAAACTCATCTCTAGAGGGTATAACTCAAAGTACATTCCTATGGCCATTACCCAAACGGCAGTCAGGAGTCACGGAGGCTCGCCCGCGCCAGTTATTCCTCGTCTTCATTCTCAAACAGGTCGTTGTATTCCCGCGACTGTTCGTAATCTTTCAGTTCCTGAGAGAGAATGAACATGAGTACAACTTTTAATGCAACTACATAATAAAAAGAATAAGAATAAAATTTATTTTTCACCAAAAAAACATGCAACTTACATACTAAATTAAAAATTGAACTATTGCCCGGAAAACAGCGAACGTCCGTGTTGTGTATGGCGAATAATAGACAAGACAACTCACACAACACGAACATTCACTTAACAGAAGTTAAGTTTATTACAACGAGCGATAATACGCGTACGCACACTTCTGTACCTATCTATTTTGTGATTCGACGTAGTGAGAATAATAAATTAAAATTATACAGTGTACAGGACAAAACGACATTTACAACATTTCTTCATTTAAATTGATACTAAGTACTATGTTTTCAAGAATAAGCGAATATGAGAAATAAGCTAGTACATAGGTATTGTTATAAAAATTTTATAACAATACAAGCTTACGCCCGAGGCTTCGCACGCGTGGTTTGTCAATAAAAAGTAGTTTATGTAAGTAGTCGTATCCAGGTTATGATTTACGTACATACCAAATTCCATCGCAATCGGTTCAGCCGTTCCGACATGAAAGAGTAACAAACATCCACACATACATACAAACTTTCGCGTTTAATATTGAACTTGATATTATAACTGAATATTCTCATTTAAATATTGAAAATGACGTTACACCCTGTAATAAAGGCATGCAAATGAGGTGACATAAAGTGTCTAAATGACGAGAAAATAGTAAAAAAACGCATGAACAACTTTAGACGCCATGCGCCAGCGAGACAATAATAAAATGTCGTTACGGCGCGTTCAAGTATTACGTAACGCAATTTTTTTACATTCATTTTTGCTCCCCCCCCCCATGTAACACACCGTAATGTTTTTCTGTACATCCCACCCAAGTGACCATTTTTACCTAAAAGTCACAAAATTATGTTGCTAACTTGGGAGATTTTAATTCCCTAGTTTTTTATTTAAATAAAAAAAAACAATGTAACGCGTTGTTCGAAACCCAATCCCGCCCCTGTAACGCATCGTAACGTTTTACAAGACACCCCCCCCCCCCCGATTGCGTTGCTTAATACTTGAACGCCCCCTAACGCCAATAAATTTTTGTGTGGTTGTGGTGGCTTTAAAGTGTAGATAGGTACAATACTACGATTTAAGTTAGGCGCCTCGACTACTTTCGTCTATCATCGGAAATACGGAGTATATCGGAATCTATATGCTTTCAAATACTGGAACCGCACGTGCCTTTGAAGCTCGCTGGTGAGCGACGAGCCGAGCCATCACGAGCCGCGGGACATTGGTCGCATAATCGTACTAATTCAGAAGCACACCTTATCGTTGCTTCTAACTTACATCGTAGTGTCGTTGAAGAATAGATAAAATATCAGAAGAAGTAAACGCGCCTAATACTGAACTGTCAACATCTACTCTAAATAGAGTAGTTGTACGCGAACGCCGTTAGTTACTCTGTGACCGTCGTTACGCGTGACATGTTTTACAGTGTTCAATTTAATTAAGTTGTGTTATTTGTTTATTGAATAAATTGTTCGGTTTGTAATTGTCGTAAATAATGATCCTCCATTTTGCTGGTGTTGCCAAATATCGAGTGTTATTATTTTCCCTACTCTATAATTCTGAGATTAAAAACTTTTATTAGTTGCAGTTTTAAATTATACTAGTGTTTGCTCCGCACTGAGATCTCAAAATCTTCCAAAAAACGAAAAAATAATATTTTTAAGGCGATATTTCCAAAAAAACCCAGTCATTTTCTGAAAATGTGTTTTGGCGTATTTCTCTGAACTCTCGAATACATACAAACCCAGCTCCCTGTGGTGCATCTATTCCATGTTAAGAAGCATGGTTGAGCTCAAACATTGTGTTGATACCAAAACGTACTGTAACCCACAACCATGTATGTACATCTCGTAGCATGAGTTATTTGGTGCCTTCTCCTTCCAGTAATTTGTATGATTTACCTTTGTCGCCGACATTTACACAAGAAGTAAATGAAGATACTAAAGAAGTGGCAAGTACCAATATAAGACAAACTGTGAAATCGCCTTAAAAAACAATCCAATATCGTTTTGAAAATTGTACATTCACCAATTGTTTTAATAATTAAACGATTTATGCAATACATGTTTGTTTTTTCCTCGCAAGTGTGTTGAAAAAGTGCGTATGAAACTCGTGAGCAACTATAGCTCACTAGACACTGCTGATTTACGCCCTCGCCTACGGCTCGGGCTGCAAACCACAGCCTCGTGTATAATGAGCAACTTAGCTCACTTGTATCATAATATACTATTGTAGAGTTGATGATAATAGATTGACCAAAATATTGACATGCATTGTCTATTATAAATCAAACTATTACCATAGACATTAATACAAACTAACACACAAAATACTCGTATTTACAATATTAGTCTAGTAGTATTAGATATTAGTCGTTGAATACTTATTGAAAACGATGAGGACAAAATATATTTTGGATCGCTTACAATTTGCTGCTATGTAAAAATAGATGCTTTTATAACATTTTTAGAACATTATCCAAAAGATTAGTTGAATAGAACACTCAATAGAACTCGAAGGCTGACCGCTCACACAAAACCAGCTTAACAAGAGCGTTTTTAAATTCACCGACACGATACCGTATTTTACGACACGATATCGATACCGATTTTTATTTGCATTACCATTATTTTATTATATAATAATAACGCTTTGGTTTTTATAAACTGTTAAGTTATTTCTGAAGAAATAAACGAATATTTAATTTTGAAGCGTTATATAGTCACCGATACAAACTCACCGATATCAGGGCATTAAAATGTATAGAGTATAGAGTGATCTATGATCGACACGATACCGATATATCGGCGACGACATGTCGGTACGGTATTACGTTCTCTCTTGATACAATACGTCCTGTCCGATAAAACCATGGATGTATGCAACGCGCGATACGATACTGGGACTTTTGGAACAAAATATTTGTGTCACTTGTCCAAAGTTTTGTGGCACTGTCCAAAGTACATACTTTGGACAAGTGACACAAAAATTTTGTTCCAAAAGTCCCAGTATCGTATCGCGACAGAATAATGTTTATTGACTTTTCCAAGTGTACCTACAGTTGTATCGAAGTGGAATAAACGAATCTGAATCTGAATAGTATCAGTTGTCCCATCATGAAAAATACAAAATAAAAAAATATTTAATTACAACCAAAAACCGTATCAATTATATTATCTAAGTGGAAATACTTTCATGTAACATAAAACAAAATAGTAATATATTTTGGCATCATGGGACACACGGTGGAACTAGTGGGATAAGCGGAACGTAATGAGGGCTTTTAGTTTTAGATTTAAAAAGAATAAACTAGTTCCAACTAGCGTAATAGATGGCGCTGTCTGGAGATGCGCCGCCAAAAAATATGGTTTATATGCCAAAATCTCATAGACACAATATCAAAATATGTCTAAAATTATCTCACTTCGTCAGATAAACAAACACAAATGTTTGATTTTTTCATGGGAAAATAATGTTGACACGGCAATTGACATTGACAGTTCACTTTCCTTTATTAATCAGAGCATGACAGAGCAACGCCATCTGTTAGCAGTTATAACAACATGGCCGTGAAAACCCCTCATCACACAGTGCTATAGTATATATATATATATCGGTATCGCCACCGATATCGGTTGTGTCGTTGGAATGAAAATGCTTCAAAATAACATCGGTGTATATTCACGCATCATAATGAAAAACGCTCTTACATAAATTATTATTGCAGAAGTGATGAATGCCGATAAATAAATGCTTTTTATAGCAAAGCTTTATATTTCAGGCTCATAAACTTACCAGCTATATTGACGAGAAGGAAACCGCATTAATACCAAACAGATTTAGTATGCTTATCTTGTTACTATAGATCTTCAAGTCTGTATAATTTCTCGGTGCCGGTGGGGCAATGTGGAATGCCTTTAACTTTGCAGTGGAATCTGCCTCTCGCATTCTTCACTATTCTAAACTGGATCGCAGAATACGTTGTTAGGTTTTTTTTCATCGAATTAGTAGGGCAGATTCCACTGCAAAATATAAGGCATTCCACTTTTACCTATCAGTGGGGCGGCTAGGTGGGGCAAAGTGGAAGGATTCTGATCTTATGGATAATAGTACTAACCTGGAACAGCCCGTTAGCGACCGCATACCCAGTCATGGCGATGGCTGCGAAAATGGCGGCCAGTACCTTGTTCCGCGTCTGGTTCGGGAAGTTAGCTGCCTCGCGCTCCGACTGGGTCCCCGTCGACTGCCTCTTCGCATTCTGTCTATTGTATTCTACAAAGTAAAAACAAGTTTTACTCCTAACAGGAATAAAGCGTGCCTAGTTTCCAAACTAACAAGCATAATTATTAATCATCGATAAATCATAGCGAATTAGCAAGCTGAAGTGGCAGTGGGCTGGCAATATATGCAGAAGAACCAACAACCATTGGGGTTAACAAGTTCTTGAGCTGCCCGCTTCTTTATTTTTATTATTTGTAATAGACAGGCAGCTCTTAGAGCTGATGCGTGTATATCTTATTTATTGTCAGTGCGCTTTAAATATTTGTCCAGTCTGTTTTTGAAAGCGTTCACTGAGGGGGCACTGATCACTGACTCTGGTAACCGATTCCAAGTGTCCACTACGCGATTGGGCAATATGTGCTCCCTTGGTTCGCTGGTACTTGGCCCGCGTTGCAGCTTCAGTGAGTGTCCTCTCAACCATGCATTATTGTTCATGGTATATAGTGTTTGTGACAAGTCAGGTATGCTGTAGTGGTTGTTTAGAATCTTGTAAGTCTCTATAAGATCTCCGCGCTCTCTACGTTTCTTCTTTGCCTTCTGAATAACGGCAGGCAGAGATTATTTTATTTTAATCTTAAGGCACACAAAACAGAATACAACCAATCAGATACAAAATACAGTGATCGACTGTTAGACCAAGATTAGATGATGAGCCGAAAACTGGACTAAGTGGTGCGTATTGGGGAGATGCCTATGTCCAGCAGCTGACTAATGTGAGCTGATGATGATGATTATTATTATAAATATACCTATTTTATACATTATTTTATACTCACCATCGGTAACATGCCTAAAGTTCTTCTGGTTTATTCTGGCTACGAATCTAGTTAAATTAGCTATTCCTTTGACATGATTGGACAGAGTTCCATTGGGGAAAGGCGCTTTGACCAGCGGCGCGAGGTATGCGAATACTGTGGCATCGAACGAGGATGGACGGTTGCCGAAGAAGTATTCACTCTCACCGAGCCTGTCTGAGAGGGTTTTGAGGCACTTATCTGCTTCATTGTAAATCTGGAAGGTGGTTACTTAAATCAGTTTATTCATGTATATTTTTGATGTGAAACATCTATTGGAGTGCCTTAGACCTCTAAGACCAACTCATATGTTTTAATATTATTATAGGCTAGCGTTTGACCACGATCTTGCTGGATGGTAAGCAATGGTGTGATCTACGATGGATGATCTTGCCTAGAAGAAACCTGTTCACTCGCAATCATATGAAAATATTGAATAATCTGAGGGTGTTTTTACTAATAAATCTATGCATGACTTATCTATTTATTTAATACTTTTTTGCAGATGAAATGTAACAATAGGTAACTTACTGTTTTCTCTATATCCCTAAGATCCGTATGTTCACCATAAAGTGCATCAATCATTTCCTTAGCTGCATTATGATACCTTGAGGGATAATAAAAGTTGAATGGTATGCGCAGGGCTTTAGCAAAGGTTGGCCTGGTCACATCTGCATAGTTCTTTTCGTCGACCCACCAGGCATACTGGTAGGCCGGGTATAACTTCTCTCTCAGGTACTGGGTAAAGGCACTGGCTTCTGCAGCCTGTTTTGTATTTAGATGGACGTCTGTGCTGTAATGCTGGTAAAAATCACATACATCATTTTGTGTCACAATTCAAACTATTATGATAATGGTTATTATACCTACCTATTATCTATATGTAGGTATATATTAATTGGGAACGTAAACTATTTATTTCATAAATTGGAAATGCGGTTTAAAGAACTTACCAGAGATTTCAAGTGTTCCACAACTTCTTCGAAATTTGTAAGCACCTGTCGACCATCTCTCATCACAGGCAGGGTTCCTTTCGGGGTGAAGAATGGGTTGTTGGATTCTCTCACTCGGACTGGAATGCCGATGAATTTCATATACGTCTGCAAGGTATCAAAATGTGTTTACTCTGTGTTTACCGGTAGTGAAACATATAGGTTATGTTGCATCAATATTTACCAAAACTTTTAAACATTCTAAATCGATTGAAGCCAGACCCCATTCCCCTCTCCAAATATCTAATTCTATGTTAGTCATTTCTAACAATTTTAATGATGACAAAATTTCATAAATCCAAACATTGAACAAATTTAATATGACATGACACTGACAGATAGTCAGCAGTCAGGAGCAGGGATGTCAGACGGCCACTCAGTAATCCTTGTGTACAGAGCTTTGACAGAGCTATAGTCTAACTTTTTATTAGCTGCAGTAAAATGACGTTTTGTGGGTTGCCGGTTTTTGAAGAAAAATAAATAGGGATGTAGCTAAATGAGTGAATCATAAATGAATAATCAGTTTGGTTTTTTTTTTGAGATTTAATATTAAGTTGTAATGTATTTTTTTAACCTATTATTATTACTATACTAGAGGATTGATCTTTTTTAGTGGAAGTATAGGGAGGTACATTCAAAATGAAACAAAAACGTCATAATAATGTTATTTAATTAATTTTTGTGAACTGAATCACATCCCTATTGAGATTAGGCTGGCAACATTATTTTACGGAATGACATTTAGAAACGTCATTTTACTGCAGCTAATAAAAAGTTAGACTATAGCTGAAAGCTGGTATTGAACACGAAAAGCTGGTACCCCTGTGCTCCGCTGCGGCGCTGCCACCACTGGTAAATAAATTGTCGAAAATCGCAACCTATAGTGAAAAACAACTAAATTTGAATTTCGTGTACCGTAAGTAATTATCACACAGAAGAAATATCACTTCAAACCTTTCTTTTTGGTATTTTATTGCATTTCGGATATAAAATGTAAAATATATTGAGACAAATAAATAAATAATTCGTACCGAAGATTTTTATCGGAAACGAGGGTTTGTTCGCTCAAGCAAACCATAGAAAAGAAGCCCGAAACCGAATTATAGGAATTTGGATGCCAAAAAAACATTTTCAGACTCGAACGAAACTATTCATTTCGAGTTTGAGATTCAAGTGAAAATAATTTCTTTAACTAATAACATCAGTAAAATCAATTGGGGGATCATCATCAGTCGGCAGACGTCCACTGCTGAACATAGGCCTCCCCCTTAGATCGCCACAACGAGCGGTTGGTAGCCGTTTGCGCCCAACGGCTCCCCGCGATTCTTACCAGATCGTCGGTCCACTTTGTGGGGGGCCGGCCTACGCTGCGTCTTCCAGTCCGTGGTCTCCACTCGAGAATCTTTCTTCCCCAACAGTTATCGGCTCTACGAGCGATGTGGCCTGCCCATTGCCACTTCAACTTGCTAGTTTTGAGAGCTATGTCGGCAACTTTAGTTCTTCTGCGGATTTCCTCATTGCGGATTTTGTCACGCAAAGAAACCCCGAGCATAGCCCTCTCCATAGCTCGTTGAGCGACCTTGAGGTTGGTCATAAGGCCATGAGTAAAGGACCACGTTTCAGTGCCATAGGTCATCACTGGCAACACACACTGGTTGAAGACTTTAGTCTTCAGGCTCTGGGGAATTTTGGACGAGAAGATATCGCGAAGTTTCCCGAACGCTGCCCAGCCGAGTTGGATTCTTTGTGCGACCTCTTTGTCGAAGTTGGAATTACTTAATTGGACAGTTTGTCCTAGGTATACATATTCGTCGACAACTTCGAGAGTATCGCCCCCAACAACTACTAACCGATTTCGATGAATCTTTCATGAATGCATTTTTTTTCTTAATTGGTGAGGTGAGAAAAATTAAGAGCAGGAGAAGAATAGCGGCTGTTAGCAAATGTACTGTCCCACACGGATCTGTTAGGCTAGGAATTGAAAAAAAATATGTTATTGTAATGTTTAACGTAGACGAATATTACCTACATATTTTACACTTGGTTTGTAAAATGGACTAATTTATTGTAAATATGACGTACACATTTCTGTGGAACTGTTTTTTTATAAGAAATGAGATTCTAGTATCTGTATACTTTTGCATAACCAATCTTCCTAATTCCATATTGTGATTGACGAAATCATTATCATAGACATGTAAACCAATAAGTGGAAATAAGTCCTTTCCTTGAAAATAGTTCAATGATTTTGAAACGATATACGTTGTAGTAATTTTAGGCTTTACTCTATTATTTTTGTCTAGATGTCTTCGTATCAAGGTTTCGCACCTTCTACACAAATCTATAACATCATTCGATGCATAAATAAGTCGTCCTCTGCTTTTCTGATTTGTGAGACTTTGTAGATTTGAGGTCCTAGTAAACCTTTGATGCACGTCGAACTTGTCCTTGTAGGAACCCAACCATCGCTTCTCTGGCAAAAAGTAACCCATTGTTTTCGCAAAAGAGGGTTCCTCGGGAATCTATAAAACAGATGATTTATTTTAATATCATTTGAAGTAACAAATAATCAATGTGTCCTTTAAGCATTAGGAGCATCTTTGTATTATAAATTTAATCTATTATTCAATATTAATCTACTTGTGCTGTATTGAAATTAACGTATCGATACGGATCCTTCCCCCGTGTTTCGTTAACTAATTTGAAATAACGTTGTAGGTACATATATTTCGAGTTCAATACCGAACCTCCTTTTTATAAATCGGTTAAAAATCAAAAAAGATCTCATTTTTAACTAATTTTACGTTCATTCCATCATTAATTCAATCAATTTCACTCAACTAGTCCCCACACTACGCCTTCTACCAAGGAATACACCTCCCTCGTACCAAGACGTTGGCGTCGTTAAAACTGTCGCAAGTGGTAATCCATTTAAATCTACATTAAACAATATTACAACAACAATTGACAAAAGTATCACTTAATACATAAAACTATATGGGGTCAAGCAGAGCGTGACCACTTATAAATTTGCGATTCTACTAAAAGTTTATCTAAATTCTATTTATTCTATAAATTCTATTCGTGTCAAATTTTCCTTGCCAAGTTCTTGAAGAAATCTAATATACAAAATAAAACTTTAAAAAAAAAAATTTTTTCACCTATATATTTGAATCTGTGCGTGATTTAGGCGGGGCGTCACACACCAAGAGAGAAGAGACACGTCATGCATGTCTTCTTTAGAATTATTTACAGATCAATCAATCCAGCCAGTAGGGTTGCCAGATCGGCCCATGGGAAACTATATCGGCCCTTGGCAACCATCGGCCTTTTTGTGCCATAGCTAGAAATGATAAGTTCTAAAATAAAATATAAGTAGACTGTTAATATAGAAGTTATAATATAAGTAAAGAAGTTGTTTGTGTCTAGTTTTTGTTCCTCGCACCATTTAAATATAGTTTTTAGTTGAATAACGTTTTTTATTTCAATTTCAGCCTTTAGGGTCGAAAATCGGCCTTTTACAACAAAGGCTTACCGGCCTTTTTCCGATTGTGGTGCTGGCAGCACTGCCAGCCAGGCAGTCAAGTCAGTCAGTCACACAGAACACTGTGTTCTGTGGTCAGTCACTTTTGTTGAATGAACGGAACAAACAACAAACAGCAGCTGGATTTATTTTGGAAATAATAAAACTGTTGCATTACGAATTTATGCATTCCAGTAGTTCCAGTGCAGGCGTGCGTGGTATTTGTAGTATGTGAAGTAATTTTTACGTGGAAGTGAAGTAATTTTTACCTAGCCGATTCGTTCAAAGTTGAATAACAAGTAACACACCAGGGTTGTGAAATAAACAAATATGTCAATACAATGGTCCATTATTGCCGGCTATCTATACTTGGAGATAGCAATAGTGATTATAATGATGCTACCCATATTCAGCCCGAGAAGATGGAATCAGTTCTTCAAGTCCCGTTTATTTTCCATGTTTCAACAGCATGCAGCTATGTATTTTTATGTTTTACTAGGCGTTCTGAGTTTATTTTTGCTGGATGCCATTAGAGAAATGAGGAAATACTCACACGGCTCAGAAGCGGCTCATGTTAATCTGTCTACAGAAATGAAAGGGAGTGTGAAGCTATTTAGAGCACAAAGGAACTTCTACATTACTGGGTTCAGCATTTTCTTGGCGTTTGTCATAAGAAGACTAGTAACAATGCTAATTATTCAAGATGAACTGAGTCAAAAAGCAGAAAAAATTATTAAGGAAGCCGAAGCTACTGTTAAACTAGCCAAGGATAATATTCTTGCTGCCACTATTCAAGCAAATGAAGCGGTAAATATTGAGGAAATAAAAGATCAATTGAAGGAATTTGAGCAAAAATTAAGAGAAGAAAAAAGGAAAAATAAAGCTCTGGAAGATGAAGCAAAGCAATGGAAGTTGATGTATGAAAAATCAAAGGCAGTCACCACTAATGGTTATGGGGATGAATAATTATTATTATTGCTAAGTTTTCCTTAACATGTTTGCACTAAGATTAATTTTCAACATTATGATAATAACATTTAGGAGTGATTTTTACAAAGGTGCTGTAGGTAGAAATTATATAAAGTTTTCAGGGTTATTTGTATTATTGTAATATTTAGCATAAGTTAACCAAATTCTAGTCGTACCTGTTACTTAGCTTACAGCTTAAATAATAATATCATCTTGAATTTGTATAAGTCATAACTTGATCTTTTAAAATAGTAAGTATACTATTAATCTAATAAGTACGTATAATATAATTATCTTATTACGTATCTGAAGTATAGTATCATAAAAAATGTATACAAAGTCTTTTTATTTATTTCCCTGTAAAGATGTAAACACATTACATTAACACTTGTGCATTACCACACCTAGATAGGATGACAATAAGGGCCGAAACACATAACCGCGTTGCGGCGCCGCGCCGCTGAAATCGGCAATGGCGCCATTGCCGATTTTAGCAACGCGGCTCAAATTCCAGCATTATGACGTTATACTTGTTGACAATGATTCAGTTGGTTTCTATCACTCTTTCGATTCCTAGTGCAATACATATCAATAAAAAGTATTTGTTTTACTTTACCTTATAGTCAAGCCCAGCATTTCCAAAGCAGTAACAGGTTTACTTCCTTTCATATTATTTTTCTGTATATATTTTGATAACCCGCTTAGTAGCTCTTCAAATGATGATAGACTCCTTCTAAAGTAGGTAGGCGAAAATTTTTTTTCGTCTATTTTTAATAATAATAATAATCTTTATTTCAGACTCATGAGGTCCATACACATTTACTACACAATACACATAATTCACAATAAATCACCTAAAGTAATTTAGATGGCAATGCCCACCCAACGTCTATACATCTTAGAATGTATAAGCCTTTCTGCCAGACTTCTAATGATAGCGTTATTACAAGTGATGCTTTGTATTTTCGAGAAAAGTACTAGCCATCGGGATTCATAGCCTTATTAAATGGATGTATCCAGTATCTTATGTGTCGTATATTTAAAACAGAGTAATGTCTTCTTAATAACAAATAAGCAATAAGTTTCTTACGACGATCCATGCCAGAGACACGTCCATTCACAATAAAAAATCACGAGGAACTGGTTACCCTACCATACGATAGTAAAACGCTTGTTTTCGTGACGCCGCAACGCAAACTGCC
Organism: Philereme vetulata; assembly: GCA_918857605.2. Lineage (NCBI taxonomy): Eukaryota > Metazoa > Arthropoda > Insecta > Lepidoptera > Geometridae > Philereme > Philereme vetulata. The sequence continues at coordinate 5,065,060 of OU975462.1, forward strand.
GATTTCAGCGGCGCGGCGCCGCAACGTGGTTATGTGTTTCGGCCCTAAGGCCGAAACACATAACCACGTTGCGAATAGATTATTCTATTGGTTTGATCTAAGTCGTAAAAGTTATAAACTTATTACAAAAAAGTAGGTATGTTATGTACCTATAGACAGACAATTATTTATTCACTACATACCTACCTTACTACTAGACTGTGTAGCAAAAAATGTTGTTTAGCTAAAATGAGATCTATCGTCATACACCTAGGGTAGCTATTTCCTTTTATGTGGTAGTTAGCCAAAAACGGTCCTGGCGAGAGGGCTCCCGCTGGTAGTGTCCTTGTCTGACATCTTGCCAGCTCAACTAATTATTGGGTTTGGTAGAAATGTTGGAAAATTTTATATCTTTCTTTTTTATGATTTACCAAACCGAATGATTCACCAACTTTGAAACGTAGTTAAATAATTCTACAGTTCCTTTAATTAATTATCATTTCGTTGTTTTTTAAAAATAATTCATTAAATACCGAGTAAGAGTAGTACCTACTTAAATGTTTGGGCCTGGTAATACTAAATGTTAGATGGTGGTTTGCTCGCTTGGTTGTTGGGTTGGTTATCGTCCTTCGATTTGCTATTGTGTAAATTTTCATACTAAACCTGTTTGTTTTTCATGAAAAATGGTGAATTCTTGGACAGGGTGCAAAAATGAGTCTTATCCCTGTAGCCGCTTTTCTTTCCACGGGTAAATAAACACGATATGATTGTCGGGGTTCTTTAGGATAACCATGAATTTTGTTGATCAAAGATTTTTATACAATCTCGTAGTAGTAGGTAGGTAGATACGTACCAACTGTTTTATCAATTGGGGATGTACCGGTCACCGATAGAGTGTACCTAAGGGGCAAAACGCGACACTTAAATTAAAAAAAAAATTGTTATCGTGTCCTTCGACTTTGCGCCGATGACGTTTGTTATTAATTCAATTTCTTGTATTGTAGATTTCAGAAGAATGAAAACCAGAAATTGAAGTGGGAAAAGCAGTCCCTGGAAAAATCTCAAATTTGTCTGTTGTTTGCTCTGCGCATTTTAAATGTCATACATATGTTATATGTTATTTATAATGTTATATTTTAATTCTCCCGAAAAATTAAGCACATTTTGCCTGCCCATCCAAGCTCTGACGAATCTCACGAATTGGAATTGATTATATGTATTGGTTAAAAATACTTGAATTTAAGGCTTAGAAGCTACGGGAAGTCCTTAACCCTCAAGCACGTAGGAGGTAAGACTACCTACATTACGACAAAAATTGCGTAAAACTATATTGTTCAGTAGTGTATAAAAATGAACCAATAAAATTTTATTCAAACTTCAGTCTTTTATTCTGTTTGGAATATTGCATCACGTTCATTTGATCTAACACTCATTTAATAATAATAATATTTGGGGATATCTCACATTTGACAAACATATCTAGCTTTTTTGTACTAGAGCGTAAGGTTTGTTAGCTTGTTATCAATTAACGGTAAGTCAGATGATACCTATTATATAGGGAGGGAAAAAAGTACTTTCGACCCTTAACCCACGTGTAGGGTAAGTGATGAAGATTCTAAAAAATATACACTGTTTTGGTTATTTTTTTTTACTTACAATAAATTAGGTAGGTTAAGGTAGGTAGAATCAATATAACAGTATACTTACTCAATAGTTTTTACAAGTAATTTATCCCGTGTACTGTTTGGTCATGGTGACTTCTTTAGAAAGGGGCACACTACCAACGGAAGCCCTCTTGCTCGGACCGGTTTTTGCGCCCTAGTGCAGTCTAGTAGTAAGGTATAAGGTCTTTGCTGTCAACCAACATTATCCATCCATCCTGTCACAGATGATAAATTAGATTGGTGCACATACCACCTAAACGTAATAACTGATAAAATGCAATTTAAAACAAAACCTTTTTTTTATTATATCCGATGTTATAGTAAAAAACAGGTTTTGTTTTCATTTACCCCTATAAATACTCACGAGAGTACCTTAATAAGAGAAGATTTCTAGAAATTCAACACAATTGCTTATAATCCTTTTTTATTGCGTGTTTCTGTCATCTAAGGAAGCTACTTTCAGGAAAATAATTTAATACAATTTTATTACCTACCTAAAACCAAGATGTAAAAAAATTCTCATTTCTAACATTACGTCATAGATCCATGGATTCTGTTCATCAACATTATCACGTCTCGCTCGGCTCGTTTTTTCGTTCGCAGTAATCAATCCTGTTTTTAAAGTAGAATCATGTCATAGCCAAGCTTCCAAGTTTAGAGCAACACTGGCATGCACTGACTGTACGTACATAGTGAACTATGAACACAACAAGTCCTGTCCCAGGGCCTAGGGTGGCTGCTTCCTTCACCCATTGAATTTTAAAAAGTTCTACCTACCTATTTTAGGGGGCAAACATGTCCAGTCCTGCAATATCGCGGATGATATAACAATGCGAGACGTATCGGGCGCCATTCTGTCTATCCAGCGGGAACACCTGTTTAAGGAGAATGTCATATTTCAAGGAATGTAGCTTAAAGTTGGATCTATCGATTAGTATACTAAAAGTGAAATTGGATCCGTCTTTGTTACGGAGTTAGAGGTCATTAAGTAGAACCTATAACCAGCAGGACACTTTAAATATTAAACTGATCAAGTCAAATCATTACTATTTAACCCTTTAAATGCCAAGGTCGGATCCAATTTAAGTTTATCGACGTATCTAGTAGAGCTCTATCTATCTGTCTGCTCGGAGCTTTGCATTTAAAGGGTTAAACAGTAATGATTTGACTCGATTAGTTTAATACATAGAGTGTGGCTGGCTACAGGTTCTACTTAGTGACCTATAACTCCGTAATTAGGACAGATCCAATTTAAAGCTACATTCCATAAATCAAGACATTATCCCTATACACGTGTTCTCGCTGGATAGAGACACACGGCGCCATTGATTGATACAGGTATACCGGGTACCTTTAAAAATCGTACTGCTAAATGAGAAAAAACAGAATGAAATTTGACATACGCTTTAATTACAAATTACAAAGAGTACACAGCTTTAAGTTGCATTTAAGACCAACAATTTGCAAACCCTGACATAATCGCTTTCAATATCGTTATATTTAAAGGTAACTGGACCTTAATGACTAAACCATTATTAACCCTCCATAATAGATATACCAGGAAACGATAACGCAGCAAAAACTGTAAAAACTAAAATAGAATAAACGGTTACCAATATATCTCTCTTAATTTTTATCGCACCTTCAAAATATTTCTCTGAGTTATTTTTACAGTTTACAGAGTATTTTTCTATTATAGGGGCAACAATTTTTTTACTCTTCTGAGTTCTTTGTATGTTGATGGTAGGTGGAAGTGTAACACTTTCAGAACATTTCTCGTTCAGATCATTTTTTTTGAACTCTTTCCGTTTCTCGTTATATTCGACCTGGGGCACTCCTACAATCTTTTTGACGGATTGCCTGTCGAAGAATGTGTTGGAATACAGAGTGCTATAGTCGGTGAAGGATACCAATGACTGACTGGACGGATCGCTGATGACGCCCATCAGAGATTTTGTTATATTTGTGCTGTGGTTTACTGCGATCGGCAATACAGAAGACACGTTTGTAGAAATATTCACACACTCTTTTTCGCATAAGTTGACGTTCACTTCTTTGTCGATCAAAACCGGTTTAGCGGCGTCAGATAGGTTGTTATCACACCTGAAATTGGGGTCGCTCGTATAGAAAGTGTGAATGCTAGGATTAGACTTCAACTTCTTCAGTCCGGCCAGAGATGTCATTGAGACTATGTCGCGAGAGCTATCTCTCTCAAGCACGGCGGCGTTGTTCAACATAGTTTCTAGTTCGTTGCCGAGCGGGTCTTTGTGTTGACACGTTATTTTTTGTATTTCGTTTAAAAGTCCCACCAACATATCCAATGATGACGTGTAGTCTACACTGACTGGACTAGGGGTTTGACTTGTTTGTACAGCATCATTAGTTTTGCTAATTTCTATTTTTTCGACTGCTGGCGTGTTTTCTTCAATGAGATTAATTGCAGTGTTCATTGCACCTTTAGATCTTTCAATATCTTCAGGCTTAACTGTTACACCGTCCAAAAGTTCTTCAGGCGTTTCTGCGATTATTACTTCAGTGCCACTATTGACTATTGGTCCAGCAACAATCTCTTGAACGTCTACTTGAGCAACTTGTTCGAGTTTAAGATCTTGATGAACACCTTTGAAACACTGACTGATCTTATCGGATTTGCAGCTCATCCTTCCATTAGATACTTCAGTTCTGGTTACACTTATCGACTTCATGTCCAGTTTGGATCCACAATCGGGTTGGTAAAGTGGGAACACGTATCCGACAGTCGCTATTTGCATTGGGATCTGTGTGAAGTTCCAGTTTAGATGCGCGTTTGAGAGAAATGAAAGGGATTTTAAATCTTGTAAACTTTTAGTGTCATATTTGCTTTTCAAGCTGGACACTGTCGATTTGTCGAATAACGGTCCCGCGTCTCCGGATTTCAAAAGGAACATTTGCTGCAATGACTGTTTGGGCGATAACGTCATTTTTTTTATCCTCAGTCGCTTTTGAAACGCACCAGATATCTGATTATGTAAAGCATTTTCTAGTTTCTGCAGTTCTGTAGTGGAGCTGAAAGGTTGGTTCTCTTGATTATGGGTATACGAGTGTTCGAAGATCTCGTCTATCATTTCTTCCTGCTTGTCGGCACTTTGGCTTTCGACGGCTGTATCTAGTTTTGTGTCTTCAAGAATGTCGATATTGTAATCGGAGTCTGTGCGTTGGTCAGCAGATTGATCATCCGTGACGTCAGAACTGGGTTCGGAAATGGTTTCGCGGGCCTCATCGAGGGCGGTGAGCGGGTTCATGTCGGTAATCATGGAGTGGATGATGTGGTGGAGTTTCTTGCCGAGTTCGCCTGCCTCCTGTGTGCCCGGAGATGATGTCATTGATGCTGTGGAATGCAAAATATATAACCTAGCTATAAAAAATACGTCTAGCCGCGTTACTAGTAAACTCGCTGTATCCTTGAATAGTAAGGTACACTGTGTTTTGTGTTTAACATTATCAGCCAGTTTCAAATTCAATCTAAAGGTAAAAAACACGGTGTAACTGTTCCAAAGCTTATTCGAGATTTAGTAAGTATAGTGGTAAAAGAAGAGAGTAGAAGTAGTCACACTAATATTATAAATGCGAAAGTTTAGATATTTGTTTATTTATTTATTGGTTTGTGTTACTGAATCTCGTCGTAACGATTGAACCGATTCGATGAAATTTAGTATATACTTACGTAGATTACAACCTGGATTAATCACATAGGCTACTTTTAATCCCATACCTTTACTTATAACCTTTAATCCCAGGTCCCATGGGATAAAAATGGGGTATCAAGTCAAGATGCAACAGAGGTTAGCTTTATTTCTAGGTTACCTACATATTTAGCAGTGTAATGCGTACGAAGTCGCTGGTCACAGCTAGTATCTTATAAAGTCATTTAACCCGAACGGAGTACTAAAAAAAATGTGTTGCAGCTCACGTATTTCTAGGTCGCTGGATAAAAGTGGTACTCGTGACTTGTTCCCGCTCAGCGGCAGCTCGCTCCGTAAAGTAGAAGAGTTCCCGCAGCGGCTGTTCACGTATGACTCCACGGCCACCACCTTTGTTCTGTTACAAAAGAATAAAAATGGGCAAACAATAAGTAATTGTCTATTGAACTCTGTATCTGTTTGAATGAGGCTGATCAAAATAAATCAGATCAAAGAGAAGATTTCAAACCGATATGGCAAAAGAGCAATTCATAGCCAAAAGCAACCATAAATTCGATAGGAACAAATTCAAGTTTCATACAACGTTCTAAAACAGTTGCACGCTCACATAGACACGCGTACAAGGATCTCGGGTCAAGTCGATCGAAGCTTCGAACAAATTGATCCGATATCCTCGTACGTACTCGTCTATGTGTGCGTGCGACTATTTTCACTCGTACTAACCTTTAATTCTGTTCCTATTCTGTGAAGCAATCAAACAAAGTTAGAAGAAAAATTAATATAGCCGGAAGGTTCTTACATAGTTTCTGGCGCATCAGAAACGACATGTTTGTGGTCCATGGGGGGTGAAAGTGAAGGTCGCCTATTCGGGCTGCTGCTGTTGGGCCGACGCGTGTCCCAGGTTTTATCTAAACATCGAACAAATAACTAATAGGTACATTACTATAGAGTAAATAATACTATTAGTGGTAAATATGATGAAAATATCTAGGTGCTTATAAAGAGGTACAATGTGTAAGTTTTTTGTATATATATTATAGAGCTGATCGTGTATAAAGTGATAGCGAAAGTTTGAAAAATACTATTAGAAAGCTATCATAATTTAAGTAAACAAATTCACCTTTACACACCTATTGACTGCGCAGAAGACGGTGGCTTCATCGACACGCTGGATGTAACTTTCACCCTGTTCCTAGAAGTGGGGGAGCTTCTATTTTTTTTGAGTGCATTAGTATGTGGAATCTGCGGTGTCGTTGCCATTGCTAGCCTTTGCAGTCTGTCTGCCATCAGGTTCTTCCCATATTTGTTCTGGTATTCCTCACTATGAGCTTGTACATAGGATCTTCTCGGTTGAGCTAAGCTGTTCAACCTAGAATTCAACTTGGTAGGGCCCCGAACCGCTTCTCCCCTAGCTTCTTTAGCTTCGTCTAAAACATCGGAGATCTTCTGCTTTGCAACTTTGTCTGTTTGCTTGTCTTCAGCTATTTGCTGGTGAGGAATTCTAGAAATTTCCAACGTAGTAAGAGGTCTGGTCCGTTTATCGCGAAGAAATTGTACCTTTTTTTCTTGATCTTTTTCTCTTGTATGATAATCGATGCGTGACCGTCTTCTAAAGGAGTTTTGACGAGACAATGCAGTTTTTCCGTCTCCAGAGGCGATTTCTACTTTTTTGAGTGATTTGAAGTCTGGTGGTATTACCTTTTGTTTAGTTTTCTGAATGTTGTCAAAATCGTGCAGCAATTGAGATATTGCCTTTAAGGGATTTTCCGGGACAGTTTTGGACGTTTGACTTGTGATAAACTTTTTACGGTCTTTATTTAATCTATCACTTTCTAGTTTTGAAGATTGCAGCTTTGAACTGATTATAACTTTCGATACAACATTTGCAGCTTGTTCTTTCTTGCGAGTTGCTCTTAATTTCGGTTGTGATTTCTCGAAACTAAAGCTATGATTAGAAGAGGTGAGCTTATGTTTTAAACTAGCCCCACTGTCGCTGCCCTGTATAGTAGAACCACCAGTCATAGCATCTGTTTTTTCAATAGTTTTTAGTTTGCTCGATTTTTTAAAATCTGTTGTGCTTGTTTTTCCCAGTTTCTTCATCAAATCGTACAGTTTATCAATGCTTTTTCTGCATTCAACGGTCAATGGAACTTTCTTACAAACATCATCAAGTTCAGTTCCAATCGCTTTGGGTGTACATTTAGGCGCTATAATTTCAGCTGGAGGGATATCGCTAGAACAGCAAGCATCTTTGCTGTTATTGAAAACATCATCATCCAAGCTGCAAAAAAGATTATTTTAGTGCGAAGTTAATATCTAAAGTTCATCATTATACGAGACAAACATAAATAATAAACCTTTGGTTTTGCTTATCATCATCAGTCTCGTACTTGTTGAGATCCGAATCAGAAGTTGTTATGAGATGCGACAGAAGATTCAATTTGGCACTGAATTCATTCGAAACGGCAGACGTTGATTCTGAACAAGTGTTTCCCACATCCTTGTTCTCACCCTGTTTCATTTGCATAAACATCATCGCAGTTTCTGTATCGTCCAGGTAATAACTCCTATTGATGTATTTCTTACCGTTTTTTTCAGGTGTCAAATTTGGAGATTCAAAATATTCCTCTTGCGTTTGATCCTTAGGAATTTCGAGAGCAAGTGAATCACGCTTGACGCCTTTACGGGGATTTGATTTCGATGATATGGCGCTATTTGAACTTTGTCCGTAGATGGAGTTGTAGAAGGATTTGTTTGTGATCGAGAGTTTGGTGACGGAGCTTGATGCTTGAGGTGCCACCGCTACTTTGGCTGGTACCCGATTATGTTTAGAAACTTTAGCACTTTCACCTAAAGCCATTTTCTTTTTCTCGCGTTTCTCTCGTATTTCAAGAAGCCTCTTTCGCTTCTTTTCATCTAGGATGTAGGCTCGGTTTTCATATGGCGACTTAATTCTTACTCTCATCGGGGATTTTTTCTTAGAACTCACTACAAACGACGCGTCCTCTCCACTCTCTTCCGGTAAAGAAGACTGTTTATTTAGTCTTAACATAGTAACGCGAAGCTCGTCAGGAGTTATAATGTTGAAGTCAGATTCGTGGAGAGTTTGGAACATATCAGGTTTGTCTAATAAAATATCTCTGAGGGCGACAGTAGACCTGCTCGAGTAATTGTTGATGGTCATATCATGAGGGACACCGCATTCGGTATTACTAAATGGGTAATGATTGGTTTCAATATTTGATTCATCCTTCAGCGAACCGCGATCTTCAAACATTTCTGTTACAACTTCTTGAATATTAGCTTCGGTGTCTCCTTCTGGCACATCATGTTCATCTTTCAGACATTCAATGACTGAGATTGAATTCTCCTTTGAGTCAGTTTCATCGATGGAATTATCGAATGTTATGGGAAGAATTTTTGGAATGCGTAAATCTGGCACTGCAGGTGTGGATTGCAGAATCATAATGGAATTGATGTTACTGTTAACATGTCCCGTTTGAAATCGTTGCAGGTGGAGAACCACATCCACCCGAGACGTATCCTTCCTGTGTTTCGTCTGCTTCCCTCGCTTGCAACGAATGATCAAGTTTTCTTCGCAGTGTTTACTGAATAGCCGATACGACCCGCAAATCAGTTTTGGAATTTCAACTATGATTTTTTTCTTCAATATTTTGGACAGCGATCTTACATCGACTTCTGAACAAACTGTGTCATCCCAAGTACCATTGCCCCTCCTTTTACACTCAACATGTAAAGGGATACTGTTTGAGGTAGCTAGTACTTTAGCATTTCTGTGTATTTGAGAGTCGTTCTTATTGACTTCTTCCCATTTCTCTTTCACACGATCGGTCAGGTAATCCCCGTTACTGATACGCTTCAACTGCTCGATCGTATGGCGAACGTATCTTATGATATTGTCCATGTCAAAGTTATAGCTATCTTCCAGTCTCTTGCAGCATATGTAATCTAGCAGGGATGTAGGAAGTAGATTGTCGAATTCGCTGCAACTCGCCATCACATTAATACCTTCCAGCTGTTGTCTAATGTAGGGATCTTTGAAGAGAAACTGTTTATTGTATTCGGCAGATGGGCCTGTTGTTTTGATTTCGAGGCCACCTAATTTGTGACAGAGTATGTTATCGAACGATCCATTGTCGAAAAGGTTTAATCTTTCCTGGTTGATTTTGAAGATGTTGTGCAAGTCGTCTGTGCTCAAATTTTCACTGATATCTGAATCATATTCTGGTTCGTCGTTGTAGACGACCGTTTCCACGTATTGGTTGGGTTTCCTGCGCCTCACTTCGGTAGCGTCGCTCATCAGACGTGTTCCTATATCAATGTTCTTATAAAGTAGGACCATGTCTTGTGTTGCAAGCGAATCCTCATCTGAAATAGATCGATTATATGAGATTGTCCGAATATATGTTTAGTGCTTAATCATGTTGCATGAGATGAACCAATTTGGTTGATCAACTTGACCGCTTGTTCCATAATTTTGATAGTAGTTTTTTGTAAGACTTCTGTAAAAACCTTATAATTGTTAAACTTAACTTAGTTTTTATTGTTTCATAGTATCCAGATGAATTACCATTGTCGTCAAAATGTCGGTTCTTTGTAATCAGCTCGAACAGTTTGTTCGCCGTGTGGTACTCCTGCGAGCTTTCTGTCTCCACCTCGATCCCGCGACCCTTGTCCGCCCCCTCGCTCTCATCAGATATTCTGCATATCAACATACTTCCAACTACAACATGAATTTAACTTTCACTGAAAACAGAATAAAATGCGTCGGAATAGAACAATAATCCTACTAAAACGTACAAAACAGTTTTTATAATTGCAAATTTATAAAAGAGCGTTTCAAAATATTGTTCGAATTTGGCATATGTCAGATGGTTTGTTAATAAAATGTTTTTGTAACTAGCTAAAAATCACATTGCAAAAAGCAACAAAACTAAGGAGGTCTGCCTGCGTCGGGCTTACCATTATGCCCGGTTCACATTATTTCAGTAACACCAGTCCAGCGATCTAAACCAGCACTGGATTAAAACTGGAATAATCTGAACAGGCACTTTTTTGTTATTGTGGGAAACAGGCTTATGACCCACATGATGGTAAGCGGTCACCGTCGCCTATTGACAACGGCAACACTCGGGGTATTACATGCACTGGATCCAGTGAGATTCCAGTAACTGTTAGCGGTCTACTTTTCAAACTAGCGCACCCATTCGACCGCAACTGAAATCGTGTAGACAGCTAATCCAGTGCTATTAAAACACTTCCATAACTGTTTTCTTCTTAAAATCATTGTTACTGTGGTGTTTACACTTCAACGGCTTCTAAATGACTGGAATAATGAAGACAATCAGCATTCCAGTCCAGCGCTATTTTGAATCGCTGGACTGGAGTGTGACTGGGATAATGTCAACAGGGCATTATACTGGCTACAGCACACGCGGCCTAATCTTACTATGTACAACAAAACCTAAACTAAAAAAACCGGCCAAGTGCGAGTTGGACTCGCGCACGAAGGGTTCCCTACCATTACCTATAAAAACGGCAAAAAAATCTCAAAAAAGTCTATTGTGTGGGAGTCCCACTTAAATATTTATTTTATTCAATAGCAAAATTTTGTTTATTTACCTTATTTGAGGTTGGTGCCGATTAAGCTAGTCCTCTTAATTGTATGAGCGCCCATTCAACTCAGAGGACTATCTTAACTGGCGTCAATTATGTATGTATCCCCATACAACGGGAACAACCATATAGGTTTTTGACCCTACACCTATAGGGTACTTTCGGTTGACCTAGAATTGTCAATTTTGGTTAAAAGCAAGCTAAAGCATCGTCAAGGTCAGTTCAAGAAAAAATAAAATTCCGTAAAAATAAAAAAAAGTTGAAAATTAAGGTAAATTTTGGTACTTACAAGTTTTCGAGAAAATCTAATTTTGCCCTTGTCTTTTTATCGTGTTGATTCAGGACCTTGATTTTTTTTACACCTAATAGGGACTATAGACCTCAGTATCTGGTATAAATTTCAACTTCCACGGTGGACTTTCGAGGTCCACCCGTTCCTGAGAAAATCGGTGGTGACACACGGACAGACAGACGGACCAGAGAGTGATCTTATAAGGGTTCCTTTTTTACCTTTTGAGGTACGCAACCCTAAAAATAACACGTCGTGGTCAATAAATAAATATATTTTAATAAAATACTCAACAATACCTGATAAGTACAAATTTAGTTTAATTTAAGCATTATATATTACAATACTGCTTTACTTACGGAATGTTGTACACAAATATTTTTCTATTACAAATAAATCAGTCTTAATAATAACAAAATAAATTAATTGTGCATTAACGTACAGATCTGTTAATAATATCAAAGCTATTATTTGGATTACTTTATAAAATTACAATTTTAAAGAGGGAACCACCCCCCCCCCCCCCCCCCTTTATCCTTGGGGTACCCTAGAAACTAACAACTTATTTATAGTACGTTATAAGTTAAACGCAACGGCAACAAATTTCCGGCCGGCCAGCCCGTGCGGATCTAGTATGAATGAACTTTATTGTACACCGTATAAACAAAAAAAAAAATAACAAAATAGAAACCACAAATAGTAAAATGGGCGGTCTTATCGCTTAGAATAGATCTTTGCCAATCGACTAACTTAAAGCGTGGTACTGTACGTATTTTAACGTATTTTACGAGGAAATATATGCCAGTTACGATATTTTTTTTATTCTATTCTTCTTATGTACGTGTTATTATCTATTGATTAATATTTTGATCATAAAATGTATCTACATTAGTTTATTTATTAAATATTTTGTAGTAAATCGGGTTTTTTTAGACCCAGATCATTTTTCCGAGGGCACACACAATATTTTGTTATGATATGACCATACCACTTAATTATACCGACCATAAATTATTGCTCTCAAAAAAAAAGACAAAGCAACTGCGCGGCCATTACTCTCTCTTCTTCGTGATGACAAAGGCGCAGTCCCCTGAGACGAAAATATCAAATCCCAATTACAGAAAGAGACTGGCCGCACCATCGCTTTCTCTCTTTCACACTTTCCACCAGTATTTATTCTACTGTTAGATAGGGAACGCTCAGTCGATTATCTGCCTACGACTTTGACTGGACTTCTAATAAAACTTTACAAAAAGGCGGGTACGTATCTATCTAGGCAGGAGTTCTAAACAGTGACTCTAGAAGTTCAGGCTCCGATAAATCCTTCTTGTATTGCTGCGCCAACTCCTGGATCAAATGACGCCTGCGCACGTGCGGCGGTTGGTACCTGAAATAAAGGTTTGTATTTCAATGACATGTGCATCAAGGCGGAGATTGGTTGGTGACACCAGTTATAGGAGGGTACGGTCGACTTACAGATCGGTGTTGAGCCGGCCGCGCCTGGCCGCGTCGCGCGCGGCGCGGCGCAGGCAGGCGGGCAGCAGTCGCGGCGCCAGCAGCGCGCCGTCCCCCAGCACGCCGGCCCCCGCGCCGCGCGCCAGCACCAGGCCGCTCTGGCGCGCGCTCACACACACGGTGTACACCTCGTGCCGCCGCCACGGGAGCCCGGTCTCGCAGTAGCGCAGCAGCTCGTCTGTGGAAGGCGCAGGTCAACTAAAGCATGTCTACGCGACGCGTCACAACACGCACCTTGCGGTGTGAACGTACCCCTCGCCGTATCGCTAGCCTGATACATCGAGGGTACACACACAGATGACAGAAACATAGATTAATTTCACTTAAAACAAACACGTTCCGTCCTCCATCGTTTCACCGGAGTTTCATTCCACGTTTGTGATCACAAAGATCACGCTGATAATTTTTTTCGAATGTATTTTTAGGATTCCGTAGCCAACTGGCAAAAACCGGAACTTTTATGGATTCGTCATGTCTGTCTGTCTGTCCGTCCGTATGTCACAGCCACTTTCTCCCGAAACTATAAGAACTATACTGTTGAAACTTGGTAAGTAGATGTATTCTGTATCGTATAGACAAAATAACTTTAAACGTACCGATAGGTAAATTGAGATGGTCCTCGAAATCTTCCAACCATATAATAAGTACTTTTGTAGTGAAATCTCTGTTCCTTCTGCCGCTCCCTGTAAGCAAAAAGACAAAAAATTACAAAAGTAAGTCATAAACTACCTAAAATAGGGTCTAAATTCTCTTGTATACCTAGCTGGTGATTCAAATACACGCAGCCGATTTAATGATACTATAAGATAAGATAAGATAACTCTTTATTGTACACCAAAGTAAAATACAAAACATAATTCTTACAAATAGATTTAGTACAATGGGCGGTCTTACCGCTACCAGCGATCTGGAAGATCTGGTCTGATCTGATCTGGTTGTCTGGATCTTTGTATGGACAGGACTATAGTCAAATATTAACCTTACAGACGTGTATACAAGAAGTAAACTCGCTTATAAGAAACATTAAACTTTTTGTCTAACACATACATATAGCGCATTCGAAAATAAACCTCACAGCTACAAATATATAGATGAAACTCGCCTGTGAGACCAGCCATGGGCTGCTTGTCCAACTCGAGCGACAGAGCGCGTACTTTCTCGTTGAGAGTTACTTTAGCCCGATCTGCTTTGTCAGATTCGCTGATGCTGCGTTCGTAGGAAGGTGCTCCAGAATTGCTGGACACGTCCCAGCAGGAACCGGAAGCTTTTTCTGAACTCCTGGAAAATAAATAAAAAATTAAGCATGTGTGTAAAGAAGTTCTTACATTTCTTTGGGATCAATAAATTGTACAATGAAGCAGCAGGTTGCGGGTTCGATTCCCGCCGCGGAACAAATGTTTCTCTATATTATATTATAAGTATTATTAAAAAACATAGTATATAAGTATTCTATCAGTTATCTGGTTCCCATAGTACAAGCTCTGCTTAGTTTGGGACTAGATGGCGCTATGTGAAATGACCAGCATTATTATATAATATGTCATTTGCACACCACTTCAGAAAGGAAAAACTAACTTTATGGTGTGTTACATCATCGGCTCGCGCAACTTTAGTCATATTCTGAAAATACATTTACATCTGTTTCTTCTAACGCGCCAAAAAGAGTATTAATAACTTCAATAATATTAAATAACAAAGCATTTATTTATTTAAGTATTATCAACCAAACTTTCCTCAATCTACATTAATATTATAGAGGTTTGTATGTTTGTAGGGGTTCAAACGTAGAAACCTGTTATTAGCCTTACGTTTAGTTCTAAGCTAGTTAACCAAACAATTTGTGACGCCGTTGGTTTCTCTAAATAAATAAAAAAAATATAAAATCTCCGCGGGCGGAAGACAGCAGGCTATATAAATAATGAATATTACTGGACAATTTACACAGCGCTATCTAGCCCCAAACTAAGCAGAGCTTGTAATATGGGAACCAGATAACCGATAGAATACTTAAATACTTTTTTTTGTAAATACATACTTCCAGACCCGGAACAAATATCTGTAGATCATGCAAACATTTGTTCCGCGGCGGATATCGAACCCGCTACCTCCTGCGTCTCAGCCGGCTATTCGCCCACTGCGCCACGGAGGTCGTCATATATTTTATTCTGATGAAATTAAGTTTCAATACAAAATATAAATACGAATCAAATCGATACAATAGCGTTGCTTGGCGCTGACAAAGTCGCTCGCGGATGAGCTCATAGTCAATGCACTATCGCTTGTCGATAGTGCATTGACTATGAGCTCATCCGCCAAGGGTATCCCACTTTAAAACCTTTTCGTTTGCATGTTTTGAATAAATAAATAAATATTTCTAGACATTACACACAGCGCTATCTAGCCCCAAACTAAGCAGAGCTTGTAATATAGGAACCAGATAACTGATAGAATACTTATATACTTTTTTTTTTGTAAATACATACTTATAATATATAGAAAAACAACCAGACCTGGAACAAATATCTGTAGATTATGCAAACATTTGTTCCGCGGAGGGAATCGAACCCTCTACCTCCTGCGTCTCAGCCGGCTATTCGCCCACTGCACCACGGAGGTCGTCAAAGAATGAAGCTAGCTCAGTCCTTTTTTGGTTTGAGCAATGAGGGACATAAGTCCGTTATTTGGATTATTCTTTTGTCTAAAAAAACATTCATTACGTAACGTAAGTTTTGCGCTTTTGAATAAAGTAGAAAGGTAATAAATTTCTGAAGTGGGCTTTTTTGAAAACCATTGAACTCGCGACACTGTTACCGTTATCGTTACCGACACCTCTATATAATATATATAAGTATCTCGTTATTGTTCAAGTTTTCACTTCTGTCGGCACTCCCGAGTGCCACTTTTTTACTGGTAAAAATGCAAGGCAAAGCAAATAAACGCCGCCCTCCTTGATAGTCGCCCCTGGTCACTGCAAACAAAATCCACCCTTAACGTGGCCAAGCTTCGGTCTTGGCGACTGTACTTACTTAGAAGAGTTACAGCCGTCGACGTCAGATTTCATGGAGTCGTTGGATTCGTCAGGGCCTGATATCTCGAAGCCGGACGGCACTACGAAGGCGATCTCGCTCGTCGAGTCCGACCAGTACAGCACCTAGGAACAACCACGATTGTCAAAAAAGTGACATTCTATGCCACAAAAAGCGAACATAACAATAGTCATTTTTAATCTGTTAAAAACAGGGAAAGAAAATTGTACTGAATTTCATTCATCCTCTAGGGGGAGAATGTGATTTAAATTTGGAATACTTACCGAAATTTATACTGAACTACATCTGTGTTTACACCATTGAGTTTGTATATAAAGCATTATACATATTTTTGAAAAGGAATACGCATTTATTATGCAGTTATGATTATTAAATAAAATTACGAAAACCGACGAGGCCGTATGAGCTTGATGCCTTTGCTTTTCCGACAAAAAAATATTAGTCTAGGAATTTGCCGCGTTTTTGTTTTCTTCAAATACATAAACGTTAAGTTTATTTTAATTGTCAAATTATTTTTATAAATAAGTTAATGTTCTAAAATACTGAAATCAACTCATCAACAATAAATGTACCAAACAAAAATGTAACTCTCTCTATCAATAATTGGACCAATGTTTCGAGTGTTAACTTTTAATTTTTAATTGTCATTATTTTTAATAAATGCTTATCTCATATTATTATTGTGTTCATTTTTTCGCAAATGGTACGAAAAGTAGAGTATTTTCCTCGGTGATAAAGCTGTCTTAGTCTTGGGTGAACTTAAATCCCTCGCTACACTCAGGACTCGTCTTAAATCCCTCGCTTCGCTCGTGATTAAAGTTTTTAACACCCTCGCTACGCTCGGGAGTAAACCTCGAGTCCTTCGTTACGCTCGCGATTTAAATTGTCACCCGTGACAAAAGACACTGCTTTAACCCCTTGGTTAATAATCTACTATTTCATCACTTATGGTTTTAAAGTTGGTTATTGTTATACTATTTCCATTTCTTTATTTTCTCGATGACAGTTCTAATTTGATAGTTGTAGTGTTGTGACCAAATAAGTAATAATATCGATCGCATATATTTATTATATTTTGAACAAAGACAATTACAACAAAAACATTCAAATATATTTTTTCAAGGTGGGAACACTCCAGTGGCGTAGCGTGCCTTGTCGGGGCCCCGTATAATATTTTTTTTGGAGGCCCTTATATGGAGGTAAAGATTTTTCACAAAAGAAAAAAAATATTGTGAGAAGTAATATTTATTTATCACATAATTTACCCATTTTACAAATAAAAATCGAATTTTAAATATTCACTCTCCTTGCCTTTTTATCGGCAAACTGATTTATTAAATCATTTATGGCTGATGATGATTTTAGTTTTTCTAAAGTTTCTGCCTCTATGGACAATAGTGAGATGTCTGACAGCCGTTCTTGTCCCATCGAAGTTCTTAAGTAATTTTTTATTAGTTTTAATTTTGAAAAACTTCTTTCTGCCGTTGCGGTTGTAACTGGAAGGGTCAAGAATAAAAAGCATGCTGTGATTACCTCGGGAAAACTAGATGCAAGACTATTGAATTTTACTAGCAATAATTCAATGAGTTCTTTAATGGAATAAATTTTTTTAATTTCAGAATTTAAGCATGTTTTTAGAGCCTTTAATTGGTCACAAAGATTAAGTGAGATGTCTTTACTGTATTTAGCAGACAGTTTTCCGGAAGCGTTTAATATCTCTTCGCTTGAAGAAGATAGGAGTTTCTCCGGTTGTAATATTTCGAATATACTACTCAGGTTGCAAAGGCTCTGAAATCTTTCTTTAGTTTGAGAAATTAATGTATCTAAACAGCAATAGTATACATTGACTTTGAAATAGGATTCCGGGTCGGAAATTCTCTCATCTTGTGATAACTCATCAAAAAAACGCTTCGTTATCTTTCGCCTACTGTTTTTAAAAACAGTTGTTACCCCCCACTTTTTTGCTAAATCTTTGGATTCATTTAGAAAACTATTAAATGAATTCTGATTTCTTAATTGGCACAGTCTATTTAAAAGATTACTTAATAAAATACTAGATTTCTGTAAGTCATTATTTTCATGCTGTAGAGCTTTAGAAACAGGATTAATAATTTCAAATAGTGAAGAAAAAAATGTAACGAGCACTAAGAAATCAAAACTCTCTAAAATATTAATTATACTTTTACATTCTTCACGTTCATCTTTTTTATTTGAAATTAAATTTAGTTGGTACAAAGTTTTCATGATTAGTAAAAAAATTTTCTTTACTGTTAATAAAGCGTCGTTCCTAGAAGACCATCTGGTAGGACATACCTTTTTAAGGGTAATCAAATATTTTTCAGATGAATCGTCACACGTATATATTTTTTCTAAATTATCGAAAAAAGTCGATACTTCACGAACATGTCTCGCAGCATCGTTCAAAACCAAGTTTAAAGCGTGCGCAGCACAATGAACATAATCGGCATTTGAAGCATGCTCTTTTATTAGGGTTTGTAATCCTCCATACACACCCGACATAACATTTGCTCCATCGTATCCCTGTCCTCTACATTTAGTCAAATCAATTCCATATTCTTTAGTCAAATTTAAAATGACAGTTTTCAGACCTGCAGCACTGCAATCGGTTACTGCTATGAATCCTAAAAAGGACTCACAGATTTTTATTTCTTTAGGCACATTATCATCATTTTCTGTAACCGAGATATATCGAAAAACTACAGATAGTTGGTCAATTTTTGACAAGTCTTGTGTTGTATCCAGAATTATTGTCAGAAATGGAGCTTTTTTAATTTCTGAGATAATACTGTTCCTAACGTTAGTACCAAGCAAACTAATAATTTCGTTTTGAATCGTAGGGCTTAAATAATTTATTTCACCTTTCGGTTTTAGAAAAAGTTCTTTTAAAGTTGCATCATAGTTAGATAGCAGACGTGAAATCGGAAGGGAAAGGGGGGGGGAATCGGCTGCTGCGCTCTGTCAGTTCGCCGTTAACGCTCGTGGCGGCAGGTAGTGTTATTTGTATCGGACTGTCTATGTCAGACGCACATGAGATAAATATTCAAAGATGGGTCGTGCGTTATCTCGTGATATGAAATGGAAGATGAAGTTGAAACAGAATCTATGTCAGAATAACTTTCGTTAGAATATATAATTGTTTGTAAATATAAAAAATTTTCAATAAAACAAGTCCTTTGAATTATAAGTTTAGTTCTTATTTATCACCTGCATATTTTTAATAAAATATGAGTATATTTAAATTACATTTTAATCAACTAAGTATGTATAATATATTACAGATAGATAGCCTCCGACCATCGTCCCGCCACAAGTCTTGCCTTAGAAATGCAAACTGATATCGTAAGATATGTCCGACATGTATTGATCTCATGTGAACTCATGCAGTTTTTTTCTTTGCCTCCCACCTCGCCGCGCATACCTCAGGGAGTGCACAGCACTAATGGTCACACTATAGTACTAATATTTTAGGTTTCTAGTATGTAGGTATGTTTTTAATTTTATATAGATGCACAGCCGTCGTGTGATACATTATAATCCTATCCATACAAAGGTTATCTGGAAGAGATCGCTCTTAACGATAAGACCGCCCATTGTACTAAATCTATTTGTAAGAATTATGTTCTGTATTTTACTTTGGTGTACAATAAAGAGTTATCTTATATTTATAGATGGGTACCTGTTCTCTCCCGTCGTAGACAGCGGGTGTGCCGGGCGGAGCGGGGGGGCCCGCGTGCTCCCCGGGCACCGCGTCGTAGCTGAGGTGCGCGCGCCCCGCCCACCCGCCGTGACCCCGCACGTGCACCGCTTTACCCAGTCTACACGGACAATATACCATTCACTCACATTACACGTACACACGGCTACACATCAAGCTATACAGTTCCAGTATAAGCTGACCTCGCATTGTGTAGGCTTTTCGTAGAATGAGAGGTCAGCTTATACTGGAAATGCTGATAGCTTGATGTGTAGCCATGTGTACTCAGTAGCGGATCCCGGAGAGGGGGGGAGGGTGTGGAAATTCCTGGCTCCACCACTGCACGTACCCACAGAATGTATTAAACAAGTCCGTGCACGTGTACCCTTAACAAATCACATTCAAATGTGGGGTTTATTGTAAAGTTCGGTGGTTCGAATAGTTATCTTAACAGTAAATAATATTTTTGAGCCCCCCCACATGTCATCGATTTCTTTGCGCAACCCTTGCACAAGCCTAAAAAAAATTACAAATTCTTCCCACACGGGCATGCGCAAAGAAATCGTTGGCGTGTATGAGACCCATTACGTTATTAATTTATTCATACAAAACTTACATTATGTCTCTATATTCCTAGGCTACTCTAGGCTACGCTTCGTGGTATTGCCAAACTGCTATGAAAATAATGAATTTTGAGGAAGCGTTTGCGCGGCCTTGCCTCTCAGCATCAGAAAAGATTGATTGCTTGAGAACTCTACTCGTAAGATGGTTAAAGAAAAAATACTTAAATTAATTATTTTGGCGAAATTATTGTAACACAAAAACGGTCAGTGTCGCACGTGATGGAAAAAAACTCTGGTCGTTCGCTTACACATCAACTTACAAATAATGAAGCACGTCGAATGTGATTTAAACTGTCAGAGCTGTTTGCAGAATACGATCCGTCCGGCCAATTAGGGCATAATGGCTTAGAGCTGCTAGTTCAGACATAGCGGATTCCGCGCGGATGCAAATCGTGCAGTTCTAAACGCAAGTGTTCAGACAGGCGCGGAGAGTGCCGTAATCAGCATAGCGTGACAGTCCAATCATGGAAGTCAAAGAAGCAATATGTGTGTACTTGTTGCTCCGTACAAAATAAAGAAAGAAGAAACGACAGTATTGGGTGCAACCAATATTACGTGATCGGCTCATCCATGGTCACTTTCAGACTTTATATCCAAAATTAAGAAGTTTTGAACCAAAATTCTTCAATTATTTGAGAATAAAATACATTCATTTGATGAATTATTATTATTGATCAGTGAACAAATTGCTTCTAACCACCACCAGCTCCTGCCAAGCTCCGTTTCTAATAATTTTATTAGAATATTCTGTACATTGGATGTTCCACAAAGCAGGTATTTTTTCCACCTCATCGATGAATAGCTCGGTGTCGAAGCGATCCATTGTCACCGTCCGATACGTGCGGCTTCCGCGGAGCAACTGAACGCGCTCTAGGCACGTCAAGTAAATAGATCCGAGCGATATCCCCGCGAATTCATTTTCTAGCGGTTGAGTGGCGCGCGGACAGGTATGAACGAATTAATAGTCGCTAATGTAAATACTCTCCGAAACTGTTTACGACCGCTTTGGAAGATGCCTTCAAGCTTCTGCAATGGAAAGGACTGGGCACCAATATTAACGGTGAATACATCACTCACCTTCGGTTAGCCGACGATATTGTGGTCATGGCAAAGTCGATGGAAGAGCTCAGCACGATGATCGAAGGCCTCAATCGAGTCTCCCAACGGGTGGGCTTAAAATGAACATGGACAAGACGAAAATTATGTCGAATGTCCATGTCGTGCCTGCCCCAGTTATGGATGAGAACTCGGCTCTGGAAGTTGTCGACGCGTATGCATACCTAGGACAAACAGTCCAATTAGGTAGGTCCAACTCCGAGAAAGAGGTCAATCGTCGAATCCAACTCGGATGGGCAGCATTTGGGAAACTTCGCAACGTCTTTTCGTCCAACATACCTCAGTGCCCTAAGACGAAAGTCTTCAATCAGTGTGTGTTACCAGTGATGACATATGGAACCGAGACGTGGTCCTTCACTATTGGCCTTATGAATAAGCTAAGAGTCGCTCAACGAGCTATGGAGAGGGCTATGCTCGGGATTTCTCTACGGGATCGAATCAGAAATGAAGAGATACGTAGGAGAACTCAAGTCACCGACATAGCCCGACGGATTAGCACGTTGAAGTGGCAATGGGCAGGCCATATAGCGCGCAGAACAGATGGCCGATGGGGCCGGAAAGTTCTCGAATGGAGGCCACGGACCGGCAAGCGCAGCGTAGGACGTCCACCTACAAGATGGGCAGACGACTTGGTAAGAGCCGCAGGTCGGTGTTGGATGCAGGCCGCTTTCAACCGCAGTTCCTGGAGATCAATGAGGGAGGCCTTTGTCCAGTAGTGGACGTCCTATGGCTGATATGATGAATGTAAATAAGATCCACGCGGTCTAACCGCGCGATTTGCATCCGCGCGTAATCCGACATGCCTGAACTAGCTCCTAGTTTGACTAGTCACACGCCGCGTGCGAGTATACTGTGTCATTGTGTGATATATATTTTATAATACCTCTACGAAGTAGAGTGTGTTACCCTCTCAGCATATGTATGAATCCTTGCGGCAGGTTGAGTGAGCGGCTGTTGGCAACGATGTCCCGCGCGGCGTATTGATGCGCGCGCGCACAAAACACGTGCGCCGTCACGACGCTGCGTGCGCCGCACGCGTCGATGCGACGCAATGCGGACGAAAACCCGGGGAGGGATGAGTCCAGCGCCCACAGCCGAGGGGGAGAACCCTGGGGAACATATACAAGTGCAAAAACATGATCTTTACAGAAATAAGTAGTTTGGTATATTTTATCAAATATGACTAACTTCAGCTGCTCAGATTTTTTTCATTCGATACAATAAAATTATCCTTACAAAGGACTCAGTCGATTGGCATCAAAAAAATTACCAACTTGATTCATTTTAAGACGCTACTCACGCTTAACAAAAAAAATTTAATGCCAAAATGTTTTTCTTCGAAAACGAGCTGATGTTTTAAAAGAAACTGCACTGCGTGCAGTACGGCAAACTGCAAATGTTTGTTCAAAATTTGCGCACATGTGTTAATAAAATGATCTTTTAGCGTCTGTAACAAACCGTACCTTTTTATCTCCACCGATGTTGAGATAACCGAAATTGGATAGGAATAGTCTCGCAGTTTGGAACTCCGTCACCGGTTCCGGAGGCACATACTCTTCCGGCACCTGGAAATAAATAATCATACGAATGTACATATTAATTTATTTACAAGAAACAGAAATAAATGAATATGAACAGAATGCTTCCCAAAAAAGTTTATTTACATGAAGATTTTATCTAAAAACACGACGTGTAATAAAAACTTATAGAAAATCATTCTTCTACAAGTTTTTATTTCAATCTTTAAACATGCAGGGGATTGCCAGTTAGCGACGCTGTCTGTACAAAGGTGTTCTTAGTAGGGAAGGAATATTTCACCCACGAAGAACGCGATCCAAATTACGTTGAGCCATCGAAGTAAGTATTTCTGATTAGAATATCCACTAACCGCATTATCCTCATTCTCCTTGACCTTCCTCTCCAGCGCGGCTTGCTGTTCCAAGAGCTTGAAGAGCGTCGGAGCCTCTGCATCATTCAGCTGCCGCAGTACCGCGTCCAAACTCGGGAACGCAGAGTCCCTGTACCGAGAAAAAACTTAATTGAAGTCACTTTTTAACTAAAATATATCCGACATAACCTGACTGCTGAAACGATTTTGATGAAATCTCTATGGGACTACTCTGAAAGTATATCCTTTCAAATAAAACAAGAATTTTCCAAATCGGTTGATAAATGACGGAGTTTTGAGGTAAAGAACAGAAGAGGAAAAATACAGTCAAATTGAGAACCTCCTTCTTATTTTGAAGATGGTTTAAAATACCACTAAACAGGGCAATAAAACTGGTAATAGATAGCTCTGCTCTGTATAAAGCTATCATACTATTTTCTGTCGCTAAGCAGTATCGCTGTATTTGGGTTTGAAGGGTACATTTTGTCGAACACATTATAGAATTTGCATTCAATCATTCATTATTTTTTTGGCAACTTTTGTCCAGAGTTCAGACAATGACATCTATTACGCTCACATTACGCTAGATGGAACTGCTATTTTCACTAAAAACGGGATATTTACTTACCATGTTTTGGACTTTGTGACATTACATGCCAATACTACTTTTTTCTGCGCGGGTAGTAGTACGATTGACATTTAAAATAAAACTCCTGCTTCCTAATTTCTTTAATTAATATTAAAAATTAACTTTTACAACTTATTTATGCTTCAAAATATAGATTAAGTTACAATACCTGTCTGGTAGTGTTTTCATAAATATCTAAGCACTACATAGTGGAGAATATCACTGAAGATGTCACAGCAAGTTTTGGATGTTATGGCCAAATCAATGGAACAGTTGAAGAGCATGTTCAGGCAGGAGATGGATCAGTTAAAGGATCGGGTCGAAAAAACATCACCACCCAGTGCAACTATCACCAGCCTGGCTACAGATCTCGCTTCGTTCAGGACATTTGTCATGGGTGCACTTCAGTTACTACAGGACCAACTTCAAGTCCTCTGCAATGAGGTAGATAGCCTGGAAATGCGAAGCCGTCGTAAGATATTGTTGCTGCATGGTGTTCCAGAGGGCGCAAAGGAGGACACGGCTGAAGTCCTTGTAAAGACGGTGACGCAGAAGCTGAGTCTCAATGGTTTCACTCAAGCTGCCATTAGCCGTTGCCACAGGATGGGTCGCTTAACGTCAAGTGATAAACCTAGGCCTATTTTGTTTAAACTCCATGATTTAGCACTGCGAGGCAAGATTTGGTCTACAAAAACTAGCCTCAAAAACACTGGGATCACTATGTCGGAGTTTTTAACGAAGTCACGTCATGAAACCTTTATGGCGGCAAGGCAGCGATTTGGCGTGACGAAATGTTGGACCCAAGACGGCTCCGTGTTCGTCATCGGAGTGGATGGAACGCGCCGTCGCATCCATAGTCAGCAGGAGCTTGATAAAATCCGAACGCAGGACGCGCCCGCCAAGCCGGCGGCAGTCGTCAAGGAGCCGCAGCAGCCGGCTGTAACTTCGTCAAAGAGCAGGCGGGTTGGCGTAGCCACTAAAAAGTGATTTCTTGTGTTTGCAGTCTCTTATTTTCAAAGGACATAATACCCTCCCTTTCAGGTCTGAAAAACTATTATTTTTTATCTTGTTGTAGGTATGTATGTGAATTATTGTGAATCAAATCAATTGTCAAAAATGTTTATTTAGAATTGTCAAGTCAACAGTGTCAGTCAGTCAATTAGGACTGCTATGACAGTGACACATTAGTAAATTGATTTTTCGTACATCATGTTACGTTTCGTTTCACGTTAAATTATTGTTTACGTATGTACAGCTCATAAAGAAACCATTTTATGATTGTTATGTTTTGCTTAGATTATTCTTGTAAAATTAAAGTAATCTCTTTATAACACAACCGGCAGGTGGAGAAAATGAACTATTGATTGACATATTTTGATTAGATTGTCGATTAGAGTTTAATACATAGTTAGATTATTAATATTTTATTTTGTAAGTACTTACATATTTATTATTTTGTAACATATTTATAGATATTTATTTATTATTTTAAAACTATGCTCAACGTCGTTTTGGATAATAGTGTTAGTGATGACAGTGATGATTACCAATCTGTTGCATCTTCGATCGATCCCGACAGTGATGATAGTTTCGTCAGTTTACCGTCTCTTTCTGAACAACTTACTCTCCAGTTCTCTGATGTACCTAAGAACTTCAATGCAATACACATTAATGCACAAAGTATTCCGGCCCATTTTTCGGAAATGATGTCATCGTTTGATGTCAAAAACATTCATGCTATTCTCATTTCTGAATCTTGGTTAAAGCCATGCCTTCCTTCTACTTCTTACTCACTACCTGGTTTTCGCATTATTCGCAATGACCGGACTGGTAGTCGTGGTGGCGGTGTAGCTATATATCTCCGTGCTCACATCCCCTTTTCTGTTATTAATATGTCTGCACAGCCTCCGCCACTCCAGGCCGGTGAGCACCTATTTCTTGAAGTCACTCTTTCTCATACTAAAATCCTTTTAGGAGTATATTACTCTCATTCTAACCGTGTTAATTACTTCTCATCTTTTGAAAATATCCTAGAAAATCTGGTTCCCTCTTACAGGCATTCTATAATTATGGGTGATTTTAACACTTGTCTTCTATCCAAAAACAGCCGCTCTTTAACCTTCGAATCTATTGTTAAATCATGTAATTTGCATACGCTTCCCCTCTCTGCTACTCATCATTTCCCTAATACACAGCCGTCGCTTCTCGACCTTATCATCGTATCGTCTCTAAATCACGTTGATAAGCACGGTCAGTGTACAGCGGATATTTTCTCATATCATGACGCAATATTCCTATCTTATAAAATACGTCCCCCTAAGGCTAAGCCAAAGGTGATCTTGCAGCGCAGTTATGGGAGCATGGATAGCGAAAAGTTTTTTGTTGATGCTGATAAGATTGACTGGTCAACCGTTTTTAATGCAGACTCCATGGATGACAAAATTGTTATTTTCAATACTTTAGTTACGCAACTATTTGATATCCATGCACCATTTCGTGCCATTAAGTTGAAACATAACCCGGCTCCCTGGCTCACTGGTGAAATTAAATCACTTATTCATAAAAAATCGGTTGCTAAAACAAAGTACAAAATAGTTTCAAGTGAGTACAACAAAAACAAGTATTACAATTCTCGAAATCGCTGCAATAGAGTGTGTAGGGACGCACAACGTCGCCATATCCATGAATCCGTTTCCGATGAAGATCCAGCTAAAGTCTGGAAGTTTCTGAGATCGTTAGGAGTTGGTAAATCTCGCCAGGATTCAATTCCTAGCGATTTAAACATTGACTCTAATCAACATTTTTCTTCGTCTTCTTACATTGCTGATGCTGATAAAATCAGTTCAATTAATTTTCTCTCTTCGTTACCAACTCCTGATCATCCTCCTTTTCTATTTAGCCAAATCACCGTTGCTGACGTTAAGAAAAGTATTTTGTCAATTACATCCAATGCTGTTGGGCTTGACGGTATCAGCCGCAATATGCTTATTCCTATCCTTGATATCATTCTACCTACCCTCTGCCATCTCTTGAACCACTCCCTAATGACCGGTACCTTCCCTTCCATTTGGAAGGAAGCCCAAATAATTCCTCTTCCTAAGAAACCTAATCCCAAATCCTTTTCTGAATATCGCCCGATTTCTATCCTTCCTTTTCTCTCCAAAGTTCTCGAACGCTTGGTCCATAATCAATTAAACTCTTTTTTTTCCTCCTATAGTCTCCTTAATACTCTGCAGTCTGGCTTTCGTAAAGACCACAGTACTGTCACTGCTCTAGTCAAAATCACGGACGATATACGAGTGCGCATGGAAAATGGGCAACTTACCGTGCTGACTTTACTTGATTTCAGTAATGCGTTCAACACCGTAGATTTTGATATTCTCCTGGCAATACTTAGCTCCTTTAACGTATCTCCAGCGGTGATTGGTTGGTTTTTCAATTACTTGCACGGGCGCCGTCAGCGTGTTCGACTCGAGGAGTCTCTCTCTTCGTGGTGTAATACGTCTGCTGGTGTACCTCAAGGTGGCGTTTTATCTCCTCTTCTTTTTGCAATCTTCATAAACTCTATTTCTCTTAATCTTTCTTCGTCTTTTCACCTCTACGCAGACGATCTTCAGATTTATAATCAAGCTACGCTCAGTAATATTGCTGATGCTGTTGACGTTACCAATTGCGATTTACGCCGTATTGCAGAGTGGAGCAAGCTCCACGGTTTGAAAGTTAATTCTACCAAAACGCAAACCATTATTGTAGGTAGTTCAAGAACGCTTAGCAAAATTGATTGGTCCACTGTCCCACAAGTTGTCTTTGACGGAATAGCAATCCCATACAGCGAAACCGTGAAGAATTTAGGTATCATCATTGACCGCAACTTTTCATGGAAGGCTCAGCTTGAACTAACCAGCCGGAAGTTGTTTGCGTCAGCTGGTTCACTAAGGAGACTACGAAACTTTTTGCCTACGTCCACCAAGACTGCGCTTGCACAATCGCTTTTACATCCCGTACTAGACTATGCTGATGCTTGTTATCTGGACCTCACTGAGGAACAGCTTAACAAGCTCGAGCGTTTACAAAATTTTTGTATTAGATTTATATTTGGCCTCCGTAAATATGATCATGTGTCTCCCTTCCGTTCAAAGCTTAAATGGCTTCTGATTCGTCTTCGTCGGAATACGCATATCCTTTCTCTTTTCTATTCTATTCTTTTCAATCCCTTCTCTCCTCACTATCTGAAAGATAGATTTGAATTTCTCCATTCTTCAAATAACTATACTCTTAGGTCATCAGAAAACTTGATACTCAGAACTCCTTCGCACAGCACTTCCTTTTACAGCGCTTCTTTTACTGTCCAGGCTGTTCAGCTGTGGAATGCTCTGCCCGAAGAAGTAAGACGGTCATCGTCCTTACACTTCTTCAAATTGAAGGTGAAACATCATTACCTGACGATGTCATCTTCCTAGCGTTATTTATTTACTATTTATGTACTTATTTTATCTGTTAATATAGTTTGCTATATGTATATACCTATATATTAGTCTATTTTATAAGTATATTAAGTATTAGGATTAAAACTTCATATTATTATTATATCTTAGAATATATTATGTGTAAATGTAATGTATCCGCTAAAGTACACCGCACTCCGTAATTTTTAAAAATTTCGCTCCATCCAAAGGTTGCCTGGAAGAGATCGCTTTTAGCGATAAGGCCGCCCATTGTATTGCCTTATTTATTTTAACCCAGTACTTATTTTTTTATTATTTCTGTTTGAGTGGTAATTCAATAAAGAGTTATCTATCTATCTACTGGTTCAGGAGCCAATTGAGAATACCAAACACAAGAATTTCAATCGTTAAGATGGTTTCCAACTATCTGGAGCCTGGAATCCTGTGGTGAGAATGTGTAAGAACCGAAGAAGTGAAGTGGAGCCGAAGAAATGAAGTGACAATTACGCGCCCTGACACCGTGAGTGTTGTGTGCGGAATCGAGTTATGATCAGAATGAAACCGGTGGTAGTAATAGTATTAGTGATTTAATTCCTAGCAAGAGACTGAGAAAGAAGAGGGTATTAGAACGTTATATCTGTCAATAACCATCCACTCGCAAAGACTTAAGTTTACCAGTGATCATGGCGCCGAATTATCGGGACACTCAAAAACTCACATAATGACCATAGTAAATATCCCGTTTTGAGTGAACATAGAGTTCATAACCATGAAGGCCTGAGCAGACGACGGACTTTTCTCCGCGACGGAGAAAAAAGTACGCTCCGCGAATAAAAAGTCCGCCGCGGATTTACCGCGAACTCAACGCACACGTATGTCGTGCATACGTACGTCACTCTCGAGCGCACAACGCGGACTAAAGTCCGCCTTGTGTGCGTTGCTTTGCCTAGTCACACGAGTTCTATTTTTTTCGGAGACTCCCCTGTACTTTTGTCCGGTTATTCGGGGTACGCGGTATTTTTAATCCCTCGTTTGCGTTACTCGATACAGTTGTAAGCGATCTATTTTAGCGGATAAAAAAGTCCGCGGACAAAAATCCCTCGTCTGTGCAGGCCTTGAGAGTTTCAACCCTCTTGTCACCGAGAACCGATAAGTGGAAGTGACAGTGAGAGCCCCCCCCCCCCCCCCCTCACTGCCACTGGGTACTTTGGAGGTAGTTACACGGCGCAAGGCGGCGCGGACGGCAGCGGGCGGCAGTGCGGCGCGTGGTGTGCGCGCACGGGGCGTATGTCGACCGGGCGCGCGCAGGCGGCGCCGCCACCGCGACCCGCGCAGCGCGCCGAGCCGCGTACGCTCAGCGACCACGCGTACCGACCCCAGCCGCAACGAATTATTACTGCAACACATACAACCTGTTTTGTTATGTACGACATTTATTTAAAACACACATCCGGAATCGAATTAACTGATTTTAGAGGTGAGTTTAATACCGGTAGCTCGAATATTTATCCAATAATCGATCCAATAATCCAAACAATTTGTAATGTAAATCGGCGGCGCCTTTGCGCCGATGCCACTTAGTCTGTTTAACAGGTACCTACATACTTACATGATGAATGAATATGATTTGTTGAACTTTACATGCTGTTTCAGTGATATTTTAGGATTTGATAATAAGGTAGTTTGAAAATTTAATCCCATCAAAAACATAAATGTGAAATGAGAGCCAATTTCAATATGCCTTGGTTGGACTTCAACGACAAAAGAAGTGAGATCTAAATGGGTGCCAACAAATGGTCTCTATGGATATCTAATGGGTTATTTATAACAACAAAATCTTCAAATTGAATCATCGTTCAAAATGTTATAACCACTTAAAATATCATTTCTTCTTATAACTTAGGATAATATATTGAAGTCTACAGTCTGACTTGACTAGTTCTCATATACGAATTATATTATAGCCTTCGCAAAACATAATTAAGCAAAGCATTAAAGGCACTATAAGTAAGCGTTCCTAATAAAATTAATTAATTGAAAAATTATAATAAAACGATAAAAAATTACTAGTTTTTGATTTATTCCTTTGTATTCACCCAACTACCTATCTGGACGACAAATTTGAACTTTCTAGGTCATCTGGAACTGGGTTAGAATTTTGATCTATCTATAGGTCAGTCAGTCAGTGCTAAACATGTCGATATTTGGACGTTATTATCTAAATAACCGTTTGAGGTGTGTTTATGAAAATTGGAGCACATATGTATCTTGCAAGTCTCATTAAATGAGCAAAATTTGACATTTTTATGTGAAATAGTTTTTGAGTTATAAGGTGGCCAAAAGTGTCTCCAAATAGTTCGTGTAAATTACACACTTAAACAATAAACTTCCCTCTATATCAGTAGATCACTTGTTAAGCTCGCAAGTACACCCCTTACCCACCAGACAAACATAACCCTCACAAAAACCCACCCTCACAAATACACACACTACCACAAACACACACCATCGAACCCTCGACACACGCAGACCCCCGTATACACACATCCACACCCTCGCTCACACACACCCAGTCCCCTAAAACACTCTAAAACACATTCACACACACACAGTCATACGTACAAAAAGCCGAGTTACCATGACATAGCCTGTACGTTTATTTAAGTTTTCCTATTTAAATCAAAATTTAGTAAATTAGCAAATTGTAACCTACCTAGAATCAGGAAAGTCTAACTCATTTAAATTGTATGTACGGGCACTGGAAACTGCGACACAGTATTTTACTAATGTAGTTTCCAGTGGTCACATTGTTTTAATCACATGTAAAAAAGTTCACTTAAAATAAATAAATTACAAATTACACTGTGCTGCTCGCCAGTGGAAATGGACTTCAAAACAACCTATTTTACAAAGATATCCTCAATTAGCCCTATCCGTGTTTTCATTTAATGTCGTACATAACAAAACACGTAGTATAGCGATAAGACCGCCAAATGTATCACATAGATTTACATTGTTCTAATTAAATTTACGGAGAAAGAACTACAGACTACATTATTTACTATTTAAGTACTTATTTTATCTGTTAGTATAGTTTGCTATATGTATATACCTATATATTAGTCTATTTTATAAGTGTATTAAGTATTAGGATTAAAACTTCATATTATTATTATATCTTAGAATATATTATGTGTAAATGTAATGTATCCGCTAAAGTACACCGCACTCCGTAATTTTTAAAAATTTCGCTCCATCCAAAGGTTGCCTGGAAGAGATTGCTTTTAGCGATAAGGCCGCCCATTGTATTGCCTTATTTATTTTAACCCAGTACTTTTTTTTTTTATTTTTTTTATTATTATTTCTGTTTGTGTGGTAATTCAATAAAGAGTTATCTATCTACCTATCTATCTATACCTAAAAATTGCATTTCAATAGAACTGATAGATAAAATTAAACATACAAATACAAAAAAACATACCTTAAAAACTTTTGTCATAAGATAATAACAAAAAATAGACTATCAATAATATTGTACTATACTACACTATTAACAAATATATATATATATATATATATATATATATAACATTACATCATATATTAAGTAGGTATACAATTTTGTGACTATTATTTACATATTATTTATTATACTATTTACAAATATAATTTAATATCATATTAGTATAAGTAAGTTTATAATATAGTGTCGTTTAATATTTTATCCATTTATAACTGCTAGTTGAATAGTTGTTCTATAAAGATTGGCATTTTGAAGCAAACTGTATGTTCGTGAACACAGATAACGAAGGGATGTGAGCCGGCGCAAGGCTAGTTACGACGTACAGAACAGCAAAATATGTATCTATAAGAATTTCGTAACAAATAGTACTAAAGAGGAATGAGTTGGGCTTAGGACAAACCTACTAAGGTTTTCTAAGTATATTATTTTTATAAGTATGTGCGTCCGTCGGCGCGGTGGATTGACGACATAAAGTCGCGGGCAACTCCTGGATGCGCGCAGCACAGGACCGGGAAGGGCGGTGTTTACAAAGGGAGGCCTACACCCAGCAGTGGGTACTTATGGGCGATGGATGATGATGTGTTTTTAAAAAAAAATAAAAAAATAATTGTTTGCTTGTTAGTGTGCAATAAAGTATTTTTTTGTATTCTACATAGTTCAGAAGGTCTATGGAACTCCGCATATCGAACATGGCACAAAACGGACTTAGTATGACAAGTGCGGTGCGGTTGGCAACCGGCCCGCCCTGTGTAAAAATTAAAACAAAAAGGTGAAATACAATAATATACCTTGAATTCTGGCTCAAATAAGAGCGCGTAGGTTGATAAGTACACAAGATGCCAGTAGTTAACTGTGTTGTCTCACAGTCGGATCACATCGGATCGCTCAGTGTATTCTAACGCCTGTATAATGGGGAATGTTCTCAGGAGCTATTTGATAAAGAAAAGAAAGAAAGAAAGAAGACATTTATTCACATAAACTGCACACAAGAAGCAGACACAACACATAAACTTACATAATTATACACACTAAAAAAACATACACACAGGAGGAAAAATAATACTTAATACGGCAATTAAAGTGTATGTATGGAGAAATGCTGCCATGTACAGAATTATGCGAAAAGCCTGAGCTCAGCATGTGCTGTAAACTAATTTACAACGCTGATTTTCAGCACAAGGCTTTGGTGACTCGCGAACGTACAAAATAGTAATAAAAAAAAAAAAAAATAATATAAAAAATATATAAATATCCTTACAAAAGTTACAATACTGTGAAGTGAATTATTAATTTAAAAAATATATAAATGATTGTATAAGAGATAATTATATAAAGAGTTATAATAAAAAGGCCACGATCAAATATAAATAATAGACAAAAAACAATAATGACGATAGTATATAGTTTTAGCTTACGTTAAATAGATTATCAAAACAATGAAAGCATGCATAATAAATAAATATATACAATAGACAAGAAGTACCCATATTAACAGTGGTTAGGAATCAAAAAATAAATAAAAATTAAAAACATTCTGTGCCACATTACTTAGTACATACTTTAGTAGACAAAAACAATAAAAAGAGAACTAAAAAATGAAAAGACGTAGGAACAAAATTTATTCGGGTTCGTTGGGGCAGCTGTAAGTATAGAAAACTGATTTCATACCTATACTTAAGCGTAATCACGGAACAGACTTTTGCAAGTCTATTAGGTGTCTCTTAAACTATATATTCTGAAGTTGGGCTTACTTAGCAGATCACGTAATGGTGGAGGGAGGGAGTTCCAGCATTTCATCTCATCCCGTCGTCGAGATTTTACCACCGCACTTCTCGACAACGTAATAAAGCTCATCCACATATAATCGACAATTGAGTATCGCGCTTCACGCGATCTTTTCTACCCCATACTTGCAAGATGTGGAATGAGCTACCATCTGAGGTTTTCCCATTAGACTACGACATGGCACGCTTCAAGAGAAATGTAAAGAGGTTTCTACAGTGTAGGGAACGCATCGACAATACGCCGGGTGTTGCCGGTGACCGCTTACCATCAGGTGGACCGTAAGCCTGTTTCCCCACAAATAACAAAAAAAGACAGTGTTATGTGTTAAGTTAAGTAAAAACTTTATTGGATTATGTATAATCTATGAGTTATTGTTGCTCAGAATTCGGATTGGTCCCTAAACAAAAAACAAAGAATGTAGATGCATACAACTTTGCAGCCGCGGTAACCGCACCGCACTATGCCGTGTTCAGTGTATGGAGCTCTTGTGACCACTTCACGTAAATCGTTTTAAATTTTTATTTGTTCATCGGCTTACCAAACAATACTAAATATAACAACAGAATGAAGCTTCATTTGTAGTCCCTTTTCCACTCGATTAACATAGCTCAGCCCTCCAATAAATTCTCAAATATACAAACCGCGTGCGGACAGGCCGTTGCGCTTATAGAAGTAACAGGTAGTGAAATCGGTTCGTTTATATGAAGAGCAAAAGTTTATTAAGCGCAATTGTGTTTCCTGATAACTACAACCCAGGGATCTTCAAGTCGCGATCGCGAGTGAAAAGATTTGTTCTAGGCAAGTAGACTGCATCATCGCTACCATCAGGCGAGATCGTGGTCAAATGCTAGCCAATAATTTATAAAAAAAAGTGCCAGGGGCCTTGTCTTACCGACAAGATTAGGTTGTGGCTCCTAGTTTATTAAGCGCACCGGCAAGGAGTGGAACGCCTTGCCGGAGTCTGTGTTTCCTGATAACTACAACCTAGGGGTCTTCAAGTCGCGATCGCGAGTGAAAATATTTCTTCTAGACAAGCAGACTGCATCATCACTTACCATCAGGCGAGATTGTGGTCAAACGCTAGCCAATAATTTATAAAAAAAAGTGCCAGGGACCTGGTCTTACCGACAAGATTAGGTTGTGGCTCCTAGTTTATTAAGCGCACCGGCAAGGAGTGGAACGCCTTGCCGGAGTCTGTGTTTCCTGATAACTACAACCTAGGGGTCTTCAAGTCGCGATCGCGAGTGAAAATATTTCTTCTAGACAAGCAGACTGCATCATCACTTACCATCAGGCGAGATTGTGGTCAAACGCTAGCCAATAATTTATAAAAAAAAGTGCCAGGGACCTGGTCTTACCGACAAGATTAGGTTGTGGCTCCTAGTTTATTAAGCGCACCGGCAAGGAGTGGAACGCCTTGCCGGAGTCTGTGTTTCCTGATAACTACAACCTAGGGGTCTTCAAGTCGCGATCGCGAGTGAAAAGATTTGTTCTAGGCAAGTAGACTGCATCATCGCTTACCATCAGGCGAGATCGTGGTCAAACGCTAACCAATAATTTATAAAAAAAAGTGCCAGGGACCTGGTCTTACCGACAAGATTAGGTTGTGGCTCCTAGTTTATTAAGCGCACCGGCAAGGAGTGGAACGCCTTGCCGGAGTCTGTGTTTCCTGATAACTACAACCTAGGGGTCTTCAAGTCGCGATCGCGAGTGAAAATATTTCTTCTAGGCAAGTAGACTGCATCATCGCTTACCATCAGGCGAGATCGTGGTCAAACGCTAGCCAATGATTTATAAAAAAAAGTGCCAGGGGCCTGGTCTTACCGGCAAGATTAGGTTGTGGCTCCTAGTTTATTAAGCGCACCGGCAAGGAGTGAAACGCCTTGCCGGCGTCTGTGTTTCCTGATAACTACAACCTAGGGTCTTCAAGTCACGATCGCGAGTGAAAAGATTTGTTCTAGGCAAGTAGACTGCATCATCGCTTACCATCAGGCGAGATCGTGGTCAAACGCTAGCCAATAATTTATAAAAAAAAGTGCCAGGGGCCTGGTCTTACCGACAAGATTAGGTTGTGGCTCCTAGTTTATTAAGCGCACCGGCAAGGAGTGGAACGCCTTGCCGGAGTCTGTGTTTCTTGATATCTACAACCTAGGGGTCTTCAAGTCGCGATCGCGAGTGAAAATATTTCTTTTAGGCAAGCAGACTGCATCATCGCTTACCATCAAGCGAGATCGTGGTCAAACGCTAGCCAATAATTTATAAAAAAGTGCCAGGGGCCTGGTCTTACCGACAAGATTAGGTTGTGGCTCTTAGTTTATTAAGCGCACCGGCAAGGAGTGGAATGCTTTGCCAGAGTCTGTGTTTCCTGATAACTACAACCTAGGGGTCTTCAAGTCGCGATCGCGAGTGAAAATATTTCTTCTAGGCAAGTAGACTGCATCATTGCTTACCATCAGGCGAGATCGTGGTCAAACGCTAGCCAATAATTTATAAATAAGTGCCTGGGGCCTGGTCTTACCGACAAGATTAGGTTGTGGGTCCTAGTTTATTAAGCGTTCCGGCAAGGAGTGGAACGCCTTGCCAGAGTCTGTGTTTCCTGATAACTACAACCTAGGGGTCTTCAATTCGCGATTGCGAGTGAAAAGATTTCTTCTAAGCAAGTAGACTGCATCATCGCTTATCATCAGGCGAGATCGTGGTCAAACGCTAGCTAATAATTTATAAAAAAAAGTGCCAGGGGCCTGGTCTTACCGACAAGAGTAGGTTGTGGCTCCTGGCTGTTGGCAAGTGGTTCTTCTAGGAGCGACAGCAAGATGTTGCCGTCTGCGATGTAGTGACGTAGTCTGCCGTGCCCCAATGCGGCCAACCAGCGCTCGTCTAGCCGGCACCACGCTGTGCCGTTGGGGTCGTTACCCACCTGAACATAACCATATCATAACCATTCATGTATCAACAAAATACAAATCCATACATATAAATACGAGCTCCTCGACGACCTCCGTGGCGCAGTGGGCGAATAGCCGGCTGTGACGCAGGAGGCAACGGTTCGATTCCCGCCACGGAACAAATGTTTGAAAGATCTACAGATATGTGCTCCGGGTCTGGATGTTTGTCTATACAAATATTATAAAGAGGAAAGATTTGTTTGTTTGTATTGAATAGGCTCCGAAACTACTGGACCGATTTAAAAATTATTTCACTGTTGGCTACACTATCCCCGGGTGACATAGGCTAATTTTTATCCAACTGCGCAGAAGGAGAGTAATGTTTTAATTGAAAAATTACGCGTGCGAAGCTGCTTATTGGTCAGCTAGTCTATATTAAGTATTTACAAAAATAAGGATATAAGTATTCTATCACTGATCTGGTTCACACAGTACAAGTTCTGCTTGGTTTGGGGCTAGATAGCGATATGTGATATGTTCAGAAATATTTATTTTTAAGAAGTAGTATAAGTTTAAGTACTCTGTCTCTCTAACTGTCTGTTTGTTAAGTTTTCACGACTGGATAATGACCGGGATTGGAGCATAGGCTACTTTTCACCTGACTGCGCAGGAGGGTAAGATTTTTATTGGCAACTATTACGTTTTTACAAAAGAAAAAATAATAATTATATCAGCCATAGGACGTTTACTGCTGAGCCTTGGATTTCCAGAGCAACCGGACCTGTGCGGCCTGCACCCAACGGTTCCCAACAACCCTTATCAGGTCGTCTTTCCATCTAGTGGGGGACCGTCCTATGCTGCGCATTCCAGTGCGTTGTCTACACTCGAGACCAGAACCTTTCTGCCACACCTTAAGCAATATAGGTTAAACAAATACGAAATAAAGAAACAATAGTACAGTGACTTGATTCAAAAGAATGAAGGACAAAATGTGTTGTAACAAAATTAAGAAAACATATTAGTAGATTATTAACCAAGGGGATAAAGCAGTGTATTCTGTCGCGGGTGACGATTTTAATCGCGAGCGTAACGAAGGACTCGAGGTTTACTCCCGAGCGTAGCGAGGGTGTTAAAAACTTAAATCACGAGCGAAGCGAGGGATTTAAGACAAGTCTTGAGTGTAGCGAGGGATTTAAGTTCACCCAAGACTAAGACAGCCTTATCACCGAGGAAAATACTCTACTTTTCGTACCATTTGCGAAAAAATTAACACAATAATAATATGAGATAAGCGTTTATTAAAAATAATGACAGTTAAAATAAACTTAACGTTTATGTATTTGAAGAAAACAAAAACGCGGCAAATTCCTAGACTAATATTTTTTTGTCGGAAAAGCAAAGACATCAAGCTCATACGGCCTCGTCGGTTTTCGTAATTTTATTTAATAATCATCACTGTATAATAAAAGCGTATTCCTTTTTCAAAAAGATGTATAATGCTTTATATACAAACTCAATGGTGTAAACACAGATGTAGTTCAGTATAAATTTCGGTTAGTATTCCAAATTTAAATCACATTCTCCCCCTAGAAGATGAATGAAATTCAGTACAATTTTCTTTCCCTGTTTTTAACAGATTAAAAATGACTATTGTTATGTTCGCTTTTTGTGGCATAGAATGTCACTTTTTTGAGCAAGTGGTACGAAAATATATATACATATTTCAAGTAAACCGTCTGGTTCCGGCGAAAGATCAGCTTTGTGTTTGTTTATCCATACACAACATCACGCTGAGTCGGACACCATTGTGACGTCATCCCGTGGATGCCACTGAGTGGCACTCTTGTATTTTTATAAAATACTTTGTATTTTCAATGTTTTCTTGTGTTTGTGTCTCGTTCTGTAGTCCCAAAGTGAAATTACAAATAACAAGGTGTTCTTTCTTTCTTTCTCTAAATATGTTACCTGTTCCAATATCAGCATTAGCAATGATTCAGCGGCGTCACGAACCCTCATGGAGACTGGTTTCAGTTCTTTCTCGTCTTTCATTTTCGGAGGCTCACCCGGTTTCCCTGTAACCAATACTGTAGTAAAAATCACAAATAAAAATACTTTTGATTTGTTTGTGTGCAACGCTTCGTGTTGTTACAGAGCGTGGGACTCTTCTAACAAAGGTTTTTAACTTAAAAGAAGAGCTCCCAAACCCTATTTAAAAATGTACTTGTAACAAACAATAAAACTATTTTTGATTTGATTTCGTGATGTAATGTGACCGCGTCTTCTGGATTAAGGGCCGATTTCACCATTTTCTTTGGAAACTAAGTTTATTAAAACCACGTTTTGTTTAACTGAGTTCAAATGTGTAACTTGATCTCGGTTTTCGTGAAACCGAATTCACCAGCTCCGTTTTGATCGCGTTTACTAAAACGAAGTTTACCTATAATCATAGACAAAAAAGCGGTGCGTTTTGTATTTGCAACATCAAACAGTGTCTTGCTGCAATTAAACATAACAAAACTTTTTACTATCTAAACGATCGAAACGCAATTGTCAAATAAAAATGTCATAATCACGTTTTGTCGTTTCATCAAACCGCTGCAGTATCTGTCTCTACTTAGTCTGTGTGCAACGTGTTTAGTGGTGTTTTTCATGATATCGGTTCTGGTCAGATCACCAACCCCTGATGTGGAACCACAACGGCAGCTGGTTACTCAAGACATTACGAATCCATCAAGGGTGCCATAATCGTGTGTCAGAAGTTGATTCAGCAACCACATAAACAAGTCGTAGAAGGCCAGTTTTGAAGTGTGAGAAAGAGACCCAAAGTTTGACTCTAGAAAAACTGAAAACCCTAATGAAGGCCAACATGCATGCTGAGGAGGAGCTTTATCCAGATGTAGATTTTACAGCTCAAAGAAGAGCAAGATAATCTGAGAGTTCGACATCATCATCATCATCATCATAACAGCCGTAGGACGTCCACTGCTGGACAAAGGCCTCCCTCATTGATATCCAGGAACTGCGGTTGGAAGCGGCCTGCATCCAACGCCGACCTGCGGTTCTTACCAAGTCGTCTGCCCATCTTGTGGGTGGACGTCCTACGCTGCGCTTGCCGGTCCGTGGCCTCCACTCGAGAACCTTTCGGCCCCATCGGCCATCTGTTCTGCACGCTATATGGCCTGCCCATTGCCACTTCAACGTGCTAATCCGTCGGCCTATGTCGGTGACTTGAGTTCTCCTACGTATCTCCTCATTTCTGATTCGATCCCGTAGAGAAACCCCGAGCATAGCTCTCTTCATAGCTCGTTGAGCGACTCTGAGCTTATTCATAAGGCCAATAGTGAAGGACCACGTCTCGGTTCCATATGTCATCACTGGTAACACACACTGATTGTAGACTTTCGTCTTAAGGCACTGAGGTATGTTGGACGAAAAGACGTTGCGAAGTTTCCCAAACGCTGCCCATCCGAGTTGGATTCGACGGTTGACCTCTTTCTCGAAGTTGGACCTACCTAATTGGACTGTTTGTCCTAGGTACGACTATACGCGTCGACAACTTCAAGAGCCGAGTTCTCAACCATAACTGGGGCAGGGACGACATGGACATTTGACATGATTTTCGTCTTCTCCATGTTCATTTTAAGTCCTACCTGTTGGGAGACTCGATTGAGGCCTTCGAGCATCGTGCTGAGCTCTTCCATCGACTTTGCCATGACCACAATATCGTCGGCAAACCGATGTATTCGAGTTGTGTAGGCGAGTGATGTATTCGCCGTTAATATTGATGCCCAGTCCTTTCCATTCCAGAAGCTTGAAGGCATCTTCCAATGCGGTCGTAAACAGTTTCGGAGAAATGACATCTCCCTGTCTTACGCCTCTTTTTAAGGGAATCGCCTTCGAGCTCTGTTCATGTACTCGGACTGACATAGTGACGTTTTTATACAAACACTTCAACACTTCGATGTACCGATAGTCAATACGGCATCGTTGGAGAGACTCAAGCACTGCCCATGTTTCGATCGAATCGAAGGCTTTCTCATAGTCCACAAACGCGAGACATAGCGGCAAGTTATACTCCTCGGTCTTCTGTATGACTTGCCGCAGCGTATGTATGTGGTCTATGGTACTGTAGCCTTTACGGGACCCGGCTTGTTCGGGAGGCTGGAAGTCATCAAACCTGCGTTCGAGACGGTTCGCGATGACCCTCGAAAACAGCTTATAAACATGGCTCAAAAGCGAGATGGGTCTGTAATTCTTAAGCAAGGTGTTGTCACCTTTCTTGAAAAACAGAACCACCACGCCCCCGTTCCATGCTTTTGGCGTCGTACCTTCAAGCAAGGCGGAATTAAAGAGCTTCTGAAGGACTTTAAGTACCGGTGATCCACCCGCTTTCAGAAGCTCTGAAGTGATTCCGTCCTCACCCGGCGCCTTGTCGTTCTTAAGCTGCTTCAAGGCCATCCTGATCTCATACAGGCTGATGTCCGGAATATCTTCGGTATAATGTCGGGTCAGTTTGGCTCTTGGGTCGTTGGCCGCACTGCAAACAGGTTTAGTGACCGAACCGTAGAGCCGTCCATAGAACCTTTCGACTTCCCTTAACACTTCCGCTTTACTTGACGTTATGCTGCCATCTTCCCTCTTCAGCTTCGTCATGCGGCTCTGCCCAATAGAATTATCTCTCGCGAACACTTTGGAGCCTTTATTCCGCTCTATCGTATCTTTAATACGAGATGTATTAAAGGTACGAATATCGTGCCGCAAGGATTTCCAAATCTTTCTATTGAGCTGCCTATGTGACTGAGCATCATCGGGAGACTGCAGTTGCAAAGAACGTCGTTCAGCCATGAGGTTAAGGGTGTCATCAGAGAGTTTCTGAGGTCTATTGGTACGGGGGGTCTTAAAGAACTGGGACCCCACCGTATGGACGGTTTCTACGAACCTGTTATTGATCTCGTCCACTGATGCATCTACTTCTAGACAGTCAAAGCGATTTGCAAGTTCGAGTTGAAAGCTCTCGAGGTTTTGGATATGTGCGCGAGTGAGTCGGAGCGTAGATTGCATCAAACGGGACCTTTCAAGTTTAACGTTCATATTCAATGTGGCTCTAACAATTCGGTGATCACTGCCGGTTTTCACCCTGTGAATCACAGAGACATCATTGAATATCTGTTTCTTGTTGGTCAAGATGAAATCAATCTCATTTCTCGTGGAACCGTTGGGACTCATCCAGGTCCATTTCCTGTGAGGCGGCTTCTGGAAAAACGAAGTTTTATGCTCAGGCGTCTTGAATAACAGATGTTGAGAAGAACGAGAAGGGCGATCAGGTGGAAAAAGAGGAGAAAAACGTTCTTTAAGATAGCAAGGGGACAGAGGATTTTGAAGGATGTTATAAAGAAGACAGAGTAGATGAGTATCCCGACGAAACCGGATTTTGAGCCACTTTAACTGTGAGCGGTACTGTGAGATGTGGTCGTACTTTCGTAACCCGTATATATATCTGATGCAGAGGTTTAACAACCGCTCCAGTTTATTAAGTTGCTGCATAATCTAGGATAGGGAGTAGGATAGAATTTACAAGAGTAATTTTAGCTGCAAAAGGATGGAAATTATGCATGCGCTTTAGAGCGTGCATTGATCCATCCTGCTGACTTCAGTAATGTGCTGTTCCCATGATAAGTTCTCAGTGATGATTAGGCCAAGATTCTTTATTTCAGAGCAGTAAGCTAAGGGGACATCGTTATACGTAACATAAGGGAGAGAGTTTAGATCAAGCCTAGAAATAAAGCCCCGGCTGCCAGTAATCATCACTTGGGTTTTACTAGTGTTGATCTGTAGTCCAAATTTATGTGACCAAGAAGAGACAGCACGTAAATCCTCAGTTAGGAGGTGTATGGCATCATGAATGTCCTCGGGATTGAACGAAAGGTAGAGCTGTACGTCATCAGCATATAGGTGAAATGAAGAAGAACGGAGACCAGAGACCAAAGTATTTATGAAGACC
This sequence comes from Philereme vetulata, assembly GCA_918857605.2. Lineage (NCBI taxonomy): Eukaryota > Metazoa > Arthropoda > Insecta > Lepidoptera > Geometridae > Philereme > Philereme vetulata. Next base: position 5,107,480 of record OU975462.1, read on the forward strand.
GAAAAGAGAAGAGGGGACAGGACTCCACCCTGCGGAACGCCGGCAACAACATCGCACCAGCCAGAGTACGTATCGTCAACTTGAACACGCTGCTGGCGTCCACTAAGGTAGGACCGAAACCAGTCACAAGCAGATAGGGAAAAGTTTAGGGAGCGCAAAATCGCAAGAAGTATGGAATGATCCACACAGTTAAAAGCGTTGCTGAAATCAAGTAGAGTTAGAAGGGTGAGCTGCCTGTTGTGCATAGCAAATCTAATATCATCAGTAATTTTAAGTAGAGCTGTGCTAGTGCTATGAGCGGAGCGAAAACCTGACTGAAAAGGGTTCAAGAGCGAGTGTGATTGGAGATAAACAGACAGTTGACAATATACAGCACGTTCCAGAACTTTAGACAGAAAGGGAAGGATGGAAATAGGACGAAAGTCTTTAAATTCTGCGGTAGCTGACTTTTTTTAGAATTCATCATAAAAAGTCCTTCTTTCTCCAGAAAATCGGCCAGCCTCTGTCCTCTGGGGTTCCGTTGCCCATATCCAAATTGCCCCACTCTCAACTCATCATCGCTTCTCATGCTTAGTTTTGCATTGAAGTCCCCCATAACAACAATAAAGTGAGTTTTGTTCGTATGTATGGCTCTACTGATGTCCTCATACATAGACTCTACTTCTTCATCTGGGTGTGAAGAGGTCGGCGCATATACCTGAACGACCTTCAGCGAATATCGCTTAGATATTCTGAGTGTCAGGTACGCGACCCTGCTCGACACACTGTCGATGGTGATAATGTTGTTGTTGAGTGACTTGTGAACGAGAAACCCAACACCACCTTGGGACTGTTGGTCGCCCTCCCAGTAGTATAGTAGGTTACCAGACTTAAGGGATATCGTGTCCTCGCCCTCTCTACGGACTTCTGATAACCCCAAAATGTCCCAGTGTAATCTACTAATTTCTTCTTCCAGCTCAACAATCTTTTCGTCTGTCCTCAAAGTGCGGATGTTGTGTGTTACCAGGGCCAGTGGTCGTCGTAGGGTTTGGTAGCCGATCGTCTCCCGGGGATTCTTAGCACCCCTGGCCCCGCCGTTACCGTGACTGCTACCGTAGCCAGGATTAGCGGGGCCGCCGGGGACTGGTTTTATGTTGTAAATCCATGAGGGGGTTGTTGCCAAACTCGCCACGCTTGGCAGGCGGGTTGGCGAGCGCAGTATAGGTGTTGAAACACGAAAAGACGCTGCTGCCCATCTTTCGGAGGTATCCCTTAGCAGACTCCTACTGCATCCACGGGCAAGAGCGGAGGGGCAACATTCTATTGCCGGCACCCCACGGCTCGACATGAAATCATAAAATTAGAGAAAAAGATTTTTATTAAAGTATTCGTTTATTATTTATTTCATTTATTAATTTAAACATTATTATGTCAATGATGGAAGATAGACCAGACCTAGTATATAATTATAATGTGAGGTTAATCCACGTCATGCAACCCGTTCCAACAAACTAGGTAGGTACTTGCTAACGCAAAATAGTTTTTTACAAATTCACGAAGTCTTCTATGATTTGTATTGGTTCGTTGAGAACTACCGGCATACGTATTTCCATTACCTAGATTACACAGAGCTAATATAGCATCCCAATTAGCCAGGTTTATTACTTGGTTACCATCAGGTGGTTTAGGTTCACCACTTCTTGCAATGTGGCTGTACGGCTGTGGCGATAATTATGACGATGAGCAGCTGATTAACAAGAGATTCACTGTGAATTCTGGAATAAAAACTGTTGGTTTTGTGAGACGAAATCTCGTCACAAAATCTTTGTTATCAAGGTTGTCGAAGTATCTTGAACGACGATCAATGTCTTTTTCATCACTTTGTTCAAAAACGAGTGCCACCACTCTTTTCAGTCTTGATATAAATTATAAAAATAAATTCTAAAATATGTAGGTAACAAATATTTCGCAAAATAAAGTCAATGACACTTCTTGACTTTTGATTGACATCTCTCTAAACTCGTTTAATGCGTTTAGCTTTAACCTCAGTTAAAGCTAAACGCCGTTCTGATTCTGAACGTCTTAATTTTCGACGTTTAGCTCATTCAGTTGATGTTGGTGAAATGCAAACTGTAGTCTTGAACTCAGTTAAACGCGTAAACTGAGTTTAGCTTGAACTGATCGCGTTTAGTTTCAACGGTGAATTGGGCCCTTAGTTGACTACGCTGAGAGGATAATACATGTGCTGAGTCTACTCCGTCTAGAGGTGGCTTCTACGGTCACCTTTTCAGTATGTGATTTTTCGGATGATCACGCACAGCCGATAGCTACAGACAGCCTCGCACCGCACCGCTTCCCGCGGGGCGGAGGTGCAAATCCGAGCTTCGACACCATTAGACTAGAACATTCCACCATTGTTTTTACAGACTCGCGGCAGATTCGACAATCCGCTACAGACGTGTCTGCGCTACTACGGACGGGACCCTCCCCACGGTGCATCGTAACGAGCTTGTCTGCGTCCGTCTGTATTATCACAGACCGTAGCTACCTTAAGATACCATCAGTACAGAGCATACGTTAACAGCTTCTGCGTCCTGCACCCAACTAGAGCTTCAACTTGCCACCAGGTTAAAGCCTTTATCTCTTAGTCTTTATGTTTATGATATCGTAGCTCTCAAATGAATGGTATGAGTGTTTTTTTTTATTAGTAACGTTTGTTTGCTAGATGATTCTTACCTCAGTTTGGTGGAAATTAATGGAGCCGTTTCCGCTTTTTGGGGGTGACTTTTAGTTCCATCGATGCCTACTCTAGCTTTTTCGGTCATACCTTGGCTCTTAGTGCCCGAGATGCCGAGTTCGACGACCTCCATGAGAGTAGCGAGACAGTCTGCGTCGGCTAACAGCGCGGGGCAGAGCCACGAGGCGAGGCAGCTGTACGCGGCCACCACACACGAGTGCAAGTCACGCGAGTGTGCCTGCGGAGGCCGCCCGCACTGTACGCTTATGTAGTCGCAGATCCAACGGACGGCACGTTTCCTTTCGATCGCTTCTGAAAATCAAAGTCAAAATCTTTTATTCATTAAAATCACAAGGATCACTCACTCACTCCCGCGCAGTCAATGCAGCACTTGCTAATGTGCCCTTTGTATCCGAACACCTGCACGATGGAGGACCTAATAACCGCCTCACCTAATGCTATTGTTGTGGCCAAACGCCCACCTCTCCAACATAATCTCCACTATAATTGAAAACGTAGAACTCTTGACACGCTACGAAGAAGAACACAAGGATCACTTTGAAACGTCAATTTTACTGCCTATTCTTTCGCAACCAAGCCAGGAAAGAAAGGCAAGAAACAAGGCTGGTTATTTTTTAATGATCCTTTTAGAATACATAACAATACAGAAAATAAAATACGTCTAAATTGTAACATTTTGAACGAGTTGGGAGCAATTTCAATCCCAAGCTTCTCTATATCTAAATAATCCGAAAAATTTATTGAAAATTATACAACCTGTTTCGTTATGTACGACATTTAGATACACATCCGGAATCCTACTTACAGAATTTAGAGGTGGTTTTAATACCGGTAGCATGAATATTTATCCAGTAATCGATACATACCCCAGGATTCGTATACAATCTACCTAAATTGTTGAGTATTTAAATATCATTGTAGTATTGTATCAATTGACTGTTTATCTATCATTGTAACTATTGTATTTCATTGTAACCACTTAATTATGTATTTTCTTTGTCATTTGATGTGGGAAGAAACTGACTCCTGACATACAGCTCACGCTAGTTCAGGAGCCAGGGCTTCAATCAGATTTGTAAACATTGGTTTATAACAAATAAACATTTTTGATTTTTAGATTTGATTTGATTTCCAATAAACCATTTTTTTAACATAAATCGGCGGCGCCTTTGCGACGATGCCGCTTAGTCAGTTTAACAGGTACCTACTGACATGATGAATTAATGTGATTTGTTTACATATTGTATACAGACTGTTTCATTGATATTTTAGGCCTTGATATTAAGATTGTTTGAAAACTTAAAATTTCCTATGGTAAGGCATTTGAAAAAACTTATTCCACAACAATACTGGCCATCAGCCCTATCCGTGTTTTCACTTAATGTGGTACATATCAAAACACGTAGTTTAATATAAAATAAATTATTATATCATTTATTTGTCACACACACATGAAAAACTACTAAGTATGAGACATCTTAGAAATATTACCTATAGTCTAACTTTTTATTAGCTGCAGTAAAATGACGTTTTGTGGGTTGCCGTTTTTTGAAGAAAAATAAATAGGGATGTAGCTAAATGAGTGAATCACAAATGAATAATCAGTTTGGTTTTTTTTTTTGAGATTTAATATTAAGTTGTAATGTATTTTTTTAACCTATTATTATTACTATACTAGAGGATTGATCTTTTTTAGTGGAAGTATAGGGAGGTACATTCAAAATGAAACAAAAACGTCATAATAATGTTATTTAATTAATTTTTGTGAACTGAATCACATCCCTATTAAGATTAGGCTGGCAACATTATTTTACGGAATGACATTTAGAAACGTCATTTTACTGCAGCTAATAAAAAGTTAGACTATAGTGCGATTTAGGTTTGAATTGTTATAAAATGTTCGGGACGTTAGAGGATATTGTAGGCAGTATAATATCACTTACCAATTACATACTCTGGAATGCATGAAAACAAATCAATACATCAGTTGTGTATCATTTCAGAAACTATCATTCTACCGCGGCTTCGCACGCGTGGTTTATCAATAAAAAGTGTCTCAATTTAGATCAATATACCAAATGATATCGAAATCGGTCCAGCCCAGTCATCTAACAAACAAACTTTCATTATTATATTACTAGTTGACCTGACCGGGGCTTTGCACGTGTGGTTTGTTAATAAAAACTCTACCGTCCTTCTGCGCAGTGGGGTAAAAAGTAGGTTATATATTCATCCCGGTCTTAATATATTATATATATATATATATATATATATATATATATATATATTTACACTCAAAATTTCACGAAAATCGGTCCACCCGTTTAGTCGCGAGAGCGTAACAAATAGACAGACAGGCATAGAGTCAGTCGAATCCCACTATGGTTTAAGCGTTTATTTTGTCAAAATAATTACAATTCACTTATAGAGAAAATACAAGTGAACTTAAAAAAAGAGGGTCTGCACTAATTTATACACTTTAATGTTAATTATGAATGTGGGGAGGCCTTTGCCCAGCAGTGGGACACAGAGGGCTAAAAATAACAAGGTTAATTATAGTAGTTGATAATACCAACCTGATATTTTTAAAGCAATCTCAAAAACTTTCAAGCCGGACGGGACTCGAACCCGCGAGCTTTCTCTTGATACGAGTATGCACTGCTAAATAAATAATAAATATTAAAATACATATTGCTGGACATTTCACACAACGCTATTTAGCCCCAAACTAAGCAGAGCTTGTACTATGGAAACCAGATAACTGATAGAATACTTATATACAGTTTTTTGGTAAATACGTACTTATAATATACGAGGGGCGTTCAATGTATTCTCGGTATAGGCATGAAAGAATAAGCAGAAAAGTCTGATTAAAATTTATTTTTCAATATAGTCCCCTAGGATCTGAACACACTTATTTGTCCTGGAAAATAACTTTTCAATTTCCTCCAAAAAATATTTTTCTTCCTGGTCTGAAAAATGCTTGCCTCTAAGTTCTTTTTTGAGATTTGCGAACAGAAAGTAATCACTAAGGGCTAGGTCCGGGCTGTAGGGTGGATGATTGGTTTCTTCAAATCCGCAATCCCGCACAGCAGCATTGGCTATGCGCGCCTTGTGAACAGGCGCATTGTCGTGCAGAAGCAATACACCTGCGGTCAATTTTCCCCGTCTTTTTTCTTTTATTGTCTCCTTCAAATTGCGCAGGGTGTAAGCGTAAGTTGCGCCAGTAATACTCTTACCTTTTTTTGTGTACTCAATTAATAAGATTCCCTTGGAATCCCAAAACACTGTGGCCATGAGCTTTCCGGCGGATGGGCTGACTTTGAACTTCTTCGGTGGGGCTGTTCCTTTTTTATAAATAAAATAAAATACATTTATTTCAAGCAATTATGTAGCTCATATAGGAAAGCGCACAACACAATAAGTAAACTAATGTTTATACAGGGTTTTTGAGAGCATGCCTGTGACAGCAATGTCTGGTGTACGGGCAGTCTACTCTGCCGGCTATCATTGCCAAGACGGTGTTGGCGCTGGCCCGCAGCCTGTGCACCAGGGACGCGGCTCGCTTGCGCATGACGGTATGGAAGCAGTCGACCCGCGCCGCTGCGAACATCCCTGATGCACTGCAGTAGCGGGGCAGCCCCAGCATCGCCCTGAGTGCATTGTTATACTGGATGCGGAGTGCGCTGTACGCCGCCTGCGTATACTTCGCCCACAGGCTGCACGAGTACAGAGAGGTACAGTACGCCCGAAATAAAGTCAGCTTAACCCCCTCTGAACTACGCGCAAACCTGCGAGCAATCATATTCGCACGCACGGACAACGCCCTCCGCTCCCGTTCATTGTCTTTGAGGTCTGTAGTGACAACGTGCCCAAGATATTTAAATGTATATACTCTGTCTAATATAATTCCGTTAAGACTTAAGGTTGGGAGACTTTCAAGACGTTTCGTACCGACCTCAAAGACCATGAACTGACTCTTTTTACGGTTATATTTTAACCCATGACCAGTGGCGTATTCCTCACACGTCCTCACCAGCTCTCTCAATCCACAGACCGAGGCGCTCAGCAGCACCATATCATCAGCATAACTCAAATTATTGACGCATACACCATCAATATAACATCCGATATGCCGGCTGCTGAGCGCCACGATCAGCTCGTTCAAATAAAGGTTAAAGAGAGCGGGAGAGGTCAACCCCCCCCTGTCTCACTCCACACTCCAGCCGATAAGGTTCTGACATTGCGCCCGCCCAACGTACGGTATTTATCTGGTCCCTGTACCAATACTTAAAGATATTCACAAGCTCAGGAGGTAGGTTGATGCTCTCAAGCTTCTCCCACAAGATTTTATAGGAAACCAGATCAAAGGCCTTGGACAGGTCCAGAAAGCAGGCGAACACTGGAGTCTTTCTATCTGTATAGTATCTGAAGGTATGCTTAAGACACAGTATAGCACTTTCAGTTGACAGTTTAGGGCGGAACCCGAACTGATTATCTTGCAAGGTTAGGTATTCATCTAACTGCATATTAAGCAAACCGTCAAACACTTTATGCCACTGCATATACTCCTGCTTGCTCTCAGGATCATAGTGAACCCACGTTTCATCACCAGTAACAATCCGATCATAAATACTTTGCGGATTTTCACCACAGAGCTCCAAAATCTCCTTGCAACAATCAACTCGCACTTGTTTCGAAGCGCTGTGAGCATTCGCGGCACCCATCTTGCACTGACCTTTGGCCAATTCAGATGGTCATTAAGGATAGTGTGAGTGGTACCCACGGATAGCTTGGTTTTTTCTGCTAATATTTTCACTCTCACACGGGCATCTTCGAGTACAAGTTTCTCAACAATTTTTACTTTTCTTCAGTAGCGGCACTAACCGGCCCACCGGCACGAGGGTCGTCTTCAATACTCTCTTTAACTTCTCTTTTACTCTCCCCGTTTAAATTCACTTGACCACTTCTGAATTGTAGATAATGAAGGGGCATAATCTTGGTAAACAACAATCATTTCTTCGTGAGTTACTTTTTGAGTCTTTCCTTGTTTTATGAGGAATTTTATCACAGCGCGATGCTCGATTTTTTTCAACATTGTCGTATCAGTCATCGTAGTTGCCTTTCCGAAATGATATTTTGAATACTAATGGCGACATTCAAATAAAATTTTGTATTTATACCCTCAATGAGTGTCATAAACTAATGAGATAATTTAATTACCCTCATCATTAGTATATTACCCTTATACCGAGAATACATTGAGCGCCCCTCGTATAGAAAAACAACCAGACCCGGAACAAATATCTGTAAATCATGCAAACATTTGTTCCGCGGCGGGAACCCGCTACCTCCTGCGTCTCAGCCGGCTATTCGCCCACTACACCACGTCTTCGGAGGTCGCAATTGTGCTACAGGCTCTTGTCACGTCAGGTCGTAAGTTTCGGATAATACTAATACAAAAATACTAATACTGACCTGGTTTAGATGAATGTAGTTTTGCAAGTCCAGAGAGCAGTTCCAACGCTGCTAAAGACACTTGCAGGTCACCCTTCCACGAGGAGATGAGCCGGTGGCACACCAGGTACGTGGCGCGGACCACCAGCGCAGCACCTACCGTAGGTCATCACTGATAACTTCGCTCATAACTTGGAAGAAATCGCTTTTAGCGATAAGACCCGTTGTACTATGTGTCTTTTTGTCAGTTATCCAATACAGGCGGGCTCCTATATCCGTCGGTAACCGGCTACGACTCGTTTCTTCTCGTAAACGTGTCAAAAGTTTGACACTAGCTTGACCCTTTTTCAAAGAGATACATACAAGTCGTAGTCGGTTACCGACGGATATAGTAACCCGTCATAAATAAATCAAACACGAATTAACTAACATTTAATAATGTAACAATTAGCAATAACATATAACAATGTACTGAACTGCAGCTGAAGCTATACAGGGAGCCTCGGAAACATGTATGTCATCATAATAATGTTAAAAATGTGCCTTGAAAAACTAAACAAATTACATGAATATACAGGATTGTTTATCGGCAAAGACTAAAGCAAGCAAAAATAAAACAACACTGAAAAAGCGTTGCTTACTGTACAGGGTGAATTTGTAAATAATGGGCAATTTTTGAGAAACGGCTGTGCCCGTAATGTATACTAATCAGCTGTATTTATTTCAATCCAATAATAAAGTCTTTAGACAAAGCAGTGTATGGAACGATGGATTGTCATGGATTTTTACGGGCAAAACCGCTTCTCAAAATTTGTCAACTGTTTACGAAATCACCTGTATATCGAATTTCAAAATAATTTATATATTTTGAATCTCAATACAGTTATACAAAGTGCGATATTTGAAAATAGCGAAAACTAGAATTCCTCTTAAGTCAACCAAATATCATCTAATGAGGATAAAGTTTTTAAATTAGTAGACTTCACATTGTTATCTCATCGCTTTGGAAAAAATCAGTTTAAATCTTTCAAATATCGCTCTAAGTCATAGCAACTTAAGGTGCATAATTACCGAAAACAGGCGAGGATGGGTCTAGCTCCCTAACGTCAGCCGCGAAGTCCTCTAACGAGTGTCCCTCACTGCCCGATGCACTGCCACTCTCCGAACGTGCTATAAATACACTCACTACTCAGGACCAGTCCCAGATCTAGGGGGGAAGGGGGAATAAACCGCAACAAACGGCAATTTCAGGGACGCAAATTTTAACCAGTAAATGTATACAAAAACTTGTTTTTAAAAAGCGCTTGGCATCCACCTACATAGTTCACCTAGCCGTTTATTTGATTTGGAACGCTTTAAACTTGATGTTAAAACCCCTCAAATGCTGGATGAGAAGGGGCGCCACATCAAGTTTCAGTCCCGATTAGGAAAAAATCGAGATCCGAGGCTGTTCAGGACTTTTCTTTTATACCACATGGAGACGGCCCACCTGAAGTTAAGTGGTAACCATAACCATCTCTATCAACGGACAACCAGGCGCTCTGCGGTGCGCCACCGCTATATGGTAGAAATACCTCTCTTTCGCACAAAGCGGTTCTCTTCAACCTTTATTATGCGCACCGCCAAAGAGTGGAACGCCTTGCCAGAGTCTGTATTTCCTGATAGCCTGGGTATCTTTAAGTCGCGAGTGAATAGGTTTCTTCTAGGCAAGCGTTTACCATCGTAGATAACATCATCGCTTACCATCAGGCGAGATCGTGGTCAAACGCAAGCCTATAAAGTATTAAAAAAAAAACTCTCCTGTAACAGAGATGGACAAGGCGTGGGTCGACCGGTCGACCGCGGAGACACTAGGTAGCCCGCGCGAGAAAAAACTAATCAAACATCAATTATGTAATAAATCTTGGTCCTTGTAACAATACCTTTCTCATTTCAAGTCACAATATTTCAATATGTTTTCGCTCTCGCGCCTAAAATTAGTCCTTTAATTTATTAAAAACATGCTCACACTGAACATATTTTTGCATGAAGTGACATAAAAAGTTGCACAAGATAATATCATATTAAGAAATATTTAAACAAATCTCACCCTCAATCAATCACCTCAAGATTTGTGTTACCTTGAAAGTCCTTTTAAAAACGGGGTTATTATTGCGTAGTTTGCATGGCAAAATAAAAAATGTAGGTAGCGTGAATGTGTGCATACCGTGAACGTACAGTAGCTTTTGAATAGCATGTAGTATGAACGCTGTGATCTGCTTGCGGTGTCAAAAATGTTGATTATTTAAGGCCCTTACTCCAGAACTACACTCAAATCAAAATCGGGACTCTAGAATTAACGCTTGAGCATAATTCTGGAATAATGAGCATAATAGATTGGTTTATTAGTGTAATTTCCAATATTTGTCTTGTAATAGTCGGCCGAGAGGTTTAGAAGCCTTTAGGGGCGCAATTGCCATTGCTTGAAATTGTTATCAATTAAGCATCTTAAGAGCCTAGTCGGAATCACAAGACTTTACAGGATATTTAACGATTTGCATTGATTTGATGACAGGTTCGCATAAAAAACTGCCATTAAGTCGATAAGTCTCAATTATATTTAACTCTTGTTGTAATGTTCCAAAAGCTTGATTTTGAATGTTCTGAACTTGTCAGTCCCGCTTTACCTTTATAATCAGTGTTGTGTGACATAGTAGATGGCGCTACCGCGTGCCCAGGCGCATTGTGTCGCACGCACAGATACAACGCACTGAGCAGGGGCACTGCCAGGGCTTCCGAACATTCCGCCTGCACAGCCGATACGCAGATGAGGGAGAGACGGCCTCGAGTGTACTCGCCTAGCGACATGCCCGCACTGGAAAGTGATATTAAAAGTGTGGAGTTAGGCATATAAATCGTTTGTAAACTAGCGATGCCCCTGAAAAAGGCTGCGCCAGATAAACTGCAGCGTAGGACGGCCCTTCAGATTATGGAACGACCTGATAAAGATTATTGGGAGCCGTTGAGTGCAGGACGCACAATATCGGTCACTCTGGTAATCTATGGGTGAGGCATATGTTCAGCAGTGGACATCCTACAACTGATATGATGAAATAAAACTTACTATTCATTGCATCCCGGGAACTCGGGTACGGGCAGTCCTCTATAGTGGTACGGGAACGCGACCATAGACAGTAAACAGCTGATGGCAGCTTTGCGAAGAGAGCGCTTGTCTATAGTACCACAGTCCATTTTGGGGTCTTTGTCCGTCAAGATATGGTCCAATGCGTTGATAAAGTCAGGTACTAGAACTAAAACGCCATCTAGGTCCAACCTGTAAAAAAACAGTTATGTTATGCTACTATTCTGAAGTTTTACGTTCATACAAAGAGGATTAAAATTTTTGGGCGATTTTCTTTCTTTTTATAACTTTTTTATGGAGTGTTTTCCGTTTTGAAAACGACTATTGAGTCACACTGTCACAATGATTGTCGTTTTAGACGTTCAACTCTCATTTGTGCAAATTTCGAGTTAATTATCAAGTTTGCATTTTTTGGTGAACTTGAACATTTTCTATAGAACCCGTCGGTTCTAAGATCTCAACCTAAAGGTCGCTCGTTGGAAGATCCTTTACGGTAGAGACATTGGCTCAGTATTAACCTATACGTCAGCTAAATTCGATGTGAAATGTATGTAAATTGACCGTTCATACTTAACCTAAAAGTCATTATTATTTTGATTTTGAGGCAGGATTTGCATTTGTCCATTTGCGATCACATTATAAATTGGTATCAATTGTTAGAGTCAAAACATCCACGCTATTTGTCAAAATTACGAATTTGTTTCTAGATACAAAACTTAACAAAAAAAACTAGCTTTCGCACGCGTTGTTTGACAACAAAAAGTACCCTATGTTTGAATCCAGATCATAATTTATCAACACACTAAATTCTATCGAAATGGGTTCAGCCATTACGATGTGATTGAGTAGCAAACATACAAACTTTCACATTTATAATATTAGTGACAAGGAGTGGAACGCCTTGCCCGAGTCTGTTTTTCCTGATAACTACAACCTAGGGGTCTTCAAGTCGCGAGTGAATAAGTTTCTTCTGGGCAAGCGTGTACCATTGTAGACTGCATCATCGCTTACCATCAGACGAGATCTTGGTCAAACGGTAGCCTATATATAATTTATTAAAAAAAAGTGTGATGTCTCTAGCTTTCTAGGTTAGTCTGCATCATGCGACGTTGCCGTTGCGCACCGCTACACCAACCCTGTAAACTGTAGAGGCACGAAGAGTTACCTGAAGATATCGCTAGCGTTGAGCACAGCGGCGGCGGCCGTGCGAGACGCGGGCGGGTTGAGGCCGTGGTGTATCGCGGCGTAGCATCGCGCCAGGTACGGAGCTAACACTTCCTCGCGACATTGCTTAGAGCAGAGCACTCGGCATAGTGTACCGAGGGCTTCGGCGCGACCTACAAAATAATGGGTCTTACCACAAAAAAAGGAAACAGCCACTAAGCACTGATTAAAAAAAATCCTAAACAAAAATTGGTAAGGATTTTATTGAACATGAGTTAAACAGTGTTTAACTTTTTTTGTGGAAACAAGGTGTTTGTTTGCTATGGCCGAACACACTTTAGGTACGTTTTTGCACGAAACCGAGTAGTCCGAAACATCCCGAACATAAAAGTTTTATAGGAGCTGGCTTAATTTCTTATCATTTTCTGTTTTTATCAGCATTGTAGTATGTATTTGCAATAAAATGTATATAAGAGTTTTATCAGCTATCTGGTTCCCATAGTACCTACAGGCTTTGCTTAGTTTGGAGCACTGTGTGAAAGATCCAGCATTATTGATCGTGGCAACACTGATCAAAGCGCACTTGGACGACCGACGGTGTCCAATCAAAGTAGACTTGGACCGTGTTCTACTTTTCATAGCTACTTGGATGTCAATTGACACAACAAAATGGCGTCAAGTGCAAAAACTATATTGACTGATTGAAAAATAAAGAAAATAATCCAAGTGAACTATACATGCTGGTTTTTTGAGAAGGGCGGTGATGGCCTCAAACTCAATTCGAAACAAAGCAATTATTCAAATAACATGAATGGAATTCTTTTTTTGATTTTTTAGTATCACCACAGTATTCCCGCTAATAAAACAAATGAGTTTCACACATAACGACCAAAATGTTTGAATAGGAGGTGAGTTTTCTTCCGTGTAAAAATATAAAATAGTGAAAATTAGCTATTTCCATTCATTTTTCGTACCATATTTATTTGCAAAGATTGATCCTTATCAGCAACAGAATCATTTGGTCCAATAATACAGGCTGTAATTTTTCTTGAAAAATCATTCGGGTCCATTTCCGTCATAAGTAAAAGATTTTTGAAAAAATAAATATGCAGTTATTGTTTTCTTATAAATCGAGGGCATGACTCCTTTCACGACTTTTCCCTAACTCTCGTGGTTTCGGACTTGGCCATCACCGCCCTTCTCAAAAAACCAGCCTGTATTAGTGTCAAACGGTATCAAAGTGACATCTGATATTTGTTTTTATTGTATTAACATTTCTAACTTTATTTTCTTATTTGTGTGTTGATTGTTAATATTTAGCATTACATTAGATATTCACTTAAATATAATTTAATTTATACTTCACACCATCTGGATGGTAGAATATTTAAGGATCAACAAATTGTAAAATCGAAATTTATGTATAGGTACCTCTTCTGGCAAATTATCGTTATGAGTGAACTTTACCCAAAACTATTTTGTCAAATCTACTTCGAGAAAGCGTACTTTGAATGTGTCAACGCGGCTTTAAATGTACACACGGCTACACATCAAGCTATAAATTCCAGTATAAGCTGACCTCTCATTCTACGGACAGCTTACACAATGCTATAGTCTAACTTTTTATTAGCTGCAGTAAAATGACGTTTTGTGGGTTGCCGGTTTTGGAAGAAAAATAAATAGGGATGTAGCTAAATGAGTGAATCATAAATGAATAATCAGTTTGGTTTTTTTTTGAGATTTAATATTAAGTTGTAATGTATTTTTTTAACCTATTATTATTACTATACTAGAGGATTGATCTTTTTTAGTGGAAGTATAGGGAGGTACATTCAAAATGAAACAAAAACGTCATAATGTTATTTAATTAATTTTTGTGAACTGAATCACATCCCTATTGAGATTAGGCTGGCAACATTATTTTACGGAATGACATTTAGAAACGTCATTTTACTGCAGCTAATAAAAAGTTAGACTATAGGTCAGCTTATACTGGAAGTGTATAGCTTGATGTATAGCCGTGTGTACGTGGTGTTTGTTTATTTACCGGGCATGTAACTCTGCATGTTGAGCCGATACGTGGCATCGGAGAGAGATGGCGGCGGCGGGGTCCCATCACTCCGCGCTAAGAATAAAACATAATATACTATAGGGATATATCACAAAAAAATTACAAACTTGCTAAACGCTGTTTAGAAAAAAAAATAATACAAAAGCTGGTAGACTTTTTTAAACACGCGTTAAACATTAGTGGAATGGGATGTAATGGCAACTTTTTGATTTAACATCAGCGTAGAACTCACGTTGGTTATTGTTGTATGAAGCAGTGGTGCCGATCAGGGCCGCTTCGAAGAGCCACTCGCCGAACAGATGGAAGATGGAGTTCACTTTCGGCCGCAGCGGTGTTAGAGGCGGCTTCTCAGACTCTCCTACTGCAATTATGATACTTTGCTTATTTTAAATGAGATTTAAAGCTCAAGTGCTTCTGATCTAGAATATGTGTAAATGGAGATTCAGTGACCCTAACTTAACGCAGTGCGACTGCGGTGATCCTGCGCAGTCAATGCAGTACTTGCTACTCCCCTCACCTGCACGATGTAGGACCTAATAACCACCTCACCTAATGCTATTGTTGTTACCAAATAGCTTTTCAACATAATATATAACAATTGACAGACTAAGGAGAAGAAGTGTTTCTTTTAATTCACTGTTTTTTTTAATGATCCTCCAACTTAATTCATCTAGAATCTAGATAAATTAAGTTGGCGGATGGACCTGGACCACTTTGGGAATCAATAATCTAGATCATTGATTCCCAAAGTGGTCCACCGTGTCCCTGTGTCCAAAAGGCCAGTGTCCAAAGTGGTCCCAGGTGGTCCGTGGACCACCAGGGGTCCACGGGTGACTCGTCGGGGGTCTACGTTGGCTTGACAAAAAAATGGGGGTTCACAATTCATAAGCGGGGTCCACGAAAATTTATCTGGTTTCGATAGTGAAGAAGTAAAATGTTGGCTTGACTTCACCTGTCAATGTAGGCAGATAATATTTTAAGAAGCTCAGCGACTGTTACTTGTAAAAACTTGCATATTCCATATTCTGTACAACGTGCCGAGTCTTGCAAAACGAAAACTGTTAATTCTTGGTTGGAACTCAGGCGCAACGCAAATTTCCATAGTAAGATCTAATCTTCACATTTTTATCGACTGGGAATATGGTAGAAATGTAGCTGCAGGGGGCCCACCGATACCAGCAAAATTTTTAAAGTGGTCTATGAGAAAAAAGTTTGGGAACCTCTGATCTAGATCATGTGATGACAGGAACCTGAAACTTTGAAAGACGGTTATTTAACTAGTTCTAGTGCCTAAGGGAGTCATAATAACTGTGTCTCAATAATAACTCAATAATGTCAGTAAAGATATTTCCTTGTTATTAATCTCTGCGTGCAATAAATTTTTAATTTGCAATAAAGATTTCTCAATCAATAACTCAATCAATCGGCGCAGAAAATTTAAGGTATAAAAAAACTCACCCTGAGATGTAATAGAATTAGGAGGAGTGGTGGGTGCTACGCTGGGCGGACGACTGCTGGTCAGACCAATCAGCGAGGAGCGAGGTGTACCTTCAATATACAAACCATTAAGGGGAGGCATCCAAAACCGTATGATGCTGAGTCGAGGCTGCTTTTGCTGCTATAACACACAACATACCTTCCTCATGTTTTTGCATGTACTGTTAAATTTTTATGTTCATTATTTTAAATCATCTTTCTTTCTCTCTTGTGTCTCACTCATCTGTTGTAAATGTATTATGTGTGGTATTTAGCAAATAAATGATTGTCTAATCTAGTTCCTTTTCCTATCGGAAGTTTGCTAAGCACATGGATCAATGTAAAATGTATTTTTATCTATTGAAGAAGATTATTAATCAATGTATAAACAATCTTTTAGTAATATGTATATAAAATAATAAACTATATTTTCTTGCTGTAAGTGTTTGTTTTCGAAAAAAAACTCTAGCAGTTTCAGAGGAAACTACAAAAACTCTCCTAAAAGCATTATTTTTAAAAAAGATAAATTATAGTGAATATTTTGGAAAACATTCTTTGTAGTGAAAAGAAAAATAACATACTGAAGTTTTACATTGATGAGACATGTGCCCGACTCTGCACGCTCCGACAGAATCATACAATTTTGGGAGCATCGCCTTAAGGCCACCATTCACTACAACCCATCGGCAGAATTTGTCGCTGGCGACGAGTCTTCGGACAAATCTACGTGTGAATGTTATATAATATATACAATGTATTATTTTCCTCCCGTGTGTATGTATTTTTTCATTGTGTATAATTATGTTCGTTTAAATATTTCGTTTGTTTCTTGTGTACAGTTTATGTGAATAAATGTCTTCTTTCTTTTCTTACTACCTATATGCCGAACCGCGAACCATAGATAGATAGAAAACGCTTTATTGTAAATCACACTTAAATTAAAAAAAAAACAATATAAAAAAACAAATAACAATACAAGTAGAAATACAAGTGGCGGTCTTATCGCTAAAAGCGATCTCTTCCAGACAACCATAACATTCACATTTAGATTTGACAGCGAACTTGTCGCCAGCGACAAATCCGGCGGATAGGGGGGGGGCACGTATGAATAATGCCTTTAGTGTGATAACTATGAGGCATTCTGAATAAATTAACAAGATGCAAACTAGATGGCGCTGATTGTCAAGCGTGAAAACTTTATTTTTGTTACCACAATAAGTTAAACAACTGTTAAACGTGTGTTTAAAAAAAATCCTTACTAATTTTTGTATGGGAATTTTTTAAACACGAGCTAAACAGTTTTTATTTTTTTTTGTGGCACGACCTTATGCTTTTTATTTTATTCACATAATAGGTACACACGGCTACACATCAAGCTATACAATTCCAGGATAAGCTGACCTCGCATGGTGTAGTCTTTTCGTATAATGAGAGGTCAGCTTATACTGGAAATGTATAGCTTGATGTGTAGCCGTGTATACATAATAGGTTTTGTATTGCATAAAATAATTGAAGAAAAATCTCAATAGCTCGTAAACGTGCTTAATTAACATTTTATACTATGTTACAACATGTAGGTATCAAAAATTAATTAAGTGCTGTAAGTGCTTATGGGTTGAATCCTCTACTTCAGCTAAGGGAGATGACTGGAATTAAGCGAGATGTTACTTCACTGACTGCGTTATATTTCGTTAGGTAAATTACAATGCGGGCGCGCGAGCAGACCCGTGTACGCGATGCGATGCGGCATGCGACTGCCTCGTTCCCACGGGGCGAACAAGCGTCTTACAATTTTTGCTTACCGCGCTAATTGCTGTCAGTGCAATAAAAATACAGTGCAAATAAAAACAAATTTACAATATAAACAGAACAGCTAATTTACAAGAAAAACCAAAAGCTTCACACAACACCAAACCAAAATAAATACAACTAACAGTACTGTGTAAAATGTAGTTAAAAACTAATAAGAAATAGCTGAAGAATTAATTTTACTTTAATAAAATATTGTACATGTTAAGCATTTGACCCCCGGTTGAGCATTTGCAAAGGTCGCACGATGAATCAGCTGATTTAGATATTAATCATTCAGCAGTTTTTATACAATTTCTAAAGTTTTATAAGGTCAGATTACGATATCATTTTACCGCAGTACTAACCCGCTGTGTCTAGGGAATGCAATCCCGATCTCGCGAGATCTCGTGTAATTTTTCGGGATTAATCCCGACGCATCATAATATGACGAGATCCCGTTCGAGATGGACGGGATTGGGCGGCAGTGGTCAGCGACGCTACACACGTCCACTCGGGACGCAAGCGGCGCGCTGACTGACGGCCGCGAGCGGCAGGAACGCCAAACAGCGTTAGAAAACTATTCCGACTATTTCCGAATATTAGCGACAGGTGACGATAATTATTTAGTTGGTAAGATTAAAGAATAAAGATTTTTATTTTCTTTCGAGTAATATGTTATTTTAGTTAACCTCGCTATCACAAACAAGCAGTTATTAGCTTTTTCAGTCATCCGAATTTAACATTTTTTTTAAACTAGACGGGATCCCGAAAATTCCGGCATCCCGCGGGATAGATATTTCTAATCCCGCGGGATCTCGAATTTGCAATCTCGAGTCGGGATTGCATTCCCTAGCTGTGTCATTGGAATAGTTACGATGTGTAACCATTCCAAGTTCATTAGTAAGGTCTTCAGTATTTAGACTGATCTAATTCTGGGAGGATATTAAGATCTGCACTGACGTCCCGCATAAGGCTGCCTTTCCACCAGAGATGTGCTACTTTGATAAGTTACGGATGTGTGTGACAAACTTACCAATAGAACCGGACTGCTTTATTTGCCTCCCATAACACAGCTCTACCCTATTGATAGATTTTATTCTTGTTTACCACTTAACTTACCCACACAAAAAAAGTTTCTATGTGATAATACCCCCCACTTTACTTGTGGCTTTGTATTTATATTTATAATTGTTTCTTGTGTGGTGAAAAATAAGTGTTTTCATTCATTCACCGCTCTTGTGGAAAGCCACCGTTATGTGTATCGTGCATTACTCCTAATCTGACCCTGTACAACCACTTACTTTTGTCCGGCATTTTGTTCTTAGGCGCGGCAACGCTGAAGGACTTGGCGAGCCGTCGATGTTGCGGCGGCGTGACGTCACCGTCCTCGCGGTCGAGCGCGGCGCCCGCGCCGGCCGACATCCCGGTCGACCACCAGCGGTCGCCGCCGCGTCCTACCCACACCATCGTATAAACCCCACGACTCTAGCGGACTTCACTAAAACGACCATATGAATGCAGAACAATCTCGCTTTTATTACCGAGATTTACTCAAAATAACTTATGAACTATGATCGCGATATTAACACGCTTATATTAGGTTCACTTTCTCTTCACTAAGAATATAAAAAATCATTTTTTTATGACATTGGATAATGTTAATAATTAAATTGTTACGCCCGAGGCTGTCAAAGAATAAACAATAGTAAGTTTATCGGCCTACTATTGTTTATTTTGTCGTAGATATACCTACTATGTCACAGAATGAGCAATAATATGTCTATCGTATACCTACTATGTCACAGAATGAGCAATAGTATGTCTATCGTATACCTACTAGGTCACAGAATTGGTAATAGTGGGAACACGCGTCGGGCATTGATCGGACTGATCTCAAATGTTCTGCAATTATGCAGATGTGTAGTGTACTGTAAGTTAGAAGTGTAAAAATTGTATCCTCCGTAAATTTACCTCGATCCATTTGTTTTACTGAAGTCCGCTACAGTTCCCACTCTTTGCATAAAGGTGTTTATACAAAACTGTAAAGCCTGACCCACATGCGTCAGAATATGTCGGATGCATAATTTTTTTTTATCACAAACAGACAAATTAAAACACAATGTGAATTTGACTTTGAAATGTGCACTCTGTAGTTTTAAGTTGAGCTATTCTAATCTAAAATTGAGCCCCTTTACCGCTTCTTCATAAAGTTAATAAATAAAAATAAAATACGTTTATTGCACACACAAAATAAAATAAAAATAATGTCAGGTGGCGTCCATTAGTTACGCGAGATATTTTTGACGATTGTTTGAACCCCCCTCCGCCCCTGGTGAAATGTCGCGAGATTTGTTTCGACCCCCTCCCCCCATCCTTTATCTCACGTAAGATTTTTCAAAATTTGTATTTATAGGGTAAATGCGATGTACTTATTAAAAAAAACACAATTGGCTTCATTATTTCAAGATTGCTTCCCTCGTAATCTAGCCATACCGTAATAAAATTACACAAACAAAACGTAATATTAGCCGAGCACCCCCCCCCCCCCTCGCCCACACATGAGATTATGCGAGATTCGGTAAGACCCCCCCCCCCCCCCTGAACACCTCACATAATTAATGGACGCCCCCTAAGACAAGTAATTTCTTGTTTCCGTCCATGTGGACGGATATCCAGTTAAACAACGAGCTGACTTTTTATAGCGACACGCAAATTTATGATTGAGATATTTCAAAATACTTATACAAGGTGTCCTATAAATCACTGTTTTCCCAGAACAAACGTTGTTCAGACCATGATCTACTAACTGTATGTAGCATCAAATTAATAAACAAAACGAAATCGGCCTTTGAAAAATATAAAAAGTTACGAACTAAGAACGTCTATTTTAACGTAACGCCCTACAACATAGTCAGCGCGCTGACCGGTAGCTACTAGGTACTAAGGAGTATGTAATACGCTACGGCTAGCGTACCCATGATTTATTTATTCAATTAATTTGTGACATTTTTTTTTATCTCTGACTTTTTAACCTAAGTGCTGTTTTTGTGTTTTTTATTTTGACTTGTGTCGGTTTTATTGATTATTTTTGTATTTAATGATGATTATTTTTAAAATTTTAATGTATAGTTAGTATAGTTTAATGTATTATGTAGTTTCAAATACAATTGGTTAATTGTTTTATGAACAAATAAATGACATGAAAAATGAAATGAACTTTATGTCACGGTTAATTTTTGAACAAAGTTAGACTTATTTGAGAAGTTCTAGATTTTTTTTCATTCTCTTATTTGATACTATAAACAGTTAGTAGCGCATGGTTTGAGCAACGTTTGTTCTGGGAAAACAGTGACTTAAGAGACACCGTGTAAAAACATAGGAATAATTTGTGCACGTAATTTAACAGTGTATAATAATTTAATTAAATAAAGTATTTTCGCATAAATATTCCTGTTGGTCCCATTATAAAACCGAGAAAATTTCCCATTAAAGCAAGAAGAATATTCACACAAATAAACCCCAAAATAATACAAAATCTAAAACTACTTTCTACAACTAGTGCGTGGTTATCAAGAGACTTCTAATTTATTCCAATCATTATTATAAATACGGGATTTATCGCGTTCCGTTTTATCGGTGTTACGAGTGCGAGGCGAGACGCAGTGCGGAGCGGATTGCACACCCTGATGAAGGTTCACAAATTGTACCGAAACATTGTCGGTCGTAACACAGATAAAACGGTACGTGGATCAATTCCGTATTTCTAATAACATTTTTACTTTGGTATTTTTTTTTTGAAAATTCAGATTAACATTTCAATATTTTGTACCTAGTCAGGTCATAAATTCTGTCACATGTTTAATATAAAATAATTGAAACAAGTTTATTCATTATGTAACCATTTATATACCAAAATGAACTTAACAAAACATAGATTCTTATGACACTAAAGTTTATTCAAAATGACCTCCGTGATTTTGAATACAGGCCTTCAATCTGCGCGGCCAGTCGTCTATCGCAGCACGAACAAGGTCCATGTCAATATCGGCGGCTGCCTTAATCAAGGATGTCTTGACTGACTCCAAATTGGGATGAGGCTTTGAGCACGCCTTTTCCTCCAAGTGTTGCCATATCTTGTAATCTAACGGATTCAAATCTGGACTGGAGGAGGGCCAGTCTTCGTGCCGGATGAAGTCGATTTCACGCGCCGCCAGCCAGTCTTGTGTGCTCTTCGCTCTATGAGCTGGCGCCGAATCTTGTTGGAATACCCAGTGCCTGTTATTGATCATGGTATGAGAAACAGGTTCCACAAGGTTCGTCAGGACTGTATTTTGATACACAACTGCATTCGTTTTTACACCTTTCTCACAAAAATGTACCTCTGTTAAGCCCCAATAAGAAACTCCCAACCATACCATGAGCGAGGATGGAAAATGACCTCGTTGGACACGCGGAATACGGTTGCTCGCTTCTTCACTACTGTGTGCGTACACCTTATCATTTTGTTTGTTGTAGCTCTCTTCTACGGTAAAAAAATTTTCATCCAAAAAAAGAATTTCCCGATATTTTTTTCCCGCGTACCGCTTCAACAAAGCGCGGCATCTCTTCAGTCTCAGGTCCATTAGACGAGCATTCAAACGATGTCCTGTTTTTCTTCGATATGTCCGAAGCCCTAAGTCTTCATTTAACACCCTTTTCACCTTGGTTCTGCTTAACCCCATCTGAAGGGCCAACAGTTTCTGCTTACGTTTGGGATTTCTTTGAATTCGCGCCTTCACAGCTTTTATCACTGCTGGAGTCCTAACAGACCGAGGGCGACCACTTCTTGACCTGTCATCTACACTAGAGTCTTCATTGTATCGTTTGATGGTGGGATAAACGAATCTTTTGGTTATATTCAAAATTTTCAGTATGTCAAAAATTTGAATTGGCGCATAACCGCAACGATGCAACGCAATAACTGCAACACGGTCTTCTTTAAGCGTCCACTCCATATTTAAAAATGAGTAAAATTCTAAAAAGTAAAAATTTTTATTTTCATGAACAATTCGAAATTCTAATTCTATAAACTTTTTTGTGGCCAGCATTCTAAAAGAAAAGTTTTTACTGTGTGACAATACTTATGACCTGACTAGGTATGTGTGTTCAGAACATCTTTATGTTTTTTTCATCAAAAGTTTTCCAATCCCTTTGCAATGTCCATAAATATATAATAAATTGATTTAAAAATTTAATAAATTGTCACTTGATAACCATGCTTAAACCCAGCTAACCCAACAACAAGCACACTCCGGGCGCCCTACCACGACCTATACTTATTGCGATGCAGTTCAAAAAATATTCAGCGTTTATTTTATACGCCATTCCTTAGTTTATAGATGTGTAAAATCTTTCCTCTCGGTTTGTGCGAGTGATTTTGGCAAAAGAGACGGAAATGTGTAACAGGAAACCGGGGAAGCGCGCGCTATTTGATTTGAGCAATGAGCGCGCGCGGTGGTCAGATGTTACACATCATATGCGACTACTGTAAGGCTCGTATTTTTTTATTCTTAAATAACTTGTAAAAATTTTAACATGATTATGTTAAGCAATGGAACGATACGGTGAATAAAGGCCGGTGCAAACCAAACACTTGCGCATGACGTGAGCGTGCACGCAGCGGTTGGAATGTACGAAACTCCCACGGTCCGTGATATTGCATACGCACGCGGATTAATCCGCACCGACGCAAGGTTCTCGTCTGTGGTAGCGCAGACACATTCTGTAGCGGTGCGTCGCACCCGCCACGAGTCGGTAAATTAAAAGCTACCAGTATTCCGGATGTGTGTTTAATATTAATGTCGTACATACAAAACAGGTTGCATATAAAACCGAATACATACATATACGTGTCGCGATTGATATGGCGCAAAAATATGCACTGATACGTTTTTGAAGTGCATCGCAATAGGTCGTGGTAGGGTACGTAGAACAGTAGGTAAGGTAAGGTACATCAGGGGTATGGTAGGTACCTAGGAATGCGTCGACATGTGCCGCGATGCCCATCATCGCCTTGTGGAAGATCCCGGGCAGCGCTTGCAGGCACGGGTGCTGGCTCGGGTCGCGAGCGCCGTCCTCTTCACTTATGGAATACTGTAAACACAAATCTACATAAATAAATAAATATTTCTGGACATTGCACACAACGCTATCTAGCCCCAAACTAAGCAGAGCTTGTACTATGGGAACCAGATAACTGATAGAATACTTATATACAGTTTTTTTTTGTAAATACATACTTATAATATATAGAGAAACAACCAGACCCGGAACAAATATCTGTAGATCATGCAAACATTTGTTCCGCGCGGGAATCGAACCCGCTACCTCCTGCGTCTCAGCCGGCTATTCGCCCACTGCACCACGGAGGTTGTCAGACATGTTTATTTGCAATACTTAATCTATACAATATGTAACAAAAACCCTGTCAGATCTTTAAGGGTGTGATAACGTATCAATATTTAGTCATAACCATGTAATTAGTTTAACAAAAGGTGCGATAGGTAAAGGGCGGTGTTGATAGGTCAATAACCCACGTACGACATTGTACGACGACGTACAAAATTTGCCTATTTTGGGGGTAAAATTCAGATTATTCTCGAAATTAAAAATTTCAATTTATTGATACAGATGTTTTTCAAACTTCTGTCCGACTTAGATTTATATGTAGGAATACACTCTTCATGGATCTGACAGGGTTTTTGTTACATATTGTATAGAACATGTCCCAAAATTCAACGATAAGCGGGCACCAGCAGGACTTGCCCATGACTAGTCTAGAAAAATAAATAAAATTTCAATTGTTTTTGAGTTAAAAAATAAATATGAAATCCTTCGAAAATTGACACCCCCTAAGCTATTTTTAACTACCATGACCCCAATTATTCAAATATTTAAAATTTTTTTTTTGTATTTGGCAACCGAAATCACTGCTATCCACCTCATTCCTTATAAATCCCAGAGTGCTTATAGTTTTTACACAAAACTCGATTATAATTATTAATTTCGCTAAAATTTTCATAGATTTTTTTTTCATTCCACTTTAACTCATCGTGGCGTAAAAAAAGTATAGACACTGCAAATTGCAAGTTTTTTTTTAAGTTGATGCAACAAACCAAATTCCAAAATAGTATAATACTCTAGGAAAACCAAGCCAAAAAAAATAAATATGCTTACTATATCTAAACAAGAACCAAATATGAATTGTTGTTTTTGATGGTAATCACTACTAAGTGACCAAAATATATAGGTTTTTGGTTAGAAATTCTTGGAATTTGAATCGGTCCAGCAGTTCTCGAGATAAAAAAGATCTACATTTATAACTCGCGAACTTCTGGACCGATTTTAATGATCTATAATTTTTGTATTTGTCTCCGCCCCGAATAGCAGAATAACTATTAAAATATCGGAAAAAATTACGCAAAAAAAAATATGAAAAAAATCATTTTCTCATACATTTAGCAGCCCGCGTCATATGCATATCTAGGCGGTACGAAGTACGGCGGATGAGCTAGTAATAATTAAAAATAATTTGGTAAGTTTTTAGCTCGGTGTTCAAACAGTTTGGTTGCAAAAAGGTTTCAACTCCGCATCTGCAGGTCGTTAGAATCTGCGCTGGTCTTCCGTTGAGGCCTGTAGGACCGAATAATAAAAATAAATACATCTGGAATTAACTGATTTTAGAGATGGGTTTAATACCGGTAGCTTGAATAATTATCCAGTAATCGATACATTTCCAATAAACAATTTTTAACGTAAATCAGCGGTGCCTTTGCGACTATGCCGCTTAGTCAGTTTAACAGGTACCACCTACTTACATGATGAATGAACATAATTTTATGTACGTATTTTATACAGGCTGTTTCATTGATATTTTAGGATTTGAAATTAAGATTGTTTGGAAATTTATAATTTTCTATGGTTAAGAAGTCGACCGTCGTGTCGACAACGCTTAGAAAAGCTACTGGTCCATGAAGGAACTTATGAAGGGTGACCTTCCCTTATCGCTAAAACGCCAAATCATTGACATGTGTATTCTGCTGTCCTAACCTACTGTGCCCAGTCATGGTCACTGACCGAGTCTCAGAAGTTCAAACTAGGAGTTTGCCAAAGAGCGATGGAGTGCAGAATTTTGGGTGTAAAGCGGATCGACCGGATTCCAAACTCCTGGCTGCGCTCGAAGACCAGCATCGCTGACATGGGCATCAAGGCTGCAAAGCTGAAATGGGACTGGGCGGGTCATGTCTCCCGTATGCAACCCGATAGGTGGGCCAAGAAGACAAGCATATGGACTCCTAAAGACGGAAAGCGACGCCGAGGAAGGCCTAAATAGCGCTGGAGCGATGAATTGGACAACTTCCAAAGAGACTGGCGGGATATGGCTCTAGACCGTGATAAGTGGAAGGAAGAGGGGGAGGCTTTTGCCCAGCAGTGGGACAGTATGGGCTAGTAAAAATAAAATAAAAAAAAAAGAATTTGATAAAACCTATTTTACAACAATACTGGCCATTAGCTCTACCCGTGTTTTCATACCCCGTGTTTTGTTATGTCATACATAACAAAACACGTTGTATAATAAATACATAGCGGGCGTGATTTATAAAGGATGTAAGCACTGTCAAGTTAATCCGGTTAGATTTGCACAATTCTACCGATATTTAAGCAAAATTTTTATTCTATTTTGTTTTATTTTATTAAGTAATTATAATGTAATGCATGCTAGATAATTTTATTTATATATTTTTTTCATTAATATTGCTGTTCGAGCAATTGTGTTGCTTGTGGATTTGTAGTTAAATTCGTACTCTTGAGTCTCAAAACACAAGCTTATTCTTTTAGCTTAGCTTGAGGCTCTCTGTAAGCAATGTTTGTTAACAACCAAATTTGTGTACTAGCACTGTATCATAAAAAGCATTGTCAGCTCTGTAAGTCTTGATGAAAAATAAATGATTTGATTTGATATTTAATCTCGGGATTGCGTAGCGCCCGTCACCCTAAGGGCCTATGCAAACGGCATATTTTTATATTTTCTTAACTGTTTACGTAATTTCCTAAGATTTTTTAGGAATCTAGGGCGCGGTAAACGCGCGTCGCCTGCGCGTTTAGATATACAAGTCAGCATATCATCAACGTCATATAAAAAAATAAATATAATAATGTCGATAAGTACATTTACTTGGGCCAGTTAGCAAGCTTCGAAAACAGGCATGACAAGGAAATCGATCGCCGCATCGAAAATGGAAGAGCTACTGGTCCATGAAGGCGCACATGAAGGGTGACATTCCTCTGAGTCTGAAGCGCAAACTCATCGACATGTGTATCCTGCCAGTTCTAACCTACGGTGCGCAAACATGGTCATTGACCGAGCTGCAGAAGTCCAAGCTCAAGATTTGCCAAAGGGCAATGGAACGAAGCGTCCTAGGATTCCGGAGAACCGATCAGGTGAGGAATACAACGCTTCGTTCTTTAACTGGCGTTGCCGATGTGGGAGACAAAACCGCGAAGCTCAAGTGGGATTGGGCCGGGTACGTAAGTATGCTTCCGGAGAAATGGGCCAATATCATAACACCTTGAGTACCGGAGGATGGACAGCACTGTCGGGGTCGGCCGCGAAAGCGTTGGCGCGACGACATCAGCGGATTCGAGAAGGAATGGTGGGAATCTGTCAAGGATCGCGATAGATGGAAGGAGTTGGGGAGGCCTTTGCCCAGCAGTGGGAAAATGTAGGCTAGCTAAAAAAAATTGCTGGATATGTCACACAGCGCTATCTAGCCCCAAACTAAACAGAGCTTGTACCATGGGAACTAGATAACTGATAGAATACTTATATAATTTTTTTTTAAATACATAACTTATCATAGTTATCATATATAGAAAAACATCTAGACCCGGAACAAATATCTGTGTATAATGCAAACATTTGTTCCGCGGCGGGAATCGAACCCGCTACCTCCTGCGTCTCAGCCCACGGAGATCGTCATATCAGCCAAAGGACGTCGACTGTTGAACATAGGCCTTCCTCATAGATTTCCCGAGCGACCGATCTTGTGCGGCGTGCACCCAACGACTCAAGTCTCGTATACCTCCATAATAGTAGGATTTAACAATCCAACAATATCTGTTGGATCTTTGCTCATTAAAAATATAAGGTAGATGAATTCTGTTTGTCATCCGCTTTTTCTACGACTACAATATCTGTTGGATCTTTGCTCATTAAAAATATAAGGTAGATGAATTCTGTTTGTCATCCGCTTTTTCTACGACTACCGTCGTTTTGAAAACGTTGGATAGGCGGGTCGGCCATATCTGTCGTGCCTCGCTCCATTGCGGCGCGGGCGCCGTTCAGTTGGCTTGTGCGACCGCACCTTGCTGGTCGCGTTCTTACCCCCTGAAGAAACTATTCCGTGAATAGACAAGTTTAACTCTATTTTGTAAATGCTGTGCTCGAGACGTTTCTTGTGAAGTGCTGTGCATTTTCAATTGTCCCTCAGAAGACATTCCATCATCAGGACACTGTGCTGAACAAGTCCACGTCTAGAAACGTGCGGTTTGAAGCAATTGTGGTGGGTGGCATTCATTGTTCGTCTACTTTGTATAATTGAGCAAAGATTCTTCTTCTTAGAGCATAGGTACCTACTTATTTATATTCTACACTCATTATTTCAATTTACTTCCAAACTATTTAATCTCATTTACCAGCGCCCTATATTCATCCCCAACAATATCAGCATACCGATCGTTGTGACACCTGGTCTACATCACCTGCAGGAAGTCAGGAGTCTGGCTGATGATGTGAGGGCGGCACAGGTCCACGGGGTTCCCGATGGAGTGCAGCATGCGGTACCAGCTCTGCATCACCGCCTCGGGACTCATGTCTGCCGGGATGAGTGTCTGATCATCTTCACCTGGCAAAAAGGGGATGTTAAAGGTATCTGCTACTTTCCTTATCGACAATAACCACTTTTGTAAAAGTGTAATTGATCGAGCGATGCGACATCTCTGGTGGGGCATATGCTTGTTCCATCTCCACGTTTGTATATAATGTGTTGCATTTAACCGAATTATATAGGAGGGATGCTTGGAGGGACTTGGGGGAGACCTTTGCCCAGCAGAGGGACCAGATAGGTTAGGAAAAAAATTGGAAAAAAGGGACGGTTTCATCACAAAAACTAAACGTATCTATAAAATGTTCTTGTTTAATTATCAAAATCTCGAGAAAATCGATAAATTCTGCTCGACGAAATGTTAGAGACCTAGCGTTATGTACGATACCACAGATTACTAAAAAGTTACTCAGTTTCGTTCAACGACCCCGCTAGTTCAATGACCTCGCCCAGTTAATGACCCAACCAGTCAACAGAGCGCGTATAGTGCATACGGCAGGGAGGTAAGTACCTTCTTAAGTTTTTGCCACTAACATGTTTTTGGGCAAAAACTTTAAAATAAAGTTGTTTGAATGTAAAAAAAATATTATTTATTTATTATCATAGATATAAATTTATTCAAACTTTAGGATCACAAGGAATTCTTAGTTACGTCAGGTTATAGAAAAGAAAAGAAATGCAAACAAAAAAGCACAGAGTGAAAGATGCAGGCTGTATAATAAAACTAAACATAAAAACAACCTTAACAAATAATTATAATTAGAGCGTCTGTAAAAAGGCCGATATAATGCAAATTTTTGCAGTTGCACAGAGGCTTTGTCAAAACTAAACTACTTATTCAAAATTTCTGAGTCTAAGATAAAGTCATTGATGCAATAGTATTGTTACGCCGATGCTGTTACAGAATAAGTAATATCGGCGTTTTTCGAAGTTATACCTACAGTGTCACAGAATAGGTAATACTTGGTATGGAATATACATACATACCACGTTTTTACCTACAGTTGCACAGATTAAGAAATAGTAGACAGTCGAAATACCTATACTTTTCTAGTAACTAGTAGAAAGATTGAGAAGGTTCTGGAAATAAGGCGCGGTATAAATAGTGCGTAGACACGCTCGAGGAAGTCAGTCTTGATTTGGCGATACGTGCGAACATTTTGGTGACTTTTAGTGGTTTATTGTGTTGTGGTGAATTAGTGTATTGTGATTAAGTTCGTGTATTTATCGTTTCAGTGTTGAATAAAAGTGTTATTTTGGTTGGATTCATTTTAATTATTTAATCCCGAACCCTCAGCTTGTAACAGTATGTTTTGTCGTAAAGTGTTTTTTTTTTATATTTCTTGAATTCGTTTTCCTTTAATTTTATGAAGTTTGGGTAATTTATTATAAAACCGCAGCGCATTGCCAACAAAGCTTTTATTAGATTTTTGTCTAAAATATACTCTGTCATTATTTGTACTATAAATTGCAACACTTTATCTTTGATGTGTTGGGTTTGTCTCCGCCCCGAATAGCCGAATAACTATTAAAATACTGGGAAAATTAACGCAAAAAAAAATAGATAAAGCTAATGATGGCCGATTGTCAATTCTACCGGCGACGTACATTGGCAGTCCGCGTCATATGCACGTCAAAGCGGTACGAAGTTCGCCGGATCAGCTAGTATTATATAAAAAAAGATAGTGCTATCCATTTGTACAGGTAAGAAGCGTCGAAGGTGACGTGTTACTCACTGATAGGCAGCGCCGGGAACAGCGGGCCGTACATATGGGCAAGCATGCGCGCCGTGAGGCATAGCGAGGCGCGCGTCCATTGTTGTGTGAGTGGCGCGCGATGTCGCCACGACATGCACTGCTCGCGCAATGTACGCCAGAGTGGGGGCGACGGGAAACATCTGCAAATGTGAATAGCTAACTTAGTGCAGGAACAGTTAACAATGTTTTGGTTCAATTCATGAACCTTCATCAGGGTGAGTGCGATCTGCTCCCAATAACGTCTCGCTACGCACAATCATTTATTAAAATCATTTATTTCCTATTCGTTACCTACATACTTAAGCGTTTCGGTCAAAATAAAGTACATTTTGCTATTCAAAAATATAAATAATAATATCATGTAAAATCACGTAAGATATTTATTAAAAAGTAGGTACGGTTGGCAACCCTAGTAGTAATTGTCCGGTTATAATTCCTCTTCGCACCGGTAGAGATTTTGTAAATATTTTTTATAGGCCTTTGCCCTATCTGATGTTAAGTTACCAGTATTACTCGTGCGCGATAACTTGGGACCTGCTAGGAATGCGACTATCCGACCGCTTCCCCTGCACTTCCCCGATGGCACCCGTATTGTACCGTTCGCATCACTATTTTTTACTAGGGTTTTTAGTCTCGTACTGGCCTACGTCACGTAACGACGCGCTCTGGAATTCTTTTAGTTTTCGTTTGTGTTATTGTTTTGTTGTTGTAGTTTTTGTTGTTATAGTTTGTGTCATTGTTTTGTTGTTATAGTAAATGTTGTAAATTTATCGGATACCTCTTCGTCAAGTGATTATAGTGAGACTGAGGACGAAGAATAACCTCTAGAAGGCATAAATCCACTAAGTAGTGACGAAGATGAGATAATGTAAATAATAGATAAAGTAAATGTATAAACATAAACATTGTATTTTTATTTATATGATTTATATGATGATGATGATAAACATTGAACTGCATTAGTCATTCATTACATATTGAGGAACGTCAATAAATATAAAGGAGGAAGGTTGAGTATGTACCTATGGCATGCCAGTATCCACACTTGGAACAGCACACACAGCACTCGCTCGCACAGCTGCTCGGCCGCCGAGTGGTGCGGCGCGGGCGGCGACAGCAGAGCGCTGGCCGCCGCCAACAGCAGCAGCAGTAGAGACTTCCACTCACTGGCGCCCAGGGCTGCGCCGTCCGCTAACGCCTGTGCTAGCCGCAGCACTCGGTGGCATAGGACTGCTTGCTTGCTGATGAGGTCGCCACCTTCAACAATTATCTTAGATGAATGCTAGTAAAGCATTCTCAAAGATAATTTAGTCGTAGCTAATTTGCTATAGCATTATGTGTTTACTCCCATAATTAAAACTGTTGAGTTATTTATAAGACATTGGTACTTATTCTTTTGAATCGCTTTTTAAACTAGCCAAAATACTAATGACCTACTGACAACTAGGCACACTTAAATTTGCTGGTGGAGATTAACAAACCCACTTAAACTATTATTCAGTACTTTTCTTAGTAGACTGATATAAAAAAGATGCAAATGAAACTGTTGTTTCCGCTACTTCTATAAACTCATTTAAAAACCAACTTGATAACTGGCTATGAACTAATACGAGACTTTCAACACTGTGTCGATATATCAGCAATAATACTGCATTTCTATAAACACATAAATAATTACACATTTAGGGTAGTTAAATATAAGTTAGTTTAAGAGAATTACCTGCAAAAGAATTATATAGCACCAATTTATTACCTTATTATATATAAGTACACATTGATTTGCAAGAAGCAATTAGGCTACTAATACACGCTAAGAAAAGTCGCCGGGTCTACGCGAGAATTAGTGTCGTTTCTACACACGAACTGTGTACATGGCTCCGGCGCTGTACAAGAAAAAAATCTCGTCTGTGCTAGACACGACGCGCTGTGTCGTTTCGTCGAAGCGAGGGGCGGAGTAGGTGAGGTGTAGTAATGTGTTGTGTTGTCAAACTTGACTAGTGCACCTACCACACCCTACGCACGACTGCCCGGAAAAAATCTCATCACTTACAAGCTATTATTTATCTTGTCTGTAGAAAACACGACAAATTTACCTGGCTAGATCCAATTAAATTCTAATAGTGTACATGATTAATTGGTCCTATCTGCCGCAGACACGGTGATATTTCTTAGCGTGTACAAAGACCCTTAGGGTTAGCTGTTGCTAAGGCAAGTCTAAGCTTTCTTATTTTTAAAGTTGTTAGTATAGTACCACTACTTACCCAGTTCCAATTGATATATGAATGCGAGACCTTTTGAAAGAGAAGCTCATATGAGTGATAAAATCGTGCTTTTAATAAAATTAGTTCACATATTTTGTGCCAAGTGCAAAAAAAGTGCAATATACAGTTATATTTAAACAAAAAGTATATTCAGACATAAAACATTTAAATGAATAAACCATTTCAATATATTACATGACTTTTTCACCATCTGCAGATAAGAGGCAGGTAACTTTTACACAAAGTTTTTGACAGATATTTTCAAATTTAATAGGCTTACCTCCATATACAGGGTTTCCCAGAAATGGTGGATAATCCTGCACGTGCGTGTGCGGGGGGGGGAGGTGGGGACCCACATCCCAAAAAAAAAAATTCTATTCCCAACAGTCCGCGGTCTACGAATTTTTTTGTAAAATTTAGAAATTTCCCAGTTTTCCTCACATTTGTGGGCATCACGTCCGCTACATGAGGCCTATTTCGGATTTTTTTCTTTTAAAGTATTCCCTAATAATGGTATTCCTAAATTACCTTTAAAAAAACGCAACTACTTAGGATAGTAGTTAACTAGTAGTCCCTAAACATAAATTTTATTTCTGAAATTTATTTTACTGCAAAGTTTGAGCACCTCTGCTGTAAAAAAAATGTATTGGAGTTTTATAGCCAACCACATAAAAAAATTACCTACATCATAAGGATTCTAAAACAGTAGCATAAGTACCTACTTTAATGGTAAAATTACTGAGCTATAGCTACTAATGTGTAAAAGTAGGCGTTTCATTACAAAATAGCAAAATTATTTGCAGATATTTTTTTTTAGTTTTTACCAGTTAAGTAGCGCTGTCGACCCTAAAATTAGACTTTACTACCTGCTCGGCACATTCAGTTGAATTCTAAGCTGTGTGAGCGAGACAAAACTGTGCTTGGGAATATTGCGAGTGAAAGGGTCAACAAATCTCCTTTGTATGGTAGAATTCGTGTTTGGTTATTGTTTTGTCTCCGTAGTTAAAACTATTTTAATTTTAGTGCGTATTTCGACGTTCTCGACATCGCATGTGCTCTTGTTTTTCTGATTCTCGGTGACAAAATTCTACATTGGCATTCTACTGGACTCGATTTGTGCATTTTGATTGGATTTTGTTTGTTTGGTGATAACTGCGACGACTCGGCATTCTACTGGACATTTGTTCTGTATATCAACAGGACTGTGTGATGTCACGAGAAATTTATACACCCCAAGAGTATTCCAATATGCATTACATTTACGGAGAATGTAGTGGCAACGCAAGTGCTGCCGCAACACTTTATCGGGAGAGATACCCGAACGCGCGTCACCCCGACTATCGAGTTTTTACAAGAGTGCACCAAGCTTACTCAGAGGGCAGAATACCTGGTACTGGCGTTGGTGGCCCTAGGAGCAGAGGACGACCCCACAATCCTGTAACTGAAGATATTGTCCTTGACATGGTGGAAGAAGATCCCAGTATTTCGATGCCAGATATCGAACGCCGTACGGGAATATCAAAATCTACAGCACATCGTATTGTGAAAAAATTTAAACTGCATCCTTATCACGTGACACGTGTACAAACATTGCTACCACGAGACTACCAAGCACGGATTGTTTTCTGCAATGAAATGTTAACAAGAATTCAAGAAGATCAAGATTTTTTCAGAAAAAATTTATGGAGCGATGAGACTACATGTAAAAGGGATGGGTATCTTAACCTTCATAACTTGCACAGTTGGCAATTGACAAATCCACATTTGATGAGAGAAGATAAATCCCAGTATCAATTTAAAATAAATTACTGGACGGGCATATTAAATGGAAAAATTATAGGCCCATATGAATTGCCGGGCAACCTAAATGGCAACAATTATTTACAATTTCTTCGAAACCAGTTGCAAATATTATTAGAAGATGAGCCACTAGCCATCCGGCAAGGAATGTGGCTCCAGAACGACGGTTGTCCGGCACATTATGCTGTGCAAGTAAGAAATTATCTAAATGATGCCTATCCCAACAGATGGATCGGCCGATTGGGGCCAATACTGTGGCCACCACGGTCCCCAGACCTAAATCCTCTGGATTTTTTTTATTGGGGCTGTTTGAAGGAGCAGGTTTACAAGAAACCAATAAACTCATTAGAAGAACTTCGACTTCGCGTCGCCGAAGCAGCCAGAATTATATCATCAAAAAATTATAATAACAGATTACAAAAATCTTTTATAAAAAGGTGTAGAGCTTGCATAAGGGCATCAGGAGCCCAATTTGAACATTTACTTTGATTATTTTTATAATAAATACTTTTTTGGTCATTACTTGTTTTATTTTTTTCTTTTGCAATTTTGTAATGAAACGCCTACTTTTACACATTAGTAGCTATAGCTCAGTAATTTTACCATTAAAGTAGGTACTTATGCTACTGTTTTAGAATCCTTATGATGTAGGTAATTTTTTTATGTGGTTGGCTATAAAACTCCAATACATTTTTTTTACAGCAGAGGTGCTCAAACTTTGCAGTAAAATAAATTTCAGAAATAAAATTTATGTTTAGGGACTACTAGTTAACTACTATCCTAAGTAGTTGCGTTTTTTTAAAGGTAATTTAGGAATACCATTATTAGGGAATACTTTAAAAGAAAAAAATCCGAACTAGGCCTCATGTAGCGGACGTGATGCCCACAAATGTGAGGAAAACTGGGAAATTTCTAAATTTTACAAAAAAATTCGTAGACCGCGGACTGTTGGGAATAGAATTTTTTTTTTTGGGATGTGGGTCCCCACCTCCCCCCCCGCACACGCACGTGCAGGATTATCCACCATTTCTGGGAAACCCTGTATATGCATATAGTGGAAGAGATTTAGAAAAAAAGTTAAAACCAAAACATCTACAAAATGGTTAAAAAAAACTATAACAGACTACAATCTTTCCAACACATAAACTCTGAACTTACTTTCGTTTGGTCGTGGCACAAATAAGTTTTGCAAATGCCTGAGTATCTTGCGTGCGTAGACCCTGGGGGCAGCAGCTACGGGCAGTGGTAGAGACGGAGGTGGGGGCATCGCTGGAGGCGCTGGTGGTAGCAGCGGTGCCAACCACGCGCAGCAAACACGAACACAATCCCGTATGGCCTCATGCTCTTGGAGGGGAAGAGTGAGCCCAAAGCGGATGACTTCTAGCACCCATTCCACCTGATATTTAAAAGTGCTAAAGTTGCTATTGTTGTCATTTTCTATTTACTACGAACATGAAACCCTAATTCATAATTCATAATTCGTTTATTGTCTGTAAACCTAGGTACATAAGATGGTTGAGCTTAACAAAGAACTATACTAGGATTCGCCATTTGGCGTACAAACATTACAATTAGTCACATATATTAAAACAGTAAAATTAAATCAAATACACAATTAATCATAAATGTCAAAGTTTTAAGATAAGTATCAGAAGTCAATAGTCTCAAGTACAGCCATGACCAGCATACAAGCATGCAAAATTATTAAACCATTATTATGCCTTAATTATCAGTTTAATAGAAATAAATTAAAAATATGTCAAGTCATTGCAATTTGTCCATTAAATATTCATCTATAGTGTAGTAAGCTTTTTGTAAGAGTAGTTTTTTAAGTTTTAATTTAAAGTCATGAATTTGGTCAATTTCTAATATATGTTTGGGTAGGTGATTGAATATTCTAGGTGCCATACAGAACACACTGTTATTATATAATGCTGTACTACTTTTAGGACAACAGATTTTGGAGCCATGACGTTGGCTTTTAAAGTTATTAAATAATGACATGTTCTTCTTTACAAATAAAGCTGTTTCATATATATACAGTGAGGGTAATGTCAAGATATTAAGGTCAACGAAAAAAGGCTTACAGCTGTCAGTTTGTTTTAATTTATATATTGCCCTCACACATTTCTTCTGCGCTTTGAAAACAGATTCCTTTCCAGTTGAATTACCCCAAAATATAATACCATACCTGAGTATTGATGCAGCATAACCATGATAGGCAGTGATAACTGTTGATGAGTTTGAAACTTTAGAGAGCATGTACAGGGCATAGGACTGTTGACTTAGTCTATGACACAAACTCTCGACATGTGAGCGCCAGTCAAAATTTGAGTCAATAAATAAGCCTAAAAATTTTGTAGAGTCAACGCGTTTAACTTTTTGTCCTAAATAATTTATGTCAATGTCTTTAATTCTAACAGTTCTATTCCTAAAAATCATTAGATTTGTTTTGCTTATATTAATGTTCAAATTTATTGAAGTCAACCATTTTATTATGTCACTAAGAGTATTGTTGATATCACTTTCAAGTACTGATTTGTTATTTCCTGTAAATACAATCGTACTATCATCTGCAAACATAATAGTTTGATGTTTAGATATTTTAGGTAGATTGTTTATATATATTATGAAAAGTAGAGGTCCAAGAATGCTACCCTGAGGCACTCCGACACTCACTCTCCGCAATGATGACACATATTTGGTCTCTATTTTTGACTTTGGGCATATTCTAGTGATTTGCGTCATTTGCTTCCTATTACTAAGATATGATTCGATAAGGTTGGACACATTACCCCTTATACCATGCGAATTGAGTATTCTTATAAGTATTCTATGATCAACAAAGTCAAACGCTTTCGATAAGTCCATGTACAAAGCACATGAAATGGAATTATTGTCAATTGTGCTCATTGCCGCCTCAAGAAAGTTGTATATAGCCTGGTTAATTGATTTATTTTTTCTAAATCCTACTTGTTCTGTAGCAAAGAGCTTATTGTTTTCAAAATATTCATGTACCCTATCAAATATTACCTTTTCAAATATTTTAGATAAGACTGGGATAAGTGCAATAGGTCTATAACAGGCCATGTCATTTTTGTTACCTTTTTTAAAAATGGGTTTTACGATGGTGGTTTTCAGTTTGCTCGGAAATACTCCATTTACAATACACAAGTTAATAATGTGACATAAAATGTCGTGATATTTTATTAGCCACTTGTTTCAGTATTTTACTTGAAATGTCATCATAGCCTGTACTGTTGGTATTATTTAGATTAGTGATTATTTTAAGAATGTCATTAGGAATAGTAGGACTCATAAACATTGAGTTATAATTATTTGTTAAATTTGCTTTAAAGTCAATATTTTGCAAAGAAGATACTTGATCTATAAAGAAGTCGTTAAATGTAGTCGCAATATTTAAAGGATCCGTTATGATACGGTCATTCATTTTAATTTGTTGTATCTCTTCTTTAGGAAGATTAAGTTTTGTTTGATTAATTATATCCCATGTTGCTTTACACTTATTGCGAGCTGTATTTATGTAATTTTCGTTTTGTGACTTCTGTGTTAGCCTGATAATACGATTAAGACGCGACGACAGAGCCGTAAAGTTACTTTTGTTAGTTTCATTACGACATTTCCGATATTTCCATAGTAATTGTCTCTTGCGCTTGCAGCATTTTCGTATGCCTTTTGATATCCACTTAGGGCGTCTCTGTGCTGGAATCTTAATCCGAATAATAGGAAAACATAAATAATAAAATAATGTAAATAGTTCATAGAACATGTCAAATGCGTAGTTAGGATTATTACAGTTTAATATGTCACAAAAATATAATGAATTAATGCATTGTTTAAATTTGTCAATATGCTCTTTACTATAGTCACGTTTTTCTATGTACCAATACTTTATAACTGAGCTCGGCTTTACAGGACACGTCAGTACCTGGGCTGTGTGGTCGGATAATGCAAATTCAAAGACTTTGCACTTACTCCCTCTAATGTTATAGATAAAATTATCAATGCACTTTCCCGATTTAGGTCTTGTAGGTTCGTTTAGCGCTAAATTTAGATTGTAAGATGATAGAATTTCCTTGAATGTGGTAGACTCTTTATACTTCAGTAGAACATTTATATTAAAATCACCGCAAATAATTAACTTCTTTTTAACATAAGCAAATGTATCGAGAAGGGAAGAAAAATTGTTAAAGAAAATTTCAAAGTCCTCAGTTATGGTCCTAGGAGGCCGATAAATGCAGAATATGTAGATTCCATGATCTAAAAGCTCAATGCCTGAACATTCTATAATGCCTTCTTTATTGTATTTACCTATTTCATCTATATTCTTACATCTGTGTCTATTCCGAACTAAGATACATGAGCCGCCGTGTCTATTCCTACGATGAAAGGAAGATCCTATGTAGAAATCAGGTACACTTACGAGTTTGGAGTCGCTCAAGATCATGTTATGCTCTGTTAAACATAGCACATCTATTGGTTTATTTTCGGTCTCAAGAGAACACAATACTTGACAAACTGTTGACACTTGGATGAAATTGTAAGAAATGTATATGAAAGTGTCAAGTACATCCTTAAACTCTTTGAAAGAGTGCATAATTTAATTTATTGTTTTTATTCAGAAAACAAACAGTACATCTAACATCTAACAACTTACAATTTTATTGTGTAATATTCTACTTAAATATTAAATATATGATGGGATATAATAGAAGATACACACATCAGCATCAGTATTAAGCTGACTGGGCTCATGTGAGGCCAGTTTCTTCACAACCGCGAGCACCACATCTCTTCCGCCCACTGCTCCAAGTACACCCTGACCGCCCCCTTCCAGCGGCAGCGAGCTCCATTCGGAATACATGCCACCACTCTCTTTATTCTAAAACAAGGAATGTTTACATACACCCGAAGTTGGTCTATAAATGTTGAATTATTATATAAAATTGCCTGGTTTATTACCATTTACAGTTACAAAGAACTCGAACACGTATAGGTAGATGTAAAAGGAAATGTAAATAGAAATATGAGATGATTTGATAACAGATAACAGAAGGTTCTTGTTTTGGTTCGATTACATGTTTACAACTATGAAATGAGTCAATTGAAGTGTTTATTAGTGTGCTTACCTTGTGGTTGACTCTATTGAAGATTCCCACATTCATAAATAGTTTGTAACGGTACCTTTTTACAACGGGTTACAAAATTAACGATACAGAACTTCAACACATCATCTATGGAATTAGTAAGAACCAGTTCGCTTCGCTTTTTTGAGAGAGATTTTACAATGTGTTATATTTAAATTCTCAGCTCCAACATGAATGATTATAACAAGCACATTAGCTTTTTTCTTCTGTAAAATCGGAAAGTTACGAACCGAACTCCTAAACTTCACACAAAAAAATATTTTTGTAGTGACTTTGTGACAGTTGACTTGACACTGTTGACACTGACAGTCAGCTTAAGAAAAAAAGTGATTAAACGAACACTAAACCGAGGAGAGAAAGAGAGAGAAGGAGGCGAAATCGTAGGTTAAGATTAAATATACGTATACCAGAGCAGGATGGATAGCAATACATTGAAATTCTGGGTGGCCAGTGGCCACATTATACAATTTTACCACGATTTTTTGAAAGGCATTGCATTGTGCCCGCGGCTCCATCCTCGTGCCTTCAAATAATATATTCTAAAGCAACAACCAGCAAAACAGTAACAATCTTCTGTCAGCAGTGCACTGACAATTATTAAATAAGTAGGTAGGTAGTGTTATGTTACAAATAAATAAATACTGACTAAGGAACTGAGTAATAAAGTTGGCACCTACGCGAGGGCGAGAAATATGATAGGCGGTACTTTCATACATGTAGGTATAAGGTCATTGGTTGACAAAGAGAGGATTTGTCTCACTCATGTCACAAGTCCTCAATCCTCTCTTTGTCAACAGATATGACAGACATGTCCACAGACATGAGTCATGTCTGTCACTTCTGTCAGTGTCAGACAAATTTTTATTTATGTTTTTGTAGGCACGTGAGCAAATATTTCGTAAATCTCGTGAAAACTAACAGATTTTTCACGATGGGAAAGCTAGATGTGACTATACTGCGGTACCTAACTGCTGAAGACTTTCGTGTACTCACTGCGGTAAAGAAATAAAATATAAAATGCGATGTAAATAATGTTTATAACCTCAATCTCATGTTTGTAAATTTTCATGTTTTTAGGTGGAAATGGGAATGAAGAACCACGAGTTGGTTCCTGGGTCTCTGGTGGCATCGATAGCGAACCTCCGTCATGGTGGCGTGCACAAATTGATGAAGGAACTCTGCAAACACAGGCTGCTGACCTACGAGAGAGGAAAACATTGTAAGTTGAATCTTTTGCCATAAAATCCTCTCCCTTCTATGTTTGTATGAAAGAAGTTATATCTATCTTTTCTTCGCTTAAAACTAGCTATCGTGAGCTCTCAGCAATTAGGCCGCCTATTGTATTGTCTTATTAGTTCAGCCTCTTATTTGTATGTTTTTATGCTACTTTTCTAGTTCAAATGTGCCTATTATTCACATAATTTAATCATAAACTGTTTACATCAATAGTACACAAATCTCAAACTTATGTTAGTGACAATTTCTTTCTAGATGATGGTTACCGCCTTACAAATGGAGGCTATGACTACTTGGCCCTGAAAGCACTAACAAATAGGAAAGTTATTGCTTCATTTGGCAACCAGATTGGAGTCGGCAAAGAGTCTAACATCTACACAGTTGGTGATGAGGACAGAAGGCCTCTGTGCTTAAAACTTCACAGGTAGACCTTGATAACCTTGATAACATAGTGAAATGGTTATTCATAATTGCAACATACTACTAAAAGCTGTTGTTTCTTACACTTCAGTTAACTCATTTAGAAACAAACTTGATAACTAGTAAATAATTATTAGGACAATCCTACAAAAGTTACCTCCAACTTAGTTAACTCATTTAGAAACAAACTTGATAACTAGTAAATAATTATTAGGACAATCCTACAAAAGTTACCTCCAACTTAGTTAACTCATTTAGAAACAAACTTGATAACTAGTAAATAATTATTAGGACAATCCTACAAAAGTTACCTCCAACTTAGTTAACTCATTTAGAAACAAACTTGATAACTAGTAAATAATTATTAGGACAATCCTACAAAAGTTACCTCCAACTTAGTTAACTCATTTAGAAACAAACTTGATAACTAGTAAATAATTATTAGGACAATCCTACAAAAGTTACCTCCAACTTAGTTAACTCATTTAGAAACAAACTTGATAACTAGTAAATAATTATTAGGACAATCCTACAAAAGTTACCTCCAACTTAGTTAACTCATTTAGAAACAAACTTGATAACTAGTAAATAATTATTAGGACAATCCTACAAAAGTTACCTCCAACTTAGTTAACTCATTTAGAAACAAACTTGATAACTAGTAAATAATTATTAGGACAATCCTACAAAAGTTACCTCCAACTTAGTTAACTCATTTAGAAACAAACTTGATAACTAGTAAATAATTATTAGGACAATCCTACAAAAGTTACCTCCAACTTAGTTAACTCATTTAGAAACAAACTTGATAACTAGTAAATAATTATTAGGACAATCCTACAAAAGTTACCTCCAACTTAGTTAACTCATTTAGAAACAAACTTGATAACTAGTAAATAATTATTAGGACAATCCTACAAAAGTTACCTCCAACTTAGTTAACTCATTTAGAAACAAACTTGATAACTAGTAAATAATTATTAGGACAATCCTACAAAAGTTACCTCCAACTTAGTTAACTCATTTAGAAACAAACTTGATAACTAGTAAATAATTATTAGGACAATCCTACAAAAGTTACCTCCAACTTAGTTAACTCATTTAGAAACAAACTTGATAACTAGTAAATAATTATTAGGACAATCCTACAAAAGTTACCTCCAACTTAGTTAACTCATTTAGAAACAAACTTGATAACTAGTAAATCATTATTAGGGACAATCCTACAAAAGTTACCTCCAACTTAGTTAACTCATTTAGAAACAAACTTGATAACTAGTAAATCATTATTAGGACAATCCTACAAAAGTTACCTCCAACTTAGTTAACTCATTTAGAAACAAAC
This sequence comes from Philereme vetulata, assembly GCA_918857605.2. Classification (NCBI taxonomy): domain Eukaryota; kingdom Metazoa; phylum Arthropoda; class Insecta; order Lepidoptera; family Geometridae; genus Philereme; species Philereme vetulata. Next base: position 5,150,206 of record OU975462.1, read on the forward strand.
TTGATAACTAGTAAATCATTATTAGGACAATCCTACAAAAGTTACCTCCAACTTAGTTAACTCATTTAGAAACAAACTTGATAACTAGTAAATCATTATTAGGACAATCCTACAAAAGTTACCTCCAACTTAGTTAACTCATTTAGAAACAAACTTGATAACTAGTAAATAATTATTAGGACAATCCTACAAAAGTTACCTCCAACTTAGTTAACTCATTTAGAAACAAACTTGATAACTAGTAAATAATTATTAGGACAATCCTACAAAAGTTACCTCCAACTTAGTTAACTCATTTAGAAACAAACTTGATAACTAGTAAATCATTATTAGGACAATCCTACAAAAGTTACCTCCAACTTAGTTAACTCATTTAGAAACAAACTTGATAACTAGTAAATAATTATTAGGACAATCCTACAAAAGTTACCTCCAACTTAGTTAACTCATTTAGAAACAAACTTGATAACTAGTAAATAATTATTAGGACAATCCTAGAAAAGTTACCTCCAACTTAGTTAACTCATTTAGAAACAAACTTGATAACTAGTAAATAATTATTAGGACAATCCTACAAAAGTTACCTCCAACTTAGTTAACTCATTTAGAAACAAACTTGATAACTAGTAAATAATTATTAGGACAATCCTACAAAAGTTACCTCCAACTTAGTTAACTCATTTAGAAACAAACTTGATAACTAGTAAATAATTATTAGGACAATCCTACAAAAGTTACCTCCAACTTAGTTAACTCATTTAGAAACAAACTTGATAACTAGTAAATAATTATTAGGACAATCCTACAAAAGTTACCTCCAACTTAGTTAACTCATTTAGAAACAAAATAGATAACTAGTAAATAATTATTAGGACAATCCTACAAAAGTTACCTCCAACTTAGTTAACTCATTTAGAAACAAACTTGATAACTAGTAAATAATTATTAGGACAATCCTACAAAAGTTACCTCCAACTTAGTTAACTCATTTAGAAACAAACTTGATAACTAGTAAATCATTATTAGGACAATCCTACAAAAGTTACCTCCAACTTAGTTAACTCATTTAGAAACAAACTTGATAACTAGTAAATAATTATTAGGACAATCCTACAAAAGTTACCTCCAACTTAGTTAACTCATTTAGAAACAAACTTGATAACTAGTAAATAATTATTAGGACAATCCTACAAAAGTTACCTCCAACTTAGTTAACTCATTTAGAAACAAACTTGATAACTAGTAAATAATTATTAGGACAATCCTACAAAAGTTACCTCCAACTTAGTTAACTCATTTAGAAACAAACTTGATAACTAGTAAATAATTATTAGGACAATCCTACAAAAGTTACCTCCAACTTAGTTAACTCATTTAGAAACAAACTTGATAACTAGTAAATAATTATTAGGACAATCCTACAAAAGTTACCTCCAACTTAGTTAACTCATTTAGAAACAAACTTGATAACTAGTAAATAATTATTAGGACAATCCTACAAAAGTTACCTCCAACTTAGTTAACTCATTTAGAAACAAACTTGATAACTAGTAAATAATTATTAGGACAATCCTACAAAAGTTACCTCCAACTTAGTTAACTCATTTAGAAACAAACTTGATAACTAGTAAATAATTATTAGGACAATCCTACAAAAGTTACCTCCAACTTAGTTAACTCATTTAGAAACAAACTTGATAACTAGTAAATAATTATTAGGACAATCCTACAAAAGTTACCTCCAACTTAGTTAACTCATTTAGAAACAAACTTGATAACTAGTAAATAATTATTAGGACAATCCTACAAAAGTTACCTCCAACTTAGTTAACTCATTTAGAAACAAACTTGATAACTAGTAAATAATTATTAGGACAATCCTACAAAAGTTACCTCCAACTTAGTTAACTCATTTAGAAACAAACTTGATAACTAGTAAATAATTATTAGGACAATCCTACAAAAGTTACCTCCAACTTAGTTAACTCATTTAGAAACAAACTTGATAACTAGTAAATAATTATTAGGACAATCCTACAAAAGTTACCTCCAACTTAGTTAACTCATTTAGAAACAAACTTGATAACTAGTAAATAATTATTAGGACAATCCTACAAAAGTTACCTCCAACTTAGTTAACTCATTTAGAAACAAACTTGATAACTAGTAAATAATTATTAGGACAATCCTACAAAAGTTACCTCCAACTTAGTTAACTCATTTAGAAACAAACTTGATAACTAGTAAATAATTATTAGGACAATCCTACAAAAGTTACCTCCAACTTAGTTAACTCATTTAGAAACAAACTTGATAACTAGTAAATAATTATTAGGACAATCCTACAAAAGTTACCTCCAACTTAGTTAACTCATTTAGAAACAAACTTGATAACTAGTAAATAATTATTAGGACAATCCTACAAAAGTTACCTCCAACTTAGTTAACTCATTTAGAAACAAACTTGATAACTAGTAAATAATTATTAGGACAATCCTACAAAAGTTACCTCCAACTTAGTTAACTCATTTAGAAACAAACTTGATAACTAGTAAATAATTATTAGGACAATCCTACAAAAGTTACCTCCAACTTAGTTAACTCATTTAGAAACAAACTTGATAACTAGTAAATAATTATTAGGACAATCCTACAAAAGTTACCTCCAACTTAGTTAACTCATTTAGAAACAAACTTGATAACTAGTAAATAATTATTAGGACAATCCTACAAAAGTTACCTCCAACTTAGTTAACTCATTTAGAAACAAACTTGATAACTAGTAAATAATTATTAGGACAATCCTACAAAAGTTACCTCCAACTTAGTTAACTCATTTAGAAACAAACTTGATAACTAGTAAATAATTATTAGGACAATCCTACAAAAGTTACCTCCAACTTAGTTAACTCATTTAGAAACAAACTTGATAACTAGTAAATAATTATTAGGACAATCCTACAAAAGTTACCTCCAACTTAGTTAACTCATTTAGAAACAAACTTGATAACTAGTAAATAATTATTAGGACAATCCTACAAAAGTTACCTCCAACTTAGTTAACTCATTTAGAAACAAACTTGATAACTAGTAAATAATTATTAGGACAATCCTACAAAAGTTACCTCCAACTTAGTTAACTCATTTAGAAACAAACTTGATAACTAGTAAATAATTATTAGGACAATCCTACAAAAGTTACCTCCAACTTAGTTAACTCATTTAGAAACAAACTTGATAACTAGTAAATAATTATTAGGACAATCCTACAAAAGTTACCTCCAACTTAGTTAACTCATTTAGAAACAAACTTGATAACTAGTAAATAATTATTAGGACAATCCTACAAAAGTTACCTCCAACTTAGTTAACTCATTTAGAAACAAACTTGATAACTAGTAAATAATTATTAGGACAATCCTACAAAAGTTACCTCCAACTTAGTTAACTCATTTAGAAACAAACTTGATAACTAGTAAATAATTATTAGGACAAGCCTACAAAAGTTACCTCCAACTTAGTTAACTCATTTAGAAACAAACTTGATAACTAGTAAATAATTATTAGGACAATCCTACAAAAGTTACCTCCAACTTAGTTAACTCATTTAGAAACAAACTTGATAACTAGTAAATAATTATTAGGACAATCCTACAAAAGTTACCTCCAACTTAGTTAACTCATTTAGAAACAAACTTGATAACTAGTAAATAATTATTAGGACAATCCTACAAAAGTTACCTCCAACTTAGTTAACTCATTTAGAAACAAACTTGATAACTAGTAAATAATTATTAGGACAATCCTACAAAAGTTACCTCCAACTTAGTTAACTCATTTAGAAACAAACTTGATAACTAGTAAATAATTATTAGGACAATCCTACAAAAGTTACCTCCAACTTAGTTAACTCATTTAGAAACAAACTTGATAACTAGTAAATAATTATTAGGACAATCCTACAAAAGTTACCTCCAACTTAGTTAACTCATTTAGAAACAAACTTGATAACTAGTAAATAATTATTAGGACAATCCTACAAAAGTTACCTCCAACTTAGTTAACTCATTTAGAAACAAACTTGATAACTAGTAAATAATTATTAGGACAATCCTACAAAAGTTACCTCCAACTTAGTTAACTCATTTAGAAACAAACTTGATAACTAGTAAATAATTATTAGGACAATCCTACAAAAGTTACCTCCAACTTAGTTAACTCATTTAGAAACAAACTTGATAACTAGTAAATAATTATTAGGACAATCCTACAAAAGTTACCTCCAACTTAGTTAACTCATTTAGAAACAAACTTGATAACTAGTAAATAATTATTAGGACAATCCTACAAAAGTTACCTCCAACTTAGTTAACTCATTTAGAAACAAACTTGATAACTAGTAAATAATTATTAGGACAATCCTACAAAAGTTACCTCCAACTTAGTTAACTCATTTAGAAACAAACTTGATAACTAGTAAATAATTATTAGGACAATCCTACAAAAGTTACCTCCAACTTAGTTAACTCATTTAGAAACAAACTTGATAACTAGTAAATAATTATTAGGACAATCCTACAAAAGTTACCTCCAACTTAGTTAACTCATTTAGAAACAAACTTGATAACTAGTAAATAATTATTAGGACAATCCTACAAAAGTTACCTCCAACTTAGTTAACTCATTTAGAAACAAACTTGATAACTAGTAAATAATTATTAGGACAATCCTACAAAAGTTACCTCCAACTTAGTTAACTCATTTAGAAACAAACTTGATAACTAGTAAATAATTATTAGGACAATCCTACAAAAGTTACCTCCAACTTAGTTAACTCATTTAGAAACAAACTTGATAACTAGTAAATAATTATTAGGACAATCCTACAAAAGTTACCTCCAACTTAGTTAACTCATTTAGAAACAAACTTGATAACTAGTAAATAATTATTAGGACAATCCTACAAAAGTTACCTCCAACTTAGTTAACTCATTTAGAAACAAACTTGATAACTAGTAAATAATTATTAGGACAATCCTACAAAAGTTACCTCCAACTTAGTTAACTCATTTAGAAACAAACTTGATAACTAGTAAATAATTATTAGGACAATCCTACAAAAGTTACCTCCAACTTAGTTAACTCATTTAGAAACAAACTTGATAACTAGTAAATAATTATTAGGACAATCCTACAAAAGTTACCTCCAACTTAGTTAACTCATTTAGAAACAAACTTGATAACTAGTAAATAATTATTAGGACAATCCTACAAAAGTTACCTCCAACTTAGTTAACTCATTTAGAAACAAACTTGATAACTAGTAAATAATTATTAGGACAATCCTACAAAAGTTACCTCCAACTTAGTTAACTCATTTAGAAACAAACTTGATAACTAGTAAATAATTATTAGGACAATCCTACAAAAGTTACCTCCAACTTAGTTAACTCATTTAGAAACAAACTTGATAACTAGTAAATAATTATTAGGACAATCCTACAAAAGTTACCTCCAACTTAGTTAACTCATTTAGAAACAAACTTGATAACTAGTAAATAATTATTAGGACAATCCTACAAAAGTTACCTCCAACTTAGTTAACTCATTTAGAAACAAACTTGATAACTAGTAAATAATTATTAGGACAATCCTACAAAAGTTACCTCCAACTTAGTTAACTCATTTAGAAACAAACTTGATAACTAGTAAATAATTATTAGGACAATCCTACAAAAGTTACCTCCAACTTAGTTAACTCATTTAGAAACAAACTTGATAACTAGTAAATAATTATTAGGACAATCCTACAAAAGTTACCTCCAACTTAGTTAACTCATTTAGAAACAAACTTGATAACTAGTAAATCATTATTAGGACAATCCTACAAAAGTTACCTCCAACTTAGTTAACTCATTTAGAAACAAACTTGATAACTAGTAAATCATTATTAGGACAATCCTACAAAAGTTACCTCCAACTTAGTTAACTCATTTAGAAACAAACTTGATAACTAGTAAATCATTATTAGGACAATCCTACAAAAGTTACCTCCAACTTAGTTAACTCATTTAGAAACAAACTTGATAACTAGTAAATCATTATTAGGACAATCCTACAAAAGTTACCTCCAACTTAGTTAACTCATTTAGAAACAAACTTGATAACTAGTAAATAATTATTAGGACAATCCTACAAAAGTTACCTCCAACTTAGTTAACTCATTTAGAAACAAACTTGATAACTAGTAAATAATTATTAGGACAATCCTACAAAAGTTACCTCCAACTTAGTTAACTCATTTAGAAACAAACTTGATAACTAGTAAATAATTATTAGGACAATCCTACAAAAGTTACCTCCAACTTAGTTAACTCATTTAGAAACAAACTTGATAACTAGTAAATAATTATTAGGACAATCCTACAAAAGTTACCTCCAACTTAGTTAACTCATTTAGAAACAAACTTGATAACTAGTAAATAATTATTAGGACAATCCTACAAAAGTTACCTCCAACTTAGTTAACTCATTTAGAAACAAACTTGATAACTAGTAAATAATTATTAGGACAATCCTACAAAAGTTACCTCCAACTTAGTTAACTCATTTAGAAACAAACTTGATAACTAGTAAATAATTATTAGGACAATCCTACAAAAGTTACCTCCAACTTAGTTAACTCATTTAGAAACAAACTTGATAACTAGTAAATAATTATTAGGACAATCCTACAAAAGTTACCTCCAACTTAGTTAACTCATTTAGAAACAAACTTGATAACTAGTAAATAATTATTAGGACAATCCTACAAAAGTTACCTCCAACTTAGTTAACTCATTTAGAAACAAACTTGATAACTAGTAAATAATTATTAGGACAATCCTACAAAAGTTACCTCCAACTTAGTTAACTCATTTAGAAACAAACTTGATAACTAGTAAATAATTATTAGGACAATCCTACAAAAGTTACCTCCAACTTAGTTAACTCATTTAGAAACAAACTTGATAACTAGTAAATAATTATTAGGACAATCCTACAAAAGTTACCTCCAACTTAGTTAACTCATTTAGAAACAAACTTGATAACTAGTAAATAATTATTAGGACAATCCTACAAAAGTTACCTCCAACTTAGTTAACTCATTTAGAAACAAACTTGATAACTAGTAAATCATTATTAGGACAATCCTACAAAAGTTACCTCCAACTTAGTTAACTCATTTAGAAACAAACTTGATAACTAGTAAATAATTATTAGGACAATCCTACAAAAGTTACCTCCAACTTAGTTAACTCATTTAGAAACAAACTTGATAACTAGTAAATAATTATTAGGACAATCCTACAAAAGTTACCTCCAACTTAGTTAACTCATTTAGAAACAAACTTGATAACTAGTAAATAATTATTAGGACAATCCTACAAAAGTTACCTCCAACTTAGTTAACTCATTTAGAAACAAACTTGATAACTAGTAAATAATTATTAGGACAATCCTACAAAAGTTACCTCCAACTTAGTTAACTCATTTAGAAACAAACTTGATAACTAGTAAATAATTATTAGGACAATCCTACAAAAGTTACCTCCAACTTAGTTAACTCATTTAGAAACAAACTTGATAACTAGTAAATAATTATTAGGACAATCCTACAAAAGTTACCTCCAACTTAGTTAACTCATTTAGAAACAAACTTGATAACTAGTAAATAATTATTAGGACAATCCTACAAAAGTTACCTCCAACTTAGTTAACTCATTTAGAAACAAACTTGATAACTAGTAAATAATTATTAGGACAATCCTACAAAAGTTACCTCCAACTTAGTTAACTCATTTAGAAACAAACTTGATAACTAGTAAATAATTATTAGGACAATCCTACAAAAGTTACCTCCAACTTAGTTAACTCATTTAGAAACAAACTTGATAACTAGTAAATAATTATTAGGACAATCCTACAAAAGTTACCTCCAACTTAGTTAACTCATTTAGAAACAAACTTGATAACTAGTAAATAATTATTAGGACAATCCTACAAAAGTTACCTCCAACTTAGTTAACTCATTTAGAAACAAACTTGATAACTAGTAAATAATTATTAGGACAATCCTACAAAAGTTACCTCCAACTTAGTTAACTCATTTAGAAACAAACTTGATAACTAGTAAATAATTATTAGGACAATCCTACAAAAGTTACCTCCAACTTAGTTAACTCATTTAGAAACAAACTTGATAACTAGTAAATAATTATTAGGACAATCCTACAAAAGTTACCTCCAACTTAGTTAACTCATTTAGAAACAAACTTGATAACTAGTAAATAATTATTAGGACAATCCTACAAAAGTTACCTCCAACTTAGTTAACTCATTTAGAAACAAACTTGATAACTAGTAAATAATTATTAGGACAATCCTACAAAAGTTACCTCCAACTTAGTTAACTCATTTAGAAACAAACTTGATAACTAGTAAATAATTATTAGGACAATCCTACAAAAGTTACCTCCAACTTAGTTAACTCATTTAGAAACAAACTTGATAACTAGTAAATAATTATTAGGACAATCCTACAAAAGTTACCTCCAACTTAGTTAACTCATTTAGAAACAAACTTGATAACTAGTAAATAATTATTAGGACAATCCTACAAAAGTTACCTCCAACTTAGTTAACTCATTTAGAAACAAACTTGATAACTAGTAAATAATTATTAGGACAATCCTACAAAAGTTACCTCCAACTTAGTTAACTCATTTAGAAACAAACTTGATAACTAGTAAATCATTATTAGGACAATCCTACAAAAGTTACCTCCAACTTACATACAAGGGGTAACTTATAAAAACAAGTTTTTCAGGTTTTACAGAGGTGTATCTTCATGCCAAATTACAGCTTAACAAAACTAATAGTCCGGGAGTAAAATGGCTGAACTCCAGACAGACAGTCAAATAAACAGATGAAATAAACGGACATGACGAAATTAGAAGAGTTCCAGATTCAACTACAGAACCCTAATAAAAAGGAAATCCCAGCCTTCACCCCACATCTATCCCTTAAACCTAAATCCTTCAACAGTTAAATCTCAGACTAATTTATGTTTCCTCTTCCAGGCTGGGTCGTACCTGCTTCCGCAACATAAAAGACAAGCGAGACTACCACGCGCACCGCAACAAGGCCTCATGGCTGTACCTGTCCCGGATATCAGCCACCAAGGAGTTTGCGTACATGAAGGCTCTGTATGAGCGGGACTTCCCCGTGCCCCGCCCAGTCGACTACAACAGGCACTGTGTTGTGATGGATCTTGTTCAAGGAGGACCTTTGTAAGTCAATATGAATTATAACTCATTAATTATTCTTACGACGAAAGTCATTGATTAGTGTGTGTTGCCAGTAATGACTTATGGTACAGAAACATGGTCTTTCACTATGGTCTGCATAAGAAGGCTCGTGGTCGCTCAGCGTGCTATGGAGAGGGCTATTCTTGGTTTTTCTCTACGAGGTCGAATGAGAAATTAGGAGATTCGTAGCCATATAGTATTCATTAAAATTATAAATTTATTATAATACCTAAAATAGTAAATAAATACTATAAATGAGATTGTGAAATTTTGCATAGTTATTTTTTAGGCTGGTTTGCATAACGATCCCTAAACGTATTAAGCCAGTAAACATTAACTCCTAAAATCATAAAGCCACTAAATACGTCTAGGCATCGTTGCGCAAGTGGTCCCTGAGCTATAAAATCATTATTTTACAAATTGTTATTTGGTTTTTGCTTTCGCGGCTCTTATTAGTTCTTACACTGCGCGTATTTACGCATGGAGTGACAGAGACAGTTGCCTAAGGTAGTATGGGCAGAGGTGGTGTCGAGGGGCCTCGAGCCTCGAAGGTTTATGCATTACCAAGCCGAACGTGACGAAAAAGTTTTACTCGTAATAAATATAAATAAAATATAAATATTGCTGGAAATATCACACAGCGCTATCTAGCCCCAAACTAAGCAGAGCTTTTACTATGGGAACCAGATAACTGATAGAATACTTTACTTTTTAATATACATTTTTTTTGTAAATACTTACTTACAATATATAGAGAAACAACCAGACCCGGAACAAATATCTGTAGATCATGCAAACATTTGTTCCGCGGCGGGAATCGAACCCGCTACCTCCTGCGTCTCAGTCGGCTATTCTCCCACTGCACCACGGAAGTTGTCAAACGATAAATATTATTAATGGCATATCAAATTTATTTTTATTTAGTCTAGCAACATCCGCTGGCGTTGCGTGCGTTCTTGCCTCTTGCTGCTTTCACTTCCGTTGAATACCGTGAAGTCGTTGAGGTGTTTGTCAATGAGTTACTGCATATCCTTGTTAGGAACATGCTTTTATGGAAAGTTTGCTGGACCAGTTATGGTGCCTGCGCTTGTTTGTGTCCTTCGTGCGTCGGTTCCACTTGTGGCAAAAAAGAATACAAGGGGCAGACTGAGCTATGCTCAGGGAGGGAGTCTCCGGCATCACTGGTACCCTCCTGGGGTAGTATTTCTTTTTGCTTTGCTGCCATGGTTGGTTTTTATTTTTTTCTTCGGGGTTGTTTTCCCCTAGCTAGAAAGTTCGATTCAAGCGCCGAAGGTTCGCTTTCGCCCCTCGCATTTGCTATTACCGTCCTAGGGTGGGAGGTGGGAATCACCAATGAGACCGTAACATTGCCCGGGGAGGACGGCCTGCAAAGGTTTTAGTATGAGGGCCCATTGCTAGAACGCTGCGGCAATCTAGCAATAGCGAGGACGTATACGAGTAGGACTTGTCAGTGTTGCGTTTCTGCGGTTTAGCTCCACCTAGCTAGACCTACGCTATCTGTATTTTCGGCTTTTTATAGAGATGCATTCTCTGGCAAGAAGGTACCTACCTAATGTGATTTGACAGAGGGCAGTGGCGTTAGGCGTCGCCAGACGGCCTCGTTAGGAGTCATCATTTGATTGGCAATAAAACTAATATAAGTACAGTACTCTCTCGCTAATTCGCCGCTCGATTATGCGATAAGTACTATAATCCGCCGTTTTTATTGGTCTTGATTTAATCAGCTAAGAGTAAACAGATAATGATACAGATACAGTGCTAGTTTACAAATTTGGTTGATAACAAACATTGCTTACAGAGAGCCTCAAGCTAAGCTTAAAGAATAAGCTTGTGTTTTGAGACTCAAGAGTACGAATTTAACTACATAAACTACAAACGACATAATTACTCGAACAGCAGTATTATTGAGAAATATATATATATATAACATGGTCTTTCACTATGGTCCGCATAAGAAGGCTCGTGGTCGCTCAGCGTGCTATGGAGAGGGCTATTCTTGGTTTTATATACATATATATATAAATTAATAAAATTATCATGAGCATGCATTACAATATAATTATTTAATAAAATAAAACCAAATAGAATAAAAATTAAAATCTTACAATATGTTACTTAATTTATGTTTATGATATGATAATAGCGGTGATTGGGTGAGTGGGTGTGTGGGTGTTTGAGGGTGCGTGTGCGTGTGTATGTGTGTATTGTGTCGTGTATGCGCGTATGTGATTGAAAGTAAAAGGGGAGGGGGGGGGGTGTGTGTGGGGGGTTTAAATAAGTACGTGTTTGAGTATATGTACCTACGTATGTTTGAGGGTGTGTGTAGTGTGTGTGTATGTGTGTGAACAAGAATGCGCAGAATGGGAAATGTGGAATCAAAAGGAGTATACTTATATCAAATTAAATTTTCGGTATCACTGTAGGAGAGATTGAGTAGCAGTTCTTTTACCATGCGCTTGCAAGTGTAAATAGTGCAGTGCTTAATTTCACATAGCCTGCAGACGTTATTATAAGTGTGAGGCAAGGAAAAGTATGGGCTACGACCAGCCATCACAGACCTAATGCAGGGAAGCGGGATGCGGTATACACGCATTTTCATAACTTCCTCGTAGATTAAACTCTGTAATCCGCCGACACTGAATGTCTTTGCCTCGATAATCCGCCGTCTTACCTCTCTTTCATGCGGAAGACGAACAGATTTCTATACTCCGCCGCACGGTGCTAAGCAACCACTCTTTAGTCCGCCCGCCCACAACATCTGGGGTGGGGTGAAAGGTCGCGCGCGCATTCCACGCTTCGTGAAGTAAAGCGAATGGCATCGTCATTACCCAAACAATCCACAAAACGAAAGCATCAAACTCTAACTTTAGTAAATATATAAATACATCACACATTTTTTTTTTTTCAATTTCTTGTTCCTTTACATTATAATCCGCCGTTTTCAGTAATCTGCCGATGGTTAGGATTTTATAGTGGCGGATTAGCGAGTGAGAGTACCTCATAAATTAGTGTATAATTCAGCTCATTAAATTTAACGTTTTATTTTTGAGTAGGAAATGGGCGAGACGTCGCAAAGCTTATGTCGCTTACGTCCACGTTTAGTCTAGCGCCGCCACTGAGACTAATAATTATATTAAACTTTAAGTGTGCCATCAGTAATTCAACTGTGTGCAGTATTACTGGAATGTTAACATCCCGTTTTTCATCAGGGCTTAATAATAATTCTCCATACTTCCAGGACCCATGTAACATCATCGGAAGACCCAGGAGCCCTGTACGAAGAGCTAATGAGCCTGATAGTGAGGCTCGGGAACTGCGGGGTCATCCACGGAGACTTCAACGAGTTTAACATCATGATTGACAACGATAACCGGCCGATTATCATCGACTTCCCTCAAATGGTGTCTACTAGCCATACTAATGCTGAGCTGTGAGTGTCATCAGTATTATGCTCATCATCACATCACATCATTTCACTAATGGAGGACTTAATGCTAAAAGATTTTTTTTTACCGGTCAACCGTGACAGGTAAAAAACTTAGGTTGGCGTGCTTAGTTAGGTACCAAAGAAAAGACAAATAGATACTGTAGTATATCAAACCATTTCAGCATTAGGTAATTATGGCTTAATTTGTTAAAAATTTGACATGCATATAAATTATAATTGACATATACTTTGTCGCTGATGACATTAGATAGATAGATAGATAACTCTTTATTGAATTACCACACAAACAGAAATAATAAAAAAATAAGTACTGGGTTAAAATAAATAAGGCAATACAATGGGCGGCCTTATCGCTAAAAGCGATCTCTTCCAGGCAACCTTTGGATGGAGCGAAATTTTTAAAAATTACGGAGTGCGGTGTACTTTAGCGGATACATTACATTTACACATAATATATTCTAAGATATAATAATAATATGAAGTTTTAATCCTAATACTTAATATACTTATAAAATAGACTAATATATAGGTATATACATATAGCAAACTATACTAACAGATAAAATAAGTACATAAATAGTAAATAAATAACGCTAGGAAGATGACATCGTCAGGTAATGATGTTTTACCTTCAATTTGAAGACGTGTAAGGACGATGACCGTCTTACTTCTTCGGGCAGAGCATTCCACAGCTGAACAGCCTGGACAGTAAAAGAAGCGCTGTAAAAGGAAGTGCTGTGCGAAGGAGTTCTGAGTATCAAGTTTTCTGATGACCTAAGAGTATAGTTATTTGAAGAATGGAGAAATTCAAATCTATCTTTCAGATAGTGAGGAGAGAAGGGATTGAAAAGAATAGAATAGAGAAGAAAAAGGATATGCGTATTCCGACGAAGACGAATCGGAAGCCATTTAAGCTTTGAACGGAAGGGAGACACATGATCATATTTACGGAGGCCAAATATAAATCTAATACAAAAATTTTGTAAACGCTCGACATTAGATTTATGGTCAAGTGGATTGAGGTTGTATATCACCACAGATACCTTTTCTGATATCTTTCGAAATTAGCCCGAACGAACAAACAGACCGACGCGATGTGATTGTACATAGTATATGCATGTAGTGATGGTCATACCCACAGATCTATATTGAAAAGAGAACGCAAGTGCTTCAATTTGTATGAAAACCAAGTGTACCAAATTTTTGTAGCTACTATGACGTACCGAGAGCAATTTAGAGTTGGAACGCCCATACACCGCGCTCTGCTGGTAACATGCTACTGTGAAGCCGGCCAAGTTTGAAATGATTTATGTTCTATAAAAGTTGGAGTTTTGTTCCACCTAAGGACATGCAAAGTAGGTGAATTATCGTTATCTATTCAATACAGATCTGTGATCATCATACTAATATTATAAACGTGAAAGTTTGGATGTTTGTTTATTTATTTGTTTGTTTGTTACTCAATCACGTTATAACGGCTAATCCGATTTCTATGAAATTTGGTATATATGTACGTAGATTATAACCTGGATTACCATATAGGCTACCTTTTATCCCATAAATCAGTTCCCATGGGATAAAAATGGGATGTCAAGTCAAGTTGCAACAGCGAGTTTAGCTTTATTTCTAGGTTACCTACATATTTAGTAGTGTAACGCGTACGAAGTCGCGGGCAACATCTTGTTCCAAATAATTACTTAAATTCACGAATTTTAGTAATTATTCTATTTTATTTCCAGGTACTTTGATCGTGACGTTAAATGCGTTCGAGACTTCTTCAAAAGGCGCTTTGGTTATGAAAGCGAGTTCTACCCGAAATTCTCTGATTTAGAGCGAGACGACACTATGGATACTGAGATAGCATGCTCCGGGTACAAGCGAACTAAGGATGTGGACGATGAACTGCTTGAGGTGAGACCTTATTACTTTTAACTTATGGTTCAGAATAGCACATCAAATTTAAGTTTGAATACTTTTAGTAGATACACGGTATTATCCAATAGAATCCCACTGAACCGATACTGAAAATAATTTAAAAGAAACATTTTATTCAAAACCACACCGTAAAAAAGCAAAATAAAACACAACAACAATAAACGACTGGACCGATTTCGATAAATTTTAGTATGTATAGATAGATTATGACCGAAGACTGAGATAATTACTTTTTACCCGACTGCGCAGAAGAGTAATGTTGTTGACAAAGAACGCGTGCGAAGCCGCGCGCGGCTCAGCTAGTACTAAATAAATAGGGGAAACTTTGCTTTCAATCCTCTTTAATGGCCTTTAGTGAGTGTGTTCTTTATGTGTATGTTTAATTGCAGCAAATGGGTATAGGCCTCGCCGTCAGCGATGACGAGGAAGAACACCAAGAAGAAGTTGAAGAACTCCAAGGTGCAGGCAAGTTTTCAGAAGATGATCTGGATACGCTGAGGAAACAGGTACATAAAATAATACACAAAATATGCCGCAAAGCGCTTATTCAATTTGAAAAACTAGGTATGCTTTATTACCTCGAGTTTAATACAACATCTTCAGAATGGTATTGGGTCTGCCTCGGTTATGCAGTGCGGCAGAAATGTATGTTTGCGAATGCGCTGACCGACGCGACGGGTTCGCGGCAGTACGTCGTAAACGTAACGCACCCCTAATACGCAGAGTAAGAGGCAGGCGGAATACCATACTGAACGACATACATAGCTGACATATATCACTGCCCTATTTTATGTCAGTGGGTTCAAATTATTACATAATTTTAGTTTTTATCTGTATTTTATTTTCTTGTCATTATTATAAATACGGGATTTATCACGTACCGTCTTATCGGTGTTTCGGTTCAAATCGTGAACCTTCGTCAGGGTGAGTGCGATCCGCTCCGAATAACGTCTCGCCTCGCACTGCGCGCCGCTGCCCTCTGCGCGCGAGTGGACGGGCGGGGTGGTGGGGATTGGGTCAACGAAGGCACAGCGTGTTGACCGGCTGTGTACATCACATCGCATCTTATTTTCTTGTGTTTGTAACTTTATTGTAACAATGGATCTCGTTGTCTGATAATAAAATTTTAATAATAATAATAATTACGAAATGACTGTTTATATGGCAGCAAGCCTAATCCTACATTCAATTAAATGAATAAAGAACACTCTTGTTCTTATTAAAAATACATAACTTTTAATTTGTTCTAGCTAAATTGTACAGACTAGTTTTAAATAAAAATAGTTATTGTTTTGTTGTCCCACAGCTGGGCAAAGGTCTCCCCATTCTTTCCAGTCACTCATTTCCTTTCAAAATTACCTATTCTAAAGAACATAAAATAATATCAATAATAAATAGTTTAATTATCTATTTTGATATATATTTTAGAGCAATAAATCTTTTTGTATTTGTTGTTCCAACCTATCACGGATGACTGGTAGAAAATGCTGTTTAGCATTAGATCCTCCTTATGTACATGTTTGTCTGTGCAATAAAGAATTCAATAAATAAATATTGCTGGTCATTTCAAACAGCGCTCTCTAGCCTCAAACTAAGCAGAGCTATGGGAACTGATAGAATATTTATATATGTCCTTTTTTATATACATAATAATATAAACATCCAGATTATCTGTAGATCATGCAAACATTTGTACCGCAGCGGGAATAGAACCCGCTACCTCCTGAGTCTCAGCCAGCTATTCGCCCACTGCGCCACGGAGGTCGTCAATTAAACTAAACTTTGTATTAAAGACACACCTGATTTCCAGGTGGACTGGTCTATTGAGAACGACACTCGCACAGTCCCAGACATCACAACCAAAACTGCCGCTCTCACCATCAACCACAAAACCGAAGCCGACGATGAAATACCAACACTCGTGCCCGCACACACAAACGAACAAACAGCCGAACAAATACAACAAACAGAAGACCGAACAGACGTAGACAAAAACTCACAAAAGTACCGACTGGCGATGATCGAGAAGGCGTTATCAGACGTGCGCTCGATGCGTTCGTACACGTCAGCCAGCACCATCGCCCCCGACGTTATCAAGCAACAAGTGAAGAAGAACCTGGTGAGCGTCCAGAAGCGGATGGAGAGGAAGAGGGCGGTGGCGAAGGGCGAGGCGAGCGCCGTCGCGCGCGACCGCCGCGACAACCGCGAGACCGTGCGTGAGAGCCACGGCCTCTGGGGCTGGGACGAATGAATATATTGTCTTTATTTTATATACACTGTGTTTTAATGTAACATTTATAATAACATCTCAAAAAGTTTCAAGCCGGAACTTGAACCCACAACCTTCCTCTTTCCGAGAACCTTCCTCTTTTAGAATTTTCCGTAAGTATCGGATAACACTTCATAATCCCACTTGAGCTTTCCGTATATAACTTTATTTACTATGTGTTATATTTGTGTATTTTATTATTTATCATAATTGATCGAGCGAAGTGAGATCTCTAAATCAACTTGGGCAAATTGGCGTTGTATGTATGTATGTTTGTTTGTCCGAGGATAACTTTCGAAGCGTTTATCAGAACGTCGTGAAATTTGGTACATAGGTAGGTAGTGATGGCACAGTTTTGGTGTGACTAAATGAGCTAAAATTGTGGGCGGGTTGTTGAGATACTGGGGTTCTAAAGGGGTAAAAAAAATGAAAATGAGACTATTAGGTCTAGTGGGACGTCAAGTGAAAGGTCTGCTTTAGTACATTTAGACTCCGTTTTTATGTTTAGTAAAGTCCTTATAGTTTTTGAGTTATTAGCCATTATAAAAACTCAACTTTAACAAAATTCACAGGGTACCCCAGTGACCCCACAGTGCTGAAATTTGGTATGTGCGTAGCTTTAGTAACACAATTAGTCATATTTAAGTAGGTATATAACTCTGTGACTATTGTACTATTTACAAATATATAAAATATAATATCATATTGAAGTAAGTATATACCTAGTCAGGTCATAAATTCTGTCACATGTTTAATATAAAATAATAGAAACAAATTTATTCATTATGTAACCATTTATATACCAAAATGAACTTAACAAAACATAGATTCTTATGACACTAAAGTTTATTCAAAATGACCTCCGTGATTTTGAATACAGGCCTTCAATCTGCGCGGCCAGTCGTCTATCGCAGCACGAACGAGGTCCATGTCAATATCGGCGGCTGCCTTAATCAAGGATGTCTTGAGTGACTCCAAATTGGGATGAGGCTTTGAGCACGCCTTTTCCTCCAAGTGTTGCCATATCTTGTAATCTAACGGATTCAAATCTGGACTGGAGGAGGGCCAGTCTTCGTGCCGGATGAAGTCGATTTCACGCGCCGCCAGCCAGTCTTGTGTGCTCTTCGCTCTATGAGCTGGCGCCGAATCTTGTTGGAATACCCAGTGCCTGTTATTGATCATGGTATGAGAAACAGGTTCCACAAGGTTCGTCAGGACTGTATTTTGATACATAACTGCATTCGTTTTTACACCTTTCTCACAAAAATGTACCTCTGTTAAGCCCCAATAAGAAACTCCCAACCATACCATGAGCGAGGATGGAAAATGACCTCGTTGGACACGCGGAATACGGTTGCTCGCTTCTTCACTACTGTGTGCGTACACCTTATCATTTTGTTTGTTGTAGCTCTCTTCTACGGTAAAAATTTTTTCATCCGAAAAAAGAATTTCTCGATATTTTTTTCCCGCGTACCGCTTATGCAAAGCGCGGTATCTCTTCAGTCTCAGGTCCATTAGACGAGCATTCAAACGATGTCCTGTTTTTCTTCGATATGCCCGAAGCCCTAAGTCTTCATTTAACACCCTTTTCACCGTGGTTCTGCTTAAACCCATCTAAAAGGCCAACAGTTTCTGCTTACGTTTGGGATTTCTTTGAATTCGCGCCTTCACAGCTTTTATCACTGCTGGAGTCTTAACAGACCGAGGGCGACCACTTCTTGACCTGTCATCTACACAAGAGTCTTCATTGTATCGTTTGATGGTGCGATAAACGAATCTTTTGGTTATATTCAAATTTTTCAGTATGTCAAAAATTTGAATTGGCGCGTAACCGCAACGATGCAACGCAATAACTGCAACACGGTCTTCTTTAAGCGTCCACTCCAAATTTAAAAATGAGTAAAATTCTAAAAAGTATACATTTTTATTTTCATGAACAGTTCGAAATTCGAATTCTATAAACTTTTTTGTGGCCAGCATTCTAAAAGAAAAGTTTTTCATCATCATCATCATCATCATCATCAGCCAGTTGACGTCCACTGCTGAACATAGGCCTCCCCCTTAGATCGCCACAACGAGCGGTTGGTAGCCGTTTGCGCCCAACGGCTCCCCGCGATTCTTACTAGATCGTCGGTCCACCTTGTGGGGGGCCGGCCTACGCTGCGTCTTCCAGTCCGTGGTCTCCACTCGAGAACCTTTCTTCCCCAACGGTTATCGGTTCTACGAGCGATGTCGCCTGCCCATTGCCACTTCAACTTTGTTTTTACTTTGTGACAATTCTTATGACCTGACTAGGTAATATAGTGTCATATAATATTCATTTATAACCACTGAACTGCTGTTTGAATAAGTGTTCCATAAAGTTTGCCATTTTAGTGCAACCTGTATGTTTGTGCAGATAACGATGGAATGTGAGCCGGCGCACGGCTGCCCATGTACGACGTACAGAACAAAACATATCTATAAAAATGTCGTACATGTATACAAATAGTTATATATATATACTAAAGAGGAATGTCGAATTTGCACTTAGGACATACCCACTAAGGTATTTTAAGTGTAATAATTTTATAAGTACCTATATGTTTTTTAAAAATAAATAATTAAAAAAAAATATAGGCAAAAGTCTGAAATCCAGAATAACTGCAATTTGTACCCCAAAAAAGTTTAACCAATTGACATGAAGTCCCGTTACCTGTAATTTGTCTCTGTAACCTGTGTTTGGTCAAGTTATTTGGATATGCATTTCGTGGCACTAGTTTGATAGTCAAAGATTACGCGAGACTTCAGTTCGGGCGAACCACTAGTTATATTGTATTTGTGAGTACATATATGTCAGTATATTTGTTTATGCAATTAAGTAGTTTTTAGTTTTTATTTCTATTTGTATATATTAGTTAGTTCCTAGTTAAGCACGCCAACCTAAGTTTTTACCTGTCACGGTTGATTACGTCTTCCCTTTGTACATTTTTCTGTTTGTGCAATAAGGAATTAAAACAAACACTATGTATAAAAATGAAATACTGTGTTTTATTCTATTACTAGCTTCCGCCAGCTTCCGGCTTCTCACGCGTAGTTTGTCAACATAAAGTAGCCTATGTTTAAATCCCGGTTATGATCTATCTATATAACAAATTTAATCGAAATCGATGATTACAACGTGATTGAGTAACAAATAAACAAACATACAAATTTTCACATATATAATATTAGTGTGGTATGATAATAATCATCATCATATTATTGGTCGTCCATTGCTGAACATATACCACCCCCATAGATTTCCAGAACGACTGATATTTTGCCGCCTGCACCCAACGGCTCCCAGCTACCTTTATCAGGTCGTCTTTCCATCTAGTGGGGGCCGTCCTATGCTGCGCTTTCCAGTGCGTGGTCTTCTGTTCCTGCTTCAAAGGCAAAGTTCTTAAAGCTATGTGGCCTAATCACTGCCACTTCAGCCAGCTAGTCCTCTGAGAGCCGTGTCCAGTGGCGGATTTACCAGCAGGCTGAGTAGGCTCGAGCCTAGAGCGGCAGATTTTGGGGGCGGCAAATTTTGAGGCATGATTTTTTTTTTTTTTACCTCATAGAAATCAAAAAGATATTTCTATGACGGTTTTCTGATGTCTTACAGATAGAAGTCTGCAACAAATTTTGTCGATGACTTTTCTCTCTCACTTGTCATTGCACATTCCGAGTGTAGCAAACTTCCATATGCTAGAGTAAAAGAGCTAGTTCGATATAGCGAAATTATAAAAAATATGCCCCGCTTCCCACTTACAACCCATACATGCCAGTCTTACTACTGGTTGGAGGCTACGAACTGGATGGTTTGTAGGTATATAATTTATCGATTTTTATTCGAATATAATGAATAATTTTACCGATTTCAATCTTATGTATCGACTATTATGTGTTTCACATACACTAGTAGCTTCAGAAAATACGATTAGAATTAAAAAAAAAACTTGAACAGTAATAGCGAGATAGTCTTAAATCAAAAAAATATTTTTTCCCCGAACGCGGTATTTTTTTAATGCTACAATTATCAATGACGTCAATGTTGCACGTGCACGTGGCGAGCTTCATTCTCTATTCCAATAACCGTGTGGGTTACCCCGGTTACCCGAACAAATCGAGCCGAAAAACGAAAACAAAATCAGATCACCAAATGTTCATTATTGTGTAAATAGCATACATGATTGAGCTTCGATTATCTCAAAAATATACCGAAAAATAATTTTACGTACAATTTCAACGAAATTGTTGCATTGTAAAAATAATGTATGATATGACAATTGTTGAGGCAAGGGCGGCAAAAACTATTCAGCCTATACCTTGAAAATTTGTAAATCCGCCACTGGCCGTGTCAGAGACGTGGTCTCGCTATGGACCTCATAAGAAGGCTCAAGGTCACTCAGCGTGCTACGGGGAGGGCTATGCTTGGTGTTTCTCTGCGAGATCTAATCAGAAATGAGGAGATTCGGAGACGAACCATAGTCACCGACATATCACAAAGGATTAGCAAGCTGAAGTGGCAGTGAGAAGGGCACATAGCTCGAAGAACTGACGGCCGCAGGGGCAGAAAAGTTCTCGAGTGGAGAGCACGCACTGGAGAGTCTCTAGCGGCTTCGCACGCGTTGTTTGTCAACAAAGAGTAGCCCATGTGTTAATCCAGGTTATAAACTACGTACATAGGTACCGATTTAAAAGTAACTCCGTCTTTCTGTCGGTTTGTTACCTTGTCATGACTTAACGGCTCGACTGATTTTGATGGAATTTGGTACCTAGATACATCATGAATGGACTTGAGACATAGGATACACTTTACGTGACTGCACAAAAGGAGGGTAATATTTTATTGACAAACCACGGTACACGTACGAAGCCGCGGGCGGGTCAGCTAGTTATTAATAAATAAATAATGCTGGACATTTCACACAGCGCCATCTATCCCCAAACTAAGCAAAGCTTGTACTATGCGAAGCAAATAACCGATATACTTATTTCATTATTTTTTAGTAAATACTTAAGTATATACTTGGATATAGAAAAATACCCAAACCCGGAACAAATACGTATCTGTAGACCATGCAAACATTTGTCCCGCAGCGCGAATCGAACCAGCAACCTCCTGGGCCACAGCCGGCTATTCGCCCACTAGATTTGCCACGGGGGTCATCAAGGCGATAAAATGATGATGATAACTTCCCTCCATTTACTTTGTACAAATAAATTTATTTGTTTCTTTCTGTTTCATAATTATTTCATCAAGGTATTGTAAAAGCATCGGGAATGCTCGAGTTGTGTGTATTTCCAATGGGTTTGGGTTACTCGTCTGGTCGCTCTGCGTTCTGTTTATATTTGTTCGGTTGAGTGCTATTGTGTTTGCTGTCTGCCCAGTCGTGTTCTCGCATGTACATCAACTGCAAATACGCTTCCGCGCAGAATAACTGAAAACAATACGTATTTCTAATTAAAATTCAATTATGTATTATAATTCACATTTTAAAACTCGTTTATAAAAATACATTTTTCACTACAAAGTATCTTAAAAAACCAAACATTATTATTAGTAATTTTAGCCAATTGGACCATCTTGATCCAATCTGCTGCGAAGAAACTAAACATTAAAATATATTATTAAATATTGCTGAACCATTTAATACCGCTTTTTTAGACCCAAACTTAATTAAGCAACCAGATATCTGGGTAACTTATATACTTACACACCTACATTTTTTAAATATTTATTGAATGAGAGAAACTCCTTGACCCGAAACAAATATCAGTAGGTAAGTACCTAGGTATATCATGCAAACATTTGTTCCGCGTTGGGAATCGAAGCCTCTACCTCTAGCGCCCCAGCCGGCTATTCGTCTGCGGTCTATAAGCTCTAACTCGCACCGCCATCTTATCTTCAGCACAAGTCTACTCGACTTAGTGTAGGTCCTGCTTGAAATTATGACGTACATACAAGCCATTATTTAAATTATAAATCTTTGTAAATTATATTATTTAAAATTGTTATTATGTGCTTGAAATGAATAAATGAAAATTATATATATATATATATTATATATCTTTATTAATCAACTATATACACACTCACTTTGCACTTTATACTTTAATAAAGCGTGTGTACATACGCTGCAGAAGTTATGCTACGTATGCTAGTAGGTTTACTTTAGTTGGGTACTTAAAATAATTTTGTTTCTTGACTGTTATGTTATTGTTGATTTATATGTTACAATTTTCTCTTGAAAGGCATCGTTCAAGCTGGGGGCTTGTGTTTGAGTCAGATTTTGGGATTACTGCTTTTTTGTAACAGATAGAACACTGCCGCGAACCTCGCGATATTTTTACGGTATCAGTGAGTGAGTCAGTGCCAGCGATGTGCGGTTTCGAACAATAGACCATCTTATACGCCTCGCTATTGGTACGTTATTCTTTTACCGTATGTAGGTACCTACTACAATTGTCTACCATGGACAACTTGGGACATGAGTTGAATCCCTGTGTGGCGTGCAAGAGCAATACTGCCCAGAATTTGGCAATGACTTGTAAACAATGCGCGCTGTCGTATCATTACTTATGTTTATGTATGACAGAGACAATGTTTAAGGGGTTTTCAGCCTTATGTGGCTTTGTCCTGATTGTTGCATACACGTCTATGTACATGAACGCCTTACCAAGAATGAAATCATAGAGGTAATAAGGATGGGAATACGTAACTCATTAAGGAATGATATCGGTCAGATAATTCGTGATGTTGTTTCATCTGAGCTGAGAGAAATTAAATCCGAAATAACAACCCTGAAAACCGAAGTGACATCATTCAAGGAGACTTTAAATCTTATAAGTCACAAATATGAGGACCTTATAATTAATGTAGAAAAAAATTCACAAATAATATCTGAACTCCAAGAGCATGTTACGACACTAGAATACGTCGACGTAGACGTTAACGAGCGCCTTGCCCAATGGGACAAAATGGAATGGGACGAAAAACGAAACGGGACGAAACTGAATGAGACGAAATGGAATGGGACTAAACGGAATGGGTCGAAACGGAACGGGACGAGACGAAAGGGGACGAAAAACGAAACGGGACGAAACAGAATAGGACAAAACGGAACGGGACAAAACGAAAAGGAATGATACGAAACGGGGCGAATCGAAACGGGACGAAACGAAACGGGACGAAAAGTAAAGGGGCAAAACAAAACGAAACGGATTAAAAATAAAACGAAACGAATCTAAACAAAACGAATAGGGACGAAACAGAATGGGACAAAACGGAATGTAACAAAACGAAACGGGACGAAACTTATAGGGATGAAAACAAAACGGGAACTAACTAATGGGGACAAAAACAAAACGTGACGAAACTTAATGGGAAGAAATGGAATGGGACAAAGCGGAATGGGACGAAACGGAATAGGATGAAACGAAATGAGGCGAAACGGAAAGGGGCAAAACGGAATGGGACGAAACGGAATGAAACGAAACAGAACGGGACGAAACTGAATGGAATGAAACAGGACGAAACGGAAAAGGAAGAAATTGATTGTGTCGAAACGGAACGGGACGAAACTGAATGGGAAGAAACGGTGCGGGACGAAACTGATTGTGACGAAACAAAATGGGACAAAACGGAAAGGGACAAACCCGAGCGGGACGCAACGGAACAGGACGAACCGTAACAAGAAGAAACGAAAAGGGTCAAAACGAAACGATACGAAACGAAACGGGACGAAACGAAACGAATCTAAACAAAATGAAACTAAACAAAACGAATAGGAACGAAATGGAAGGGGGCTAAACGAAAAGTAACGATACCTACGAAACGGGACGAAACGAAACGAAACGGAACGAAACGAAAGGAGACGCAACGAAAGTGGACGAAACGAATGGGGATGAAACGGAATGGGACGAAACGGAACGGGACGAAACGAAACGAAACAAAACGATAGGAGACCAAACAAAAGTGGACGAAACGAATGGGGATGAAATGGAATGGCACGAAACGGAAACGGACGAAACGGAATGGGACAAAGCGGAATGGGACGAAACGGAATAGGATGAAACGCAACGAGGCGAAACGGAAAGGGGCAAAACGGAATGGGACGTCGCATAAACATGAAAATTTACTAAGGAAGTTGTCTTATTGGGAGAACAAACATGTCAATGAGTCAGTCAATCAGTCAGTCAGTGAGTGGTAAGTATATAATATATAATAACTAGAGGTCGCGTGGTGCACGAGCTGCTCGCAGCTCGTGTGTTTTTCTGTTTTTCACATAAGCAATCAAAGAGGATATCGAAGTCTAAGGCTCAACTCACACCGAAAGAGCGTAGAATTGCAGCGAAGCGGAGCGCAGTTTCAGTGTCATACGAATTTTAACTTTATTTTCATTACTATAATACTTATTATCGCGAGTCCCGCGACTTCTCGAGTATTCCAATGACTTCTCGAGCTGTCGCGGGAATCCGCGCGCCTTCTCTACCTAGCGGGTCGCTGCGTTTCGCTGCCCTTCGCCGCTCTTTCGGTGTGAGTTGAGCCTTAAAAGCTATCAAAAAGGATATCCAAGTGTAAGAAGCAGTCAAAGACGATATCCAAGTGGAAGCAGCAATCAAAGACTATATCCAAGTGGAAGAAGCAATCAAATACGATTTAGAAGTGGAAAAAGCGATAAAAATAGATATTGAAGTGGAGTTAGCAATCAAAGAGGATACCGAGGTGGTAGAAGCATTCAAAGAGGATGACGAAGTGAAAGAAGCAATCAAAGACGATAACAAAGTAGAAGAAGCAATAGAATAGGATATTGAAGTTAAAGAAGCAATCAAAGAGGATATTGAGGTAGTAGAAGCATTCAAAGAGGATGACGAAGTGAAATAAACGATCAAAGACGATATCTTAGTGCAAGAAAAATCAAATAGGATATTGAAATTAATGAACCAATCAAAGAAGATAACGAAGTTGAAGAAGCAATCGATGACGATATCAAAGTTGAAGAAGCAATCGATGAAGATATCAAAGATGTAGAAGCAATAAAAGAGCATTTCGAAGTTAAAGAGGCAATCTAAGGGGATATCGGTATTGAAGAAGCAACCAATGAGTTTATCGAAGTAGAAGAAGCAATCCAAAAGAATATCAAAGTGTAAAAAGCAACTGTAGCATATTCATCATAATGGACGCACAAGACATAAAAAAAATGGTTGTTGGTCAATGATAGAAAGTGAAAAAAAAATTGTGGCATAATAATCCTGATGGAAGTTGGATTAAAACAATGGAAAAATGAAAAAAAAATGTTGCATGATGATGATGATGGACGTTGCATGTAAAAAAATGATGATTGCTTATCGATTAGGATGGAATTTGCATTAAGAAAATAAAATAGACGTTTCACAATGATGAAGCAATTTTTTGAAATGTACGGTAAACGAAATATTTTGTACAGGACAATTTTTTTTTTGTATGAAAGACCATTTTTTTTAATGGATCCGGATATAAAAATTTCCTCAGCAACATTAGTTTTGGCGCTAATGCTCTAAGACGTTTACTTTCCGAGATACGACATGGATGGAAGCAAATGGGGGACAAAAGGGGGACTTTAGGATTTATTCCTAACTCACCGAAACTCCCTCGATACGAACCTACCAAACATTTCTACCCTGCGAGGGGGCATCTGGGAGAACAATGATGTCAAAGAGTCAATCAGTGAGTCAGTGAGTGGTAATCGAGCTATATCGATATATTCAATCGGTTTGGATCTAAATTTTTCAAAGTGTGAGCTATTTTTCACTGACATGGTTTCTGACGAAAAGAAAGCGGAAATCATTCATAAATTTAATTTTTTGGCACCAAATTTAAAAATTATAGATAAACAGTCGCTTCGCCTTCTTGGAGCCCCAATCCTAGATGACTCGTACGTAGCTTTTATTAACGAACAGCGTTCAAAATTTGAAGAAACTTCGGACCGGCTTTTGAAAATCCATTCTCATATTGCTTTTCATATAATCCGTTACTGTCTCTGTTCCAAAATTTACATACGTACTCCGCTGTTGCCCACTTTGGAATCATATTAATCTGACGTTCGATTTGGATGAAACTATCCAAAAAATATTGACACAAATTCTAAATTGTAATATTTCTGGAAATTCTTGGTGCCAAGACAGGGAGTCTTGGCACCAAGAATTTCCAGAAAACAAGCAATTTTTTGAAATGTACGGTAAACGAAATATTTTGTACAGGACAATTTTTTTTTTGTATGAAAGACCATTTTTTTTAATGGATCCGGATATAAAAATTTCCTCAGCAACATTAGTTTTGGCGCTAATGCTCTAAGACGTTTACTTTCCGAGATACGAGATGGATGGAAGCAAATGGGGGACAAAAGGGGGACTTTAGGATTTATTCCTAACTCACCGAAACTCCCTCGATACGAACCTACCAAACATTTCTACCCTGCGAGGGGGCATCTGGGAGAACAATGATGTCAAAGAGTCAATCAGTGAGTCAGTGAGTGGTAATCGAGCTATATCGATATATTCAATCGGTTTGGATCTAAATTTTTCAAAGTGTGAGCTATTTTTCACTGACATGGTTTCTGACGAAAAGAAAGCGGAAATCATTCATAAATTTAATTTTTTGGCACCAAATTTAAAAATTATAGATAAACAGTCGCTTCGCCTTCTTGGAGCCCCAATCCTAGATGACTCGTACGTAGCTTTTATTAACGAACAGCGTTCAAAATTTGAAGAAACTTCGGACCGGCTTTTGAAAATCCATTCTCATATTGCTTTTCATATAATCCGTTACTGTCTCTGTTCCAAAATTTACATACGTACTCCGCTGTTGCCCACTTTGGAATCATATTAATCTGACGTTCGATTTGGATGAAACTATCCAAAAAATATTGACACAAATTCTAAATTGTAATATTTCTGGAAATTCTTGGTGCCAAGACTCCCTTCCTATACGTTTTGGGGGAATAGGCATCCGAAAAATTACGAGTTTCATTACCTGCATTTCTGTCTTCTGTCCACAGCATCGCTGAACTATACTATAAAATTATAAACCCATCTTTAGGAGACGTTCCGGTCGTATGCGCGGCAGAAGCCAGAAACGCTTGGACAGTAGCTTGTCCGGGTGAGGCGTTTCCAAAAAGCCTCCGTTCCCAGAGGCAATGGGACGAGCCTCTTTGTAAGTTAATACAGAAGTCCCTTTTGGTCAATTGTATTAACGATTCAGACCGGGCTCGTCTCCTTGCCACAAGCAAACGCGAGGCGGGCTACTGGCTGCAAGCTGCTCCCTCGGCGAATATTGGAACTCTGCTTGACGACAGCAGTTTTTCAATTGCTGTTGGTCTACATCTGGGCATTTCCAGGACTGAGCCCCACCAATGTCATTGCGGTGGCAACGTAGATCGTTTGGGTCACCATGGTCTTTCTTGCCGCCGCAGTGCTGGGCGACTCTTACGCCACGCCACCCTAAACGACGTCATACGTCGGGCGTTTGTCACTGTCAACGTGCCGGCTCTACTCGAGCCGAACGGTATTTCACGAGACGATGGCAAGAGGCCTGATGGTTTGACGTTAATTCCGTGGAGTCGTGGGAGGTCGCTGGTGTGGGATGCAACTTGTGTTGACACACTGGCGCCCTCTCACCTTCATAGTAGTTACCTTTATAGTACGGGTGGCTGGTGCGGCAGCAGAGGCTGCGGAGAACCTCAAACGGAGGAAATATGATTTCCTGGGAGATCAATACATATTTCTTCCGTTTGGGGTCGAAACTATGGGTCCTTGGGGCTCGAGTGCCTAAAAATTCATTAAAGAGCTGTCTAGACGCCTCATAGACACTACAGGTGACCAAAGAGCTGGAACTTACCTCTGTCAACGGATCAGCCTAGCCATTCAAAGAGGTAATGTTGCCAGTTTTTTGGACACCTTACCTGCAGATGGAGACTTAAATGCAGTTTTTTATTTATAGGTTTATTTTAAATTTAGTTTTAGGTATTTAATTTAATTGTAGTTTTTTTTTGTTATTCAGCGTAAATTAAATAAATATATCTCGACTAAATAAAAAATATATATATATATATAAAAGAAAGTCGTGTTAGTTACACTATTTATAACTGAAGAACGGCAGAACCGATTTGGCTGAAAATTGGTGGGGAGGTAGCTTAGAACCAGGATACGGACATAGGATACTTTTTATCCCGTTCAACCGCGTTCCCGTGTGACGTGACGTAAAACGTCAAAGAGAATACAAGTCACTATAAAACGTGGTATAACAAAAACGCATCTGACATGGAATAACAAAACTCAAATGACAGCTAAACGTAATTTTGTCTATGGTTAAGTATGGTTGTCCACAGAGACCTTACAACCAATAGTGAATAATTAGTGAAAGTATGGTTGTAAAATGATGGCCGGGGACAACAATTGACAATTCTACCAGGGTGACGTATATTGACAGCCCGCGTTATATGCATGTCAAGGCGGTACGAAGTTCGGCTGAACCACTAGTTTATTATATATATAAAGTTATTACTTTTTAAATGACTTATAAAAAATAAAAATAAACTTTTTGCTAGTACCCCAGTGTGAATGGTATTGTTGGAAAGCTCTTTATTGATCGAGCGAAGCGAGATCTCCAAATCAACTTAGGCAAATTGGCGTTGTATGTCTGTATGTTTGTTTGTCCGAGGATAACTTTCGAAGCGTTAATCGATAGCAGTGGACTGCTATAGAATAATGGTGATGATGTCTTTTATATTTTTGTAACAAAGTACCATGGTTTTTATAGGAAGATACTTTCAAAAAACAATCTCCATGAACTGTTACATTTCGTACTTTCTGATCATCGATAGAGAATCCGTCCAATCTGAAAGTGTATCCAAACACGCTGGTCGATATCTTGGTCTCGTATACAGTTAGAAAGTTGTCCTCCGTGAAGATCGGGTAATCTGTTAGTTTGTACACTCCTGCTCGGATTGGACATTCTAATCTGGAATAAAAACATATCATATCATGTCACAGATAGCTGACGTGGCTCTGACATCCGCAAAATTGAAGTGGGACTGGGCAGGACACGTTTGTCGTATGCCAGAGGAACTATGGGCGAAAGCCACTACAGAATGGGTTCCAAACGGGCGGCCTCGTGGTAGACCCAGGCGGAGATGGAGGGATGAACTGGATGCATTCCAGAAAGAGTGGCCCCAATTAGCCAATAACCGGGATTCGTGGAAAGAGGGAAGGGAGGCCTTTGCCCTGCAGTGGGACTCTACGGCCTGATAATATATATATATCTATCATGTCATGAATTGACACCTTACACTTACACTTTACACCTGTATGCCTCAAGTTGATGGATGCAGGGCAGTGCATAGTCGTTACTAAGGTGCGTGACCTACAAAGCAATACTTTGTTATAGGTGATGATTACCACATCAGGTGGGCCATACGCTTGTTCCATCTCTATGTCGTATAAAAAATATGAAAAAACACAAAGTTATACGAGTATGGTTAAGATCTAATGTAATTTATTCTTTATTTATATTTTTATAAGCGAATAAAAAAATTGTATGTACCTAATGTCGTATTGCCATAAATAAATGAATTAGGTAGCAAAATGGCGGCTGAGCAAGATGTACCTATTTCATTTCAATCTGTGAAGTCGATTTCATCAGACGAAGATTGTATAAATTAATTGTCTAAGTACCTACTTAGAATGGAAATTGGCAAACGTCTAAGAACGTTCATCCCGGACCATTCACTATGACGTCACTCACGTTTAACACTACAAGTTTGGATCTTTTCTTTAACTTAAAATGGGAATAGTTCAGGCAATAGAAGCTTTCTTTGGGGACAGTTATTTAGCATTTATTGCTAAGGAGAACGGGCATCCTGGTCTACAGTCCAATAAAAATGAGCAGCACATTTTCGAATTGGCATACAATAGTACATCAAAATATACTATTGGAACTTTCCCCAAAAGTCTGTCCGTTTTGAGTTACAGCCATGCAAACACCAGCATTTTTTTGTTTTAATGAACATAAAATAACGGTTTCACGATTACTATATCCATACATAAAGGCTCCTATACAATGCAGTAGCAAGAGCGAGAAGGGAGAAGAGCGATGTAAGGGCCGTGGGAAGAGGGATGCGTACGCGGGGGAGGGGAACGGTTGTGTACGCGCCGCGCCGGACGGCTACAATAATCAGTCGCATCGCATCAAGTGAGTGGCTACGTCACGTCTTGTTACGATAGTGCTGTGTTTGAACTTCTTTCTCTGTTTTTACTGACCCTGGCTTGCTTTTGGACCCTGTTTCTTTCCCTAATGTGTTAACTTTGGCTCGACTTATTGACTTTTGAACTGCCTACCGATAATGGAAGTTTTTCGAAACTGTGTGATGTGTCGTCGAGGATATGTCAATTATATGGTACGTAGGTTATGCCCGTCATGAAGGGTTCAATGAACCTGCATTGTTCCTTAACAGTATTCTCATCGATGATGATGATGATGATAATGTTTAATAACATATTGTTTTGATTTTTTAAGAAGATGTTGTTTTTATTTGTATTACTACTTACCTAACTTAAATAAAATCATTACATTACACAAAATGTTTTTTTAATTACCACGATATTCAATGTTTGGCACTAAATATTATCAGATTCAATTTTTAGTAGAACTCAGATCGGACAATACTTAGAGAAATGCGACTTTCTACATATGAAAATACATAGAATTACCTTTATATTGACATATGACTCATTTTTATTGCAAGGTAGACCAGCTTCCATACACTTATGCCCGTTCTCCTTTGTTGGCATTTAGATCTACGGACGCCGCGCCGGCGCCGTGCGTTTATTTATTCAGATAAGGACTGGTATAGGGTCAGTTAATGTTATTTACTGATTTTGTTTACGTACAATAACTTGATAAGAATCCCAGTGAACCTTACTGATACCGAAGAGGTTCTTACAGTCGAGTTCTGAGTTGGTTATAAATTACCAACCAACTAAAATAAAATTACAACCAATTAAAATGCGGAGAAGAACAATTCTGATAATAAGAAGAAAATTGAATAGGTAACAAAACACAACGGCATATTCAGCCCGAACGGGCAGAAGGCGGGCGAAAGAAAACGGCATATGACAAGCATCGAGTGTGGTGTACCTACTTAGATAATAGGTACGCAATGCTCGCCATATGCTAATTTTCACTCCTCTGAGCTGATCGCATCCAGGTCCTGGAATCCACCGTTCCATCTGTCAGGTGGGCTGCCAACGCTTCGTCGTATTCTAAACTGAATAGGTACCTACAGCCACAGTTTTCACTATAGGTACCTTATCTGTAGAATGCAGAGAATGTATTCTCTGGGGACAAACCTCAATCTCATAAAGCAATATTAAAATAATATTACACTGACATTTAGTACCATGATGGCCCTCAATTAGTAAGCTTACGAAGTAAAACTTCTTTACGCACGCTTGACTTGGGGAGTACCTAAGCTGGTGAATGCGTTACGAAAAGTGCGAACGGAAGTTGAGAGGGAGATAAGTTAGTGAAGATAGAAAGAGAGAGAGTTACGTTTCGTATATTTTTAAACGTTAATGTGCGAGTGCGGGTTGCGTCTGTCCAGAATGAACATAGACTGATCGACCTAACTACATATTACCCGTGCGCGATAAGTTGGGACCTGAGCGCGGTGACGTCATATTGGCGTGTTTGTACCGCCCGCAAAAAAGCGAACATAACAAGCAGCCGCCCGCGGCTTCGTCTTTGTTTTTTTTTAACCTAATTTATTATGTTACTCAGGGAGGACGCTGCTTTTTATCTAATCTTTTTTACACTATTTGAATTATAACAACACTATTGAACTATAACAACAAAAACTACAACAACAAAACAATGACACAAACTATAACAACAAAAACTACAACAACAAAACAATAACACAAACGAAAACTAAAAGAATTTCAGAGCGCGTCGTTACGTGACGTAGGCCAGTACGAGACTAAAAACCCTAGTAAAAAATAGTGATGCGAACGGTACAATACGGGCGCCATCGGGGAAGTGCAGGGGAAGCGGTCGGGGAGTCGCATTCCTAGCAGGTCCCAAGTTATCGCGCACGAGTAATACGTGTGGACAATTTTGTAATTGAACAATTTTATAAATTAATATTTTGAAAAAGAAGTTTTACTTCAGTTATGTAGTCTAAAGCACACTCGTTGTTATTGTGAAGGCGAAGCAGTTTTGGTGACGACACCATTA
The DNA here is from genome assembly GCA_918857605.2 of Philereme vetulata. Lineage (NCBI taxonomy): Eukaryota > Metazoa > Arthropoda > Insecta > Lepidoptera > Geometridae > Philereme > Philereme vetulata. The sequence goes on from OU975462.1 coordinate 5,183,511, forward strand.
AATCGTTCACTCAAAACGTTTCACATTAGAGCTCAAATAAAGTGTTAAATTATCCTAAAACGTAAGTAAATCGTGTTTATTTTCGCAATGTTTTATACTGAACGTGGTGTAATTACTAGGAACCACTAAATATACAACATTTTTAGTATTAAGTTTGTAATGCTTAGAAATGTAATGTTCAAATCGAAGTACCTATGTATGTATAGTGTTGCTACAAGCATGAAACAAAACGCTCCTGTAACATGATGGTTTTCTAAAAGATTGTGGTTGGCGCCCTGTTCATTTGATTGCGATACTCACTCGGGTTTGGCATAATGGAACAGCATGTCATAGGTTTCCTGCTCCTCACTGTCTCCGCTGCAACCGTCCTTCACCAGGTCGTACTCCTTGAAGAAGTCGCAAGTGTCCACGTTGCGGATATCCTGGCATTTTTGCATTGTAGCCTACGACCAACTAGAAGTTATAGAGGATCATTTGTCTCTCTTCTGGGATACCAAGGTTATTCACTTACACGTTAGGCATGTGGGTTGACAAAGCGTAAGTTTTCCACGTTTTAAAAAAATAACTACTTAGGTATAGGTACCAAAATTATTTCCATAAAAAATACTGAATGGTTCCAAAGACAGTTTCTCTGTATCTTATCTGCTATGGTTTCGGATTTCCCCATACTGTCTTAGTTAAAAAACACACTGTAGGTACTTATACACTAGGACGAGCTCCGTCGATGGACCAACGATATAATATTGGTATTGATAGTTGATGGACGGAGGCAGCCAAAGACATCAGCATCAGCATCTACATGCCTTTTGACTTACCTTAACCTTCCATCCATCAGCCACATCCTGCGTCAGATTGAACTCTCCACTCAGCGAGCAATCGACCATCTGCGTGGTGATCGTCAACTCGCGCAGGGTCAGCGGCAGCTCCTCGGCGTCTGGGGCGTCGCAGGGCCCCACGTGGGTCACCAGCAAGTGAGTGGTGGCCATTGACCCGTATACCGACACCAAACGAAAGAAGAGGAAAAAGTACTGAACCGTGAATCGAAGGTACAATTTTAACATAGTCTTTAGAAACAGTTTTTTGTAGAATTTAGTGAAATGCTATAGCCACTGCATTAGGAACCCAATTGGTAACGAGATTGTAATAAACGGCGCGGCGGGTCGGTACGATATACTGGATTTATCATATCCTAATGTACTGCTAAATATTTTTTAATATTATGATGATATTATCCGATAATGCTGATGAGATAATGACTGCCAGAACTCAGCGCTTGGTTGGTCAGAGAAAAATTGTTAGCAATGTCACAACGAGTCAAATATGTACCTAAATAAATTCAATGTGATTGTGGCCCAGGGTCTTCACGAAGAGCATAGGCTAGTAAAAATGTATTATAATGAGCTTAGTTTTGACTAGTTAGTAAGAGATATTCCCGGTGTTTTTCTAAATGTAGCGTAAAAGTATTTTTCAAACTTTCGCGATCACTGTACATAATTATTGATTAAAACAGGTATTTATCGCGTATGTACCTTTTTTATTTGTTATCCCGACGTTTCGGCTGTGTTGCAACAGTCATGGTCTCGGGCTGACTGGAGTACTTGGAGCTACCGTCGGGAAGTGCGGGTAGCTGCAGCATCTACCCTCACTTGGTCTTCACAATTAGAAATGTCCTCGTTCATATTACGACACACTAGATACGTAGATACGGTTAGTGTAGTGTGTCGTAATATGAACGGGGACATTTCTAATTCTGAAGACCAAGTGAGGGTAGATGCTGCAGCTACCCGCGCTTCCCGACGGTAGCTCCAAGTACTCCAGTCAGCCCGAGACCATGACTGTTGCAACACAGCCGAAACGTCGGGATAACAAATAAAAAAGGTACATACGCGATAAATACCCGTTTTAATCAATAATTATGTAGCGTAAAACGTAGTATTTACCTAATTACGCCTCGATTACAAACAATTAATTAATTAAAGATAGCCTATCAGTTGTATCTAATATTATGATAAGACAATGAGGTTTTGTTATTATGAGTTGAGTTTGTGAAACATTACTTTAAGTACCTAGTTACTTACTTATATAGGTATTTGTCAACTTTTTTTTTATAAAACATATATGGCAAACGAGCATGCAGTCCACCAGATGTTAAGTGGCTACTGCAGCCCATGGATATCCACATAGAACTCAAAACAAGCTATTATGTTGTCTTGATCTCTATGTGGATACGTTGCCATACTATAGGAATTAGCTGTTATGCCTATGTGCCAGTAATTACAGGAATATACCATAACAGGAGATTGATGTATGAAAGGTCTTTAATTTAACAATTCAATTTATGATTTATGTGTGTGATTTAATGAATTTATTTATATTAATGTGTATTATTTTAATTTAATTTTATTGTTAATTTGTATACTGTGTAGATTCTTATTGTAATTTAGATTTTAATTTGACAATGGTTTATGTAATTAATGTTTGAATTATTTTATATTAATTAGTGTACTTACCTAATTGGTTAATCCGTTCTAATTAATCAAATTAAATAAATAAATACCATTACCATCTAACCGGAACACAGCAGCACAAGTACTGCTATTTGGCGGCAGATAAAGGTAAGGCGGTGGTGCCCACTTCCTCGAGCCCGTTCACAACAGCTCTACCACCAGTAAAACTTCCATTCCAACCAACTTCCACGTGATTGGGATTTTCTAGTGACTCATAAACAAATATTACTTTCAAAGGATGTGTATTTTGCTACCCTTACCTCTACCACAAATAACATAATATAGGAGTAGGTACATATACTCTTACACTTTATTCTACAGTGTTTTTTTTAACTGTAACAGTACGGCAGCACCCATAACCAGAGGAGATACAGGTGCAGTTTCTTTTAAAACATCAGCTCGTTTTCGAAGAAAAACATTTTGGCATTAAAATTGAGTAGCGCCTTAAAATAATCATTTATTTTAAGGCGCTACTCAATTTTAATGCCACTCGAACATGGTTCTTGCACCTGTCGAACTTTTATATTAGTCATTGCATCATCTTATTTGTCCTATCATGGCATTGTCAAATACGCAAAAAGTAGACTTAATTGAAGCATACTTCCTCAACCGACGAAGCCCAACTAATGCGCTGAAGTGGTATCAGGAACGCTACCCAGACCGCGATTGAAGAAGTATGCTTCAATTAAGTCTACTTTTTGCGTATTTGACAATGCCAAGATAGGACAAATAAGATGATGCAACGACTGATATAAAAGTCCGACAGGTGCAAGAACCATGTTCGAAATTCAAAATTGTTCTGAAATACAAAATGTTTTTGAATTGCTCATGAGAGCATGGAGTTCTTAACCTTCTTAATCGCTACAGTATTAATACTTCTTTAATGAGCAATTAGAATCTAATAAAATGTTTGTAGAAGGAATTTTGTTTGTCCTGTTGTATGAGAATACTTTTTATCAAATTTGACTAACTTTCGCTGTTAAGATTTTTTTCATCCAATACAATAAAATGATCCTTACAAAGAATTGCATCGATCGGCATCAAAAAAAAATTTACCAACTTGATTCATTTTAAGGCGCTACTCACACTTGACCAAAAAATTTTTAATGCCAAAATGTTTTTCTTCGAAAACGAGCTGATGTTTTAAAAGAAACTGCACCTGTATCTTCTCTGGTTATGGGTGCTGCCGTACTGTTACAGTTAAAAAAACACTCTGTATATAGGATTCCTACCTTATAATGTAATATGGATTACCTCTGTGGCGCAGTGGGCGAATAGCCGGCTGAGACGCAGGAAGTTGCGGGTAAGATTCCCGCTGCGGGACAACTGTTTGCATGATCTACGGATATTTGTTTCGGGTTAGGGTATTTTTCTATAATATTGACTACCTACCTAGGTATATTATATCCAAACAATATGAAAAACCGGCCAAGTGCGAGTCGGACTCGCGGATCCCTTCGTTGGGGGTCCGTAGGTACTACGAAAAGGTCACGTTTGTTGTATGGGAGCCCCCCTTAAATATTTATTTTAGATAGATAGATAGATAGATAACTCTTTATTGAATTACCACACAAACAGAAATAATAAAAAAAATAAGTACTGGGTTAAAATAAATAAGGCAATACAATGGGCGGCCTTATCGCTAAAAACGATCTCTTCCAGGCAACCTTTGGATGGAGCGAAATTTTTAAAAATTACGGAGTGCGGTGTACTTTAGCGGATACATTACATTTACACATAATATATTCTAAGATATAATAATAATATGAAGTTTTAATCCTAATACTTAATATACTTATAAAATAGACTAATATATAGGTATATACATATAGCAAACTATACTAACAGATAAAATAAGTACATAAATAGTAAATAAATAACGCTAGGAAGATGACATCGTCAGGTAATGATGTTTTACCTTCAATTTGAAGACGTGTAAGGACGATGACCGTCTTACTTCTTCGGGCAGAGCATTCCACAGCTGAACAGCCTGGACAGTAAAAGAAGCGCTGTAAAAGGAAGTGCTGTGCGAAGGAGTTCTGAGTATCAAGTTATCTGTTATTTTATTCTTTTTTTAGTATTTGTTGTTATAGCGGCAACAAATACATCATCTGTGAAAATTTCAACTGTTTAACTATCGCGGTTCATGAGATACAGCATGGTACACACACACGGACAGCATGGTACACGGACAGACATACAGCGGAGTCTTAGTAATAGGGCCCCGTTTTACCCTTTGGGTACGGAACCCTAAAAATTATATAACTAGTGGTTCGCCCCGAACTGAGATCTCGCGAGTCTTCCAAAACACAAATAAAATATTCTTTGGGCGACTCTCGCAACAATGCCTAAATATATTTAGTGGCTAAATATGATTTAAGGAGTTGTCAAATCATACAAATACGTAAAATTTAAACATGTTTAGTCGCTAAATACATTTAGGACTCATTGTGCAAGCCGGCCTTAATATTTGACTAATAAAATTGTGCCACGAAATGAGAATCCAGCCGATATGACCTACAGTTTCATTCAAATTACAGGTCCCGGGAGTTCATGTAAATGGTTCAATTTTTTAGGGGTAGAAATTGCAGTTATTCTGGATTTCAGACTTTTCCCTATATTTGTGTCACTAAAACTACACTAACGCCAAATTTTAGCACTGTGGGGCCACTGGTGTACCCTGTGAATTTCGTCAAAGTTCAGTTTTATCATGGCTAATAACACAAACACTACAACTATTTAACTAAAAATAAAAACTGGGTCGAAATTTACTAATCTGTATAATTTACTGACCTTTCATTAGGCCTCCCGTTTGACCTAATGGTCTCATTTTTATTTATTTACCCCTCATCAAATCCAATATTTCAACAACCTCCCCAAAATATACCACTTTAAACAAAATTTCACGATGATGGGATCAACGCTTCGGAAGTTGTCTACGGACAACCAAACATATCTACATTACATACATACAACGCCGATTTGCCTAAGTTGATTTGGAGATCTCGCTTCGGTCGATCACTAATACTGATTTCTACTTTATTTTTAAAATCTAACTAGTTACGTTAAAGATAAAGGCACTGTTTTTTATGATTTTAATTGTTTTGAAACTGAGAATTTAATTGTTTTCCCATTTTAAAATTAGTCATAATAAAGATGATTTCGTATACGTATCTTTTTTACACTTCATTAACGGTCTATGTTGGAAAGAAAACAGAAGTTAAGTTATCCTGGTTAGATCAATATGGCCGGAATGATAGATAGGTATCCGGGCGGATTGCAATCCCTAACCGGGATGGAAGGAGGAATTCGAGGAAGACTTGCCCAGCAGTGAGGCCAAAGCTTTTTTGTCTAAATTATGAAGAAATTATCCGATATTTTTCAATACCTAAATGTGCAACTACTCAAGATAGGTTACCAGACAACAAAACTTTAATTTTTAAAGAGATGAGCCTCCCTCCAAACATGAATGAGGAGATATCCTTAAGTAGGTACTAATCCATACCTTAATACAATAAAAAATCTAAAGTAAATCTGTCTCTCTGTCTGTCTCTTTGTTACTTTTTCACGACTAAATGTTTGGACCGATTTCGATAAAATTTGGTAAATAGCTACTTTTTACCCGACTGTGCAGACGGAGTGTAATGTTTTTTACAGACCACGCGTGCGAGGCCGGGGGCAGGTCACCTAGTAATAAAATTGAGTTAAAAATAGGTAGGTAGGTACCTACTTTATTGCATACCATATATAAACAATTAAATTCAAACAATATACTATTATAACCTTTGGATATAATGACGTTTCGTCTATTATAGTTAGGCTTAGTAATTTAAGATAAATAAATTATCTTATCGGACAGTTGGTAAACGATATGACAATAAACTACATGTGGTAGGTACCTATTCACATAACGTAAGAATTACATTTATTTCAAAAGAGAATGATACAATAGATTGAACAAGGGTAGGTACCTACATCACAGCACACTAATCATATAAATGAGAAAATGTGGATGTTTGTTTATTTATTTGTTTGTTACTCAACCACGTTGTAACGGCTGATTGATGACATTTGGTATATAAATTAAATAAAAAGCCTTTATTCTACTGCGTATTCTTACATTACTTACTTCATCACTTATATTTACATACTAATTAATTATACCTAGTCAGGTCATAAGTATTGTCACACAGTAAAAACTTTTCTTTTAGAATGCTGGCCACAAAAAAGTTTATAGAATTCGAATTTCAAATTGTTCGTGAAAATAAAAATGTATAGGTACTTTTTAGAATTTTACTCATTTTTAAATATGGAGTGGACGCTTAAAGAAGACCGTGTTGCAGTTATTGCGTTGCATCGTTGCGGTTACGCGCCAATTCAAATTTTTGACATACTGAAAAATTTGAATATAATCAAAAGATTCATTTATCGCACCATCAAACGATACAATGAAGACTCTAGTGTAGATGACAGGTCAAGAAGTGGTCGCCCTCGGTCTGTTAGGACTCCAGCAGTGATAAAAGCTGTGAAGGCGCGAATTCAAAGAAATCCCAAACGTAAGCAGAAACTGTTGGCCCTTCAGATGGGGTTAAGCAGAACCACGGTGAAAAGGGTGTTAAATGAAGACTTAGGGCTTCGGGCATATCGAAGAAAAACAGGACATCGTTTGAATGCTCGTCTAATGGACCTGAGACTGAAGAGATGCCGCGCTTTGTTGAAGCGGTACGCGGGAATAAAATATCGGGAAATTCTTTTTTCGGATGAAAAAATTTTTACCGTAGAAGAGAGCTACAATAAACAAAATGATAAGGTGTACGCAAACAGTAGTGAAGAAGCGAGCAACCGTATTCCGCGTGTCCAACGAGGTCATTTTCCATCCTCGCTCATGGTATGGTTGGGAGTTTCTTATTGGGGCTTAACAGAGGTACATTTTTGTGAGAAAGGTGTAAAAACGAATGCAGTTGTGTATCAAAATACAGTCCTGACGAACCTTGTGGAACCTGTTTCTCATACCATGATCAATAACAGGCACTGGGTATTCCAACAAGATTCGGCGCCAGCTCATAGAGCGAAGAGCACACAAGACTGGCTGGCGGCGCGTGAAATCGACTTCATCCGGCACGAAGACTGGCCCTCCTCCAGTCCAGATTTAAATCCGTTAGATTACAAGATATGGCAACACTTGGAGGAAAAGGCGTGCTCAAAGCCTCATCCCAATTTGGAGTCACTCAAGACATCCTTGATAGTGTTGCCCCAATTCAGTCTTGGTCTTGCAGTCTTGGTCTTGTTCTTGCGTTTTTGCAAGACCAAGACCAAGAACAAGACCGCGTATTTTTAGCAAGACCAAGACCAAGACTGACCGTGCAAGACTTGAGCAAGAACAAGACATAGCCTGCAAGACTCTTGCGTCTTGCAGCTAGGACTTAGCGCTATTTCACTGAGTAGTTAGGTGTAACAGTTCGGTGTATAGGTAGGTACGCTTAGGAATTCTATGAGACGCAAAAAACTGTATCAAAGAATATGAAAAACTGGACCTATGCGCATTACGACTAATACCATAAACATAGCGAATAAAAAAATATCTATTAAAATCAAACTGAGTGCATGCATAGTTATGTTTTAACCATCGGCACTTTGATAATGCGGCGTCAAAGGTTTTGTACTTACTTCTCAAAGAAATTTGCCGCTTTTCGGAAGTACATGGTTATGATACACGCGCCGGCGGCTTCTTTTGAAATCTAAAACAATCGTTGCCGCCACGCCGAAATCATAACATTTGACACTATTTGATTGCCGCCATAGGGCGTAGGTATACTCATGCAAAATAATTTCCTAGTAGAGTACCTACAGGTGTTCCAAAGAATAAATAAGTTTCAGAGTGCTTAGAATGAAAATGAATACATTATACTGATCACGCAAGTAGTATTATGATTAGGATAAAATTGTAAGGATAGGTAGTAGATGTCATATTAATTCATTATAGTAAGTATATATTATAATATTGATTACTTATATGGTTTTAAACTAATTACTTAGGTACTATTGTTGTACATTTAGTCATTATATTTCTTAAGTTTTTACAAGAAAAAATAGCAAAAAAGTGTTCAAATATCACCCGTTTAATAAATATTGTAGCCACTTTTAAATATCCTTGAAACGTGTAAAAAAATTCTACGAAACTAATAAAATAATATAAAAAGCGTAGGTACTTACCTACTAATAAAATAAAAAGCCTGCGATAAGAGTTTTGTATTACTTACCAGCCCGAATATCTCTGAGAGAGATGATGAGAGTAAGTATTTACTAGCTGTGCCCGCGACTTCGTCCACGAGGAATAGTAACTTTGGAGGTATAGTGACGTTCAGGACTTATTTATTTATTTTAAAACTTCTGTCATCAAACATACAAACGAACTCTTCAGCTTTATAATATTAGTATAGATGTACGCCAAAACATTCACTTATATGTAAAGAATAGTGATTGGCACTAATTCTATTTTATTCACGCGTCGCGTCTGTACAAGTAGGTTATATTTAGTGTGTGTTTGTACGCCGCACGCGGCATTGTTTGATTTGCGGCGGCATCCTTTTCATAGAGCCGGCACGTAGCGAGGCGGCGCGGTAGAAAGCAAGGAAACGTACTATAAATAAAGGAATTATTTTAATTCCAGTCATTTCCAATTGAGCTGTGCTTCGAGTCTAACTTAATAATTGTTTTTACTAATTCTCGTTGTTTTCTAAAAACGTATCACGTGTACAATTTAATATGAGTGACGAAGATTCAAATTATTCTAGTCCGAGTAACGAGAGTTTGAGTCACAGATCTAAAAGACCCAAAAGCAAATTTGAGGAGTTTTTCGAAATAATTCATGCATCCCAAACTGCCTTCTGTAAATTGTGCCAACATAAAAAGATTGAAATAAAAATGAAAAACAGAAACACTTCAGGCTTAAGGAAACATCTAATATCTTTCCACAAAAAGGAATCAGAAATATTTCTTCCTGTTAAACCAAAATTAAGTGGAGATATCACAAGCTTTTTAGTAACCGCTGGAAGAAGTGGACAGGTAAGAATATTTTTTTAACAGTTAAAAGAATTTTAACTCCGCGTAGCTATTCATGCGATACTTTCAAAAACGCCATTAACTTACGTAAGTATTTTTGAGTTAGTGGTGTTTTCACAGTTTTCATCTAGGGGTGCGACATATTAAGTATGTAATTATCGTCTTAAATATTTTTTATAAACACCCATATTTTCATTTAATCGGCCAGTAACAACTAAGTACTTTATTTTGTTAAGTAAAGTAAAATCCTTGATTAAGGCAGCCGCCGATATTGACATGGACCTCGTTCGTGCTGCGATAGACGACTGGCCGCGCAGATTGAAGGCCTGTATTCAAAATCACGGAGGTCATTTTGAATAAACTTTAGTGTCATAAGAATCTATGTTTTGTTAAATTCATTTTGGTATATAAATGGTTACATAATGAATAAACTTGTTTTAATTATTTTATATTAAACATGTGACAGAATTTATGACCTGTACTTTCACTATTTTGGTCTTATGTATCTATTTCTTCCGCAATAGTCGCCTCCATGGCGTAGGTCTCCCCTAAATCTCTCCATACATCCCTCTCTCTCGCTGTTCTCATCCATATCGGTCCACATCGTTGGGTAAAAATATCTCTCCATCTCCTTTTTGGTCTACCCTGTCTCCTTTTTCCTTCCAGTGGGATCCGCTCTGACGTATATTATACCTTGGATTACCACATAGGCTACCTTTTATCCCATAAATCAGTTCCCATGGGATAAAAATGGGGCGTCAAGATGCAAGAGCGAGTTTATCTATATTTCTAGGTTACCTACACATTAGTAGTGTAACGCGTACGAAGTCGCGGGCAACAGCTAGTTACAAATAAAATGCAATAGGCTGTAGCAATCTATTTCAAAGTCAAAATCTTTTATTCATTAAAATCACAAGAATCACTTTGAAACGTCAATTTTACTGCCGGTTCCTTTGCGACCAAGCCAGCAAAAAGGCAAGAAACAAGGCTGGTTGTTTTTTCAATGATCCTTTTAGAATACATATCAATACAGAAAATAAATTACGTCTAAATTGTAACATTTTGAACGAGTTGGAGCAATTTCTATCCCAAGCTTCTCTAACATCTAAATAATCCGATTTTTTATAGTAGGCTTTTATAAAGATTTTGTGTAATTACGTTTTTAAATTTGTTAATTGCCAATTTTTGTACCTATATCATTTGGGAGTTTGTTATAAAATTTATAGACAGGTTATTGATCCCACTCGATCAGTACCAGACCAGACGAAGGGGTCAAAAAACCCTACCGGCATTGCTGTTATTAGGGCTTGCAGTACCGGTCTAATCTTCTAAACTACAGCGTCACTATTTCCCTGCTTTGCGTCACTTTATCAATATTTCATCGCTTGTTTTTCATAGTTGAAACCACCACATTCCATGGTAAGGCTTCCAAATTGTTGGACACGGGGAGCTACCTGTGCCGCCGCCGTTGGGTGCAAGGCAGAAAGATCAGTCGCCCGGGAAACCTATCTTATTTATTTTATTTGTTTTAAATACATGCAAGAATCTTGCCAACATACATATACAGTCATTCATAACAGCTTTTAGGTCTTACATCTAGCTATTTATTTATTTTTTAGGCAAGGCATCCCACATAGTAAATGCACAGTAGTTCGCCCCGAACTGAGATCTCGCGAATCTCCGAATAAAACAAAAAAATGTTATTTGTAATCTTTGACCATCAAAATAGTGCCACTAAATAAATAACCAAAAACATGACCTACAGTTTCATTCGAATTACAGGTAACGGGAGTTCATGTAATGTGGTTGCTCTTTATTGGGGTAAAAATTGCAGTTATTCTGGATTTCAGACTTTTGCCTATAAATACCAAATTACAGTACTGTGGGGGTCAATGGTGTAGGTACCCTGTGAATTTTGTCAAAGTTCAGTTTTTATTATATATATAATAACTCAAAAACTATAGGTAAGAACTTTACTAAAATAAAAACGAAGTCTAAATGTACTAATCCTGAGACCTGAATACCTTTCATTTGACGTCCCACTAGACCTAATAGTCTCATTTTCATTTTTTTTATTCATTTTCATTTTACCCCTCTTGAACCCCAATATCTCAACAACGCCCCAACATTTTTAGCTAATTTAGTCACACCAAAATTGTGTCATTAACTACCTTACTATCTACCCATGTATCAAGTTTCACGATGATCGGATCAACGCTTCGAAAGTTATCCTCGGACAAACAAACTTACGTGCATACAATACCAATTTGCCTAAGTGATCTACTTACGACTCGTTTCTCCTAGAAAACCTGTCAAAAGTTTGACACTAGTTTGACACTTTTTCAAGGAGATAAGAGGCGTAGTCGGTTACCGACGGTTACCGACGCATGATCAAAAATTACAAGGCAGTTTTTAGGGTTCCGTACCCAAAGGGTAAAACGGCACCCTATTACTGAGGCTCCGCTGTCTGTCTGTCTGTCTGTCCGTCTGTCACCAGGCTGTATCTCATGAACCGTGATAGTTAGACAGTTGAAATTTTCACAGATGATGTATTTCTGTTGCCGCTATAACAACAAATACTAAAGACAGAATAAAAAAAATATTTAAGGGGGCCTCCAATACAACAAACGTGATTTTTTGCACGTTTTTGCTCGATATTGATAACGGCAACAGGTAGACGTCTGAAACATTCACAGAATATTATATTATATACAACTTTATTATAATATGATGTACCAAGTCAGATCATAAATTCTGTCACATGTTTAATATAAAATAATTGAAACAAATTTATTCATTATGTAACCATTTATATACCAAAATGAACTTAACAAAACATAGATTCTTATGACACTAAAGTTTATTCAAAATGACCTCCGTGATTTTGAATACAGGCCTTCAATCTGCGCGGCCAGTCGTCTATCGCAGCACGAACGAGGTCCATGTCAATATCGGCGGCTGCCTTAATCAAGGATGTCTTGAGTGACTCCAAATTGGGATGAGGTTTTGAGCACGCCTTTTCCTCCAAGTGTTGCCATATCTTGTAATCTAACGGATTCAAATCTGGACTGGAGGAGGGCCAGTCTTCGTGCCGGATGAAGTCGATTTCACGCGCCGCCAGCCAGTCTTGTGTGCTCTTCGCTCTATGAGCTGGCGCCGAATCTTGTTGGAATACCCAGTGCCTGTTATTGATCATGGTATGAGAAACAGGTTCCACAAGGTTTGTCAGGACTGTATTTTGATACACAACTGCATTCGTTTTTACACCTTTCTCACAAAAATGTACCTCTGTTAAGCCCCAATAAGAAACTCCCAACCATACCATGAGCGAGGATGGAAAATGACCTCGTTGGACACGCGGAATACGGTTGCTCGCTTCTTCACTACTGTGTGCGTACACCTTATCATTTTGTTTATTGTAGCTCTCTTCTACGGTAAAAATTTTTTCATCCGAAAAAAGAATTTCCCGATATTTTTTTCCCGCGTACCGCTTCAACAAAGCGCGGCATCTCTTCAGTCTCAGGTCCATTAGACGAGCATTCAAACGATGTCCTGTTTTTCTTCGATATGCCCGAAGCCCTAAGTCTTCATTTAACACCCTTTTCACCGTGGTTCTGCTTAACCCCATCTGAAGGGCCAACAGTTTCTGCTTACGTTTGGGATTTCTTTGAATTCGCGCCTTCACAGCTTTTATCCCTGCTGGAGTCCTAACAGACCGAGGGCGACCACTTCTTGACCTGTCATCTACACTAGAGTCTTCATTGTATCGTTTGATGGTGCGATAAACGAATCTTTTGGTCATATTCAAATTTTTCAGTATGTCAAAAACTTGAATTGACGCGTAACCGCAACGATGCAACGCACTAACTGCAACACGGTCTTCTTTAGGCGTCCACTCCATATTTAAAAATGAGTTAAATTCTAAAAAATATACATTTTATTTTCATGAACAATTCGAAATTCGAATTCAATAAACTTTTTTGTGGCCAGCATTCTAAAAGAAAAGTTTTTACTGTGTGACAATACTTATGACCTGACTAGGTATAGGTATTATGTATAGTATTGTAGCACTGTATATTATTATACAGTGCTACAATACTACGTGTTTTTGTGTTCGTAATTGTGAGGACAAGGTTTGTAGGTAGATTAGGGTAGTAGGTAGGTTATTTTATTTTGATCCATGCGAAGCCGTGACTAGTTATTATTATTATTATATTACATATAGCTCGATTACCACTGACTCATTGACATCATTGTTCTCCCAGATGCCCCCTCGTAGGGAAGAAATGTTTGGTAGGATCGTATAGAGGGAGTTTCTGTGAGTTGGGAATAAATCCTAAAGTCCCCCTTTTGTCCCCCATTCGCTCCCATCCACCTCGTATCTCGGAAAGTATAGGTCTTACAGCGTTGGTGCAAAAACTAATGTTGCAGAGGACATTTTTTTATATCCGGTTCCATGATAAAAAAAATTGACTTTTATACAAAAAAAAAATGTCCCATACAAAATATTTTTGTGGAAATACTGTACACCGTATATTTCGTTTGCCGTAACTTTTATACCGTTTTTGTAGGGAGCCAAAAGGCTTGTGGGTATTATAAAATTTATTTTACTGTAATTTTATTTATTGGTGGAGAGGCATGAGATAACTAAATTTTCAAGTTTATGCGACATCCATCATCATTATCATTTTAGACGTCCCAAATATTTCTTTTTTTTTCGTTTTTGGAGGGGCATAAGGCAACTTGCTTAGTAAATTTTCATGTTTATGCGACATCCATCATCATCAGCATTTTGGATGTCCAAAAATTTTTTTTTTAGTTTTTTTGAGGGCCATAAAGCAACTTGCTTAGTAAATTTTTATGTTTATGCGACATCAATCATCATCATTTTGGATGTTAATTTTTTTTTCTTTTTTGGAGGGGCATTAGGCAGCTTGCTTAGTAAATTTTAATGTTTATGATTGCTTCTACCACCTCGATATCGTCTTTTTTTGCTTCTTTCAATTCGTTTACGTCTTTGAATGCTTCTTTTACTTCTTCCACTTCGATGTCCTCTTTTATTGCTTTTCTAAATTTATTATCCTATACGATTGCTTCGTTAAATTCGATATCTTGTTTGATAGATTCTTCCACTTTGATATCTTCGTTGATTGCTTTTTCCACTACGATGTCCTCTCAACAAAATTATGATTTTTCCTAAAAAAAATTAATTGCTCGTATCTTCTAAGCGGAAGCAGTTAGGCATAGTAAAGTTTACAAAATGGTAGTAAAAATTTTTGGTGGAATCGTTTTTTTGTCACCATCGATTTTGATAGCTATCCGTTTTGATTTCTTCTTTCACTTCGGTATCCTCTAAGATTGCTTCTTCCACTTCGATATCGTCTTTGATTGCGTCTTCCACTTCGATGGCCTCTTTGATTACTTCTTCCATTTCGATACCCTCTTTAATTTCTGCTTCCATTTATCTTCTTTGATCGTGTTTTCTACATCGGTATCCTCTCTGAATACATATTCCAATTAGATATCGCCTTTGATTGCGTTTTCCACTTGGATATTCTCTTTTATTGCTACTTCCACTTCGATATCGTCTTTGACTGCTTTTTTCTTTTCGATATCCACTTTTATTGTTTTTTTTTAATTTAATATCCTATTTGATTGCTTCGTTAACTTCGATATCTTATTTGATAGATTCTTCAACTTCGATATCTTTGTTGATTGCTTCTTCCACTACGATATCCTCTCAGCAAATTATGATTTTTCTTCAAAAAAACTTTAATTGCTTGTATCTCCGAAACGAAAGCAGTAAGGCATATTAAAGTTTACAAAATGGTAGAACCAATTTTTAATGGAATCGTTTTTTATAATCATCATCGACCTTGATAGCTATCCGTTTGGATTTCTTCTTTCACTTCGGTATCCTCTAAGATTGCTTCTTCCACTTCGATATCGTCTTTGAATGCGTCTTCCACTTCGATGGCCTCTTTGATTACTTCTTCCATTTCGATACCCTCTTTAATTTCTGCTTCCATTTATCTTCTTTGATCGTGTTTTCTACCTCGGTATCCTCTTTGAATACATATTCCAATTAGATATCGCCTTTGATTGCGTTTTCCACTTGGATATTCTCTTTTATTGCTACTTCCACTTCGATATCGTCTTTGACTGCTTTTTTCTTTTCGATATCCACTTTTATTGCTTTTTTTAAATTTAATATCCTATTTGATTGCTTCTTTAACTTCGATATCTTATTTGATAGATTCTTCCACTTCGATATCTTTGTTGATTGCTTCTTCCACTACGATATCCTCTCAACAAATTATAATTTTTCTTTAAAAAACTTTAACTGCTTGTATCTCCTAAACGAAAGCTGTAAGGCATATTAAAGTTTACAAAATGGTAGAACCAATTTTTAGTGGAATCGTTTTTTATAATCATCATCGACCTTGATAGCTATCCGTTTTGATTTCTTCTTTCACTTCGGTATCCTCTAAGATTGCTTCTTCCACTTCGATATCGTCTTTGATTGCGTCTTCCACTTCGATGGCCTCTTTGATTACTTCTTCCATTTCGATACCCTCTTTAATTTCTGCTTCCATTTATCTTCTTTGATCGTGTTTTCTACCTCGGTATCCACTTTGAATACATATTCCAATTCGAAATCGCCTTTGATTGCGTTTTCCACTTGGATATTCTCTTTTATTGCTACTTCCACTTCGATATCGTCTTTGACTGCTTTTTTCTTTTCGATATACACTTTTATTGCTTTTTTTAAATTTAATATCCTATTTGATTGCTTCGTTAACTTCGATATCTTATTTAATAGATTCTTCCACTTCGATATCTTTGTTGATTGCTTCTTCCACTACGATATCCTCTCAACAAATTATATTTTTTCTTAAAAAAACTTTAATTGCTTGTATCTCCTAAACGGAAGCAGATAGACAGAGTAAAGTTTACAAAATGGTAGTACATTTTTGGTGAAATCGTTTTTTTATTGTCATCATCGATCTTGATAGGTATCCTTTTTGATTTCTTCTTTCACTTCGGTATTTTTTTTTGATCGTGTTTTCTACTTCGATATCCTCTTTGAATGCTTATTCAAATTCGATATTGTCTTTGATTGAGTCTTCCACTTGGATATTCTCTTTTATTGCTACTTCCACTTCGATATCGTCTTTGACTGCTTCTTCAACTTCGATATCCTCTTTTATTGCTTTTTAAATTTAATATCCTGTTCGATTGCTTCGTTAACTTCGATATCTTATTTGATAGATTATTCCACTTCGATATCTTCGTTGATTGCTTCTTCCACTACGATATCCTCTCAACAAAATATGATTTTTATTAAAAAAAACTTTAACTGCTTGTATATATTAAACGGAAGCAGTTACGCATAGTAAAGTTTACAAAATGGTAGAACGAATTTTTTATGGAATCGTTTTTTATTGTCATCATCGACCTTGATAGGTATCCTTTTTGATTTCTTCTTTTACTTCGATATCGTCTTTGATTGCGTCTTCCACTTCAATGGCTTCTTTGATTACTTCTTCCATTTTGATACCCTCTTTAATTTCTGCTTCCACTTGGATATCTCCTTTCATTACTTCTTCCATTTAGATAACCTCTTTGATTGCTTCATCCACTTGGGTATCCTATTTGATCGCGTTTTCTACGTGGATATTCTTATTGATTGCATCTTTCTCTTTGGTATCCATTTTGACTGCTTTTTCCGCTTGGATATCCTCTTTGAATGCTTTTTCCGTTTTGATATCCTCTTTGATGATTGCTTCTTCCACTTCGATATCCTCCTTGATTGCTTCTTCTATTTCGTTATCCTCTTTAATTGCTTTCTCATTTTCGATATCCACTTTGATTGCATTTTTCTTAGATATCCTGTTTGGTTGCTTCTTTCACTTCAATATTCTCTTTGATTGCTTCTTCTACAAACAGAAAAACACGCGAGCTGCAAGCAGCTCGCGCACCATGCGACCTCTAGTTATATTATATACAACTGGATTACCACACACTCATTGACATCATTGTTCTTCCAGATGCCCCCTCGTAGGTTAGAATAGTTTGGTAGAATCGTTTAGAGGGAGTTTCTGTGAGCTGGGGAAAAATCCTAAAGTCCCCCTTTTGTCCCCCATTCGCTCCCATCCACCTCGTATCTCGGAAATTAAAAGTCTTAGAGCATTAGCGCCAAAACTAATGTTGCTCAGGATTTTTTTTTTTATATCCGGATCTATTAAAAAAATCGTCTTTCATACAAAAAAAATATTGTCCCATACAAAATATTTTTGTGCAAATACCGTACACCGTATATATCGTTTGCCGTAACTTTCTTACTGTTTTTGTAGGGAGCCAAACGGCTTGTGGGTACTATACAATTTATTTTACAGTAATTTCATTTATTAGTGGAGGGGCATGAGATAACTAAATTTTCAAGTTTATGCGACATTCATCATCATCATCTTGAGACGTCCCATGTTTTTATGAGATTTTGGAGGGGCATAAGGTAACTTTCTTAGTTAATTTTCAAGTATATGCGACATCCACAAGGATCACTTTAAAACGTCATATATTTTTTTTTAATTATGGAGGGGCGTAAGGCAACTTTCTTAGTAAATTTTCAAGTATATCCGACATCTACAAGGATCAATTTGAAACGTCCAATATTTTTTTTAGTTTTTGTAGGGGCGTAAGGCAACTTTCTTAGTAAAATTTTCAAGTATATGCGACATCTACAAGGATCACTTTCAAACGTCCAATATTTTTTTTTAGTTTTGTTGATGGGCGTAAGACAACTTTCTTAGTAAATTTTCAAGTATATGCGACATCTACAAGAATCACTTTGAAACGTTCCTTTATTTTTTTTTTAGTTATTGCATGGGCGTAATGCACTTTTCTTAGTAAATTTTTAAGTATATGCGACATCTACAAGTTTCACTTTGAAACGTCCAATAATTTTTTAGTTTTTTTAGGGGCGTAAGGCAACTTTCTTAGTAAATTTTCAAGTATATGCGACATCTTCAAGGATCACTTTGAAACGTCCAATATTTTTTTTTAGTTTTTGGATGGGCGTAAGGCAACTTTCTTAGTAAATTTTCAAGTTTATGCGACATCTACAAGGATCACTTTAAAACGTCCAATATTTGTTTTAGTGTTTGGATTTTTATATGTGATAAATTTTCATGTTTATTTCTTTTATTGATTCTTCCACTTCGATATCTTCTTTGATTGCTTCTATAACTTCGATATCCTCCTTGATTGCTTCTCCTACTTCGATATCCTCTTTGTTTGTTTTTTCCTTTTTGATATCCTCTTTGATAGATTCTTTCACTTTGATAACCTCTTTGATTGCTTTTTCCACTTCGATATCCTCGTTAATTGTTTTTTTGAAATTTAATATCCTATTCGATTGCTTCGTTAACTTTGATATCTTATTTGATAGATTCTTCCACTTCGATATCATCGTTGACTGCTTCTTCGACTGCGATATCTTCTTAACAATATTATGATTTTTCTTAAAAAACTAATCGCTCGTATCTTCTGCGGAAGCAGATAGACATAGTAAACTTTTACAAAATGGTAGTACAAATTATTAGTGGTATCGTTTTTTTATTGTTATTATCAACTTCGATAGGTATCCTTTTAGATTACTTCTTTAACTTCGGTATCATCTTTGATCTTGTTTTCTACTTCGATATCCTCTTTGATTGTTTTTTCCACTTCAATATCGTATTTGATTGCGTCTTCCACTTTGATGGCCTCTTTGATTACTTCTTCCATTTCGATACCCTCTTTAATTTCTGCTTCTACTTGGATCTCCCCTTTGATTGCTTCTTCCATTTAGGTAACCTCTTTGATTGCATCATCCACTTGGATATCCTCTTTGCTCGCGTTTTCTACTTGGATATCCTTTTTGATTGCATCTTTCCCTTTGATATCCTTTTTGACTGTTTTTTCCACTTGGATATTTTCTTTGACTGCTTTTTCCACTTTGATATCCTCCTTGATTGCTTCTCCTACTTCGACATCCTCTTTGTTTGCTTTTTCCATTTCGATATCCTCTTTGATTGCTTCTTACACTATGATGTCCTCTTTGATTGTTTGTTTAAATTTAATATCCTATTCGATTGCTTCGTTAACTTCGATATCTTGTTTAAAAGATTCTTCCACTTTGATATCTTCATTGATTGCCTCTTCGACTACGATATCCTCTTAACAAAATTATGATTTTACTTAAAACACTTTAATTCCTCGTATCTTCTAAACAGAAGCAGATAGTCATAGTAAATTTTTAAAAATGGTAGTACAAATTTTTAGTGGAGTCGTTTTTTTATTGTCATCATCGACTTTGATAGGTATCCTTTTTGATTTCTTCTTTCACTTCGGTATCTTCTTTGTTCGTATTTTCAACTTTGATTACCTCTTTAATTGCTTTTTCCACTTCGATTCGTCTTTGATTGCGTCTTCCACTTCGATGGCCTCTTTGATTACTTCTTCCATTTTGATACGCTCTTTAATTTCTGCTTCCACTTGGATATCCTCCTTGATTGCTTCTCCTACTTCGATATCTCCTTTGATTGCTTCTTCCATTTAGATAACCTCTTTGTTTGCTTCATCCACTTGGGTATCCTCTTTGATCGCGTTTTCTACTTGGATACCCTTATTGATTGCATCTTTTACTTTGATATCCTCCTTGATTGCTTCTCCTACTTCAATATCCTCTTTGTTTGCTTTTTCCATTTTGATATGCTCTTTGATAGATTCTTCCACTTTGATAATCTCTTTGATTGCTTTGTCATCTTGGATATCCTCTTTGATAGCATTTTTCTTCGAAGTCTTGTTTGGTTGTTTTTTTCACTTCGATATCCTCTTTAATTTCTTCTTCTACAAACAGAAAAACACGCGAGCAGCGAGCTGCTCGCACACTTCGCGACCTCTAGTTTAGTTTTATGTATTCACTTTAAAAATAAATAATTAAATAAAAACAAATATTTTAGGGGGGCTCCTATACAACAAACGTGATTTTTTTTGCCGTTTTTATAGATAATGGTACGGAACGCTTTGTGCGCGAGTCCGACTCGCACTTGGCCGGTTATATTAAAATAATAGGATCAGCGGTGGACGTCCTTTGACTGATATGGTTATGATGATTCATGTTATACTCTTTATCCAGACCTACCAGAATAGAATACACGAGTTATTCTTAGATAAACCGTAGTTTTCAATACATGTTATGGTCCATTTAGGTCAGGGAGGGAACTCTAGCAGCTACAATTATAGATTTCACGTCTTGCATTATTGCACTATTGATAGAAATAGATTCTTACGTGAACTGTCTTCATCTATACCGGGTAAGAAGACTCCCATAACATTCATGGATTCATTTTATTCCCTGAAGTTTTGTTGTTTTATTGATAACGGAATTTTATTCCTGGAGATGATATATTATTTTAAAATACCTATTTAAAGTGAAATTAAGCCTATAATGAAATGAATAAATCTTGTTTGTGATAGGTATATAAGGCGTAAAGAATGAAAGGCAGCTGAGTCTGTATTGTGTCTAATTTCACTTGAGAATGGATTTTAATTTATTCAATAACTATTTAAACCACCATTGGGGAGGTCAGAGTGTTTTGGTCATAGTTTTATATTCCTACAATAAGTTTTTACAAGATTTTCTCTTATTTATGGAAAAAACACGGTGAAATAGGTATTGTTTTTGTTATGTGAAAAATCAGCGGAAGTGGACATAGCTGCCTTTGATTCGATACGCCTCATACTTATAGTGAAATAGATTCGTGGATGTCATATGTAAGCATTGCCAAATACTATCGGGTTCGCGTGGGCAGAACGTAGCAACCCACGATTTCAACATCTGCGCGACGTCACCTCGCGTCATTGTCATCATAACTTCATCCCCCGCTATTATTTATTTTTTGAGTGACCAGCTGCCTATTATGGGTTATTTATTATTTTCAATGTGTAGTGTACCTACGTACGTACTTAAATCATATATTGTAGTCCGAAAACGTTGTTTTTAATTAGAGTCATATATACCTACCTATGTATAATAATGCTTAATGCATGGGGTTATTTTAGTATCTAAGTCTTTGTGTTAGTTTTTTTCTATTTAACTTATACCTGATCATTATCATAATCCTGTTATATAATCTTATAACCGGTATAACAAGATACTAGTAAACACTTGGAGTAGGTACCTAGACTGGAAAGCATCAGATAAACAGATTGTACGTAGTGGAGTCGAGACCTTGACATTGCGAAAAAGGTGTTTGGCGACTGCATAAATTATAATATTATCAAATCAAACAACAGACGGATGGACACACCCACTTCGTTAACACACACGTTTGTATTAAATAAATAAATTGTGTGACCTTCGCAGTTCGACTTGATACGAGTAGAGTACGGAGTTCGCCCGTGTAGTCTGTCACTCACTTGCTTGTCAATTTAATCAGTCAGTTCAGTTGCTTCCAGACTGCCGGACAAAAAAGACGCGCACAATGGCCACAGACAATTTAACCGCACTTCTATACAAACCTAAGGATTTACGATTGGTGAGTGAATTATTGTTATAACCTGTTTTGATGAAATGTTATTTGTACTAATGGACGGAGTTAACAATTAAACCCCCGTTCGGCAGTTCATATGAACTTAGTTGCAAGTCTATAGAAATGAGTGTTTGTTCTATTATATCTACAGAGATAAATTTCTATAATTCCCTTCTAGAGACCGGATCGATCGATTCGTTCTATAATAATTAAATAGGCGTATAGATATTAACCTCAAGATTATTATGGACCATGCTTATCATTCTATTCTATTTGATGATAGTAGGTATCTAGGTACAATCTAACAAATTAACGTATAAATATTCTCTAATATTAACATCTAAAATAATTGTAGGACTGACCACTAAGTATTTTTCTCTAACATTCTTCTGTCTTACCTAATTCAAACATCTTGGGTATTGTAAATTAATTGATTTAATAACTAGGTTTTTTAAAGAGTAGTTTAGGCTAGTATCTATGGTTTCGCGAATCCAACAATAAATTAAAATGATTTTTTTGAATAAAATACTCTTAACAGTATCACTCTATTCTCTAACTAATTTAATGTATAAAATAAACGTACAATTAATATTAAGTACTTAACTACAGAGAGCATCCAACTCATATATTGCTGTATGTAGATTGAATTAAAAACTTGTAGAAAGATGATATCTAAAAAGTTTGATTATTAAAATATAGACTTTATCTAAACACGTGTAATAAAAACTTTTTTCAAATCATCATTTAACAACTTTTTATTATGCAGGGTTAAAGATGGAAATAAGAAGGAAATTGGTTGTATATAAACCTACAACTTTATCATACAATATCAACATTTAACAATATAAGAATTAAGTGTGTTGGCCGATAAACTCATGAGTTAGATGAAAATGTGTTTTGTAAACGAATGTTGGTACCTACGGCTCCGTTTACATAAATTTGCGTTTATTTACATTATAATACTAACATAGCACTTATACTTAAGTTCACATATTTTAAACATGTGCCATTAAATTTATATACCTATAAAATTTGTAAGTAAGTAACACAGTTTTACCAGTATTATTGTTAATACTCCAAAAGGCAAATTGTGAAACTCGTTTTCTTTTGTGTATCAAGCTTCGCGAAGAAGTGCTAATTAGTAATGATGATTTATTTACAGGTGCAAACACCGATTCCTGAGATTGCTGATGATGGTAAGTGAAGTCTTTCCAACCATTATTTAAAGTCTTCCTCTTATCCTTTATACAAGTACCTAACGAAGTAGGGTGAACAATTTTCTAGGTACTAGATACTGAAGCTAGTACTAGATACTACTAGGTACTGAAGCTGCATGTCTCCAGCTTCTTCAAAGATAATTTGGTGAACTATCTTAGGTATTTAGTAAACTTTTACATTACAGGTCAAAATTTAGATACTCAGTAAATAGACTTTGGGACTAGAAGCCTTAAACTGTGTGTAATCGAGGCACCCTATATATAGATTCTTTAAGAGGAAGCTGAAGAAATGCCCATAATGAAATAGTAATTTAGGGAACTTAATTCTCATATTTTATCAGCTTCAGCAATTTATCAGTTTATATCTTACTTTACTGAAAAGTTTTAGATGTTTCTATCAAAAACTTACAAATCATTATCAAAGTTGTCATATAAAACGTTTTTCTTCTAATTCTAATTTTCAGAGGTGCTCCTTCGCATAGATTGCGTGGGTATCTGTGGGTCGGACGTGCACTACTGGCAGTCTGGACAATGCGGCCACTTCGTGCTCAAAGATCCTATGATTATGGGGCACGAGGCCTCCGGAGTCGTTGCCAAGGTACCTGTATAAAAGCTAAGAACTTAGCATAGAAAATTACTTTTAAATAGCTTCAGGTTATCAGAGCACATAATTAATATATCGAAATGTTTACAGAACCCATTCACTACATAGAAGGGTTCTTTCATCATTCATAAGTCACCAGGCAACTAGCCGCCTTGGTTTATAAAACCTAGGTAAGATGACTGAAAATACCAGGGCTACAATGATTGATCGGGGTGGTGACTTGAGTTTTTTTTCCAACACGAATGGCGCTTCGTGCTTTCAAGGTCTAATTTGTTAAAATAGTTTGACATTTATCTGGCACCAAAAAACGTGTTTTCAAAACAACTACGCACTTCAAACTATTACAAACTACGATTACCTATGGCGGGCGGGCGTCTCAATCGTCACCTATGTTGTGTACATATGAACGGACACACCCGCTTTATAGTTAAACGCTCGCGATTGTTATCTTGACCTTGAACTTAGCGAAATATACTCGCTTGATGTTTTTTTACTTCTGCTAATTTATTAACTTTCGTCATCATTAAGAGACGTGTTTTTAAATTATAATTTGTAGTATAATTATAAGTGAAGTATAAGAATAAAAGGCATTACCCATACTTTTTTAAACTATTTTATCAAATTCATGATAGAAATATTATTATGATTTGGTTTTGATCCTCTCTTAATCTTTGTTCCTAGTCCAGATACTGTGGTACGAAGGTACTAGTAGCCAGACGCAACCTTAGAGGGCTGCTAGTCGGGCAAACGCACAGGGCCTCGAGCAACAGCCCTAGTAGAAAAAGTTGATATTTAAAGCTTTTTATATTATTTATGAACGTAGGGCTTTCTGGCTCGTTGACTACTATCCGGATCTCTTTGTGGTAAGACAGAATAGGTGTCTTCTAGATCTCCGTGTTCTATCTTAGACCACATATTCATAATATTCATTTATTCTGCTTACATGTACGTATATATTTTTTAGCTTAGATATTAGGTAGCTTAGGAGTAAGTAAATATACCATGTAAGAGCACTACAAGTTGAGTTTGCGCCTTTTCAAAAAGTACAAAAATTAAACATAGAACTAAACATGTAAAATAAATTAAATTTAAATTAGCTTAAGTAGAAATTATGTCAAATAATACAGTAGAAGAACAAAGGTATGTCCAGCTATCGTGTAGTAATAATAATGTCAAAGAAATTATGTCAAATAATACAGTAGAAGAACAAAGGTATGTCCAGCTATCGTGTAGTAATAATAATGTCAAAGAAATTATGTCAAATAATACAGTAGAAGAACAAAGGTATGTCCAGCTATCGTGTAGTAATAATAATGTCAAAGAAATTATGTCAAATAATACAGTAGAAGAACAAAGGTATGTCCAGCTATCGTGTAGTAATAATAATGTCAAAGAAATTATGTCAAATAATACAGTAGAAGAACAAAGGTATGTCCAGCTATCGTGTAGTAATAATAATGTCAAAGAAATTATGTCAAATAATACAGTAGAAGAACAAAGGTATGTCCAGCTATCGTGTAGTAATAATAATGTCAAAGAAATTATGTCAAATAATACAGTAGAAGAACAAAGGTATGTCCAGCTATCGTGTAGTAATAATAATGTCAAAGAAATTATGTCAAATAATACAGTAGAAGAACAAAGGTATGTCCAGCTATCGTGTAGTAATAATAATGTCAAAGAAATTATGTCAAATAATACAGTAGAAGAACAAAGGTATGTCCAGCTATCGTGTAGTAATAATAATGTCAAATGGAAAAATAATAATATGATTATTATTGTGTCAATTATTTTCAAATCAAAAACTATATCTAAACATGCTTTACATACTACCTAAGATATAATCATCATCATTGCTTACCAAATGAGATTGTGGTCAAATGAAGATCTAATCGTGTTAAAAAAGGTTTATTCATAGTAAAGTGTAAGTGCCTAAATATCTCATTTGGATTTATACAGTATCAAATTATTATAAAAAGAAAAAAATTCAATACCACAATATTTTGTTGTAATTTGACTGTAAAATAAAAGTATGTATTTAAAAAAAATCATTACTATTAGAAAACTTCCCAGTGTAGGGTCAGGACTATGTGTTGTCTATTTATAATAGGACATTAAAATAGGCTTTCTTTATGAAAATAACTAAAACTAATTAGCAAGGTTCCCTATCGACGGATTACGCTGCAAATTACGTCATCATTATTAGCGATAAGTCTATGTGGATTAAGAAAATGGCCATGTTTATTCCACTAAATATCCAAATTTTTATTTTTTTGTTGAACTAACTTATTAATAATGTTAAGATTAATTACTTAAATAAAACTGCATTGCAGAATACTTCGGTGGTCTCTAGTAAATCAAATTAAATTTTACCTAAACATATAATCTGTTTAAAATAATAGTAGGAAGTGCTTATGCACTTGTAGGCAGGTATCTACATAAAACCGGTATTATTACTATAATTCTAAATGTAAATTAAAAATATTATAATGTCAGTACTTTACTACATAAGTAGGCAAAAAAATACACTCTAACCACACTGGGGTGTTTAAGTGCTTACCTACATAATAAAGATAACATAAGTGATGATGATGATGCATAATTTGTTTATCAGCGATAACAGTTTATCACAATAAACTTGGAATTACTTTAGAGATATTACGACTCGCATTATTTTATATCTCATCTCAATTCAGTACGTAATCTAAAGTCACGTGTCTAGAAAACGTGTGAAAAACATATAAATTACCGACTGAATCGTATCGGTCGTGCCCCGTCTATCTCATTATTTAACCTTTAATCATTATCTGTCACCGACACTGACATTGAACCTATTAGATTCTGCAATTATTCATTTTCTGAGTTTCACCTTTCGTTGTCCGCGCGGTCGACCGTACAGAGGAGGCATTTATTCATACCTTCTCTGCAGTGGGTGGAGACGTGGTGCAGATATACGGACTGAAATGATGATGATTTGTTTTTCCGTTTAAAATACAAATAGGTCCTTACTTTGTTTATGTGGTATGGTAATAGCAATGAAGTTATAAGAAAATAGTATAGTAGGTAGTATAAACCCATTACAGATCGATAGATACTTCTGAGTCATTACATTACAAAATTAAATAAAGTCTACTTTCAATATAAAATAATAATTAAAGCAACATTTTTTTTTTTTTTACTAGCCCGTACTGTCCCACTGCTGGGCAAATGCCTCCCCCTCTTCCTTCCACTTATCACGGTCTAGCTAGAGCCAGGTCACGCCAGTCTCTTTGGAAGATATAGATATAAGCAACAGATATAAAAATATCTGAGTTATTGTGAAACTAAATGAGAGGTTAATGTTATCATTTATCGCGTAAACAATTTACCTAGTTTACGATTCGCGTGTAAACTCGTGATTAAGATAAACTTTTATGAGCAGGGATTTTATCTCTTGGTTCTGTCCATATTTATCTACATTTGAATACGATTGAAGAGAATTTACGTTATAACCTACTTAAATAAAATTAAATATAAATGTACAATAAAAAAAAATTTTGACTCAAAAACACTTTGTAACAGTCGTCCTATGAAGTCCCTGACATCTGAGCTAGATACAAAGACCTGTATTACAGAAGTCAGTGGCCTCTCCCATAATTACGGTCACTTAGTTTAAGTAGGTAATACCATAATAAATATATACCTAGGTACAAAATATTTATTTAGTGAAATCTATAAAATCATTTTGAAACCATTAGGTATGCCTTAGTTCAAACTTAATATGCTATAACACCCCAAAATTCACGTAGGTACCTATCTTTCTTTAAATTTAGTTTCGCTAGAATGTATCTTTTGTTTATCTTAGCAACAAAATATCTCAAATCAATATAAAAATGTAGCCCACTTTACAAATAACTGTAGCTGTTTTTAAATAACGCACTTAACAAAATATTTCAAATCGATTTAAAAATGTAGCCCACTTTACAAATACCTAACTAGCTGTTTTTAAATGTTAACTGACGTCCGTGGCGTCAATACCAGGTTTCATGGCTAAGGAATAAACTTGTTCAGCATAATGCTGAGCCATAGGTACCCCTTTTTCGGCACAGGGCTCATATAGTGACTGGGTCTTTTGTTTTTTTATATTATTAAGTTAACGTGTTTTTAATTTTCTGTTTATAATTATCCATCACAGTTTCTGTGTGTTTGTTACTTGTGTCGAAATAAATGTCTAAGTATATATATCTATTTGTATCCAGGCTGGCGCCAAAGTGAAGAACGTAAAGGTGGGTGACCGCGTGGCCATCGAGCCCGGCGTCCCGTGCCGCTACTGCGAGTTCTGCAAGACCGGCCGCTACCACCTGTGCCCCGACATGGTGTTCTGCGCCACCCCGCCCGTGCACGGCAACCTGGTGCGCTACTACAAGCACGCTGCTGACTTCTGCTACAAGTGAGTATCACGGTTTATATCCATCGAGCCCGGCGTCCCGTGCCGCTACTGCGAGTTCTGCAAGACCGGCCGCTACCACCTGTGCCCCGACATGGTGTTCTGCGCCACCCCGCCCGTGCACGGCAACCTGGTGCGCTACTACAAGCACGCTGCTGACTTCTGCTACAAGTGAGTATCACGGTTTATATCCATCGAGCCCGGCGTCCCGTGCCGCTACTGCGAGTTCTGCAAGACCGGCCGCTACCACCTGTGCCCCGACATGGTGTTCTGCGCCACCCAGCCCGTGCACGGCAACCTGGTGCGCTACTACAAGCACGCTGCTGACTTCTGCTACAAGTGAGTATCACGGTTTATATCCATCGAGCCCGGCGTCCCGTGCCGCTACTGCGAGTTCTGCAAGACCGGCCGCTACCACCTGTGCCCCGACATGGTGTTCTGCGCCACCCAGCCTGTGCACGGCAACCTGGTGCGCTACTACAAGCACGCTGCTGACTTCTGCTACAAGTGAGTATCACGGTTTATATCCATCGAGCCCGGCGTCCCGTGCCGCTACTGCGAGTTCTGCAAGACCGGCCGCTACCACCTGTGCCCCGACATGGTGTTCTGCGCCACCCCGCCCGTGCACGGCAACCTGGTGCGCTACTACAAGCGCGCTGCTGACTTCTGCTACAAGTGAGTATCACGGTTTATATCCATCGAGCCCGGCGTCCCGTGCCGCTACTGCGAGTTCTGCAAGACCGGCCGCTACCACCTGTGCCCCGACATGGTGTTTTGCGCCACCCCGCCCGTGCACGGCAACCTGGTGCGCTACTACAAGCACGCTGCTGACTTCTGCTACAAGTGAGTATCACGGTTTATATCCATCGAGCCCGGCGTCCCGTGCCGCTACTGCGAGTTCTGCAAGACCGGCCGCTACCACCTGTGCCCCGACATGGTGTTCTGCGCCACCCCGCCCGTGCACGGCAACCTGGTGCGCTACTACAAGCACGCTGCTGACTTCTGCTACAAGTGAGTATCACGGTTTATATCCATCGAGCCCGGCGTCCCGTGCCGTTACTGCGAGTTCTGCAAGACCGGCCGCTACCACCTGTGCCCCGACATGGTGTTCTGCGCCACCCCGCCCGTGCACGGCAACCTGGTGCGCTACTACAAGCACGCTGCTGACTTCTGCTACAAGTGAGTATCACGGTTTATATCCATCGAGCCCGGCGTCCCGTGCCGCTACTGCGAGTTCTGCAAGACCGGCCGCTACCACCTGTGCCCCGACATGGTGTTCTGCGCCACCCCGCCCGTGCACGGCAACCTGGTGCGCTACTACAAGCACGCTGCTGACTTCTGCTACAAGTGAGTATCACGGTTTATATCCATCGAGCCCGGCGTCCCGTGCCGCTACTGCGAGTTCTGCAAGACCGGCCGCTACCACCTGTGCCCCGACATGGTGTTCTGCGCCACCCCGCCCGTGCACGGCAACCTGGTGCGCTACTACAAGCACGCTGCTGACTTCTGCTACAAGTGAGTATCACGGTTTATATCCATCGAGCCCGGCGTCCCGTGCCGCTACTGCGAGTTCTGCAAGACCGGCCGCTACCACCTGTGCCCCGACATGGTGTTCTGCGCCACCCCGCCCGTGCACGGCAACCTGGTGCGCTACTACAAGCACGCTGCTGACTTCTGCTACAAGTGAGTATCACGGTTTATATCCATCGAGCCCGGCGTCCCGTGCCGCTACTGCGAGTTCTGCAAGACCGGCCGCTACCACCTGTGCCCCGACATGGTGTTCTGCGCCACCCCGCCCGTGCACGGCAACCTGGTGCGCTACTACAAGCACGCTGCTGACTTCTGCTACAAGTGAGTATCACGGTTTATATCATCATCCACAGCCCATAAGTGCCCACTGCTGGGTGTAGGCCTCCCTTTGTAAACGCCACCCTTCCCGGTCCTGTGTTGTAACTCCCAATTGTATGTTCCAGACTGCCTGACCACGTGTCAATGGAAGAAGGCGCGCTCCTCGAGCCGCTGTCAGTCGGCGTGCACGCGTGCCGACGCGGAGGCGTCACTGCGGGAGACGTTGTCCTAGTCCTGGGAGCCGGCCCCATCGGCCTCCTCACTATGCTCTGCGCTAAGGCGTACGGAGCCAGCAAGGTCCTTATCACAGGTACGAAATTATTTTTTTATTTACACAACACTAGCTTCTGCCAGCGGCTTCGCACCAGTTTTTCGTCAATATTGAGTAACCTATGTTTTAATCCAGGCTATAGCCTATCTATATACCAAGTTTCATCGAAATCGGTTCAGCCGTTAAGACGAGATTGAGTAACAAACATCCAAACTTTCACATTTATAATACTATGTGATAAGATGGAACAAGCAAATGACTCACCTGATGTAAAGTCGTAACCATCGCCTGTAACAAAGCATTGCCTCGTAGGTCACGCACCTTTGGAACGTGCCCTACGATGCACTGCCCTGCGTCCATCAACTTGAGGTATACAGATTTTCAACTCAACTTAAAACCGGAACACAGTAATGATGCTTGGCAGCAAAAATGGAAATGGTGGTTGTACTTCCTCGGGTGAGCCCTTCACAAGGAACTCTAGGTAGGTACTAGGTACTCTTAAAACATTTACTCTACGTTTCTAGACATCCTCCAATCCCGACTGGACTTCGCCAAAAAACTGGGCGCTGACGAGACGATCCTCGTGAGCCGCGACTCCAACGAGGCTGAGCTGGTGAAGCAGATCCACTCGCTCCTCGGAACACATCCTGACGTCTCCTTCGATGCCAGCGGAGCGCAGTCCACCGTCAGATTGTCTATGTTGGTGAGTTAAAGAGTCTAGAAACTGACATAAACGCTTTGGTTTTGTAGTTACATTTTATTTAGAAAACAAACAGTCTTACATAATTAGCTGGGTCATCATCATCATCATATCAGTCCCAGGACGTCCGCTGCTGAGTATACGCCTCCCCCATAGATTTCCGACTGATCTTGTGCGGCCTGCGCCCAACACCACCCAGCAACTTTTATCAGGTCGCCATTCCACCTAGTGGGGGGTCGTCCTACGCTGCGCTTTCCAGTGCGTGGTCTCCACTCGAGAAGCTTTCTGCCCCAACGGCCGTCAGTTCTAGCTATGTGCTGCGCCCACTGTCACTTCAGCCTGCTAATCCTTTGTGCTATGTCGGTGACTTTGGTTCGTCTACGAATCTCCTCTTTTCTGATTGTATCTCGTAGAGATACACGTTAGCATAGCCCTCTACATAGCACGCTGACCTTGAACCTTCTTGTGAGGCCCGTAGCGAGACGGAGTCCATTGTGGAGGGCTATCTCCACAACGCGCATCAATCAACTTGGTAAAAAACTAATTTCTAGTGATTCTAATTTCGAATCCTAGGATGGGGCCAGGATTTATTTGAGTATTGGATGATTATAGGGCGGTATTATACTTACTTTAGATTTTGTTATTTTCATATTGTTAAACTCATAAAATAGGTTTCTTTCGTGCTTCATCTTAGATCACATCATCGTTTACCATTAGGTGCAATGACGTTTAAAAACATCTTAGATTAGGTGGCATTATGGTCAAACGAAGATCTATCCAGTTTAAAAAATATATATTGTCGGCGCGTTGCGATGTGGCTCTTTAGCACTTAGTTAGTTAGTTCCTGTTACAGATTTGTTTACGTTAGCGAGCTTCATCATCATCATTTCAGCCGTAAAACGTCCACTACTGAACACAGGCCTCCATGGATCTCCATGATGGGTAGTTGCCATACTCACCACGCTTGGCAGGCGGGTTGGCGAGCGCAGTACGGGATGTTGATACACGGAAAGACGCTGCTGCCCATCTTCCGGAGGTATCCCTTAGCAGGCTCTTACTGCATCCACGGGCATGAGAGGAGGGGTAACATTCTACTACCGGCACCCCACGGAATTAGCGAGCTTATCGCTGAACAATTCCTATTGCGTTCAAAGGTCTTATTGTTTCTGTTATGTGAGAACGACGGTGACATCATGCATGCTACCGGACGTAGTCGTGGGCCCTTCGATATGATTTTGTTTAAGTTACATAGCTCGGAGCTTTGTTTTAGAGTAGGGACATTGTTATTCGGAACTGGGTTGTAATCGTACGTGGCCCACGAATGCGTTTTCGTTCTCTTTGTTTCGTGACGTGAATATTATTTGGACAAATGTAGTAACTAATGTACGCGTATATTAAACATGTGTATTCATTAGTTTATTATTACTGTTTATAGTCCACTCGTGGTTTGATTTCGCCCACAAGACTTATAGAAATTTATTGATAGAACGTATTGTACAATGGAAGACCCTTCTGATGGTGTTCCTGAGCCGCTCGCTCAGACATATATAATACATTTTGGACGGTAAGCGTTTTCGTTGTTATCCGGTTCGTTGGTTCGTTGGTCCTAGTGCGGGGGGCCATTAGCAACTTAATTGTACTATACCTAGGTACTTTTTGTAAATAAATGTATTTGTAATTTCCAGGCGACGAAGAGCGGCGGAGTGTGCGTGCTGGTCGGCATGGGCGCGCCCGAGCAGACGGTGCCGCTGGCCGGCGCGCTGGCGCGGGAGGTTGACATCAGAGGCATCTTCAGATACGTCAACGAGTCAGTAACCTAACTCTAACCTATTTTTTATGGATTATAGTCAAGCGCTTGACCACTACCTCACCTGATGGTCACCTGTTTTGTTATGTAGGTACGATTATACTGTACTATCCGACCCGCCCGCGACTTCGCACGCCTGGTTTTAAGAAAAAACACAACAAAAAAAATATACTTATGTATTAAGTATATCAGTTATCTGGTTCCCATAGTCCAAGCTTTGCTTAGTTTGGGGCTTATGTGAAATTTTCAGTATTATTATTATTTGTTCCGCGGCGGGAATCGAACCCGCAACCTCCTGCGTCTCAGCCGGCTATTCACCCACTGCGCGACGGTGCTCTTCGAATGTTTGTATGATCTACACGATGATGATTTTTTCCGGGTCTAAATATTTTAATGAACGAAAGAAACCATTTAATTTATTTTTCTATATATTTTATGGATGTATTCACAAAAAAAATGTATACAAACTATCTGGTTCCCATAGTACAAGCTCTGCTTAGTTTAGGGCTAGTTAGCGCTGTGTGCAATGTCCAGCATATTTATTTATTTAACCATGCAAATTTGCAGAATCCCCCCCAAATGTATTCAATAACGGTAAACCGCAACTGGTTCTGCCTTTTGCTACAAATGAAATAAATGATTTATTGTGTGAAGTATGCTCTAACTAAAAGGAAACGGGTTCACGCTCTTCGCCAGGCAACCTAAACGCAGTTTATTAGCCTTCGTACGACCACACTAACTTGCAACTTTCTTTAACCGCCCAGGTACCCCATAGCCATGAACATGATTGCCAGCGGCAAGATAAACGTGAAGCCACTGGTCACCCATCACTTCACCCTAGAGGAAACCGAGGCGGCGTACGAAGTGGCCCGCCAGGGAGCTGGCATTAAAGTCATGATTCACGTGCAGCCCAAGGATGCCAACAATCCTGTCAAGTTCTAAAGACCTAAAAGATTATATAGACCTAAAAGATTATGTAAGACTTAAAAGATTATATAAAACATAAAAAAAGTTTGAAGCTATCGGACGTGACTAACAGTCGAGTCGCGACTGATGGACGTGACTTATGCTGTATATAACCAATAACATTACGTAGACATGTGCAAACTGTCAGAAAAGTCGCAGACGTGACTATAAGCGCTCGGATGCCCGACGAGAATCTGGCTCCTCTGATGTTATTATACCTAAGTCGATTACATATACAAAAATATTTAAACTACCTATTTTAATAGTTGGTTCCGTAAAATTTAACACTTCCTTCAATCGGAACAAATGAAGATTCTACCCATTCTCCATTTTTTAATTCTTCCCAACCTTTAGTACCAGCGTCCAAAATTTTAATAGAATCTTTGTCCTCTATTAATGTATCCTTTATCTTCTTAAGCGCAAATTACAATTGCATGGGCTAATTAGAGAAGCTGTGAGATGCCTTTCCTGTTGTAATATAAGTCAGGAACTCTTGAGTGAAAGTCCTCTTCCGGAATCCTGAGAATGATGGTCTGCTTGTAGCTACTGGATCAATGTTTACCAAACTATTTGTTAACAAACATTGAGCCATCTTTGACGCATATTTAAATTTAATGGGTGTCAAAATTATTGTATTTTGGGCAGACCTTTTATTGAAAACTGTGTTCAGCTCTTTTCTTTGATGACATTTCCCATGTGTTGTTATTTGGCTCAACATACTCAAATCCTCCAAATAAGTTCCATACATAGCATGGAAGACTACCTCAGCTGTTTTTAGTACCTACATCTGCACCTGACCTAATTATTATTTTTATCTGTCTTGTATCATGCGATTATAAAACTTTATCATAGAGGCTCCAGAGAAACTCAAACTATCAGACACAGTTTTTTTGTCCCACATCCTTTTAATCATTAGAAGTAGAAAATACATATTTTGGGTAGAACGAGCTGTAGTCAAAAGAAGGAAGTCTCCTAACTCTTTCAAGAGTCCAGCTACTGAACCTGAAGTTCTGGCTTCCTTTAAACAAGTTACAATCTCCTGTGTCATCGGAAGCATCTACCAGCTATTCAATAATGCATTATACAGCTTGGTATGGTATTTATCCTCTATAACTACCTAATAATATTGCTTGCGTCAATGGACCTAAACTCCTAACAACACCTATTCTTCTTTCTGGAGCCAATGTTATCCCTTGTGACAGCGGAATGTATTTGACCATACTGTGATATACTATGAGTAAGTTCTTTTAGATTTGAATCCCAAGAAACTGGCTTTCCTGATGCGTCCCTTTTAACTGTTCTTTTGGCTACAGCTGCTCTAAACTTAAAGCGTGTCACACCAGTTCTCACTTCGTCAAAGAAAGCCTTGAATAAGGTCATCAATTCGACGATTGGAGTTGCAACCAGAAAGTTTAAATCTTTAACTTTTTTACCTCTTCTATAGACTGTCTGAATTGATACCTCAGTATTCATTACTTTTGTTACATAAGCCTTATACTTTTGATGGCCTTCAGTGTCATTTTCTTCTTTACGAAGGCAAGTAAATACTGTCATAATACGCCAGCTAACTCATCTGATGTGTCTAAATTTACAATATTGCGTACGAAATCAGAATTAATTGCCCTAACTTCATCATAAGACAATTTTTTTATTATTATTTTGAGTATTTTGAACAATTTAGAAATTTCATTGTCCCTTTCCAATGTTTTAGGTGCATCTTCTACTTCCATACTAGTTCCTGCATGAGCCATTTTTTTGTTATACTAAAGATTAGTATCTTTTTTAGTGTATCAATTCTTTTTTATTTAATAACTCTGTTACTGCGGATAGGTAAATCTCTGCGCTCGGACAGGAAAAAAAACCTAAGTCGCTAAGACGTTTGGTACGGTTGTGCAGATTGGTAAGTCGCGTCCGTCAGTCCCGACTGCAGTCTGTAAGTTGCAGTGGTATGTTTCTAGCATAAAAAAATCTGGCAAATCTTTCCCCTGAATCTTTGTAATGTTTAGTTAGGTAAGCAAGTACTAGTGTTCCAAAGCAACTTTGGAAAATCGGAAACTTATTAGTATGAAGTTTATGTAATAATTCAATTTTCTTTTCACCGTTTTTAGCTGATGCTGTATACACCTGTAATTGCCGAGCGTATCAAAAATCTGTTTATGGCTGTCGTCATAAGACTGGTGCTTAGCTTTAAATTTATTAAAAACTGTACTGTTGGTGTACCTTTAAATAAATAAAAGATTATCTTAGCCCCGGAAGATTATCTTTAGCAAATAGGATTATCTTTACAGGCAACGCTATTCAGTGATGTTTAAACAAAAATGTTAAAATTATATTCCCAGAACCAGAAAATAACCAAAGGACTTTTATTGAAATATCCTATGAATTAGTAGAGAACTTTATCATGAGAACGACTAGATTTAGATAAACAAATATTTTTGTCTTGAAATAGCTAATTTAAAATGTTAATCTGTAGTATATAATAGAGCTAAGCACAGAGTTTATACACCGAAACGAATTTATATTATTTATCCTAAGAATAAAATAATTATTTTTATAAGAAGGCCTTGCAAATATTTAAGAATTTGCATTTTATACATTGAGTTTTTATTTACAAACCTACACAACAGAAAAAATAAAAAATATATCAAGTGATATCTATAATTAATATGAAAGTACATAAAGATTATTAAAACATAAGTAGGTATTTGTTTTTATTTACACTGTCCTACCACTTACAATTAATACTATGTATCATACAAAAACCCTTATTTATAATTTGTAATTCTCTGGAACTATTGAACCGATTTAAAAAAGTTTTTGAAGATATACTTCTTTTGGCGCGTTTTATTCCAAAAATTACGAGAGTAACATTTTTTTAAATGCGTGCGCACACCGTCAGCCAAAAAGCGACATGATGAAGTTAGCTGATAACTGTCTCTCAAGTTTACGTGAAAAATCATAACTAAAGTCAGGCCATTTTAATAGGTAACTGTTGACGTCTGTCAGTTCGGTACAACTCGTACCGAACTCGTACACGTATCGGTCGTTATTACAATAAATATGTAATCGTAATTAAAAAAAGTTAAGCAATTGTGCAGTTCTAACAAAACGAAAAAATATAATAAGTATTTTATGCCCGCCGTTACAAGGTTACGTTGTTGAATTTTGATGAGTTGTCCAATGTTACGTATTAAAATGGCCTGACTTTAGGTAACTATATTTATTAATTTATCATTCCTTTTACAAACAAAGAGTTGTGGTACACAGGATGAAATCCTTAGCTATTTGTGTACTGTTACAATAAAGAAGTACTTATACTTCTTACGTACTTCTCACGTAGGTACTTCTTACGTGCGTACTACGCTATCCTTGAGTAATTTTTCATACTGTCTATAATAAGTATTATAAATTGGATTGTCACTCTGTCAGTCTATCTCTATTGTCTGTTTGAATGAAACTTGTATATAGATAGATTATGACGTGTACGTTACCCCATCAAAAAATTTTCTCATTTCAGGATTCTGAAACCGCAGGGAATTAGTGCAATAAGGAAGTAGTGAATTTAACCTCTTCCTACCACCTGTACGCAGATGACTTGCAAATTTATACTCAAGCTACAGTTGAAAATATTGACGGAGCCATTAGCTTACTAAATACTGACCTTGACCGGATATGTGACTGGAGTAAATCCTTTGGCCTTACAGTCAACCCAAACAAAACACAGGCCATTATAATTGGTAGCTCCATACAGATCTCCAGAATCAATTTTGCACAACTACCATCCATAGTTTTTGACGGAACCGCTATAGACATCACCCAGTCAGTGAAAAATCTAGGAATACAGATGGATACCTGTTTAACCTGGGTTCCCTGTATCAATGAGATTAGCCGCAGAGTATTTGCATCATCTGGATCTTTACGGAGACTTCGTAACTTCTTGTCGACTGCTACCAAGGTTACGCTTGCACAGACCCTTTTACTTCCAATCCTGGACTACGCCGACGCCTGCTATCTTGACATCACTGAAGCCCAACTGAGCAAACTTGAGCGCCTTCAAAACCTCTGTATTCGGTTCATATTTGGCTTGCGCAAGTATGACCATATTTATGATTTTCGCACAAAGCTCAAGTGGCTCCCGCATCCGTCTTCGCCGGAATGCACACATACTGTCCCTTTTGTATAACATCCGTTTTAACCCTTCTTCTCCCTTCTATCTTAAGGAGCGTTTTGAGTTTCTCCACCAGGCTAATGATCGCAATTTGCGTTTTTCAGATTCCCTCCTACTTAAAACTCCCGTCCATACGACAGAGTTTTATAGTCGATCCTTCACTGTAACAGCCGTAAGAACATCCAAGTCTATTAGTAATTTTAAAACAAAAGTGCACACCCATTATCTGTCCTTGTGTTGAAGTTGTAGCTGCTTGTTAATTCATCATAAACACTTTTAGAGTTGCTTATTTAAATTAAATTTGTGTTACTATTGGTAATTTAGGTTTATAGAATGTAGATATCTTTTTAAATGTATATAGATGCACCGCCGTTATGTGTTACATTTTGATCCTGTCCATACAAAGGTTGTCTGGAAAAGATCGCTTTTAGCGATAAGACCGCCCATTGTACTAAATCTATTTGTAAGAATTATGTTCTGTATTCTACTTTGGTGTACAATAAAGAGTTATCTTATCTTAGTGCATTCCCTCGTGTAAATTTGCCTTCGGTAATTTGTGCATTCAAGGTTTAGAAGAGGGCAGTGGCAGAAGCGAAATGAGGTCTATTCTCAGCTGGGGGTACCTCCAAACTGATGTGATAATCCACTAATGATGATAATATGGAATAATACAATGATCATAATAAATGTTGCCAAGTTCTTAATCACTTCATAAAAAAATATTATCAACTTGTTTACTCTGTAAGATGTCAGTATTGTTTTATTTTATTATCTCTGTGATAGATCAAGTGACTACTATATGGAGTCGTACTTCATCTGGTACCAATCACACTATCATAACATTACATTACGAATAACAATCACTTATATTACGCATTTATAATTGAAAAATATTATAAATGCGAAATTCAAAGCTCGAAGTTTGTCAGCGTGCGACACAATCACGTCATTTTAGATAAGATTAGGGCCTGGATTGAAACAGGCTATAGCTACTTTTAAAAAAAATACGCGTGCGAAGCCGTGGGCAGAAGTTATGATGAATTATAGATGAGTCAATCGTCACATTTCCCCGATTGCAAAAATTTGTAAGTTACTACAGTTTTTTTTAAATATGCCTTTAAAACTTCGGACTCAGGCATATTTACGAACTTTACTAGATATAAGTATAGTTTGACATAGCGGTAGCTTTAAAACAGCTTGTGAAAATAAGAGTAGAGCAATTTTAGGTGGCGTTTTATTTTAAGAAATTGCATTTTTTTGTGTAAAGATTATTTTAGGAGCATCAAAAGTCTACCATCCTGTTTCATGCTGAGAATATGTACTCAATGAGGTAAGGTTTGTAACCATGCGCTCTTGATCAATGTTGACAACTATTTACAGAGTTACAAATACGGATTAGACTTTCAGTTTGTGAAGAAACGTTTGATTAAAATGTCAGCTAACTACGCTGCTGTGCTACACGGGCCATTCGATCTGAAAATTGTAAGTAATATATGGACTAATACTGCCAAAAGTTACAGATTTACATATGAACTCATTTATCATCAATAAGTAGGTACAAGACCTAGTCAAATTGTTAATGTTAATTTTATAGGAAAAATGGCCGGTACCAGAAATCAATGAATTTGGTAAGTTACTCTTACTCCCTACATAAACCTATAGCCTTATTACAAGGCTATACCCACCGGTATAGCATGACCGCCCTAGAAAAGTCTGCCTATAATTGGTCTCTCAATTATGTCCAAATGTTAATGGGAAAATTTATTAGTTTGATCATTTGACGGACAACAAGCTACGACATAATCACTTACTTATTCCTATGGCTCAGCGACCCGAAGTGTGTCATGGTCTCCGATAAAAGCAGTCGCCATTTTGGTCTGTCCTGTGCAGTTTCCCGCCAGTTTCATGACATAATCATCTTTCTTAAACTGTATGACAGCTTGGCTGGATAGGTATCCTACTAATATTATAAACGCGAAAGTTTGTTTCTATGGATGTATGGATGTTTGTTACTCTTTCACGCCGGAACGGCTGAACCGATTGCGATGAAATTTGGTATGTACGTAGATTATAATCTGGATTAACACATAGGCTACTTTTTATTGGCAAACCACGCGTGCGAAGCCGCTGATTGGCCAGCTAGTATGTAAATATTTCTTTAATCTATCAAAAAATATGTTAAACTATATCTATTAGGCCGATATTTAGCGACTATTTAGCGAAACATGTTTAAATATCACGGTATTTGTATGAATTGACAACTCCATATATCATATTTAGCTAGGCATCGATGCACAAGTCACCCTTAATTTTCAAAGACAGTCGCGCTCCTCAATTATTTTATGGCTTTATTTAGATAAGCTAAGAAGTTTAAACTGTCAAAAGTAACGCCACAGTTGCAGTTCCATTGCGATTTTAGCATTGCAATTGGGGGCGGGTTGGGCTTCGCTGAAAATTTGTACCTACTTAACTATGCTTCAGAGGTATTGATCGAGGTTGCCTGTGTGGGTATTTGCGGTTCCGATGTGAAGATCTACAGCACCGGGAAATGTGGGGCCGATCGTCTAACAGAACCTATCGTCATTGGGCACGAAGGCGCCGGCAGAATCGTCAAGGTAAATGAATAATTATGTCGTCAGATGTTCTGTATTATAATATGGAAAGATCTTTTTTGCTTAAATATTGAATTGATGCAATTAAAATTACTTATACTGCGTGTCACCTGCGTGTGATAGAAAGGGTATAACAGTCTACTAATAATTTCACTATGACCCATCTAGAAATACAAATCAATAGCCAAAGTAGCATTGTGCTGGACTCGCAATTCTACTTTTACAGCTACTGTGCCTTGAACTATACACAACCTAATGGGGATTTGTTAAGTTAAATAAAGGATATACACAAAATAAACACAAAATACTTGAACAATGTATATTCATTCATTACATACTATAAATAGGTAATAAATTGAAACAAAAGGCTGACGATAATGAAAAGTATCTAGATTCTATTCCAAAATTATCTACACAAAATAAGCTGGATGGGCGACAGTGTAACTGATATAGTTTGAATAACTATACGGTCTATTACAATAATCTTAATACACGGTAGCTCACCCAAGCCAATCAGGTAACACACAGAAATACAAGTACAAGTTTACAAAGAAAGATATTACAGCATTAGAAAATTGGTTGGTACTTAACTTATTCTCGAGCCAGGAATACAAAAGTGCCCATCGGGCATTTACATTGCTATTTATACATCCCAAAAGTCGTGAAAAGTCACGACATCTTTGGCCAATCACAAGCATTGTTTGTTTACATCATAATATCTTTTTATATTGGCTATAACAACAATATATAATGAACTTAAAGTATGTTAAAACTTAATTAATGACTATTATAAGTCCTAACAATTACAAAATCGTACCTATTATTAGGGCACAAATTTCTACTTTTTGGGCGCCACCAATCACAGCATTATTCTCATGTCGTTAATTTTAACAAAATCTAATTAAGTAGAACATTTTTAAAAATTGGTTAATAAATTACACATTCTTTCGTTATTTGAAAATCGTATTCCTAACATATGACAACACATCAATGATACATATTAAACCTGATAAATAATCATTTTAAAACTTATATTTTAGGAACAGATATAATCCAAATGTAAACACGACTTAAAATATCAATAATATTAATACAATAATTTATTGTTCTAATGTACCATCATAACATTATCAACTAAGCCTTAATTAAAGGTCCTCGTATTATAAATGTAGCCATTGACCAAACGTTTCGTTCAGAAACATGTTTCATCATAATTTCGTTCTAAAAAATCTCCAAGACATCGAATCATTGATTTGACATTGACATTTGGAACTTGAAGACAATTAAAATTGAAGTTTAAAACAGGAACTTAATGTAAATAAACAAAATAGTGCAGTGTTATTGTTAATCTAATGCTTTTTATAATGCAACTTGTCACGGCCATTCTGAAATATATTTCGTTCCCGTAGTACAAATATATAGAGAATATTACAACATATATACATTTAAGTCAAAGTAGTCCAAGATAAGTCAGAAAAAAAAATCAAAATAAATCCTCGTTTTTAATAAATTGTTATACATAAATTGTTAACATTGCAGTTTTAGTAAACACAGTAATTTATTAATAATGCAAACATTTATTTCAGAGAACTATGTGTACATACAATATATGATGTCAAGGCTCATATCTATAAATACCTTAAAGACTATAACAATAAACTTAGAAACTAACAGTTAATCACCAGCTGCACATATCAGCAGTTTTACCTGCTGCACATATCAGCAGTTTTACCTGCTGCACATATCAGCAGTTCCACCTGCTGCTCATATCAGCAGTTCCACCTGCTGCATATATCAGTAGTTCACAGAAACATAATCACAGCCTCAGCTACCTGCTGCACATATCAGCAGTTGTACAGTAACATAATCACAATATAGACATTAGGTATTATATAATATTTTTTATTCATTTTAGTTATTGTTTCTTCATCCGAGAATTCACCAGGCCACAGCCTTAATTTTCGAGTATCATTGGCTCCAGTTACATTTCTTAGATTACTTATTTCTCTAAAAGTATATCTATCATGGGGGAGAATAGAGTATATTTCATATGGTCTGGGTCCATTGGTCCCGTAAACTTAAGACTTAATATGTAATATCGTCTATGACCCTGATTTACATACACACCTTAAAACTCTTACTATCACAACGTACCCTCTTACAACAACATTAACACGCACATCGTTTAGACTCGATTGAATACATGGAATATCTGCAGGTGAAGTTC
This sequence comes from Philereme vetulata, assembly GCA_918857605.2. Classification (NCBI taxonomy): domain Eukaryota; kingdom Metazoa; phylum Arthropoda; class Insecta; order Lepidoptera; family Geometridae; genus Philereme; species Philereme vetulata. The sequence continues at coordinate 5,226,504 of OU975462.1, forward strand.
TTATACTTACTTTTTATTTATGTTATCTACTCTTTGAATTAATATAGCTCCGTAACCTAATGAACTGGTAGCTGTAAGCAAAGGTATAGACGACTAGTTTTTGATAATATAATCCCTAAACACGTCATGCTCTAACCCCCATTTCCACATGAGTTGTTGTCGGTAAATTGTGATAAGCAAGCTGTACGAGCTGCAAAATTCGGACGAACTTTTTTTTTCTAAAATAACTTGCAAGGCCCGTAAACTGTCATACTTGTGTTATGTTACTAGGTACAGGAGAACCAACTAATTATTAACTTCCTGTGATAAATGCCTATCAAGATATTCTATACTGTCAACGAAAAATTTACATTTGTTTGGATTTGTAAAAGAAAACCACATTGGATAATGCGAAAATAGATTTTCTAATTAAATTAGGTCTTCGTCTATAGGTTAGAAACGTATGAGAATGTCATCTATATATATATATACATACATACAAGAAGAAATTCTATCTTTTCCCCCTCAATTGGAGCTTATCAGTATGGACGAAAAAAAAAATTACATAATTTTTTTTGTAAACGTAAGTTTAGCTCAGCTAGAATTTACGGTATCAGTATAATTTAAGACTGAAGATTATTGTAGAATTGTATTGTATTCTTGATTTTCTCCTTTGTCGTACATCTGTATTAAAATGCTTGATTTTAGGGGTTAACTCCATTAACGGAAGATTTAGTAATAAGGTTCACTAGGATTTTAAAACTAACGGTTACTCAACAAATTTTATAATTTCAATATCTTGGTATAGAACAGAATTTCTACCTATTAGAAGATCGCAATGAAATCTCTACTAACATGTAAATTAAGTTCTAAGCAAACATCGCCAAATTGAACCTTTGATGTATTCTATTTGGCCCTATTTCTTTTATATGGGTGATAAATGACAACCTAATGGTCATGCTACGGATCCTGTGTCTATAAGATTCTTAATTGTTATATTGTTCATTATTAATTGATTATATTATTTCTATTGGCCTAAAAATTGATGTCAATATTTGATGGCGCTGTTGTTACTGGTACCGATTTTAAAACTTTGGCTCGCTGCTTGTGGTAGCATACTGATTCTTCATGACCAACTTTTTTTTTACAATACAGGTTTTTGAACGAAAATTGTCAGGTTTATTAAAATTTTCAGCAACAAATGAATCGGCTTCAGCCATCTTTTTTTTTGACATTGAAAGTGATTATGACCAAGTTGATTACAAATGTAGCATTTGCGTTGTGTATTTGTTTGTGATTGAGTCGCTTTGCTTCTAGGGAAGACCCGCTTTTTTCTAATGGTCTCATTTTTATCTGTACGTATGTTTAACGCAAAGAAATAAGAACAGATTTCGTAGTAACGCCATTAATTAAAGCAGTTATTCAAACATCAACATCACTTATACCGCCAAAAATTAATTTGATCAATGTACATCAGTTAGAGCTATAATGGTATAGTGAAATACTGAAACGAATTAAATTATATCGGTCGTAATTTGTCGCAGGTTCTTCCTTCCAATGGTTCCCAATTTTCAAACTATAACAAAGTCGAGTCTTTAAGCGCCTTACCGGCTTTTGCTGCTGTCTTCATGCTGCTCCATTTCAACTTCTTAGTGAGGGCCTCGATGCCGTTGCACCAGCTAGCTGCGCCGCAGTCGTTTTTGTCAGGGTCGAATTGTGAAAGTGCAACGTCCCGCTGATAAGATGATGAAGCGGCGTCGCGAACCGCTTTGAGCAGTTTACTTCTGCAGCTATTCTGAAAAACAACAATAAGTATATGTATTAGTAATATAGCCTGGGGGTATCTTACTTCTGATGATAGAAAGGGTATAACAGTCTACTAATAATTTCACTATGACCCATCTAGAAATACAAATCAATAGCCAAAGTAGCATTGTGCTGGACTCGCAATTCTACTTTTACTAGCTACTGTGCCTTGAACTATACACAACCTAATGGGGATTTGTTAAGTTAAATAAAGGATATACACAAAATACTTGAACAATGTATATTCATTCATTACGTGCATTTACGAAATTAATTTAATTCACGGGTAGGGCTGATGGCTAGTAGATATTGTTTGTTGTTATATAGTTTTTTTCAAATTCATTACTATGATTTTTTTTAATTTTCAATCTACCTTAATTTCAAGACCTAACATATCAATGAAACAGCCTGTATAAAATAGGTAAACAAATCACATTAATTCATCCAATAATTGACACATTTCCAATAAACAATTTTTAAACTAAATAGGCGGCGCCGATTTACGTTAAAAATTGTTTATTGGAAATGTGTCAATTATTGGATAAATATTCAAGCTACCGGTGTTAAACCAATCTCTCATCATCATCATCATCATATCAGCCGTAGGACGTCCACTGCTGGACAAAGGCCTCCCTCATTGATTTCCAGGAACTGCGGTTGGAAGCGGCCTGCATCCAACGCCGACCTGCGGTTCTTACCAAGTCGTATGCCCATCTTGTGGGTGGACGTCCTACGCTGCGCTTGCCGGTCCGTGGCCTCCACTCGAGAACCTTTCGGCCCCATCGGCCATCCGTTCTGCGCGCTATATGGCCTGCCCATTGCCACTTCAACGTGCTAATCCGTCGGGCTATGTCGGTGACTTGAGTTCTCCTACGTATCTCCTCATTTCTGATTCGATCCCGTAGAGAAACCCCGAGCATAGCCCTCTCCATAGCTCGTTGAGCGACTCTGAGCTTATTCATAAGGCCAATAGTGAAGGACCACGTCTCGGTTCCATATGTCATCACTGGTAACACACACTGATTGAAGACTTTCGTCTTAAGGCACTGAGGTATGTTGGACGAAAAGACGTTGCGAAGTTTCCCAAACGCTGCCCATCCGAGTTGGATTCGACGATTGACCTCTTTCTCGAAGTTGGACCTACCTAATTGGACTGTTTGTCCTAGGTATACATACGCGTCGACAACTTCAAGAGCTGAGTTCTCAACCATAACTGGGGCAGGGACGACATGGACATTCGACATGATTTTCGTCTTCTCCATGTTCATTTTAAGTCCTACCCGATTGAGACTCGATTGAGGCCTTCGAGCATCGTGCTGAGCTCTTCCATCGACTTTGCCATGACCACAATATCGTCGGCAAACCGAAGGTGAGTGATGTATTCGCCGTTATTATTGATGCCCAGTCCTTTCCATTCCAGAAGCTTGAAGGCATCTTCCAATGCGGTCGTAAACAGTTTCGGAGAGATGACATCTCACAGTCTTACGCCTCTTTTTAAGGGAATCGCCTTCGAGCTCTGTTCGTGTACTCGGACTGACATAGTGGCGTTTTTATACAAACACTTCAACACTTCGATGTACCGATAGTCAATACGGCATCGTTGGAGAGACTTAAGCACTGCCCATGTTTGGATCGAATCGAAGGCTTTCTCATAGTCCAAAAACGCGAGACATAGCGGCAAGTTATACTCTTCGGTCTTTTGTATGACTTGCCGCAGCGTATGTATGTGGTCTATGGTACTGTAGCCTTTACGGAACCCGGCTTGTTCGGGAGGCTGGAAGTCATCAAACCTGCGTTTGAGACGGTTCGCGATGACCCTCGAAAACAGCTTATAAACATGGCTCAAAAGCGAGATGGGTCTGTAATTCTTAAGCAAGGTGTTGTCACCTTTCTTGAAAAACAGAACCACCACGCCCCCGTTCCATGCTTTTGGCGTCGTACTTTCAAGCAAGGCGGAATTAAAGAGCTTCTGAAGGACTTTAAGTACCGGTGATCCACCCGCTTTCAGAAGCTCTGAAGTGATTCCGTCCTCACCCGGCGCCTTGTCGTTCTTAAGCTGCTTCAAGGCCATCCTAATCTCATACAGGCTGATGTCCGGAATATCTTCGGTATAATGTCGGGTCAGTTTGGCTCTTGGGTCGTTGGCCGCACTGCAAACAGGTTTAGTGACCGAATCGTAGAGCCGTCCATAGAACCTTTCGACTTCCCTTAACACTTCCGCTTAACTTGACGTTATGCTGCCATCTTCCTTCTTCAGCTTCGTCATGCGGCTCTGCCCAATAGAATTATCTCTCGCGAACACTTTGGAGCCTTTATTCCGCTCTATCGTATCTTTAATACGAGATGTATTAAAGGTACGAATATCGTGCCGCAAGGATTTCCAAATCTTTCTATTGAGCTGCCTATGTGACTGAGCATCATCGGGAGACTGCAGTCGCAAAGAACGTCGTTCAGCCATGAGGTTAAGGGTGTCATCAGAGAGTTTCTGAGGTCTATTAGTACGGGGGGTCTTAAAGAACTGGGACCCCTCCTTATGGACGGTTTCTACGAACCTGTTATTGATCTCGTCCACTGATGCATCTACTTCTAGACAGTCAAAGCGATTTGCAAGTTCGAGTTGAAAGCTCTCGAGGTTTTGGATATGTGCGCGAGTGGGTCGGAGCGTAGATTTCATCAAACGGGACCTTTCAAGTTTAACGTTCATATTCAATGTGGCTCTAACAATTCGGTGATCACTGCCGGTTTTCACCCTGTGAATCACAGAGACATCATTGAATATCCGTTTCTTGTTGGTCAAGATGAAATCAATCTCATTTCTCGTGGAATCGTTGGGACTCATCCAGGTCCATTTCCTGTGAGGCGGCTTCTGGAAAAAAGAATTCATCATAAAGAGTCCTTCTTTCTCCAGAAAATCGGCCAGCCTCTGTCGCCTGGGGTTCCGTTGCCCATATCCAAATTGCCCCACTCTCAACTCATCATCGCTTCTCATGCCTAGCTTTGCATTGAAGTCCCCCATAACAACAATAAAGTGAGTTTTGTTCATATGTATGGCTCTACTGATGTCCTCATACATAGACTCTACTTCTTCATCTGGGTGTGAAGAGGTCGGCGCATATACCTGAATGACCTTCAGCGAATATCGCTTAGATATTCTGAATGTCAGGTACGCGACCCTGCTCGACACACTGTCGATGGTGATAATGTTGTTGATGAGTGACTTGTGAACGAGAAACCCAACACCACCTTGGGACTGTTGGTCGCCCTCCCGGTAGTAAAGTAGGTTACCAGACTTAAGGGATATCTTGTCCTTGCCCTCTCTACGGACTTCTGATAACCCCAAAATGTCCCAGTGTAATCTACTAATTTCTTCTTCCAGCTCAACAATCTATTCGTCTGTCCTCAAAGTGCGGATGTTGTGAGTTACCAGGGACAGTGGTCGTCGTAGGATTTGGTAGCCGATCGTCTCCCGGGGATTCTTAGCACCCCTGGCCCCGCCGTTACCGTGACTGCTACTGTAGCCAGGATTAGCGGGGCCGCCGGGGACTCGGGGCCTGGTTTTATGTTGTAAATCTATGAGGGGTTGTTGTCATACTCGCCACGCTTGGCAGGCGGGTTGGCGAGCGCAGTATAGGTATTGAAAACACGAAAAGACGCTGCTGCCCATCTTTCGGAGGTATCCTTTAGCAGACTCCTACTGCATCCACGGGCAACATTCTATTGCCGGCGCCCCACGGCACCCAATCTCTCAAATCATGATAATACGATTCTGCATGTGTTTTAAATTAATGACAGCCTGTATAAAGTTTAAGACCAAAACACTGGCCTGCTTCTTCTTCTTCTTTCGTGTCGATGTCTCAATACTACAGCCATTTTGACCAGTACGCCGCCACGTTCATGGCAGCGTCGGAGCAGGTCATCAGTTGCCCCATCGTGCAGGTGGTAGGGCAGGATGGGCATGCAAGGACGTGTGACATTGTTTGGAGCTGGGCACCACATTGGCATTGCGTCGCAGATTCGTCTATAATACCCCATTTACTAAGATTACACCTGCAGCGGCCTACTTGGGTACGCAGTCTGTTGAGGGTCCTCCACACTGGCCAAGGTAGGGGTTGACCAGGGGGTAGTTCCTCTGCAGGTGTAACATAGCCAGGTGGGGGCGCTGCTGTTATTTACCTGTACCTACTGATGCCGTACGGTACGAATGTATATACGTCAGCAGAAACCAGTCTTAAGTTTTGCTATTTTAGTAAGAATTGTCAGGTAGGATTTTTCTTCAAATGGTTCATATTATGGTGGTGATGGTTGGTCAAAAGTTGCGTTTACGAACCAGTCAACTGAATTCATCTTTCATTCTATCGCTAGTAATTTGAAATGTGAGAAGCTCTTCATCTCCAGAGGTAGACATGGTTTGAAAGTTCATATTGAATTCAACAGGTGGGGTCTAAGGTATCGTCTCTGAAGCCTGGTGACCGGGTGGCCATCGAGCCAACCCAACCGTGCCGAGCATGCCAGTTCTGCAAACAAGGTATATTTACATAACTTGCCTTTTTTAGTACATGCGCAGATGAAGGCTGGCATACCTACCATTAGTTAGGTGTTACCTAAGTATTACCTGCGTTGCGCCTGGGTGATCTTGCTAATACGATAATATTCCAAGCGCCTGCTGAGGTTTTCGTGGTGCAACGTTCTAAGTTGTTACTACTTTGATGGGTGATAGCTAGTCATTTGCAACGAGCGCTTCGGATCGATGAGCACAATAAGACAGGGGCCCAATTCTAATAAACCAATCGCTCCACTATGAGAATAGTATCGTCGCAAAATGTCCACTATAGATACCTAGGTACTTATTTCAATGACCGCTGAACAACCTTAATAGTTTTTTTTTATAATTTGGCAGCATTGATAGAACGTCCTCAGACGTCTTTAAAATTCGATACGATGATTCGATAATACAAAGTTCTTAAAAATAAGGATGCATTTTTTTATCCAATAGTTATATTATTTTAAGGCCGCTACAACCTGTGCCACCTCCCGCAATACTGTTCCTCGATGGGTGCTCCTGGAAATTTATGTCGGTACTACAAACATGTTGCTGACTTCTGTCACAAGTAAGACCTTTTTGTTATCAATAGAATAGAAATACTCCATCTTCTCAGGCCTAAAGCACCGAAGGGAAATTGTATTATACTTCCAACACCATCTCGAAGTAGACAAAAGTGAAGAGGCAGTAACAAGCTCGAATGAAGACCATGCACTAGAAAGCGCAGCGTAGGACGCGAGTTTAATAATACCGCGGTGTAAAACAGAACAAAATACTTATAAAAACCGGCCAAGTGCGAGTCGGACTCGCGCACAAAGCGATCTGTACGTATCTATTAAAACGACAAAAAATAACTTTTGTTATATGGGAGTCCCCCTTAAATATTTGTTTTATTTTAATTTAGTTATTTATTTTTAAAGTGAATATATAACTAAATATTCTGTGAATATTTCAAGCGTCTACCTGTTGCCGTTATCAATATCGAGCTAAAACGAGCAAAAAAATCACGTTTGTTGTATGGGAGTCCCGCTTCAATATTTATTTTATTCTGTTTTTAGTATTTGTTGTTATTTATAACGGCAACAGAAATACATCATCTGTGAAAATTTCAACTGTCTAACTATCACGGTTCATGAGATAGGTACAGCCTGGTGACAGACGGACAGACAGACGGACAGATTGACGGCGAAGTCTCAGTAATAGGGTCCCGTTTTACTCTTTCGGTACGGAACCCTAAAAAAAGAAACTATAAAACTAAAAACAATAGATATGCACAATGGGTGGTTTTATTGCTTCAGAGCGATTTCTTCCAGACAGCCTTAGGTTAGGATGGAAGAATAGGATTAGATGTATGTAGATCTATCATAAAAATGCAATAAAATATTGTTTTGCCAACAACGGGGTGACATACATAGTCCACGACATTCCATAATAAGTATATCTAATAATACTTTGTAGTTAACTTACTTTTATGCAACTGTAGGTACCTATTGTAAGTTGCATTGAATAACTAAATACTAATTCATAGCGTTCTAAGTTCGCGTTTTTTTGGGTAGTGTACCTATTTTGTACCTAGTCAAAAAGAGATTTATATTTTCTTCAGGATTCCCGAAACTCTATCTATGGAAGAAGGAGCAGCGGTCCAGCCGCTGGCCATCGCTATCCACGCGTGCAACCGAGCGGCCATCAAGATTGGCGCAAAGATCGCGATACTCGGCGCGGGCCCTATCGGTATTCTGTGTGCTATGACCGCAAGGGCCATGGGCGCTGGGAAGATACTTATTACTGGTAATAGTGAATAGTTGCAGATTCAATAGAACCTAGGCAATTGATATGCTAACTAGATGGGGCGAGGATCTGTACGCAGTAGGTTTGTGGTAGATATTGAATGAGAAGAGACGAAGATCGGGATCAGTGACACGCCTTGAGAGACCTTACGTCCATCAGTGAGTGAACTGATATTAGGTTGATGATGATAATGATAGGTAGGTATTGGTATTGAAGGTTGTCTAAATAGTTATTTATTTGAGCAAGCTGGTGCAATTTTAGTCAAGCATTTTTTAAACTCTTCATCCAAATACGTCATCTGTGCACTATTTTTTCTATTTGTCTACCCTTTAGAAAATTTGTTCAGATGTAGTAGAAACGAGACTAGTAACCGCCCTGGAGTTAGGGGCTGACTACACTCTACTTACTGCAAGAGAGGACTCCGATAAATCCATTGTGGACAAGATCCATGGTCTGCTGGGAGACCAGCCCGATATCACCATCGACGCGTGTGGGTTCGCGCAGGCACAGAGAGTTGCTATGACGGTAAGTGTAAATATGAGTGATAAAAAATTGAATCGAGACTCCAGCACATATTGTTGGCAGTAAGTTCAATGAAATCTGACAAATATCTTCACTCAGGGCGACTTGAGCAACTATACCTAAACGTGTTTAGTGGCTAAATATAATTTAAAGAGTTGTCAAATCATACAAATACGTGAAAGTTAAACATGTTTAGTCGCTAAATACGTTTAGGGATCTTTGTGCAAGCTGGCCTTAATTCTCGATTTAGATTTGTATCTAGATATTCTATACCTGGGGAGACGATAAATCGCATAATGAGAAACGATGTTTTGTTCAACAAATTTTGTTTTTTCAATTTGTTATTAATATATGTTATAGTTAAGGATACGTGCTAGAACGCCTGTATTGTGAAAACACGATTCCGTAAAATTATCTCGATTGAAAAAAAATCCATACATGACTTCAAATTTATCTTAAAACCGTTTTTATGCGATGAATACTTCAATTTAGATCTTGAAACTTTATACAGTAATTCTAAACAACATAAATAAGAGCACCTGTGTTTTAAATTTTCAAAACCTTTTGATTTTACCATAAAATGAAAATAACTAAGTTTTACACTAATGAAACCATTCACTTTCGGACGCCCGGTCCGTGATTCAGCCTGGCCTCGGCTTTCAGACGGGGTACCCGTGACGCTTGTCGCTCCAAACGATCGCGTAATTCTTAGATAAAATTTAATATTAAGTTGGTTTTTGTAAAGACAGAGTAATGAGAAATAAGCACAACAAAAAAATGAAGGGACTGAATGATAAAAAACCGGCAAACATACGAATCACGGCGAGATAGGACATGCAGCGGCGCGCGGAGAAGCGGGGGTGTAATTCGAGTTTGGGCTGAGGTCTAATCAACTCTTAATCTATATTTATTATGTCCAAGTATTTTAGGAATTTGGGTTCCCATATCATGATCATGCCTCATTGTACCTAAAACGCAAGCTTAGTTTGTCTTGGTTCAATGTTCACATTATTTGGAAGGCCTTTCAAATGATTGAACACATAATCCGCGGCCGCCATATTTTTTACATCAATAATAGCGATCAAAAGTACCTATATGCGTTTTTAGCATACGCCTTATTGTAAATATGTAATGTATATATGCGAGTATACAGTTTTTAGATAGGTATATTAACTTTATATGCGAATTCCAACCTAAACTGATAACATAATTAAACTAGCTGACCCGCCCGTAGCTTCGCACGCTTGAAATTTCCCGTTCCCGTGGGAACTTTGGGATAAAACACTCTTATCAAAGTGACGCGACACTTCATGTACTTATATGACTTCACGTCAATGAACAACGGTTAAATTATATGGATACCTATCTTCTATCTATAGGTAGGTATATTTAAAACAAAGTCGGGTTAGTTACACCATTAATAACTCAAGAACGGCTGGACCGATTTTGATGATCTTTAATTTGTTGGATTTGTCTTCACCCCGAATAGCAGAATAACTATTAAAATACTAAAATATCGGAAAAATTCACGCAAAAAAAATATATGAAAAAAATTAATTTTCTCATACATAGATGCAGCTAATGATGGCTAATTGACGTACATTGGCAGCCCGCATCATATGCATGTCAAGGCGGTACGAAGTTCGCCAGGCCAACCAGTTGTTCATAAAAAACGAGTGTGCTTTAGACAACACGACTGAAGTAAAACTTCTTTAGCTCCATCAATATGTATAAAACAATGTTTTAAAGAAATGTCAACCTTATTTCGAGGCACATACAGTAAGTACATAAGTAATTTTCTACTGCTGCCTGCCATTTGTAGTGGAGTAGCTGAACTTTTTCGTAAATCAAAGCTGGTAAATTCAAAATACGAAACGTCGTAAGTAAATATTTTTTTATCTATAGCAAAATGAACTCTATTATACAGCATGAAGGATTGTTTTGTTTTTGCAGTTTGTATAATTTAGGCTAATTTGGGATAGGAGATAGGTATGCCACAAATCGACTGGCTATGAGAGAAAGAGAGAAAGAAAATGTGTACTCGCACCTCTCTCTCTTGTCCCTACAGTAATATACGAAACGTAACTCTCACTCTTTCTATCTTAACTAACTTATCCCTCTCAACTTTCGTTCGCACTTTTCGTAACGCATCCACCAGCTTACTCCCCAGGTCAAGCGTGCGTAAAGAAGTTTTACTTAAAATGGCGATAAAAAAATGGAGATGAGGGTAGGAGGATGAAAAATACTTTAGGACCTATTCTCATACCTACCAAACCAAATATACAAAAAAAAACATTAAATTCCGTCGACCCGTTTCGGAAGAGTGCGACCATAAACACCGTGACACGAGATTTATAAATAATTAAATAAAATACTTTTTTAGGTGACAAAAACCGGCGGAACAGTTTTGGTGGTCGGCATCGGTGAAGATAAGGTGGAAGTGCCATTGACTCCCGCGTTATTGAGAGAAGTCGACGTGAAAGGTTCCTTTAGGATCGCTAACACGTAAGTTTTACTACCTATCATCGTTCGAAGACCATCTACTGTGACAAATGCGCCGTTAGAGGCCTGTGCAAACCGTGCGTGTGCGAGACGGGAGCATGCACGCAGCGGCTGTAATGTATAAAACTTAAGGAAGATGTCAGATCGCCTGCGTGGCGTTGGGCATACCAAACACTTTATTGAAACCAAACAACAAACATAATCTTGTGATACACTGTTTCCTGCGTTAGTTTTCACTGTGTTGCAGGGCGGAGTGCTTACATTACAAATGGCTTCTTTAATATCGCAAGTTTGCAACATATTTATCTTTAGCAGTCAGAGATTTAGACAATCTTGTATGATATGATGTGTCAGTGTCACACAGCACGGGGCCCCACGTTGGGTTCCTAATATAGTAAATTAGTAATATAAATACTGGTAACGCATCTATTTATTGTATAAGGTAACTCTTTCCTTTGCTTATTTATAAGTATTCTATCCGCAAAACCGTTTCCTTTACCGTGCGCTTGTGCCTGCTGGGGACGCTGTTGAAAATACGTTAGACAACTACGCACCGCCGCGCACGCTGCTCAGAATATTAACTTTCATTTGCGATCTCTGAAACCCGCTGAAGAAATACCGCAAACCGTTGAATTTCCACTGTTTTTATACTAATGATTGTTACCAAAGGCATTAAAATAGCCTCAGATTTTATGTGGTGACGTTCTATAAATACTGCGACCCTGGTGATTTCGCGAAGTGTGCACGAAAAAGATCACCATCAAGGCTGTTCCAGGACTGAAGGGAACAGTGCGCACATCCTTTATCCATAATTTTCTCTAGGGTTAGCTGTACGAGCTATGAAGGAGTAAGCTTAATAAAAAAGAGCGTCATCACATACCCTAAAGTACAAAAATACAGAAGTTTAGGTTAAACTAATATTTGAACCCCCCCTGACTAAGCCGCTCGTCTTCTATCATCTATCTAAACTTTAATTGGACGGCCCCTGCGGTCCCCGCTACAATACTTAACACTTGTTTGTACTGGTTTGTGCAGGTACCCCGCCGCGCTAGCAGCGGTGTCCAACGGGACAATACCGCTGAAGAAGTTCATCTCGCACCACTTTCCACTGGAGAAGTGTAAGGAAGCTCTTGACCTGGCCAAGACCGGCGCCGCTATGAAGATTATTATTCATGTGCAGAAGTAATACGTGACTAATTTATGCATTTAGTTGCTGTCCGCCTCTCTTCTCTGATAAAATATTATATCAATTAACGATTGAACTATTGTTTTTACTACCTACATACACTAGCGGCTCGCCCCGAACTGAGATCTCGTGAGTCTACCATAAAAACAAAAAAAAAATATTATTCGTAATCTTTGACTATCAAAATAGTACACGCGGCTACACATCAAGCTATACATTTCCAGTATAAGCTGACATCTCATTCTACGAAAAGCCTACACAATGCGAGGTCAGCATATACTGGAAATGTGTAGCTTGATGTGTAGCCGTGTGTAGCACGAAATAAATAACCAACTTCAACACAACCACTTCAGTTTCATTCAAATTACAGGTAACGGGAGTTCATGTTAATTGGTTACTTTTTTAGGGGTACAAATTGTAGTTATTCTAGATTTCAGACTTTTGCCTATATTTGTGATACTTAAGCCACACGCATACCAAATTTCGCGTCATCCAAAACCGATTTCGCTATTTGGTGTGCCCATCCGCTGGGCCCCCTCTGCCAAATACTTGGGTGTCATCCTTGATAGACGTCTTTCCTTTAGGTTGCACATCACTAAGAGGTGCAACCAAGCTAAGTACACCTTAGGACGACTGTCTTCACTCCTAAGCAGAAAAAGTAAAATGTCTCTTAGAAATAAGGTGACCCTTTACAAAGCCTGCATTCGCCCCATCATGACATACTCCTCAGTAGTATTCGCCCACTCCCGTCAAGTTGCTGCCATTCAATTAGTACAAAATCGTTTCTTGCGAAAAGCCACAGGCTCGCCTTGGTATTTTCGCAATAACGATCTGCATCGAGATTTGAAATTAGAGTCAATAGCTAAATTCATCAAGCTCGCTTCCAAGCGACATTATGAACTCGCCACTCATCATCCGAATCCTTTGGTACATACCATTCCGGACTATTCGATTGAACCGTCCGAGCACAGAAAAACCCTCCGTCGTCCGAGACACGTTCTCGGAGACCCGGATGACGAAATCGCTTCCGCTAATGCGGGTGAGTCATCCACATTAGACAGAGCAAACACTCCACAAATACACCGACCTCGCCGGCGAGGTCGACGAGTCCCATTAGTCGCCGCCTACACGAGGTACAAGCACGTACCCGGGCGTTTCTCTCCTATCCCCGTCCCGGCAACAGCCCAAGCCGAGGTTCGTACCTAAGTGGTGCCCTTGCGCTAGTTGCCTCATCAAAAATAAAATTATAGGGCTGAGCGCTTTCTGCCAAAAGCTCGGTTAAGCTGCAACGGCCTCAGAGGCCAAGAGCGAGATAAGTCCATTCGAAAAAAAAAAAAATTTCGCGTCATTCGCGCGTTGGTCACCGTCGAGTGTAGACGCGTTTGCTCACAGTATAGATCGCATTTAGTTATTTTAAATACTCTGTTCCTATTGGCTACTTACCGAAAATCCAATTCCTGCTCCCACACTTGAGGAATTGCGACCAGACACCGCCCACAGAGAAATAAGAAAAGGATAGACGAAGAGAACAACTCGACGCGCAGATAACTGTTTGCGCCGGCGCAGCGGGATTTAAACCTGGTGCCGTCACCACAGGATCGCTATTGTCACTGCCACTGTAAACCACTGCACCAGTGGGCTCATTAAGCTAACAACGAAAATACACGATCATTCGACGAGTGCACGACGAAGCCACGAGCCATCACTGCGCTACGAGGTGCGTCACCCCCACAGAACATAAAAAACAATAGAACTAGCATGATGACTTTTTACTAAGAAAACCAGTGTAGCTAAACTCACGCATGTAAAAACTAGCACACTTAGAAATAAAAGTTATAATTGGTTGAAAGAGAACGTTCAAAGAGGCCTAAAACCATAAAACCAATTTAACGGATATAAAAACTTAGCTACTATAGAACATGGTTTAAAATCAATAAAATAAACAGTAACAAAAAATTAAAGTTTACTTCTTCTACTCGGCAAAAGATGGCGCTTTAGAAAATATTTTTATTTTAGTCTCTATTAATTATAAATAAGACTGATAATGCAATGGCTCTTACTTGATTACCCACAAAACAAAGCCACTGAACAACAGATGGCGCTGTCGCTAACGATTTTTGTTATAGTCTCTAACAGCAAAGTATAAGATCGATAATGCATTGGCATGCTCAAATAACAGTGATAACAATAACTACTCACTTAGTGATTTACCAATGAGCATACAAGACGAATGTATCGATATCGATTATCACTTTATCACCTACCTACTACGGGTAACGAAATAGGTACGTCAGGTTATATTTGTGGTGGTCGAAATAAAAAGCTTTTCTTTTCTTTCTTTCTTAACATAATCACAGGTATCCAACTCATAAATACTTACTTAAAAAAATATTATATTACTGGAATATTATACAGAGTGGTTTAACTGTAACAGTACGGCAGCACCCATAACCAGAGGAGATACAGGTGCAGTTTCTTTTAAAACATCAGCTCGTTTTCAAAGCAAAAACTTTTGCTTTGAAAACTTAAAAATTTAAAAAAAAAAAAAAAAAAAAAAAAAAAAAAAAAATTTTGGTCAAGTGTGAGTAGCGCCTTAAAGTGAATCAAGTTGGTAATTTTTTTTTAGATGCCGATAGATGCAGTCCTTTGTAAGGATCATTTTATTGTATCGGATGAAAAAAATCTGAACAGCGGAATATAGTCAAATTTGATAAAAAGTATTCTTGATATACAACAGGACAAACAAAATTCCTTCACCAAACATTTTGTGTTACAGTAAAAAAAAACACTCTGTATACTGAATTATTATTTGAGGGGCACACTAAAAGTTTCCGGAATCAATAAAAAATACTAATAATGGTCAAAAATAAATTTATTGTTTCTCGAAATATGCGTCCCTTTGCGTCAATGCACTTTTTCATAAGATTGAACAAATTTTTAAAACATTTGTGCCACTACTCCGGTGGTGACGTCAGATACATGTTATTCATACTCTTCGACAGCCTCTTCTGGTGATGAAAACCGTTGATCGGGTAATTGGTTCTTAATTTTTGGGAACAGAAAAAAGTCACACGGTGCCAGGTCATGACTCTGTATGCTGGATGACTCATAATTTGTACGTTTTTTTATTTTTTTTTTGTCTTGCGCCTTGGGAAAATTGAAAACAGAAGTTATTATATTATTTCACACCATAGGTCTAAAATACATTCAGAAAATCATCAATAAAACAACAAGGAATTAACGCCATAAAACTTATACACCTTTTAATAGGGGTAACTAATTAAAGCTATCGATAACACATTCATCAGTATATTGGAGTCACATCCCTAATTGAGTAGCTTAAGTTGAAGTTTAAGAGAAACGCGACCTTAAGGAGTATGATTCATAGTCTATTTTGTTTGACGGTTTTGCATTTTAAACAAAACTAACAAAAAACAATAAAATAATACTTACCGGTGATAGGATATGCCCCCTTTTGTTAAATTTTTGGTTCGGCTATAATATTTACACTCCAAAACGGCACAATATGGCATTTTTATATTTTTTTGAAGTACGTTTACCCCACAGTAATTGAAACACGACTGAAGTGAGCGAAGCTTGTAGTGCGCGGAACTCCGCGTACTTGGTGTTACGCGGGCCCCGCCTACTTACGACTTCTATTGTTTTTTGTGTTCTGTGGTCACCCCTGTCTACGAGTCGTAAGAGTGCTACGCGCTACGATAACACCTGATAGATTACTTACCCGGTGAGTCAAGTCTACGCTTTTATACATAACAAGTATCAGCTAACATCGCTATCTGCAAAGCAGCCTCCGACTGCCATGAATTGCTCGAAAATATATACGGAGTTGCTAAAATAATAATGGATCGGGCTCCGCCTAGTAAATATCAATCCTTGTAAGGTAGGGGTTCCGGATCGGAAACCTCCAACATCTCCGAAAAAGTCGTTACGTACAGACCCAAGTGACGACGCCCATCTCACGATGATCTTAAGGAGGACATGCAAAACTTCAAAAAATAAATTAGATACCTACATGCTCACTAAGATCTCCACTGACGTATCCAAGGTAAAAACACAAAATAACTCTATACAGAAGGTTCACTCCGACATCAAAGCCTCTCTCGACTTTATATCGAAGCAATACGAAGTAATGACCAACAAGATGAAATGCTTGGAAAAATTCCAGAAACAACAGGGAGACAAAATGGACTTGTTGGAGCGCCGTATAAAAGATCTGGAACGAGTTTCAAAACTCACTAAACTTGAGGTAAGAAACCTTCCTCAAAAACCTAACGAGACAAAAGCGGACCTAATTAAGCCTGTTATTGATATATGTATCTCAGACAGTTAAGGCCGACTTGAGTACGGGTGACGTACGCGACATCTACAGGTTCCCGAACAAAACAGGCTCCCTTGTGATAGTGGATGTCACCACACCACTACTTAAAACATCCATTGTAAAGGCTGTCAAGCTACACAATACCAAAAATAGATCTAATACCTTAAACACGTCCTGCCTGAGATCCGAAGCCAATTTTTGTATCGGAGCATCTTACCAGTCAGGCCAGGCGTTTGTTCTTCCTGACCCGCGAAGTGGCATAAAACGAAAAATATACGTTCTGCTGGACGGCAAACGGAAAGATTTACCTGCGAAAGGAAGAGGGAGCACCGCAACTACTAGTAAAATCAGAAAGTCACCTAGAAACCCTGAAGAAGACCAATCAAATAGTTTGAGGCATGAGATGCCTCAAAATTGCATAACCCATACCTATAATACCTTAACTATATTTTTATTTTTTACATATATATCTAATTTTTTCATACTGATATCAACTTACTCTATGTATAACCTAAAACTCAAGAACACACACACTCTGACATATACACACACTTCCCACACACCACACACAAAACGTAATAAGATTACCGACAAACTCACTAATGGAAATACTCCAGTTCAGGTTTTCATCCACAAAACTATATTCTTACAACAAATACGTAAAATATACAACGTTAACTGTCAAATAAGGGTACCTAGAAGGACCTTTGTCCCCTTAAACCAACAATGGGTTCAGTAAACTATCTTGGAAACGAACTTGATAGATTCAACTCATCGAAATCAATGACATGTGAAACGAACGAAGCTATACCTATTCTTAATGCCAACGTCCAAAAATTTTATATAATTAGCCAAAATATACGTAGTATTGGTTGTAACATGCCTCAGTTCGAAATTCTATTATCAAGATTTAATATACAGTTTGACATAATAATTTGTACAGAATGTTGGCTGAGTAAAGTTATTAACCCTCGAGCTATAGTCAATTACACATACCATAGAACTAAGCAGCACACCTCTCAAAATGAAGGAGTAGTAGTATACCACAAACACAATTTACAAACAGAAGTTTTTGAACCAACCCTAAAAGATGGCAACTGTCTGTTGATAAAAATAAACCCAGATCTCATCGCAATCGCTGTTTATAGACCTCCTTCATACAACATAGAAGACTTCCTTAAATCAACCGATACTCTTCTTACATCTATATTCTATCTCTATCATCTACTTGCAGAAGTATAGTTTTTATAGGTGACATAAATAACAGCATTAAAGAATATAGTAATGACGCAAGATCTCATGACTACCTAAACTTAATGGCATCCCATGGCCTTTTACCAGCGCACATGTTCCCAACACGAGATAAGAATTGTCTCGACCATATAATGATTAAATCGCAATTACAATCGAATAATTACGTAATATCAACCGCGATTACTGATGACACAGCGTGTCTATCTTTAGAAACCAAATTTGTTAAAAACTTTAATAAAACAATAAATAGAGTAATCGATTATGTTGCTGTGGTGAAACACTTAGAAAAAATAGATTATAGTGTAATATACTTGTATAAGAACAAACATATAAATAATGCCTTAGACATGTTAATAAAAATAATAATTGAAGCAATAAATATAAATACTACTATAAAAACACCTAGACATAGGAAACGAATAATAAAGCCGTGGATAACACCTGGCCTGCTAAGATGCATCAGGCATAGGGACAGTCTACACTACAAAGTTAAAAAGTCGCCAGAAAATATAGAAACTAAAAAAATATTCTTGCGTTATTGAAACTTTTGCATTACAATTTTACGGAAAGTCAAGTGTGCATATGAACAATCTGAAATGCAAAAAGCTGAAACGAATCCTAAAAAGACATGGAAAATTATCAAGGACATTGCGGGCTTAATTAATCAAAAAGACCCAAATACAGCGCTTCTAGATCTTGCGCAGAATAGTCAAGAATCAATCAACAATGTAAACAACTTCTTCGTAAGTGTCGGCCCTAAGTTAGCGGAAAACATTGCTAATGTGGCTCCTGAACATAATCCACGAACTGCCTCTCAGAACTCTATGGTTCTTCTGGACACGGATGATGATGTTTTCTCGACTATAAATAAGGCTTAGAGACGACTTGTGTTTCGACGAAATCCATCCAAAACTCATAAAAAAGACTGCTCATATTCTGACCCCAGTAATCACATACATATGTAATTTAAGTTTTCATACTGGTGTTTTCCCAAAACACTTTAAGACTGGCCTCATTCATCCGATCTACAAGGCAGGTAATAGAGACAGTATCAACAACTACAGGCCAATATCAGTTCTTCCAGTGATGTCTAAAATATTAGAAAAATTAATGAACTCAATACTGATAAAATACTTAAAGAAATTTCATGTTATTTCTAAAAACCAGTTTGGATTTATGCCTGGAAAATCTACCGAAGACGCATTAAGAACACTCACAGAATATCTGGTAAAAGGTCTAGACAACAATATGAAATGTTTTACTCAGAAAACTTTCGTGATTATTACTTTCAATCATTATTATAAATACGGGATTTATCGCGTACCGTCTTATCGGTGTTTCGACCGACAATGTTTCGGTTCAATTCGTGAACCTTCATCAGGGTGAGTGCGATCCGCTCCAAATAACGTAACTCGCCTCGCACTGCGCGCCGCTGCTCTCTGCGCGCGAGTGGACGGGCGGGGTGGTGGGGATTGGGTCAACGAAAGCACAGTGCGTTGACCCGCTGTGTCATCATCATTATCATCACTGCTGCTCTCTTCGGTAGTTCTTGGTACAGGCAAACACACAACACTAACTATGTCTCTACCAGGTTCACTCACTCTTCTGTCACTTGCATCATGAAGACATGGCCTCCAGGCTGGCGGTAGAACCCATCCTCAATCCCTGTTAAAGTTCGACACACGACTTATTTCTATCGCCCCTCGGATCTTGCGAGGAACGAAGAACTTCTCTCTCGCTAAAACCCGGGCCTTGTCGAAACGTATGTAGTGCGTCGAATCAGAATCTAGGGAATGTTCCGCCACTGCAGAACTGTTTGAGTCGACATTCTTCATTGCACGTATGTGTTCAGTCAACCTAGTAGATACGTTACGTTTTGTTTCACCAATGTAGCATTTACCGCACTCACACGGTATCATATATACGCCGGGGACGCCCAGAGGGTCTCTGTCCTTCGGCGAACGCAGCAGCTGTCTCAATTGTGTTTGAGGACGGAATATCGTCTTGATGCTGTACTTATGGCGTAACAAGTTTCCGATCTTATCCGTTAATCCTTTCACAACAGGTAAGTACGGTAAATAGAGCAGTAGCGTCTCTACGCCCTATTTATATCGCACACACTTATCTACACCGTTCTCGAACGTTCTTAATAGTTCCGACTTGAACTAGAAGTATATTTTTCTTGAAGGTTCACTCCTGTTCGCCTATATATAACTATTTTATTCTCTCAAGTTTATTTTATTATTTACGTATGTGTATCCATGTATGTCTATATATATGTTTAATCATTTATTT
This sequence comes from Philereme vetulata, assembly GCA_918857605.2. Taxonomy (NCBI): domain Eukaryota; kingdom Metazoa; phylum Arthropoda; class Insecta; order Lepidoptera; family Geometridae; genus Philereme; species Philereme vetulata. The sequence continues at coordinate 5,246,715 of OU975462.1, forward strand.
TTCTGCGTTCGTGAGGCTACCCATGGGTCCCATCTGAAAACCAGCGCCGCTTATCTTCCGGTAGGCAGGTAGGCAGCAATACGCTGAGATGGGACCTATTTGGCCCACACAGCACGGAAGACCATATTATCTGTACCTACCTATGTTTACTTAAGAACAAAATTTTTATCTCGTGTTTTTTCTTTAATTCTGTACTTAAACAATTTTTCATTTTACTATTATATTCTTTAGGTAAGTAGGTATGTTTTTTGTATTTGTTCTGTTCTGAATGGTCTGTCCTGTGTGTCTGTCAAATAAATGTATTTTCTTTCTTTAGAAGTGTGTAGGTATTTCAATAGAACTACTATTTCTTATTCTGTGAAACTGCTGGTAAAATCGTAGTTAACTTAGTATTACCTATTCTGTGACACAGTAGGTATAAACTTTGAGAGGCAAGCTCCTACTATTACATATTCTGTAACAGCCTCGGGCGTAACAATACTTTTGTACCTGAAGAATTTACAAGCGTTTCTAATCTACATAGATATTATATTAGAAGATCCAGATTAATATTATAAACTAGCTTCCGCCAGCGTCATCGGTTTCGCACGCGTGTTTTATCAATGCCTAGCCATAGCCTATGTTTTAATCTAGGTTATAGACGACCTTTGTGGCGCAGTGGGCGAATAGCCGGCTGAGACGCAGGAGGTAGCGGGTTCGATTACCACTGCGGAACAAATGTTTACATAATCTACAGATGCTTTTCTATATATTATAAGTACGTATTTACAAAAAAAAAACGTATAAGTATAGTACAAGATCTGCTTAGTTTGGAGCTAGATAGCGTTGTGTAAAATGTCCAGCAATATTTGTTTATTTATCTATATACCAAATTTCATCGAAATCGGTTAAGCCGTTACGACGTGATTGAGTAACAAACATCTAAACTTTCGCATTTATAATATTAGTGTGATTCTGGAGTAACCCTACTTGATCGAGTGATTTCGATCAATTTTGGTAAATAGATAATGACCGGGATTGAGAAATAGACCACTTTTTACCCGACTACGCAGAAGGAGGGTAATGTTTTACTGTAAAACTGTACTGTAATGTTTTTACGTGTGAAGCCGCGGACTGAAGCTTGTAAACTATGTATATGATTTTGAGTAAAAGACGCCATGTTATTATTAATATTTTATTTTTTATTAGGCAGTGGAAACGTTGCATAAGGACAATTATATAACACAATAAAATCAAACTTAAATATATTTTCGATGCTCTTAAACAATATAAAAATTAATGCAATTAGATATTTAAAGGAGATTGCACAGGGCAGTTAACTAGTTTCAAACATTCTGTACAACAAAATTATTTAAAGCTGATGTTTGTCTATTGAGTATTGACTCTATAATAATTCATTAATATATTTTAGTAGTTTATTCTCAAATATTTGACTATTAAATCTGTCGTAATTAGTAGCTAACAAGGATTGAACATACGATTAGTAACACGTGGTTGCCGACGATCGACGAAAACTATACCTAGGATTAAAATCAGCCGTACACAAATTGGTAACCATTTCAATCGATGGTCTGCGTAAAACTAGACCTTTCACATTCAAGATTCGCGTCGGAGCTCGTCGAACCGTTTATACGCGCTTGCATTTCGCGCGCATGACGAGTGACGAGACGAACTGTTTACAAAATGCGATACATCTCGTCACGTGTTTAACGCGGTATTATAATAACAAATTAGCTCTAGAGCATACAAATGTACGAACCTTTAACGATCACTAACAGTAAGGGGGCGTCCATTCATTACGTGAGGTAATTTGGGGGAGGGGGTGGGGGGCTAATCTCGCGCTGGGGAGAGAGGAGGTATCGACGAATGACACTTTTTTAAATTCTAGATTACAAGAGAAGCAATCTTGAATACTAGTCATAAATAAGAATAATGAAGCCAATTGTATTTTTTTAATAATTCCAACGTTTACCTTATGAAAACAAATTTTGAATAATCTCACATGTGATCAAAGAGTAGCGAACCAAATCTCGCGACATCTCACCAGGGGGGAGGGGGGGTCAAAAATCATCAAAAACGCCCCACGTAATTAATTGGATAGACGCTTGACATGGAAGGACCACGTCAAGGCTAAGAGAGCAGAACTTGACATTCGATTCAATTGTCCCGTTCTGGTTGCTCGGACCACAATCCCGACTGTCTCTACTTAACAAGCGCCTGGTTTACAACATAATCCTTAAACCAGTGTGGACGTATGGGCTACAAATCTAGAGTACCACCAGCATATCCAATCGTGCTATCATCCAACGCTGTCAGAACAAAATCTTGCGTTCCATTTCTAATGCCTCATGGTTCACAACCAACAAGGAGATCCACGAGTACCTAGAAGTTCCCACAATCGACCAAGAAACGGGCTTCATAGTGAAAAGATTCCAATGTAGCTTCCACGTCGCTTCCAATGTAGGTACAAGTACAACCTAGAACTACCTACATTAAAACAATAAAAACGCACAGCTCGGGTCCGAATGTAATGGCACTAAAATATATAACAAAAGACTAGAACAATTTAAAGCACAAGAAAACGACAACATCTTTGAACATAGATTAAAACATATACTAATGGAAAAGAGTTACTACACACTAGACGACTTTTTTAACGACAAGACATGTAAATAATTTTCTACAATAATGATTTCACTAACCAATAAAATTCAAAGCATAAAATCGCTCAACTTCGATTCCACTAGAGCTGCCTAGTTAGCTATTGCTACGCCCTTACTTGCAGGGTACATATGAAGTGCTGGACTCTTGACTAGTCAATAACATCTGACGTGTAACATTTTAATCCATTTTGTATGAATGCAATAGAATACTGAACACTGAAGATGCCTGGATCGCTTAAAAACCATGATAATCCGCTGGCAAGAGAGCTGGTGGAAAATCGTTCTGACACAAAGTGCATGAAAAGAGTCCACGTGTTGAACCTGCTTGCTGCTTCCAAAGAAGGGAAAAACACAGAAACAAACTTATTGGTGGCTTTGTTGTGCTCGCTCGCTATCTCGTTTAGTATCATCAGCTGACAGAGTTTAATTTCACACGTAACTATGGTGAAGTGTGGTGCGTGTGGTAAATTCTGAGCACAGTCAGACGCCATAAAGTGTTCCAAACACTCAACCGCGTACCACCGCGCCTGTGTACTTTTTCTGGAGACTGGGACTGTCAAGCCACCATGGGATTGTCCAGGATGCAAAATAAAAATCCCTCTGCAAGGTAAATGATCTCACACCCGTGAGAGGAATCACCACCGCGCCAGATGCCTGTACCGAGCTGCAGAGTTCGCGCGATGCCGCCGGCGTTGGTCCCACTGCGCCGTTGTTTGGAACGCCCGCTGAGTCAATTAATTTCATGAAAGTGATGAGAGCTTTGCGTGATGACTTTGGTGCGAATAAATAAATGATTATTCTATTCTAAAAAGGACTATTGTGTCTCGATCCCGAACGCCACAATGAGAAAAAAAAAGGAATTAATGGACGCCCCCTAATGATTATTATTGTGTTCTGCCCACCATGACTTACGGTGCCGAGACATGGAAGCTCACGCAGGAGGCTGTGTACAGGTTAAGAGTTGCACAGAGAGCCGTGGGGCGTACCATGCTGGGCATCAAACTCTGTAGATCGAGTTCCAAACGTCGAGACCCGTAGAAGAATCGAGTTGAGGAGCTCAAATGGTTTTGGGCGGGGCACTTGGCAAGACGTGGTGATGACAGGTGGAGCAGGGTAGCAACTGAATCGTGGCCGAGGAATGGCTGTAGAAGGGTGGGACGTCCGGCAGCGAGATGGGTGGAGGACATCGTTAGAGTCGCGGGCTGTCAAACAGTCGTCTATTAGTAATAATTATAGCAGTTTCAGTTTATTAGGGTTGAAGACTCCAGGGCGCGTGTTGAGTGCAGCGGTGTTGGCGCGCGGGACCGGCATGCTGCCCAGCGCCTGACCCGATGAACCTGAAAATAAACAACATCATCATCCACAGCCTGACTACAACTACACTATTACTAATCCCACTAATATGTGAATCATATTATATTTTTTTTTATTATTTGGCCCACTAAAGTGGACGTCACACGAAACAATACAAAGAAAAATCAATGGTTTTCTCGCATCTCAAAAAATGCTCAACCCTCCTAAAGAAGTTTTCACTTCAAAAATACAACTTTACCAAAGACGGTGTACGTCCTTCTAGAAGTAGGCACAGTGTGCACAAAAAGTTTAACAAAATAATCATTATAATACGACCTCCGTGGTGCAGTGGGCGAATAGCCGGCTGAGACGCAGCAGGTTGCGGGTTCGTTACCCGCCGCGGAACAAATGTTTGCATGATCTACAGATATTTGTTCCGGGTCTGGATGTTTTTCTATACAGTGTTTTTTTTTAACTGGGACAGTACGGCAGCACCCATAACCAGAGGAGATAAAGGTGCAGTTTCTTTTAAAAATCAGCTCGTTTTCGAAGAAAAACACTTTGGCATTGCATCATTCTTATCTTATCTTATCATGGCATTGTCAAATACGCAAAAAGTAAACTTAATTGAAGCATACTTCCTTAAAACATTTCGGGGAATCAGATCGTATAGTTCCTGGGCACATTGCCCAGGAACTATACGATCTGATTCCGCGGTCGCATTTTTATTAAAGGACAAGCAGGCGCACGGCTCAGTGCCATCCGTACCTAGTTGATATACCACCCATTCGCACACACCGTTTTGATTCTAGGTCTTGATGCGCACAGCTAAGGTATGGAACACTTTGCCGTCGTCTGTTTTTCCTGAAGAATACAATCCGGGCCTCTTTAAGGTAAGAGTGAATAGGTTTCTTCTAGATTTTTGTGAATTATCGCTTACCATCAGGTGAGATTGTGGTCAAACGAAGATGTATATAGATTAAAAAATAAAAAAACAATACCAAATTTCATCAAAATCGGTCCAACGTTAAGAAGCCGGCGAACCCCGAGCGCAACTTCAATTCGGCCGCGTCAAAAACTTCGGCCTGAATATCGCTATCCCTGTTTAGTGACAAGTTTAGCCATACAGAGCGACAGTGATAGCAATAGAACGATTCTAAATTTGATTAGATTTTGACCGTGTTCCGTAATACCAAAAATGATGACTGAAAACTTGTTGTATTTTTCTCATTGTGTTGTTATTCTGTAACTAGACGATATAATCTATGTTCCCATGACTAGGATACGTAAGATGTTGTTGTTTTTAATACGAAACAATTAGGTTGAAAACAGATCTTTTATGACGTAAAAACATGCAGAATGCGATACGCTTCTATTTCATTTTAGGTAAGTATTTTGATCTAATATATGGTTGGGAACCTAGATAAATACTATTCAAATCAAAATAATACCTTATAAAGGTAGAAATATGCTCCAATTAGAAATGATCTTGGTAGTACGTATTGTATGAGCGATTCCCCTCCGGTCTCCCCTTAAGTAGTTTATTAATCCAGGTCATAAACTATCTATAATATAGCAAATTTCATCGAAATAGGTCCAGCCGTGAAAACGTAAAAGAGATACAGAGTTACTTACGACTTTATAATATAAGTATGGATATATTATTGTGTAGTATTTACCTCCTGCGAAGGAAGTGAAGGCAGATTTGTTCCCGCGCGTGGACTTGCCTCTGGAGCTCCCGCCGCGCCCTCTAGCGGCGTAGGCGGCGCCGCCCGCCTTCTTCTTAGCCGCTGAAGTGGTTTTACGTTTGAACCTGAAATCATATTTAAAAAGATGATTGTATTACGTTGTAACTTTCCGTAGAAAAAGGGAGCTTTTCCGCCATTAAATATTATCCTGTTCGATGATGTATTCATAAAAAAACTGGGCTTGTATTTTTTTTTTAATAATACTTATATGGCAAACGAGCATGCAGTCCACCAGATGTTAAGTGGCTACTGCAGCCCATGGATATCCACATAGAACTCAAAACAAGCTATTATGTTGTCTTGATCTCTATGTGGATACGTTGCCATGCTATATGACTTAGCTGGTATGCCTATGTGCCAGTAATTACAGGAACATACCATTACCATCTAACCGGAACACAGCAGCACAAGTACTGCTATTTGGCGGCTTGTATGTTTACCTTTTGTTTTCTCACAATTCACGTAACTTAAAATAGCAAAATCGGGTCTCGTTATGTCTCTTTTATAATAACCATTTTGTCTAACGCTGAAGGCGCACAACACCCCAAGTGTTATTTCGAATATTATGTAAAGGGGGTGCGCTCATTTAGTAATATTGTATATAGGTAGGTAGGTAGGTGCTATATACCTGCCCTAACTACGAATGTTTTGATAATTTACTCGTTCGCTCGTACTTAACCACACAACAAACAATTGCAGAGAGTGTACGGGAATTGTGTTGTATTATAAAAATGAATCACTTGAACCATAGAAGTAGGTGCTTGCCTAACTAACTAATAGTAATGAATAAGAATATAAGTAAGTAACATGCTTAGTGAAGAAATAAAGTTTTTGCGTTTAGCAAACGCTCGCTACGCTGGGCTACACGAACGAACTACAAACTAGGTAAGGTTGTTTAGTCCATACATCCAATGCGGTGCGTGTTTGCGGAGTTTGCAAGCCGCATTCTTTGCGTTTACAATAAAAAAAAATACCGACGAGACATGTTATGTAAATATGTTAAACGGTATTCATGTAACTGACAATACAATGGTATGAGTTGACTGACATGCGATTATACATTTTAATTATATCAAAATGATATTGTAGTATTATTGGAGGAGAATGCCAAAAGTTATTTATTTTATTTTCAATTCATTATCAATTAATTCTGTTCAGACTTCTAATACAGGCTAAATCCTATCCTTCCTTCACAAGACCTCTCGACAACATGCACATTCAACTTTCGCGCCGCGACAACACGGAAATGAACGGTGACCTACAATTGAAGAAGAAAATAAGATGGCTGCCTTACCTTGAAAACAGCTGTGCGTGCGCGCGACTAAATCCAAAAACTAATGTGAAAGCTTTCATCGTGAACTGAAAATTGATATACAAAACAATCCAAATATTGCTGTGATCTATTTAAACTATAAAGTGTGCAATAACATGTGGAGTGTTACCTAATATTAAGCGGACCAGCCACCGAACGCATTGTGAGTACCTTTCAATACCTACCCGTCCATACCGTGCTGGAGTCTGTGGAAGGAACTCTAATTTCACCTCGTTTAAGTTAAAACAAATTCTCAAGCGAAAGTTGATAGACGTATGCACTCTCCCCGTTCTTGACTAACATCGAAAAGTATAAACTCAAGGTTTGCCAACGTGCGATGGAGCGCAGCATTCTCGGATTCAAGCGTATTGACCGCATACAACACTAAGCTGCGCTCTCGAACACAAATCGTAGATGTAGCTACGAAAGCCGCGAAACTCAAGTGGGACTGGGCTGGTTATGTATGCCGTATGTCGGATGATCAGTGGGCTAAGCTCACCACCGAGTGGCACCCCGACACAGCTCTAAGGCGTCGCGGAAGACCAAAGAAGAGATGGAGGGATGAGCTCACAAATTTCCGAGCGGGCTGGACCATCTTGGCGCCTAAAAGAAGTGTCTGGAAAGAATGGGGTGGAGACCTTTGCCCAGCAGTGGGACACAGTGGGCTAATAATAACGATAATAATAATCCAATCTCGTCACACACTCTGTGAGTGATGTTCACACACACACACACACACCACACAGTGATGTTCACACCAGTATTACGAGATTTCGCTCTTCTGTAATATAAATTGTTTAATATAAAAAAAATAAGCAAAACTTAAAAAAAAAACTTTTATGTTTCATGTCTCAAGTTTACTCATGACTCATATAATTAGACTTCGTTGAATTGCAGCATTATTTTAAAATTGCACAATAAATTGTGAACCCTTAAATTAATTGAAAGATTTTTTAATTTGATTTAATATTTTCTTTTTATAATATGAATCAATGACGTCCTCTGTCCTCTCTCCATAATATTGTTGCGCCCACCAGGTTTCATAATGATTATATACCTATCAATAACCACCTATTATTGCATGGTGGAATACAATAAATTTTAATGATTGAGTTATATCTGTTCCTAATAATATATAGCGCACTCCATAAAATATTTAGAAACTCACACAACACACTACAATCCCTCTCTCACCCACTCAAGTATACACATTTACACAGCATCCCTCCCTCCCTTACGTTCTTCAAATGCGTACCTGCTAAATTCCTTGTAAATTAAATAACATATTGTGTTTTTAATCATTCTCTCTAGGTGACTATAGTCTTTCCATTTCTTTATTTTCTCGATGACAGCTCCTGTGAAAACTTGAACGAGCGTCTTTTTTACATTATGGATGCATTATTTTATAAAAATATATAAAATTATACCAGAGTCGGAGAAACTGATAGGGATGGAGCTAACGATAAACCTAACACGATAACAGACCCGATATTTTTTTACAAAATGTATGAAACTAAACTACTGCCGGATACTTTTGTACAAATTTATTAACTAATATTATATTTAATTACAAGATGTTACACGTATTAATTCTTGATTGATAATGCCAACTTCTTTTAAGTTTTCGAAGCTGTTGTAAAGTAAGTAGGTAATCTTATTTATTTATTTTAATCAAAATCTGATGAATCGTCACTGTCACTCGATTAGATCTCCCCATGAGGTCACAACACTACAACTATCAAATTAGAACTGTCATCGTGAAAATAAAGAAATGGAAAGACTATAATTTCTTAAAAGTTATGTCTATATAATGAGAATCTGTTATTGGCGTTAAGCATTATAGTCTAACTTTTTATTAGCTGCAGTAAAATGACGTTTTGTGGGTTGCCGGTTTTTGAAGAAAAATAAATAGGGATGTAGCTAAATGAGTGAATCATAAATGAATAATCAGTTTGGTTTTTTTTTTGAGATTTAATATTAAGTTGTAATGTATTTTTTTAGCCTATTATTATTACTATACTAGAGGATTGATCTTTTTTAGTGGAAGTATAGGGAGGTACATTCAAAATGAAACAAAAACGTCATAATAATGTTATTTAATTAATTTTTGTGAACTGAATCACATCCCTATTGAGATTAGGCTGGCAACATTATTTTACGGAATGACATTTAGAAACGTCATTTTACTGCAGCTAATAAAAAGTTAGACTATAGATAGAGTTTGTTTAGATATATATCAAGTGCTGTTGATTCTGTAATGAATAAATTATAAAAAGAAGAGCGTGCTTTAGACCCCACGACTGAAGTAGAACTTCTTTTTTCAAAATATTATTTTTTTAAATTGTTCAGGAACGAAATGAAATCACAAAAAAATAACCATGAAATCACCGTTCGCGTAACGTTAGCAAACTAGCAAACGAACTATTATTTACATAAAAGGAGGTTTCAACAACTAGTTAAGTTAGTAAACAGTAGAAATAAAAAACATTTGTATCATAGCCCTCACAATGATATCACCCATTGAGTACCATTCTCTAATTTGAGCCATTAGCCCAGTCAAATAAGGCGAAATTAGGGGTCTACCTCGAAATTCGAGCTAACCAGCCAGATTTTTACATGGACCTTTGTATTGACCTTCTAAAGGTAGTCTCGAAAATTGAATATCATATCGTGCCGGCGCCGGCGTCTTGAGAGATTGAAGGTCAAAAGGTTATGAAAATCGGGTTTTCGCTAATATCTCGTTTGCTTTGTACTCTACGACATTTTTAGTTATTAGATTTCAGTTTCAGTTTCATTTATTCGCAAACAATACATATTGTGTCAGAATATTTGGTACAGTAAAAAAAAATATATGTATGCAGGAAATTCATTCTAAAAGATGAATGAACGAAAATAGTAACAATGGAACGTTATTAATAATTAAATAAAATGTCAATGAAATACAATATAAATATCATAACATGTCAAAATTCCAAAATGATACCTACATTAGGTACAAATAATATTACTTAATAAATAAAAGTTTTGCATCAGGTAATTAGAGACTTGTCCTTACAAAATTCGTCAATGGAGTAAAAACACTTTTTCAACAAAAACCGCTTAAGTTTAGTTTTGAATTCAAATGTGCTGTAGATGGTTTTAAAGACGACAGGCAAGTTATAGGAAAGTTAAAGTACATAAAATTCTCCAGAAATTTTGTCTAAAGCAATTTTCGATATCATGAGTCGTTCTTGAGATAGAGCGTGAAGAGTGGGGAGTGCTCCGCCCCTCATGGTAACTCAACCTGGACACTTGAATACAATACAAGTCATAAAACGCTTATTATGTTAATTATTTACAAAAAAATATCATTATTATCAATAATATCCAATTATTAAAAAAATATTTAAATATATTTATAAATAATATTAGTAACTAAGACAGTTATTATCTCAAGAACCGCTCATAATATCGAAAATTGCTTTAGACGAAATTTCTGGAGAATTTTATGCTCTGCAACTTTTCTAATAACTAAAAATGTCGTAGATTGCAAAGCAAACAAGATATTGGCGAAAAACCAATTTTTATTTTTATGTTTTTTTAATGAATAAATATTGCTGGACAATTCACACAACGCTATCCAGCCCCAAACTAAGCAGAGCTTGTATTATGGGAACCAGATAACTGATAGAATACTTCTATAATTTTTTTTATAAATACATACTTATAATATATAGAAAAACAACCAGACCCGGAACAAATATCTGTAGTTCATGCAAACATTTGTTCCGCGGCGGGAATCGAACCCGCTACTTCCTGCGTCTCAGCCGGCTATTCGCCCACTGCGCCACGGAGGTAGTCAATATCTCAAGACGCCGACACGATATGATATTCGATTTTAGAGACAACCTTTAGAAAGTACAAACAGGTCCATGCAAAAATCTAGCTAGTTAGTTCGGAATTCCGAGGTTAAATCCTTAATTTCCTGGACCACATGTCATAATAATAATGACAAAAATTGCTTAGAATGTGAACATGACGAGTGCATTAATGCAATGATTAAAAAAATGTTTATGTATTGGGAAGATTTGGAAAGCTGTAAGGTGCAAACGAACAGGATGGTATTATGAAAAAATAATGTCGATCCTGCGTAAGAGTGGCGTGCTAAGCAAATTTAGAATCTATCTCCAAGTGCTTCCAAGCAGGAATCCAGCAGGTATAAACCTATTTGTACACTTATTTATGCAAATAAACATCTTTATTATAAATACGGGATTTATCACGTACCGTCTTATCGGTGTTTCGACCGACAATGTTTCGGTTCAACTCGTGAACCTTCATCAGGGTGAGTGCGATCCGCTCCGAATAACGTCTCGCCTCGCACTGATTATTCGGAGCGGATCGCACTCACCCTGATGAAGGTTCACGAATTGAACCGAAACATTGTCGGTCGAAACACCGATAAGACGGTACGTGATAAATCCCGTATTTATAATAATAATTGAAATCAATCACGAAAGTAAAATAAACATCTTGTTTTTTTACCACAAGACAAATTAAATACTGTTATGTGCGTGTTTAAAATAATCCTATACAAATATTGCTAAGGATTTTTTTAACCAGGCGTTAAACAGTTGTTTAACTTTTTTTGTGGTAGCAAGCCTTGTGTTGGGTTTAAAATGCTTGATATTTGAACCACGACCCGCGTTCCCGCCAAATCATACGACTCGCAGTTCCCGCGCGCAGTCGATGGACGCAAGGCGGCCCTAGCCAATAACAGACCAGTCTGCCACCTGACACTTAAAAGAACGCGCGTACGCATCTTGAACATTGTATGCAAAAATTTAAAATTCCTCATTTCATAGCAGTGAAAACCTTCGTGATTGAGCCTATAGTGTCTGTGCACCCCTTAAAGTGAGTGTGTCCCGGGACTTGGCTGGTTAGCGGAATAAAAACGGTGAGTGTCTCATTTATCAAGTGACGAACGTTTCAATAATCATTTTGCTTCAAGCTATCGAATCGCACATTTTGGTCTTTCTCGCCAGGATTAACCAGTTACGAAATCAATACAGTTAAATATCTATTCATTTACACGTATTTATTGGTATAATTCTTAATTCAATTGTTAAATTATTGCAAAATAAGCTACCTACCTACTATTACCTACCCATTTGGGCGGACGCCATTTTTACTTCGCCGCGTTTGTGTTTCTCGTTGGTAAAATGACTCCGAAGTTAGATTCAAAACTTGCCGAGGATGATTACGATAAGTTAGTACAACCACACATAACTACAAAAGAAATGTGTTTTTTGAGGTTGCAAGCGTTATATCAGATTTCGAAAGGAATTCGTGATAAGCCTGAGTTACTCGATGAGTTCAATGCCCGCTATAGCGATTTGTCGAGTTGGCGTGAAAAATTCGAACAAAGTATTCATAATATTACGGTTTTAAAACGAAAATATTTTCCTGACTATGTTCCGTCATACAAAGAGATTGAAAGTTTCGACGAAATTTATTATTTCATTCGCGGTGTTTCTCACACTATGAACTTAGATAAAAGGCGAAATAACGATGAACATAAATCGGAAGGGGGCTGTGTTAAACCTAGGCTACCTAAATTGGAATTGTTTCCGTTTGATAGTAAGCTCGAAAACTGGCCCACGTTTCGTGATACGTTTACTAGCTTGATTCACAACAACAAACAAATAGCGAATATTGAAAAGTTTTATTATCTTTTATCGGCTGTTAGCGGGTCCGCTTTAACTATTGTTAAGTCCATGCCAGTTACATCGGATAACTATCAGATAGTGTGGAACGCTTTAGAAAAACGTTATGAAAATAGGCGCGCATTAGCGAATACCTATCTCGATAAGTTATTTAACTTCAAACCTTTGATAAAAGAATCAGTCGTGGGGCTTAATGTATTCTTACAAACATTTCAAGAAAATATTAATGCGCTCCAGCTGCTAGATATCAAAGACTTGTCGGGTTTTCTGTTGTTCTATATCGCACTGCGTAACCTTGACCCCGTAACTAGGCGTGAGTTAGAAAAAGGATTAGAGCAAGACGAGCTACCTACTTACGACGTATTGATAAAATTTATTGAGAGGCATGTGCGCGTTCTTGAGATGTCGGAGTGTACTACAAAATCCACTGATACTCAAAGTGTACAGTACACTCGAAGTCAGCCAAAGGTCAACCAGCCTTCTGGTTTAAATTCAAAATCACAGCGACCAACCTTGTCGTCAGCTGTTGTCAATACAGACCAGCCTGTTAAATCACAAAAATCCATGGAGTGTCTGTATTGTAAAAAGATGCATTCTATATATCGATGTATCGAATACACTGACCTGACCCCAGCGCAGCGTCTCGTCGAAATCAAACAACGCAAATTATGTGAAAACTGTTTGCGAGAACATTCTGTCGACGACTGTCCGTCTAAGGTGCTTTGTACGATCTGCAAAAAAAGGCATCACCACACACTGCACATAGATTCTGTAGCAAGTTCGAGTTCTAGTGCAATTGCATTAACGTGTGCAGCAAATGTAACAGTATTGCTCGGCACCGCAGTTATACACGTCGCAGATTGTTAGGGCCAGTACCAAACCGTACGTGCTATTATTGACAGCGGTGCGATGTCGAGCTACGTAACTCAAGACTGTGCAAAACGTCTAGGGCTGTCAAGACGTAAATGTAATTTTGAGCCCATCGGTCTAGGTGGCAATCCAGTACGGGAGTTCGGATTAACTACTTGCAAGGTTAAACCACGACACTGCACTGGTCCTATCTTGTCAACAGATGCGGTTATCGTCTCCAACATTGCAGGTAATCTACCCACAATGCCCCTCTCAAATAGAACTCTTGTTGAGTTTCAACATTTATTGTTAGCCGACCCTTCTTACTATAAGCCCGCGCCTGTCGACTTACTGATAGCCGGTGACCTGTTTCCATACATTTATGATGGTGAAAAAATTCTTCCACGCGAACCTGGCTTGCCTGTGGCAATGAGCTCCGTCTTTGGGTACGTTATTATGGGCCAGACTGAACTTAGTCGGTCGGAGCATGGTGGCACTGCCTCACCAGTCACCAATACTGGTTCGAATAATCCATTCTGTGGGTTCGCCATGAACCTCGAGCACATAATGAACTCATTTTGGGAGGTCGAAAATGTCCTGTCTGAGGGGCCAACTCGTAGTCCAGACGATGAGTTAGCGGAAAGCTTATTTGCGAAAGAGCATCGACGCGAAGATACGGGTAGGTATGTGGTCAAGTATCCATTTCGACCATCGATTGAACTCGGCGATTCAAGTCAAATGGCTACTCGTCGATTTCTCAATTTAGAGTCAAAGTTAGAGCGGGAGCCTGAGTTAAAAAGTCAATATCACAAGTTCATGCGCGAATATGAAGACCTCGGTCACATGACGTGTCTTGGTGATGTCCAGAACGTGGATTCGAAATATATCATCCCGCATTTTTGCATCATCAAGCCATCAAGTACCACGACGTCCCATCGTGTAGTATTTGACGCATCTGGGAAGACTTCAAATAATAAGTCCCTCAATTCCGTGGTATTACCGGGTCCCAAACTTCAAGCTGATATAAATCAACTTTTAATCAATTTTCGACTTAATGAAATTTGCCTATCCGCAGACGTTTGCAAAATGTATCGAATGATAGTTCTAGAGAAAAGTCAACGACCGTATCAACATATTCTATGGCGTTATTCTGTAGACCAACCGATACAAAAATATGAACTAAATACGTTGACGTATGGCGTTGCTAGTTGTCCATACTTGGCAATTAAAGTTTTGCACACCTTAGCAGATGACGAAACTGATAGGTTCCCAAACGCCGCTCCCATCTTAAAATCGGGATTCTTTATGGATGATTTATTGTGGTCTGTGGCTAGCGTAAAAGAAGCACTTGCGCTTCAACATGAGCTCTTGGAGTTATTGAAAGCTGGTGGCTTCATACTTCGAAAGTGGTCCAGCAATTGCCCACAAGTCGTTGAGCATCTTGACAAGGCACATCGCGAAACACCAGTTGCATTCGATGATGAGACCAATGTGTCCATTAAAGTGCTTGGTCTACAATGGCTGCCAGTCTTCGACGCATTTTCTTTTGCCACTACAGCGCCCAACCCAGTAATCTCAAAGAGAACAGTTTTGTCCCAAATAGGTCGTCAGTTCGATCCACTAGGTTTTGTAGCACCGTGCGTTTTCTATGCCAAGTGTTTCATGCAGGAGCTGTGGGCTCGTAAGTTAGACTGGGATCAGAGTTTACCGTCGGATCTCGCTATACAGTGGCAGACATATGTTAATGAACTTCCATTATTGTCCAACATAAAACACGACCGGCATCTCAAGGTGGTGCGCCATATCTATTGTCAAATTCTAGGTTTTTGCGATGCCTCGACTCTCGGTTACGCTGCGGTTGTTTACCTCCGATCTAAAAACGCGGACGGAGAGACTAAAGTCAGTCTAGTCATTGCTAAGTCTAAGGTTGCGCCCTTGAAGTCTGTAACCATTCCTAGACTCGAACTCATGGCTGCACATTTATTATCGAAACTTGTCAAGTACCTGCAATCCATCTTACACAAACGACTTGAAATCAATGAAACTTTGCTGTTTACCGATTCGTCTGTCGTGCTAGCCTGGCTTAACACTCCAAGCTACACGCTTAAAACTTTTGTGTCCACTAGGGTGTCCAAAATAAAGGACAGTGTGCCCAGTGAGTGCTGGTATCATGTTAGCGGTGTGTCCAATCCAGCCGATATCTGTTCACGCGGTGCCTTACCATCCGCATTGCTAGCAACGCCTGAATGGCTTAACGGTCCTGAATGGCTCAATCTGGACCAGTCCCAATGGCCAGTCAAGACTATGGACGAATTTCGTGACTGCAATCCACCTGAACTTAAGTGTCCCAAGACAGTTCTAGTGTCGACTGAGACTGACTTAGTCGATCCGCTTTACGATCTGACCGAAAAGCATTCAAGCTTCACCAAATTGCTCAACATTGCAGCGCGGTGCTATCAGTTTATTCACAACTGCAGATCAGTTACTCATGAACGCAGGTCCCTATCGGTCGCTGACATCAGGAAAGCTCAAGACATATTAGTAAAATCGGTTCAAAAACATCATTTTTCAAGTGACTTAGTAACGTTAGCAAAGGAAGGTATCTGCAGTCAATCCTTGCGAAAGCTCAACCCTTTCATAGATTCCAACTGTTTCCTCAGGGTGGGGGGTCGACTTTCTCAATCGGATTTAACCTACGAAAAGAAGCATCCCCTGCTGCTTCCTAATAGATCAAATTTTACAAAAATCTTGATTGATCATTTTCATAAATTACATTTACACGTGGGTCCACGTACCCTTCAGTCTAATAAGTCAAAAATATTGGATAATATCAGCACGTAGTGCTATTCGATCACGTACAGTCAAATGTATTTCATGCTTTAGGGTGTCTCCAACAAATCGACAACCTATAATGGGTGAGCTACCTAAGTATCGCTCTCAAGATGTTCATGTTTTCCATACTGTCGGTGTCGACATAGGTGGACCTTTTCCTACTAAGGAGTCAACTCGTAGAAACGCTCGCGTATCCAAATCCTATTTGTGCGTCTTTGTGTGTTGTGCTACACGAGCGGTACACTTAGAGGTCTTGTCTTCTTTGAGCACAGAGTTTTTTCTCGCAAGTTTCGACCGTTTTACGGCAAGAAGAGGTCTATGCTATTCCATTGTGTCCGATAATGGCACCAATTTTGTCTCAGCTGGCAAACAACTGAAGGAAATAACTGAATTTCTTAATACAGAATCAAACAATATAACTAGCGGTTTTGTTTTTCGTGGAGTCAAATGGAGACATAATCCACCGGCAGGTAGTAACTTTGGAGGACTCTACGAGTCTGTCATAAAATCTGCGAAATTGCATTTAAAACGTACCATTGGTACCAGAGCTTTATCTTTTGAGGAACTCAGCACGCTCTTCTCACGCGTTGAAGCTGTTCTCAACTCAAGGCCCCTCTGTGCTTTATCTAGCGATCCGACGGAGTTTGAAGTCCTGACTCCCTCTCATTTCCTCATAGGTAGGGACCTCTTAACGGTACCCGAACACAATCTAATAGATTTGTCCACGTCTCGATTGAATCGTTGGCAGACTGTCCAACAAATGTCACAACAATTTTGGAAATTGTGGAGGCAAGATTACTTATACACATTGCAACAACGTCAAAAGTGGTTTACTAACTGTCGCAATCTCAAAGTCGGTGATCTTGTGCTAATCAATTCTGATGCCCCGTCGCTAAGATGGCCTTTAGCCCGCGTTTCAAAATTGCATTGCGGTCCAGATGGCGTGGTACGTGTAATCAGTGTACGAAACTCAATAAACCATGAGTTTACTCGTCCAGTTTCAAAAGTCAGTCCTCTTCCGTTGGATCCAGACTCATAAAAGTTATAAATTATTATTTCCTAATAATATTTACATGTACTTACTATAAGACTTATTTCTATTATTATACAGTATACAGTCCACTAATTATCCTTAAAATTATTTTCAACTAAATTCAACAATATATAAAAAAAATATATTCATAATATATACACCTATATACTAAGATTTTATGGCATAACTCAAGGTTCAACTTACTAAAGTTCCACTATCCTGCTATCGTAACTGGGAAATCCTTGCGGATTTCGGTGGGGGGAAATGTTGGGTTTAAAATGCTTGATATTTGAACCACGACCCGCGTTCCCGCCAAATCATACGACTCGCAGTTCCCGCGCGCAGTCGATGGACGCAAGGCGGCCCTAGCCAATAACAGACCAGTCTGCCACCTGACACTTAAAAGAACGCGCGTACGCATCTTGAACATTGTATGCAAAAATTTAAAATTCCTCATTTCATAGCAGTGAAAACCTTCGTGATTGAGCCTATAGTGTCTGTGCACCCCTTAAAGTGAGTGTGTCCCGGGACTTGGCTGGTTAGCGGAATAAAAACGGTGAGTGTCTCATTTATCAAGTGACGAACGTTTCAATAATCATTTTGCTTCAAGCTATCGAATCGCACACCTTGTATATTGTATACTCTATTGTATTAGTGATAGTATTGTTTTCAAACTATACGTGTTTTGTTAAGTACGACATTAAATGAAAACACCGGTAGGCCTAATGGCTAGTATTGTTGTAAAATAAGTTTTTTTTATTTATTTATTTATTTAAAAAAAACATATTTATAAAATTATTACACTTGAAAAACCTTAGTAGGTTGTCCTAAGTGAAAATTCGACATTCCTCTTTAGTATATTTATAACTATTTTTACATGTACACACGGCTACACATCAAGCTATACATTTCCAGTATAAGCTGACCTCTCATTCTACGAAAAGCCTACATAATGCGAGGTTAGCTTATACTGGAAATTTATAGCTTGATGTGTAGCCGTGTGTACGAAATTTTTATAGATGTATTATGTTTTATTCTGTACGTTTGACCCATGGCCAGCCGTGCGCCGGCTCACATTCCATCGTTATCTGCACAAACATACAGGTTGCTCTAAAATGGCAAACTTTATGGAACAATTATTCAACAATTTTCAAGTTCCTTACCATAATATCAAGTCCTAAAATATCAATGAAACAGACTGTATAAAAAAGTATCATCATGACTGTAAGTAGATGCCAGACTGACTAAGCGGCATCGTCGCAAAGGCGCCGCCGTTTTACGTTAAACATTGTTAATTGAAAATATATTGATTACTGGATAAACATTCAAGTTACCGGTATTAAACCCACCTCTAAAATCAGTTAATACGATTCCAGGTGTGTGTTTTCAATTAATGTCGTACATAACAAAACAGGTTGTATGTATAAAATAAATTTTAAAGGGTGCTGTAAAGTCCAGTACTTAAAACTTACTTTTTCCTGACCCCGCCTTTCCTGCCAGACCTATTAGCACACACTTTATTATTCAAATTGTCATCATCACAATTGCAGCCATAGGACGTCCACTCTGCTGAATATAGACCCTTCCATATAGATTTCCAAATCTATATTAAGTTAAAATCATCATCATTAAATAGACGTCCAATCTTGTTCACCCAACAGGTCCCAGCAATATTTATTGGCATGTTTTTTCATCTATAGTATTTCCCTTTCTTTATTTTCTCGATGACAGTTCTAATTTGATAGTTGTAGTGTTGTGACCAAATAAGTAATAATATCGATCGCGACAGTGACGATTCATCAGATTTTGATTAAAATAAATAAATAAAGATTACCTGTCGTTATAATTATTTCGTTTCATTGTCGAGTTCCTACCTATACCTACTTATTTTACAACAGCTTCGAAAATTTTAAAGAAGTTGGCATTATCAATCAAGAATTAATACGTGTAACATCTTGTAATGAGATATAATATTAGTTAATAAATTTGTGCAAAAGTATCCGGCAGTAGTTTAGTTTCTTACATTTTGTAAAAAAATATCGGGTCTGTTATCGTGTTACGTTTATCGATAGCTCCATCCCTATCAGTTTCTCCGACTCTGGTATAACGTCGTACGTGTGTAAGCGTCATATTTTTTATAAAATAATGCATACATAATGAAAAAAGGACGCTGTTCAAGTTTCCACAGGAGCTGTCATCGGGAAAATAAAGAAATGGGAATAGTTTTTATGATAAGAACTATCATATCCGAAACTGTAATTGAAAATTGACTTTTGCATACCTATATTAGATGACTTTCGAGAGTGCGGTGTGTATGGATCAGTGGATTTTCAACTTCATGATAGGAATGAAATATAAACAGACATATTATTGTTTTTGATTAGGGACAGAGCCATCATTTGGGCCATTGTTTGTTACTCAATTACGACAAAACGGCTTAACCGATTTCGAGGAAATTTGGTATAAACGTATATTATAACCTGGATTACCACATAGGCTACTTTTTATCCCATAAATCGGTTCCCATGGGCTAAAAATGGGATGTCAAAGTTTCTATATATATATTTTGCACTCTAGAACAACGCGGGCAGAGCCGCTGGCAACAGCTAGTATTCTCATATTTTTTAGAATTTTTCCATATTCACCTTGTCTAGTTTATAATATAGATAGAAAATACTTTTTTGCACGCCATAAAACTGAACAATTAAATGAGAACAACGTAAATCTATGTCATGCAATTTGCTTTATAGCGATTTCAAACAAAACTTTTTTTTATTTAGACTTACTTCTTCCTAACTCCGCCCCTGTAAGTTTTCCTGCCGGTAGTGTTAGCATTGGTAGTAGATTGTCGCGCCACGCTGCCCCAGTCCGTGTCAGAGCCGGACTCATCTTCGAACACCTGCCGCTCTGGTGCTGCCTCCTGTTCTAACTCATCCTGGTACTGCATTAGGTGACCTGCAATTATATAATGACATTTACTGACTGTTTCATTCGATATCTCGAAAGCTTTTAACAGAGCTTGGCGCGCTAGCCTTATTGGCAAGCTTCGATCATACGGATTAACGCCGGGGTACCTCAGGGGTCAGCACTCTCTGCCACACTGTTTTTGCTGCATATTAAGAATCTCCTCATGCCCGGAATCATTTGGTACGCAGTACAGTTGTAAAGAGATACATTTACAATGCTCGAGCCAGCCGAATTGAAATTAAGAAACAGAGATTAAAATAACTTAAAAATAAACATTGTTTTTGTATAAAACTCATCGTTTTTTCATTGCTCATACTTAGATAGGTTTAAAATTATCCCATGAATATGAATAATACAGTTTATAGGGAAAAAATATTCGGCGTTCATAGTAAACCTTTTCTTAAAACAAATTTGGCATATTTTTTTTACCTAAAACCCAATAATTAAGATTAAATGCATGTGAACCTGTTAGGTTCTATCCCTACCTACTATTTAAACCTATAAAAACTCTTCTTCTTACCCTTTTCTCACATTACGTGGGGTCGGCACAAAATGTATTGTCCTTCCATACCTTTCTATCTGCCTGTCTATCTACATTTCCATTTCCCTTTTTTCAACTATAAAAACTCTAAGAATACAAAAAAAATAGTACGTTTAGTAAAAATTTTGGTCCAAGTAACCCGCATCCAAGTAACCGGTATCAAAATTGTCACAGCATTTTAATCTTCATTACTTTAATATATACAGTGTAAACTCTATATAACGACACTGAAGGGACTGAGCATATTTTGACATTATAGAGAGTTATCGTTAAATGGAGAGAAGTAAAATCTGTATTAGAAAAAGAAAACGTTTATTTCTGATTTGTCTTGTTAAATAGTATAAGTATGTACTAAGAATAGTACTAAGAATATGACAACGTATAGATAAAATCCATCACTTCTACTAACAACAGTCTGCAGCTACACGTGCAAGCAATCCCATTTTGTAAACAAAAGAACGGATTTCTTAGAAAGTTTGGTGTGTATGATGCCGACAGTCGAGTTTATTATGGTCTAGGATAATAAAACGACAAAAGGATATACACAGCTCCGCAGTTTTTACTAATTTGGCAACTTAAAAAGAACTTTTTATTACAAATTGTTGTCGTTATTGAGAGTGGGTGTAATGCTATACAGAGCGTACCATTGTATGCAAGACAAGCTAAACCAACCAAAGCCGAGTGATTTCGACGCTTTAGAGAGTTTGTCGTTAAAACGAGTGACGTTACATGGAGTTTACACTGTAGTATCGCTCGAGAGGGTTGTGGAGCCGCGGCTCCACGCGCCTGCTCTTGGCGTCATTTCTTAGTGTCGAGCTGGACGCTTGCAGCCGCTGCCATCTCTGCGTTAATTAAAAAAAAAACAGTAGGTAGTTCTCACCCATCTTCTCTATGGCATATCCCGAGGTGATCTTCAGCAGCTCAGCGCCGTACTTGTCGTAGTTGGCGCGCGTCACGTGTGGCATGGCCAGCATCTCGGCCGCGCTCTCCGGCAGCCGCACCGACATCGCCTTCAGCGCGGCCACCGGCAGCACGGCGGCCACCGACGCGCCGCGAGCTGAACCCATCTCTCTGTCAATACGAATAGAGTGCTCAATTGCATTACCAAAATAACAGTTCCGAGACTCAGAGCTGCGACCAAGTCATATCTGTCTGAGCAACGAAAATAGAATGCTTTTAACTATATTAGTGAGTGGAAATCGATTGGCTAGCGTGTGTTTAGTAGCTACCGGCAGCACGGCGGCCGCCGACGTGCCGCGAGCTGAACCCATCTCTGTGTCAATACGAATAGAGTGCTCAATTGCATTACCAAAATTACAGTTCAAAGACTCAGAGCTGCGAAATCACAACTCTCTGAGCAAGAATTGTTACCCCCTGAGTATGTAATAGAATAGGTAATACCATCTAAGTCATAAGATAAGCATTAGTCGGCGTGACTATATAACAGTAAAACCTAACGCGTCGTGCGCTCACGGTTAACACAATGTTCAAAAAACTTGTAGAGAGATTACGTACGAGTATAAATAGGATACGATGGAGCCCGAGCGGACAGTGTTGACTTGGCTTCAAGTGCTAATGCTGTATCTTATACTCGGTAACTTCAAAAGTGTGGTGCGAGCTCGTGCGAGACACTTTCTACTTTCTTTTTCGCACAAAAGTCAATCCTAAATATTCTTCGAATACACATAAGTCCAACCTGTTACTTACATGTATCCAAAAACGTATTGTATTGTGTAAGTAATGTACTTTGACTGGGACCTAGTTTAATATCTCCCGGAGGAGGGCGTTGATATCTGCGACACAGCATACTTCTGCAGATATCATAAAGAATTTTATGATATGTTTTATGAATCTTGGATTCGCACAGACACGCACCGTGGGAAGAGTCTCAGTGCGGTGCGCGGCTGTCTGCGACCGCCGGCGTCGGTATCGACTGGTATCTTCCGTAAAATCACAGACCGTCTGAAGCCACTCTCATAAACTCACAGGTCCTGTAGTACAAGTTGTCAAAAACGCAAACGTCAATAGTTTTCCTTGGAGCGTCCATAGGCGAGCTTACGAAAACTATTGGAATTTGTGTATTTGACAATTCGTACTCAGGGCTCTGAGTTCAAAGCTACAGTTAGCATTTAACCAACATCAACTAAACGCAGTTAAAGCTAAACGCCCTTCAAATTCTAAACGTCCAAACAAACGAGTTTAGGGAGTAGTCAAACAAAAGTCGACACTTCTTGACGTAACTTAACTAAACGTAACTTAATAAACGTAACTAACTAAACGTAACTTAACTAAACTTAACTCAACTAAACGTAACTTAACTCCTTACACGTCTTCAAATTGAAGGTGAAACATCATTACCTGACGATGTCATCTTCCTAGCGTTATTTATTTACTATTTATGTACTTATTTTATCTGTTACTATAGTTTGCTATATGTATATACCTATATATTAGTCTATTTTATAAGTATATTAAGTATTAGGATTAAAACTTCATATTATTATTATATCTTAGAATATATTATGTGTAAATGTAATGTATCCGCTAAAGTACACCGCACTCCGTAATTTTTAAAAATTTCGCTCCATCCAAAGGTTGCCTGGAAGAGATCGCTTTTAGCGATAATGCCGCCCATTGTATTGCCTTATTTATTTTAACCCAGTACTTATTTTTTTTTTGTAATGTTTTCTGTTTGTGTGGTAATTCAATAAAGAGTTATCTATCTATCTATCTATCTTAACTAAACGTAACTTAACTAAACGTAACTTAACTAAACGTAACTTAATTAAACGTAACTTAACTAAACGAAACTGAGCTAAACGTAACTTAACTAAACGTAACTTAACAAAACGTAACTTAACTAAACGTAACTTAACTAAACGTAACTTAACTAAACTTAACTTAACTAAACGTAACTGAACTAAACGTAACTGAACTAAACGTAACTTAATTAAACGTAACTGAGCTAAACGTAACTTAACTAAACGTAACGTAACTTAACTAAACTTAACTTAACTACACGTAACTCAACTAAACGTAACTTAACTAATCGTAACTTAACTAAACGTAACTAAACTAAACGTAGCTTAACTAAACGTAACTTAACTAAACGTAACTTAACTAAACGTATCTTAACTAAACGTATTATAACTAAACGTAACTTTACGAAACGTAACTTAACTAAACGTAAATTAACTAAACGTACTTAATTAAACTTTAAATTAAGAGTATTTTAAAATTAAGTTACGGTTAGTTAAGTTAAGTTACGTTTAGTTAAGTTACAATTAGTTAAGTTACGTATAATTAGGTTACGTTTAGTTCAGTTACGTTTAGTTAAGTTACGTTTAGTTAAGTTACGTTTAGTTAAGTTACGTTTAGTTAAGTTACGTCAAGAAGTGTCGACTTTTGTTTGACTACTTCCAAAACTCGTTTGTAAGAGCTAAACGGCTAAAATTGCGACGTTTAGAAAACGTCTAGTTAAGTTACGTTTAGTTAAGTAACGTTTAGTTAAGTTACGTTTAGTTAAGTTACGTTTAATTAAGTTACGTATAGATAAATTACGTTTAGTTAAGTTACGTTTAGTTAAGTTACGTTTAGTTAAGTTACGTTTAGTTAAGTAACATTTGCTTAAGTTACGTTTAGTTAAGTTACGTTTAGTTTAGTTACGTTTAGTTAAGTTACGTTTAGTTAAGTTACGTTTAGTTAAGTTACGTTTAGTTAAGTTACTGTTAGTTTAGTTAAGTTTAGTTTAGTTACGTTTAGTTAAGTTACGTTTAGCTCAGTTACGTTTAATTAAGTTACGTTAAGTTAAGTTACGTTTAGTTAAGTTACGTTTAGTTAAGTTACGTTTAGTTAACTTACTCTTAGTAAAGTTACGTTTAGATAAGTTACGTTTCGTTAAGTTACGTTTAGTTAAGTTACGTTTAGTTAAGTTACGGTTAGTTAAGTTACGATAAGTTAAGTTACGATAAGTTAAGTTACGTTTAGTTAAGTTACGTTTAGTTAACTTACTCTTAGTAAAGTTACGTTTAGTTTTGTTACGTTTAGTTTAGTTACGTTTAGTTAAGTTACGTTAGTTAAGTTAAGTGACGTTTAGTTAAGTTACGTTTAGTTAACTTACTCTTAGTTTAGTTAAGTTTTGTTAAGTTACGTTTAGTTAAGTTACGTTTAGTTAAGTGACGTTTAGTTTAGTTCCGTTTAGTTTAGTTAAGTTACGTTAGTTAAGTGACGTTTAGTTAACTTACGTTTAGTTAACTTACGTTTAGTTAACTTACGTTTAGTTAAGCTAAGTTACGTTTAGTTTAGTTACGTTTAGTTTAGTTACGTTTAGTTTAGTTACGTTTAGTTTAGTTAAGTTTAGTCAAGTTAAGTTTAGTTAAGTTACGGTTAGTTAAATTTAGTTAAGTTACGTTTAGTTAAGTTATGTTTAGTTAAGTTACGTTTAGTTAAGTTACGTTTAGTTAAGTTACGTAAGTTAAGTTACGTTTAGTTAAGTTACGTTTAGTTTAGTTACGTTTAGTTAAGTTACGTTTAGTTAAGTTACGTTTAGTTTAGTTACGTTTAGTTAAGTTACGTTTAGTTAAATTACGTGTAGTTTAGTTTCGTTTAGTTAAGTTACGTTTAGTTAAGTTACGTTTAGTTAAATTACGTTTAGTTAAGTTACGTTTAGTTAAGTTACGTTTAGTTAAGATACGTTTAGTTAAGTTACGTTATTTAAGTGACGTTTAGTTAAGTTACGTTTAGTTAACTTACGTTTAGTTAACTTACGTTTAGTTTAGCTAAGTTACGTTTAGTTCAGTTACGTTTAGTTTAGTTAAGTTTAGTCAAGCTAAGTTTAGTTAAGTTACGGTTAGTTAAATTTAGTTAAGTTACGTTTAGTTTAGTTACGTTTAGTTAAGTTACGTTTAGTTAAGTTACGTTTAGTTGAGTTACGTTTAGTTAACTTACGTTTAGTTAAGATACGTTTAGTTAAGTTACGGTTAGTTAAGTATAATTAACTTACGTTTAGTTAAGTTACGTTTAGTTAAGTTACGTTTAATAAAGTTACGTTTAGTTTAGTTACGTTTAGTTAAGTTACATTTAGTTAAGTTACGTTTAGTAAAGTTACGTTTAGTTGAGTTACGTTTAGTTGAGTTACGTTTAGTTTAGTTACGTTTAGTTTAGTTACGTTTAGTTTAATTACGTTTAGTTAAGTTACGTTTAGTTAAGTTACGTAAGTTAAGTTACGTTTAGTTAAGTTACGTTTAGTTTAGTTACGTTTAGTTAAGTTATGTTTAGTTAAGTTACGTTTAGTTAAGTTACGTTTAGTTAAGTTACGTTTAGTTAAATTACGTTTAGTTTAGTTACGTTTAGTTAAGTTACGTTTAGTTAAATTACGTTTAGTTAAGTTACGTTTAGTTAAGTTACGTATAGTTAACTTACGTTTAGTTAAGATACGTTTAGTTAAGTTACGGTTAGTTAAGTATAATTAACATACGTTTAGTTAAGTTGCGTTTAGTTAAGTTACGTTTAGTAAAGTTACGTTTAGTTTAGTTACGTTTAGTTAAGTTACGTTTAGTTAAGATACGTTTAGTTAAGTTACGTTTAGTTAAGTTACGTTTAGTTAACTTACTCTTAGTTTAGTTACGTTTAGTTTAGTTACGTTTAGTTTAGTTACGTTTAGTTAAGTTACATTTAGTTAAGATACGTTTAGTTAAGTTACGTTTAGTTAACTTACTCTTAGTTTAGTTACGTTTAGTTTAGTTACGTATTGTTTAATTACGTTTCATTAAGTTACGTTTAGTTAGGTTACGTAAGTTAAGTTACGTTTAGTTAAGTTACGTTTAGTTAAGTTACGTTTAGTTAAGTTACGTTTAGTTTAGTTACGTTTAGTTTAGTTACGTTTAGTTAAGTTACGTTTAGATTAGTTACGTTTAGTTAAGTTACGGTTAGTTAAATTTAGTTAAGTTACGTTTAGTTAAGTTACGTTTAGTTAAGTTACGTTTAGTTAAGTTACGTTTAGTAAAGTTACGTTTAGTTTAATTACGTTTAGTTAAGTTACATTTAGTTAAGTTACGTTTAGTTTAGTTAAGTTTAGTTTAGTTACGTTTAGTTTAATTACGTTTAGTTAAGTTACGTTTAGTTAAGTTACGTTTAGTTAAGTTATGTTTAGTTAAGTTACGTTTAGTTTAGTTACGTTTAGTTTAGTTACGTTTAGTTAAGTTACATTTAGTTAAGTTACGTTTAGTTAAGTTACGTTTAGTTAACTTACTCTTAGTTTAGTTACGTTTAGTTTAATTACGTTTAGTTAAGTTACGTTTAGTTAGGTTACGTAAGTTAAGTTACGTTTAGTTAAGTTACGTTTAGTTTAGTTACGTTTAGTTAAGTTACGTTTAGTTAAGTTACGTTTAGTTAAGTTAAGTTTAGTTTAGTAACGTTTAGTTAAGTTACGTTTAGTTAAGTTACGTTTAGTTAACTTACGTTTATTTAACTTACGTTTACTTAAGTTACGTTTAGTTAAGTTACGTTTAGTTAAGTTACGTTTAGTTAAGTTACGTTTAGTTACGTTTAATTAAGTTACGTTTAGTTGAGGTACGTTTAGTTAAGTTACGGTTATTTTAGTTACGTTTCGTTTAGTTACGTTTAGTTAAGTTACGTTTGGTTAAGTTACGTTTAGTTAAGTCACGTTTAGTTAAGTTACGTTTAGTTAATTTACGTTTAGTTAACTTACGTTTAGTTAAGGTACGTTTAGTTAAGTTACGTTTAGTTTAGTTACGTTTGGTTTAGTTACGTTTAGTTTAGTTAAGTTACGTTTAGTTAAGTTACGGTTAGTTAAGTTAAGTTTAGTAAGTTACGTTTAGTTAAGTTACGTTTAGTTAAGTTACGTTTAGTTAAGTTAAGTACTGGTATAGCGCGCGCTAGTCACCGCCTGACATGCGAGCGGCAAGAGGCGTGAGAGGGGGCAGAACTGGTCGAGCACGCCCCGACCCCTCCTCACCGATCGCATACCGCAGGTAATAACAGATAATTATGCTGGACATTTCACAAATACATACATACATACTTTGTAAATACATACTTATAATATATAGAACAATACCAAACTCTGAAAAAATAATCAGCAAACATTGGTTCCGCGGCGGGAACCGAACCAGCAACCTTCGGCGTCGTAGCCGGCTATTCACCAACTGCACCACGGAGGTCGTCGGAGGTGGTGACTAGCGGTCGCACGTGCAGTGAATGATGTACCGCGAGCCAAACACGTCTTTCTATACAAGGAAATACGGTTGAAATTGGATTAGGCACCTGCAAGCTTCTACCAGGTCTGCGTAGCACCGTTCCTCTATCCTCTTGATGAGTGCGATGATGGGGGAGACGGCAGGCTGCGCCGCGGCGGCGGGGGCCGCGCCCAGGCTCGCTTTCTTGTCCTGTTTCATCGGGAACACTATGCGTAGGTCACCGTTCATTAGTCTGGAAGGTTCAAAATGTATACTACTACAAAACACAACATCAGAAAATCCACAGTAATATATAAGATAAGATAAGATTAGAAAACTATTAACTGTACTAATAAAGTAATTAGGTACTGCATAGAACTTATTTTTGTATCATACATTTAGACACATAAGCTGACGGGTCTCCTGATGTTAAGTGGTCACCGTCGCCTATAAACTCCTGCAGGACTCGAGGTACTGCACGCGCGTTGCCTAAAACTTGATGCCTTATTTACAGCTCTCTTGAAGGCGTTCATGTTAAAGCCCACCGGGAAAACCTCCGAAGGAAGATTCCGTTCCACATATTGCAAATGCGTGGAAGAAACGAGCGGGTGAAACGCACCGTGTGAGACTTCTACGCATCTACTGTATGTGGGTGCTCGTTGCCGGTTGCGGGAGGTTCGAAGGTAGAGGTGGGAAGCAGGGATTAACTTAATGCTAATTAGCATTTTCTTCCAGCTAACCTTTGTGTAGTGTAGATTAAGTGGTAATGCCAGAAAATAGATAAACAATTTTTAACATGGGTAACATATAAAATCATAAATTTTATTGTAAGTCTGTATGTCTGTCTGTTACTTTCAAAACTGAAAATTGGTATACATATAGATTATGACCGGGATTGACATGGGCTACTTATCTGACTACGCAGGAGGGTAATGTTTTTATTGACAAACCAAGCGCGCGCGCGAAGCCGACGGGCTGAAGCTTGTAAACGTCATAGAATTGTATAGAAAACATCCAAAAAGGAACAAATACCTGTAGATCCTACCTGTACCTGTAGAGATTTGTTCCGTAACGGGAATCGAAACAGCAACCTTTTGTGTTTTAGCCGGTTCGGTGCCGGCTGCATGTGGCCATATTGGATTGCAGTGAATGAAAATTTAACAAATCCGAAGTAAGGCAACAAAATGATGGTATTTAAACGACAAATTTTGATAATCGCAGTCGGAAACTATTATAATACAACGCAACTTTAACGCGCCGGCGAACCCCGAGCGCAACTTCAATTCGGCCGCGTCAAATACTTCGCCCTGAATATCGCTATCCCTGTTTAGTGACGAAGTTTAGCCACGCAGAGCGACAGTGATAGCAATAGAATGATTCTAAATTTGATTAGATTTTGACCGTGTTCCGTAATACCAAAAATGATGACTGAAAACTTATTGTATTTTTCTCATTGTGTTGTTATTCTGTAACTAGACGATATAATCTATGTTCCCATGGCTAGGATACGTAAGATGTTGTTGTTTTTAATACGAAACAATTAAGTTGAAAACAGATCTTTTATAACGTAAAAACATGCAGAATGCGATACGATTCTATTTCATTTTAGGTAAGTATATTGATCTAATATATGGTTGGGAACCTAGATATATACTATTAAAATTAAAATAATACCATAATAGGATAGAAATATGCTCCAATTAGAAACGATCTTGGTAGTACGTGTTGTATGGGCGATTGTCCCTCCGGTGTCCCCTTAATATAATTACATCAATTATAACCCCGCCGGCGATTATCAAAATTGGCATGCTTATTATCAATTCAGCTACAGTTACACATGCTCATTACTAGCACGAAAGCATGCTTTTATTGAGCAAATGCTCATTAGTAGCATGTGTATTGAAACATTGCTAATAATGAGCATGCTCAGTTTGAGTTTGCTCAAAAATCGACGGTCGTGCGATATTTGGGCATGCTACCTGCAGCGCGGGTGGAAGGGAGGGGGGGGGGGGGTGCTTTTAGCGCGTGTGAACAGGTTTACTTATTGAGCGTGCTAGTATCGATCAGTCGTTCGCAACAGGTGCGCGTGCACAATTTAACGCAAAATGTCACGCTGGGGCGACGAAAAAACGCTCAAATTTGTAAATTTATATCGAAATAACGAGTGCTCGTGGAATCCCCGCATACCGCAGTATAAAAATAATGTTGATAGAAATAATGCGTACCAAGACTTATTAACGAACACGGAGGATCCGTCCTTGACTGTGAAAATCATTGAAACCAAAATTAAAAAGTCTGTGTACAGACTTAAAAATTGTTTATTATTAATAAATTAAAAATTGTTTGTCCATGGCTTTGTTTGAACTAAGACAGAGAGCGAGAGAGCACGCTATAAAATGGCATGTGTATTGGAGTGCTTGCTTTAAGCATGCTTATTCAGGAGCATACTTAAGACTAGCATGCCTATTGCTAGCAAATGTAAACTGCTCCTAAGCATGCTCATATTGAGCATTATCAATACCACGCTTTTTAGCATGCTATTTTATAGCATGTGTAACAGTAGCTTTCGTTTTGTGTTTTTTTATACATACTTGTCGACATTAGGTCCCAATACAAGGTACGCGTTTGCGATGTCGTTGTGGACGACCAACGTCTCCGATAGAAGCCCTCTCACTACCAACTGTCTGAGTAGCCGTGACGGGTCTGAACGATTCCATGCCTTGCATCTGTCAATACAAATAAGTAAATTAATAATGCTGGACATTTCATACAACTTTATCTAGCTCCAAACTAAGCATAGGTGTGAGAACAAGATAACTGATAAAATCTTTCTTTTTTTGTAAATACTTTTAATACATTGAGAAACACCCGGAACAACGGCGTGTCTCACCGGCCGTGTATAGACCTATAGTGTCACTTACCGGCAGTGTATAGACATATACTATGTCTCACCGGCCGTGTATAGTCGTACAGTGTATCATAAATAAGTGTATAAACATAAAGTGTGTCTCACGAGCCATGTATAGACCAATAGTGTCACTTACCGGCAGTGTATAGACATATACTATGTCTCACCGGCCGTGTATAGTCGTACAGTGTATCATAAATAAGTGTATAAACATAAAGTGTGTCTCACGAGCCATGTATAGACCAATAGTGTCACTTACCGGCAGTGTATAGACATATACTATGTCTCACCGGCCGTGTGTAGACGTATGGTGTGTCTAACCGGCCGTGTATAGTCGTACAGAGTATCATAAATATGTGTGTCTCACTAGCCGTGTATAGTGTCTTTTACCGGCCGTGTATAGACGTATGGTGTGTCTCACTGGCCCTGTACACATGTATGGTGTGTCTCACCGGCCGTGTATAGGCGTGTTGTGTAAGGCCGCGATGCGTTGTTGCTGGGAGCCCTTCAGCGCGTCCGCGATGTGCAGCAATGTGAATGCTGCGCGGGAGTTGGAGTTCATGCCGCGGATACAACGGACTATCACTTTGCACTCTTCTGTTACGTCTACTGGCTGAAACACAAGAAAGTAATAATTATAGTGAATTTAAAACATTCTTAAATTGTATTAGTTACTAAATGTTTAAATACCTAAAAGTGTCAAACAGTCAAAACAAACTGTTAGGAAAGCCTAATCATGTTTTGGTAGTGGTCAAGCTAACATGTGAGTATGAACCATAGCCTTTAATTGAGGCCATTATCAATCACGATTCCGTTCCTTGTAGTTTATCTACAAGTGAATATGCACCTTATACTCCGTTGCATTTGTACTGGATTTGTTAAAACCTAAGTATGTGGGTAGGCTTCTTAGTTGGATAAAGAGTCAGTTCCGAACTAACCATCTTGTTGTTTGCTTCATGGTGACAGCTCAACCTATTTGCCATCGTCTTCGCTTTAGAGAGATTCCACAGATCTTTGGTAAGAGCGATGTCACTGTGGAAACCGACTATAAACCGCTTGAGGCGCTTTTCAAAAAGTTCCTCGACTCGGTTCCAGCCAGATTGCAGCGTATCATGCTTCGCGTTCAACGATATGATCTTCAGGTAGTTAACAAACCGGGAAAATATATGTACGTTGCGAGCACCCTCGCCAGAGCGCATGCAAACTAAGCTGAGCAAGGAAATAGAGGAGCAGAGCTGCTTCCTGTTACAGAACGTGAGAGTCAGTAGTGAGCGGTCGAAGGCGATAAAAGAACACACGAGTAATGATAGCGAGTCTAATACCACACATTCAACCGCTGCCGCTGTTCCTGCCACTACTGGAAATATTGCTGCGGCAGTATAGACGCGAATGAGTGTTCACACTCAGCTTTCATACTTCTTTATTGAACGACGCGCAACAATGGCTGACGTCGAGGTTGTTGCAGCGACAGCATTATGTCTGCTCAGTATAAGTAACTATTCAAGTGTTCTAAAAAGAAACAAAAGTCGCAGTCGTCGTCCAAGATGGTGGATGAAGGAACGAAAAGGACGAACGAAACACGTTCTTTCGCGCTTGAACGCCGGCAGCAAGTGAGCGAGAATGCTGATTGTAAACACTCACTCGCGCTCTCGCTGCCCGTCCTTTGACTTTCGCGCGAAAAACCCAAAATCGAGGGAGCGATGGGCAATGGCAGCGGCATGAGCAGTGACAGCGCGAGTGACCTATTTACATTCTCGCACTGCCCAATTCCCGGCCCACTTCCCTGTCCAATAAGGCTGAGTGTAAATGTGGCATAAGATTTTAATAGATTACTACTGCACGGATGGCCTATAAATAAGTACCAAACCTTAGAACCTTAGAATACACCAGTATTGGAGTTACAGGAAGTGTTTCAAATATGCGGATGGCGTAATATTCTGCAATAATTTAGTTTTTATTCCACATGGACTGAAGAGCGAAATGTTAACGCGAGGGGCATCACGGCATCGACCGGTTATCGCACGCGGTTGACGCGGTCTTGTCTTCTCATCCTGTGTAAGCAAGTACCTGTGAATACTAACCTTATACTCCGTTGCATTAAGGCAGTTATCGCACGCGGTCCTCTTGTCCTGCCGACAGACCTCCCTATCGAATCTCTCGCCGAGGTAAGCTAGTACTTGCGCGCGGCGACACTCGCCGACGCTTTCACACACTTCAACCATTCGGAGGAGGTTTTCGATGTGGACTCGTTTCGCTTCAGGGGATGCGTTGCGTTCTACTGTGAATTCAGAAATGGTTGGTTTATTAATTTTGCAAGAATTAATAACATAATAAAAAAAATCGTTATTATAGCTTACAAGCGGGATAAGACAAAATGAGAAATACGTCATACGATTGTGGAACGCTTGGCCCTTCTCTATAAGAACATCTAATTCGATTCATATTTTCAAAAAAAAAGTACACTCCCATTATCTGTCCCTTTGTCAAAGTTGAAACTGTTTGTTAATTCATCATATCACTTTTTATGTATTAAATATGTATTATTATTATTGTTTTAACATAGTATGTTTTTATTATATGTACGTAGACAGTTTATTTATTTCAGGCTAGCACTAACATACAAGGCGTAGTCCATATTACATACAATATACAATAAACAAATAACAAAACTAAAATTAAATAGTTACACATAAAATAACAGACAGGATCATTCGACTCCTGAGACACTAGACGTGCACAGTGTGCGCTCTCGTCCAGTGTTCCATGAAGGGACAGTTGAAGTCCAGCCTCCCTGCTATGAGTTGCAGGTAATGTGTAATACATTTTTTACAAACTGATTTAGTACAATGGCCGGTATTATCGCTAATAGCGATCTCTTCCAGACAACCTTTGGATTGACATGGTATGTTGGTAGTACTCCCCCGGGCGAATACTGCTGGGTAAAGGCCTCCCTTCCCTTCTCCCGTTCATCCCGGTGTAGGGCTTCGGTCGAGCAATTCGCACTGTGCGCGTCAAGTTCGTCCAGCCATCTTCGCCGGGAAGAAAGAACCCTACGACTCTCCAATGTGTACTATGTTGTGTGACTCACAGTCAAGCAGGCGCCGGTAGCGGCCGACGTCCGCGTACGAGTAGTACAGTATGCAGTGCGCGCGCTCGCCGTCCCGCCCCGCGCGTCCCGCCTCCTGGTAGTACCCCTCTATGGACTTGGGCATGCTGTGGTGAATCACGTAGCGCACGTCGGCCTTGTCCACGCCCATTCCGAAAGCTATGGTGGCGCAGATCTGCAACCAAACATTTACATTCATAAACACCATTGTTGTTCAGACCGTGGTCTACTGCCGTTCTATAGAATCAAATTCGTTTAGATCTATAGCATAAAATAGGCGTTCTCATAAAGTATAAAAACTGTGCAGTGTCATAAAGTTCGCTCACCCCGCCCGCGGTAGCCATACCGTAATACTATTATTTTCTTCTGTGGCGAGTTACTCCGTGTGTGTCGTAGGGATGAACGTTATTTCGGACGTTTTAAATTAGTAACGTTTTATGTTTTTCAAAGATATATGACGTATTTTTATTTCATTTGATGCTGTAAACCGCTAGTAGACGCCGTACGCGTGGTAAGGCACCGCGTCCACTCCCGCGCAACGTAACTCTTCCGCTAGGCTCTTGCACTCTTTGCGGGACAGGCAGTACACTATATGCTATAATATCTACAGGCTGTGTGTAACTCACCACTTTGTGCCTGTCAGCGAGCCAGCCCGCCTGCACGACCTCTCTTTTCCTGTCCGCGAGTCCCGCGTGGTATGGCGCCGCGTCCACTCCTGCGCGACGTAACTCTTCCACTACGCTCTCGCACTCTTTGCGGGACAGGCAGTA
The DNA here is from genome assembly GCA_918857605.2 of Philereme vetulata. Taxonomy (NCBI): domain Eukaryota; kingdom Metazoa; phylum Arthropoda; class Insecta; order Lepidoptera; family Geometridae; genus Philereme; species Philereme vetulata. Next base: position 5,281,638 of record OU975462.1, read on the forward strand.
CACTATATGCTATAATATCTACAGGCTGTGTGTAACTCACCACTTTGTGCCTGTCAGCGAGCCAGCCCGCCTGCACGACCTTTCTCTTCCTGTCCGCGAGTCCCGCGTGGTATGGCGCCGCGTCCACTCCTGCGCGACGTAACTCTTCCACTACGCTCTCGCACTCTTTGCGGGACGGGCAGTACACTATATGCTATAATATCTACAGGCTGTGTGTAACTCACCACTTTGTGCCTGTCAGCGAGCCAGCCCGCCTGCACGACCTCTCTCTTCCTGTCCGCGAGCCCCGCGTGGTATGGCGCCGCATCCACTCCTGCGCGACGTAACTCTTCCACTACGCTCTCGCACTCTTTGCGGGACAGGCAGTACACTATATGCTATAATATCTACAGGCTGTGTGTAACTCACCACATTGTGCCTGTCAGCGAGCCAGCCCGCCTGCACGACATCTCTCTTCCTGTCCGCGAGCCCCGCGTGGTATGGCGCCGCGTCCACTCCTGCGCGACGTAACTCTTCCACTACGCTCTCGCACTCTTTTCGGGACAGGCAGTACACTATATGCTATAATATCTACAGGCTGTGTGTAACTCACCACTTTGTGCCTGTCAGCGAGCCAGCTCATCTGCACGACCTTTCTCTTCCTGTCCGCGAGTCCCGCGTGGTATGGCGCCGCGTCCACTCCTGCGCGACGTAACTCTTTCACTACGCTCTCGCACTCTTTGCGGGACAGGCAGTACACTATATGCTATAATATCTACAGGCTGTGTGTAACTCACCACTTTGTGCCTGTCAGCGAGCCAGCCCGCCTGCACGACATCTCTCTTCCTGTCCGCGAGCCCCGCGTGGTATGGCGCCGCGTCCACTCCTGCGCGACGTAACTCTTCCACTACGCTCTCGCACTCTTTGCGGGACAGGCAGTACACTATATGCTATAATATCTACAGGCTGTGTGTAACTCACCACTTTGTGCCTGTCAGCGAGCCAGCCCACCTGCACGACCTTTCTCTTCCTGTCCGCGAGTCCCGCGTGGTATGGCGCCGCGTCCACTCCTGCGCGACGTAACTCTTTCACTACGCTCTCGCACTCTTTGCGGGACAGGCAGTACACTATATGCTATAATATCTACAGGCTGTGTGTAACTCACCACTTTGTGCCTGTCAGCGAGCCAGTCCGCCTGCACGACCTCTGTCTTCCTGTCCGCGAGCCCCGCGTGGTATGGCGCCGCGTCCACTCCTGCGCGACGTAACTCTTCCACTACGCTCTCGCACTCTTTGCGGGACAGGCAGTACACTATATGCTATAATATCTACAGGCTGTGTGTAACTCACCACTTTGTGCCTGTCAGCGAGCCAGCCCGCCTGCACGACCTTTCTCTTCCTGTCCGCGAGTCCCGCGTGGTATGGCGCCGCGTCCACTCCTGCGCGACGTAACTCTTCCACTACGCTCTCGCACTCTTTGCGGGACAGGCAGTACACTATATGCTATAATATCTACAGGCTGTGTGTAACTCACCACTTTGTGCCTGTCAGCGAGCCAGCCCGCCTGCACGACCTCTCTCTTCCTGTCCGCGAGCCCCGCGTGGTATGGCGCCGCATCCACTCCTGCGCAACGTAACTCTTCCACTACGCTCTCGCACTCTTTGCGGGACAGGCAGTACACTATATGCTATAATATCTACAGGCTGTGTGTAACTCACCACTTTGTGCCTGTCAGCGAGCCAGCCCGCCTGCACGACCTCTTCTCTTCCTGTCCGCGAGCCCCGCGTGGTATGGCGCCGCATCCACTCCTGCGCGACGTAACTCTTCCACTACGCTCTCGCACTCTTTGCGGGACAGGCAGTACACTATATGCTATAATATCTACAGGCTGTGTGTAACTCACCACATTGTGCCTGTCAGCGAGCCAGCCCGCCTGCACGACATCTCTCTTCCTGTCCGCGAGCCCCGCGTGGTATGGCGCCGCGTCCACTCCTGCGCGACGTAACTCTTCCACTACGCTCTCGCACTCTTTGCGGGACAGGCAGTACACTATATGCTATAATATCTACAGGCTGTGTGTAACTCACCACTTTGTGCCTGTCAGCGAGCCAGCCCGCCTGCACGACCTCTCTCTTCCTGTCCGCGAGCCCCGCGTGGTATGGCGCCGCGTCCACTCCTGCGCGACGTAACTCTTTCACTACGCTCTCGCACTCTTTGCGGGACAGTCAGTACACTATATGCTATAATATCGACAAGCTGTGTGTAACTCACCACTTTGTGCCTGTCAGCGAGCCAGCCCGCCTGCACGACCTCTCTCTTCCTGTCCGCGAGCCCCGCGTGGTACGGCGCCGCGTCCACTCCTGCGCGACATAACTCTTCCGCTAGGCTCTCGCACTCTTTGCGGGACAGGCAGTACACTATGCCAGAATCTCTGAAAAAAAAACTACTATGAATCTCTTTTGAAACTATCATAGTTATCAACACTATTTGCAGTAAAAACGGGATATTTCCCATGATTCGTGAGTTTTTGAGCGATGAATATCGGGATGCTCAAAAACTCACAAATCACGGTAAATATCCCGTTTTTTTGCAAATAGTACTACGAATCTTTTAACAAAAATACTAAAGCTTTCAAATGTATTTACTTATTTGAAAGTGTCAGCAAAGTGTGTTACTATTGTGAGTCAGCGGTGATTTTGAAGTTGTGAACTCATTGAATTAAAGCTGTGTAACAGATGCATTGCTCAGAAGAAACAAGCATACACGAGTTATAGACAAAAAAAAATGTGTATTCAATCAGTTATCTGGTTCCCGTAGTACAAGAGTTGCTTAGTTTGGGGCTAGATATCTTTTTTATAGGCGGAGCTTTGAGATAGTGAGAGAGATTTGCCACACACAATAATTAGATAAATGCGAATAATCTATTCATTGATATCATAATATTATGCGGAAGGCTGCCATGTTGCTGTTGATCGTGGCAATATTAAAAGTCGAATAGGTACATATGTGAGCTAAATAGGCTCTCTTCTAACCAAAACGTCGAAGCTAGTACATGTGTTGGGGCCAGCCGTCTACAATTGCTTACCAATGTACATTGTTAATGCACAATCAGCGCAGTCCTTTACGCGTAAATTAAAAAAATGGCTTATTGTACAGTCGTATTATAGAATTGATGACTTTTTTGAGTCTTCAACCCTATAATACGATACTATTTAATATACTGGTTTTAATATCTTTATTTAATTCTGTATTCCATTGTTAACAATGCAAATGACGTGTAACTTTTGTGTTATCAATAAATGAACTATGAACCCAATCTCACAACTGACGGTCCACTTCATTAAACCATGCACTGCTGAGTAGATCATAAATTGTAGTATCATCTGTGGAGCCTAGAGCCATTGAAAAAATTACAAAAAATTTGCACTAGACAAGGATTGACTTGTGGTGAACGTGGTTGGTGCGATTTTAAAAATCTCAATTTTACTAAATACTACCCGGTCAAAGTGACCTTGTTCAGAGCTTACTGCCAAAACCTGTACACGTGCAGCCTGTGGGTCCAGCATACGCAGAAATCCTACAATGCTCTACGAGTCCAGTACAAGAACGGGTTCAGGGTGCTGCTGGGGCTGCGGTGGTACTGCAGCGCATCAGGTGTGTTCGCTGACGCGCGAGTTGACGACTTTTATGTGATCATACGCAAAAGAACCGCGTCCCTGATGAGTCGCGTCCGAGGCAGCTCCAACAAGATGCTGGCCGTTGTGGCAGATAATTTTAATTTTAATTCCGGCATCATTGGCTGCTGGGATTTAAAACACCAGCCAGTCGCCCAGCTTGCGACTCAATAGTTATTATTATATTATTTGTTTGACCAAGCTATTCAATTGTCTGAACTTTTAATTTATTATTATTTGTTTGACCAAGCTATTCAATTGTCTGAACTTTTAATTTATTATTATTTGTTTGACCAAGCTATTCAATTGTCTGAACTTTTAATTTATTATTATTTGTTTGACCAAGCTATTCAATTGTCTGAACTTTTAATTTATTATTATTTGTTTGACCAAGCTATTCAATTGTCTGAACTTTTAATTTATTATTATTTGTTTGACCAAGCTATTCAATTGTCTGAACTTTTAATTTATTATTATTTGTTTGACCAAGCTATTCAATTGTCTGAACTTTTAATTTATTATTATTTGTTTGACCAAGCTATTCAATTGTCTGAACTTTTAATTTATTATTATTTGTTTGACCAAGCTATTCAATTGTCTGAACTTTTAATTTATTATTATTTGTTTGACCAAGCTATTCAATTGTCTGAACTTTTAATTTATTATTATTTGTTTGACCAAGCTATTCAATTGTCTGAACTTTTAATTTATTATTATTTGTTTGACCAAGCTATTCAATTGTCTGAACTTTTAATTTATTATTATTTGTTTGACCAAGCTATTCAATTGTCTGAACTTTTAATTTATTATTATTTGTTTGCTTATTGTGTATGTACCGATTTTATTATGTTATTTTCTTTTATATTTAATTTAATTGCAATCACATACTAACATAATTCTAAGATTGTATTATTATTTACTAACAAAACGGATGACATATCTGAAAAAGAATTGAATTGAATTAAAAGCTTACTTGCGAAACCTCTCCTTGATAATGTTGATGATATCCTGGTTGACACTTTTCGGTTTCTTCTCCAAGATAGAATAAACCAGATTAGGTCTGTTGAAGCTACACAGAAACCATTTGCACCTGGTCACCTGGAAATGGATACCAACGTTGTATTTCCTAGATTAAGTATTTTATGAAATAAATTAAAACAACAGTCCCTACAAAGTTCGGATCCCACATTTAGAACAGTAGAAACAGAATTGAACCTGCCAATTGGATAACGGTGAGAATCTCGGAACATTTTTTTTTTTATATATAATATAGGCTTGCGTTTGACCACGATTTCGCCTGATGGTAAGCGATGATGCAGTCTACGAGGGTACACGCTTGCCTAGAAGAAACCTATTCACTCGCGACTTAAAGATACCAAGGTTGTAGCTATCTGGAAACACAGACTCTGGCAAGTCGTTCCACTCTTTGGCGGTACGCATAATAAAGGTCGAAGAGAACCGCTTTGTGCGAATGGGAGGTATTTCTACCATATAGCGGTGGCGCACCGCAGTGCGTCTGGTTGTCCGTTGATAGAAAGGAGATGGTGGAATCAGGTTGAAAAGTTCCGCCGCACACTCCCCGAAATGTACTCGATAAAAAACCGAGAGGCTAGCAACCTGCAGGACATTGTAAAGTAAAACGTTTTCACGCCACCTGCTTGACAATGTCAAATTATATGTCATGTAAACCTGACCGAAAGCAGGTGATTAAATCCCTACGGCTGAGCCGGGAGTAAAGTCGTACTGAATTTCATTATGCCCACGCGAGCACAATGTGATTTGAATTTGGAACCTCATCTGTATTAAAATTTTAACCAGAGACCCACACAATAAGAAATTCGTAAATCGAATTAACCTCTGCACAGAATGCACCAAAATAGATTTGGTTTGTATTGTCTCGCAGAGTGTGAAAAGTAGAGCAATCTCCTCGTGGATAAATCTTGGGCGTGATTATATTCCTCTCTGCACTCAGAATTCTAGTAACCTCTAGAATCCTTCGTTACGTTCGGTATTCAATATAGCGCCCGTGACGCAACACTGCTTTATCCCCTTGTTTAATAATCTACTATTATTTTGCATCACAAGGGTACATTAAACACAATAGGTACAAAATATAATCGTAATGTTGTGGCAGCAAAAACGGTCATCACTCAGCATTATGCGGTAGTAGCATACAATTTACACCACAGCGCCGGTCTTCCGTGGTGCCATTGCCGTGCGTGCAGGGCAGCAACTGTCTCAAAAATCAGTTGTACGAACTAAACCACAATATCCTGAAAACCGGGGCCAAGAACAGTAGGTTATGTCGAGGAAGTCTTTAGGTGGAAGACAGTTAAGTACGTGATACTTCAACCGAGCTACAACCGACGCCAGAGAGAACACGTCATCACACCTTCAGGGATCCTCGAAAACGGCTGTCATCAACCAAAAGTACTATTATTTTTCGTACCACTTGCTCAAAAAAGTGACATTCTTTGCCACAAAAAGCGAACATAACAATAGTCATTTTTAATCTGTTAAAAACAGGGAAAGAAAATTGTACTGATTTTCATTCATCCTCTAGGGGGAGAATGTGATTTAAATTTGGAATACTTACCGAAATTTATACTGAACTACATCTGTGTTTACACCATTGAGTTTGTATATAAAGCATTATACATCTTTTTGAAAAAAGAATACGCATTTATTATGCAGTTATGATTATTAAATAAAATTACGAAAACCCACGTATGAGCTTGATGCCGTTGCTTTTCCGACAAAAAAATAGTAGTCTAGGATTTTGCCACGTTTTTGTTTTCTTCAAATACATAAACGCAAGTTCCTCAGAAGCAAAAACAGAGAAATACTCAAATCAACTCATCAACAATAAATGTACCAAACAAAAATGTAACTCTCTCTATCAATAATTGGACCAATGTTTCGAATGTTAACTTTTACTTTTAATTGTCATTATTTTTAATAAATGCTTATCTCATATTATTATTGTGTTAATTTTTTCGCAAATGGTACGAAAAGTAGAGTATTTTCCTCGGTGATAAAGCTGTCTTAGTCTTGGGTGAACTTGAATCCCTCGCTACACTCAGGACTCGTCTTAAATCCCTCGCTTCGCTCGTTTTTAACACCCTCGCTACGCTCGGGAGTAAACCTCGAGTCCTTCGTTACGTTCGCGATTTAAATCGTCACCCGCGACAGAAGACACTGCTTTATCCCCTTGGTTAATAATCTACTATTTCTTTCTTTCTTAAAGATGCAAAATACACCCCCAAAGCGGGACGTCAGTGCAGATAATATTCCACCCTTAAAATTATAATTAAATCTTTTAACTGATTTGAATGCTGTATTCACAATTACACGTTAGGACAATAAATTGAATGAGTGATAACCTTGAGCTGGTAATCATGTTTGATTGATTGAATGATGAAATGATAATATTTAGATTGATATTCAGAATCGAAAATGAATTGAATACAATACCTATAGAATACAATAAATTAATATTAGTTAGGCATTGCTTTAGGCAATGTAAGTCAAGTCTAAATTAAAATGTTAAAATTATAAATATAGTAATAGAAACGTTGTTGCAATACAATAGCAACAATTAGTATAAGTTAGTCTTAAGGTGAAAAAAAAACCTTGAGTTGGTGCAGTATATCCATGCGCACGCGCGGCGTGGCGGTGGCGGTGAGCGCCATGATGTTGGTGTCGGGGAAGCGCTCGCGCAGCATGAACAGCCGCTTGTAGTCCGGACGGAAGTCGTGCCCCCATTGCGATACGCAGTGCGCCTCGTCTATTACGAATCTGTATTTTATTGCGTAATGAGTTTGGTTTTAATTGTCAACTTATACAACCTCTTTTGTTATGTACGACATTAATTGGTTTTATCTTGGGTTTAATACCGGTAGCTTGAATATTTATCCAGTAATCGACACATTTCCAATAAACAATTTTTAAACGTAAATCGGCGGCGCTTTTTACACAAAAACAGAATCAATCAGATACAAATATGATGATGAATTAGATTTTTTTACCTCTTTTATACAGGCTGTTTCATTGATATTTTCTGAGCTAGTTATTAAGGTTGTTTGAAAATTTTAAAATTTTCTATGCTGATGAATTTTAATATAACCTATTTTACAACAATACTAGCCATTTAGTGTCGCATACCGAAACACGTGGTAGTATTGTTCCGAGGAAAGTTGTTCCGTGGGGTGGGCAATAAAAATAATTCACCATTTAAAGAATCTTCACGGTATTGCGTCCTTCTGATGATGTCGATTATGGGGATTAAATTGTGTCTGACTTCGTTAGTAATGATTCAGCTTACCTAGAGATCTTCCCTCTAGAGTACAGCATATCGAGCATAGATTGGAACTTAGGCGAGCCGCTGACTTTCTCCGGCGTCACGTAAAGCAGTTTCAAAGGCGGCTCGCGCATCGACAGCTTGTGGTAGATGTCGTCGGTCGCAGCTAATGATATATCACCCGAGAGATGGGCTGCTGGTATCTGACAAATAGAAGTATATTCCTTGAGATTTATGTAATTAAGGGCGACTTGTATGTACAACGATGCCTGAACGTATTTAGTGGCTCAATGTGATTTAGAGAGTAGTCAAATCATTTCATACAAATACGTAAAACTTAAACATGTTTAGTCGCTAAATGCGTTTAGGAGTCATTGTGCAAGACGGGCTTACTAATTTTGTTTCATAATTACAGTTAAGTTAACATTTCCTAAGAGCAAATGGAACACAAATATTTTCTACTTGATCACGATCTTTAGACCGTTTGAGTGTTTTCGTATGCCTTTCGGACTGAGAAATGCACAATCTAAAATAATAAATTCGGTGTAAAATACTCAAAGAATAACAATGCGTTAGGAGATTATTTCGATACTAACATCTAATGACAGCAGTTTGTTGAGTTGATCCAAGATGAGCGACTTCAGCGGTGATATCACGATGGTAACTCCCGGAGTCAATATCGCTGGTAGTTGGTAACACAACGATTTTCCTGAAAAGCAAACGAACTACATTAAGATAGCATCATAAGGAATCGTTCTTATATATATATTTTTACAATACAATTACAACTTACAATAACAGTAGTGCTAGGTGGACTATTATAGTGTTTGATGTTTTTCTACCATCATTTTTTTTTTTTTTATGTTATTTGTGGGGAAACAGGCTTACGGCCCACCTGATGGTAAGTGGTCACCGTCGCCTATTGACACCGGCAACACCCGGGGTATTGTCGATGCGTTCCCTACACTGAAGAAACCTCTTTACATTTCTCTTGAAGCGTGCCATGTCGTAGTCTAATGGGAAAACCTCAGATGGTAGCTCATTCCACATCTTGCAAGTATGGGGTAGAAAAGATCGCGTGAAGCGTGTGGTGCGCGATACCCAATTGTCGATTATATGTGGATGAGCTTTATTGCGTTGTCGAGAAGTGCGGTGGTAAAATCTCGACGACGGGATGAGATCAAATAGCTCCTCAGAACATTCCCCATTATACAGGCGGTGGAATACACTGAGCGATCCGATGTCACGGCGTTGACTCAGCGGTTCCAGCCTGTCGGTGAGTTTGGGATCACCGATTATTCTAATGGCTCTTCTCTGAAGGGAGTCAAAACGAAGCAATTGGTACTTTGGAGCTCCGTGCCAAAGATGGAAACAGTATTCCAAGTGCGGCCGAACTTGCGCTTTGTACAGCAATAGCCGTTGTTGTGCCGTAAAATACTGTTTGGCACGGTTAAGGACTCAAAGTTTTTTGGAGGTGAGCACAGCTTTTGCTTCTAAGTGACTCCCATACTGGACCTCATTAGAAATTTCGACTCCCAGAATCCCTATACTCGCCGAGACGGGGAGAGGAATGCCCTGGAACCGTGGAGCTATTGTGAAAGGGGCCTTCTTTGTGGTGAACGCACAGACTTGCGTCTTGGTTGGGTTAAAGGTGACCAGATTAAGGTTACCCCAATCTGACACACGCTCCAAAGAGCCTTCAACCTCAGACACAAGTCTTTGTCTGTTGTCTTCCACTTCCGACCGAGAGACATTAGGGCGACCAGTGTAGAAAGTATCACCCGTACTGTCATCCGCATAACAATGAAGGCCGCTTATGTGCAGCATATCATTGATGTGAAGAATAAACAGTGTGGGCGATAGCACTGACCCTTGGGGTACACCAGAGTTAATGGGCATTGAGTCCGAGCAAGAACCATCTACAACGGCTCTTATGCTCCGCCCGGATAAGAAACTGGCGACCCAACTGCAAAGTCCCCCGGGGAGGCCGTATGAGGGAAGCTTCGAGAGAAGCGCCTTGTGCCACACCCGATCGAACGCCTTCGCGATGTCTATACTAACAGCTAGAGCTTCCCCCCTACTCTCGACGGCTTCCGCCCAGCGGTGAGTGAGGTAAACTAGAAGATCACCAGCTGATCGCCCATGACGAAAGCCGTATTGGCGGTCACTGATCAGCTGGTGTTCCTCAAGATACCTAAGAAGCTGAGTATTAATTACTCGCTCCATCACTTTACAGAGTAGGGAAGTAATTGCTATAGGCCGATAGTTAGACGGATTGGTTCGATCCCCTTTTTTAGGGATTGGGTGGACATGGGTCACTTTCCAAGAAGACGGCACGATACCAGTGGTATAAGACAATTCAAAGAGGGACGTAAAGACAGAACACAACTCAGGAGCACACTTTTTGAGCACAATGGCTGGAATGCCATCCGGCCCACTCGACTTTCTCACATCAAGGGAAATGAGTTCCTTCCGTACCGCTTTCTGATGAAAACGTACCTCTGGCATGGAACTCAGACACCGAGGTATAACCGGTGCTGCAGCATTTCCGTCGAGGAGGGTCGAATTGGAGGCAAAAAGAGATCCAAGGAGATCGGCTTTCTCTTTTGCACTATGGGCCAGAGATCCGTCCGACTTGAGTAAAGATGGTAAGCGGGACTGGCAGAAGTTACCCTCAGCAGCTTTGGCAAGAGACCAGAAGGCTCTACTTCCAGAAGGATACCCCATTAACTGGTCGCCAATTCTGCTGATGTGCTGCTTCCTCGCTATAGCCATGACCTTTTTGCTCTGTCTGGAGGCAGCATTGAATTTTTTCCTCAAACGGGAAACTTCGGGATCCTGGCACTCACGCGCTACAGTCCAGTTCTTAAAGGCAGCCAATTTGCTGCTGACTGTAACGGCACAAGCCCGGTTGTTATCATTAGTCATTAGTAGTTTTAGTGGCCATAAAACTGTTACCAATTTAACCACCTAGAACATTTTAGCACGACCAGGATGATTAGTAGATTATCTACTAGTCATAATGTTCTAGATGGTTAAATTGGTATAAGTTTTATGACCACTAAAACGACTAATGACACTATATAGTCTAAGTTATTGAAACTAAAAAAAAAATCACACAAATATGCATTAGAAAATAATTTATCACAAAGTCAGTGGCACCTAAACTTTTCAGATACAATCTACTTGTTACAGTAAAAATACTTGTAGGTATGCTATACCTCCCCCCGTAGGCATCAGCACAAAGCAGTCATTCCCCAGTAGAGTAGCGTTGATCGCTTGTAGCTGATTCGGTCGGAACAATTTGAGACCGAATTTCTCCTTGAACATTTCCATCATGAGGGCTGAGTGAGGGTAGTCTTTGCCGTCGAATTCTCCTGAAAACATGATAGAATTTGGAATATGAAAGTTTGACAAAGATCACAAAAAGTGTCAGGAGTCGATCCCACTCTGCCTACTCCTCCGGGAAATAAGCATGATATATCATTGTAGCAGCAGAAAGACGTCCACCACCGGAAATTTAAAATAGTTCATCCCCAATGCCATTACAGATAGTCTCAAATGAAGAGAAAATGAATGTTAAATCCAACTTATTTTAGTCTACCTGTAATTCCATCATTTTGAGTGCCAGCTGCGAAGTCGCCCATCCCTTCATATTTCGCCTTCCCATCATTCTCCATTACAGATTGCTCCAACAAATTAATTTCTTCGGAGTTTATACAAGTCAATGTATCTATATCATCCTCAAAGTTTTCAACCCTATACTCTGGCCAACCATCATCATTCACTACTATTTCTTTGTTATTTATAATTTCAATACTGGAGTTATTTGAGACAGATTCACTGAGATTCACAACATTTGATGTAGATGGTAGTATATCTGCATCATCAATATCTATAGGTATGATTGAATCATCAAAGTCTTCATCTGGGATAGTTTCTTTTACAATTGGAGAGACTATAGTACAAGGTTTGTTGTAATTCATCAGAGGGTTTACACCTAGTGGAGGTTGAAAATCTACAGAACTGTTCGCAAGAGGAGCGCATTTCGGTGTATCTTGAAGGGTTATAGGCTTTAGCTTTTCTGTAGCATATCTAAGTCTCTCTGCGATGTTTGATTGTATATCTTTTACAGGCGTAATAGTCTCGTATGTGGTAAGTCGAGACGGCTTTTTAAAAACAAATTTGCCTTTTTTCTTATTTACACTTTCGTTACCGAGCACACTGTCCGACTGATTGCTGTCATTTTTAGAATCATTGCAGGGAGAGAATGCATCATATAAAGATTTCTTTGCCATCAAATCTGAGTAAATTGTTTTACTAGGTCCAGCCTTGTTGAAGTTAGAGAAGTCTGGTGTAGATGTATCTGGCATATTTTTGTGTATATCTAATGGCTTTTTACCACAAATCTGAATTGGTTCTAGATCAAAATCATCAAGATCATCATCATAGTTAGTTATTAGCGACTGACTGGCATTGGTTTCATTTGATTCATGATTTTCTTCTTTAAAATCAGATACTTGCATACTTGTACTCTTCTGGCTTTTGATATTAATTACTGATTTTAATTTACTTTTATAAATTTTTACTTTAGCATAGGTTTTCTTGTCATAGCCAGGAAATTTATCTTTTATACAATTTGGGATTCTATCAAAAGCTTCAAATACCTTCTCTAGTAATTCTATGTACATTGTTTTACATTGCTCTCTGTCTTGTGGGTCTATACTGTGATCATTCTGTAGAAAGAGTGAATCACATAAGATTAGTAACAAAATTATATTTTATGTTACTTAAAAAATGCAGATAAGTGGGAAATATTCCTCATATTTGGATTTACCATTCTCTAATAAGAAAGACCGACTATTATGATCTAGGATTGATCAAGAAATAACACTGTCATCGTATGAGGAATATTTATGCACCAATTATGAGAAATAGACGCCAGCTCTTTTATGGCTTGCTTTAACTGCTACAGAAAACTAGTCTTTTTTGACCCCTCTTTCTGACAAATTCGTGTGACATAACTAGGTAGTCAGTCACGTCCCCTTTTACATATTTTATCTTCTATATATATAATAGGTTGAGGAAAAACTCTTTTCGCATTATAGTATGTATGAACTTGTAATAAAATCTCTTTGGCTATACTATTTGTATCTGGCTGGTTTTGGTATCATTCAAAGTTTAAATTTTAAAGAAGATAATTCCAAATTTAAATTAGGAAAATGTGTGATTTTTATTTGTTTCTCGTACTGTAAAGATGAGTGAATCTAATGAAGAAAATCGATACATATTAAAATTTTACTACAAAAAAGGTAAAAATGCAACGCAAGCCGCGAAAAAAATTTGCGATGTTTATGGACCTAGTGCAGTGTCTGTGAGAGTAGCACAAATTTGGTTTAAGCGTTTTCAATCCGGAAATTTTGATGTGAAAGATGCACGTCGCTCCGGTCGCCCTACGAGGGCGGCACAGAAAATTTCGGGAATCAAGGAAGTGACACAACATTACTATTTAAAAATGTATTTATTGCTTTTCGAAGTATTCTCCGCGAAATTTGACACTTTTTTCCATACGATGGAACCAATCATTGAAGCAACCATTCCATTCGGAAGTTGGGGTCTCCAAAATGGCCGTTTTGTAGACGTCCACAGCTTCTTCAGGCGATGAAAATCTCTGACCACGCAATTTATTCTTTATTTTAGGGAAAGTATAGAAATCATTTGAGCTTAGGTCGGGGCTGTACGGCGGATAGTCTAATAATTCTATGTTTTCTTGCTCTAAAAACTCTTTTTGTTCTGTGCGCGGTGTGAGAACTCGCATTGTCGTGATGGAGGATGATGCGGCGGTTGCAGTTCTCTTTACGGAGTTCAGAAACGACCTGTGGCAAACAAATGCTAGCATACCATTCTGCATTAACCGTTCTTTGTCCCTCAAGAGGAATAGTCGCAACATGGCCGGTTTCGGAGACAAACGTGGCCACCATTTTTTTGCAACACTCCGTGAACGAATAATTTTTGTTGGCTTTAACTCATTTTCGAACACCCAAACTCGTGACTGGTTTTTTGTTTCGGGTTCGTACGCGTATATCCAGGATTCGTCACCTGATCCGATGTTGTATACAGCATTTGAGGATCCTGCGTGGAATCTTTCGAGAGTTCTGACGCACCAAGTAACGCGAGCCGCTTTTTGCTCTTCACAGAGCAAATGCGGTATCCATCGGGAAAATAACTTTTTTACACCTAATTGTTGATACAAGATTATTTGTATTTGACTAATGCCAATGTCTAAAGTTGCCTGAATTTCGCGGTATGTCACATGTCGATCTTCCCCAATCAGCTTACGCACAGCATCAACGTTTTCTTGGGTGACTGCAGTTTTTGGACGACCTTGACGAGGATCATCACTGAGCTTGACACGTCCACGTTGAAATGCAGCAAACCAGCGATAAATTGTGGTTTTGGATGGGGCTTCATCACCAAATGCAGAAATCATCCGGTCAACACACTGTTTTTGTGTTAAACCACTTCGAAAGTCATAATAAATCATCGCTCTTGAATTTTCTCGAGTCAATTCCATTTTCTCAACGACTAAACAAGTTTGACAAGACCTTATGACAAGACCGAGAATATTTTTTTAAATAAATAAATGGTATTTGATTTTTGAAACCAAGGAGTTTTCAATTAAAAAGATTTTAATATGACAGGAACAGTAGAAATATTCCATTCCCGATACTTTTAGTGCAGGCTATGTATTACGGATAAAATTGAAGCCATTTTTGAAAAAGTGGAGCAAGATTTTGAAGAAGTAGTTACGACGTAGCTGAAGAACTGGGAATTGACCACAAAACAGTTTTGGCGCATTTGAAAAAATTAGGTACACAAAAAAGATCGATATTTGGGTACCCCACGACCTCACTGAAAGAAACCTAATGAACCGTGTACTCGTTTGTGATTCTTTATTACGACGTAATGAAACCGAACCATTTTTGAAGAAGCTGATAACTGGTGATTAAAAGTGGATCACGTACGACAAGAACGTGCGAAAAAGGTCGTGGTCAAAGGCTGGTCAGGCTTCACAGACTGTGGCGAAACCCGGGTTAACTCGCAACAAGGTGATGCTGTGTGTGTGGTGGGATTGGAAGGGCATTATTCATTATGAGCTGTTACCACCAGGCAGGACCATTGATTCTGAACTCTACTGCGAACAACTGATGAGATTAAAGCAAGAAGTTGAGAAAAAGCGGCCGGAATTAATCAACAGAAGGGGTGTGGTTTTTCATCATGATAACGCTAGACCTCACACATCTTTAGCCACTCAGCAAAAATTAAGAGTTTGGCTGGGAGGTGTTAATGCATCCGCCGTATAGTCCTGACCTTGCACCTTCAGATTTCCACCTGTTTCGGTCTCTTCAGAATTCTTTAGGCAGTGTCAGGTTAACATCACGAGAGGACTGCCAAAACTACTTGTCGCGGTATTTTGATCAGAAGCCCCAAAATTTCTATAGCAATGGGATTATGTCCCTACCTACAAGATGGCAAAAAGTTATCGAACAAAATAGTTCCTACATACTTTAGTTAAATGTAAATAAACTATATTAAAAACGGTTTTGAATTTTCTTAAAAAATGCGAAGAAACTTTTTCCCCAACCTAATATATAAAAAACAAAATCGGGTTAGTTACACCATTTATAACTCAAGAACGCCCGGACTGATTATGATGATCTTTGATTTGTTGGATTTGTTTTCGCCCCGAATAGCAGAATAACTATTAAAATATCGGAAAAAACTCACGCAAAAAAATTATGAAGAAAATTCATTTTCTCATACATAGATGCAGCTAATTGTGGCCGATTGAGAATTGACATTGGCAGCCCGCGTCATAGGT
The DNA here is from genome assembly GCA_918857605.2 of Philereme vetulata. Lineage (NCBI taxonomy): Eukaryota > Metazoa > Arthropoda > Insecta > Lepidoptera > Geometridae > Philereme > Philereme vetulata. The sequence continues at coordinate 5,297,472 of OU975462.1, forward strand.
ATGCATGTCAAGGCGGTACGAAGTTCGGCGGGTCAGCTAGTACTCCTATAAAATATAAAGTATGCTCACCTTTTGTATATTTTTCACAGCTGGCTGTTTAGCCACATCAGACAGAAAGCTTGCAATAGTATCATCTATTTTCAACTTTCTGAGCGGATCTTTGTCTTTCCTAGGGCTTTTTTCAGGAGTTATAAGACATTTTTTCACCATTGAACGTTTTTGTACATCTTTGGGTGGTGAAGGAGTGGCAGTGATTCTGATAGATTTATTTGAAGTTTCGGGTGATAGTGGTAGATGTTTGCTGGCAAATGCTGATGGAAACTCTTCAGATTGGAAGACATCCTGAAAAGAACACATTCTGTGACACCTTGTTATAAACGGTATTAAACATAAATTATTTATTGCACATCATTAAAAATAAACAGAAAAAAGAGAATACACTATTAAATCATAGATACAATGGGCGGCCTTATCGTTAAAAGCGATCTCTTCCAGTCAACCTTAACCTTTATTATCTGCATACATAAACTCGTGCAGCAGTTACAGCTTGGACGACAAACGTATGTTGAATTTAATGAATTACAATATTTAAAAGGCAATTAAACAACGCACCGGCTTTCCACGGTAATATAATCGAAATATTAAAAACATTGGAAACATTTTCTGATTAAGAGCCTACACATAATGTTGAAACTAAATTATTATCTGTCGTTAAACCAGGCAGACCTAAGACACAATGGTCCGATGGTATAACAGCAGTAGCTGGCCAGCAATAGAGACGTAAGAAGTACGAAACGGATCTGATTGGAAGCAGTTAAGGAAGGCATTCAATAAATATTGCCACACATTACACATAACGCCATCTAGCACCAAACAAAGCAAAGCTTTTACTATGGAAATTAGATAACTGATAGAATACTTATGTATGATTTTTTTTTGTACATACATACATAACATATGTATGTAGAAAAACAATCAGACCCGGAACAAATATATGTAGATCATGCAAAAATTTGTTATGTGGCGGGAATCGAACCCGTAACCTCCTGCGTCTCAGACGATTATTGCACCTACTGCACCACGGGACCATTATCTAATACTGGCCGAGTAAATGCTGCATGATGATGATGATTATTGAAGCATTTATTACTGACTAGCTGTTGCCTGCGACTTCGTAAGCGTTAGTGTTGAAACGGGTAGTGATTTGGCCGGATACCGGATATTCAGCAAGCTACGAGGCCAGCGCGCCGGATATTCGGCCCTTTATCGCGTTACACGACGCGATCAGTTTGGTCGTCAGTTAATTTAAATCAGTACCCGCAATTGTCAAGGTTTGCTAGAATTTATCTTTCAGCACCTGGCAGTAGCGTTTACAGCAAAAGGCTACTTTCAGAAGCTGGTCTGGTATACGAAACCAAGCAGAGTCACCTCTTACCAACAAATGCGGAAAATTTTGTATTCATTCACCACAATTTGCCACTTGTTAATTTTGAGAGCTAAACTAATTAATAAAACAAATAGTTTTGACGTGCGATTATAAAAATAAACGGTGTCCATAACTAATTTTGGCATGATTTGCCTTGTGTGAAATAATGAGACATTTTATAAATTTTACTATACGCAATCCGGCCGGATACCGAATTACTATCAGGTATCCGGCCGGAAAGTGAAAACAAAGCCGGATAGGCCGGATACCGGATAGTTACCAGATATCCGTTTCAACACTAGTTCGCGTTACACTACTAAACCTAGAAATATAGCTAAAGTCGCTATTGTATCTTGACTTGACACCCCATTTGTATCCCATGGGAACTGATTTATGAGATAAAAGGTAGCTTATGTGGTAATCCAATTATAATCTACGTATATATACTAAATTTCATCAAAATCGGTTCAGCTGTTACGACGTAATTGTGTAACAAACAAACAACCAATCAAATAAATAAACAAACATCCAAACTTTCGCATTTATATATTAGTGTGGTTTAGACCCGTGGTTCCCAAACTTAATTGGGCTCCGACCCACCTAACAAAAACTGCCAAATTCGAGGCCCCTCTAGCACAGTCTTAAAAATGGGGGCATAAAATATTGGTAATGCTCAGATTTCTTAGTATCTGTGGTCAGAGTGAAGGAAATATTAGCCAACGCGAAGCCACACGACGTGGACCGACTGAGAGTTTGTTTCAAAGAACCTATTTTTTTTTCATTTAACATTAATTTGTTATCATCACAGACAACATGTATATTGTAATTTATTAACATTAGTTAGATCATAAACAATGGAAATTTAAGCGTTACCAATATGGCTGAAGGACTGTTTTAACTAAACTTTTAACTAACTGAAAAACTACTTTAACCACACTAATATTATAAATGCGAAAGTTTGGATGTTTGTTTGTTACTAAATCACGTCGTAACGGCTGTACCGATTTCGATGAAATTTGCTACCATTTATCCCATAAATCAGTTCCCATGGGATATAAATGGGGTGTCAAGTTGCAACAACGAGTTTAGCTTTATTTCTAGGTTACCTACACATTTAGTAGTGTAACGCGTACGAAGTCGCGGGCAACCGTTAGTTTAGAATATAATAGAAAAGAACGCGAGCGCCGGCGAACGTCCCTCAGTAGCCGTCTGGCTGTTAGCCACCAGTGGATCGCGACCCGTACTTAGGGAACTCCTGATCTAGACTATCTATAAACAAATCTTAAATAATATCATAAATGCAAAAGTATGTTATAATAATGTGGAGCAGCATGCAATTGCAGATGGGAATATCTCAACTTTCAAATTAAAACATACTGAAAATACACTTCAATCTCACCACATCCATTGCATCAAACAGATCATTCTGGTTCTGGTTTTCAATAGTGTTATTGGCCGTTCGTTCCAACTGCCTGATGGTCTCCACAATACTGTTGGTTGGCTTCATACACTGTGCTAAGCTATTTGTGGTACTGACACTCTGGGGTAAACTGGGTGATGCTTCAAGTGTTTCCTCTGGTGTTTTGGTTTCCTGCAAATTTTATAAAATTGTTTTATTTATGTGAAAAGTATGTATTCAGTATTCAATTATTCACAATTTCATTACATTTCATAATATTGGTATGTTAAAAGTATATTAAAAATGTAATTTAACTACAGAAATAAATATAACTATAAAAAAACTAGTGGTTCGCCCTGAACTGAGATCTTGCGAGTCTCCCATAAAAACAGAAAAATATTATTTGTAATCTTTGACTATCAAAATAGTGCCGCGAAATGCATAACCAACTAACATGATGTACAGTTTCATTATAAGTAATGCCAATTCATGTCAATTAGTTACACTTTTTTGGGGTACAAATTGCAGTTTCAGTTCCTGTTATTTTGTATCACTAGGCTTTGTGGCATCAATAAACGTATATTTAGTATAAGTTTATCTCAGTAAGTGAATTGTTAATTCTTATGATATAATAAAGCATTCTAATCACCAAAAAAGTTTGCCCTATATTTATATCACTAAAGCTACACGCATACCAAATTTCAGCACTGTAAGGTCACTGGTGTACCCTGTAAATTTTGTCAAAATTCAGTTTTTATTAAGGCTAATAACTTAAAAACTAGACGGTTTAAACTAAAAATAAAAACCAGGTCGAAATGTACTCACATAGACCTTTTATTAGACGCGCCACTTGACCGGATAGTCTCATTTTGGTTTTATTTACCTCTCTTGAACCCCAATATCTCAACAACCCCTACACATTCTTAGCTCATTTAATCACACCAAAATTGTGACATCACTACCTACCTATATATATCAAATTTCACGATGAACGGATAAACGCTTCGAAAGTTATCCTCAGAGAAACAAACATAAATACATACATACACTGCCGTTTTGCCCAAGTTGATTTGGATATCTTGTCAATCAAATAATTACAACTAAGCAGATAGGCTAAGAGTATGTGCTTCATATTTCGGTAATAATAAATATTAAAATGAGCTTCTTACATTGTGTAATATTGTATCCACTAAACTGTTTTTGAATGGAGGTATCCCTGCAAAAATATACATTTTAATTTATTGAGATATATACTGGCTGCAAATAATTTATTAATAGTGAACTTACACGAAGCTGGCGTTGGTGATTTGTATTTAAAAACAGATTTAGACTTTTTCTCTGTGGGCAGCTGACTCTTGCCTTCACTGTAAGAGTTTTAGTTAGATATTAAAAAAACTGCCAATGATATTACGGATAATTATTTACTGCAAGCAAGGCACAATGTTGGAGTCTTCTTAAAAGAATTGATACACACGCAAAACACTATACAATACAATGAAACTTACTTGGAATTTGTCAAGCTATCTTTAGAACTTTTTTGAATGAAATTCATCATCGAATATTGTTTGATTTTGGCTGCAGTATTTTGTGAAGCCATAGTTCTATAATGATAACGTAAAACCACCGAGAAATTTATAATATATACGTACAAATAAAACTAACAAACATCTTTATTTGTAGAAAAATAAATATTCAGCGCGGTTGTTTTCGATTTCAGTGTGTGTGACAATTCTGACATTGACATTCTCATTGTCAATCCATCCACCTGTAAATGATAAACAATGATGTTGTAATGAACACTCATCATCCGTCGTCGGTCGGTCGGTCGTCGTCGTAGATGGAGAATAAATAGGTATTCTACATTCATTCAGAATCTAAGTCAACGGTCGTCGTAGAAGGTACGTGTATTGCAGTTTTAACGGTCGCTTGCTTGGCTCATCTACACGCATCTACACGCAGTCACTCATGAGCATTTCTACAAGTGACGAGTGTGAGTATCATGCATGTTGTATATAATTCAATTCGATGTTTGATTGGGTTGCTTGTAGTACAACACTATTTGTCATCTTTTTTGACATTGACATTTGACAGTTGTCAGGTGGTCCCATGGACGGAATTTGTTCAATTTGTTTGTGTGAATGTAATCTTTTGAATTTCTAAAATGTCTTTGAGAAAAATACTTAGTTTAGCTAAATCTATATCTTGTAAAGTGCCCATTCTACAAAATAAAAATTTTACCGTGCAAAAAAACTGGTTACTGGCAGCCAACTTTTACTCTACCGGAAAATTAGGTTAGTATCATGATTTTTTTAAATTTTCAGGTCTAATTACAGAATCATGAATTCATTGACTACTTACCGTATCAATAGACTAAGTTCTATGGTCTGTTTGATGAACCCATATTCAAGACTTTCAATTCAACCTTCATATCTAACCTTTCTTTATAATCTACACACCTAGGACACTAGCTATTACCAAAGAGGATATAATCACTACGTTATAAGAGTCGGCACTTTCTTACAAGCCACTGAACGGAGTTATGAACGTACTTTGTACCAACCTGGCAATATACCAACACTGTAAAAGACAATTCGTTATTAGGGCTTGACAAATACGAATCATACTTTTCCATCGATATCGATAAATATTCGATTTTCGTAGTTGCACCTACCTACTTTTCACCTTAGTGCTAGTCGTACGAAAACAAATATACGCCATAAAAAATCAGTTATTTATTGAACATAATATAACCTGTATGTGCAGTCAGCATCAGAAGTATGTTAATTAATTGACGCAAAATTTGACAGTTGCTCACAGTATATATTATTTGACCATCCTAGCCGCTATCATACTTCTGATGCTGACTGTACCATTCTAGTCAAGTTTTACATTTGAAACAACGTTAGGTACTGGTTTTTCAAGCTATAAAATACAGTCGGTTGTCTCAGGACCTGAAAAAGAAATGTTTTATGAGATTTTCACTACTAATAAATATAGCACAAATAGTATCAAAGTTAAGAACACATGCATTACTTAGCAGCACTTCGCAGTTGATTAATTTTCAAAACATTAGCAGACTGTTCTTCTAATTTTATTGTTTATTCATTTAGGATTTGGCAAAGATGGTATGGCATTCCTTTTCAATCTATTTCTCTTTTTATTAAAAGCAGTTTTTGCAAAATGATTGCCACTTATGAATTTATTTTCGTTTAGTATTTCAATAGGTAAGTACGCCAAGTCCTCATTTCCTGTCAACTTTACCCATAAACGGCACCTATGACAAAAAAGTTTATCGATAAATTGTTCACATCACATCGCTATTTGTATTTGCACAAAGTATGAATTTTGTGAAAATAGTTCAGTTTACGTATTTAATTAGTATTTACATGATATCCACTACAAATATGAGTAAAAACAACTAACAAATACAAGCTAAAGTAAATTGGTATTGAAATACAATAAGTTTTACCTGGCCAGGTCAAGTGGAAATCGAGCTAAAAATATGCCAGAATATCTTCTTCTGACACGCATAATGTCACAAACTTCACATTTTCTTAGGGATTTCCCTCCCATAATATCCAAATACACTCGAAAAGGAGTTTAAACACTGTAAAACACAATAATTCCACAACAACAAAATAACACACAATGTTTATCCAACCAAACCATAGATTATAATAACTCAACAGGTCTACCAACAGTAAAAAAGGTGTAATGCGTCTTAATCAAATAGACGTTAAGACACCTGCTACCCAAAAGAATCGGTACTTGTTTTAATTTAGAGGATTATTTTTAAATTAAATTGTTGGTACAAAGTACGTTCATAATTCAGCTTACTATGCAGTGTCGATGGACTGGCTATTACTAGCCATTTATTCTCGTTTGAAAAATGTACTTAGATTATATGTAACTATTAATATAAAATAACAAAACATGATTTTATAAAATTATTTACTGTCAAAACATAATTTGCTAAACACTACTAAATAATTTAAAGTTCTGATTATTTCTGTTTATTTCCCTTCCTGGTTTTTAAATTCTCAGCTTACACCACCAGCATGTGTAGGTATATAAAGTTCTAAAATTCATTCATTGATCAAAAAATGTTTAGATTTTAATAATTTTTTAACCATTCATATCCCATTAGGCTATATGTTTGCATATAAAAAATACCAACTATTACTTCATATCATTATACTAGTAACGTCTGATAGCACATCATTACTTGTACTTGTGGTGTAACTATCAAGTGTTTTCATTAAATAATCTTTTTTCTTCCAGGCAGCAACAGCGGCTCTAAAGATGCAAAAGAAGAAATGGAAAAAGTTGACATCCTTGGGCGTTTCTTCCCCCAAGCTCCGCTGAACACGGATGATGCTCAGGCCATCAAGAAGGAGCAGGAGAATTTCGAGAAAGAGAACAAGGAAAAGGCAGAGGAGAATGAGAAGAGTTGGAGGAGAATGAAATTGGGGTGACTAAATATACCAATACTACTTTAATCTCTAGACTGATAGAAAATACTTAATTGCACACCATAAAGCAAAACTATATCAATCTATGTGATACAATTGGCGGTCTTATAGCCAAAAAAATAGCGATCTCTACCAGACAACCTTTGGATAGAATGAACTGAATTATGTATCAGGATCTTTTTAGGTTCTAGGTGACAAATTATTGAAACTTTCTTATTGCACAACAATCCCTAAACATTTTACTTAGAAAACTTTTGTGATTGATTTCAATCATTATTATAAATACGGGATTTATCACGGTCTATACACTGATAAGACGGTTCGTGATAAATCACGTATTTATAATAATGATCCCTAAACATATTAAAATTTAGCAACTAAACATGTTAAATTTGACGTTTTTGTATGATTTGACAACTCCTCAAATCACATTTAGCCACTAATTACGATTACGCATTGTTGCGCAAATCACCCTTAGTAAAGTAACATAAAACCTACTTTTTTATTGACACACTCATTATAACATTTTTATTTCAGATTTGCATTATTCGGCGGCTCTATCACTATAATGGGCGGATGCCTGGTGATAGAGATGGGTGCGCCGCGGCGGGATGATGAAGGCAAGCTCATTGAAGACGAGTTCTCACACCTGCCGACCGTGATGCAGTATCTGCGCCGCACTTGGAAGGAGCTTACCTTCTACGAGAAGGTATTGTTACAAGCTGGGGGTTTGGAATAAAATAGCTACAACCAATTTAACCAAACAAACACATACTTAAAACACACAACACTAATTAATTCTAATGTTCACAATACAACACTTTAAAACTTTTCAAAAGCCTCTTGAATAATCAAACTTATAACTAAGTTAAGGCTCGGTCTATATAGAGTCTGGGCTTGTCAATAACTGCTGACGGCTGACCAATCCGTCGCACAACCAAACATTCTAATTTTTCCTGCATCGACTACACACGATCCGAGGCCATCCGACCCCGATTTTTACCTGGAAGCAACCGGGACATGCTCCGGATTCGCAGGCTCCGCCCCCTGTTATTTTTCGGTACAAGTGGGCAGAGCTAAACAATAACGTATGTGGTTGTATGACGTTGACCACACCAGCAACGAAAACTATCCGTTCCGAGGGCTTCAGGGCGAGGTTTGCGTCAGTTTTATGACAGACAGCGTCGCAGTAGGACGCACGCGCATGCCCAAAATCAGCCACAAAATAACCCGATGTATCTTTGACCACCATTTCGATCGAAACTGTAACTCGAATTAAAAAAATTAATAGAATACAAACGCCTTAATTTGATGTACTCTATATAATGGATAAATAAAATTTCAGTATAAAAAAATTATATCTTCCATGGATGCTTAGTAAATGCAGGGCAGGGACTGAAATATTTTGATCATGTCTGTTGTTCTATTAACGTGCCATTTTTATTATTCCAATACGTAGTACTAATATAAATAAACGTTTTATATACGGGTCAATTTTTCGCTACTCCCTTTAGTTTTTGAGTAAATAGAGTTTTTACACAATATAAGCAGAACTATTGACAAGCTTAGAAGAATAAAGTAATCCCCCCCCCCCCTTCTTCCTACCCCCCGCAACCAACTGATAAAGAAGTGAAGTTGATCCCAAGTGAATGTAATTTGCAGATGATAAAAGAGCCATCCCGAGAGAAGCTCCTGCCCGACCCGCTGCCCGCGCCCTACCAGCCCGCCTACACGCTCGTGCTCGAGTTCACGGATGTACTCGTGCACCCTGACTGGTCGTACCAGACTGGATGGAGGTATTATTTATATGTTGTACTAGCTGACCCGCCCGCGCCTGCGGCTTCCCGCAGTCCAATCCAATCCCAGTCATCATCTATCTAAATGTATACCTTTATTAAAGTCGTCGTAAAAACGTAACAAAACAGAAAGACCGAGTTATTTCCACATGTATCACAAATACATTTATTTACTAAAAGTTTACAAAAGTGTAGACTTAAGTTTAATATCAATATTAACTTCATGCATTTATATTGTATTTACTTCCAAAACAGCTCATATTTTGGAACATTGTGGAAATTAGTATGCCAAATTATGAATGCTGTTATATAGATTAGGATGCAATATAATGACCTCATTTAATATGACAATATGGTGAAAGCTATATTCGCCTCAATTGGTGAATGAGACTTCATATATATTCATATATATTATATATTCAATTGGTGAATAGAGCTATTACGTACTAATATTTGTGTTGGATGGGCTGGGGCACACTAGACTATTCATATTTCAGTATTTCTTTCTGCAAACAAAAGTTGTCTAGTGTGCTCGATCTGATAATAATGTTGCATTGTATAACTGAAAACATATATATGTAATAGTCTTCCAGCACATTTGATAGTTAAAAAGTAACTTTGGAGCATGTCTGGGTGACCTAATGAAATCCTAGGATTTGCTTCAGTGAAGTTTCCTAATGGTTTATAGGTGCTGGCTACAATCGGAATTAAGCTGGTAAAACAAATACTTACCAAAGAATTAAATACGATGTTAAATTGTCCACAACTATTTTTAATACACTTTTTATCTGCCTACATAGTGCACTGCACATTTCTGTATCATTTTTGTCGATTTTGTTCTAAATATCAGCTTAATTCAGATTGTGATTCAATAAAGGTGAAGCAATATTAGAATAACGGATTGTAACAAATTTATTTATATTTTGTAACAGAACAGTTGAAATAAAATATATTTAAATTTAATTTAAAGTTACTAATTGTGCCCGCACTAGGTCTAGCCTGTATCGCGGGAAACTGGATCACAACGAAAACGGTTATTGTTTAAAATCCAATATACACTGTATAGTATAACTTTAACAAATAATAAAACAAGAATTTAAGTACAAGAAAATAATAAAATTTAAAATTAACACACAAAATGAAATACCAAAGCTGTGTTATGTAGTTCCCAGAACGTGCAATCTAAGAGCAGTTCGCTCTCGTTCCCTGTTTGCGACTGGCACCTGCCGCACTAACTCGGGACTACGCGCGCCCATCCGACGTATGGTTCAGTCTTACAATACATCATTCGAGGCTGTAGACATATTTGCATGCTCAACTTATCAATTTAAGAACTTAGTGTCTATAATACTTTCAAAACACGACCTTCATTCGCTTCTGTCTTAGCGTAATTCCGTTCTGTGCTTTTCCTTTCACTTTTTCCTTTTCCTATATTTACTTTGTATACTTTTAATATAATTATAGTTTTGATTTAAATAGTTAAAAGGCCCTTCTGGCCCTCTAGTTGCATCTACTTTTCATTACATTTACATTACAAGACAGAGTCTTACCAATATGTGAATAACGTAGTGGGTTACATTATTAATACTTCTATCACATGAATACTGTATCTTACCTAACCTTTATAGTGTAACTGTTTGTTGTTCCGAAATAAATAAAATAAAAGCAACATTCTAAATACAGTTGATCTTAGCTCAGCTAGTATGATTAGAGGGGCGCTAATACCGGAGCGCCGTATGGATAGCCCTTCACGATTAGGGCGTCAGAACAAAAGCTTGCGTTCCATTTCTAATGCCTCATGGTTCACAACCAACAAGGAGATCCACGAGTACCTAGAAGTTCCCACAATTGACCAAGAAACAGGCTTCCTAGGGAAAAGATACCTGGATCGCCTAAAAAGCCATGATAATCTGCTGGCAAGAGCGCTGGTGGAAAATCGTTCTGATACAAAGCGCCTGAAGAGAGTCCATGTCTTGGACAACCTGCTTGCTGCCTCTAAAGAAGGGAAGAAGGACTAATGTGTCTCGATCCCGAACGCCAAAAGAAAACAACACATCCGCCGTCCTCCAACTGATTACGGATCACAATGAAACAAAAAAAAACGATCAGGGCTATCCACCTTCATTAAGTATTTGAAGTTATTTAGTGGTATGTGTCCGGAGCGCCGGCTTTTAGCGATCTTTTTTTTTAAACTAAATAGATCTTCGTTTGACCACAATCTCACGTGATGGAAAGCAATGATGTGGTCTAAGATGAAACACGAAGATCTAGAAGAAACTTATTCACTCTTACATTAAAGAGGCCCGGATTGTATTCTTTAGGAAAAACAGACGACGGCAAAGCGTTCCATACCTTAGCTGTTCGCATCAAGAACGTAGAACCAAAACGGTGTGTGCGAATGGGTGGTATATCAACTAGGTACGGATGGTACTGAGCCGTGCGCCTGCTTGTCCTTTGATGGAAAGGAGATACACAATACTCTTCCTGCTGTTCACTTCCACTTTACATTTTGCAGGTTTAAAAAGCGTCCCGGAGTGGACCAGTTCCTACAGTCAGTGGCGAACTCTAACTACGAAGTGGTGATATTCACGACTGAGAACGCGTTCATGATCTGGCCGGTCATTGACAAGTTGGATCCGGAGAATAAGTTGATATCGTACCGTCTGTTCCGGGACTCGACGCATTTCGTCGATGGAGCGCATGTCAAAAATCTGGATGGACTCAATCGGGATCTTTCTAAGGTATACCTTTTTTATCTATCTTATGCGAATGGTTTTGGCCAATCGTATATTTATTTCATCATCTTCATATCAGCCAATGGACGTCCACTGCTGAACTTAGGCCTCCCCCATAGACTTCCAGAGCGACCGATCTTGTGTGGCCTGCAGTCAACGGCTCCCAGCTACCTTAATCAGGTCGTCTTTCCATCTAGTGGGGGCTGTCATACGCTGCGCTTTCCAGCGCATGGTCTCCACTCGAGAACCATTTTGCCCCAACAGCCGTCATTTCAGCCTGCTAATCCTTTGCACCGTGTCGGTGGTCTATTTATTTACGGGTGTCAAATTATGCGGCATGAATGGCCCTATTAATACAGCTCCAAGGGACTGTACACCTAAAAGACAGACACACAGACATACGAACAACGAAATGATCCTATACAAGCTCCTTGTATCCTTTTGAGGTAGGATCTCTAATAATAAAAAAAAATGTGCCGGTCGTTATGGGCCTCGCAGCAAGTTTATAAACCAGGGGCATTACTAGCGATGCCTTTTCGGTCGCAAAATTAAATCTGACAATGTCATATGGCTAGCGAGGAATTAGCGACCGAAAAATCACGGTAATCAAAGGTAATCGGGATAATCTTATGTGGCTATGTCACAGATCTGTATTGAATAAATAACGCGAGTTCACCTACTTTGCGTGTCTTTCGTTGGAGCAAAGCTCCGACTCTTACACTACATACATAATTCAAAACTTGGCCGGCTTCGCAGTAGCACGTCAGCAGCATGTAGAGGCGGCACGGCGCCTTTGAATCGGCTGAGCGCGGTGTTTGAGCGTCCCGACACTAAATTACCCTCGGATCGTCATAGTAGATACAAAATTGGGCATACAAATTGCTTGGTATTTATACTATTCCCATGTTCTTGTACCATACCTACCTAAGTACCTATTATGACGTAACCAAGTGTTACATTGTGTCCCCATGGTTATCGAATAAATGGAATGAAATACAAATGGACGCACTTGCGTTATCTATTAAATATAGATCTGTGGGCTATGTCATACTTTGTAACCCTACAAATATGCTTCTCTCAATTTCAGGTTATAGTGGTGGACTGGAATAAAGGAGCCACGAAGTTCCATCCTCAGAACTCACTGGTACTGAAGAAATGGAAGGGAGCCGATGACGACACCGCGCTCTTAGACCTCGCCAATTTATTACAGAGTAAGTCATCCCACTAATATTATAAATGCGAAAGTTTGTTTGTACCTTTAGCGCCAAAACATCTCAACCGATTTGAATAAAATTTGGAACATAGGTTGATGATGAATAGGACATAGGCGTTTGTTTGTACCTCTAACGCCAAAACATCTCAACCGATTTGAATGAAATTTGGAATATAGGTTGATGATGAATAGGACATAGCCGTTTGTTTGTACCTCTAACGCCAAAACATCTCAACCGATTTGAATGAAATTTGGAACATAGGTTGATGATGAATAGGACATAAGCATTTGTTTATACCTCTAACGCCAAAACGTCTCAACCGATTTGAATGAAATTGGGAACATAGGTTGATGATGAATAGAACATAGGCGTTTGTTTGTACCTCTAACGCCAAAACATATCAACCGATTTTAATGAAATTTGGAACATAGATTGATGATGAATAGGTCATAGGCGTTTGTTTGTACCTGTAACTCCAAAACATCTCAACCAATTTGAATGAAATTTGGAACATAGTTTGATGATGAATATGACATAGGCATTTGTTTGTATCTCTAACGCCAAAACATCTCAACCGATTTGAATGAAATTTGGAACATAGGTTGATGATGAATAGAACATAGGCTTTTGTTTGTACATCTAACGCCAAAACATCTCAACCGATTTGAATGAAACTTGGAATATAGGTTGATGATGAATAGAACATAGGATACTTTTCATCCCATAAAGCAATAGGTTATAAATATTGTATTTTATAGGTTATGTTTATGTATGGTAAAGGTACTCACTCGTACACCTCCGTCTTTTGATTTCCATTTATTTTGTCCATACAAAGGTTGTCTGGAAGATATCGCTTTTAGCGATAAAACCGCCTATTGTACCGTTATTTATTGGATATTTCCTTTGTTAGTGTATTTTTATCTGGTGTGCAATAAACAGTATATCAATCAATCAGTTCCAGTGGGATGGAAATGAGGTGTGCGATATAAATATAAAGTCTTTTAGAAAGAGGGGGTTAGCTAGCACGACTATATTTTTAGTTATCTCCAAGATGGCGGCATGGGAATCAGATAACTGATAGAATGAATATATACTAATATTATAAAATAGAAAGTAACTTTGGCTCTTAACGTTTTCATTACTTAATAATAATTCATAATAAATTTCGATGAAATTTGGTATAAGTATAGATGGATTTATGACCAGGATTGAGATGGTTTTAGATGCGTTCGCGCCGCGTCTCCATAAACATGTCTTTACGATGACATTGACATCTGTGACAGAACACTATCATTGGCTGAAATTTGACTGTCATCTCGCTAGCGTTGGAGAACTGTCCGATTCACTATAGAGTTTATTTATTACCTACTATTTTGCTATTGAAACAACAATATGCGGGTTTAATGCTTGCTTTTCTACCAGACAAACCCAAATTATTACATCTCAATATTCTTTGGGCCATGGAGCATACCATGCTTGGCATCAGACTGTTAAATCGAGTTCCAAACGTCGAGATCCGTAGACGAACGAAGGTTCATGACGTTGGGATTCGAGTTATGGAGCTCAAATGGTCTTGGGCGGGACACTTGGTTAGACGTGGTGATGGCAGATGGAGCAGGACAGTGACTGAATGGTGGCCGAGGAGCGGGTATAGAAGGGTAGTACGACCAGCAGCGAGATGGGTGGACGACATCGTAAAGGTCGCGGGCCGTCAGTGGGTGAGACTAGCGCAGGATCGTGGTGGATGGCACAAACTTGGATGATGATGATGTTCTTTCATAAATCAGCGTATGACATAGTAACTGTTCTTGTCTAACATATAAAATTCTCGTGTCACAGTGTTTGTAACGAAAATCCTCCGAAACGGTTTGATCGATTCTTATAAATTTTTTTGTGTATATTCGCTAGGTCTGAGAATAGGACGTAAACTATTTTTCATACCGCTGTGTGATAAGGGTGGTCCATCCCAATTTTTTGTTTTTTGGCAAAAAAAAATATTTAGATTCTTTTATGATTCGACAACAAAAAATACATAAAATCATAAATTTTCACCCTTCTACCACCAACCCCTATCTCAGCTTAGCAACGCAAAATTTATTGATTCTAAGTACGAAGTTCGCGGAGTCATCTAATCTAATATGTATATAAAATGCTCGTGTCACGGGTGTTTGTGGTCGCACTCCTCCGAAACGGGTCGACCGAATTTAATGATTTTTCACCCTCCATTTTATAATCGCGATTTTAGTATTTTTGTATGAACAATATCCATATAATTTAACCGTCGTTCATTGACGTGAAGTCATTTACATCAAGTGTCGCGTCACTTTGACAAGAGTGTCTTATATAGTTTTTATCCCGAAGTTCCCACGGGAACGGGAAATTTCAAGCGTGCGAAGCCGCGGCGGGTCAGCTAGTGTTATTATATGTTTGTAATCAATACTTTATACTTTCAATTTGTCTGTTTAAAATTAAATGTAAGTTTAGCTTCCCGATACTCTAGATGTGGAACTCTTTACTTGATAAGGTTTATGGAGGAGGGCGTTGATACCTGCGACAGAGTATTTTACTTCTGCGGGTATCACCATTCTCATTTTGTTATTTACACTGTTTTATGTTCCAAATGACAACAAACATTTTGACTTTTTTTATTTGAACAAAGGACTAATTACAGACTTTTTTTACAGCGATAGCAATATCCGATGTCGTTGACGTCCGTGAGGTACTAACGTACTACAGTCAGTTCGATGACCCCATCGCTGCCTTCCGCGAGAACCAGCGCCGCCTCATGGAGCAGATGGAGGAGAAGGAACGCGAGACCAAGGCCTCCGACCAGCCTATAGCCAGGAACTGGATCCGCAGCTTCACTAGACGCACTTAGACTAGAGTTGACACGACACTACCAAAAGATGGCGTTGTTGTTAAAAGCGTGTTAGAGATGTATGGAAGATAAATTATTAAAGCACGGTCGAATAAAAGTAGATGGACAGGACGCTACTAACTTTAAAGTGAAGTTACTAAAGTATCATCATCATATCAGCCATAGGACGTCCACTGTTGCACCTAAAGGCATTATTAGGACGTCTCCATCATTCTGCTATCAGTATACCCGTGAATACACTACTTCACGCACACATTTGCAACTATGCCGACCCAGCAGCCAATGGCAGCGTGTCAGTGTATAGTTTAAATTAAGCGCTTATTGTTCAATGGGTGCTTCAGTTTGCAATAAGGCGGCGCGGCGGCCATCTTTATATTGATCCGTGTATCACGGTATGTTTGATTTATGCGCGTTTACATTACTTTCAATTTAAGCCTATAATTGAAAGCAGGGCTTTGCCATGTTATATAGTTATACTGGCTAAGGCCCAATACTCCTTTGCAGAGTTAGCAAACAAAATTTACACATAAAACCAGACGCGGATAGAGGATTTAGTTTTCTTTTTATTGATGATAGTCAAGCGCTTGATCACTGGTCTACATGGTGGTATGTGACGCTGTGATCAAAGAAGGAGCACGCATGCCTAGAAAGAACCTATTCACTCTGGACTTGCAAGACTCCCAGATTATATTTGTTTAGCGGAGACAGTTTTGGTGTGATTTTACCTGTCTTCCAGATTTTTTTTGTTTATAACAAAAAGTTAACATTAATCTACTTAAGTAGTGATCCTTTTGAAATTAGTGAAGGTACGAATTGGAAAGTATCCGCCCACACTGTGCCCACGCCTGATCATAACTACATACATATATTTGTAAAATTTTTACTTAGTTACTACTTTTAACATAGTAAATGCATTAAATTACATAAGTTTATCATTTTGAAGAATTGGAAAAAATGAAATGAAGAAATTCTTTGATCTGAAGCTCAACTAATGAATAATACTAAGTAATAATAATTGATCTGTGAAACTTATTTGCTTATGAAATTGTAAATAAGTATTGAACACATAATGAATGCATTTTTTTCCAAAATAACTCTTATGTTTATACTCCATTAATAGATAAATAATTTGTTAGAAACTCACAGTAATAATTTAAATTGTATTGCAAACTGTACTTATTGTCACTATAAATATTTAAATTGTAGGTCCCATTGTTATGTATAAATGTTTGTATAATATGAGTAGATGTTGTGTTGTGAGCGATTGCCTAACCTCAGTCAAATAGATAGTAAATACAGTTGTTTATTATAACCTCTTTTATTGTTGATCGAGCGAAGCGAGATCTCCAAATCAACTTGGGCAAATCAGCGTTGTATGTTTGGTTGTCCGATGATAACTTCCGAAGTGTTGATCCGATCATCGTGAAATTTGATACATAGGTAGTGATGGCACAATTTTAGTATGACTAACTGAGCTAAAAATGTTGGCGGTTGTTGAGATTGGGGAAAAAAATTATTAGGTCAAGTAGGACGTCAAATGAAAGGTCTTCATTAGTACATTTCGACTCCGTTTTTATTTTTAGTAACGTCCTTGTAGTTTTTGAGTTATTAGCCTTAAAAAAACTGAACTTCGACGAAATTCACTGGATACACCAGTGACCCCACAGTGCTGTAATTTGGTAAGCGTGTAGCTTAAGTGACACAAATATAGGCAAAAGTGTGAAATCCAGAATAACTGTAATTTGTACCACAAAAAAGGTTAACCTATTAACATGAACTCCCGTTACCTGTAATTTGAATGAAACTAGGTCAAGTTAGTTGGTTATTATTTCGTGGCACTAGTTTGATAGTGAAAGATTACAAATAATATATTTTTGTTTTTATGGGAGACTCGCGAGATCTCAGTTCGGGGCGAACCACTAGTTTAAAATTCGTCGTCAGTGAGCTCTATATTAGTACGAGTAGAGTTTTGAATGGGTACTTCCATAGGTATGTAGTCAGCGTCAGATTGCGGTATCTCCTCATCTGTTTGGTTCCATGCTTGTAGAAAAGCTCCGTCCACCTCTCCATTCTCATAAATATCATATATGTCCTTTTCATTAAACTTTTGTCTCCTTTTGATATAGCTCTGAAAACCCAGCTCGTACTCATCAGGAATTCGCTTAAGGCTGTTCCACACTTTGCTAATGTCAAAAATATGACTGGTCACCATAGGTTCTACCTTCCACTTTAGTTTTTTAGTCCATTCGTTAAGCTGTTCAACGCCATCATCCTCAATATAAGCGCTCATATGCTGTGGATACAAATTGTAGCATGAGATGTCTCCCAAGGAGTTTTGAAGCAGAATTCTAGGAGTATCCTCTCCGTGCGCTATTGCTAAGCCGGTCACCGCCATCATCAATCTATCTATAACTGGTTCGTACATGTTGCAGCAGAGTCCGTTCCTCTGAGCTGCACTATAAGCATCTATAAGGTCCGGTGGCCGGTATGGCATAGTGACACTCTTCAGATCGTTTTGCTTCGTCAACACATCTTTGTAGTTGGTGATGTAGCACATGTCGGAAGGCCAGTGGCTGGCCATACATATGATTTCTTTATTTAAGTCTAGGCTGCCGACTTCTATTCTTGTCATTTTGCTTCTCATTCCGTGTGTCCATCTCATTATTGCCTTCGGTCTAGTGTTGGTTGTGATGTTGTATCGCATGTCTAATAGAAATAGATGATGAGTAGTACCTAGGTACATCTGGGGTTTTCCTGGACAATATTTTGTAGCCAGTATTTGGTTGCACATCACGAGATCTGTCTGGTACTTGAGGGATTTCCATCTTTGTATGGGCTCGTTTGTTCTTTTATCATAGTAGGTGACTGCATCTGGGGTGACATGGAGAAAATATTCTCTCTCAGAGCCAATAACGGAGCTCCAGTTGTTGGTGAGAGTGAGGAATTTTCCCCTTAGTTTTAAAGTACGACAGGTCATTCTATCTAAATTAACCATAGTCAGTATATAGTCCAGAGTTGTAACATAAAGTATGTTTTTATGGTATTCATCAAAACTAATACTGGTGTAAGGGAGTTCAGATTTTATTTCTTTAACTTTTTTCATCATAATACCCTGTTCAGAATCTGTTAATTTTAAAATTATTATTTTGAACTTGGTTCTCAATGCAATAAGGTTTTGCTGCTGGACAGTTTCAAATATGTTCAAGTTATCCTCACATTTATAGGTCACCGTGCTTTTATGGTCAATGCTCATGGTGTCAATGAAGAATTGTGATATATCTGCAAAAACAAGAAATTAGCATTAAAGTAATCATTTGAGGTATAAAAGGTTTGTTTGTTCAGTTATGTTGTTTTTATTGCATTGTTGTGTTATATAGAAATAAATTAAATTAAGCTGCCATTTAATAATGACCAATGCCACGAAACGTAGGGTCGAGGTAGATGGGCAGGAAAAACTACATGTCGATGAGTACATTTACTTGGACCAGTTAGCAAGCTTCGAAAACAGGCATGACAAGGAAATCGATCGCCGCATCGAAATGCCTGGAAGAGCTACTGGTCCATGAAGGCGCACATGAAGGGTGACCTTCCTCTGAGTCTGAAGCGCTAACTCATCGACATGTGTATCCTGCCGGTTCTAACCTACGGTGCGCAAACAACCGAGCTGCAGACGTCCAAGCTCAAGATTTGCCAAAGGGCAATGGAACGCAGCGTCTTAGGATTTCTGAGAACCGATCGGGTGAGGAATACCACACTTCGTTCTTTAAATGGCGTTGCCGATGTGGGAGACAAAACCGCGAAGCTCAAGTGGGATCGGGCCGGGCACGTAAGAATGCTTCCGAAGAAACGGGCCAATATCATAACACCTTTGGGTACCGGAGGATGGACAGCGTCGTCGGGGTCGGCCGCGAAAGCGTTGGCGCGACGACATCAGTGGATTCGAGAAGGAATGGTGGGAATCTGTCAAGGATCGCGATAGGTAAGACCACAGAACACAAAAAATAATAGAAGTCGTAAGTAGGCGGAGCCCGCGTAACACTAAGTACGCGGAGTTCCGCGCACTACAAGCTTCGCTCACTTCAGTCGTGTTTCAATTACTGTGGGGTAAACGTACTTCAAAAAAATATAAAAATGCCATATTGTGCCGTTTTGGAGTGTAAATATTATAGCCGAACCAAAAATTTAACAAAAGGGGGCATATCCTATCACCGGTAAGTAGGTATTATTTTATTGTTTTTTGTTAGTTTTGTTTAAAATGCAAAATCGTCAAACAAAATAGACTGTGAATCATACCTACTCTTTAAGGTCGCGTTTCTCTTAAACCTCAACTTACGCTACTCAATTAGGGATGTGACCCCAATATACTGATGAATGTGTTATCGATAGCTTTAATTAGTTACCCCCTATTAAAAGGTGTAGAAGTTTTAGGGCGTTAATTCCTTTTTTTGTTTTATTGATGATTTTTTGAATGCATTTTAGACCTATGGTGTGCAATACTATTATAACTTCTGTTTTCAGTTTCCCCAAGGCGCCAGACATAAAAAAAACGTGCAACTTATGAGTCATCCAGCATACAGAGTCCTGACCTGGCACCGTGTGACTTTTTTCTGTTCCCAAAAATCAAGAACCAATTACCCGATCAACGGTTTTCATCACCAGAAGAGGCTATCGAAGAGTATGAAAAAAATGTATCTGACGTCACCACCGGAGGAGTGGCACAAATGTTTTCAAAATTGGTTCAATTGTATGAAAAAGTGCATTGACGCAAAGGGAGAATATTTTAAGAAATAAAAAATAAATTCATTTTTGACCATTAATAGTATTTTTGTATTATTGATTCCGGAAACTTTTAGTGTGCCCCTCGTATAATAATTCGGTATTAATATTCCAGTAATATAATATTTTATTAAGTATTTATGAGTTGGAAACCTGTGATTATGTTATGAAAGAAAGAAAAGAAAAGCTGTTTATTTCGACCACCTATATTATAACCTGACCTATTTCGTTATCCATAGTAGGTAGGTGATAATCGATATCGATACATTCGTCTTGTATCCTGATAGGTACATCACTAAAGCAGTAGCAAAGTATTTTGGACTAGAGAGTAACAGCCATGGCATTATCAATCTTATTCTTTGCTGTTAGGGACTATAACAAAATCGTTAGCCACAGCGCCATCTGTTGTTGAGTGGCTTTGTTTTGTGGGTAATCAAGTAACAGCCGTTGCTTATTCTCATCAGTCTTATTTCAAAATAATAGACTAAAATAAAAATATTTTCTAAAGCGCCATCTTTTGGTAAGTAGACTTTAATTTTTTAATACTATTTATTTTATTGAATTTTAAGCCATGTCCCCTTAGTGGCTAAGGTTTTATATCCGTAAAATTAGTTTTATAGTTTTATGACTTTTTTGAACGTTCTCTTTCAACCAATTATAACTTTTATTTCTAAGTGTGCTAGTTTTTACATGTGTGAGTTTAGCTACACTGGTTTTCATAGTGAAAAGTCATCATGCTAGTTCTATTGTTTTTTTATGTTCTGTGGGTAAGACCGCCTTACCTTTATCTGCCGCCAAATATCAGTACTTGTGCTGCTGTGTTCCGGTTAGATGGTAATGGTATGTTCCTGTAATTACCGGCACATACGAGGGGAGTTCAATGTATTCTCGGTATAGGCATGAAAGAATAAGCAGAAAATTTTGAATAAAATGTATTTTCAATGTAGTCCCCTAAGATCTGAACACACTTATTTGGGAAGGGCTTTCCTTTAGGGACGGTTTGATAGAGGGATGGGGGGGAGGGGGGGGGGGCTTGAAATCCCCTCATAGTGTGTGAGGACTTGCGAAAACCTATAATTTATTAAGAAACTTAAAAAAAAATATTTTGAGGTTAAGTATGAAAAAACAATTTTTTTATATTGAAAAAAGGGAGAGTCCAGAGGTTACTCCCCACGTTTTCATAGACCACTTTTTCTTCCAACCCCCCGCACTCTGGGTGGACTCCCGCCAGAAGCTCTTAAGGTCGCCCCTGAATGAAGCAAGTCACACTCGACCTTCGCTCAGCTACGGAGGTCGCCGGCTCGCTTCGCAACAGTGAACAAATCTAATGTAAACTTTTTAAAAGAATGTCGAAATTCCCGCCAATAAAAATGTAAAACTTATGTCACTGTCATGTCAATTTAGTGTCGGAATAATCGATAGAACGCAAACTGTAAGGTCGGACACTGATTTCCGAGCGAATTTTTCGAACCTTTTGAGTTTTTCCTTGTTTTGTGAGGAACTTTATCAAAGCGCGAAGCTCGATTTTTTTCAACATTATCGTATCAGTCATCGTAGTTGCCTTTCCGAAATGATATTTTGAATACTAATCGCGACAATCAAATAAAATTTTGTATTTATACCCTCAATGAGTGTCATAAACTAATGAGATAATTTAATTACCCTCATCATTAGTATATTACCCTGATACCGAGAATACATTGAACTCCTCTCGTAGGCATACCAGCTAAGTCCTATAGTATGGCAACGTATCCAGAGATCAAGACAACTTAATAGCTTGTTTTGAATTCTATGCGGATATCCATGGGCTGCAGTAGCCACTTAATATCTGGTGGACTGCATGCTCGTTTGCCATATAAATAGTATAAAAAAAGCGGAAGGAGTTGGGGGATGTCTTTGCCCAGCAGTGGGAAAATGAAGGCTAGCGAAAAAAAAAATCTAAATGCTCAAATATTATTTGCAACTAATTAGTCTATTGTGCGGTAAAATATTTCATCACCCAGATAAAGGTGGAATTTTAACATTTATAAAAAATAACTTACTCAAGCAGTTTAAGTCGCTATGAATAATGTAATCAGAACCATTCAGGTTAGTGATTTGCATGTTTCCTTGACCGCTGTAGTACCAGTTATATGACTCCTCGAAGAAAGGGTCAGGGTTGCTCTCCAGATGAGCGGCAAAGTCAACAAAGTACTTTGGGCAGTAAAGGACATTATCATCCATCCACCGATATGGTTTTTCTTTTTTGCGTTTTAAATTAACTGTTGATAAAAAAAATAGCATAGAACAATTGGTTATAGGTAAGTTCTAAATTTGACATAATTGAAATGGCATAGAGTGGAATTGGTTAGTTAGGGGAGTCCTTTACCAACTAAACTGTAAATTATTCATAACAAAATTGTAATTATCAATAAATCTATATAGATATATGTAGATATATCAAAAGTAATGATAGAATATTTTTTACAAATGTACAAGTAGTAGCATCTTACATTTTGTTGGGTTGAATAAAGAATACTCTGGTCACACATTAGTGTGACCAGAGTATTCTTTATTAGCAGCCCATCCACTAACATTCATTCCTTCTGGCTTGTCCTGTTGTTCAAACTACAGAAACATGACAAGATAAAAATACAAACAACTGTTCTGAGCAATACGGGCATTCTCGCTCTTGCAATTCCACTGGTGTTAATGTCAGCAATTGTACATTCAAGCAGGAACGAACATAAGTGCATGGACCGCTATTGTCTGATTGATTTATTTATTTAATTTATAAAATGCTTGCACACTCACAGCAGTGCCAAGGCGTGTGACGACCCAACTTACAATATACACATTACAGAATAATACAATATAAGAATAAAAGTCAACTGTTATTGCTACTAAATACATAGTGTCAAGTTAAATTAATAAAATTTAGAAATTATATTAATCAAATTAAGAATAAGTTAATTAATTAGGTACATATAGACATTAAATATTCAAAATATTGAATATCATGTCAAATAATTAATACATAAATTAACAAACATATAAAATAAGTCAAAGTGAGGGTGATGAGCAACCAAGTCGTTGACCAAAGATACAGCCTGGGCTGTGGGAGCATACTGGGTGGTGTTAATGCGCGCGCGCAGCGCCGCGAGCGCGAGCAGGCGCCTTGTGTGCGGCCGCCGGGCCCGGCTCGGCGTACTCAGCGCAACACGCGACAAAGTGCTAGGGTTATCGATCCTATTGTGGAATAGCAGATAGTAATGGATCAATATCGCGCACTTGCGCCTAAGTTCCAAGGTGTTAATACCTACCATACCCGCTACGAAGAGGGACGGATATAAATACGGGTAATATCCATAAAGCCTATTATAAACGTATCGAGCAAACCTTCGCTGCACCTTTTCTACCATGAGTTTGTACTTATCTTCGTGGGGATCCCAAATTATAGCGTTGTATTCTAGCTTGCTTCTTACAAACGCATAGTAGAGAGCAACAATAGTACTTCTATTCCTAAATCTGTTAGACTGTCTCATGACAAAACCAAGAGAATTATGAGCACGCTTACATATATCAACAATGTGGTCGTTGAAAGTTAACTCAGTGTCAAGAGTCAGACCAAGATCTCGAATTCAACACGTTCGAGAAAAAGATATGGTTTTGCACTTAGATGCATTAAACTCTAGGTGGTTTTGTTCACTCCACACTACAACACTGTCTATGTCCCTCTGCAGTGCTTCGCAGTCAGCGTTCGTACCTATACCCAAAAAAAGCTTTAGATCGTCGGCAAACATTAGGAACCTAGCTGTACTAACGACATTCGGCAGGTCGTTGATCATAATGAGAAACTAGGTTGGACCCAGCGTGCTGCCCTGGCATACGCCGGAGCAGGTCATATACGGATCTGAGCGTTAGTTAGAGAGTTGTACATATTGAAGTCGATTTGAGAAATAACTAGCAAAGAGTATAAGCAAATTTGGGGTAAAACCTGCAACCGAAAATTTCCTAAGTAATACGTCATTGTGAACTTTATCAAAAGCTTTTTTAAAATCAAAATAAGCCGCATCTACATGTTTTTTGTTGTCCATCTCCGTGACAGCGTAATCTACAAAATTTATATGGTTGGTGGCAGTGGCCTGCCTGCCCTGAAGCCATGTTGAGCATCGCTCAGCTGCGCATTAACCTGTCTGGTGATATGGCGGTTCAGTATCGACTCGAACACTTTGCCGAGGTTCGATAACACAGCAATAGGCCTATAGTTCTCGACTTTGGATCCAGAACCATCCTTGGGTATAGGAGTGACACGGGACACTTTCCACTAAGATGGGTACGTCGCAGAACGCAAAGCCAAATTGTAGATATATAAAAGTGGTATTTTTAGAATTTCGTGGCAATCTTTAACAATAAATGGTGGTATACCATCTGGTCCAGTCACAGAATGAGGTTTTAGTCGCCGCACAGCAGTGATTAAATCACGCGGCCCAATGCTATCTACTGCAATACGAGATGAGCACAATGAAGTAGCTGCTTCGCGCTCAGCCTGTTCTACCGATAAAGTCGGGGCATTGGTTAAAAATACCGATTTGAAATAGGTGGCAAAGGCGTTAGCGGCATCAATACCAGAAACAGTGCTACCTTCATACTCGAATTCAAAGTTAGATCGTCTGGTAGACTGCTGATCTTTTACAAATTTCCAAAACTGCTTGGGGTTATGTCTTATGTCTGATTCGGTTTGGTTTATATATTTTTTGTAAGACTGATCAATTAGAATTTTTACTTTTTCTCTGTAAAACTTTAAACATTTCCCAGTTAAACTGCTTACGCTGTTCTCGAAATCGCTTTAAATGAAAGTGTTTAATTTTTATATAATTAATCGTCTCCGCCGAAAACCACGTTGGGTACTCGTAGCGTGAGCGAGAAGATGAACCTTTAGAGGGAACGCAACTATCTAAACAAGTCCCCAATAGATTATAGAAAGTGCTCACCACAATATCGACGTCAGAAGATAAGTACATCTCATCCCAATTAACAGCGGCCAGGCAAGCATACAACAAGTGGAAATCTGCCTTGCGGAAGTTCCACCCGCGCGGCGTGTAATCTCGGTCCGGGTGCAGCCACCGAGCGCGCGAGGCACCGTCCCGCGGGCGCGGCACGCGCGTGCTGCGCACGGTGACCAACAGTAGTGGGTGGTAACCGTCGATCCTGACCACGGGATCGGTGTCGCCACTCACCTCGACCCAATCACTGCCGTGATTGCTCAGCACCAGATCCAAAATTCCATCACATTTATTAGTGACGGTATTGTGTTGTTTTAATTTACCATTATATACCATACAATCATAGTGCATACGAATATCCTGACTACACGAATTTAAATAAAAATCACCTAAAATTACAGCATCTAACTTGGGAAATTTAACGAGAACATTCTCTAGTACACTAAAAATATTAACGTATTTTTCTTCACTTGACCTTGGTGCAATATACACAACACAACAAACGATTTTCCTATGATGCAATGTAACTAAATTTAAATATTTTGGAATAGGGTGACAGGCTAACAGTTGTGGGAAACAAAATGTTCAACACTTACTGGTTCTTTTATACACAGTGGTTTTACGATTCCATTTATGTTTTGCTTGCAGAAGCTCGGACACTGGATCTTCATTTCCAATGTGGCAGGGTTCAGATATCATTCGAGGCAACATACTTTTATGTGACATGTTCTCAAAATACCCTGAAGGTAGACCTCCATCCCAGTCGTCAGTGTACATATTCAGGGGATGACCTGCTAGTGTGAAGTGTTCGAATATTTCTTTATCTCTGCCTTGCCTCTGTTGTCTAGTGAGACTACTAACATATTTATAGACTTTTATCATTTTTTTTCTAGATTCCAGGAATGTCATTATTTTTTCCACTGAAGCCGTATTATCAAGGGATTCAGCAATGACATCGCGTGTTTTTAACTGAAATTATAGTTTTAAAATTAAAATCCTGCTGAATGAACCTCACGCAATATATTGGTAATCAATTTGCAATGTGATTATTTAATATCAATATTTTTCAAAGTATTTTTATAAGAACCGGACCTCTTTTACAATTTTACTTTTAGTTTCAGTCTCCATAATGTTATTTGGTTATGATCTATTCTATATATAATGTTATTAAAATTAGAATTTTATGCACAAAAATATTTCCTCCCAACCAAACGTAAACAACAACACGTGTGTTTGACTTCTATCAACTGTCAATGATTTGAGCAGTGTCTGACATTGACATCTGTAACACCACAGACTACTGGAGCTAATGTGTAAACTAAGCTTGGGTAGAGTTTTTGGACTGTGAATCTGTGGGTGGATGTGGGTTGAGTGTGCCCGTAGCAGTGTCTCCAACAACGCCGTAATTACGTAAAACCTACCGTAATTTGGACATATCTACCACCTACCGTAGACATGTTCAATTCTACCGCAATTAAATTAACGTGTCAGAAGTCAGAAATAAAGAAGATTCGCGACCATTCTATAATTTAACACATTTTATGCTAGAAATGTTGTCATTGCCCCACTCAAACGCTGATTGCAAGCGCATATTCAGCCACATTACGGACTTTAAAACAAAAAAGAGAAACCATTTGTCAACCAAATCTATTGCTGGGAATTTATTTAAGCAGCAACTCATAAAGTGATCAGGAAAAAATTGCGTAGATTTTCACCCCACCGATAAAATGATAAATGTTTCCATGTTCAAAAAAGCTGAAACGCCTGAAACTGTTTAATTGTGAAATAAAGTTACCATATTTTAAATTTTTGATCTCCCGTAATTTTCCGTCACTTACCGTATTTTTAAACTAGCTGTTGGGGGTATGTACCAAACAGTAAGAAAAGCTGGGGTAAGATTACTAAGGGATGCTAGCTGGGTTGGAAACTCTAAAGAGAGATAAATAATCGAGCTCGTCGAGTGCTGGAATTACACTGATTTATTGCTTTCATCACAAATTCGAATAAATATTGTAACTAGGGCAATGCATGCTATGCTAAAAGTAAATATATTATTTACACAAGTTTAAGCTGATTGTACATGTGTGCGTTAGCTCGTACATCTTGCCAACCAGAAAAAGAAGGAAAGGCAAGCCCAAATTAAAATTGAGATTATATAAGCTAGGTAAACAAAGTAATAAAAATGTATAAAATGACTGTATGTATGTACTTGAAAGCTTAATAAATTGAATTAACTTAAAATAATAAAAGTGTTCGTGTCCATGTCACTTATAATTATCACTCAATTGTCCGTAGAGAAGCTAGTTGACCCCGGTGGGCTCTACTATTTCACCGAAAGAGTCACAAGGAATGGGAATCGACACTGAACGTGGGAGCTTAGGAGGCGCGGTGCCTCTATTTACGTTTAAATAGACCATGCTCACTGATTCACGTAAATCACTACACTCGCGTGGTATATATCGCTCATCGGACGAATGCGCGCCGCCGACAAAGGCGCGTGTGCGGGTGCCTGCAGCTGCGCTCACCGGGGCCTCTCCCCCGGGAGAAGCTGCTAGCACCACACAATGTCTCATTGCTTGAAGACATGCTGCTACGATTCCTATTACCACCAGTACGGCGACCATACCATAAATAATGGAAAATTGATGGATATCGTGAATGATAAATTCGGGAGCCGACTGTTGATCTCGTCCATGACCTGACGATATTTTTGCTCGTGGTTTTCTGGAGTGAAGTTGTAGCTGGCTCCAGATGTCTTAATGACGCTTTTCAAAATTGATACTTCTGGGGCTTCGATAGAAGGCTGTATATTTACCTTTCGTAGGAAGTTGTTGTGCGAGTGAATAGTAAACAAATTACTTTTGATAGTACAACCTTGACCTATCTCAAGAATACCGGTGCCCGATAAAGTACTCATTGTCACATCAGCTGAGCAAAAAGTGCGAATGCTGCATTTATTGTAACACGAGTATAGCCAAGAATTCAGTCGGTGCAATTTGACCCCTCTATCTACACACGTAGTATGCTCGTTTATAATAAAGGGCGATGTAAATTTGCCTGCATTTATCAATATTAGATTACATATGCTTTGTTGTAGATCTAAGTCGTATGTAGGTTTATCTAAGCTACATAGAATTTTTTCTTCAGATGCATGAAGACAAGCTTGTAGATCATAGTCTGTTAGAAATAAAACTGCGTCTTTTCGCAAGTTGAATGCTAGATATGGTACGGATATGGATATGATATGGTAAGAGTTTCCATCTTTATTTTGTGGGATGCTAATTATTTTATCAAGCTCGTAGATTTCGTTGCTGACTAGTGGGACCTTAATTTCGACGATTAGGTATTTTTTATAAACCTTTGATCTTATTTGATTTATATCTTCCGATAAACTGAGAAGGTGCTCGTTGACTACAGAAGACAATTTATGCATAATTTGCTCATTGCGTTAAATAATACTTAATTCTGCTTCGATGATTACAGTTTGATTTTTGATGAGGGTTTTCATGTGGTTTTCGTTATATGTAATTTTTTCTATGTCTTTAGCGTATTGCTGCGCAAAATTGTCGTCTAGTACTTCAAATAGATAGTTAGCTAGATTTCCCACACCGTTTACTATGCCTCTTCTCTGACGTTTGCGGCTAGGGCTCTGTAGAAGACTGTTGTAGTGCTCAACTTCACTTAATTCGTGTGCAAGTTGATTAATAATTTGCTGGTATTGAGAACTGTGTTTCATTGTCATACCCTTCAGATGTCTCACGTAGATCTCCATGCCATTGATTGCTTGCCAGAATCCAGTCAGATTGTAGTACACTACTAGCTTCCATTCATCTCTAATATACTGTAGGTTCGATATTTTGTCGAAATAACGAGTTTTTGAGTCGTTTAGCGCTATATTACCGATATGTGGGACATTCTGCTGTGTAGTTGGAGAAATCATCATTGTAAATAGTAAAAGAGCAAGAGTAAGACAGTTTTTGAAAGTAACACGCTTATTTCCACGAACTCTTCCGTCCGAGTTTGTATTTTGTGGAGTTTGCTGGGCTATATGCTGTGCTGAGCTATCGCCATCGTCCTTTCCCGTTTCAATGGGTAGTAAAACAAGCTTCGTTACTGGTCGCTTAATGATTTTATTTTCCGTCTTAATGGACACGACCCTGACGTATCCGTCACCTCCAGGATGGAGTTCTACAACTCTGCCGAGTGCCCACTTGCCTGGAGGTAGGTTATCATCTTTAATTAGGACGATGTCATTGATGTCCAAGTTTTTGGTAGGTTTTCTCCACTTGGAACGTACATAAAGATGCTGATGATAATCAGATGACCATAGCTTCCAAAATTGTTTGTTCATAGTTTGAACAAGCTGCCAACGTGTCGGTAGGTTGACGTAATCTGGGTCAGTCTGAGGGCGTGATAGTAAAGAGTCACCTATCAAGAAATGCCCTGGCGTTAGATAGCTGTCCTCTGGGTTCTCAGTTAGTGGAAACTGAGGACGGGAGTTCAAGCACGCTTCGATCTGCTGAAGCAAAGTAAACTCCTCGTAAGTCAGTCTTTGTTCGCTTGTGACTCGTTTCAAATGCTTTTTAAAGCTCTTCACGGCGGCTTCCCATAAGCCTCCCGCACTAGGCCACGCTGGAGCATTGAAGGACCATTCAATATTCATGTCCCTCATTTTGTTTAAAATGTCTTGATTGATTGTAGCTAAGATTTGCTTATATTCGCTGTCCAATGCTCGCTTGGCACCTATAAAGTTCGTGCCGTTATCACTGTACATTCGGCGGGGCGTCCCTCGCCACGCACAGAAATGACGAAAAGCTGCTAAAAACGCTGGAGTGCTGAGGTCAGACACCAATTCTAGGTGAACGGCCTTTGTCGCTAGGCAGGTGAATACAGCCACGTAGCCTTTGAGAGTATTCACTCCCCAACCCTTGCTCGCTTTAAGGTCCACATGTCCTGTAAAATCCACGCCGGCGTGCGTGAATGGGCGGGAAGGCGTGACTCTGGCTCGTGGTAGATCAGCCATAACTTGGTGCTGCTTTTCTGAGTTGAAGCGACGACATATTACACACGTACGAACTTGTGTTTTAACTGTTCTCATGCCGCTTAAGATCCAATACTTTTCTCGTATGTAAGATAGGGTAAGTCTCGGCCCGCCGTGCAGTGTAGTGATGTGCGCTTGATGAATAACCAAGTCCGTAAATCGGCTGTGGCTGGACAAGATTATTGGATGTTTCGCTGAGCTACTTACTATTGAGTAATTGAGGCGGCCACCCACTCTTAATATCCCATTTTCATCTAAATAGGGACAGAGATTCGCTAGTTGGCTGTTGGATCGAACATGGCCTTTGAACTTAATGCTCTCCAAATCGCTTTCAAAATCTGTAGCTTGCACGTGCTTGACAAGTATTTCGAACGCTTTATTTAATTCAGTCGTAGACAACACATTTGCATGGTCAGTGTTTTTGCGACGTAATGATGTTTTGAAACGTAATACCCATGCCACTACCTTGGCGGCACGCGTAATTGAGCTGTTGTTTTTTAATAATTCGTTTATAATGATGAACTCGGTTGAAGTAAAGCTGAGGTTACATTCACCTTTTTTATTTCAAGTGTCGGCGATTCGTAAGTTTTGTTTTTGATGTTGCTGGGTTTGAAGCTAGCTAACCACTCTGGGTCGTTCCACCAAAGTGAGGTTTTCTGAAGTTTAGCTATAGTTAATCCTCTGGTAGCACAGTCAGCGGCGTTTTCCTCAGAACGGACGTGATTCCAATTCGATGCTGGTATGATTTCTGTAATCTCTTGAACTCGATTCGCGAGAAACTGTTTCCAACGAGATAAGTCGCCGTGTAGCCATCCCAGAACTACAGTGGACCCAGTCCATGCGTAAACATCAAAATTTTATTTACTAAAGTAGCTTTTACGATTTGGATGAGCTGAGCTAGGAGCAAGGCACCGCACAGCTCTAGACGCGGCAGAGACACTTTTTTCTTTAAAGGCGCTAGTTTGGTTTTCGCTGCAACGAGTCGTGTTGTGCATTCACCCTTATCGTCGTGCGCTATTAGGTGCACGGCGCAGGCATAAGCCTTTTCCGATGCGTTTTCAAAATCTGTCGAAACATTTTCTCTATGTCCGCAGTTATGACGTATTTGTATTGTCTCCAGTTTAAGATAAGAGTTGGTAAGTCGTGCTGCAAGTTCGGACCACATTCCATGACGTCAATAAGGCTAAAACCGGAGCTTGTTCTAGCTGATGCGTTAAATACAACACGCATGCTGGAAGTAGTAGACTCTGGCTTTAGGATTCCATAATGAGGCATGAGGTATGTGGCGTGTTTACCCTGCTTCGCTGCGCGCATGTTACCAAGCAGTTGGTATTCGTGGATGAACTGTTTAAAGCTAGTAGAGTAAGCTTCATTTTTTGCCATTTTGTTTTCTAGCTGGAAAAATTGTGCTGTCGCTTTTGCTTTAGAAGATCCTAATATTTCTTCATAGTTAGGTTTCATTGGTAGGGCTACCTCGTACCTACCGTCGTCAAAACGCTTCGTAGTAGATATATAATGCTCTTCGCAAAATTGTTCCTCTGTAGTGAGGTCACACGATATGTTGGGCATTTCCTCCATTTCCCAGTATTTCGCTATTTCGTCTAAATTATTGACAACAATGATGCAGTTGAACGTTTTGACATTCCCAGATAAAATCCAGCCTAGTTTCGTTTGCTGCGCTATGGGTGCATTTTGAGAACCATTGACAAGACCGCTCATGATAATATCTGAGTACACGCTGGCGTCTAGCAATATGTCAATAGGCTTAGACACATTATATTCAGGATCTGCTAGCTTCATATATTGGAGGTGGGACCATGTCTGCTTTGAAAATGATCCATTGGGAAGGTCACTAATAACTCGAAGGATGATGCATGCTTCAGTATTAAAACTGTAGTCGTCGTAGATAGACTTGCATTCCAGAGAAATAAGATGTTTGCTTTGTTTATGTACGATACCAACGCCAGACACTGACGCGTTAAATTTCTGACGTGGCAGTCCTAACAGCTATGCGGCTTTCTCCGATATAAGAGTAATCTGAGAGCCCTGGTCAAGTAATGCCCTTAAAGTGACGTAATTACCATCGATCGCTTTAGTTTTTAATAAAACAGTAGCTAATAAAACTTCTTCATCGTCAGCAGAAACGTGACTTGCTGTGTGTGGCTTGTTGCTGAGTGGCTTAGTCGCTATTGGCGATGTTGTAGTTAAAAGCGATTTTTGCTCAACAGTAGATCTAGCGTGCAGTGACCCGGCGCCGGCTGTTATATATTCGTCATGTAATTTCGTACGATGTTCATCATTGCACTCTTTGCACCTTTTAATCGATGTACATTTATTGTAAGAGTGTTTAAATAGACAGTTTTTACATAATTGGAGCTTGGTCACTGTCCTCAATTTTGTGTCCGGTGGCATGTTCGTGAACTGTAGGCATCGGTAGAGCTCGTGATCAAAATTACATAGAGGGCACTTACACGTGGATGTAGAAGCTGCTTGATATCTCGATGAATACTTATTAGTATAATGGGTTGACTTGTAGCTTGGCTTTGCTGGATATGATGGAGCTGGCTTAGCTGGAGAATTAGTGTTGTCTTTCTCTTTCTTTTGGGTAGGTTCTAGAGCGATAAACTTACCCTCGAGAGAGCACATAAGCTCATTTAGAGTAAGTAACTCTCTCGGAGATTTGCGTGCTTCTTTGTAGGCGGTGTAAGTTTCACTGTCTAGCTTTTTTGCTATTAGATGAACGAGTATCGGATCCCACGAGTACACCTAAGTTGTGAATTACGTGAATACACTCGGTGGTGGTGTCGTAGAGACGTTTTATCCCGTACGACGTCTGCTTGCTGATGCTGGGCTGATTCAGGAAGGTATCAATGTGGGTAGTGAATAACACTTGCGGATTATTGTAGCGATGTGTCAATATCTCCCAAGCTATGTCGTAATTTTCAGCCGAGATGTTTAAATGCTGAATAATACGCTCTGCTTCTCCTTTTAATTTACCTTTTAGGTGTTGCATTTTCTGTGCTTTAGATAGAAAATTATTGTTATGTATCGACTCGGAGAACAAATCGAAGAAAGTAGGCCAGAGAGTTAACTTTCCTGAAAAGGTAGGTATTTCAAGTAGATTAGAAAGAGTAGATTTTTGAAGATGCGTTGTAGCTGATAATTTCTGATTAAGCGCCTTTTTGGTTAACTTAAATGATGTTTCCTGCCTGATAAATTCATCTTGGTAGATCTCATCTTCGCCTTCAAGAATGTTATCTATTTCGAGATGAAGCTTGTCGATATCGTTCCATCTAGATTTGATGCTGCGTAGCTCGTCTTCTAATTCCCACTTCTCGCTAATCTCGCTTACTTTGATGCTCGATATTAGTCGCTTAAGCGCTCGAAAGTTAGTCCTTTGCGAGGACAAAAGCTTGTCAACCTTGTTAGTAGAACCAGTCTCGGTTTCAGTACCTGTACCTTTACCCAAACCGGATGCTCTCTGCTCTTTATAAGGCGCATAAGCTGCTATTTTAGCTCGCGTATCACTATAGAATTTATTCATACGATCATAAATTGATTCCTGAAAGTACCTTTGAGATTTCGTCGGCAACAATTCAAGAGTAGAGTTGTTACTATCGAACTCTCCCCAGAAGTTATCTAAAGCGTCTAACCTTATCTTCAGATACTCCGAGGTCTTTCGATGAGCTGAATCCTTATCGAAGTTAGTCCCGATGCGCTGAAGCTCGGTGACAATTTCTGCTTGACGGTTGAAGATTGCTTCGTAGTTCGTCATGGTAGTTAGATAAGCAAGTAAAATATGAACGATCTTACTTGAAAGCTGCTGCTAGGCAAGTCTCCCGATTCACGCAAAGAAGAGCTGTTTCTGCTGAGTGAGTCTCCTGACCCACGAAGAAAGGGCTGATGCCGCTGGGTGAGTCTCCTGACTCACGGAGGAAGGGCTGATGCCGCTGAGTGAGTCTCCTGACCCACGGAGGATGAGCTGATGCTGCTGAGTGAGTCTCCTGACCCACGGAGGATGAGCTGATGCTGCTGAGTGAGTCTCCTGACCCATGGAGGATGAGCTGATGCTGCTGAGTGAGTCTCCTGACCCACGGAGGATGAGCTGATGCTGCTAAACGAGTCTCTTGACTCACGGAGGGAGAGCTGATGCTGCTGAGTGAGTCTCCTGACTCACTTGAACGTCACGTAATCGCACAGATACAAATACGAAAGTCAAAAAAGTTAGCTAAAACCCGACAGCTCACGGGTTTTTAACACGTGAACGGATTTCGTCACTGCACTGGGTCAATGTCCGCGGAATCGAAGGAATTAACATTCCCGTAAGATCCCGCTTGTACTAAAGCTCGAAGGACCAAATGTTGGGGGTATGTACCAAACAGTAAGAAAAGCTGGGGTAAGATTACTAAGGGATGCTAGCTGGGTTGGAAACTCTAAAGAGAGATAAATAACCGAACTCGCCGAGTGCTGGAATTACACTGATTTATTACTTTCATCACAAATTCGAATAATTATTGTAACTAGGGCAATGCATGCTATGCTAAAATAAATATATTATTTACACAAGTTTAAGCTGATTGTACAGTGTGCGTTAGCTCGTACAATAGCAACACCGTAATTTTGACAAATAGAGTTGTAGACACTGACCTGTACGTAGGTACTATAAATGGTAGCTATAATAGCTATCTAAGGTAGCTATAGAATGTATCTGTAGAAGATTGGAAAAAGGTAGTTACCAAATGCAGAAAATTAATGGAAGAAGATTGGGAGCGGGACGTTCGATTTGATAATATTTGCGAACAAGAGTTCATTATAAATTTACAAGATTGCTCTAGCGATTCTGAAAGTGATTCGGATATTGATTTGGGGTGTACTCCTTTGGAATAAATAAATGTATGTATTAAAATATTCGTTTGATTTTACTACCAAAATCATAATATAATCCAATATACATATAATTATGGCAGACAGCCTTCGTGGCGAAGCGGTAGTGAACACTACTGCTGCGCAGGAGATCGCGGGTTCGATTCTCGCTCAGTGCAAATATTTGTATGGATGATTAAGGGTATTTGCACTGGTCTGGTCGTGCCTCGGAAAGCACGTTAAGCCGTCGGTCCCGGCTGCCATACGAATATCTAATGGCAGTAGTTACGGGTTGTTGGAGCCCTCAAAAGTCCAACAATTGGTCTTACTGCAAAGCTTCTATCGATAATTACTATCGATATTTTTTTCTGTATCATAACAACCCTAGGAATGTCAGTTTAACAAATGTCGCAGAGATCAAGCTATGTTTTTTCAAGTATAGGCAGATAGACAGGCACTGCTGCCAACTTAGCGCTTTATGCGCCAGATCTAGCGCTTTTATTTACTTAAAGCGCATTTTAGCGCCTAGCGCTAAATCTAGCGCTTTCTTTGAAATCATAATGACCACCATCACAAAGTTATTGTCGATTGTTTTGCACAAAATTGCCGTCAAAAACTCAATATTTTTAGTAGGAATCTACAATTTTTTACTTTAGAATATTTTTATATTATTATATGTTATTTCATAAATAAATGTAGTATTCATTCATAAGGTATTTACCTGTTTTATCTCGGTTCAAATTACTTTGTTTTATTTTATCTACTTATTAATTTGAGCTAAATACGATAAAAACAGGCGTCATTCAGCGCGTGTTCTAGACCTTTTTTAATAGGTGTCATTTAGCGCGTTTCAGCGCGCGCGTTTTGCCTAAGATCAGTTGGCAGCACTGCAGACAGGACAGACCACTGATGCCAGATGGGGGGGATTCCCCCCAAATTTGGGGTTTTTTTTAAGTTATGGGGGGACAACTGGGGGGAAAATATTTTTGTTGGAGAGAAAAAATTACGTTTGGAGAGAATTTGGAGATTTTTATTAAATTACGACATATAAGTATGAAATGACACAAAAAAACAATTCAAAGCATATAATAACGCTCACATTCGGAACGAAACCACAAAGTGTACAAACTACAGTCCTGAGTGAGTTCGAAGTTGCCTTCCGCCCGCACCTCGCCTCGCCCGCCCTGTCTTCGGTTCGCTTCGTGTCTCGCTCGGCTTCGTTCGGCTCTAGGTCGGTCGGTTGGACAAACTGGTTTTTACCGCCAACGCAGAGTCAATCAATCTGTCAGTGGTGTTGGTTTTGTTTTGCTAAAATTTTGCTTAATGTGATGATAATAAATAATGGCTCTGTCAAAGAAAACTTACGTAAGACGTTATAGAACAGAGTGGGAAAGTGAGCCAGTATTTACTTTATTTAGGTACGTAAATCTCAGTAGGTATAAATTTATTACAACCTAAATGAAATCATATCTCACTGAAGTTTTATTATGTTTTTATAGCTCTTAGTAAGAGGTGGAATAGGTCAACGATAGTCGAATTCGACGTCATGTATGTATTATAATAAAAAAGTAATAACTGAAACGGATTGTACTAAAATATACCTACTTACTTACTTTCAATATTTTACTAACACTGGGTTTGGTTTGGTTAGATATTATTATTATTTAATGTAATGTAAAACATTGAAGTGTTGTATGAACTAACATAATATAAAATCTAAAAATGTGTGGCATCGCTTAAATAAAAAATACACTAATAGTTCTTCTTCAGAGGCTCCCATAGGCCCTTCCCTCAACACATAAAATTTGTTGCCATTTTATATTTTTACCCCATTTTCAGGGTGGCTGACAGTTTGCATTGGTGACGATACAAAAGCGTGGTGCAAGGCTTGTCACTGTACATTAACCACCCACAAGAAGGATTTGATAGAACATTCCAAAACTAAAAAACATGATCAATCTATAAAACGATCTAATATCGTCGGGCAGTCAAGTAAAATGCCAGATTTTTTTCAAAAACCCTTAAAAGAGCCACGAAAAATTGCCGAATTGAAAATTGCCGCATATGTTGCTGAGCATTCCAGTATCAAAGCTGTGGACCATCTAGGAGTACTAATAAAAAATTTGGATCCAGCTTCTCCAGTCTTGAAAGACCTCAAGTTACACAGATCAAAATGCTCTGCTTTGATTAGGAATGTTATTTCTCCTTGTTTCTTGGAAGAATTATTGGAAGAAGTTGGAGACAGTCATTATTCAGTCATCATCGATGAAACTACTACTATTGACACTAAAAAAGTAATGTGTATGATAATCCGATTTTTCAGTGAAAAACAGAATAAAATAATAACTCAGTTCTATAGATTGATAGAAATAGAATCTGCAGATGCAACTTCATTGGCTGATGTGTTCAAAGCACAGCTAACTGCTGATGGCCTCGACATATACAAACTTCTGGGCATAGGTGTGGATGGTGCTAATGTCATGGTTGGTGAACACCATTCTTTTTCCTCTATTTTGAAGGAAGGAAATCCTGATCTGGTAACTATTAAGTGTGTTTGTCATTCATTGCATTTAGCAGCTGAATATGCTTTTAAGACCCTTCCCCGATTTTTGGATTTTCTTATTAAAGAATATCACAACTGGTTTTCCAATAGTACAAAGAGACAGATTGATTACAAACAAATATACATGTTGCTTTATGAAGGTAAAACTCCAGTAAAAATAAACAAACTAGCTGGCACTAGATGGCTATCCAGGTACGAAGCTCTTATAAAAATTTTAGAACAATGGGATGGATTAAAATTACATTTTGATATGGCTGCATCCAAAGAACGCTGTCATACTGCTGAACAATTGAGCAATATGCTCAAAAGTAAGACAAATTTGTTGTACATGACTTTTCTTGAAACTTATCTCAAACCAATCACCATGGCAAATAAAATGTTTCAAGCCACTAATGCAGACCCTTTAAAGTTGCTGGAAGAACTTAATAACTTATTATTAAACTATTTGACAAATTT
The DNA here is from genome assembly GCA_918857605.2 of Philereme vetulata. Classification (NCBI taxonomy): domain Eukaryota; kingdom Metazoa; phylum Arthropoda; class Insecta; order Lepidoptera; family Geometridae; genus Philereme; species Philereme vetulata. The sequence goes on from OU975462.1 coordinate 5,336,076, forward strand.
GATTCCTCCAGCACAGCTAGAAAAAGCTGATAAAAATAATTTATCCAACTATGACTTTGAAAAGTACATCATGGACGCATCGTTCATGAACTTTGGTTATTCATTTAATGAAAAGTCTGAAGGTATAAGAGACCATGAATTGAAAGACGTCAAGCAACGATGCAAACAATTCCTTATAGAAATATGTAAACAAATTCAGAGAAGGCTTCCAAATAACCTGAAAACTTTAGAAAATTGCAAGTTACTAAGCCCGAAGAATGCAACCTCCCAAATAAAACCGGATATTACCAACTTAGCTAAATCTTTTAAAACTCTTTGCATTGATGTCGATTCTACAATACAAGAATGGAATGCTTTGCATCGTACAACTTGGAATTCCACACAACACACCGAAGAGTTCTGGGTTGAAGTGTATAATTTCAAAAACGCTGTCGGTGACAGGACATTTTGTCACGTAAGCAAACTGGCATTGGGGATTATGTCTTTGCCCTTCTCCAATGCAGTTGTGGAACGAGCCTTCTCCCAAGTTGCCATAATTAAGGACAAGCTTAGAAACAGGTTGGCCATCAACACTGCTGAATCCATCTTAAGAGTTAGATACACAATGATGGATGGATGTATAAACTTTCAGCCCAGTGAAAAAATGTTAAAGAAATTTAATTCGGAAAAAATGTACTCCAGTAGTGCCGATACTACAGATGTAGCGTCTGATGATTCAGAAGTGATGGCGGCTATCGCTGAAATAATTTGATAATCGTTATCAGCTTTTAAATGACCCGAATTTGAATAGTAATTTTATAATTTGTAATAAAAAAATAATATTTTAATTTGTGGGGTTTTTTTTCTTCTAAACCTTAATTTTGGGGGGATATCGGTGAAGGCTTGGGGGAAAACATAGAAAACCATCTGGCAACACTGGGACAGACGGACGTCAGTCAGACGTAGACGACGGAGATTAATCTACTATGAGAGAGAATTGAGTGTTACGTTAGGTTCCCTTGAGTCTACGGTTGTGCCGACCCATTGTTGTGTGTGTTTCTGAATCTGAAATATATTATTTATTTTTGAGAAAACCTGGTAAATTAGACCATGGCAGGGTTTAAAAATATTACAATAAATTTGGACTCACCACGATGTGTGTATTACCCGGGGCAAGTGTTATCGGGGTGCCTGGAAATACATTTGGAAGCGCCGCTCACATTCTCAGGTAAATAAATGCATAAATAAAAATCCACAGCAATTTTTTTTTCAACTACATTATATACAAGCCATGCAAGGCATGCGAGCTAAGTAAGTCAACGACTGGTTATTAAACAAATAAAATCGTAATACGTATGTACGTGCATCAAATTGTATTTGCCTTGCCTAAATTCTAATTTTTTGCCGATTTTATTGCTGCGTTCAAGGTTGGATGGAAGATTCGTCAAAGATTAAATGCAACGAGTTGAGAGGGCGTCGTCTTGTAACGTAACTACAAACAAACATTATAAAATCATTCTCTGCTACACAGAATAAATATTAGTTGGAACTCTAGCTATATCTTGTATTATTATAATTGTATGTAAGAATCTACCTAATAGGTTTTATATGAATTGTTATATGGAACCATGAATGGTTCTGCCTGCATTGCATACATACATAAACCTTCAATCAATAGTATAGAGTATAGAATGTTAACTATACTGCTCTTTACCCACTGGTGTGTGTACATCATGATCGTGTCTCCTGTACTCCCTCCACCTCTGCATGTCAGCACCCACGGCTTACTTACACCATAAATTTATGATTAAGTAGGTATGTTACTGCTGCACAGAGTTTTAAGCATAAAAATAAAAAGTTACAAAGAAGTTCTGATTTTTTATTGTAATCTAATGGGTGACTACTCAATATGAAGCTATGTTGCGTTATGCTCTATTTAGCCAATTCGCTCCTCAGATTATATTGAAACATGGTGCCCCACGTGTTGTGTTGCTGCGCTTTGTGTAAAATAGCACAGCACAGTATAGCTCAATGTTGATTAGTCGCCCTACTTTATGCAAGCAAATAAATTTATCTTTATATTTATCTTAGCTGGTGTCGCACGTCTTCATTGCTATACCTACCACTTGTCATAGCTTTGGTGGAAAATTGGAAATAGACACGTTGTTTCGTAGTTTAGGGGTCGTCTATTAATCACCTAATCTTTTTTAGCAACTTTTTAAATCCCCACCATCTAAATTCATGTGTATTTTTTTGGTACAAAGTATCATAAAATTTGTCAGAATAATTACCTTTAAATCCAGGTATAATCTAATTCTGGAAAATTAAGCACTGATATATCACTACACTTTCTTGTGATATGTCGTGATTTTTTCAGCCCCCCCATTTCGAGCCTCAAGTGATTAAGGGAAGATCCCTTAATGGGTGGTAGGTATATACATTGTACCTGTTACCTACATTCCTTTATTTCTATACCCAATTCTGTTGCAGTGATTTATATGAATTTCCTGGGCGAGGCTTCCGTGAGGTGGACAGAGAATGAAAGCGAGGAGGTAAATGGCAACAAGAGGTATAAGGTTGTTGAGTATGTCGGCAAAGAAGAGTACTTTAAAGGATCGCAATTATTGACCGGTTCCTACGGTAAGACAAAATATTTAACATTTATCAATTTTATAACTTACTAGCTCACTGCCAGCCAAATGGCTGGACAACAAATTTTGTGAGATAGCAATGTTACACACTAAAGAACTTAAAAAATTATATAATAAACCAGCCTAGCAAATTCCCTGTGAATAACATAATTTGCAAGCTTGTATACTTCTTTTCAGTTTGCTTTGCAGCTGGGACTTTAGTTATATTTTTTATTTTTGGATAAGTGTGTACTTTCAGGTGTAAAATTATAAAATAGTGTTGTCTATTCTATGAATCTATACTAATATTATAAATTCGAAAGTAACTCTGTTTGTTACGTTTTCACAACTAAACGGCTGGACAGATTTCGATGAAATTTGGTATACAGATAGATAATGTCTAGGATTGGGACATAGGCTACTTTTTACCTGACTGCACAGGAGGGTAATGTTGTTATTGACCCCAGCAGCTAGTTAACCATATTTATTTTCAGGTAGTGTTGTGAACTTGAACCCTGGGAAGTACACATACAAGTTTGAATACCTAATCCCCCGTAAAGCGCCGTCCAGCTTTAAAGGCGAGCGGGGGGCAGTGATGTACTCTGTGACCGGTCACGTCGAGTTCCAAGGGCAGGACTTGTTTGGAGAGCAGATAGTCAAACACTTTGATATTGTCGCACCTTTTGATTTGAATAAAGGGAATGAGTGTGTTAGGGTAAGTCGGTTTCTTGTTGGTAATATTTTATAGTAGAGGAAATGACCTTTATGGATATACAGGGTGTTTGGTAATATACTGACGATATTCAAGTGACGGTTTCTCAAAACATAAAAAAATCTTCTCGAAAATAAAAAGTACTAGACATATTATCAAATTTTAAAGTAAATCGACTAAGTTTAGATGATTAATTCGATATAAAACTTACTGCCTACTCTTGCAATCGACATCTAAAAATAAAGGCCGTAATCCACAAAAGCGTAGATTTGCAAAGATGAAAATACCATGCGAAAATAACTAATAGCATATCGATATTCCGACATCTCTCCGCTCAGCTTTAGTGGAAACGGTCAAGCGGCGATGTCTTATTTTCTACAGCGCATTCGCAGCGATGTAAGCAGAGAGTACGTAGAGAGAGGACATAAGTAGCAAATCTACGCTTTTGTGGATTACGGCCTTTATTTTTGGATGTCGATTGCATGAGTAGGCAGTAAGTTTTATATCGAATTAATCACCTAAACTTAGTAAATTTTCTTTAAATTTGATATTATATCTAGTAGATTTTTTCAGTCTTTTTTTATGTTTGAAAAACCGTCACTTGAATAACGTCAGTATATTACCAAACCCCCTATATATTTCGATATATGTACACATCAAGCTATAGTTTCCAGTATAAGCTGACCTCTCATTCTACGAAAAGCCTACACAATGCGAGGTCAGCTTATACTGGTAATGTATAGCTTGATGTGTAGCCGTGTGTACCTATACATAAATAGACCTGTTTGGGCAGAAAGCTTCTCGAGTGGAGACCACGCATTGGAAAGCGCAGCGTAGGACGGCCCCCCACTAGATGGAAAGATGTCCTGATAAAGGTTACTGGGAGCCGTTGGGTGCAGGCCGCACAAGATCGGTCTCTCTGGAAATCTATGGGGAAGGAAGGAAATCTCCTGACAATGCAATATATGATATGCATATGATGCAATATATGGCGGACACCGCCGTAAAGTTGCAAACCTGTCGATCTTTTACTGAATACGTTTTGGGGAATGTGCTCAGGAACTATACGATCTGATTCCGCTATCCCCCTTCCATCAAAGAACAAGCAGGCGCACAGCTCAGTACCATCCATACCTAGTTGGTATACCACTCATCCGCACACACCGTTTTGGTTCTAAGTTCTTGATGCGTATAGCTAAGGCACTTTGCCGCCGTCTGTTTTTCCTAAAGATTACAATCCGGGCCTCTGTAAGGTAAGAGTGAATAGGTTTCTTCTAGATCTTCGTGCTTCATCTTAGACCACATCATCACTTACCATCAGGTGAGATTGTGCTCAAACGAAGATCTATACAGATTTAAATGATGTTGATATATTATTTCGATACAACACTAGTTGACTCGGTCCAAGTTCACGCGGATTTTTATGAAATAGAAACATAAACTATACCACTCGGGGATAGTGTAGCTTTCTATATTAGTGAAATAATTTTCAAAATAGGTTCAGTAATTCTGGAGATAACCATCAAAACAAACACACAAATGTTTCCTCTTTATAATATACTAGCTGACCAATCCGCAACTTCACGCGTAGTTTTTCAATAAAAATATTACCCTCTTTCTGCGCAGTTGGGTAAAAAGTAGCCTGTGTGACCCGGGGATAGTGTAGCTTCCCAACAGTGAAAGATTTTTTAAATCGGTCCAGTAGTTTCGGAGCCTATTCAATACAAACAAATCTTTCCTCTTTATATTATTAGTATAGACTAGCTGACCTGCCTGCAGCTTCGCACGCATGGTTTGTCAATAAAAACACTACCCTCGTTCTGCGCAGTAAGGTAAAAAGTAGCCTATGTATTCGGGGATAATGCCGCATTCTAAAAGTGAAAGAATTTTTGAAATCGGACCAGTAGTTTTTGAGTTTATTCGTTACAATCATACAAAAATATAAATCTTTCCTCATTATATTATTAGTATTAAAATATAGATTCGTATTTTTAGTATAGACTAGTTAGACAAATGTATAAATGAAGAGCACAAACTACACTAGGTTTATAATTACCAAACCACTCTGATGACATCATTTGTTGATTAAACTAATTGCTACAATAAGTCCTGTTTTTGTAAACTTATACAACGTCATTAGGTAACGTTTGTATTTTCGACTCGAGAAACAAGACCGTGCATATTTAGTACCTCATCATCATCAACCTATAACAGTCCACTGCTGGACGTAGGCCTCTCCCATGGCGCGCCATTGAGCCCGATCCGCAGCTCTTCTCATCCAACCCTTGCCAGCCGCAGCGCGCAAACCATCACTCCATCTAGCCGGAGGGCGTCCTACGCTTTGCTTGTCTAGACGTGGTCTCCACTCCAGAACTTGTTTACCCCAACGGTTATCGGTTCTGTGGCAGATATAACCGGCCCACCTTCACCGGATCACTTTGGTTCTCTGTCGGATAACCTCGTTGCGGACACGATCCTTCAGAGAAATTCCGAGCATAGCCTTTTCCGTAGCTCGCTGAGCGACTTTCAGTGTGTAGAGCAGTCCTACCTTAAGTGTCTACGTTTTGGCTGCATGCATTTAGGATCTATCTAATCTATATATATATAAAAGAAAGTCGTGTTAGTTACACTATTTATAACTCAAGAACGGCTGAACCGATTTCGCTGAAAATTGGTGGGGAGGTAGCTTAGAACCAGGAGACGGACATAGGATACTTTTTATCCCGTTAGACCGCGTCCCCGTGTGACGTGACATAAAACGTCAAAGAGAATACAAGTCACTATAAAAAATATCGCAAGAATTCATGCAAAAAGAAATTACGAAGAAAGTTCATTTTCTCATACATAATGATGGCCGGGGAGAACAATTGACAATTCTACCAGGGTGACATATAATGACAGCCCGCGTTATATGCATCTCAAGGCGGTACGAAGTTCGGCAGGTCAACTAGTTTAAATTAAATTGTACCTCTACTTCCGGTCCGGGATTGTGTGTTTGAATCTTGGCCGTGCACCATCAGGTGGCCGAACTCTTGTTTTGCCACCTCAGCCATTAGGACAGCCCACTGCTGCACATAGGCCTCCCTGATAGATTTCCAGAGCAATCGATCTTGTACGGCCTGCAACCAGCAGCTCTAACCAACTCTTATCAGGTCGTTTTTCCATCTGTAGGAAGGAGGGGGAGGGCTATGCTCCGCTTTTCTGTGCGTGGTCGTCAGTTCTTCGAAATATGTACCCCGGTGTCTAGTCAGGTCTGGTTGTTTCTCTATATATTATAAGTATTTATTTACGAAAAAGTATGTAAGTATTGTATTAGTTATCTGGTTCTCATAGTAACATACATACTAACATAATCCTAAGATACTATTTTTTAAATAGTATTCATAACCATGATAGTTTCAAAAGTTATAATCCTTTGTTGAATGAATGAATGAATGAAAATTCTTTATTATACCTTACAAGCTAGACACAACAGATTTAAAGAAATAAACAAATAAAAGTAAGCATAATGGGCGGTCTTATCGCTTAACAAAGCGATCTCTTCCAGACAACCTTTGGATGGAGAGGATCATTGCTTAATGGAATATTGGCCGAGGTGTAAAAAGAATAAACTTAATAACAGAAAAAGAAAAATTTGTTATATAAAAGTTTATTATATTATCAATTGTTTACTAACAAAATGGATGACATGTCTGACAAATAAATAAATTGAATTGAATGGTACCAACTTTGCTTAATTTGAGGCTAGATGGCGCTGTGCGAAATAAACAGCATAATTTAAAAAATATATGTATTGGGGTAAATAAATGTTTAGTTCTGTTTGCAGGAGCCAATAGAGTTGGAGTTCGAGGAGGTGTACAGCTGCGGATGGTCGTGCAGCGCGCGGCCGGTGTCGGTGCGCGCGCGCCTGCCGGTGTCCGCGTACTGCCCTGGCCAGCGCATCCCCGTCACCGTCGCCGTCGAGAACAACGCTAGCGTCGAGATCAGCTCCATTATCTTCGACATTTTAACTGTAAGCGTCGCCGCACGCTAGCCACGCCTCAGAGCGCCATGATCTTCGACATTTTAACTGTAAGCGTCACCGCACACTAGCCACACCTCAGAGCGCCATGATCTTCGACATTTTAACTGTAAGCGTCGTCGCACACTAGCCACACCTCAGAGCGCCATGATCTTCGACATTTTAACTGTAAGCGTCACCGCACACTAGCCACGCCTCAGAGCGCCATGATCTTCGACATTTTAACTGTAAGCGTCGCCGCACACTAGCCACACCTCAGAGCGCCATGATCTTCGACATTTTTACTGTAAGCGTCGCCGCACACTAGCCACGCCTCAGAGCGCCATGATCTTCGACATTTTAACTGTGAGCGTCGCCGCACACTAGCCACACCTCAGAGCGCCATGATCTTCGACATTTTAACTGTGAACGTCGCCGCACACTAGCCACGCCTCAGAGCGCCATGATCTTCGACATTTTAACAGTAAGCGTTGCCGCACACTAGCCACGCCTCCATAATTTTTCTGATCCATTACTATTTTTCTGTTGCCCCCAGCGAGAGAAGTATAAAAGCCAGCGACCGATCGCGGAGTACGTCCAGCCGGAGGCGGTGCTCGCCACCGTGAAGAAGGGCTCCATCATGAGCGGCAGCACGAGGAACTTCACCGTCGAGCTGGTGGTGCCCGACTTCATCGCGCCCAACCTCGAAGACTGCTCCATTATAGATGTTGGATACTTTTTCAGGGTGAGTCTACAACCTGTTTTGTTAGGTACATTAATTTAAAACACACTTGGAATCGTATTAACTGATTTTAGAGTTGGGTTTAATTCCGGTAGCTTGAATATTTATCTAGTAATCGAAACATTTCCAATAAACAATTTTTAACGTAAATCAGCGGCGTCTTTGCGACGAGAAACCTCTACATTTTTCTTATGACGTAGACGTACATATTTTTTACCGGTCTGATAGCGTTACTTAGAGGTGGTGAAATAGGCACTCAACCGTTGCGTTCAAATAATTTTGACAGATAACAATAAAAATGTCCGGTTGCAACGACGATCTGCAAGACGAAGCGGAAATCTGCCTCGGCCTCATCCCCCTCGCTGAGACAATAGACGGTACCTACGTGCACCCCCTGGCGCATAGCCTGCCCCTCGACCCCGTGCCCGCTGCGGAACCGATGGACAGCTCCTCGCCAGTGCACACAGGATTCCCTACGATGCCAAACGGAACCTCTTACTTTGTTCAAGTTAATCAGCAGGTGAGTTACTGGCTTTTCCATACAAGGCATATTTTCCCACTGCTGGGCAAAGGCCTTCCCCAACTCCTAGTAAATATAACAATATTATAAATTAGAAAATAACTGTCTCTCTGTCTGTTTGTTACGTTTTCACGGCTAAAGGGCATCGACCGATTTCATTGAATTTTAGTATATAAATAAAAAAAAATAAAAATATTTATATGGTTCAAAAACAAATAGTGAACGTTGACAGCTGCAAAAAGTTAGAAAAAATAGATTAAGACCGAGATTGGGATGTAGGCTATTATTCGACGACCTCCGTGGTGCAGTGGGCGAATAGCCGACTGAGACGCAGGAGGTAGCGGGTTCGATTCCCGCTGCGGAACAAATGTTTGCATGATCTACAGATATTTGTTCCGGGTCTGGTTGTTTCTCTATATATTATAAGTATGTATTTACAAAAAAAAATTATATAAGTATTCTATCAGTTATCTGATTCCCATAATACAAGCTCTGCTTAGTTTGGGGCTAGATAGCGCTGTGTGAAATGTCCAGCAATATTTATTTATTTACCCGAGTGTGCGAAGGAGGGTAAGGTTTTTATTATCAACGCGTGCTAAGGTGCAGGCGGATCAGGTATATAAATAATTGGAATAAATAATAATATAAAGAATTAATGCCCAAACTAAGCAAAGTTTGTACACACGGCTACACATCAAGCTATACATTTCAAGTATAAGCTGACCTCGCATTGTGTAGACTTTTCGTAGAATGAGAGATCAGCTTATACTGGAAATGTATAGCTTGATGTGTAGCCGTGTGTACTATACGAACTTGATAGAATACTTAGTTTTTTAAATACTTACTTTATATTATAAGTACTTCCGTGACGCAGTGGGCGAATAGCCGGCTGAGACGCAGGAGGTTGTGGGTTCGATTCACGCCGCGGAACAAATGTTTGTATGATCTGCAGATATTTGTCCGGGTCTGGGTGTTCCTATAAATATTATAAGTACCTATGTATTTTTTTTTCCTACCCTGTATTGTCCCACTGGGCAAAGGTCTCCCCAATTCTTTCCACTCCTCTCTATCCCTAGCCAACTCATAAGTAAGTAGAGTATGTATATAATCTAAAAAAAAATTAAGTAGCTATCCTATCAGCTATCCAAGTTCCCATACTACAAGCATTGCTTAGTTGTTAAAATGAAAAAAAACGAGTGTGCTTTAGATTACACGACTGAAGTAAAACTTCTGCTGTCTGTTGTGGAATAGCTGAACTTTTTCGTAAATCGACGCTGGTTGATCCAAAATACGAAACGTCGTAAATACTTTTTTTTATTTATAGCAAAATGAACTCTATTATACAACATGAAGGAGTGTTTTGTTTTTGCAATTTGTATAATTTAGGCTAATTTGGGATAGGAGATATGCGACAAATCAACTGGCTATGAGAGAAAGATAATGTGTGCTCGCACCTCTCTCTCTCTGTCTTGCCCCTACAGTAATATACGAAACGTAACTCTCTCTCTCTTTCTATCTTCACTAACTTTATATCTCCCTCTCCGTTCGCACTTTTCGTAACGCATTCATCAGCTTACTTCCCAAGTCAAGCGTGCGTAAAGAAGTTTTACTTCAAAAATATGTAATAGATTTAATTTGCTATAAAATAGTATGTAACGCCCAATGGCATGAGGGCAGTGAATAAAAATCCATAGAGTTTTATTAACGTCTCTGACACAATCAGAGGGATAGTCGACGAATTAGTGCCATTTATGTAGTAGGTGGTAGGAGTAGGGAAAAAAAATTGATTGGTTCGGGGCTAGATGGCGCTGTGTGAAATGTCCAGCATTATTTATTTATTTATATATTTAATGCAGGTGACCTCCTCGGATCCATCACAAAACTACCAAATGGGGTTCAAAGCGTCATATCCTGCCGGCAGCGAGCTCCCCCCCGCTTTCAACCCACAGTTCGGACAGCTACACGACCACCAGCAGTTCCACGATAAAACGTGGGCTTTAAACGACTCCATGAGAATACAAATGGACGATATATCGAAGTCCAATCAAAACTTTGTTCCTCCAAATTTACAGGGTGTCCCAGTCCAAAATCATAATTTTGTTTCGGCGAATTTGGATGGTTTTCCGGTGCAAAGCTACGGTTTTGGGACTCCGAGTTTGGGTATAAATAACAGCTTTGTGCCTCGCGGTAGATCTCCCGCGCCGAGCGCGCCGCCTTTGTAAGGGAACAATCATGGAACGATGAGGAGTTTTTACGGACATGTTTGTAAAACTGCTAACAGATGGCGCTGCTCTGATGATGTGAAATATGTTTGCAGCATGATCTAGAACGGGCTCGTAGGGTTAAATTTAAAATGTATAATCCTCTTATGATCTGTATACAAATCTGCTGATTTAGGCAACTATTTAACATTGTGCAACACAGGGTGGCGACGTGAACAGTGGCAATATTTGGACACAATGTCGTACTGGGTTCTTAAAAACATATAGGAAGTCATTCTAAATCAATAACAGTTAAAAAAACACTAAAATGTTCTTACTTGGCGATCTCCGTGGCGCAGTGAGCGAATAGCCAGCTGAAACGCAAAGGTAGCGGGTACGATTCTGGATCATACTAATATTATAAATGCCAAAATTTAGATGTTTGTTTGTTACTGAATCACGTCGTAACGGCTGAACCGATTTCAATGAAATTTAGTATGTACATAGATTATAACCTGGATTAACACACATGCTACTTTTATCCCATAAATCATGTCCTATGGGACAAAAATAGGGCGTCAAGTCAAGTTGCAACAGCGAGTTTAGCTTTATTTCTAGATTACCTACACGTTTAGTAGTGTAACGCGTACGAAGTCGCGGGCAATAATAGCAGGTTATAACCTACGTATATACCAAATTTCATCGAAATCGGTTCAGCCGTTACGACGTGATAGATTAACAAATTAATAAACAAACATCCAAACTTTCACATTTATAATATTAGTGTGATGCATTTACATCGCCACCCTGTATATAACTACTGTTTAAAATTAAGCGCTGTCTCTAATGAATGAATGCATTAGTGCTTTATTTCTGATAGGTGATGTTTACTAATTACGGTCAGCAACATAAGTTGGCTAACAGTTTTAGTTTATAAAATCGAATAAATCATTTTTATTCATTCATTATAAGGCATTTTTCTACAAAATATTAACACTGTATTTGTAGATACAACTTAGCCCTTCACTAATGTCTGTAAAAAATATTTTTTTCTTATAATACACTTAAAACAAATATTTCAAAATCTCAACTTATTAATCTACTTATGTCGCTGACTGTACCTACTTATTTAATCGTTTAACTGATTATAATTTATATTTTTTTATTTTTACATTATTTATGTTATTGTTGACATTGTATGTAGGTTTAGAATAATAATGGTGCTTTTAAAAGGGAAAAAGGGAGGTTATAAAAAATGTTTATGATTCAAAGGACATTTTCAAAAATCTAATTTACAAAAAATAGTTTCACGCGATTCCACTCAGTACCAGCCCCGGATCTGGAATTATTCCTAACCGGGGCAGAAACTTGATGTGCCCCCCCCCCCCCCCCCCCCCCCCTCCCAGCGTTTGAGAGAGAGAGAGGGGTGATATGTTAAAGTATAAAGCGTTCAATATCAAATATGTAGGTGGATGCCAAGCGGTTTTATTAAACAATTTTTTTTTCCAAACGTAATTATAATTGCCGCCCGGGGCAGGTGTCCTGGTTTGCCTCCCCCCTCGATCCGTGGCTGCTCAGTACGCAGGTAAAGATATCGCACAAGGGAGTATTGAGAGCCAAGTCCGAACATTAGGTTATAGAGAAGATATATGCCCATTTTTTGTTGTTAAATGTTACTGTCGTAAATCTTGATTCAAAATAACTATCCAGTTTTTTTTATTGGTTTTTGTGTCATTTCCTTACCAAATAATTAATTGTAATCTAATTATGAATGTAGATAAAACTGCCATTAATAAGAGCATTTAACCCTGTACACATTTTGTACAATTATTCAGATATTGTGTTATGTTATGTACGTCATTAAATGAAAACACGGGTAGGGCTAATGGCGAGTATTGTTGTAATATAGGTTTTTTTCCAAATTTTTGCCCATAAAAAAAATGTAATTTTTCGAACAAATATCAAATCCTAAAATATCAATGAAAAAGCCTGCATAAAAATACGTAAATAAATCATATTCATTCATCATGTAAATAGGTACCTATTAAACTGACTAAGCGACATCGTCGCAAAGCAGCCGCCGATTTACGTTAAAAATTGTTTATTGGAAATGTATCGATTACTAGATAGATATTGAAGCTACCGGTATTAAACCCACCTCTAAAATCAGTTATTACGATTCCGGATGTGTGTTTTAAATTCATGTCGTACATAACAAAACAGGTTGTATACTATCTACGTTTCGATGTACTTACATGCGTGTAATAAAACTATTTAGAAATCTCATAATAAGTATAATCAAGTCATGTGTTTCTATTATAATGTAATATAATATAAACGATTTTGTGAGTAATGCACCCCCACACAGCTACCACGATAAAATTTACTAAATACATGTTTTATTTGTCCAAATATAAGGGAAAAGCGATATAAAACTGATGTATGGGAGCATCTTTAGAAACATATACAAATAGTTGTACTTAATGTTTAAGTACTTAAAATCTGACAATAATTTTAAGACAGGGAAACAAATGTAAATGGTCACTCACGGTGCCGGTGGAGAATAGATCCAACTTGGACCAACTTAAAATAAAGTGCCTAACTTAAAAAATATATTATTATTAAGAGCAATTATTATTGTTATTTTCTATTTTTATAAATATTCTTTATTGTTAATATATTTAATATTATGTTGCATTATACCGGTTGTCTCGGAACTGTTAAACCTGGACGCATATTTCCATTTCCGTGTTCATTAGGAGGCAGTACTGCCTTGAAACTCGCAGTGGTTTGTCGCGGTAAATGCATTTACAAACTCGAGTTCAATTCAGGGCACGCGTCCTTCAATCGCGCACGGGTTTGTGGGGAGTAAGCGCCACAAATCCGTGTTTCTTTGAAGGCATTTTTGCGTTTAATGTACGGGAAAGAAAAGTCTTTAACTTTTTATTAGTATCAAAATAAATCTCCGGTAGGTATGATATTGTTCTGAAGACAATCAACGCACTAAGGTACTAAACAAATCTTAATGAAATAATTTTACAAAATCAATGTTTTTTGGAAGGAGGCTCATTATCATCAATATTGGATGTAATATTATGAACACGTTTTCTTTTAACTGTTTCTGTCTTGGCTGGTGGTCCTGATTGAATCCTTCCACATGGTAGACCTCTTTCTTTGCGACGCGCAATCGATGTTGGTTGTACACGAATTTTTCGTGATTTTTGTCGGACAGTTTTTTCAACTATAAATGATATAATACACAATGGAGTTTGTAGCTTCGACAAATCAGATCCAAACTTTGTAAGAATATTTGTATATGCAGCATTTGAAACTTTTTCCAAGATATCAGTAATTCTTTGCCACTGAGTTTTAATATTTTGAACAGCACTGTCAAAGTTTTCATTGTTGATTGTTACACAGTTTTCCGCTCGATTTATTGGGAGTTCAAAAGTATCTGGTACAGCATCATCTGGTGTAATACATTCAATTTGATTGTCTTCATTATTTGTGTTTGATACACCCGTATATTTTCAAAGAATGACGGTGAGAACTGGTCACCCAGAGCGAATTTTGCAAATTGTTGACGATCACAGTCATTCAAAAGTAGCGATGTGGTAAGTACAGTCCCATGTTTTCTTTCTACAGCGCAGAGATGTTTACAAAATCGGCCCCCAGCACCATACGGACAGTCACATGTTGCCATTTCACAGTCAACAATATACAGATCAGTCTTCTCTTTTACAAAGTAGGTATCGTTATCCATGTGTACAATATCCTTAATATTGCTACTTGCTTGGCAAAATTTTTCATACGCTAACGTAAGATTTCTTGCTCGCCCATTTGCAAACTGAATCAACCTTTTCTTGTGGTATGATTCAAAGGTATTCGCGATAAAGTCAACTAACGCGCACATATTGAATACTTTACAGCGCTGCAGTACTACATCTTTAAAAGTTATTATTGAGGATTCACAGTAATTGTTTGTGTTATTCCCTCGTGTTAGAATATCAGAGCGATATGCTAAACACCACTCCTCACGCCGACTCCATAAACTTGTTAAATGTTTTTCAAGCTTTTTATTTTTCTTAACTTTCTCCTCATTTAATAAATCAGACATTCTAATTTCGGCTTCTTGCATTGTATTTGTATACATTACAGTACGGAATTTCTTCATAACTGATTGCCGATCTTCTTTAATAACGTCATGCTCGCTTTGTCACAACCAACGCCAAAGCGCTTGATTTACATGAAATATGCAAAGAAGTAATCTGCTGTTTGGAAATACTGTTCGTAAGGCATTTCTTTCTGCACTGCTGTCATCAGTCATAATGATTTTTGGTTGAAAGACTTTCTGGCAAGTCTCCTCTAAATAATCTTTTGCAGATTGAAAACAATGTGTGTAATTTTCTTGTGATTGACTTGTGTGCAAAATGACAGCAATAGGTAAAGCACCAATTTTCGTTGCAGCATAGATAAATGTAACACAAGAATTTGTTTGATCACAAGATCCACTTGTATCCATAAACACCATTTCATCAGCGAAACCAGCCAAGAAAACTCTTTGCATAATAGGTGTTATGACAACACACACGGTTGGTTCTTCCTTTAAATATATCTCTACATTTACCTTAGACAACTCAATCTTCTTTCGTTTTAAAACTTCAATTGTATCACCGATGTCACGCGTACCGTAGGTTCGGCGGCGCCATTGTTCATACAGATGAGTAACTTGGCGGTCGCATGGATTTTTTTGCGCATTAGATAAAGTAATATACGCATTCTTCTCACATTCTTCAATGATAGCTATTTCATGATACAATTTCGCTGCTGCAGCTGTCATCCCACCTTCAAAATACGATTCAAATTGTTTTATCGTGGCTTCAGAACAACGCAGTAGGCTCAATGCTTGGGCGACATTGACTCTGTGGGAATGATTATAGTTTATCTCTATTAGAACATTCAATCCCCGTTGCATTAGTTTCGATTTTTTTATAGTACTCGTAGTTACTTTTAAAAATTTTATTGCAATATTTGCTTTACAATTATACCTAGTCAGGTCATAAGTATTGTCACACAGTAAAAACTTTTCTTTTAGAATATTGGCCACAAAAAAGTTTATAGAATTCGAATTTCGAATTGTTCATGAAAAAAAAAATGTATACTTTTTAGAATTTTACTCATTTTTAAATATGGAGTGGACGCTTAAAGAAGACCGTGTTGCAGTTATTGCGTTGCATCGTTGCGGTTACGCGCCAATTAAAATTTTTGACATACTGAAAAATTTAATATAACCAAAAGATTCGTTTATCGCACCATCAAACGATACAATGAAGACTCTAGTGTAGATGTCAAGAAGTGGTCGCCCTCGGTCTGTTAGGACTCCAGCAGTGATAAAAGCTGTGAAGGCGCAAATTCAAAGAAATCCCAAACGTAAGCAGAAACTGTTGGCCCTTCAGATGGGGTTAAGCAGAACCACGGTGAAAAGGGTGTTAAATGAAGACTTAGGGCTTCGGGCATATCGAAGAAAAACAGGACATCGTTTGAATGCTCGTCTAATAGACCTGAGACTGAAGAGATGCCGCGCTTTGTTGAAGCGGTACGCGGGAAAAAAATATCGGGAAATTCTTTTTTCGGATGTAAAAAAATTTACCGTAGAAGAGAGCTACAATAAACAAAATGATAAGGTGTACGCACACAGTAGTGAAGAAGCGAGCAACCGTATTCCGCGTGTCTAACGAGGTCATTTTCCATCCTCGCTCATGGTATGGTTGGGAGTTTCTTATTGGGGCTTAACAGAGGTACATTTTTGTGAGAAAGGTGTAAAAACGAATGCAGTTGTGTATCAAAATACAGTCCTGACGAACCTTGTGGAACCTGTTTCTCATACCATGTTCAATAACAGGCACTGGGTATTCCAACAAGATTCGGCGCCAGCTCATAAAGCGAAGAGCACACAAGACTGTCTAGCGACGCGTGAAATCGACTTCATCCGGCACGAAGACTGGCCCTCCTCCAATCCAGATTTGAATCCGTTAGATTACAAGATATGGCAACACTTGGAGGAAAAGGCGTGCTTAAAGCCTCATCCCAATTTGGAGTCACTCAAGACATCCTTGATTAAGGCAGCCGCCGATATTGACATGGACCTCGTTCGTGCTGCGATAGACGACTGACCGCGCAGATTGAAGGCCTGTATTCAAAATCACGGAGGTCATTTTGAATAAACTTTAGTGTCATAAGAATGTATGTTTTGTTAAGTTCACTTTGGTATATAAATGGTTACATAATAAATAAACTTGTTTCAATTATTTTATATTAAACATGTGACAGAATTTATGACCTGACTAGGTAGTTTCTAGTCACACCTTTCTTTTTTTCTTTGGATTTATTCCTTTCCGAAAGATGACAAATAAATACTTTCTGAAATCATATCGAATCTGCTGAGAATATCGCCTTAACATAATACAGTTTGTTTGAGTTGTCTCCAAAATTTTTCAATGAAATAACCACACTTTTTGTCGTAATCATCTTCACTAGGTGAAGAGCATCGAATTTTACACTGATAATTGTTATTGTCTCCATCATATTTTACGATTTCAAAATACCGCTAATTATTTTCTTCAATTGTTCCATAGTAATAGACTCAAATACAAAAAAACACTATAAACATAACCTCAAAATGTTCTAATGGTATAACTATAGTTTGCTTTGTGTTATTTATTAGTTGCCGTCACAATCTAAAGTATTAATTACCAATTTATCTCATAATAGTTCCATAATCTAGTACCTATTTAATTATGTATTTAGACAAACGTTGCACAGTGGGAAACAAACGAATACAACAGCTGTGGTGAAGTGGCGAGCGAGACGCGAGTGAAGTTTACGCGCGAACTTCATGACAGTTCCATGCAACGCATCGCCTTGAACACGGGTTTAGAAGAAGTTTGCGTTGCAAACACGTGCGCGATTGGAGGACGCGTGCCCTGAATTGAACTCGAGTTTGTAAATGCATTTACCGCGACGAACCCGTGCGAGCTTTTTGCCGAAAGCTTGAAATAAAACTACATTTCGAAGTAAAATGTCTTTATTATTATATCATAAAATTGGTATCCTTACATTAAACAATACAAAAACTTTATTATAAAAAAAAACTATTTAGAAATCTCATAATAAGTATAATCAAGTCATGTGTTTCTATTATAATGTAATATAATATAAACGATTTTGTGAGTAATGCACCCCCACACAGCTACCACGATAAAATTTACTAAATACATGTTTTATTTGTCCAAATATAAGGGAAAAGCGATATAAAACTGATGTATGGGAGCATCTTTAGAAACATATACAAATAGTTGTACTTAATGTTTAAGTACTTAAAATCTGACAATAATTTTAAGACAGGGAAAAAATGTAAATGGTCACTCACGGTGCCGGTGGAGAATAGATTCAACTTGGACCTAATTAAAACAAAATGTTTAACTTAAAAAAAATATAATAATATTAAGAGCAATTATTTTTGTTATTTTCTATTTTTATAAACATTCTTTATTGTTAATATTATGTTGCATTATACAGGGGGTCCCGGAACTAGTAAACCTGGACGGGGTGATTCCGACCATGAAATTAACAAGTTTAAAAAAAATATTTTAAATAAAAAAAATATTTTAGATTAATTAAAAATAATAAATATTTTTTTTCCTAACCTATCTCGTCCTACTGCTGGGCAAAGGTCTCCCCCAAGTCCCTCCAAGCATCCCTATTTCCCACCATCCTCTTTGGAAAGTGTCGAAATCGTCCCGCCAACGCTTTCTCTTTTTCTCTTCTAAATAATTTATATTTAATTATAATATTATAATTTTTATTTATAATTTATAATAATTTCATAAACATTTTATTAAGTGTCGAGAATCGCCCCCCTCCGAGATAACATACCAGTTTTGGGATAACCTGTATTATCGCTTTGAAAGCTTGAAATAAAACTAAATTTCGAAGTAAAATGTCTTTATTATTATATCATAAAATTGGTATCCTTACATTAAACAATATAAAAATAACTTTAATAAATTCTACATTAATTAAATAGTACTTTGACAAATATGGCTATCTTTAATATTTCAAGGCGTACGCTGTGTTAACTCTCGGCATACCTGATGGCAAAAAGTTACACTGTGGGTCTGTCAAACCCGGATATTTAACTGCGTATTTTTCTTAAAACTTACAATAACAAGTAGTGTTCTAATAGTTGCCTATACTAGGAGGTGTTTAATTATGGGTTGATATAAAAAAATATATAGGAAATCTATTAATAATTTTAAATAATAATAATAAATTTTTCCTAATAAACTCGGGTCACATTTTTAAATAATTAGTCTCGCCACATAACATTTTCGGATGGTTCAGTGTTTTTGGTTTTTTCGGGTGAAGGGCATCGAGCGGTTCATAAAGGCAAACCATTTAGAAAGGTTACGCTAAGAATTCAAATTTGATTGAAATGTGACGGTCGGGACTGACAAACCCTACCAGGCATGCCGAGGGTTAATCGGGGCAATCTGTTTCTGCAAATATCACGTTTCCAATTACTGGTCGTATGACTGATAGCAGGCTACGAGGCAGATTGGGTGTAGACTGTTGTTCATATGGATGTTTTAAATAACAAATTAGTAGTCTATTACGATTGACAATTGGAGGCGTCTGTTGAGAGTTTCGTCTACGGCGCACCGTGCCAATGTTTCGATTTTAAAAGAGTTTAAGATAATGAAAGATTATCGTCGACTGTTCAAATGTGAGTATTAGACATGTTACCCGTAAAAAGGATTCAATCAAGAACGTCTAGTACTTAGTACAAGGCAGAGTGGAGGCCAAGAGACCGCGTGGCCGCTCTCTTACGAAATGGTCAGACCTCATCAGTCCATCACACACTTTACCATGACCTGACATAACCACGACTACTGCCAAGAGTCGAAGAAGCGATTCGATGGAGTCGGTTGCGATGGTACGGTCACGTGAAGAGGAGGCCACCTGACTACGTAGGGAATTTGGCACTACAACTTTCCATCCCCGGTCGAAGACCTAGAGGTAGACCCAAAACAAGGTGGAAAGATGTTGTGTCAAAAGACATGAGAGAGTGCCTGTTATGATAATGACGTCGAGGATAGAGCGAAGTGGATAAGAACGACCAGGAATGCTGTCCCTACCACCATATGGGATACATAGCTTGGAAGAGAGGGAGTAGTCTTATGATTAGCACACGGCTAAAACAGTACTGCTCAAGTATAGCATCGCTGTTTTAAGCTGCCTTTCCACTAGAGATGTGCTAAGCTATGGATGTGTCAAACCCACCAATATGATCGGTTGATTTTCATAGCTTAGCTTGGCTCTAGTGGAAAAGGGGTTTGAAGCTATGGATGTGTCAAATCCACCAATAGGATCGCTTAGCTTAGCTCTGGTGGAAAAGGGTTTTGAAGCTAAGTTATTTTACATACTCGTTGAAGTGAGGAATGTGAGCTAGTCATCGCATCGCGCATTTTCCTTGCACAGATACCTCATCTTCATCACTACACCATTTAGCTGAGATTTGGTGGAAATAGACACACAATTTCTCAGCTTAGCTTTAAATAACCTCAATCACCTCATATCTACTCGTATCTCGAACATCTCTAGGCTAAGAACTCACGGAGTGGTATAAAAAGCGGCCGTGCCGCTTGCGTAGAATGTAGGTAAAATACAGTAGAAATTTTCACGATATAATAAAAATCGCAGTTTCTGTGTGGGTAAGAACAGCGCAGGACAGAGGCGAACGGCGACAACGAAGAGAAGTCTATGCCTAGCAGTGGGATGAGAAGGGCTGACGATGATGAAGATGATTAATTGAAGTCCGCGTCGTGAGCGGTTGTAAACGGCCGGCGTCGAGAGATAACGCTCTCGGAGACGCATGCCCGTCTAACACAGCATACGCCCTAAAATGGGAAGAATTCGGATGTCCTGTTTTTTTGACAATTCATGTAGGTACATGTCACTAATAGTCAAGACGAGTAACACGACACCCTCTTATTATAATCTATTTAGCTATTTAATTGCTACGAGGAAGTGCATAATCTCACTGCCACTCACGATAAGGCACTGCTTAGGCAGATATACAAAATATACAATAAAACATGGCACGATTTTGTCTTTCAAGGTTTTCAATCAGTGACGCTTTTTAGCTCAATATATTTTCGGCACGATCCGGTAATATAAAATATCTTAGATTAGTAAGGCCAATCGTCGTTTAATGGTAAGGTATCGTTCATGTATCAAGGTAAAGGTTGCAGGTTCACCTCCCGTCTGCTTCCCAACTTTTCGGATGATTTTAAAAATCTTAAGGCCACTTTGCAGGACTTATCTCAATTTTCTGAACTTTATTGACTAGAATTAAAATTATAAAAGTCATAAAATAGTTGCTTTGAATATAATTATTTAAAAGTACTTGAGTATAAAATACAAACATATATCCTTTGAACAGCTGCACATAAAACAAAGTACACCGAAAAATAGGTCATGCAATTGGATCCGCGTGGCTCTCGGAATAACAAAAAATATGGCGGTTTGTGCGATGAAAATGTCCATCAGTTTGCTAACTCGTGCGCTTTGTGCGTATCGGCGAATGTATAACATGACACTCATGCACACATTCGCCGTTTTGTGACCTACGTTTCGAACGGAAATTTGTTCCAACTTCTGTTTTATGCGTAGTTATTCTAAGCTTGTATCAAATTACTGTAAAAATCACATGTAACACTTATTTATACTACTCAAATTGTGCCCCGATTCTCAAAAAGGGCCGTAACGTAGCATGATTGGGCGCGCTAGTGTAAAATTTGCGTTTCTCTTGCATTGTTACATATGTCGCATCCGGTCATGAAACCGACACAATAACAGGTCACATCCGGTCATGAATACCGACACAAAACAGGTCACATCCGGTCATGAATACCGACACAAAATCAAAATAACAGCTCTCGGCTGTGATTGGACCTCATCGGAACGCCAGTGTCATTGGTCGGCGCTATACAGTCTACGAGCGGCGAGCGCACGACGCGGTGACCAGACCAGTTATGGTCCGACCGTCTTTGCGAGAGCTTGTCTTCTAGGAACTGTACCGCGTTTCGTGCCTTCTTTGACTATTTGTACCTAGTGCCGAGTATTTGATTAGACAGTGATTAAATTTTATATCCTGACTGATTATTTTCTTCTGCCCGTAACCTCACGCTCGCAGATATGTCTGATCCTGATCCTTCACATATAATTAATTACTACTACGTTTTTGTTACAGCTTAATACTTAATAGCCATATCCATTTAAACAAAATGGTAATTCAACATTACGCCACGACCCTTTTTTTTGCGCAGAATAACAACAATCATTACAAGTTCTTAGAACACTAGTATAATAGGCACAATATAGACGTAATTATTTTAACTAATTGCGAGTACAGTGGTCGATATTCGATTTTTACTAGATTAATTTTAGCATTCACCTCTCCTTTATATAAACTTTAAATATGCTAAATCTCAGACTCCTCTGTGCTCGCAATAAGCTTAAAAAGGGCTAACCCCTTTTTACAAAGTTACGTCTTCACGTTTATAGATGCTATACATGTATTGTGCTTGAGATACAAAACATTTACCTTATATTATGATGTGTTGCAATTTATACTAATTATATTGAAGAAACCTACACAAAAAATAAAACATAATTGTATCAATACAATGTTCTAGTTTTATAATCAAAATCTCGAAAAAATTGAAAAAATGCTGCTTGACGTAATGTTAGAGAAATACCGTATTGTACACAGATTACTAAAAAGTTACTACGCGCCGTTCAATGACCCGCTCGGTCAATAACCCAACAAGTGAACAGAGCGCGATATTAATTACTATAAATATTTGTAGTTTAAATTGCAACACGTTATATTCCCGTAAGGGTAGGCAGAGACACTTACATAATTCTGCCATCGTCACTTCTTTTAATGTCGGTTTGAGATTCACTTTTGATCGTTATCCTTAAATTCTGGGTTAAATGGCGAGTGGTTGAATTTATCTGAAAGTAAAATAACGTCCATTAGTCACAGCACAGGATCGGTTGGAGTGGCGTTTGGGGGATAGATAGATAGATAATTTCTTTATCGCATACCATTAAATATTACCATACAAAAGAAAATACATTTTTAAATCATAGGTATTATGGGCGGCCTTATCGCTAAAAGCGATCTCTTCCAGGCAACCTTTGTAAAAACCAAATGAAAAATTGTGATAAAATTACTTAACAAACCTCAGAAGGTTTGTCCTAAGGTTAAGGGGACACCGGAGGGACAATGGCCCATACAACACGTACTACCAAGATCATTTCTAATTGGAGCATATTTCTACCTTATTAAGGTATTATTTTAATTTGAATAGTATTTATCTAGGTTCCCAACCATATATTAGATCAAAATACATACCTAAAATGAAATAGAAGCGTATCGCATTCTGCATGTTTTTACGTCATAAAAGACCTGTTTTCAACCTAATTGTTTCGTATTAAAAACAACAACATCTTACGTATCCTAGTCATGGGAACATAGATTATATGGTCTAGTTACAGAATAACAACACAATGAAAAAAATACAACACGTTTTCAGTCATCATTTTTGGTATTACGGAACACGGTCAAAATCCAATCAAATTTAGAATCGTTCTAATGCTATCACTGTCGCTCTGCGTGGCTAAACTTCGTCACTAAACAGGGATAGCGATATTCAGGCCAAAGTTTTTGACGCGGCCGAATTGATGTTGCGCTCAGGGTTCGCCGGCGCGTTAACACAAAGCATTCCTCTTTAGTAAACTATTTGCATGTACGAAATTCTCGTACACATTCCACTGCTTCTTTTGCATTTTTATAATGCAAAATATATACTTACAACTACCGTCAGACTTCCGTCTGACATAATATATGTAAAAAAGTAGAAATCATTACTAATTTTACCATTTTAATGGGGATGCAGACGCTCATAATAGCGTCGTGGACTACCAAGTCGGTTGATAGTATATTTAGGTATTTTGTATGTATTACGGTTTGTTTTTTGTTTTAATTGTTGTTTATTAGTTTTTTCTTCTGATTCTCAGTTATGGTGACTATTCATTTTAATTATTTAGTAGTAGTTATGTTCATGAACATGCTTCTTCTTTTATTTCCTCGATGAGTATATTTCTGTTTTTCTGTGCGCACATAAGTTACGTCTCAAGCCAGATAAAATTGTTATTTTAGTTAAGTTATATTTTTATTGCTTGTAATGTGTAATGTGTGCCTTACAAAAAAAATTTAATACAATACAAAAAAACCTAAAAATTAACCTTTATCCTTATTGGATAAAAAAACCTGCATTTTTGCTTCAATAAACGTCGTCGCCAGCTGTGCGCCGGCTCATATTCCATCGTTATCTGCTTAATTAATGTAATAATTTATACTCCTCGCCTCTCGTTATTTGAATATTTAGGGGAGGGGGAGGACGGGGGACCACCCCCAATCCCTCCCCTGGCTACGCCCGTGGCCTTGGCCTTTGATGACGGAACTGTTAATTTGGTTTAATTTGTTAATTTGGTTTAATTTATTTATTTGTTTCAAGTGACATTAGTCTCATATTAAATTCACAAAAAATATTACACAAAAATAATAATAATAAATGCTCGTCAAATAGTTTGGGGGTAAAACTTACTTGATTCATCGTTCGGTGTAGCCGGCACTGGCGCGCTCGCCGACGCGTACGGGCTTGTAGGCTGCAAATCATTTATTAATAAGTCCCTTTACAACGTCAATAAAACTAAAAAAAAAAATGCACTTATTAGCTAAAATAATAAAAACCCGGAGTCTAAACTATCACATCCATTTTTTGAGAAGCTCGTCCTTACATATGAAAATTTAAATGACTATTGATTAGTGCGATCCTGTTGTTGTTAGGATAGTAGTTCATTTTGTTTTTTAATTTGATGTTTTAATATAAACTGTTAGTAGACCATGGTCTGAGCAACGTTTGTTCTGGGAAAGCAGTGATTTAAAGGACACCGTGTATAAATAAGCAAATTGAATGAATAACTTACATAAGGCGGAATGGTACTCCCAGGCGGTAAAAGAGGCATCGTCGCGCTATCTGTTTTACTCCCTATGAAACCAATATTCCCAGTTTTCAGTAACGTACTTCCTGTGAATGCTGGTTTAGGGCTATTCTCATAAGGCACGTTTGGGGAGTAAGGCGAAGAGTTCGGTGGGTAAGGTGAAGGGTTCGGCGGGTTAGGTGAAGGGTTCGGCGGGTTAGGCGAAGAATTGGGCGGGTAAGGCAAAGGGTTCGGCGGGTAAGGTGAAGGGTTCGGCGGGTTAGGCGAAGGGTTCGGTGGGTAAGGCGAAGAACTGGGTGGGTAAGGCGAAGGGTTCGACGGGTAGGGTGAAGGGTTCGGCGGGTAAGGTGAAACGTTAGGGTAAGGCGCATTTGAGTCTGTAGGGTACGGAGCGTTTGTGCCTACTTTCGGTGTAGGGTACGGACTTGTAGCTGAAGGGGAGTAGGGAATATTTCCGACATTAAGGTACGGAGTCTGGTTTGGAAACGGACTTGAATTGGGGTACGGTGGGTTCGCACTGGGGTACGGTTGGATGGGGTTGGGAGAGACAGGGTAAGGGGGGTTTTGAGGCGAGTTTATCGCGCTGGGGTAAGGTGCGATATTAGGGTAAGGTGGATTCCCTGGAACGGGTTGGTTCATAATTGAGGGGTAAGAGGTAACGCCAAGGGAAACTGGATTGTGTTCTGTGGGGGCGATGGGCTGGCTGCCTGGACCTGTTAGAGGTATAGTGCCGATTGTGAACTGCCGTACATCGTCATCGTCTTTGTGGCAACCAGATGTCTCTATTAGTACCTGAAAATAGAAAAATATATTATTTCCCGTTTGTCTTTTTCCACTTCGGAGGTAAAACAGGGATGAAAAGTTCGATCTGTCCGCTTATTAGCAACGGGGGACGGATTCAACATCTACAGCATATCTATTTATACTAATAGTCTAATATTATAAATTCGAAAGAAACTCTGTATTTCTGTTTGTTTGTTACGTTTTAAAGACCTAACGGCTGGACCGATTTCGATGAAATTTAGTATACAGATAGATTATGACCGGGATTGGAATATAGGCCACAATTATTTATCCGTACTTTTGACTTTTGAAAGTTATTGATGTACAACATCTTAGCCCCAAGGCGCGCCAATAGATACGCGTTTCGGCATACGAGTCGGTCTTACCCCCGAGGCGCGCCAATAGATACGCGTGTCGGTCTTACCCCCGAGGCGCGCTAATAGATACGCGTGTCGGTCTTACCCCCGAGGCGCGTCAATGGATACGCGTGTCGGCATACGAGTCGGTCTTACCCCCGAGGCGCGCCAATAGATACGCGTGTCGGCATACGAGTCGGTCTTACCCCCGAGGCGCGCCAATATATGTTTCCCGTCAAAAATATTTTGGTTTCACTTACTTTAAACTTATATAGTACTTCAATGAACCGGCATCCCGCTACGTTAGGTACGTCCATGTCGGGTATCTGCAGGTCGACCACCCAGTGCCGCTCCGTGTGCCCGGGGATGGGTCCCTTCTTCACTTCCAACAGATTATCTTCGTAACTGCGTGTGTCGGGCTCACATTGCGCGTGGTACACTATGACCTGAAAAATCTATTAATGTAGTAACTTCCTCTTTTCAATCGAGTTCAAAAGTTCAAACTTTTATTTTTATATAAATTTTGTTTGTTTAATTATGCCTAAACTTTGTACTAATCCATTTGACATGTTTAACTAAGTTTTTACTAACAAATATGGATATTTGACATCTGAAAATAAATAAATAAATGAAAAGCAGGAGGTTCTCAATTCTGTTTTTTTTAATGTCAGAACCTCAGAACTCCGTCATTTATCAACCGATTTGGAAAATTAACTTTTTATTTGAAAGGAAATACAGATTGGTCGCAAAGGAATTGCATCAAAATCGGTTCAGTAGTTTGGGTTTTAAATTTTCTGAAGTCGGTTATAGTTTTTGTTAAAATGTATCTTTTTCTATTTTATTGTTTCCTGATTTAAAGTTAGATTTTGTTTTTTCGTTGAATCGAAATTAAAAACCCATGTTTCTTTTTGGCATGATGGAGTCGCACGACGCGACTCCATCATCGCTAAATATCAGGCGTGATCGCGGTCAAACGAGAAACAACAGTGCGACTCGAGACGTTATTCGGAGCGAATCGCACACACCCCCGAACTGAGATCTCGCGAGTCTCCAATAAAAACAAAAAATATTATTCGTAATCTTCGACTATCAAAATAGTTCACGAATTGAACCGAAACATTGTCAGTCGAAACACCGATAAGACGGTACGTGATAAATCCCGTATTTATAGTAATTATTGAAATCACGAACGTTTTCTAAGTAACAGAGCAACAACACATTTTTTTCAGCCTACGTCATCTTACTGCTGGGCAAAGGGAAACAACACATTTAAAAAATAAAAACATACAGACCTGTCTAATCTGAATACGGATAGCGTTGATAGTGACGGTACTATCGTTCTTGCAAGACACCTCGACGGGTAGGATCTGGTTGGGGCAGGCGCCGCCCGCCGGGGACTTCACCACGGCCTCACATTTACCGGCGCTCATGCACCAACAGCAGTACGAATTGTAGAACTCCATACCAAACGGTTCCTGGAAAGACGAGACGGGTTAAGTTACAGGCATGCGAGACTTTTTAGCTGTAGGTTAGGGTGACGGGAGCAATGCAATACAGTAGAAAGTAAGTCTCCATATAGTGCAAATTAATATGAAAACAAGTGGTTCGCCGCGAACTGAGATCTCGCGAGTCTCCATTAAAAACAAAAAAATATTATTCGTAATCTTCGACTATCAAAATAGTGCCACGATATGCATAACCACTTTACTTGACCTACAGTTTAATTCAAATTACAGGTAACGGGAGGTTTTATATGGGGTACAAATTGCAGTTATTTTGGAATTCAGAGTTGCCCATATTTGTGTCATTAAAGCTACAAGCATACCAAATTTCAGGACTGTGGGGTCACTGGTGTAAACTGTGAATTTTGTCAAAGTTCAGTTTTTATTATAGCTAATAACTTAAAAACTACAAGGTTTAAATTAAAAATAAAAACGGGCTTTAAATGTACTCACAAAGCACCTTTTATTAAACGTGACATTTGACTCCTCTTGAACTCCAATATCTCAACAACCCCCCCCCCCCCCCCCCCCCCTCCATTTTTAGCTGATTTAGTAATACCAAAATTGTGATATCACTACCTACCTATATACCAATTCATCGGATAAACGATTCGAAAGTTATCCTCGGACAAACAAACATACATACATACATACAACGCCGATTTGCCCAAGTTGATTTGGTGAAAATTGACTTAGTTATAAACGGAAAATATTATAAAAAAATGTGGCCGTCACGAGAAGCCCGGCAGATGGGAAATATGTAAATTGATGTTTATTAAAAATATTAAAATAAAAAAAACCGTTAGGTATAATCATCTTATCATAAGCAATATAAATACGCATGACTGCAAACAATTATTTATCCCCAACGGACTTGGGAAAAATAATTCGAAACATCCGACATCTTAGGTATATATAATAAAAAAAAAAAACAAAATTCTTTTATTTTTATATTACAAGAGTACATTTAAAAAACTAGGGTTGGGAACTCTTCTTTTAAGTTGCATTAACCTGTGTTAGAAGAGTCCCCTCTTGACTGTGCTCGTTTAGGATCACATCTAGCATAACAATAAGAGTAAACTCTAAATAAGAGACGACCTCCGTGGCAGTGGCAGTGGCTGAGACGCAGGAGGTAGCGGGTTCGATTCCCGTCGCGGAACAAATGTTTGCATGATCTACAGAGATTAGTTTCGGGTCTGGTTGTTTCACTATATATAAAAGTATGTATTTACAAAAAAAAAATGTATTTAAGTATTCTATCAGTTATCTGGTTCCCATAGTACAAGCTCTGCTTAGTTTGGGGCTAGATAGCGCTGTGTAAAATGTCCAGCAATATTTATTTATTTAAACTAAATAAATAAATAGATAATATTGAGTGCAGACATGCTGTACTAATTGAGTATAAATAGTATATAAAGATCATTTTGTAGGTTCTATATACATGTAAGTGTAGCTATCGTTTTACATAAATAAATTTGTATAACATGTTTTGATTGAAAATAATTTATAAGATGAATAAAGTTGTTTAAATGGGTTGGAATTTTAAGACAATAACTATAAGACAAAATAAACGTAATAAGTATTTATATTAATTAGGACAAGTATAGATCGTCTGCAGCTATATTTGAATAGTTCGTAATCTGTTTCATATTAATATTAGGTAGGTATTCTAATTATAGATATGTGTTTTATTATATAACTGTAAATAAATATAAAATTATATTATTATAACTTTTAAATGTGAAGGATTAGGGATAGGTTATGGTTAGGCATACTACTATACAGAATAAAGGAAATCATCAGTTTGTTGGTAAGTCTGCGATTTTAACCAATTTGTTACTATTTTTTTTACGTTTAGCGTAGGTCATAGTATAAATATTTAAGTTTCTGTTAATTTTATTATATATTTTTATTGATTGAGTATTGAATTGTTTTGAGGCGCATACTGTTCTATTTATGGGGTTAATTAATACTGTACTTTGATTGCGTTTTTTAAGAATATTTGGGTCTATAATTAGATTACCGTGGATTTTGATTATACATTGTAGGATGTACAACTGTCGGACAGTTAATACATTTGCTTCACTATATAGTTTATCAGTGCTAAACCTCCTTTTCTTGCGTAGCATTACTTTTAAAATGTGTCTCTGTGCCCGTTCAATACTAATAAATTTTGTTTTATATGTTCCACCCCATATTGAAATGTAGTATAAGAGAATTGATTGAACCAGTGTTGTATATATGTGGGTTAATAGTTCTTTGTCAGCAATATCTCGTAAGTGCTTAAAATCCAGATTAATTTTCTGGCGCGGTTAGCAACTAGTTCCTGTTGAGGGTACCAAGAAAGATTTTTGTCTAGCTTAACACCCAGATATTTTGAAGTGTTTACTCTTTCTAAATTTAGGCAATTACAAGTCATCGATTCCATTCCTGTACAGAAATGGGCTGTTATCTTTAGAATGGGATCATTTTGTAGAGAAGCTGAGATGGAAAACGGCATATAATTAGTTTTAAGGTTTAACCAACTAATGACCTTTTGTAGTCCTAACTCAGCTAGTTTATAGACTTCAGGCCAGGACTTGCCATGGAATAGTAAGGCAGTGTCATCGGCGTATGAGAAGACTTTTCCATTTGTTAACTGTATACTTGTAAGATCGTTAATGTAGGTAAGAAATAATGTCGGTCCAAGGACGCTTCCTTGTGGGACGCCGTATCTAGAGGTATTTTCGTCCATACTAAAGATGTAAGTGTCCAGTTTTGAGTTCGGTCTGCTAAGTAGCTGGTTAGTAATGCGAGAAATTGACCTATTATACCAAGCTTTTCAATCTTTCGAATAAGGATGGGGACATATACGGTATCAAAGGCTTTCTTTAGGTCTAAGAACACACATTAAGTTTTTTTCTTTTCGTCTAGGTGCTTAGTTATATTTTTCGTTATTATTATAAATACGGGATTTATCACGTACCGTCTAATGTATATCTTTAATCATTATTATAAATACGGGATTTATCACGTACCGTCTTATCGGTGTTTCGACCGACAATGTTTCTCGCCTCGCACGAGGCGAGACGTTATTCGGAGCGGATCGCACTCACCCTGATGAAGGTTCACGAATTGAACCGAAACATTGTCGGTCGAAACACCGATAAGACGGTACGTGATAAATCCCGTATTTATAATAATGATTAAAGATATACATTCATTATTGATAACAATGTTCTATTATCTGTCAGTTTTTCTCAGTCCCATGCTTATTTACCTTGCAATCAGGGTTAGCGTTCAGATCGACCGGCGCCAGTAGCCTGAACACAGCAGTTTTGTGCTGGTCCAGCTTGAAGGCGCGGTCGCACGTCGCCTTCACTTGATACCGGATGTGTCCGTCGGAGCCTTCGAATGACGATGGACAGTGTTGGGGAATTTGGAACTCGAAGGGGAACACGTGGTGTCCGGGGGGCAGTTTAATCTCTCCTGTGAACAGAATCAATAAAATAATATACAGTATAACTATCGTAAAGTCACTTTTGGTGTCTAGTTTGAGCTTTCTTTCGTCTTCGAACGCTTTTTAGGGTTTCGTAGCCAAATGTCAAAAAACGGAACCCTTATGGATTCGTCATGTCTGTCTGTCTGTCCGTCCGTAAGTCACAGCCACTTTTTTCTGAAACTATAAGAACTATACTGTTGAAATTTGGTAAGTAGATGTATTCTGTGAACCGCATTAAGATTTTCATACAAAAATAGAAAAAAACAATAAATTTTGGGGGTTCCCCATACTTAGAACTGAAACTAAAAAAAAATGTTTCATCAAACTCATACGTGTGGGGTATCTATGGATAGGTCTTCACAAAAGAATATGAGGTTTCTAATATCATTTTTTTCTAAACCGAATAGTTCGCGCGAGAAACACTTCCAAAGTGGTAAAATGTGTGCCCTGTAACTTCTAAAATAAGAGAATGATAAAACTAATAAAAATATATGATGTACATTACCATGCAAACTTCCACCGAAAATTGGTTTGAACGAGATCTAGTAAGTAGTTTTTTTTAAATACGTCATAAATCGTAAACCGCAATTTACCTTTCATTCAATTAACTCAAATATAAAAAAAAGTTACAACGAACTACAAGAACTTTTATATTGTGTTACTTGCTGCTACGGAACTCTTCATGGGCGAGTCCGACTCGCACTTGGCCGCTTTATTTATTAGCTCTTACGGCTTTAGTTTCACTGCGGCCACGAGGCCTATTCTGATCGCCACTTGTTTTTATGTCGCCCCTAGTTTTATAACGCATACTTTTTTCTAAACGATACATACGTCTTTATTTAGGCTGCATTTTAGTAGCTGACTCAAGAGACTCACATTAACATAAGGATATATTAGCCACTTAAGGGCTAAACACTCAAGGCCCTAACTAAAGCTTAAGCTCAGTCACCGTGCCGTATAACTACACTAACATTCCCTGAGGTGGTTTTAGGAAACTAAATTCTACCTAGTAAACAGCACTTAGACCGTGGAAAAATACTTGCATACCACGCAAACCCTCATCCTCGGATCTGTCTCGCCCCTTGTGCCCAGCCGGAGGTCATCAAAACAATGTTATCTAACTGTAAATTCAAAGAACCGGACCCAAATCACACACTCGCATCTCATCCCACTAATAATGTAAACGCGAAAGTTTATATGGATGTATGTGTGGATGTTTGTTACACTTTCACGCAAAAACTACTCAATGGATTTTAGTGAAATTTGGTATGTACGCAGCCACAGGTTATAATCAACCTGAGGCTACTTTTTATTGTAAAACACGCGTGCGAAGCCGCGGGCGGAAGCTAGTATCTCATTTATATAATATATCTCATGGGTGGTCAAGCAGGGGCAGGGCAGGCATGGCCAGTTGCCCCCTGGCTCACAGAACGAATCATATTGTTACGCCGAGGCTGTTACAGAATATGTAATAGTCGGCTTTCTCAAAATCATACCTACTGTGTCACAGAATAGGTAATACTTGGTATGTAATATACCTACATACCACGTTTTTACCCACAGTTGCACAGATTAAGAAATAGTAGCCAGTCGAAATACCTACACTTTTCTAGTAACTAGTAGAAACATCGAGAAGGTTCTGGAAATAATGCGTGGTATAAATAGTGCGTAGAGACTCTCGAGGAATCAGTCTTGATTTGGCGATACGTGCGAACATTTCGGTGACTTTTAGTGGTTTATTGTGTAACAGTGGTGTGATTTAGTGAATCTTTGTGATTAAAATCGTGTATTTTTCATTTTAGTGTTCAATAATAGTGTTATTTTGGTTAGATTAATTTAAATTATTTTATCTCGAACCCTCAGCTTGTAACAATATTATACCTAATACTTACTACTAACAATTTCAAAATTAGCGCATACCTAAGCTGACATACCAAAGAAAATAAATTTGAAAGAAAAGATGTTAGCTTTTGATAAGATAAGATAAATTTATTTCGGTAACGAACTACACTGCACTATAGTACATCAGATTTAGTACTTATTTAAGTTAAACATTAATTAAAACCTAGTTGAAAAAAAACATACGCACCCAAACTAGGAAGACCTGTGAGAAAGCATGTCTGGCATAGGCAGTTAGACTTGTACAGAAGAAGATTAATTCTTGTTTTGAAAGGTTTAGCCAGAATCCTAGTGAATTGGTGTGGTTTTCAAAGGTATTTCTTCATTAACATCAATACATATGTAACAAAATATCGGTAAACACAGTGTAGGTATTTTAAAAACGAATAATCCACTGACTCGACTGGCGGAAGCCACCAAAGCTCCTCTAAAAGTCTTGACAAAATAGTTATTTTATAACTATTTCAAGTTCTAAATCTAGTATTAATTTCTAATGATTTTTATGGACTCAAGCTATCTATATACATACATATATAAAAGAAAGTCGTGTTAGTTACACTATTTATAACTCAAGAACGGCTGAACTGATTTAGCTGAAAATTGGAGGGGAGGTAGTTTAGAACCAGGAGACGAACATAGGATACTTTTTATCCCGTTTGACCGCGTTCCCGTGTGATGTGACATAAAACGTCAAAGAGAATACAAGTCACTATAAAACGTGGTATAACAAAAACGCATCTGAAATGGAATAACAAAACGCAAATAACAGCTAAACGTAATTTTGTCTATGGTTAAGTATGGTTGTAAATAAAAAAATCGGGTTGTAATGATGGCCTCCCCGGCCATCATTCATTGCTAACCCGATTTTTTTTATTTGACAAATGACAATTTTGTTAATTTTATTTAACAATTGACAATTCTACCAGGGTGACGTATATTGACAGCCCGCGTTATATGCATGTCAAGGCGGTACGAAGTTCGGCGGGTCTACTAGTTTATTATAATTTTAAGTGCAATTTGTCCAGCACACATTTTTTATTTCTATACCTAGGATTGGTTACTAGGGTTGAAAGAAGATTTGTATATTACGTTTCCTTGCCAATCCTGGCTACGTATCTACATATCTGATGTTATAATAATTAATTAGAATAGATTGAACTCCGAGTTCTACTCACTATCTTTATCCATGACCTACCAAGCTGACCTCATTTTCTACAGCAATTCTGGGTAAAGTCGTATTGAATGGAGCATTAGGTGTTTGCGAAAACCCAGTATGAATATAATTGGTGATAAATTGCGAAAGTTGTTTTCCCAAGATGGCAGTTGGATCCACTATTTCAAAATGGGTAAATTATGTTCACATACTCCTTCTGTACAATCATTGTTTTAATGGATTTTGGGTACTAGTATTTTGGGTTAAAATTTTATAATAAAAAATAATTTGCCAAAATTTTATAGAATAAAGTAAGTAGTACTCAGTTTTTCCAGAATTTTCCAGTAAATTTTTCAATTTTTTCCCCCTTGAACCTTATTCGGAATTAAACGAACATAAAAAAAATATTGAGAAATCTGTCCAGCCGTTCTCAAGCGATGCGCTTACAACGAAGAACATTTAATTTTTATTTCTTTAGTTAGATGTTTAGATTCTATGTTAAAATCATGCAATGCAGTCACGATCCTCTACATTGAGGATACGAAGCACACACACAGAGAGAGAGAGAGAGAGAGAGAGAGAGATGTACCAGACCTATTGTTTTTCTATGATAATTTTTATTGTAAAACCACGCGTGCGAAGCCGCTGGCGGAAGCTACGTTTAGCTATGTTTAGATTCTATGTTAAAATCATGCATTGCAGTCACGATCCTCTACATTGAGGATACGAAGCACACACACACAGAGAGAGAGAGAGAGAGAGAGAGAGAGAGAGAGAGATGTACCAGACCTATTGTTTTTCTATGATAATTTTTATTGTAAAACCACGCGTGCGAAGCCGCTGGCGGAAGCTACGTTTAGCTATGTTTAGATTCTATGTTAAAATCATGCATTGCAGTCACGATCCTCTACATTGAGGACACGAAGCACACAAACACACACACAGAGAGAGAGAGAGAGAGAGAGAGAGAGATGTACCAGACCTATTGTTTTTCTATGATAATTTTTATTGTAAAACCACGCGTGCGAAGCCGCTGGCGGAAGCTACGTTTAGCTATGTTTAGATTCTATGTTAAAATCATGCATTGCAGTCACGATCCTCTACATTGAGGATACGAAGCACACACACAGAGAGAGAGAGAGAGAGAGAGAGAGAGAGAGAGATGTACCAGACCTATTGTTTTTCTATGATAATTTTTATTGTAAAACCACGCGTGCGAAGCCGCTGGCGGAAGCTACGTTTAGCTATGTTTAGATTCTATGTTAAAATCATGCATTGCAGTCACGATCCTCTACATTGAGGATACGAAGCACACACACACAGAGAGAGAGAGAGAGAGAGAGAGAGAGATGTACCAGACCTATTGTTTTTCTATGATAATTTTTATTGTAAAACCACGCGTGCGAAGCCGCTGGCGGAAGCTACGTTTAGCTATGTTTAGATTCTATGTTAAAATCATGCATTGCAGTCACGATCCTCTACATTGAGGACACGAAGCACACAAACACACACAGAGAGAGAGAGAGAGAGAGAGAGAGAGAGATGTACCAGACCTATTGTTTTTCTATGATATTTTTTATTGTAAAACCACGCGTGCGAAGCCGCTGGCGGAAGCTACGTTTAGCTATGTTTAGATTCTATGTTAAAATCATGCATTGCAGTCACGATCCTCTACATTGAGGACACGAAGCACACAAACACACACAGAGAGAGAGAGAGAGAGAGAGAGAGAGAGATGTACCAGACCTATTGTTTTTCTATGATAATTTTTATTGTAAAACCACGCGTGCGAAGCCGCTGGCGGAAGCTACGTTTAGCTATGTTTAGATTCTATGTTAAAATCATGCATTGCAGTCACGATCCTCTACATTGAGGATACGAAGCACACACACAGAGAGAGAGAGAGAGAGAGAGATGTACCAGACCTATTGTTTTTCTATGATAATTTTTATTGTAAAACCACGCGTGCGAAGCCGCTGGCGGAAGCTACGTTTAGCTATGTTTAGATTCTATGTTAAAATCATGCATTGCAGTCACGATCCTCTACATTGAGGATACGAAGCACACACACAGAGAGAGAGAGAGAGAGAGAGAGAGAGAGAGATGTACCAGACCTATTGTTTTTCTATGATAATTTTTATTGTAAAACCACGCGTGCGAAGCCGCTGGCGGAAGCTACGTTTAGCTATGTTTAGATTCTATGTTAAAATCATGCATTGCAGTCACGATCCTCTACATTGAGGACACGAAGCACACAAACACACACAGAGAGAGAGAGAGAGAGAGAGAGATGTACCAGACCTATTGTTTTTCTATGATAATTTTTATTGTAAAACCACGCGTGCGAAGCCGCTGGCGGAAGCTACGTTTAGCTATGTTTAGATTCTATGTTAAAATCATGCAATGCAGTCACGATCCTCTACATTGAGGATACGAAGCACACACACACACACAGAGAGAGAGAGAGAGAGAGAGAGAGAGAGATGTACCAGACCTATTGTTTTTCTATGATAATTTTTATTGTAAAACCACGCGTGCGAAGCCGCTGGCGGAAGCTACGTTTAGCTATGTTTAGATTCTATGTTAAAATCATGCATTGCAGTCACGATCCTCTACATTGAGGACACGAAGCACACAAACACACACAGAGAGAGAGAGAGAGAGAGAGAGAGAGAGAGATGTACCAGACCTATTGTTTTTCTATGATAATTTTTATTGTAAAACCACGCGTGCGAAGCCGCTGGCGGAAGCTACGTTTAGCTATGTTTAGATTCTATGTTAAAATCATGCATTGCAGTCACGATCCTCTACATTGAGGATACGAAGCACACACACACAGAGAGAGAGAGAGAGAGAGAGAGAGAGAGATGTACCAGACCTATTGTTTTTCTATGATAATTTTTATTGTAAAACCACGCGTGCGAAGCCGCTGGCGGAAGCTACGTTTAGCTATGTTTAGATTCTATGTTAAAATCATGCATTGCAGTCACGATCCTCTACATTGAGGACACGAAGCACACAAACACACACAGAGAGAGAGAGAGAGAGAGATGTACCAGACCTATTGTTTTTCTATGATAATTTTTATTGTAAAACCACGCGTGCGAAGCCGCTGGCGGAAGCTACGTTTAGCTATGTTTAGATTCTATGTTAAAATCATGCATTGCAGTCACGATCCTCTACATTGAGGATACGAAGCACACACACACACACAGAGAGAGAGAGAGAGAGAGAGAGAGAGAGAGAGAGATGTACCAGACCTATTTTTTTTCTATGATAATTTTTATTGTAAAACCACGCGTGCGAAGCCGCTGGCGGAAGCTACGTTTAGCTATGTTTAGATTCTATGTTAAAATCATGCATTGCAGTCACGATCCTCTACATTGAGGACACGAAGCACACAAACACACACAGAGAGAGAGAGAGAGAGAGAGAGAGATGTACCAGACCTATTGTTTTTCTATGATAATTTTTATTGTAAAACCACGCGTGCGAAGCCGCTGGCGGAAGCTACGTTTAGCTATGTTTAGATTCTATGTTAAAATCATGCATTGCAGTCACGATCCTCTACATTGAGGACACGAAGCACACAAACACACACACAGAGAGAGAGAGAGAGAGAGAGAGATGTACCAGACCTATTGTTTTTCTATGATAATTTTTATTGTAAAACCACGCGTGCGAAGCCGCTGGCGGAAGCTACGTTTAGCTATGTTTAGATTCTATGTTAAAATCATGCATTGCAGTCACGATCCTCTACATTGAGGATACGAAGCACACACACAGAGAGAGAGAGAGAGAGAGAGAGAGAGAGAGATGTACCAGACCTATTGTTTTTCTATGATAATTTTTATTGTAAAACCACGCGTGCGAAGCCGCTGGCGGAAGCTACGTTTAGCTATGTTTAGATTCTATGTTAAAATCATGCATTGCAGTCACGATCCTCTACATTGAGGACACGAAGCACACAAACACACACAGAGAGAGAGAGAGAGAGAGAGAGAGATGTACCAGACCTATTGTTTTTCTATGATAATTTTTATTGTAAAACCACGCGTGCGAAGCCGCTGGCGGAAGCTACGTTTAGCTATGTTTAGATTCTATGTTAAAATCATGCATTGCAGTCACGATCCTCTACATTGAGGACACGAAGCACACACACACACAGAGAGAGAGAGAGAGAGAGAGAGAGAGAGAGATGTACCAGACCTATTGTTTTTCTATGATAATTTTTATTGTAAAACCACGCGTGCGAAGCCGCTGGCGGAAGCTACGTTTAGCTATGTTTAGATTCTATGTTAAAATCATGCAATGCAGTCACGATCCTCTACATTGAGGACACGAAGCACAGAGAGAGAGAGAGAGATGTATCAGACCTTTTGTTTTAATTTTTTGCTCATACTTGCTTGGTGGCTATGTGAAGAATTTGGATTTGTGGTGCGCGAACAATAATTACCGTAAATGGGCTCGGTCGAGTGGTATAAGCTATTACTTAATTACTCCATGCTTGGATCCTACAAGCTATTTATGTACAATAATACTAAAGTGGAGATTTTCAGATTGATTGAAAAATTAGAGTTCAAAAATCTATCACACAAAAAACGTAATCTTTAATTTAAAGCTTTTAAAATTAATCTTAGCTTTATTTGTGGAGTGTCCTAAGCACTTTGCAATAGGTATTTCGTGCACTAAATTCAGCATGTCAACTTTGTAAAATTAGTGTGTCTAACTGGCTAAGTATCTTTACACTGTCTGAGTTTAGAGTTTTTCTCATTTAGTTAATTTTTTAAACCACTTGGAGATGGAACAAGCATATAGCCCGCCTGATGTTAAGTGGTAAGCAACGGCTATAACAAAGTATTGCCTCGTAGGTCAAGCACCTTAGAAACATGCTCTAGGGTGCGTGTAATTTCACTAGCAACCAAACCCTTCAAACCGAAACACAGCAATGCTGGTTGGCGGCAGAAATAAGTATGATGGTGGTACTTCCCCGGACGAGCCCTTCACAAGATACTCTACTAAGTAGGTACTTGAAAAAGTGAAGTCTGAATATTGAAAAGTGTAAGCCCGCTTTGCGCCACTATATAATAGATCTATAATAACTTTTCGGTTGATTACGATACATTATGCGATTACTAGCATCCGCCAGCGGCTTCGCACGCGTGGTTTTACAATAAAAAGTAGCCTATGTGTCAATGCAGGTCATAATCTATCGACATACCAAATTTCATCAAAATCGGTACCGCCATTAAGACGTGATTGAGTAACAAACAAACATCCAAACTTTCGCATTTATAATATTAGTGTGATGTCTCTCCACATTAGCTGTTATTTGCGTGAATTATGATGGAAACTTTTTAATAGGCTTTGACCCCATGTTCTCCGTACAATTTCATTTTTCTGTGCCAATATTTAGCCTCTAACTTCGTACTTCGTACGCGTTACACTACTAAATGTGTAGGTAACCTAGAAATAAATCTAAACTCGCTGTTGCAACTTGATTTGACACCCCATTTTTATCCCATGGGAACTGATTTATGGGATAAAAGGTAGCCTGTGTGGTAATACAGGTAATAGTCTACGTATATATACCTACCTACCAAATTTCAGAGAAATCGGTTCAGCCGTTATGACGTGATTGAGTATTACCCGTGCGCGATAAGTTGGGACCTGAGCGCGGTGACGTCATATTGGCGTGTTTGTACCGCCCGCAAAAAAGCGAACATAACAAGCAGCCGCCCGCGGCTTCGTCTTTGTTTTTTTAACCTAATTTATTATGTTACTCAGGGAGGACGCTGCTTTTTATCTAATCTTTTTTACACTATTTGAATAAAATAAAAATACAATGTTTAAGTTTATACATTTATTTTATCTATTATTTACATTATCTCATCTTCGTCACTACTTAGTGGATTTATGCCTTCTAGAGGTTGTTCTTCGTCCTCAGTCTCACTAAAATAACTTAACGAAGAGGTATCCGATAAATTTACAATTAATCGCGATTCATTCGTCTCTTGTAAGAGGTCATCGTCCCAATACTTTTGTTGAAGCCTATCTAAAAAAACTGTCTGAAAAAACTCTAACACTTTTAGCACGAGGTTTCTTTCTCCGCTATGCAAAGGTTTACCCTTCATAATGATAATAAAAACACTTAACAAGAACTATAACAACAAAAACTGCAACAACAAAACAATGACACAAACTATAACAACAAAAACTACAACAACAAAACAATAACACAAACGAAAACTAAAAGAATTCCAGAGCGCGTCGTTACGTGACGTAGGCCAGTACGAGACTAAAAACCCTAGTAAAAAATAGTGATGCGAACGGTACAATACGGGCGCCATCGGGGAAGTGCAGGGGAAGCGGTCGGGGAGTCGCATTCCTAGCAGGTCCCAAGTTATCGCGCACGAGTAATAACAACCAAACAAACATCCATACTTTCGCATTTATAATATTAGTGTGATGTGATGATACATGATTGCATTTAACTATCTAGGTAGTTAGGCATGAACCTGTTTACGTTCTTCAGATGTACATATTTCTGCAATAAAGTAGGTACCTTTGGTAGGTACCCACCTAATTATCTATGGGTATAGGATTTACTTATTTATACTGTAAACTATGGATTTTCCAGATCGCAGATCGCCGTGTTTACGCAATGGAAAATTTTAATTTATAATGAAGGGATATTTCTCGGCAGGTCTGTTTATTATCTTACTTTAAGTTAATCCACAGTACGACATTTCAAATGGATCCATAAGACAGTAATGAATAAAGATTGCTTGTTTTTGGATACCGGCAGATATATAGTACATTACTGCAGCGGCCAGCAAGAGGCCTTGATGGACGAAACATACCATCCATCAAGTAGTCCATCAATGCCTAGTTGTGGCCAAGGCTGGCATAGTACTTTTCTCAAATAATTTCTGTAATAATGTCTTCTGTAAAATATAAAATAAGTTTTTTGTTGAAAAATTACTTTTTCAAAACAAGCTTTTATAAAATTCATAATAGGAACCGCAAGCATATTCAAATGAGCCCAAACACTAGCAGCCTACTATAAACCAATCAGAAGTTACGTTGTCTAGCATCCGTCTCCATCATGAGACCACCTCCATGGTACCATATTATTGCATTGTCACCGAAGTTACATGTATGTATTCCAAATTTCAGCTGAATCGGTTGAGGGGAACGGGTTTAAAATTCAGTTGCAAGATTCCACCCGGACAAACATACATACATTGCAATGCAAGTTAATAAAAAGCTTGTAAAATACAATTACTTTTCAAAATCAATGACGAACAACGAACAACAGTATTTTTTCCCGCGTTAAAGAGTTCATTTGTTTTTGAAGTAAAACTTCTTTACGCACGCCTGACTTGTTGAGTAAGCTGATGAATGCGTTACGAAAAGTGCGAACGGAAGTTGAGAGGGAGATATAAGTTAGTGAAGATAGAATGAGAGAGAGTTACGTTTCATATATTTTTAAACGTTAATGTGCGAGTGCGAGTTGCGTCTGTCTAGAATGAACATAGACTGATCGACCTACATACGTGTGGACAATCTTGTAATTGAACAATTTTATAAATTAATATTTTGAAAAATAAGATTTACTTCAGTTGTGTGGTCTAAAGCACGCTCGTTTTTTTTTTCAATAAACAGCTTTCCACTTGCAACCCACTTCTAAATTTAAATAAAACCTTTAATAAATTACCTCCTTGATTGCCATGTTTCGAAGTAAAAGATCGTTCCATTTTTAAATTACACGACAGATATGGATTTTCATACAACTTTAGCCGGCCGCTGCTCGCATGTATTTGGCCAGTACAGC
The DNA here is from genome assembly GCA_918857605.2 of Philereme vetulata. Lineage (NCBI taxonomy): Eukaryota > Metazoa > Arthropoda > Insecta > Lepidoptera > Geometridae > Philereme > Philereme vetulata. Next base: position 5,378,007 of record OU975462.1, read on the forward strand.
AATTTCCATTTATCTCGAAGAAGGTTGTCAAAATATTGCTCAAATTTCCTAGCATGTATGAGAATATATTTCATTCTAAGACCTTATTTTGTCACATATTAACAGCAAATAATAAATGACTTATGTATGATTAACAATTTAAGGTAAGAAGGTTTCTCCTACGAGTATTACCTACTATTGACATATACCTCATCAATTAAGATTTCCGGAGCCACTAGGTTTTTCCTAGACTAGCCTTCATGATCATTTAAATCTTAAGCCTGTCTGTACCATAGTTTAATTATTATATATTTTATAATAGTGCCGTGCCGTTCGTGGAATAACATTGGTCCTTTTCAGATAGGTGCTAATCAAATCGGTGCCGTTCGTGGAATACCTCTACTCTACTATAGTGTGACCATTAGTGCTGTGCACTCCCTGAGGTATGCGCGGCGAGGTGGGAGGCAAAGAAAAAACTGCATGAGTTCACATGAGATCAAAACATGTCGCACATATCTTACGATATCAGTTTGCATTTCTAAGGCAAGACTTGTGGCGGGACGATGGTCGGAGGCTATCTATCTGTAATATATTATACTTACTTAGTTGATTAAAATGTAACTTAAATATACTCATATTTTATTAAAAATATGCAGGTGATAAATAAGAACTAAACTTATTTATTTATTTATTTAATACTTTATTGCACAAAAATACAAATTACATGTACAAAAGGTGGGCTTAATGCTAATAGCATTTTCTACCTGCCAACCTCAGAGGTAACAAAAAAGGTTGGCGTGCTAACTTTTAACAATATTAATGTTTATTTAAAAAAAAACAAAAGAAACACAAATAACAATAAACTCCGATTACAGTTAGAATAAATACATAAACCTACTTGATATAACAATAATAATACATAGAATATATATATGAGAAATATAACAAATATATATATATATATATATATATATATATATATATATATATATATTTATAGATATAAAACAAAAAATACTATTACATACAACACACATAGGTACTACGTTTTCATATATTTTAACAGCCAGTGGAGGACTGCAAGAAATGACTATAGACTAGTCGTCTAAAAACCGGTTTACTAGGCGCCTTTTTAATATGAGTAGGGAGAGACTTCCATAGACCGACAGCTACCACCTCAAAAGAGTTGCCACGGAAGGCGGTTGAGTGTTTCGGGGTAGCGAGAAGGAGAGAATCAGTGGATCTGAAGTTTTGGTCATGGGTATCAGAGAGGTAGGAAAATTTGCATTTAAGATAATGGGGAGTAAAGGGGTCCCTAAGGATCGAAAAAAGAAGACATAAAACTCTTAACTTTCTCCTGTCACGAATTGAGAGCCATTTCAGTTTGGAGCGATACTCAGACACATGATCATACTTACGGAGACCGTAGATGAACCTAATGCACGTATTGAGCAGTCGATCCAATTTGTTAAGGAGGTCCTGATTAAGGTCTAGGTACGATATATCCGCATAGTCGATTATAGGTAAGAGCAAAGAGTTGACTAGGGATATTTTAGTATTTGTTGGGAGAAAGTTTTTAAAACGGATAATAGAATGGAGAGATGCAAAAAATTTACGGGATACTTCCTTTACCTGAGCCACCCAGTTTAGGTTAGCATCGACAAGGAGGCCAAGATTTTTGACCACCGGTGCAAAAGGTATGATGCAATCATTATATACTAAGGGAGTGGTTGAGGGTAGGTCGATTTTTGCAAGTTGGCGAGTACTCCCGATAATGATTGCTTGACATTTGTTTGGGTTCACTTGGATGCCGTAGTTCTCAGACCAGGTCTTAAGTTGGAGAAGATCAGTGTTAAGAGCATCCAATGAAGCATTCAAGTTTTCAGTCTTTGAGTGGTAATAAAGCTGCAGATCGTCGGCGTAGAAGTGATAGTTGCAGTGGAATTTGGAGGAAAGCAAGTTAATGAATAGGCTGAAGAGCAGAGGTGATAGGATTCCCCCTTGAGGGACTCCAGCCTCCAGCTCACACCAATCAGAGAAAGTCTGCCCACTCCGGATGGACTGGCGACGCCCCGTTAAATAGGACGAGAACCACTGAACGGCTAACGGCGAGAAATTCAGATGACTCAAGGCAGCAAGAAGCAGATCATGGTCGACAGCATTAAAGGCGTTGCTAAAGTCAATGAGTACCAGCACAGTGACTTGAGATCTCTCCATAGCTGATCTAATGTCCTCGGTGACTTTGAGCAAGGCAGTTGTGGTGCTATGGCCAGCCCTGAAACCAGACTGGAATGGGTTCAATAGGTCACCGTCGTTCAGAAACTCCATTACTTGCTTGTGGACAACTGACTCTATGACTTTAGACAGGAAAGGCAGGATTGATATGGGACGAAACTGGTTAGGGAGAAGCGGGTTGGGTGTTTTTGGTAATGGCAGGACATGAGCTTTACGCCATTGGTCAGGGAAATGGCCAGTTGACAAGGAGTGGTTAATTATATGTACAAGAGACGGAAGAATGTGGTCAATTAGGCGAATTACCATGATCCGGCCAATCTCATCGCTACCAACCGCTTTAGATTTGAGAGTGTTTAAAACTTTCCTAACCGTGTCGTGAGACACGCTTACGAAGTCGAAAGGAGTAGTATTAGGTCGAGGTAAGTCATTTATTTCGAGAAGGGTATCAAATTTAATGTTTGGGGTGATTTTCGCTATGGAAGTGAAGTGTGTGTTCAGGTCGTTGAGGTTAAGAGTAATTTTAGTGTCGACACTTTTGACCTTACCAAACCCAAGAGACTTTAGGAACTTCCACAACCCCGCGGGAGTCGATAATTCTATTTGCTCTGCAATATACCTACGCTTGCTATTTCGACAGACCTGATTACATCGATTTCTAAGTTTTTTGTACTCAGCCCAGTTATCCTCCGATCGGTCCATTTTAAATTTGCGAAAAGCTCGATCGCGTTTTGACATGGCTTTACGGATTGTATCGTTAATCCATGGGGTCGGACGATGTTTTATTCTGACAGGGTGCACGGGCGCATATTTGTTAAATATTTGAATAATGTTCCCAAGTAGAAAGTCTAGCTTTTCATCAACACTCAAAAGGGTCTCGACATCACTCCAATTTGTGTCTAGTGCTTGTCGCTCAAATTTGCTAACATCAATACGAGAAAAATTTCTTTGATTCAAGATTATTGGCTTGGGTTTGGGAATTTTTATTTTAACAGATACATATAAAAGATCATGGTGAGAAAACGCAGGTGCTGATAATTGGCCATAGGCAGATACACGGTCAGTTTCCGAGCAAATAATCAAATCAATTAGGGTGTCAGCGGTAGAGGTGTGGTGAGTGGGGGACAATTTCAGAATGTTGAGATTTGAGGACTCAATCATAGTGCAAAGTCTTCTGGCACGGGGCTTCATTTCAATCATACAAGAGTTAAAGTCACCCATAATGATAATACGGTTGTAGTCCGAGGAGAGTTCTTCAAAGACACTTTCTAGTTTTGTGTGCTCAATCGTTGGAGGAACATACACAACACCAAGAGCAACCTTGACCCCAACATCAATCTCTATAAAGAGAAATTCAGGGGATGCAGAGTAAGCTGAGGGGGATTGTACAATAATTTTGAACGGAATGTGGCCCCTCAGGTAGATAGCAACACCGCCACAACCTGACCCAGTGCGATCATTGCGTATGAGAGCAAAACCTGGTATTGGAAAGGAGGTGGAAGGCAGTGTAGGCTTAAAGAAGCTCTCTGAGACAAGTATTGCATCAAGAGATTTAACATTAAAAGTATCAAGGGCATCAGTGTAGTGCCCAGGTATGCTTTGGGCATTAATGTGGCAGATGTTAAAATTCTTGGGATAAGGATCAAAGACAGCCTTCAACTCATCACATAAAGTAACTGGAATTTCACCTGAGCTATCAGACGAAAAATCATCAGCAGCGGTTACAAAGGATTCATCACCTGAGCTCATCAGATACTATCTGTGAATACTTAGCTTTTAGTAATATAATATCTACAATAATATCCTACAGTTATGTTATATATACCTAATATATATATTTACTTAATAAAATAAAATATAAAGTTGTACAATAATAAAAAAAAAAAAAAAAGTAGGAAGTGGGCAACTAAAATGCCTTATCTGGATGGATAATAATAAACTTAATTTACACAATCTGCTGGCTAAAAATAGTCAGAATGTAATTAAATAGCTACTTACACAATAATGTACCTACTATAACATCAATAACGAGCATTTTAGCAAAATAAAAGCTATTCTCAAATACTGTTTTGTTAGATTGTTTACAATGTTATCTTTCGTGATTTAAGAAATAAAAGTATAAATTGAATTATCAACTACTTATGAAGGGTGATACTGACAAACAGTATTTATGCTACAAATATACTGCTCGTTAGGAGTACCGAAACACGCATGACTGACTTGCAAGCAACAGACACAAGAGATCAGTCTGACCAAAGTAGTTGTCAAAAGTTTAGTTGGTTTGGTTGTCATGTCAAACGTGTATCAAACTGTCAAACATTACAAGCGATTTCGACTCCACCGTCTTCGCATATTTCCGCATAAAATGGTATTTTTGGTTATGAGGGTGGCACAGTATTACCGAAGTCAGCGGAGAAATTACAGGAGTACAAGTCCAATGCGGGAACAACTAGGTTTTACTTCGTGGGCTTGCTCTTGCCCGCAACGGTCCTGCGGGTCTGCGGAGGCCCGGAGGTTGCGGCAATGAGGTCGCCGGTCTGTTTTGAGCTCGCCTTGGGGCGAACCGCAGCCACTGCAGCGGCAGCAACCAGCGGAGCCGATGCCGACGACGATGGAGCGCGAGTGTCGATGCCTACCTCGTTAGGGAATTTGACCATCAAGTCACTGAGGTCCTGTGCACTGACAACCCGTTTGCGATCGCCGTCGGGCAACTTGATGAAAACTGCTCCACTATTGGACCAGCACGACGTCATCCCGAAATGTTTTCTTGCAGTAACAAATAGATCGAGTCTTAGTTTAGTTAGGAATTCACTCACAACGTAGGAGCTAGACTTAAGTTTCTTCTTATCGCTCCAAATAGCATTCCGCATGTTAACATCCGTAAACCGAACCAGTATAGGGCGGGCACGCTTGTCGCTCCACGCGCCCAGGCGATGGCACAGGAAGATGGATGAAGCTCGGACATTAGACATGCTCATATTGTTTTGGATAATATTCAACACAAGTGTAGTGCAGTTCTCACCGTCCTTCTCGGGCACACCAGTGAACAATAGTGCATTCCGACGGTTTTGATTGTCCAATTCGTCGACTTGTGATGAAAGCGAGTGAATTTGTGATCGAAGATGTTTCAAGACACTCAACACAAAGCTCTTAAAATCTTTAAATTCTTGAGATAACCTCTCCAAATTGGCTTTGTTGTCTGGCCCAGAAGGCGATTGTAACTGTTTTTCAAAGTTGGCCATTCGCAAGCCAAGGCTATCTTCAAGGAGCTTCTGGACTTCTTGCAGATTGGGCATTGTTGAAGATAGGCAGTGAAAATAAAAGTGTAATGTGATGTAGCACAGTGGGGTAGGGCCAGCAGGTAAGTGCAGATATATTTACTGAAGCATGTGTACACTCAGAAACTGTCTAGGGCACAATTTATATACACTAATAGATGATAAAAATCACTTCACTTTACTTATTAGTGAATATAATAATTTAAATATAAATAATATTATGAGGAGCTTATGTCGGCGATGTTAGCTTTTACGACGCCTACCCGCGAAAAAAAATCTTATAATTCAAAGGACTTGTTTTATTGAACATTTTTTTATATTTACAAACAATTATATATTCTAACGAAAGTTATTCTGATATAGATTCTGTTTCAACTTCATCTTCCATTTCATATCACGAGATAACGCACGACCCATCTTTGAATATTTATCCCGTGTGCGTCTGACATAGACCGTCCGGTACAAAAGCTACCTACCGCCGTGAGCGTTGACGGCAGACTAATAGATCGGAGCGGCCGACACATCCCCCCCGTCTCGCCGCGCGCATACCTCAGGGAGTGCACAGCTCTAATGGTCACACTATAGCTGACCTTTACCTTCCTGCGTTGTCGGGTAATAAGTAGCCTATGTCTCAATCCGTGTCATAATTTATCTATAAACCAAATTTCATCGAAATCGGTCGAACCGTTTAGTTGTGAAATATAAGAAACATATAGACATAATTACTTTCGAATTTATAATAGTGTTACTCAGAATGTAATGTACTGTAACGGACACGAACACAAGAGAGGACGAAATAGATATGCGGGTCCAAAATACTCTCCGGTGCAGTGCAGTGCAGCTCTACATAAGATCCTAGCGTCAAGGCTCCTTTCCCGGCGCACCAAGATCCGAATCTATAAAACTGTTATTCGGCCTATCTTGATGTACGGATGTGAAGCCTGGACGCTGACCCAAAAAGAAGAGCGCAAACTTTTAGTGACGGAAAGGAAGGTGCTTAGAAAGCCTGGTGCGACGAGAAGATGGCACTCTGCGAGTGAGGAAGAATCGGGAGGTAGCGGAACTGGTGGCCGAGCCCAACATCATAGGCGAAATAAAATCTCATCGATTACGCTGGCTCGGCCACGTTGAGCGATTGGGGGACGATCGTGCTGCCAAACGTGCCTACCTAGGAATGCCAGTCGGCTGACCCAGATATCGCTGGAAGGATGAGGTGAAGAAGGACCTTCGCGCTCTTCAAGTGTCAGACTGGCAAGAAGTGGCGCAGAATAGGGACTAGTGGCGTCGTTTAGTGTCGGAGGCCAAGACCCGATTCGGGGTTGATGCGCCAGGATAGTAGTAAGTAGTAGTAGTTACTCAGAATCTTATACTTTATTCCTTTGACATTAGATATTACCTATGGATCCCTAATTAATTGGATCTTTGACGTCTTCCCGCGGCGTAGTTTTCCTAGGTCTCGGTCGGTTTTCTACATATGTTTGCGGTCGTATTGAACTTCTTGAAATGTTTTATAGCATTCATAACCATGTCCTTGAACAGTTCAAGTGGTTTGCGATTTTTCTGTTTGACCAACCTTTGTTATGAAAGTTCAAAATAATCTTTCTAGTGGACGAATCGCAACTCTTGTTTTTTCCCTTAATTATTGTATTAAAACATTAAAGCGTATTAATTTTAAGACTAAAGTCTTCAACCAGTGTGTGTTGCCAGTGAAACGTGAACTATGGCACTGAAACGTGGTCCTTTACTCATAGCCTCATGACCAAGCTCAAGGTCGCTCAACGAGCTATGGAGAGGGCTATGCTCGTGGTTTCTTTGCGTGACAAAATCCGCAATGAGGAAATCCGCAGAAGAACTAAAGTTGCCGACATAGCTCTCAAAATTAGCAAGTTGAAGTGGCAATGGGCAGGCCACATCGCTCGTAGAACCGATAACCGTTGGGGAAGAAAGGTTCTCGAGTGGAGACCACGGACTGGAAGACGCAGCGTAGGCCGGCCCCCACAAGGTGGACCGACGATCTGGTAAGGATCACGGGGAGCCGTTGGGCGCAAACGGCTACCAACCGCTCGTTGCGGCGATCTAAGGCCTATGTTCGGCAGTGTAAGTAATATCGACGTTTCATGAAAATACGCGGCAAAACCAGGAAAAAACAGAATGTAGCGTTTCTTTCTTTTTTTTAAATTCAGAACACAGCTTTTACTGTCTTTAATTAGCTGGAGCCAGATACAGGCACTTTAAAAAAGTTTGTGTTACGTTCCCATAGTGCGCAGTGTCTAAACTACTAAGGAACAAAGGAACACAACTTTTTGGTCCCTCAAAACAACGTTATGTATGATTTAGTAACAATTACATTATATTAATGCCTACTTTAGCTAATAGTAGTACCATAATCAAGATTTTTGTGATCAATTAGGAGGTGTCTCTAATTATGTGACCACCACTGTACTTATATATTTATTTATGTTCTTGTACACTCACCTACCTTTAAAATTATCTCTCTCTCTCTAGCCTCATAGGTTTGCTGGAAGAAAACTCTTCTTAGGGTAAGCTTGCCTCTGTACATGTCCTCTATTTCTGTATTGTTTTTTATATAACTCCTTATTTTCTTGCAATCTGCCCATCAGGGCATTGAGCTAGAGGTTGGTCAATAGTTCGCATTGGGCATGTATAGAATAAGCCCAGTGGCACTTCCATATTCCATTTAGGTGCTATATGAGGTCTTGAGGGGCTGTCCTCTTTAATCTAATAAAGGTTGTGTTTTTTTTCATTAGATCGTTGGCAAGCTCATTTGGGTGATGCTCCATTCGTTTAGCGTAAGATTTCAGCTTTTTAGCTACTTCTTGTTTCACCGTTGGCACTTCTAGGTCGCGTTGCAGTTGGATGTTAGTGATATACCATGGTGCGTTCCTTATCATGCGTAGCATTTTGGATTGGAAACGTTGAAAGATTTCCAAGTTTGAGTTCGCTGCTATACCCCACAGCTTGGCTCCGTAAGACCACACGGGTTTTTGGATTCATTTGTAAAGGAGGAGTTTGTTATCCAGGGTCAGTTTGGATTTACGTTCCATAAGCCGATACAGTTTCCTTAGTTGAATGCCAAGTGACTTTCGTTTGGTGAAGATATGCTTCTTCCATGTACGGCATCTAAATGTATGCCCAGGTAGCGTACGTCTTCGCTCTGAGGTATTTGGACACCGTTTAGTTTGACTGCGGGGCACGAGCTATGTCTAAGAGTAAAGGTAACATGCACTGACTTTGTTTCGTTTGCCCTAATGCGCCAGTCTTTGAGCCAAGTTGAGACTTCATCTAGGCTTCTTTGGAGCATGTTCGAAGCAATAATTGGGTTATCATGGGTTGCAACCAGCGCCGTGTCGTCTGCGAATGTTCCCATAAGTACGCCATCTGTTGTCGTTGGCAAGTCGAACGTGTATATGAGGTACAAGATTGGGCCCATGACGCTGGCCTGGGGGACCCCAGCTTGTATATCATAGTGCAGTTCTGTTCTCTCCAAGTTTTACATAGAAGTGCCGCTGATGAAGGTATGATTTTATCCATAAGTAATGGTTTATGGGAAGAGTTTTCATTAACTTATACAACAAGCCGTCGTGCCATACACGATCGAACGCCTGAATAATATCTAAGAAGACAGCAGAGCTGTATTTTTTGTGCTCGAACGCATCATTTATCTCAGCAACTAAGCGATGAACTTGCTCAATTGTACCATGGGCTGCACGAAAGCCAAACTGATGTGAGGGAATAAGATAGCTGTTGTTATTTCCGGCATTAGTCTTTTCATGAACAACATTTCCATGACTTTAGAAGCTATTGGGAGCAAGCTTATTGGACGGTTTTAGTGGGATTTGGGTATCTACCGAGTCTTCAAGCAGTTCGCGAAAGTATTCCCAATCCGTTTGTTTAGTATGAAGTTTACATGGTCTCTCTACCATTATGGCTTCATTGTACAATTCCACTAGGACCGCGGTATGATCTGATGATAAATCATAGCTGAAACGACAACGCAAAGAGGATGTAGGTAGACTTTTAGTTACGAAGAAATCTATTAAGTCAGGTTTCTTATTGGTCGCGGTCGGCCAGTATGTTGGTTCACCGGTAGATGTGACTTTGAGGTTAAGTTCCTGTACAGTTTTTAGAAGTTCTCGACCCTTAGTTGTTGTGATTCTTGAGCCCCAGTCCGTGTGCTTCATATTGTAGTCACCACAAGCTATAAATTTCTGACCAAGTGTTTTGAAGAAAGCAGTGTATATTTCACTTTAAAGATTGTGCTTTGGAGGAATGCATAAGGCGGATACAGTCACAGGACCAGTCAGGCTTTCGATAGTGATATTTGTGGCTTGTATTTCATCGCTGCAATATGGATTAGTGACATAGTGTTTTATGCTTTCCTTGACAAGCAATGCAGAGCCTGCATGAGCCGTTCCATCTGGATGATTTGTGCTATAGAGCTTGTATTTTGGGACTTTAAGATAGCTTTTATTGGTGAAGTGCGCCTCAGACACTAACATGAAGTCGATATTATGTGTATGAAGGAATTTTTTTACCTCGAGTGCGTGATTTGTTAGCCCATTAGCATTCCACATTGCTATTTTCAATGGTTTGCATGGGAGTAGCCTTGGTGGTGCAATGTGGGCCGCTTGCATCCCCCCTGGACAAAATCCTGGTTATTCCCATGAGTTGATTGAGAACGGAGTTCAGTCATGAGGTTCATGAGTAGGTTTGTCATAGTAGTCATCTGTAACATCATTTGCCCATGAGTTCTTTAAAGTCATTATTTTTTCACATGTTGCTTGTTGTGGTTGCTTTTCGCTTGTTGTTTGTTTGGAAGTTAACTGTTCTTTTCTTATAGTTGATTTGGCTTGTGGTAGCTTTTCGCTTGCTACTTCCTGTGCTTGGTTAAACACGGGTTCTGGAATAGATTGCGGGGGTCTTTGTGGAGCCGCGGGATCTATTTTTGGTTTAGTTTGGGTCGGAATATTCCGAACAACATCTGCGTAGTTCTGATTTTGATTGGGTTTTAGTGGTCGTGGTTGTTAATTTCGTCTAATTTGATTATTGTTTTGTGTTGGTTTGATTCGTAAAGGCGGGTATTTATGCTTCTGTAGTTCCTTGTATATTGTGCAACCTTTGTAGTTTGCAGGGTGATTGTCGTTACATAGGGCGCATTTCACGTCTTCGGATCTTTCTTTACGCGTGCAGTCGGAAGAGGCATGATTGCCGGCACATTTGATGCATTTTGGTTGGCGACGACAGTAACTTTTGGTATGCCCATAAGACATGCAGTTGGCACACTGTGGTATAGTCCGTTTTGGTCTTGGGGGTTCAAACTTAATACGACAGTAAAGTAGATTATTAATTTTGTAAATGTCTTTGTTGTTTGTGTTTTGTTTTAGTTCTATCACGAACATATGTAACGCATATGTTAGTGGTGGTTTGTTTTATGTTCCAAATATTTGTGACTTCATGATCAAGTTCGGCAAGGGCCTCTTTAATGTCTTCAGTCTCTGTTGACGGATGCATGTGTTTAAGGATGACTCTGAAACTCCTTTCTTGTTTAGGTTTGTAGGTATAGTATTCGGTGCCCTTAGCGTCTAGTTCTTTAACAATTTTTCTGTATGCTTCTGTAGAAGCAGGTTGAATTTTTACTTGGTTATTTTGTAGAATTTTCAAGACCTTCTACCGTTTCGCCTGGGTTTGGGATCTTTTTCGGTCGGTTTATTTTGAACAGTCTTCAGTATTGTCATCCAGAATGTCAAACTGGTTCTGTGTTGGAACTGCATAAGCTATGTTATTTGTTTTTTTCTTAGCATAATCTGCTTGTGTTGGGCTGTTTCCAATCCGTTTTTGTTTTGTTGTCGATATTCGATCTCTTTCAAGGTTGGTTGCTGTCGTCGGTGACAGGGTATCAACTTCTATCGCGCCGACAGAGCTAGAGCGTGTTTTAATAAACATGTTTTTATGGAATGTCTGCTGAATAAATGTTTTTATTTTTTTGGGATTGTCGGTTCCCCCTCCACTCTTCTCAGTTGCTTCTCTCATCAAAACCATTTGTGGCAAAACTTCGCCCCCCCCCCCCCCCCCCCCCCCCCAGAGTACGAGGCAGCCTGAACTGGGCTCCGGGAGGGATTCTCCGGCAAAGCCGGTACCCACCTGGGGTAATGTATCTTTTAGCTTTGCTGCCATGGTTGGTTATTTTTTTCTTCGGGGTTGATTTCCCCTAGTCAGGTATTCAGTTAAAGCGCCGAAGGTTCGCTTTTTACCCTTCACATTTAGCTATTACGGTCCAGAGGTGGTAATTAGGAGCTCTGATCGGACGGTAACATTGCCCAGGGAGGATGGCTCACAAAGATAGATGTATGTGAGCCCATTACTGGAACGCTGCGGCATTCTAGCAATGGAGAGGACATATGTGATTAGGGACTGGTCAGTGTGCGTCTGTAGTCTTGCTCCACCTAGACGTACGCTATCGGTATTCTCAGCTTTTTATAGAAGTGTGCACCCTGACAGGACACACCCCACCGAGGCTGGACACTGACTTACCCCTGTATTTTTAATTTCTATATTTTTAAATATATTTTCTTGTGTGCAAACTATATTTAGAATTTACTGTTCTATATTTAGAATAAACTCAGTTTCTTTAGGAACTACAGAGAAAATAAACAAAATGAAAAGGTCACTAACCAGATTTACTGCCCACGAGATATGTAGTGAAATTAACATAGTCCTCATTAGATTCATGGACCACAGTATAGTGTACTGTCCTGTCGTTATCCCGGCGTGAGTGGCTGGTCGTCCAGTGCACTTTGCAGAATCCTTTGAGTTCCACATAGATACCTGAAATGGGAAGCCTTTATAATACTTGGTCTATTTCCTCAAATAACGTTTATATGTGTGAAACATTTTATTAACAGGCATAAAACAAACATTTATTTAACACTAGCTTCTACCCGCGGCTTCGCACGCGTGGTTTGTCAATAAAAAGTAGCCTCTGTCAATTCAGGTCTTAATCTATCGGCATACCAAATCTCAATGAAATTGGTTCAGCCATTATGACGTGATCGAGTGAAAAACAAACATCCAAACTTTCGCATTTATAATATTAGTGTGAATAAATTATAATTACAAAAGCAACAGCAAAGCCATCTACTATTGTAATCTATAATTCAGGATTCTAACCCACAGACTCGGGAACACAAGTCAGAGAACATCCTACTAGGTCACCAGGGCTCCCACAATCTATGCATACAAATCACATGTGATTTCCTGACAATAGATTTAGATACAAATAGCATAGAATAGCTAATAGCTCGACCTAGAGTTTCAAGGTCATGTATTGTACCAGACACTTACTCAAATCTATAAAAAGTTTATGGCACACTCAACAGCGGCTGGATAATTAACAAATAATTTTGTTGAAATCCGTTTGCTTTTATGTATGTCATTAATAAAACACAAAGGTACATATTAGCATGTTTTGATAACACAGGTGAATGGTTTTTGACTACATATATTAAATATTCTAGGCTTATTTTATTTATTCAACAAAATCCACAGCCCTTATACTACATACAAACTTATACTACGCGTAGCATACGGCTAATAACGGATTTACTTTATATAAAAAAGAATTTATAAATAGACAGTCTAAATTAAACTAAAACTACGAACAAAACAAATTACGTGTAAAAACACAAAAAAGGTTGATAAAACACATAGAATACATATATATATATATATATATAAGTAGTTTTATCATAAATTCATACATTTATGATAATTTATTGTATTCCACAATGTACTAATCGGTGGTAGTGGTAATTAACATGATTATCAAAGAACTTGTTGGGCACAATCATCAATAATATCAGCGATTGGATGTCTGCTGAACATATGCCACCACATTATATCCCAATGTATATCAGGGAGCCAATTGACGTCATAAAATTTTAAAAACATATCGACAGTTGTGCTGTTTACATTGGATTATGAATTTAATTCAACTCATCTCACAACAACAGTCATCTCATACCATTGTATTGTCAGTTATCTGAATACCATTTAGGACATTTAACTTACCGAGATTAGATCTATACACGAATTGGCCCCCTGGACAATATTGATAAACACTCAAATGATGCCCTTTCAAAGTTAAAACAGGTAGTACACATTCAGTCACACCTTATGACTTAGTAGGTATAGTGAATTATTTTCGTCGGTAATGTTAGAATAGATGTATCTATTTTACGGCTAGAGCTCGCTGCACTGCCTGGTATAATAAATAAACAGATTTATAGATACCTACTTATTAATGTGTGTTTATACCGGCAACGGGGCGCCGGCCGGCGTGCGAGGACAGGCCTGGCGCGCCGGGCGGCGCGGCGGCGCCACGAAATGAAGGTCATCAGATATTTGGGCGGTACTCACCGCGAAAAGTTTTAACGTTGGAAAGATCAAACTCCAATCTTCCTCTTAATACTTGACCGGTATAGTATGTTCCATCCTCTCGGTCTAGGATAATTCCACCATCATCGAATCCCATTTTGAATAGGTTCTTGTACCTTACTAAATTAGTGAAAATATACGAACGCAGCGGCACCCGACCGATACGCCGCGCGCGAGCAGAGTGTAGACAGTAACGTCATAACGTGTAGGTAGTGTAAGTAAACTAAAGAAAATGAACTAAAAAAAAACAAAGTAATGTAGGGATGCGAATTGGGATTCGATATTCGGTTGGACGGATTCGTTCGGATGAGGATGGACGACTATGGCTGAATAGTCAAAATAACGTCACTTCAATAAAGTGATGTCATGTACAACCATATCATACCCTCTCATGCATACATACACAAACACGCAAACAAACTCATGCACACATACGCACACATAATCACGCATGCTTCCTTTGTATAATTTTTTTTTTAAAGTATTAAACTCGGAGGGGCCGGGGGGGAGTTAGTGTTCGCGACACAGTTTATAACTTCTACGAATACTATCGTGTTCCAGTATTGTTGCACCATGTTTTTGTTCTAAAATAAAGTTAAAAGTTGTTAGTCATTAAAATTTAAGGCCATTAGGCACACTTGACCATAAGCATCGACCATGGGACTAGAATTTTGTTTCGTTGGTTTTTAACGAGGGATTTCCACGACCATGTTTTTCTAACTGATAACCGATGGCCGCTGCTCTGTCCTACGCTGATTATCAAAGGAAAGTGAATAGTCAATGTTAATTACCGAGGAACTAGAAATTTAAAATAAATCATATTGTGTTTGTTTATCTGACGAAGTGAGACTGTTTTAGACTAACTTTCATATTGTGTCTTTCAGATTTTGGCCTATAGACCATATTTTTTGCCAGCGTATACAATTTGTAATAATAAGTATGTATAATAAATAATATTCATTTATTATTATGTATTCCACTTTTCTCGATCTTGTACTAAATCCCGCCCGTCCAAATCATCGCGCCACCGCTTCTTAGGCCTCCCACGATGTCCGTTTTCATCCACAGGGATCATGAGGGGGAGGCATTTGCACAGCAGTGGGACAGCATAGGTTAGATAAAAAAAATATGTATTCATTATTATTATGTACATAAATAAACTTAACGGGTGCAAATGATGACTACACTTCACATAGGTTCAATGGTGGGCATGTGTATTTTATTTTATTTTCCTGTTTAAGTGTATTTAAGTAGTTTCAAAATGAATGTTATTAGTTTGTTTTGTGTATACATAACTATAACGATTTAGATGATGTCTTTAATATTATACTTTATTTAATTAATTGAACTTTGAATGGCTTCCGGCTATTGTCATCATACCGAGACATCACTAGATTAGTCAAATTAATTTGACTTTGACAATGACATACATTATTAAGACATTGATGTCTACTCTGGAAAAAGGCAGAAAGCTAGATTAATTTCATTCTTAAAACAAACAAGTCTGTTTTCTATCAATGAAATAAAAGGTTGATTCTTTCTCAGAGCAAGTAACAGATTCATTCGAATTGTTTGTTTTGGTAAGTATTTAGAATAACGTTAACGCAATCTGCCTTACCTCTTTTCAAAAATCCGAGTAGGCAGTTGGCAGCACTGTATCTATAGCACAAGGCTGCCAAACGTACGATACGAGGTTCATCGTACGAATTCGAGATTTGTGGTCTTTTGTTCGAGATAATTATGAGGACATTGGGTCCGTCAGTCGTCAGCCTCGTACGAGATTGTTACATAAGGCATATTTAAACAAAATGACAAGTGTGTTGTGAATCAATAAATAAATAATTATTATTTCTCTCTTTCTAATGTAAGTATTGACTGAGTGTTGATTAGTAGGTATGCATTGTTATATCCTTATGTAGTAAACTTGCGAATCATTACTTCATTATGTGAAACGTCCTAAATTTTATCGTATAATACCAAAATTTTAGTTAAATTACACATTAGATGCATAGGTACTGTCTGGTACTGAATGTACGATGTATGAGATAAATACGAGATTTTTAATTGCTTCTGTACGAAGAAAAAAGTTCTACTGTTGGAAACCCTACTATGGCAATCGGATCGGCAGTTGTCAAAATTACTGCGTGTGGACGCTACGTGTGAATCTTCTCTCCGTTTCATTTGATTTCGTTTGCGTATAAGTTTGTTAATTTGAAATAAAATCATAATTTTTAACATAAACCTGAAAAATTCTCGCACTTTTTCCAAAATTTAAAAGCATACCAGGTAGTTTTCAAGTATTTTGCTATCTACTATCTCTCGTAACTTGCATAATTTCGCGGTTACAAAAACTTGAAAGGACTGTATAAAAATAATGCGCTAAAGTTTTGAATAAAATGGGTTCAACGCAGAAAGACATCGAGTTGAGTCCTGTGAAGCCTTTGCCGAACACTAGCGCTGCATCGGACAAGCTGAGCGTTCCCGCCGACGATGAAGATGTTATTATTGGAAGATTTCGTAAAATTAGTTCGGCGAAGTCTATGGCCGCAACAAATGGAAATATTCAGTACCCTGACTTGCCACTAAGGCATGACGATGCGGAAGCAGGACTGCAGTTTAAAAATAAAGAGGCTGGTGAGAAGGAGAAGTTACTTTCGGAGCTGGTGACCAATGGGGCTGCTATAGTCCAGCCGCGGTCTCCAGTCACTAAAAGCAGCTTCAGGGACATGGAGAAACCTTCAAGGTTCAAGGACCAGCCTTCTGCTACTAGGTTTCAGGTAAGATTAAAAAAATTGTTTTTGCCAGTTTGTAGTGTGTAGTATTTTTTTTTTTTTTAATCAATGAAAAGGGCTTTGTCGCGCATGCGATTATGCCGCCCTGGTAGGTAATATTAATTAATATTTAATCTTATGTAACTAGTTTGTAAAGTGTTCTAGCTGAATCCGAAAGAGGTTCAGCTAGAACACTGTTACAGAAACCTATTTCTCTAAATCTTAAAGATAGGGTATTTCTGATAGCTTCGTTGCGGACACACTCCATTATATGTGGTATACATCGTCTATAGTGTTACAAAGCAGACAATTCGCTGTAGGTGATTTTTTCATCAGATGTAAAAACTTATTGCATGGGATGTGTCCGGAACGAAGTCGTAGCGCGATGACACTTAGTAATGATTGAAAGTGAAATGTTCTTAGTAAACCTATTTCTTCCACATATAAAAACATAATATCTTGGCTTAAAACTTTTAAAGAAAAATAGAATATGGCTGTTAGCTCATTTATGATAATGATAAGCCAAATATAAATCTGGTCATTATTTCCTGTGCAATCCAACTGAGGATTAATTTAAATTGCTGTAGAACACAATGAAAGAGAACCTAATTAATTTTATTAGAATATAACGTCGAGATCCGTAGAAGAACAAAGGTTCATGATGTTGGGAATCGAGTTATGGAGCTCAAATGGTCTTGGGCGGGACACTTGTCAAGACGTGGTGATGACAGGTGGAGCAGGGTAGCAACAGAATGGTGGCCGAGGAATGGCTGTAGAAGGGTAGGACGTCCGGCAGCGAGATGGGTGGACAACATCCTCAGAGTCGCGGGCCGTCAATGGGTGAGACTAGCGCAGGATCGTGGCGGATGGCACAAACTTAGGGAGGCCTATACCCAGCAGTGGGTGAAGTCGGGCTGTGGATGATGATGATGAGAATATTTAACTTTTTGTCAATTGTATAATTTACAAACTAGATCTTCCAGAGAATTCTTTATTGCTCTTCTGTTTTTGGCTCGTATTTAGTAAAATAAAAACAACAACAAAATTAATTAACCGCGAATGACAATCGGCGTTCTTATCGCTGTGAGATCTCATTCCGACAACCAACAACTTAGGTTAGGAGGGATGAATCATAGTCCGATTAAGGGCATATTTTTAATGTTTAGGTACATATATTTTGTATCTAATTTAGTTTTGGTCACCATTCGAACCATTAGAGTCACACTTTTGATCAAATGTCACCCCCTATCCATTCGAGACTTCGTGGTCTCGTGTTCCTGAGCTGTCTTTGGCCAATCTGTCAGGAATTTATCCAGCTCGTCCTGTCTATGTTTCGGAAGTATAAGTGTATGGACAAAAGCCTCTGCTTTCTACATGTCTCGTTCCTGAGCCATTCTGCCAATCTCTCCGGATGTCCTATTTTTGGTATTAAGAACAAAATACTCATTTGCATTTGCAGTAGGGTAATACTGGTTCACCGGCCACTACCCCTTTTCGGCCACTTCGCACGTTATTTTGAATAATAGATAGTTTATAGACAGCTCCTTTCTAATTTCGCACCATTCGACCCGGACGAACTTCACGGTTCATAATCCAACGGCATAACCTCGAAATTTGCGAACTGAGCCCTCAGTCGCCATTTCAAAATTTGGTGTGTGGATATGCTTATTTGCATACCACTTCCTCACCGCATTCAATGAACAAACAATATAACTCCACAGTAGATTATCCTACCGCACACAGATAAAAGATAAGCATTATTTGTGCTTAACAATGGCAACACAGGTTGTAATACCCATTCAATTCACTGTATAACTATCGGCTGTGGTCATACCATACATCCTTATTACCCCACTATGGCAAAACCAAAAGGAAGGGTTATGTTTTTAGCAGTCTATGTATGAATGTGTGTGCCATGGCAGATTTGGCACGGGATCGTTTGGAAGGAATGGGGGGAAGCCTTTATAAGTGTCGTCGTAACGACCAAAAACACATATGAGGTTTCACTAACCTAAGGCCGTCCATGTACAGTCGGAATTCCATTTCGAAATATCGATTCGGAATTTTGAAGGTAGTAAATCCATACAAAATCAAGAATCATAATCATAACACATAACATTTCGATATTATTGCCGATTTTGTATCTTCGAAATTACGAAACTAACTTTTTTAATACACCTAAAGTTATAATAGTCCTGACTCCAAACTAAGATTTTTTCACGATCCATTAACTCATTTTAGTTATAACTAGTGTAAACTCTATATAACGACACTCAAGGGTCTGAGCATATTTTGACGTTATAGAGAGTTGTCGTTAAATGGAGAGAAGTAAAATCTGTATTAGAAAAAGAAAACGTTTATTTCTGATTTGTCTTGTTAAATAGTACCTACAATAAAAATCTGTTTTAATTTTCTCTCCCGCCTCTATCGCGCGTATCATCAAAACTTTTTCGTCAATAGACAGTGATTTTCTCTTACTAGCCATGTTTACAATTTGAAAGTTTGTGAGCTACTAAGAATATGACAACGTATAGATAAAATCCATCACTTCTACTAACAACAGTCTGCAGCTACACGTGCAAGCAATCCCATTTTGTAAACAAAAGAACTGATTTTTTAGAAAGTTTGGTGTGTATGATGCCGACAGTAGAGTTTATTATGGTCTAGGATAATAAAACGACAAAAGGATATACACAGCTGCGCAGTTTTTACTAATTTGGCAACTTAAAAAGAACTTTTTATTACAAATTGTTGTCGTTATTGAGAGTGGGTGTAATGCTATACAGAGCGTACCATTGTATGCAAGACAAGCTAAGCCAACCAAAGCCGAATGATTTCGACGCTTTAGAGAGTTTGTCGTTAAAACGAGTGACGTTACATGAAGTTTACACTGTACTTATAACCGCACGTAGTTTTGGTTCACCTGACTGCAGCTGATCAAGAGTCAAGAACTAAGCAAAAAACTCAGACTCCACATTTCTTTATTCCATAAATTCATGCAGTGAACAGAAAAAACTGGAAAGAAGGGAGGGAGGCTTTTGCCATGCAGTGGGACAACACAGGTTAATAATAAAATAAAAAATAAATTCATGATTATTTTACATTGTCATTTTAGTATTTATTTATTTTATTTCATCGTCATCATCAACTTATAACATTCCGCTGCTGGACTCCTCAGCTCGTCTTATCCAATCTTTGCCAGCCACAGCGCGCAAATCGTCACTCCATCTAGCCGGAGGGCGCCCTACACTTCGCTTGCCTAGACGTGGTCTATACTCCAGAACACGTTTACCCCAACCGTTATCGGTTCTGCGGCAGATATCGTCGTATCCAACGAATAAGGAAACAGTTGCAAAACACCAACTTTACAGGAGGCGGTTTTTTCTGATTATTTCTATGAGTTTAAAACTTTTTACTGAAATAATTTTTTTATTTGTTTATAATACGTCTTAGTTATCATTCCGAGTACTTTTTATTAATATTACACTGTGTTTTTTCTCGCTTTTGTCGCTTAGCACCTTGTTCCGTGTATTATTTGCTGGTTCGCTTGGTCCTAAGCGCCTTAGTAACCTTTTTCCACGGAGATTTTTGTTGACGACGCTAACCTAAACGCCTTGGTGACTTTGTTTGCCCGGAATATGCGGGGTGCTGATGACAATAAAATAAATATGGGCATGTGCCAAAATATTTATGTTATGTTTGGACATGCTTCTGACTAGGTACAGCCTTAGATAAGTAGGTATAATGTAGGTATGTAAAAAAATTGTAAAAATAATACATCGGATCACCTTTAGTTGGTAGATTTAAAAATAGTCAATATTATTTCCAGTCCAACATCACTTACAGGGGTAAGTTTGTTTGACTATTTAATTATGCGAAGTGTTGCCTGGTCCGAAAATGATGAGCCTGGATTTACTCTGTAGATGTAAAAAGTCTCATGTAAAATCACGAAACTTTATTCTCCTTTAAATTGTTACATAACCCAACAAAACATACAAATTTAACATGCAACTCTAGTTGGAAGATTTAAAAATAGTCAATATTATTTATAGAAGTCTATTCTTTTTAACTAAATTACCACAATTATTTGACCCTAACCAGTCAATATTGTTTTTCTTCTGCGGTACTTTTAAATCTTGAACCGACTTTTGTACATTCTTTACAGTTTTTGATCTGTTCTGAGAGATCCTTTCCGAACAAAAGATCACAAAGGAGCCGAGATGCCTGGTTAACCTTTTTTAATTTTCTTTATGATCTGGAACTGTTTAAACAGCCTTTCAAGGCAGAACCAACGCATGACAAGACAGTTGAAATCAGTCTCTGTCGGTTTTCAATAATCTGGCCCTTTTTCTTGGAAGATTCTGGTAATGCCGCTTTCACCTCCTGGTTCAATTTTGGTGCAACTCTTTGCAATTTTCAAAACGAAAGTTTTTTTTTGTTATTTTCTCTTCCTCCCCTTTTTTCAGGCCATTATTAATAATCTCAATCCACCTGTTTGATTTTTTTAGTGCAATATTGCACCTTTCTGTTCTGTCTGAACTTCTCCTAATATTTCTATAATATACTTTCATCTAGCATTGTATGATCATCAGATTTCTCATTGATTAATTCAATTTGTTCTGTAGGAGATTCCAATGAAGGCATTTCATCCTCATAGTCCAGCATCTCAGGTGAGAGAGAAAGGGAGAGAGGAAATTTTGATCAACATCAACACTTTCTGTAAGAACAGAATATTTTCAGTAGGTATTGTCATGTGAGAAGAGGATCACAACACAGTTAGTCACAAGAAAAGGTTAAGCTCGCCTTTGTACATGTCCATTTTGTAAGCTATTTTTATCTGTAAATCTATTTGTATACAATAAAGAATAAAGAAAAAATACAGGTTAGCTCATGTACTGGATTGGACATGTTCGCCCCAGCAAGGCGATTACAGAACTTTTGGTGCAGAATCCCACAGATTTGCCGATAAAAGTCTTTGTTTGATCATGTTCGTCCCTTACGGACGGCCCTTGACCATTGCTTGTAAAAAAGGTATAAGTACATAGAAATACAAACGCAAGAACTTTTGGCGCAAAACCCCGCAGGTTTGCCATTAAAGTCTTGATGACGGGGACGAACGTGATCAACGTTCGTCCCCGTTGGACGCCCCCAGATCGTTTGTAGTGTACCGGTAGATGCTTGGAATGGGATCCTTACCCCCAAGAACATACACAAATAAGAAAATTATCTTTATGAAAATCTTAAATTATGGCGTCGTTTGTAACGATTTACCTTCATCCGAAACTGGAAACTTTCGTATCTTTATTCCTAATTTGTTGATCTTTCTGAGTATATGCTCCTTATCTACTCAGTGTGATCTTTTTTTTCGTATTCATTTTTACAATTTATCACTATGAAACCGAAAAATATAACTATTTAATTTTGTGTACGAAATGATGTCGCGAGTACAAAATAAACGAGTGTGCTTTAGACAACACGACTGAAGTAAAACTTCATTTTCAAAATATTAATGTATAAAATTATTCAAGAACGAAATGAAATTACGAAAAATAATCAAACGAACTACTGGCTGAGATATATATATTTCATGCACTGGCTATGAGAGGAAGAGAGAAAGAAAATGTGCGCACGCACCTCTCTCTTTTGCTCCTACAATAATATACGAAACGTAACTCTCTCTCTTTCTATCTTCACTAACTTATATCTCCTTCTCAACTTCCGTTCACACTTTTCGTAACGCATTCACCAGCTTCCTCCCCAAGTAAAGCTTGCATAAAGAAGTTTTACTTCAAAACCGAATGAGGTTGATTCCAGAGAGTAGTGGCAGCACTGGGACGATACGTTCCGGTTTTTGCTGTTTTAAAACGACTGTAAGGTGATATTGAGGACAATAAATCGGACTGCAGAGTAAACCCAAGCTCATCATCTTCGGACCAGGCAAAAAAAGCATAATGTCGCTTCCCGCTGTCTATCTGTCTGTGGGTACGCTTAGATCTTTTTTACTTGCTACGTAACGGATTGTAATGCGATTTTCATCAATGGATAGAGTGATTCAAGGGGAAAATTTTTATATAGGTTATATTAAAACCTGTACGAAGCCAAGGCGGGTCACCTGGTTAATAACATAGACGTACCTACAAACAGACATAGGTAGATACCTAACATGAAAATATGGGCTAAGTAGGTCCTTACATCTTACTTTCTGTCTTTTATGTTCTTCTTTCATAACCATAGATACTCATTTATGAATTCTTAAATAAACAATGGTGTATTTACGAAATCACAATAGGTACGCAGCACACGCATGTCCGCACTCCACGGTAATCTTGGACGAATAAAGCGCCAGTTGCGTTTATCACCCGCGCTCCGGTCCACGCGCTCGATTTTGCCCGTAGAACACTGCTACCAAACCGTTTGTAACCGTATTCGTCGGGCAAAAATCAGCAATATAATTGTGGCTAAATTTTAAAACATTAATATTTTGTTGATTTAAATGTATTTTTGAACTTTTTTCGAACTGATCAGATGTAAATGATAATGAAGATTCCAAAAATGCAATAAAAATAAAAGGTGCCAATGGCGTCTGTTTCCTTATTCGTTGGATACGACGATATGACCGGCCCACTGCTACATCAGCTTGCTGGCCCTCTGAGCTATGTCGATCACTTTGGTTCTCTGTCGGACAACCTCGTTGCGGATTCTATCGTTCACAGAAATTACGAGCATACCCCTTTCCATAGCTCGCTGAGGGACTTTCAATTTGTGGACCACGTTTCGGCTGCTGTTGAATACTTTAGTTTTTAGGCATGGTGGGTTTAGTATTTACCTAGTATATATGTATTTACAACTGGCTGACCCGTTTGTTAATAAAAACATTACCCTCCTTCTGCGCAGTCGGGTAAAAAGTAGCCTATGTCCCAGTCCCGGTCTCTATTTATCTATTTATTTAAATAACAAATTAGTAAACTAGTTTAGTAAACTAGTTAGCATTAGTAAACAAATTTCGACGGAAATCGGTCTAGCCGTGTAAAAAGACACTAGGTACCAACAAGCTCTTATTACAACCAAAATATTGGGATTTATGAGAAGGGATAGTATAGGTAGATTTTGTTTTGTTGGAGTAACTTAAACTCATATTAATTCGCTGTATCACCTTGAATCAGTTGGGCATGTTTAATGCCCTCATGTCACCTACTTTGTATTCCTTAAGTTTCCTGTTTGGTTAATTCCATTATGTCTCCGGTATATGGATTTTTAGGTATTTATTAATTATACATTTAAATACTTAATAGTTTTCTTATGTACCTAACAACACTATTCAATATTTAACATTAATTTATGTAAATGTTGTGAGATACTTTATTGGTCTATTTGTAGCGTAATAAATTAAATTATAAATCCTGCCAAGTTGTGATATTAGGAAGATGAAAATTTATATGATAAATGGAAGTTTTGTTTTACAGAAATAAAGTCCCAAGTTTAAGTAAATTCTTAAAATTTTTCTATAATTGATTAAATTGCGTGCTGGCAGCACAGGTAGCAAAATCATCAGCAAAAAAAGATTTGCATAAAATTGCACTGAAATAAAAAGTTCATCCGCTGATTTACGTTTACGCGCGAATATTATAACCCTCTGTGCATGTATAAAAATCCCCCTTTTACGTCAGCAAGAAAACCGGAGGGAGTATCATTGTGTACGCAGGTACGTGTGTGTGTAAAAATATCTTTCGCGTAGAGCAAATCGATAGCAAACCAGTTTTGGCTGGAGAAAATCTCGGGTGGGGCGTTACTGTGAACGGAGAAACAAGAGCAAGCGTTTTTTTTAATGTTATTTGTGGGGAAACCGGCTTACGGCCCACCTGATGTTAAGCGGTCACCGTTGCCTATTGACACCGGCAACACCCGGTATTACCTTTACATTTATCTTGAAGCGTGCCATGTCGTAGCCTAATGGGAAAACCTAAGATGGTAGCTCATTCCACATCTTGCAAGTATGGGGTAGAAAAGATCGCGTGAAGCGTGTGGTGCGCGATACCCAATTGTCGATGTTATGTGGATGAGCTTTATTCCGTTGTCGAGAAGTGCGGTGGTAAAATCTTGACGACGGGATCAGATCGAATAGCTCCTTTGGAACATTCCCCGTTATACAGACTGTAGAATACACTGAGCGATCCGAGCGTGAGCGTTTTACTAAGTTACTAGGTACAATTATCATTGTCCAGTTTGTCCACGTGTATTCAGATGTAGCTTTTAAATCAAATATAATTCATTTATTGCCAGAATATAGGTATATGTAAAACCTATATTCTGGCAATAAATTAATCAGATTTGATTTAAAAGCTAGGGGTCTAGTGGGGTATTGTATAGTGAAACTAATTTAAATTCGTTTGCTCTCTCACTCAGGGGTATGCAATAAGCGTGTGAGCTCTCATATTTATTCTCTTTTAAAACCAGAATAAATACACTATTTAATTAGGTTCTTTGTTTTTATGTAGCTTAACGACCGAAGTTTCATATTACAACTAACTCGGCACGGTCATGTTTGTAAATACGAGAGTAATTTATTAAACGAAGCATTGGTACACCCTGTTTAGATGGTTTGGGAAAGTAGCTCATTAAATGGAGAAATTTTAACAGATATATAGTTAAAAGTTACTTATTATTATAGCCTAACTCATTATTTACAAGAGACAAGCATTCATTCATTTTTTTGTAAAATAAATCGTGTCATTTATTTAAGGCGAGTTTGTTTCGGAACATTAGGTATTTTACGCTACCTCAGGCCCCGCTAATCTAAACGTATCTGCACTAATTTGAAACGCGGGGGAATTTTAAGGGAGACAAACGGCGTGCGTCCGTCCTCGAAGACGTCTCGACGGGCACTGGCCGCCCGGCGCGAGCGCCTGAACGAGTAGATTTTGATAGTTTTCTTTCACAGAGATTAATAATAACTGAATTACATATTGTTTTTTTACAATTCCTTAGTTAATAATAAGGTCTATCTTTTGGTATAAATTTGACATGATTTCAAGAAGAAACCTCTTAGTGTCGACCGTTTAAATATCAATTTAGTGTCAACTTTATGATTTTTTTTATCGTGAAAAGTATTATTATTCGCGTTTCTATCTTCACAAAGCGGTAGATTATATGTTCAATTTTAATAATGTATGTTTTTTTTGTGCATATTTTACATTTCAGTAGAGATACAGTTGTTAAAAAAACCTAAAAGTCGTCACCCTTCAAACTTCTCCGCCTTATTAAAGTAATATTCTAAATTATAAAAGATAATTTAGGTAAGTTTCTGACACTGCCACTACCAAGAACTGGCCATAGTCACCCTGATCGTAGCGTAAGTCAGTTCGTTGGGTAGACGACATCATAAAAACCTTGTAAATAAGCATCATAAAAGCGGGCAACACCTGGATCAGAGAAGCTCAAGATCGAGAGCAGTGGCAAAAGCGAAAGGTAACTCACCATCGTGGTAAGAGACAAACTTCGGTGTACTATTCCAAGGATAGTGTTAGTTTATGTGTACGTTTAGTTCTTATCTCGTTCGCCCTATTTCTATGTTATCGGTCAAAGCTTCGGCCTTGAGAAACCCGCTATGATAACATCACAATTATTCGCAGCTTCGACCTTGACGTCTACGTCTTTATGTCTACGTCCCTCTGCAGGGCAAAAACCTATCCACTATAGGCCTCTTCCACTTTTCTGGGTCCATTCCTGTTGTGGACTTGATACTCTATCTCATCATGGTAGATGCCGTCATTCATTGTTAGGTTAGCACAGCTTTTCATGTACCCAGAGTAAAATATGACACGTTTCCGAAGGAATTTTTCTTGGCTGTCTCGCCACTGGGCCGACCATTAGCGTTTTACGACTTGCTGTTTTCAGCAAACTCCCGTTTCTCTCATCTTATAGATGTACCATCAGCGGTCTAGGTCATAGGCGCCTACTTGGCCGCACCCAATAAATCATAATAGCCGCAAAGTGGATAAGTGCACCGCCGTCCAAGCTTCCTATAGCCTCGGGACAGCGTCTTAGGGTGCCACTGAACAACGGCGAAGGATAATAAGCCGTAGGTACATAAATGCTCGTCAGAGTATCAGTAGAGCTGAGCACGGGCGTGCTCTTTAGCAGAGCTTATATGCTAGCCATAAAATAAAATAACACTCAACAGTATACATATGTCCTCTTCTAACCCCCCACTAGGCCTGTGTCGTGAGTATCGGGTACAGGTACCATGGTAACACAACTCCCGAGTTAGTCCCATAATCCATCTTGGGAATTTTGGACATTTTAGTCTCATTTTTAGCTTTGAAGCCTAAAATCAAGGTGGAAAGGGATTTAGATACGAAAAATCCCGCTTGAAGAGGAACACACACACACGATCGATGTCAAAGGGCGTCACTAAACTCGTACGAACTTGCCAGAAATGGTCAAAATACGCGCGGTGGTGCTAAATAGCGTGTATTTATCTGGACATTTAATGGGCACGATTGATAGGCAAATTATGGCCCGTCAGCTCGATTAGGAAATGGCCAATAACTAGTCCTTTAGGGTTTAATTAAACCCACTTTGATAAATACCGAAGCGTCTTATAAGGATCATAGATATACAGTTAAGTCCTGCTTGTTGCCTCATTCTTCAAGTTGTAAAAATTCAGTAGCATACAAAGCAAAGCCTCTCTTCTACCAAATGTGTCTTTAAAATATAATATATTTTTTTATTTCAGACAATGCCCATACAATACAAAAATGTAATAATCACAAATGCAATGTCAATTTAAAAACATACTATTACTTACATAATAATAATCCAAGAAAATTTAAAAGTCTTTATTTGTAGGACATGTTTAAAGATTAGACCTACCTTTTGTTAAAACAATAAGTACAATTAAGTATTAAATACCAAACCTATTACATATGTAGTTTATAAGACGGGTCAAAATGTCCTTGACAATTCAATGAGCCATAAATATCTAGGAAATAAATACCACTCGCTAGATTACATTTCTTCAATCAACATCGTCGATCGAAAATTGCAAGTAAACCGAACCCATTGGAACCCCTTGAACTTGACATAGGTACATATATGTATACTTACATATCGATAAGAGCCACGTGGCCCGCGACCACGTTACAGCGTGTTTGCTTTCTCATCGAAATATTATTTTTTAGCTAGTATTTAGGAACACAGATCACAAGTAATAGTAGTTAAGAAAATGTACAGATAAGTTTCATGTTTGATATTTTTTGTAAAATATTATAAGTTAATTCTTAAATTGATGATAAATAGTTCTGATACCAATTTTTCTCTGTCTCTTACGGTTCATGACAGCTCCACTGTTCTCAATTAAACACTGTAGGTACACAAAAAACTGTATAAAATAATAACGATCTAGCTTTGATAAACTCAATAAAAATAATAAATAGTAGGTACTGACTGACATTATAAAATAATAAATAATAGGTACTGACTGACATTATAAAATAATAAATAATAGGTACTGACTGACATTATAAAATAATAAATAATAGGTACTGACTGACATTATAAAATTAATCAATATCAATAAATAATTGAATTTATTAAATTAAATTATTATTACGTATTCAATTAATTTATTCATCCTTTGACATATTACAATGTTCATATTAGGTTGGGGAAAAAGTTTCTTCGCATTTTTTAAGAAAATTCAAAATATTTTTAATATAGTCTATTTACATTTAACTAAAGTATGTAGGTACCATTTTGTCCGATAACTTTTTGCCATCTTGTAGGTAGGGACATGATCCCATTGCTATAGAAATTTTGGGGCTTCTGATCAAAATACCGCGACAAGTAGTTTTGGCAGTCCTCTCGTGATGTTAACCTGACACTGCCTAAAGAATTCTGAAGAGACCGAAACAGGTGGAAATCTGAAGGTGCAAGGTCAGGACTATACAGCGGATGCATTAACACCTCCCAGCCAAACTTTCTTAATTTTTGCTGAGTGGCTAAAGATGTGTGAGGTCTAGCGTTATCA
The DNA here is from genome assembly GCA_918857605.2 of Philereme vetulata. NCBI lineage: Eukaryota > Metazoa > Arthropoda > Insecta > Lepidoptera > Geometridae > Philereme > Philereme vetulata. The sequence goes on from OU975462.1 coordinate 5,406,749, forward strand.
TGATGAAAAACCACACCCCTTCTGTTGATTAATTCCGGCAGCTTTCTCTCAACTTCTTGCTTTAATCTCATCAGTTGTTCGCAGTAGAGTTCAGAATCGATGGTCTTGCCGGGGGGTAACAGCTCATAATGAATAATGCCCTTCCAATCCCACCACACACACAGCATCACCTTGTTGCGAGTTAACCCGGGTTTCGCCACAGTCTGTGAAGCCTGACCGGCCTTTGACCACGACCTTTTTCGCACGTTCTTGTCGTACGTGATCCACTTTTCATCACCAGTTATCAGCTTCTTCAGAAATGGTTCGGTTTCATTACATCGTAATAAAGATTCACAAATGGGTACACGGTTCATTAGGTTTCTTTCATTGAGCACGTGGGGTACCGTGTGCTTTTTTGTGTACCTACCCAGTTTTTTTCAAATGCGCTAAAACTGTTTTGTGGCCAATTCCCAGTTCTTCAGCTACGTCGTACCTAACTACTGATATGCCGATCTTGCTCCACTTTTTCAAAAATGACATCAATTTTATCCGTAATAGGGCGACCAGAGCGACGTGCATCTTTGACATCAAAATTTCCGGATTGAAAACGCTTAAACCAAATTTGTGCTACTCTCACAGATACTGCACTAGGTCCATAAACATCGCAAATTTTATTCGCGGCTTGCGTTGCATTTTTACCTTTTTTGTAGTAAAATTTTAAAATGAATCGAATTTCTTTGTTAGATTCACTCATCTTTATAGTACAAAAAACAAAGAAAAATCACACATTTTGCTAATTTGAATTAGGAATTATTTTCTTTAAAATTTAAACTTTGAATGATACCAAACCCAGCCAGATACAAATAGTATAGCCAAAGAGATTTTATTACAAGTTCATACATACGATGATGCGAAAAGACTTTTTCCCCAACCTATTATGTCAGTATAATGAACAGTAGCTAGATAAACTAGAGCGCTTGCAAAACTTTGGCATCCGGTTCATCTTCGGCTTGCGGAAGTATGACCATGTGTCCGAATTTCGCAGTAAGCTCAAGTGGTTACCCATACGCCTTCGCCGGGATACTCACATCCTTCACCATTTATATAACACCCTGTTTAACCCTTCCTCACCTGCCTATCTTAAAGAACGATTCCATTTCCTCCATCAATCCAATCCTCGATCCTTGCGTTCGTCAAATGCCTCCTCTACGTGTGAACAGATGCGTCCGCGGACTCTGGCAGATGCACCCGCAGATGAATTTCCACGAGCCGTCCACACGTCTATAGGTCGATCAGTTTATGTTCATTCTGGACAGACGCAACTCGCGCTCGCACCTTTAAAAATGGACATTGAGACCGTAGCTGCCGCAGCTATTTATTTATCTAGTCAAAGTCATTAAAATCACAAGGATCACTTTGAAATGTCAATTTTACTGCCTGTTCCTTCGCGACCAAGCCAGGAAAGAAAGGCAAAAAACAAGGCTGGTTGTTTGTTAATGATCTTTTTACAATCCATAACAATGCAGGAAATAAATTACGTCTAAATTGTAACATTTTGAACGAGTTGGAGCAATTTCAATCCCAAGCTTCTCTATCATCTAAATAATCCGATATTTTATAGTAGGCTTTTTTATAAAGATTTTGTTTAATTGCGTTTTTAAATTTGTTAAATGTCAATTTTTGTACATCACTTGGGAGTTTGTTATAAAAGCGACCATTTAAACGATTTACTAACTTTATGGAGTCTACAAGTGGCAACAGCGAGTTTATATCTTAGTTGATTATCTTTATTTCTAGTATTAAAATTATGAATATCGATATTTCTCTTAAACAAATTAATATTTTTGTGAACATACATAAGATTTTCATAGATGTATTGACAAGGGAATGTCATAATATTTATTTGTTTAAACTTATTGCGTAATGATTCTCTGGGACCCATATTATAAATTGCACCCCAATAATTGTAGTACTTTTTACTACTACTTGAGTGTGCATCGCAGCTGGTAAACTTCTTCAGCTCCTGCCCCCGACTTGATGGAAGATATTTTTCTTTTTAGATTTAGCCTGAATGTAGCTAGTAGATTATCTTTTTTCTTTTTTAGTTCGTGTGCTGGCACACCCATCATGTCAGCTATACGATTCCACGAATCATTAATCTGAAATGATAAATATAATCATCATCATAATGTCACGTAGGTATTTTAGGTAGGTTAGATATCCATTAGTTTTACAGTATCCATTCACAGTAGAATCAATAGAACAAATTAATTGAAATAGGTACTTAGTTAAATATTAAATCAATTAATAGTATACTTACAACATTTTTATTTTTGTGATATTTATTTTTAGGATTCCTCAAACAGTTTTCAGCTTGATATAGCTCAATAAACCTAAAAGTTTCCTCGGTGCTCCCATTTTACCGTCATTTAGAGCGTTTATACGAATGGCGCGCCACAAGAAGCACGCGTGCACTCGCAATCGCAACTCTGATCAAACTGATGCGCCGGCCGGCAGACGTGTGTAGTAGATAGACCCCGGACGTTTGCGCCGAAACCCTTTGATGCGTGCCACAAAAACCGACAACAAACGGATTCGAGGCGGAAGCATCTAGTGACGTTAAAAACCTACCACAGACGCACAAATCACCCCCTCTACACGTCGGCGGACGCATCCGCAGATGACGTCTGCAGATGCATCTGTTGACGTGTAGAGGAGGCATGACACACTCCAACTTAAGATACCTGTTCACTCCTCCTACTTTGATAAGTCTTTTACAGTGCAGGCTGTCCGGTTATGGAACGCGCTGCCGGTACCTATCAGATGTGCCAACTCACTTGCCATTTTTAAACGTATGCTCAGAAAGTACTATTTGGGTATTTGTTGCTAAATATCTATGTATTTAATATTAATTAATATGTTTCTTATATAAGTAGTTATTATTTAGGTTCATTCATTTATGTTATTTTTATTTTTTATACCATTAGTCATAGTACACCATTACACCCCAGGTAATGTCCACAGAGTCCATTCCATCCAAAGGTTGTCTGGTAGAGATCGCTATTCAGCGATAAGACCGCCAATTGTATCACATAGTTTTACGGTGTTCTATTTAGTTGTATGTTATATGGTGTGCAGTAAATAATATAATAATAAATTATATATGTAGAAATAATAAATAGCCTATGTGCAAAGTATAATATGTAATATTAAAATATCGAATAAATAGTAAAGTACTTATTTAGATAGGAAAACATGGTCTGCCTTCCTGTTGCAATACCCTGCCAGGGTTCATATGTGAAACAATCTACCTACTACTTGTAACACCTTGGTCACCATGTGAAAGGACTTAGCAGAAAGATAGAGTGTAGGAACTCATAAAGCAATCGCGAAATATTTTCTCAGTTAGAAATGGTTTTATGCATCATCACAAGTACTACTTATACTAGCTGATCTCACTAGTTAAGGGGAGACCGGAGGGGAATCGCCCATACAACACGTACTACCAAGATCATTTCTAATTGGAGCATATTTCTACCTTAATAAGGTATTATTTTAATTTGAATAGTATTTATCTAGGTTCCCAACCATATATTAGATTCAAATACTTATCTAAAATGAAATAGAAGCGTATCGCATTCTGCATGTTTTTACGTCATAAAATACCTGTTTTCAACCTAATTGTTTCGTATTAAAAACAACAACATCTTACGTATCCTAGTCATGGGAACATAGATTATATTGTCTAGTTACAGAATAACACACAATGAGAAAAATACAACAAGTTTTCTGTCATCATTTTTAGTATTACGGAACACGGTCAAAATCTAATCAAATTTAGAATCGTTCTATTGCTATCACTGTCGCTCTGCGTGGCTAAACTTCGTCACTAAACAGGGATAGCGATATTCAGGCCGAAGTTTTTGACGCGGCCGAATTGAAGTTGCGCTCGGGGTTCGCCGGCTTCTTAAACCCTTTGAATTACCCCCATATGTACTACTATACTAATACCTAGGTATTATAGGTACTAACATATTCGAATGCAAACCATATCACCGAATAATTTGTTTAGGGTTTGTTGACTAACTACTTGGGTGTGTAAACAGCTCCGCTCGAGACACTGTTTATTGCCAATATCTCGATAGAATTATAAGAGCATATTAATGCAGGAAATTTCCGGGTGATCTAGTAAACTTAACTGGACTACGGAACAAATTGATGCGAGTTCTAAGATGGTTAACTTGAACAACTGAATAACAAAAGTTTTATTAAGATAATTACCTAGTATTTTAGAGCCCAGTTGAATTTTTACACGTTGTGGCGGCACAAGAAGGCATAACTTAATTAAATGTAACACTGTTAAACACGTCACGCTTGACGACGGTCACTCAAACTACTCTGTTTTGGAGTAGTTTTGACGCTTCAGTATAGGTGCTTTCACGGCTTCTGCTTATTTCTGTATTCAGAGGGAAAAGCTTGTGTAATTGATTGTTCTTTTGGTAATAACATGCTCTATCATAATTCTTAGACACTTGCAGAGTCCAACGTGAATCAGATTTTAAAAGACACATCCTCTTGAGATGACCTAAAAATAGCTCGTGACCGCTTATCGCATGTCAGAGGCGGTGGTTATATTTAGACTGGAATCATCTTTCAAAGGGAATTTATATCATACTGCTATAAAACTAGATTTATATTTTTTACTAGCTGACCCCGCGAACTTCGTACCGCCTTAAAATCAATAGAAATAAGGATTTGTCGTAGAGGTTGTATTTCATTAAAGTACCTAGTCAGGTCATAAATTCTGTCACATGTTTAATATAAAATAATTGAAACAAGTTTATTCGTTATGTAACCATTTATATACCAAAATGAACTTAACAAAACATAGATTCTTATGACACTAAAGTTTATTCAAACTGACCTCCGTGATTTTGAATACAGGCCTTCAATCTGCGCGGCCATTCGTCTATCGCAGCACGAACGAGGTCCATGTCAATATCGGCGGCTGCCTTAATCAAGGATGTCTTGAGTGACTCCAAATTGGGATGAGGCTTTGAGCACGCCTTTTCCTCCAAGTGTTGCCATATCTTGTAATCTAACGGATTCAAATCTGGACTGGAGGAGGGCCAGTCTTCGTGCCGGATGAAGTCGATTTCACGCACCGCCAGCCAGTCTTGTGTGCTCTTCGCTCTATGAGCTGGCGCCGAATCTTATTGGAATACCCAGTGCCTGTTATTGAACATGGTATGATAAACAGGTTCCACAAGGTTCGTCAGGACTCTATTTTGATACACAACTGCATTCGTTTTTACACCTTTCTCACAAAAATGTACCTCTGTTAAGCCCCAATAAGAAACTCCTAACCATACCATGAGCGAGGATGGAAAATGACCTCGTTGGACACGCGGAATACGGTTGCTCGCTTCTTCACTACTGTGTGCGTACACCTTATCATTTTGTTTGTTGTAGCTCTCTTCTACGGTAAAATTTTTTTCATCCGAAAAAAGAATTTCCCGATATTTTTTTCCCGCGTACCGCTTCAACAAAGCGCGGCATCTCTTCAGTCTCAGGTCCATTAGACGAGCATTCAAACGATGTCCTGTTTTTCTTCGATATGCCCGAAGCCCTAAGTCTTCATTTAACACCCTTTTCACCGTGGTTCTGCTTAACCCCATCTGAAGGGCCAACAGTTTCTGCTTACGTTTGGGATTTTTTTGAATTCGCGTCTTCACAGCTTTTATCACTGCTGGAGTCCTAACAGACCGAGGGGGACCACTTCTTGACCTGTCATCTACACTAGAGTCTTCATTGTATCGTTTGATGGTGCAATAAACGAATCTTTTGGTTATATTCAAATTTTTCAGTATGTCAAAAATTTGAATTGGCGCGTAACCGCAACGATGCAACGCAATAACTGCAACACGGTCTTCTTTAAGCGTCCACTCCATATTTAAAAATGAGTAAAATTCTAAAAAGTATACATTATTATTTTCATGAACAATTCGAAATTCGAATTCTATAAACTTTTTTGTGGCCAGCATTCTAAAAGAAAAGTTTTTACTGTGTGACAATACTTATGACCTGACTAGGTATAATTATAATGAATGTGGCTTCTTTTATTTTGAAATTTGTTATAGAGGTTATTATATAGGTATTTAATTTCAATAAGTATTTTATTAATGTAACCTCTTTTATATAAATAGAAATAAGGATTTGTCATGGAGGTTATTTTGTATTTTAGTATATTATTGATCCACTGAGCCTCATTCTATTTTAAAATTTACTTACAGCCCTAGAGGCGTAAATCACATTTAAAAGCTTCAGGTTTCGAGCAAACAATGAGTACAATGACCAACTTTTAGAGCTCGAGTGATGAAAAAGGTATGTAAAGTAGAAGAAGAAGAAAGAAAGAAAATATATTTATTTGAACCCACTTGACATCACACACAATAAAAAACTATAAAAACAAAGGCAAAGTTAAGATTCACTCAGACAGACAATACTGGTGTTGCGTGGGGACAAAAAGGTCCCTGTCTCAGCATAAGCTGTTTCGTACCACGGTGGATACGATGCAGCGCTGGTTTTCTGACAGGGCCTAGGTGACGACACCATCATTTGAAAAGACAATACAAATAGAATAAAATATAAATAACATGTAGACAAATTAAAAGGAGAAGATACTCAATAAATTAACAATACATAAAATACACGAATATGTTGTGATATGTTAACAAGTAATGTGGGAAAATGGCATGATGATTATGAGTTAGTAAATCTTTAGTTAGTAAAGAAAGGCAAGGTGTACGCCATTATAACAAACTCCCAAGTATAAATTAATAACTAATATCGGGATACTCAATAACTCACAAAGCATTGTAAATATCTCGTTTTTAGTACAAATATCTAGTAAACTCCCAAGTGATGTAAAAAAATTTACAATTTACAAATTTAAAAAATGTAATAAGACAATATCTTTATAAAAAAATCCTACTATAAAATATCGGATTATTTAGATGATAGAGAAGCTTGGGATTTAAATTGCTCCAACTCATTCAAAAATGTTGAAATTTAGACGTAATTTATTTCCGTATATATGTATTCTAAAATGATCATAAAAAAACAACCAGCTATGTTTCTTTCCTGGCTTGGTCGTGAAGGAACAGGTAGTAAAATTGACGTTTCAAAGTGATCCTTGTGATTTTATTCAATAAATTATTTTGACTTTGACTTGGTGGTTTTGCAAGGTGTGTAAATGAATTGACCCAGTGAGGGAAGTCTTAAGCCGTAAACAAATTATTTGCATTATTTGCGGGTACAAATTATTTGCAACGTAACGCAAATGTATATTAATAGAATCAAATCAAATCAAATCAAAAACATTTATTTGTGAACAACACCAATAGTACAACAGAACAAACACACACAGGAGACATAACAAAAAGAACAAAGAAACAATAGCTAAAAGATTAAAATTATATAAAAATGCAAACTATTGCAGTGTGTGCGTCTCATCGTACTCACTGCATGTGTCACAAAAAGGCTTTAACTCAGCATGTGCTGGGTTGCACTGGCTACCCAGAGCTGGTCTTCCGTTAGAGCCTTTTTGAGTAGAACGGTTATGTATATGCAGAGCTGGGCAAAATACATGCTTTGCGTTAAATAAAATACAAATTACAAAATACTATCGCGCACGTATTTAAAATACGATATACAAAATATTTTTAAGCCGTGTGTTTTAATTATAAAATACAAAATACACTATTTTAACTATTTTTATTTAAAAAAAAACGAATGTGCTTTAGACCACACGACTGAAGTAAAACTTCTTTATATAAATATTAATTTATAAAATTGTTCAATTACAAAATTGTCCACACGTCTGTAGGTATATGTTCATAGGTAGTATATGTTCATTCTGGACAGACGCAACTCGCACTCGCACATTAACGTTTAAAATATACGAAACGTAACTCTCTCTCTTTCTATATTCACTAACTTATATCTCCCTCTCAACTTCCGTTCGCACTTTTCGTAACGCATTCACCAGCTTACTCCCCAACTCAAGCGTGCGTAAAGAAGTTTTACTTCAATAACAAAATACAAATTACAAAATACAGTCAAGTATTAGATACTTGACAATTTGACGTACAGTATAGGTGCAGTGTTGGCAATTTAAAAATTTAGTGGTCACCATTTTGCTTGCGAATAGTTACGAAAACTATCAAGCGCTATTTCCTGTAGAACGCACCATTAATATGATCGCTAAATGTATTTATGTTTAGATGTATTTTGAAGCCGTATTTGAAATACTAACTACAAAATACCTCAGCGTCAGGTATTTGAAATACCAATTACAAATTACATTTTGACGAAGTAATTAAATTAAAAATACTAAATACGTATTTGTATTTCAATTACGTATTTTAATTACAAGTAATTCAAATACTGCCCACCCCTGTGTATATCTATGTAATGTATTTGCGCAGTTGTTTTTGGTGCGTTCTTATGTGCGCAAATTTTGAACGAACATTTGCACTTTAATATTCCTTGTCGGACTTCACAAAGAATTTGAACTGGTATACAGTCGTACTACATAATAGTAGAATATTTGATTGATCTAGAACAGCGATCCCCAAACTATTTTGGACAAGTGACCCCTTTTCCAAAATGAACTGTTACCTCAGACCCCCATAGCCAAATTACCCACTTTTAAGATCAACCCCCTTATTCATAATGGTCCGCTAACTTAAAACAGCTGATACAGAGTGTTATTTTTCATTCTGACTTAGGTCAATAGAAGAAGACAGAGTGAGAATTAGCAATGCTTTAAATTAGTTAGCAGACTATTATGAATAAGGGGGGCTATCTTTCGTTATTTCCTATTGATACAAAATACCTAGGTACTAAGGTACCAATTGGAAAACTTTGCACTTGGTTAAGTGAGTAATGTAACAAAATAAAAAGAGATACAATTCAGTAAATATCAAGTTTAATTTATAATGATTATTACAAATTAAGTACTTAAAGAATCTTAAGTAGGTTGGAAATTATATTTAAAAAAGTATTAATTCGCAAAGAGAAAATAAAACATTCAGTGTGATGGATTAACCTGGTGACTATCTACCAATCTAGCTACATCCGGTTCAATATTGGTGAGTTGTAGCCTTAAATCTCCACGTTCGTTGATTTTCAAACGGTTTCTTTGTTTCGTCAAAATCTTTGTTACCACACTGAAGCTTTTTTCAACTAGGTATGATGATGGAAAAGCGATAAGGTATTTTTCAGCAATGTTCCACAATGTAGGATACTGTGTTTCAATGTTGCGTTGCAACCAGAACTTCTGATAGCCTTGGTTGAACTTCTGCTTAAGCTCTTCGTCTGTGCTGATGGTAATCAACTCTTCTTGCATTATCACATTGGCTTCTTCTATGGCTGTGGTATTGTACGGATTTATTATCCATTGAGGAATTTGTTAATTTAAAAGACCCTCAAACCTCTCCGTAAAATCCTTGTGTAATGCGTCCAAGTGAGTGACATATAATAAAATGTCATCATCTTGAAGCATTTCTGGTAATTTTGACAAATGCGGAAACTGCAAATATTCTTTTCTGCCTAAATTTTGTTTATAAAGGATTAGTTTACCCACGAAGGCCGATATTATTGATTTTGTTTTAATCAAGTTAAGATCGTCACCCTGCAGCTGCAAATTAACTTTGTTGAATATTCCAAAGATATCAGTCAAGTAATAAATATCTGTTTTACAATTGTTCAGATTTTCTTTCAAATTCGGATTTTTTCTTGTAAAAACTCCAACACAGATTCAAAAATGCCTGAAAATCTTTCTAAGCAAGAGCCTCTTGTTAGCCAGCGAACTTCAGTGTGCAGGAGTAATCCAGTAAAGACTTCGTCGTTTTTCTCACATAGCTGAGCAAATAACCGAGAGTTCAAAGAATTGCTTCGAATCTTGTTGATAGCATTTATTACATATTGTAAAGACTTATGCTCTCACTCTATATACTTATACGACTTATACGACTCAGCTTTTTTGCTACTAAATGCTGCCTGTGAATCACGCAGTGAATGACCAGTACATCAGGCAGTTGTCGCTTTAAGTGAGGTATAAAACCACGATGACGACTAACCATAGACGGTGCACCATCAGTCGCATTAGAAACAATGTTTTTCCATGGAATAGATCAGTAAAAAAATGTTCCACGGCCTGAAAAATCGATTCTCCTCTGGTATCAGTCTCTAAAGATGTAGCAAAAAGCAGTTCTTGGCACATATTTTGATCTTTGATGTATCGAACATATCCTAACAACAGAGCTTCATTGCCGGGTAATGTAGACTCGTCCAACTGGAGAGAGAATCTGTTGGTCTGTAAGAACTTGCATAAAATGTTTTCCACATCCTGTCCCATCTCGTCTATGCGTCTCTGAACGGTGTTATTGCTCAAATGTATTCTCTTTAAAATATTGTGTGCGGGTTTGTGCAATACATTGTTAAGGACCTCCGCAATGGCTGGTAAGATAAGCTGCTCTCCAATTGTGTGGGATTTCCCCGACTTCGCTATTAGTAAAGATATATTATAGGACGCTCGTAAACCATCATCGTCGTTAATAGATGATGACGCAAACATCGATCTTATGGATGGTCTTTTGTCTAGTTTTTCTTTAAGTGCTTGAAAAAATGACAAGGGCTTACTTTTTTGTCAGCATGTAGTCTTGATAAGTGGTCATCCATTTTTGAAGGCTTCATGGCATCGTTACTGAATACTTTTTCACATATGAGACACATCGGCAAGTGTTGATTTGATGGAGATGCAATAAATCCGAACTTCAAGTAGTCCAAACTGTATTGTCTGCATTTTTTTTTCGTGTCCGCCATCATAAAACTCTTCGTAATCCTGCAAATAAAAAAATAAGAAACTACCTAAATAAAAAACAATAATAAACTGTTAAATTTACTGGTAATTTTATACAATTGAAACAACTGAGGCAACTGCAAACTCTTGCAAACAATCTACACATAGCTCAACTGATCACTATCACACAGTGGGGCAATGCAGACAGCGTCCCCAAGACGCTGGCTGCATTGCCCCAATGTATGGCAATGCTGATGCGCTGTGCCGGATAAAAACGGTTTGGTACTTACCCTGTTAATTTTTCATAAACTGCAGATATTGTATGGTTACGCTATTAACTCGCGTAGGGAGCTCAGCATTTTGTAAATTCTTTTTCAATCACTTTACTTCACTTAATTTAGCTATGTTATAACTTTGTTCTCCTTGAAATAAATGAGTACTTATATGAGTTATTATCTTTCAAGCTCCAACGAATTTCAAAACGCAAATGAACTTTCAACCTAAGTGCAAGCTCGCTAAATAGTAAAATATCGGGAACATGTTTGGACTTGCAACTTGATCATGAATTCGTTCGTATTTAATCGCGTAAGCGTTAAATAGAGAGAGCAAGTCAAAACGCGCCTGAAAGACGTACGCTCGAACTCATTATCCTCCAGAAGACATCTCCATTTTGCTATCCTTCTGTATGGTGTCATCAAGAGCCGGAAACCAGAATATCTCTTTCGCAAATTAACCTGGTTCCGCGATTATAATAAATATAATACTAGAGCTTCAGAGTCTCTTCTGGTGACGCCTGCACATGGCACCGCAGCTTTTCGTGGTAGCTTTAGCTATTGCGCTACGAAGTGTTGGAACGATATCCCTCCACCTCTATGTAATGTTAGTTCAGTTAATTTGTTTAGATTAAGACTCAAAGCTGATATTCTGTCAACACAGCTAAACCAACCGTAGGGGCAGTAGCTGAAGCTCTCTATCTCTTTCTCTCTCCCCGGTCTCCATGTCTTGTCTTAAATATACCAGTGATTTTTTTTTTGTTTAGTGTGATAGTTAGTAGTGATAGTTTTATTGGTTTAAAATAGTAGGTATTTAATTTTGTAATGCATGTATTTAATATGGTTTGATTTGAACAATAGTTGTGTTTGTCTTATTATGGCTACCCTTGATCAAGAGGTACGTGAGGTAATATAAACTGGACTCAGCGGAAGACCAGCGCTGCGGCATATTAACATACTGTAGCATCATTCTGAGCTGAGTACCTATTCATCTCCACACAGAGCTTTTAAGTTTGTAAGTTTGTTAGTGCTTAGGTTAGATTTTATTGTTGTTGTGTTTTATTTTCCTTTATTACTGTGTGGTTGTTGAATAAAATGTTTTCTTTCTTTCTTTCATTATCTTGCACAAACATGTCCACACTGACTTGCCGAGTTTTTCATCTTGTACGAACTTGAGACTACATTACTACAACAATGCTATTTTCTACAAAAATATTAATTATTCTTAGTACACGTAACACAACATAAACAATTCAGTACCTACCTAACTATCTTGAAAGATTTAAATAAGAACTTGTGTTAATTAAATAGGGGTCAATTTTTAGACCTCGTCGACCCCCAAAATCAGTTATATCGACCCCAAGGGGTCGATATCGACCACTTTGGGAATCCCTGATCTAGAACATCGTTTAAAACTGTTACACAACAAAACTTTCTTTTCCATAACAAATTCGTAGAAAGCAACATAAGCGAAGTAAGTACCGAAGGGCCTACTTAGCTCACGGTAGAAATGCCAACCTTATCACGGTTTTCTAATTATATGTAACTAGGGCTTGCATTATTCGTAAGATTTTGTTATCAAAATAATTCGGATAGTAGTGAACTTTACTATTCGAATATCCGGATATTACGGATAATTCGAATAATTTTGGGAAAAGCGTTAAAAACGAAAGTAATTGTTATTAAAGTAGCTATAAACAATGTTTAAGTTATTACAACATTCACCATTAAAATATAAATCACATGTGATAATATGGAAACTCGATAGGTATAATTTCGATCACGTTTTCTATCACAAAACTTAAGCAATAAGTAAGCAACTTGTCAGACGCGAGTTTATTGTTTTATTCTGAATGTTTTATAATGCGACAAATATTAAAAATAAAAGATAAACAGAGTTTTAAATTCAGATTACTTTATAGATACATATATTCACTGCAAATAATTATGAAATTATGGTTTTGTTGTAGTTAATTTCATGTTGATATCGTGCTTTTTTGATGAATTTTACTATTCGTTTTATTCGAATTATCCGAATATATTAATCGTCACTATCCGGTTAGTAAAATCACACGGATATCGGAATAATACGGATATCCGAATTGCAAGCCCTATATGTAACCGGTCGTAAAATATAAAACTCGTACTACTTACAGACATATGAGACTTTGACAAGTAACGATTTTAACTCGTGACTGGTCAGAAGGCCAATTCACGTAACTTAAAAATAGTAAAAATCTAGCTCCCATCCGGGGCCCAACTCTGCTAATTTATAAGAAATCGAGCATGGAGGCATACCATTATTTAACGAATATGGTTGTTTTTCCTATCTTATGGTAGTAAATCAATGGAGTTGTCATAGCAACGGCGGTCATTGAAAAAAGATTGTGTAGTGTATATCAAGCTACTAGCTGACCAATCCGCAGCTTCGCACGCGTAGTTTTTCAATAAAAACATTACCCTCCTTTGCACAGTTGGGTAAAAAGTATATTACTCAGGGTGAATGTAGCTTCCCAATGGTGAAAGAATTTTTGAAATCGGACCAGTAGTTTTTGTGTTTATTAATTACACGTAAAAATACAAATCTTTCCTCTTTATAATATTAGTATAGATTAGTGAAGCAGAATGCCAAAATATATTCAATTCATATATAATACTATCTTGTTTACTGGTTTGGGTCAACTGTCGTTATGTGAATTGAACCCCTGAATATTCGACACCCTTAAGGCGCTAACCGTAGCCGATGACCTTGAGCGAATGGGCGTAGCTATTGTTTCGGCACACGCATCTAACCGACCAGAAAATAGATGAGCGCGAGGCAGACGAGCACAACCCTCCCGTACGACAGTCAGCGGTACACTGCCTGCCGCCCGTCGCCCGCGCAACCACCTTCTAAGGATACGCCCGCTAATTATTCGGAAAAATTTAAAATAAGTAATTGACACGTGAAAGACCGTCGCAGCACAGCAGCATATGTTCAAATTGAAGGTATTGGTCTTTGCCCACATTTGGGTGAAAGAAAAATTACAAAATTTTACGTCGTTTAGAGGTTGAATCAAATTAAAAGTCGAAAACAGCTACATTTTGTTATTATTTTTCTCATAGTAAATAAACAGGTAGAACTTTTTTGTATGTTCAATTTACATATAAAAGGTCAATGAATGACATATATTTTTATGAGCACATAAACTGATACCTCCGTGAGGAGAAAGCCTCCAAATAAGACCAATCAGCTACTATATTCGCATTAAGTAATTGTAAAATGCCAACTTTTATCAATAACTATAAACAAAAATATACCCTTTATGGTATTGAGTTGATACTAAAATCCATATTAAAACAGTTATATTTTTTCCAGAATTTTCCTGGAAACTTGTCAAATTTTTCTTTCCCTCAAAATCTTATTCGGATTATGACGAACATTAAAAAAAATACTAAATCTATCCAGCCGTTCTCAAGTGATGAGTTTACCAACGAACACCGCTTCATTTTTATTTATATAGATTCATCTTATATGCTAAGTTCAATGACTATGAGTTCTATGAGTGCCTGAACAATTTTCATTTTTGGTCGTGAAAAAATTATTAGCGATGAAGAAGGACATACATCTTTGAATCAAATTTTATTAAGCACGTTGTCAAATAGTAAATAGTTACGTACAATACGTTGTTGTTACTATGCTGTTGTCACTTGTAGACTCTTACACAGTTAGTAAATCGTTTAAAGGACTAGATTAGATTAGATAATACCTTTATTGCACACCATTAAATATAAAAGAAAATACACTTTTAAATCATAGTTACAATGGGCATTGGGCGGCCTTATGGCTGAAAGCGATCTCATCCAGGCAGCCTTTGTGTTGGCAAGGTGTACGCTTTTATAACAAACTCGCAAGTGATGTACAAATAAAAAAAACCTCATCAAACAAAATCTTTATAAAAAAGTCTACTATAACATATCGGATTATTTAGATCAAGGATTCCCAAAATGGTCGATATTGGGGTCGAAATCTGTTTCCCAGGGGTCAACATTTTATTTTTTTATCTTTACTTTGCGATTTTAATGTTTTTTTTTATAAAATATAATTACCTATTTAAGTATTATCACGTAATTTGTATTAATAATTTATAACACTTTTATACTTGATATTTACTGAATTTTATGTCTATTTATTTTGTCTAATTTTGATGAGAAAATGATGCCAAGTTTACTCACTTAACCAAGCAAAGTTTTTAAATTGGTAAGTATTTTGTATCAATAGGGAAAAACTAGAGACAGGATTTTAAAAGTAAGTTGGCTATAGGGGTCTGAGGTATCAGTTCATTTTGGAAAAGGGTTCTCTTGCCCAAAATAGTTTGGGAATCCCTGATTTAGATGGTAGAGCAGCTTGGGATTGAAATTGCTCTAACTCGTTCAAAAATGTTACAACTATGACGTACCTAATTTATTTTCTTTATTGTTATGTATTCTAAAAGGAAGGATCATTAAAAATAATAACCAGCCTTGTTTCATGCCTTTCTTTCCTGGTTTGGTCGCGAAAGAACAGGCAGTAAAATTGACGTTTCAAAGTGATTCTTGTGATTTTAATGAATAAAAAAAAATATTTTTGATTTTTTTTTGTGTTTGTAAAAAGAGTATACTTTAATCATCATTATCATACACAGCCCGACTTAGGCATTCATATAATAGGTTGGGGAAAAAGTCTTTTCGCATTATAGTATGTATGAACTTGTAATAAAATCTCTTTGGCTATACTATTTGTATCTGGCTGGTTTTGGTATCATTCAAAGTTTAAATTTTAAAGAAGATAATTCCAAATTCAAATTAGGAAAATGTGTGATTTTTATTTGTTTTTCGTACTATAAAGATAAGTGAATCTAATAAAGAAATTCGATACATTTTAAAATTTTACTACAAAAAAAGTAAAAATGCAACGCAAGCCGTGAATAAAATTTGCGATGTTTATGGACCTGCAGTATCTGTGAAAGTAGCACAAATTTGGTTTAAGCGTTTAAAATCCGGAAATTATAATGTCAAAGATGCACGTCGCTCTGGTCGCCCTATTACGGATAAAATTGATGTCATTTTTGAAAAAGTGGTGCAAGATCGGCATATCAGTAGTTAGGTACGACGTAGCTGAAGAACTGGGAATTGGCCACAAAACAGATTTGGCGCATTTGAAAAAAACTGGGTAGGTACACAAAAAAGCACACGGTACCCCACGTGCTCACTGAAAGAAACCTAATGAACCGTGTACCCATTTGTGAATCTTTATTACGATGTAATGAAACCGAACCAGTTCTGAAGAAGCTGATAACTGGTGATGAAAAGTGGATCACGTACGACAAGAACGTGCGAAAAAGGTCGTGGTCAAAGGCCGGTCAGGCTTCACAGACTGTGGCGAAACCCGGGTTAACTCGCAACAAGGTGATGCTGTGTGTGTGGTGGGATTGGAAGGGCATTATTCATTATGAGCTGTTACCCCCCGGCAAGACCATCGATTCTGAACTCTAATGCGAACAACTGATGAGATTAAAGCAAGAAGTTGAGAGAAAGCTGCCGGAATTAATCAACAGAAGGGGTGTGGTTTTTCATCATGATAACGGTAGACCTCACACATCTTTAGCCACTCAGCAAAAATTAAGAAAGTTTGGCTGGGAGGTGTTAATGCATCCGCCGTATAGTCCTGACCTTGCGCCTTCTGATTTCCACCTGTTTCGGTCTCTTCAGAATTCTTTAGGCAGTGTCAGGTTAACATCTCGAGAGGACTGCCAAAACTACTTGTCGCGGTATTTTGATCAGAAGCCCCAAAATTTCTATAGCAATGGGATCATGTCCGTACCTACAAGATGGCAAAAAGTTATCGAACAAAATGGTACATACATATGTACTTTAGTTAAATGTAAATAAACTATATTAAAAAATATTTTGAAATTTCTTAAAAAATGCGAAGAAACTTTTTCCCCAACCTAATATTATAATTATAAGTATGTATTTACAAAAAAAAAGTATATAAGTATTCTATCCAGTTATCTGGTTCCCATAGTACAAGCTCTGCTTAGTTTGGGGCTAGATAGCGCTGTGTGAAATGTCCAGCAATATGTATTTATTCTGTTTTGTGTGAAAGTATTAAATAAATAAACGGTTATTTATGTTGCTTGGGTCAGGTTCACCATCTTATTTAAAAACGGAAAAAGAACTCACGGTCTTTTCATTTCCTCGCGTAAGGTGGATCAAATTTTATACGAAACTAACTCGTAGAAGAAAAAAGTATTTATAAGTAGTGGTGGCGTAGTTGCACCGAGCCGTTAACAAATGCGTTTTGAAACAATCGAGTTATAAAATAAATAAATAAATAGTAAGTAATAACTAATAACCTACTACTTACGTTTATAACAACGAAGTATATTACTTATATGTATGTATTACTCGTGCGTGATAACTTGGGACCTGCTAGGAATGCGACTCCCCGACCGCTTCCTCTGCACTTCCCCGATGGCGCCCGTATTGTACCGTTCGCATCACTATTTTTTACTAGGGTTTTTAGTCTCGTACTGGCCTACGTCACGTAACGACGCGCTCTGGAATTCTTTTAGTTTTCCTTTGTGTTATTGTTTTGTTGTCTGGAAAAAAGAAGTCAACCATGTGGACAGGCTTCGACAAAAGTATTGGGACGATGACCTCTTACAACAGACGAATGAATCGCAATTAATTGTAAATTTATCGGATACCTCTTCGTCAAGTGATTATAGTGAGACTAAGGACGAAGAACAACCTCTAGAAGGCATAAATCCACTAAGTAGTGATGAAGATGAGATAATGTAAATAATAGATAAAATAAATGTATAAACTTAAACATTGTATTTTTATTTTATTCAAATAGTGTATAAAAGATTAGATAAAAAGCAGCGTCCTCCCTGAGTAACATAATAAATTAGGTTAAAAAAAAACAAAGACGAAGCCGCGGGCGGCTGCTTGTTATGTTCGCTTTTTTGCGGGCGGTACAAACACGCCAATATGACGTCAGCGCGCTCAGGTCCCAACTTATCGCACACGGGTAATACCTATAGTTACTTTGGTACCTACTATGAACGTAAATACATAGGTATTTTACATTACCATCATACATACATGCATACATACATTGTAAAGAGGTTAAAGTGTTACGAATCCTATAAAAACAATCAAAATTATAAAGTGCCATTACCTAATTTTTAGGGTTCCGTACCCAAAGGGTAAAACGGCACCCTATTACTGAGGCTCCGCTGTCTGTCTGTCTGTCCGTCTGTCACCAGGCTATATCTCATGAACTGTGATAGTTAGACAGTTGAAATAATGGACATTTCACAGATGATGTATTTCTGTTGCCGCTACAACAACAAATACTGAAAACAGAATAAAATAAATATTTAAGGGGGGCTCCCATAAAACAAACGTGATTTTTTGCTCGTTTTAGCTCGATATTGATAACGGCAACAAGTAGACGCTTGAAATACTCACAGAATATTTAGTTATACTTACTTTAAAAATAAACAATTAAATTAAAATAAAACAAATATTTAAGGGGGGCTCCCATACAACAAACGTAATTTTTTTGCTTGTTTTTATAGATAATGGTACGGAACCCTTCGTGTGCGAGTCGGACTCGCACTTAGCCGGTTTTTTTAATAACATATTGTACACTAGTTTAGGCAAATAAATGTCTTATATCTTGTATCAGTTGACATTCACTACAAACTCGTAACTGAACAGATAGAAATGTTTAAAAATATGCGTCTCGAATTAGTTACGTTTTATTATTCCCGCAAAATCAATAAAATTGCACATTTTCATTCATAAATACCTATCTAATTAATCATAATATATTAACTTCAACAACCTATAACAGTCCACTGCTGGACGTATGTCTCTCCCAGGGTGCGCCATTGAGCCGATCCACAGCTCTTCTCATCCAATCCTTGCCATCCACAGCGCGCAAACTACCATCACTCCATCTAACTGACTGGATAGGACAGGAGGACTGCTATAGGTTGATGATGATGATGATATTAACTTATTTGAATTGTCATTATAATTTTTTTCCGAATTATTATGTCTTTTATGAATGAAAGTGTGGAATTTTATTGATTGTGCTGGGCTAGCACAATTAAATATGGGCGGCGTGACAAAATTTTCTAGACTCGTTTTCTCGTGCAAAACTGCTCTTAGTTTACGCACCATAGTTTTGAAGAATTTTGACATTGCTGCGCGAGTATTTTGCCGTCGCACCGTTTTTAGGACGAGATACCCAGGACGTAGAGTGAATTTGTATGACAAAAGAGAATGGCAGTGAATGACGAAAACTTCTCTATTGGCGTGCATGTAACAAATTATAAATAAATAATCAGGGATCGAATCAGAAATGAGGAGATACGTAGGAGAACTCAAGTCACCGACATAGCCCGACGGATTAGCACGTTGAAGTGGCAATGGGCAGGCCATATAGCGCGCAGAACAGATGGCCGATGGGGCCGAAAGGTTCTCGAGTGGAGGCCACGGACCGGCAAGCGCAGCGTAGGACGTCCACCCACAAGATGGGCAGACGACTTGGTAAGAACCGCAGGTCGGCGTTGGATGCAGGCCGCTTCCAACCGCAGTTCCTGGAGATCAATGAGGGAGGCCTTTGTCCAGCAGTGGACGTCCTACAGCTGATATGATGATAATGATGATGAAATAAATAAAAAGCATTTATTTACACACACACTTAATATGCTAACAGAAGTAGGTACAATAAGTACTAAATAAAGCTAGGTAAATATAACAGTGGGCCTAACTCTAAGAAACATTAGTACATTATTGTAGGCAGCACCAAGGTAGAAGGTGGTGGTAAATAGGTCGAGGGCTCAGCTGCGCTCGTTTTCAGCCTCGCCTTGGCAGAAACAACTCCAGCTGCCGCCGCCACAGATAGGGTTCTCGGGAACTGTCAGCTTTATGCACCGAATTAACAAGTAGTAATTGAAAAAATAACTAGACAATTACCGAAAACCCATCGCGTAAATATTTAAAACCAGAAAAAAAATCCACACACATGATACATAGGCAAACAACTCTACTTAGCATTGTATTCCAGCTAACCTTAGTGCAGTGTAGATTAACCGGTTGCGACACTTATGTATTTATTCTAATAAATAATAGCTAGTAACTAAAATAAGAGTAGGTATATAAACTAAAACCATTAGTATTTTGTCGATATGGAGATTAACACTGTTTGGTAGGTAAGTAGCAAATAAAAAGAGGTAGGTAGATATACATAAACATTGAAAATCCGAACAAGCAACTAAGTAGGTATTAAATTTCAAAATAGGTGTGTAATTTCTTGTTTTTGATCTAATATTGTTTCGTTGAACCGTCCAACAACAAGAAGATGTTAGGGTAAACGAGAAGTTAGTCGATATCAAAAAAAAATTTCGTGTCACGCGTGACATATTTCACGGTGCGTATGCTAGCTCAGCTAATATTACATCAAATGGCATCAGGCACGTATCCAGACTTGTGGTTCGGGGGGGGGGGGGGGGCAAATATTGAAACAACCATGTGAACTATGTAAAAATCGCTGTAATCACTGTACTATAATTTTTAATATAAGTATTTTATATAAGTATTGTCCTGTTTCCGCTGGCAGCTATTACGTCTAGTAGGGTAGACTGGGTACGGTAGAAACAATTTGGCTTTTATTGTTCATAGTGTTGTTGTTTATGAACTGAGCGACGATGATGATATGTCAAATTGAAGAGTGCACTTTTAACTGCGAAAGGGCTATACTATTTTAGTTGCAAGAGTGCAATTTTTGGAAATATACAAAATTTAAAAAAAAAAACTAATTTGTTTCAATTGTCCCCATGCCAGGGGCGGTTGAAAGGTTGGGGTCAATTGTAACACATGCAAATAATACAAAATATCATATAGAAACATGTTTTATTTACTATTAACTCTAGTTAAAAGCATAATTATGGTATCGCATGACAACATTATCAGTCTTCAAGGTTTTAATACGCATAAAGATATTTTTAATCAGCCTTTCACGAGTAATAAACAATTGACGCAATTAACGAATATATTAAAAATAAACAACATTCTTTAAAACAAAACAAACTAAATAAACTAATTCAGATATAAACTAAAAGCAAACATTTCTTAAATCCAATCAAAAATTAGCTTAGGGATCAATCTCAGTGGCACTTATGGCAAACATAGCTAATCCCACCTTTTGTGCACTCCTCGTGAGCCCATTGTTTACAATTGGTACATTGTATCCATTTTTCTCCGAAATTGCTCTCTGAATATGGTGACATACAAACAATACAGTAGCATTCTTCTTCTTCTGATGACATTTCCTGCTGTATTTTACTTTTTTCACTTTTGAAGTACTTATTTTTTAAACTTTTCTTCCATACAAACTTTTCTTAACTTGCTTAGCTTTCGTCCGGTTTAATTTTGTTTCATGTTCCTTTCTTATTTCTTCTTTCTCTGGTGTATCTGTGTAAATTGCAGATTTTCTAGTTTTTCGCTCTTTATTAGATTTCCTCGGGGGAGCTTTCGGTAATGGTCATACTGCTTCCGGTGTAAATCAGAAATTGTTTGTACACTTGTAGACGGTCTCGATAAAGTTTCCTGATTTATAATGCTAATGCAACGTCTAGGTCGTGTACTCAAAGTTTCTTGACGTACAGCAACGTTTTCATGCTTAATTGTTGGAACTGGTGAGTTATTGATAGCCTGTTGTTGAACAGTTGTCTCTGTTTGTAGTTCCTCAGTCAAAAGAGAAGGTGATAATGGCGGTATTTCGTCTTCAGCTGGATTATCATTCAATGTAGAAACAACTGCAGGCTCAGTTGTATTTTCGGGATTAAGTCTATTCGTTACTTCAGTTGTATCTTCAGGATTGGGTTTATCTGTTACTAATTCTTTTAATTTTTTATCAGAAAAAATAATCTTATTTACTGTTTCAATCATCGCCACAAAAAATGTTTCAACTGTCCCCAACCCTACCTTTGGTAAAAAGCAGTTTATACCAATGATACTAATAATAACTCATTAAAACTAGTTATTATTCTGTATTCTACAAGCTTCATAAAATTCACAAATACACACTCAATACTTTGACATAAATAGAACTTAAGATATTAGCACAAAAACTCAGAAGATGATATTTACTTTTGGGCACTAAATATGGCTCTCTTAATAATATGGGCTCTCTTGTAAACAACCTCACCGCGCGGGGAGGTGCGCAACACTAAGATTCGTGTTTGGACCTGTCGTCTGCTTCGTTCTCCCCTTGCATCCCTCACTCTCCGAGTAACCGTTCGCAAGATATTTTTTTGTTTCAACCGTCCTTTGTTTCTACCGTACCCAGTCTCCGGTTCAGTTCCGCTTTGGCGCCAGATCCTGATATGGTAGGGTACCATATCAGGATCTGGCGCTAAAGCGGAATGAATTAACAATAGAGCGAGACCAGTAAGCCTCTCGCCCGACATTCTATTCCTTAGGAAGGATTTTATTCTCTTTAGGCATGAAAATGACCGCTCCACAGATGCCGTTGAAACCGGAAGGGTGGCCAGAATATGTATTAGTCACACGTGTCTAAAATGTTCCATAATTTCGAGTGGTTTCTTATCTGCGTTTTTCCACTTAGCACACCACATACTGTACTCTGCTTTTATTAGTGATTCTCCAACACTTTCTTCCCAATACATTTTCATATTTTCTAATTCACTTATCTTCCGCTAGTCCACATTTTTATGACGATAATGTCATTCATTACTGTTTTCGTTTTGCCGCTACTATTAGTAACGTCGCTAACATAATCAGATCAAGATCTATCTATATTATTATTTTATCTACTTATTGAAAGAACACGCAAGCGAATAAATAAACAGACGGCTAAAAACGATTTTTTTTTCAGTCAGATTTCGGAAGGGATAAATCCCAACTATCCCCCCCTCTGTAAACGTGCTTGCATGGCATTGCATTGCGCCCGTCAGTCACCCCGACACCGAGGAAATTGTCTCATGTGCTTGTAATTTCACCGGCATCCCTGCCATATTACCAATGTACACAATTACCATAATTTATCTACCTATCTAATTATGTTATGTGATATAGGTACATCATTCACATAATTTTGAGGATCATCTCGCCTGACCGGGCGAGTTGTAAGCGGGCGGGTTGACGATTGACTCATTTTAACCAGATATGTAGTCAAGTAGGTACGCAACAAAACCGTGATTTATTTATTAACGATTTGAAAATACGGCAATGCACGAAAACCATTCAACCACGATAAAATGGTTATTTGTCCTTCAGTTCAGAAATATGTTGTATTATTGCGTAATTTCACGCATTTTGAGTGAAGTGGGCTACGCGTTTTGTTATTTACGGCATTACATGAAAACACGGGTAGGGTTAATGGCTAGTATTGTTGTAAAATATGGTTTTTTCAAATTCATTACCATAGAAAATTATATATTTTCAAACAACCTTTATATCCAGTCCTTAAATATCAATGAAACAACCTGTATGCGCTAGTTTTCACTGATATACCCTATGTCCTAAATGTCACGGTATCAGAAATAAGTTAGTTTTATGGTTTCTTTGAAAATTATCGGAAACCTTGTCTAAATCTCCAAAACATTTTTGCTCGTGGTTGTAATACCATGAAATAATTTGTGATTTATTCTGCAATGTATTCTTATCCCAAATAAACTCTCTCACTCATTAATCACTTAAGTCGCCCAAAAATCCTGTCGGTCCATGCGCCAAACATCCTGTACATATAAAGTATAATAAGGCAATTAACTCTGTTTTTTTTTAACTTATATTTTCCCACTGCTGGGCAAAGGTCTCCCCCCTGTTCCTCCACTTCTCACGATCACTCGCCACGTCCCACCAACCATCTTGGAATGCATCGAGGTCGTCACGCCAACGCTTCCTCGGCCTGCCCCGGCTTCGATGCCCATCTGGCAGGCACCCACTGTGTGACGACTGTTGCCCATTTGTCAGTGACCATACGACTGACGACACCCACCCAGTCACACACTGCACTGCAGCATGGATTAAACGCAATGCAACACTATGGCCGCTGAACATCGCTAATTGCACGCGAGCGCATTAAATTATGATTTATGGAATGTATTTACCTCAGGATTGCAATGATCTGTTCTGATTTTAACAATAATGTTTTTAATTGATAATTTTTTCCGATCGTTAACATTGCAAAATGATAAATATGAACGCAGTCCTGAATTCTATAACATATATTATCCACCACGATACAATTTTTACTATAGTCCTAATAAAAAAGGTATTCCTACAGGTAGGTACTTAATTGTAGACCAACTTCCAGATAGGGAACGAGGCAAAGTAACGTAATATTTAAGTAAGTATATCACTTCTTTCCAGCTTCTTTCAGCGGCCTATTCTAGTAAAAAAGTCAAGTTTCTTCAGATCAAACTAACTGTACCTTTTTTATTCACCAAATTCTGCCTGAATGTTCGCTCCAAAATGAATTTCCTTTTCGAAGAGACCTGTCAAGGTGATTTTGACTCCAAGCCTTTAAAGATTGCTTCATTGTTATTTACTTCGTCTTCCTTTAATAGTAATAAATCTTTCGCAGATGGAAGAGGACAAACACGAAGATGACGCGGAAGACTCGGATGCTTCAGGCATGGATAGTGACGACCCACTCACGGCCACTGACACCAAATATGGCAAGAGTTTCAGGTAAGTTATTTCAAGACATGTCAGTCCAGTAAAGGGTTATGAGTCATAACCTAGGAAATAGGAATTCACTTGGGATATTTTCAGTCATAACTTATGACTGAAACTATCCCAAGTGAATTCCTATTTTCAGAGATACCTAGCATCTGTGTTTTGATAACTACAACCTAGGGGTGATCAAGTCGGAAGAGAAGCCTGCAAACTTGCACTCTCGCTTAATCTCACCCAGTTGGTTGGCGAGGCCACCAGAATACCGAATGTCGAGGGCCACTCAGCCAATTGCTTGGACCTTCTGCTGACAAATGAACCGGATCGCCACTCAGTATCAGTGCTGCCTCCCTTAGGCAGTTCAGACCACTGTGTGGTGAGGTCTGTATCGTCATACTCGCCTCCTGATCCCTCTCCCAGAGGAAGCAGGCGAGTGTGGCGCTACAAGTCAGCAGATTGGGATGAAATGCGTCATTTCTTCGCGTCTTATCCATGGCGGGAAACTTACTTTTCTTCGTTTGAGCCAACAAGTTCCCATTTTCCGAGATGTACCGGTAGCCGTAAAAGGTCACCTCGAGCTTCTAGGGGTTTCGCTCACGCCTACTCTCAATTTTAGCTCATGCATCGAGTCTAAGGCTAAAACAGCTGCCATGAAGCTGGGCATCCTTAACAAGGTCAGGAGATACTTCACACCAGGACAGCAGCTTTTTAGTCAAAACAAACAAAACAAAACAAGTCCGGTCTGGTATAGAGTACTGCTGCCACCTTTGGGATGGTTCGGTCAAATACCAGCTCGATAGAACGTAGGGCTTTTAGGCTTATAGGTGAGCAATATATGGCGGAGGCTAAGACCCAAAGTCTCGAACACCGCCGTAAAGATGCAAGCCTATCGATCTTTTACAGAATGTATTTTGGGGAATGTGCCCAAGAACTTTACGGATCTGATTCCGCCATCTCCTTTCCATTAAAGGACAAGCAGGCGCACGGCTCAGTACCATCCGTACCTACTTGATACACCACCCATTCGCACACACCGTTTTGGTTCTACGTTCTTGATGTGTACAGCTAAGGTATGAAACGCTTTGCCGTCGTCTGTTTTTCCTAAAGAATACAATCCGGGCCTCTTTAAGGTAAGAGTGAATAAGTTTCTTTTAGATCTTCGTGCTTCATCTTAGACCACATCATCGCTTATCATCAGGTGAGACTGTGTTCAAACGAAGATCTATTTAGTTTAAAAAAAAGTCGAGAGTGAACCGGTTTCTTCTAGGCAAACGTGTTCCATCGTAGACTTCATCGCTTACCTACAATCAGGCGAGATTGTAGTCAAACGCAATTGGTTTAATAAAAACAACCTCAAACACCAGATTACATAGACAAATAAACTGTGTTCCTGTACTATAAATGTTAAGCCGTAGTCAGAGGTTAAAAATTGCGGAACTTACGTGGTGTTCTCAAACATCAAACCATTATGATAAAAGCTATATATGATTGTAACGGATTCTATAACCTTAGGCTTTTTATATTGATGATAGCCAAGCGCTTGACCACTACCTTACCTGATAGTAAGTGATGGTGTGATCGAAGATGGAGCACGCTTGCCTAGAAATAACCTACTCACTCTGGACTTGAAGACTCCGAAGTTATACTGATCCGGAAAAACATGCGCCGGAAGTGAGTCCCACTTCTTACTTGTGCTAACAAGAAACGTTGAAGCAAATCGTTTGGTATGGCAAGGTGGTATGCCGACCAGGTATGGTTGGTACTTCTCGGTACTTCTGCTTGTCCGGTGGTGGAAGGGGGAAGGAGGAATAAGGTCATGAAGATCTTGCGCACATTCATCAAAATGAATCTTGTAAAAAACTTAAAGTCTATCTGTTCGGCGTCGTCTGTGCTCTGGACTTTGTAAATTAGCTTCCACTAGGGAGTCATCACCAATGGAGTCTAGCAGCACGTCGCTCAATCGAAGCAAGGGCTTCAATCCCTACGGCTGAGCCGGGAGTGAAGTTGTAATGAATTTAATTATGCCCTCGCGAGAATATTGTGATTTGTATTTGACTATCTCCGTGGTACAGTGGGCGAATAGCCGGCTGAGACGCAGGAGGTAGCGGGTTCGATTCCCGCCGCGGAACAAATGTTTGTATGATCTACAGATATTTGTTCCGTGTCTGGTTGTTTCTCTATATATTTAAGTATGTGTTTACAAAAAAAAATTATATAAGTATTCTATCAGTTATCTGGTACCCATAGTACAAGCTCTGCTTAGTTTGGGGCTAGATAGCGCTGTGTGAAATGTCCAGCCATATTTATTTTTATATTTTTATTTTTATTTAAAACCTCATTCAGTAGTTAAGTTTGAACCAAAAAGACCCACACAATAAGAACTTATTAGTAAATCGGACTAACCTCTGCACAAAATTCACCAACCTAGATTTGGTTTGTATTGTCTCGCAGAAAGTGTTAAAAGTAGAGTATTATTCTCGTAGATAAAGCTATCTGCATCTTGGGCTTGCTCTATCTATCTATCTATCTTGCTTATATCCATCTCTGCACTCAGGATTCTAATAACTCCCTCGCTCCACTCGTTAGTTAACTCTATAATCCTTCGTTACAATCGGGATTCAATATAGCGCCCGTGACGCAAGACACTACTTTATCCCCTCGTTTAATAATAATTGAAAACAAAAAAAATAGTTTGATGTTCAAACCCTACTTCAAGCTGATACTTGGCCGACAGCAGTACTCCATACATGAGCGGATTTGTGCTTCATAGAGACTGATCAGATGTCCCGGTGAGAAGTACCGCCGAACCTTAGCTAGGATGCCCAGCTTTATAGCAGCCATTTTGGCCTTCGATTCGATGTGCGAGTTTTAGTTGGAAGTGTGCTCAACGCCCAACAAGCTCAGACTTTCAGTAATTACGAGTAGGATGTCACAAAGGGTGGGAATGGGATGAAAGGGAGACCGTTTTGCGGAAAACACACATGCCTGAGTTTTAGTGGCGTTGAACCTGACCAGATTTGCGTCACTCCAGTCAGACACAAACTGCTTTAAAGGTTCAACCTTTCCACCATATCCGTACGTAGATAGCGGATTTCGTCAGCACCTGCACGTGGTCTAGAGAAATACTTTTCAACAACTGTACTGTCATCCGCATACCCATAGATACCGGGTTTCAACAGATCGTTGATGTGCAAGAGAAATAGAGTAGTTACCCACTGCTAGATAGTACACCTCCCTTTTAAAATGCTACCCTTCCCGGTTCTGTTCTATGCGAGCCCGGACTTTCCTTATATCGTTGACTCATCGCGTGGTCCAACATCCCGGAATTCTTTAGTCCTGTCCGAAGACAACATTCGGTTAAAGATCTATTCCACCTGCCCTCACCACTTTTAGCCAATATGTCTTGATCATCATTATTCCTTTCAGGCATTTCACAAGGGAAGCGTTACCGAGACTGGATAACTATAGAAACGTGATGTCACTGCACGCCGCCCCACGACCGACTTTAGACGAGCTTCACAACGCATCTTTATCTCGGAAGGTAATCTTATTTTTCATCCCCATATCTCGGAAAGAGTATTTTTGCTCTTCGATATCTGAGTGCAAAAGCCGTTTTTATCCGCTTGAGGATAAAGTAAATTGAATTTAGAACGTGTGTACTAAGTTTGTGAATTCAAAACATCATTAAACCTATTTAATTCTACCTCCATGGTGCCGAATTTCTCATACAACCTTTTTTAATTTGTTAAAAACTCAGACTCGGAACCTTCTTGGTGTATTACTTTTTCTTGCATTTAACCATTTCCTCGCTGAGGTGGGATGAAAAGTTACGTGTTGCACTCGAGTGCAAAATATTTTTCACCTCGTGCTCTTTCTTTTCCTCGCTAACGCAAAGGCTAATTTTAGAATCCTTCGCTTGCTCGGTTATCAAGATTGAGCACGTGGTTAAAAAGCAACTTTGCACTCTTGTGTAACAAATAACTATTGTAGTCCAGAGTAAAAAGATACGACGTGAAATTTTTGGGGGATGGGTTTTATTGTAATGCAAAATCCATGCTCTATCTGTTTTCAATTTAAAGAAAAGCACATAGATACCCTACCCTAATCACTTCATCATCATACCAATTATGAAATCTTGATCGTAACCAGTAATCGTGTATTGATTTCTATGACATCTTGATACTTGAATTGATAATAAACTTGGCGGTTTCTGCGTAATTTGATATTTACACGTGTGATTAATGCGACAACTTCTTTAATGAGTTTGTCTAGTCCCACTTAATATTATAAACGCGAATGTATGTATGGTTGTTTGTTACTCTTTCACGTCGGAACGGCTAAACCGATTTCGATGAAATTTGGTATGTACGTAGATCAAAATCTGAATTAACAGAAAGGCTACTTTTTATTGGCAAACCACGCGTGCGAAGCCGCGGGCGAAAGCTTGTTGTAAATACATAAGCAGCTGTGTAAACATACCTTTACGTGCCTATACAGGCTGTTTGTTAATATACTGACGATATTCAAGTGACGGTTTCTCAAAACATAAAAAAAGACTTTTCGAAAAAAAATCTTCTAGTTATGTTATCAAATTAAAAAGAAAATCGACTAAATGTTTAGGTGAATAATTCGATATAAAACTTACAGCCTTCTCTTGCAATCGACATCCAAAAATAAACGCCGATTTGATATCTCTTTCGGAAATGGCTGCGGGTTTTGGTTTAGAAAGGGACAACAAGAGATATCTCGAGCCGTCACCAATACATTATCTGGGGTATACGGTGGCAATACGGGATCTGTGGCTAAAATCGTTTGCCATGCCATGCCGCCAGTCAGCGCCGGCGCCGGTCCTAACTTTGTCTATCTGTACGTTTTCACGATTAAACGTCTGATTTTGATGAAGTTTGGTATATTAGGCTTTATTTTGAGAAAATACCTGTTTATTGGATCGAACACACTCGTTCTTACGAGTTCTAATGACTTGCCTAAAAAAGGTTTCTGCAGAATAACAGCGCCGAGCTGTCGATCGGTGGTGAGGCATAATGCTGAGCTGGAGCCCATTTGCTGCAGTAGCACAAACACACATACTTGCCTCTTTTTAATTTTTCCCTGACTACATTGTATATTTATTATTACATTCTATTGTTTGTTTGTTGTATGTAATTGTCTGTTTACTCTTACTTGTGCTTTCTCTTTGATGTTATACCTTTTGATTGTATTGTGTGAATTTGTGTGTGCTGTGGTAGCAAATAAATGTCTGACTATGTCTAGGTCTATGTTTGAATAACAAAGTACTAATCCGGCTGGATCCGGTCGGATCGGATGCCGGATTGCAATCCCTAGTTAGAGAGGACTTGGCTTGCAGTGAGTATTTAAACAATATTAGTTGTCTTTGACGGAATAACAATCCCATACAGCGAAACCGTTAAGAATTTAGGTATCATCATTGACCGCAACTTTTCATGGAAGGCTCAGCTTGAACTAACCAGCCGCAAGTTGTTTGTGTCAGCTGGTTCACTAAGGAGACTACGAAACTTTTTGCCTACGTCCACCAAGACTGCGCTTGCACAATCGCTTTTACATCCCGTACTAGACTATGCTGATGCTTGTTATCTGGACCTCACTGAGGAACAGCTTAACAAGCTCGAGCGTTTACAAAATTTTTGTATTAGATTTATATTTGGCCTCCGTAAATATGATCATGTGTCTCCCTTCCGTTCAAAGCTTAAATGGCTTCTGATTCGTCTTCGTCGGAATACGCATATCCTTTCTCTTCTCTATTCTATTCTTCTCTATTCTATTCTTTTCAATCCCTTCTCTCCTCACTATCTGAAAGATAGATTTGAATTTCTCCATTATTCAAATAACTATTCTCTTAGGTCATCAGAAAACTTGATACTCAGAACTCCTTCGCACAGCACTTCCTTTTACAGCGCTTCTTTTACTGTCCAGGCTGTTCAGCTGTGGAATGCTCTGCCCGAAGAAGTAAGACGGTCATCGTCCTTACACTTCTTCAAATTGAAGGTTAAACATCATTACCTGACGATGTCAACTTCCTAGCGTTATTTATTTACTATTTATGTACTGATTATATCTGTTAGTATAGTTTGCTATATGTATATACATATATATTAGTCTATTTTATAAGTATATTAAGTATTAGGATTAAAACTTCATATTATTATTATATCTTAGAATATATTATGTGTAAATGTAATGTATCCGCTAAAGTACACCGCACTCCGTAATTTTTAAAAATTTCGCTCCATCCAAAGGTTGCCTGGAAGAGATCGCTTTTAGCGATAAGGCCGCCCATTGTATTGCCTTATTTATTTTAACCCAGTACTTATTTTTTTTGATTATTTCTGTTTGTGTGGTAATTCAATAAAGAGTTATCTATCTATCTATCTATCTAAACAAAAACATAAAGAAACACATTACAGTATCTTATGGTTTTTTTTGTGCACATATCATTGGGAGGTTTTGCCCATAATCGCCTACGTCCAGCAATGGACTGTTATAGGTTGATGATGATGATGGTTTTTTGGTTCCGTATTCAAACTGGGACCCCTTCAAGTACGCCATGTTTTCTTGTTAAATACCTGGTTA
Source organism: Philereme vetulata (assembly GCA_918857605.2). NCBI lineage: Eukaryota > Metazoa > Arthropoda > Insecta > Lepidoptera > Geometridae > Philereme > Philereme vetulata. Next base: position 5,438,219 of record OU975462.1, read on the forward strand.
TTCATACAAGAAGAATCCCCTTATAATGTAAGTGTGAAGTCACTATCAAAAATAATGAAATCCTATTACCTATTAAAGATATGAACTCAGCTCTACCCACAGGGTAAACTCTTGATTACTAACAGCACAATTCTCTGGTTTATGATATTTCCTTTATATTATAGGCAAAGTAGCATCTATTCCTTTATTCCATAATATATCACAAAATAAATACGTACAGAAGTAAAGTTCGGGCCGATTTGATTTTGAATTACCTGCTCGAGCATAGCGCTAGGTCCGGTCACCATTGCACCTACAAGGCTACAATATTCTACAACCAAATAAACAATTTTGATTATTTACTTCTTACTATTATTTAATTCACTGGTGGTAGAGCTTCTGTGAACGGGCTCGAGGAAATGGGCACCACCGCCTTACATTTATCTGCCGCCAAATAGCAGTACTTGTGCTGCTGTGTTCCGGTTAGATGGTAATGGTATGTCCCTGTAATTACTGGCACATAGGCATAACAGCTAAGTCCTATAGTATGGCAACGTATCCACATAGAGATCAAGACAACATAATAGCTTGTTTTTAATTCTATGTGGATATCCATGGGCTGCATTAGCCACTTAACATCTGGTGGACTGCATGCTCGTTTGCCATATACGTAGTATAAAAAAGAATATATTATTTTAACGATTTATCACGTACACATTTTAACGTAATTTATCACAAGTTAATTTATAACCGGCTAGCAAATTATGTCACACAAAACATGATTTATGGCTCGCCAAAGCGCGGCACTCGCGGCTGGAGTTCGACCGATTTGATCCGATATCCTTGTACGCGCGCGTCTATAGTGTGACGCGTTTGACGACCTCCGTGGCGCAGTAGGCGAATAGCCGGCTGAGACGCAGAAGGTAGCGGGTTCGATTCCCGCCGCGGAACAAATGTTTGCATGATCTACAGATATTTGTTCCGGGTATGGTTGTTTTTCTATATATTATAAGTATGTATTTACAAAAAAAAAGTATATAAGTATTCTATCAGTTATCTGGTTCCCATAATACAAGCTCTGCTTAGTTTGGGGCTAGATAGCGTTGTGTGAATTGTCCAGCAATATTTATTTATTTATTTATAGTGTATGTTTGTGTGCTTTTTTTTTTTCGCTCGTTATCCTTCTGTAATATTCTGTGATTTTATGGTGCTATACCCCAGTAATCCTGGATTAGAATTTGATATGATTGGTCTCATAAGCGAAATTTCGTAGTACTGTAAGTACTGTAATTTCTGTAATGGAATGGCTTAGAATAACATCATGAATCACCGTTGAGGGAATAGGGGATATGATGGCACATTAGGGGAAAGTTTTTTAGGCCACTTGAAATCATAAAAATGGTAGTCCTCTTAGACTACAAGATAGACATATCTAGTGAATCTGGAATCGAGAGTCGGGATAGATATTGTGCATTTACAAAAAAAAAACTAGTGTGTTACACGACTGAAGTAAAACTACTCTTCTGAATAATAATTTATTGTTCAATTACAAAATTGTCCACACGTCTGTAGGTCGATCAGTCTATGCTCATTCTGGACAGACGCAACTCGCACTCGCACATTAACATTTAAAAATATACGAAACGTAACTCTCTCTCTATCGTCACTAACTTATATCTCCCTGTCAACTTTCGTTCGCACTTTTCGTAAAGCATTAACCAGCTTACTCCCCAAGTCAAGCGTGCGTAAAGAATTTTTCTTCAAAAAGTGCTTGCGGCAATTTGCAATTATTTTATTTTTGGCATTTTTTGAATTCACAAATAAAGAAAATGTATAAATGCACGAAAAACATAACCCACTTTATTTTGTATTTATTTGCCTCTTATTAGAATTTATTTATATATTATATTATTATTTATTAGAATTTTGTATAATTTCTCGATCGACAAGATCCGTATTTTCACTGTCCGGCAAATATGCATTAATGGGTCTGGATGTTTTTCTATACATACATATATTATAAGTATTTAGAAAAAAAAGGTTCCCATAGTACAAGCTCTGCTTAGTCTGGGGCTAGATAGCGCTGTGTGAACTGTCCAGCAATATTTTTTTTATTTATGACGCAGTATGCGATCCCTTCTGACGTATCCAGCAGGTACAGGTAAGTCCAATTGCGATAATTGCGGGCGCTCATTATCTAATTGGACCACTTGACTTGCCTGTCACGTTTTCGTGGGCCGTGCCTGTTATGAAGACAGACATACGTGGGTACAGTAGATTTTAGGGATTGAGTTTGCTAATCCGTTGAGGATTATCACTGGCATATGTGTATGCGCTACTTGGCTGAAAATTCCCTATATGCATTTTATTTTCTCACTAGCTGACAAATCCGCAGCTTCGCACGCGTAGTTTTTTACTAAAAACATTACCCTCCTTCTCCGCAGTTGGGTAAAAAGTAGCCTGTGTCACCCGGAGATAGTGTAGCTTTGGGAAGCTACACTATCTCCGGGTGACACAGGACAGACACAGTGAAAGATTTTTTAAATCGGTCCAGTAGTTTCGGAGCCTATTCAATACAAACAAACAAATCTTTCCTCTTTATAATATTACGAAGTTTTTTGTAGATATTGATATGTTCTTTAATATTGTAGAACATACTTTTGTTCTATCATCAATAGTTTCCGCAGAGCATGCGACGAAAGACGTTTTAGGGCACTTTTTTACACCTTGGGTTACGTTACTTAAGTTTCAGTAAGGATCCCTAATCTTTTCTAGCAATAAATATAGCCTATGTCACTCAGGGTGAATGTAGCTTTCTCAATGGTGAAAGAATTTTCGAAAACGGCACAATAGTTTTTAAGTTTATTCATTACAAACATACACACACACGAAAATACAAATCTTTCCTCTTTATAATATTAGTATAGATAAGAAATTACGGACAAAAATTCCTAATCATTATTATACATACGGGATTTATCACGTTCCGTTTTCTCGGTGCGGTGTTTCGACCGACAATGTTTCGATTCAATTCGTGAACCGTTCCTACGCAAGCGTTCCAAATCAATTAAACACCCAGGTGGTGAACCATGTAGATGAACCACGTGCAGGGAGTGGAATAATCGATAGGACGATATGCGCTGGATGCCAAGCGCTTTTTGAAACAAGTTTTTTTTTCAAACATATTTTTAGCGAATAATTTGGCGCTTCCAAAAATTGCCGCCCGGCGCAGGTGCCCCGTTTTGCCCCCTTAGATCCCTAGATCCAGATTTTTTTTAAATATGCCACGCGTTGCAGTCTCTACTTTCATCAGGTAGACTTTAACCTCATGATGGGGGGAAGGGGGGCTGTTCTGTATAAAAACCTGCCTCGGGCTACAGCGACTGCGTTTTTCACCCAGCTAATACTGTGCCAATAGCTGTTTAAATCCATACTAATATTATAAATGCGAAAGTATCCCTGTTTGTTTGTTACATTTTCACGACTAAACGGCTGAACGGATCGTAATGAAATTTGGCCAGGAGATAGATTATAACCTGGAAAAGGGCATAGGCTATCTTTTGTCTCAAAAAATAATTGTTAAGGGGGAGAAATAGGGGTTGAATGTTTGTTAGGGCACTCCATAATTCCTCAAGTTTGATATCTATTGAATTCATTTATAGGCTTTTGGTAAGAAATAAAGAAATACTTGTTTCAAAATACATATTGCAAAATTATGAGGTATTCTTTACATGCACTCCCTATGTACGGTTGGTATATATAGATAGATTGTGACCGGGATTGGGGCATAGGCTTCTTTTTAACTGACTCCGCAGGAGGGTAATATATTGTCAAACCACGCGTGCGAAGCCGCGGGCGGGTCAGCTAGTTATCTATAAGTAAGGCCTCATTTTATTATGGTGATTCGTCCTATAAACCACGCTTGTTGCATTTAATCAAAGGGTCAACAGATCAGATGTGTCATCCAGTACAAATACCTACGTGGAGGCGGGGTCATACTCCCTTGAACTTGTTGTGCAAGCTACTGTCATTAGGGCTATTGAGATGTTTGTTATTAATGTTCAAACTACTAGCTATATTGCTTAAACTAGTGCTTCGCCCCGAACTGAGATCAAAACCTTTCATTTGACGTCCCACTTGACCTAATAGTCTCATTTTCATTTTTTTAGCCCTTTTGAACCACAATACCTCAACAACCCCCCCAAATTTTTAGCTCATTTAGTCACACCAAAATTGTGCCATCACTACCTACCTATGTATCAAATTTCACGATGATCAGATCAACGTTACGAAAGTTATCCTCGGACAAACATACGTACAACGCTGATTTGACGACCTCCGTGGTGCAGTGGGCGAATAGCCGGCTGAGACGCAGGAGGTAGCGGGTTCGATTCCCGCCGCGGAACAAATGTTTGCATGATCTACAGATATTTGTTCCGGGTCTGGTTGTTTCTCTATATATTATAGAAAGAAAGAAAGAAAAGAAAATATAATTGATTATGCCAACCACTAATAACAATAATTAACAACACAAAAACAAAATACATTACAACAAAAGATAACTTTGCTATTAGCTATTAGTAGCCGCCACAAAAAGGTTCCAACTCAGCATTTTGCTATGTCACAGCAAGGTAACATAGCGCTGGTCTTCCGTTGGAACCATTGTGAGTACACGGAAGTCTGCTAACACATACAAAAATAAACAAGTACTTATATTAAAACCCAACTAGCATTATAAATACAAACAAAAATATGCAAGTAACATTATTAAAATTAATTAGTGCGCTTAGAGCCAAAACTTACTATAAGACCCTAAAATATTGCTAACAAGGAGTTATAGGATGGCAGGACATTTAGATCACTCAGTCAATCAACTGCATCACGTAAACGGGTGCCGGCACCATAGTTGTCAGTGCGACTGCGCCGTGCGCTTTATAAATAGAAGAATTTTATAATAGAAGAAGTGCAAACAGAAAGAAAAAACAAATAACATACATACGAAAGGAATTGCTAGAGTAATAAACCCATTCACTTGCCTATCTACTGCGAACTACCCTCATGAAGTATGTATTTACAAAAAAAATATATAAGTAGGTATTCTATCAGTTATCTGGTTCCCATAGTACGAGCTCAGCTTAGTTTGGGGCTAGATAGCGCTGTGTGAAATGTCCAGCAATATTTATATTATTTATTTATTATTTGCCCCAGTTGATTTAGAGATCTCGCTTGGATCGATCAATTATATCGGATTATTTAAAAAATAAAAAAGCCTGGGACTGAATCTGCTCCAATCGCACAAAATACAGTCAAAATCTGTTATAACGACATCGAAGGGACTACTCATATTGAGTCGTAAAAACCGATAGTTGTAACAACCGGTGACAGGTATTAATAGGAAAGATAATATGTATATTCATGTAGGAAATTAAACCGCATTTTGTTTACTTCAATACAAACGTATAATATATAAGAAAAATATCATTTTTCCATCATTTTTGTATGCATAAAATCTGTAATTTTAGTTTGTTTGAAACACTTCTGTCGTGCATACACATTTTGTAATTCACGTTGGATTTTAATCAGCGTATCGTCACAATTTCCCTGCATGCGGAACTCTTCATTAAAAAGAACAATCTTTCGTAATACACTAACAGCATTGAGACAGTCAATCAAAGTTGGCACTGTAAATTGTTCTTCCGAGTCTACCTGTTCATTTTCCTCTTTAACTTCACGTACAATATCATCCTCCGTAGCTGGTGCACAAATTGCAATAGACTGATCTACATCAATGAACTCTGTTTCAGTAGTAGATAAAGCAGGTCGTAAATTTTGGGCTAATTGGGCAGCTTCACCACTCATTTTCCCGCCGACAATGTCATGTCGAGCCCGGAAACGTTGAATCCAACTAGACGAGCAAACAAAATCTTCACCAAAACATTGAGCAAAATCGTTTGCTTTTTGTTGAAGAATTGGTCCATTTATTGGCACATTATTTGTCCTTTGATATTTAAACCACTTTAACAAAGCTTCCTCAATCTTCGTATGCCGCGTTGTTCTGGCTCGTTTCATTTTCAAAAAATTCTTGTCGTAAAGGATTTGAATTTTCTCCTTTTCTTTCCAAATGGTTGAAATTGTCGAGTGTGATACACCATATTCTTTTGCCAGGTCTTTGTCTGGAATTCCTTTCTCTAGCTTTAAAATAATACGCGATTTTTCTTCGATATTGATTTGTTTTCTTTTTTGCGACATGTTACAATTTTCACAGTTAACTCAACAATATGTTTTGGTGCGTCTTGTGTAAAGATAAGTAACAAACTGACTTAAGAGATATGACGAAGCGGGCCTTGAGTCTACGGCATGCATGTGCTTTGTTTCTAAGAATTACAAAAGACCCTAAACTTTGTTTACTTTTACGATAATAGCCATTGACTATTATACTGTGCCAGATGTGGATACAGTTACCTATTCAAATTGTTTACAATACAGCTGAGCCGGTCGTTCTACAGATATAATTCTCCGAAATCATTAACCAAATGTGGTCGCTTAATGCGGTATGTCGTAGTAAACAATGTCGTAAAAACCAATGTTTTCGATAAGGCGGTCATATAACATTCAGCCAGGACCTTTGATTTTGGTCAATTTAACCGGTATGTTGTTCTAAACGATGACGCCATAAACGGTTTTGACTGTATAAAAAAATATCAGTTTAGACGTAACTTTAAAATGTAATTTCAAAAATGATATAAAATGACGATTCAAAATGAATTTTACAAGCTTTTTGTTAACTTGCAATGTATGTATGTTTGTCCGGGTGGAATTTTGCAACTGAATTTTAAACCCGTTCCCCTCCAAAGAAATTTTGACTTATAACTTTATTGACTAATAGTAAATTTTCACATTCTTATGAAATGAAAAAAATATTTATGGGTTTAAACAAGATTAAAAACAAAGGTAAACACATAAAAAGAACTTATATTATAAAATGTGTTATATTACAGTTAAAGACACTGGGGTAAACATATTTATATGTTGCCCGGACTTCGTACGCGTTACACTACTAAATGTGTAGGTAATCTAGATATAAGCTAAACTCGCTGTTGCAACTTGACTCCCCATTTTTTTCTCATGGTACCTGATTTATGGGATAAAAAGTATCCTATGTGTTAACCAGGTTATAATCTACGTACATACTAAATTTCATCAAATCGGTTCTGCCAATACGACGTGATTGTGTAACAAATAAAAACAAACAAATAAACAAACATCCAAACTTTCGCATTTATAATATATGTTAAACAGTATTAACATTAATAAATAACACCTATCTTACGTACTGTCATACATACCCCCATAAGAATTCCCTGTATTTCTGTGATTATCGTGCCATTGTCTGTTTAATTCCTTATACCGTGTATTTCTTTTATCTTGTATACATATAAAAAAATAATCAGAGTAAAATAGGCGGTCTTATCGCTACGCAGTCGTTGATAGCGAGTGTCACACCTGAACTATTGACCTTACGATTAAATGCAACACATGGTTGTAGTAGAATGTCTGTACTGTAATGATGAACGGCAATGAATGAATGAAAACATTATTGTACACCATATAAATAAACTAGTGGTTCGCCCCGAACTGAGATCTCGTGAGTCTCCCATCATCATCATCATATCAGCCGTAGGACGTCCACTGCTGGACAAAGGCCTCCTTCAATGATCTCCAGGAACTGCGGTTGGAAGCGGCCTGCATCCAACGCTGACCTGCGGTTCTTACCAAGTCGTCTGCCCATCTTGTAGGTGTACGTCCTACGCTGAGCTTGCCGGTCCGTGGCCTCCATTCGAGAACTTTCCGGCCCCATCGGCCATCTGTTCTGCGCGCTATATGGCCTGCCCATTGCCACTTCAACGTGCTAATCCGTCGGGCTATGTCGGTGACTTAAGTTCTCCTACGTATCTCTTCATTTCTGATTCGATCCTGTAGAGAAACCCCGAGCATAGCCCTCTCCATAGCTCGTTGAGCGACTCTGAGCTTATTCATAAGGCCAATAGTGAAGGACCACGTCTCGGTTCCATATGTCATCACTGGTAACACACACTGATTGAAGACTTTTGTCTTAAGGCACTGAGGTATGTTGGACGAAAAGACGTTGCGAAATTTCCCAAACGCTGCCCATCCGAGTTGGATTCGACGATTGACCTCTTTCTCGAAGTTGGACCTACCTAATTGGAGTGTTTGTCCTAGGTATACATACGCGTCGACAACTTCAAGAGCCGAGTTCTCAACCATAACTGGGGCAGGAACGACATGGATATTCGACATAATTTTCGTATTGTCCATGTTCATTTTAAGCCCTACCCGTTGGGAGACTCGATTGAGGCCTTCGAGCATCGTGCTGAGCTCTTCCATCGACTTTGCCATGACCACAATATCGCCGGCAACCTTTCCATTCCAGAAGCTTGAAGGCATCTTCCAAAGTGGTCGTAAACAGTTTCGGAGAGATGATATCTCCCTGTCTTACGCCTCTTTTTAAGGGAATCGCCTTCGAGCTCTGTTCGTGTACTCGGACTGACATAGTGGCGTTTTTATGCAAACACTTCAACACTTCGATGTACCGATAGTCAATACGGCATCGTTGGAGAGACTCAAGCACTGCCCATGTTTCGATCGAATCGAAGGCTTTCTCATAGTCCACAAACGCGAGACATAGCGGCAAGTTATACTCTTCGGTCTTCTGTATGACTTGCCGCAGCGTATGTATGTGGTCTATGGTACTGTAGCCTTTACGGAACCCAGCTTGTTCGGGAGGCTGGAAGTCATCAAACCTGCATTCGAGACGGTTCGCGATGACCCTTGAAAACAGCTTATAAACATGGCTCAAAAGCGAGATGGTTCTGTAATTCTTAAGCAAGGTGTTGTCACCTTTCTTGAAGAACAGAACCACCACGCCCTCGTTCCATGGTTTTGGCGTCGTACCTTCAAGCAAGGCGGAATTAAAGAGATTCTGAAGGACTTTAAGTACCGGTGATCCACCCGCTTTCAGAAGCTCTAAAGTGATTCCGTCCTCACCCGGCGCCTTGTCGTTCATAAGCTGCGTCAAGGCCATCCTGATCTCATACAGGCTGATGTCCGGAATATCTTCGGTATAATGTCGGGTCAGTTTGACTCTTGGGTCGTTGGCCGCACTGCAAACAGGTTTAGTGACCGAATCGTAAAGCCGTCCATAGAACCTTTCGACTTCCCTTAACACTTCCGCTTTACTTGACGTTATGCTGCCATCTTCCCTCTTAAGCTTCGTCTTGCGGCTCTGCCCAATAGAATTATTTCTCGCGAACACTTTGGAGCTTTTATTCCGCTCTATCGTATCTTTAATACGAGATGTATTAAAGGTACGAATATCCGCAAAGATTTCCAAATCTTTCTATTGAGCTGCCTGTGTGACTGAGCATCATCAGGAGACTGCAGTCGCAAAGAACGTCGTTCAGCCATGAGGTTCAGGGTGTCATCAGAGAGTTTCTGAGGTCTATTGGTACTTGGGCGGTCTTAAAGAACTGGGACCCCACCGTCTATGGACGGTTTCTACGAACCTGTTATTGATCTCGTCCACTGATGCATCTACTTCTAGACAGTCAAAGCGATTTGCAAGTTCGAGTTGAAAGCTCTCGAGGTTTTGGATATGTGTGCGAGTGGGTCGGAGCGTAGACTTCATCAAACGGGACCTTTCAAGTTTAACGTTCATATTCAATGTGGCTCTAACAATTCGGTGATCACTGACGGTTTTCACCGAGTCTCCTCGGTCCTGTTTTCATGGGAGTCTCCCATAAAAACAAAAAAAATGTAATCTTTGACTATCACAATACTGCCACGAAATAACTGACCATTCAAATTACAGGTAACGGAGTTCATGTATTGTGGTTCCCTTTTTGTGGGGTACAAATTGCAGTTATTCTGGATTTCAGACTTTTTCCTATATTTGTGTCAATACACGCATACCAATTGCGCCTATATTGCCACGCCTATATTTGTGTACTTATATTTGTGTACCTACCTAGCTTTAAGTTTTTATGTTGTTTTTATTGATATACTGTTTTATTTTTTGTATCTATTTTTGTATTATGTGTTGTTGCAAAATAAAATATTTTGATTTAAGCTACACGCATACCAAATTTATGCACTGTGGGGTCACTGGTGTACCCTGTGAATTTTATCAAAGTTCAATTTTTATTATGACGAATAACTCAAAAACTATAAAGAGTTGACGAAAAATAAAAACGGAGTCTAAATGTACTAATGAATACCTTTTATTTGACGTTCCATTTGACCAGTTAGCCTCATTTAAATTTTTTTTACCCCTCTTGAACCCCAATATCTCAACAACACTCCAACATGTTTAGCTCATTTAGTCACATCAAAATTGTGCCATCACTACCTTTGTATTAAATTTCACGATGATCGGATCAACGCTTCGAAAGCTATCCTGGGACAAACATACATACATACAACGCCGATTTGCCCAAGTTGATTTAGAGTTCTCGCTTCGCTCGATCAATAATAAATAATCAAAAAAAGGTTCTTCTTTCAGCTATGCTTAGTTTGGGGCTAGATAGCGCGGTGTGAAATGTCCAGCAATATTTATTTTATTTGAATGAAATTACCAAAATTAAATTCCTTTCCAGCCAGGACAAATGCTGGAGAAGGACCTAGAACCGAGCATGCCGTCTTCGAACGTGAAGTTCGGCTGGATCAAGGGCGTGCTTCTGCGGTGCCTCCTCAACATCTGGGGGGTGATGCTATTTCTGCGGCTGTCGTGGGTCGTCGGACAGGCGGGTGTTGGTTAGTATATCAGCAGAGACCTGGATCTTTGCTTTGACGGGGAATATCTTTCCTAATACTGGTGGTGGAGCTTTTGTGAACGAGCTCGAGGAAGTGGGCACCACCGCCTTACCTTTATCTGCCGCCAAATACTTGTGCTGCTGTGTTCCGGTTAGATGGTAATGGTATGTTCCTGTAATTACTGGCACATAGGCATAACAGCTAAGTCCTATAGTATGGCAACGTATCCACATAGAGATCAAGACAACATAATACCTTGTTTTGAATTCTATGTGGATATCCATGGGCTGCAGTAGCCACTTAACATATCTTAAAGAGGCTCAGTGATACAAAAACCGCAAAAGCTAATATACTACGTGTTTTGTTATGTATGACATTAAATGAAAACACGGGTAGAGCTAATGGCTATTGTTGTAAAATAGGTGTTTTTCAAATAAATTACCGTAGAAAATATTAAAATTACCGTAGAAAATATTAAAATTTCATCCAACCCTAATATCATGTCCTAAAATATCAATAAAGAGCCTGTATAAAAAAGGTATACAAAGCATATTCATTCATCATGTAAGTAAGTACCTGTTAAACTGACTAAACGGCATCGTCGCAAAGAAGCCGCCGATTTACGTTAAAAATTGTATTGGAAATATATCGACTACTGGATTAATATTCAAGCTACCGGTATTAAATCCACCTCAGTAAAATCAATCAGCCGAGTGTCTAATGAGCAAGCTGCTCACGAGTTTCATATGCACTTTTTCAACACACTTTTTTTTTAATGTTATTTGTGGGGAAACAGGCTTACGGCCCACCTGATGGTAAGTGGTCACCGTCGCCTATTGACACCGGCAACACCCGGGGTATTGTCGATGCGTTCCCTACACTGAAGAAACCTCTTTACATTTCTCTTGAAGCGTGCCATGTCGTAGTCTAATGGGAAAACCTCAGATGGTAGCTCATTCTACATCTTGCAAGTATGGGGTAGAAAAGATCGCGTGAAGCGTGTGGTGCGCGATACCCAATTGTCGATTATATGTGGATGAGCTTTATTACGTAAAGCTTTAAGCTTTACTTGCGAGGAAAAAACAAATCTTCTGTACTAAAGCTTGACATTTTTACAATTATTTACCACACAGCAACAAATGCGATACAAACAAAAAAATGGGAAATGGCGCGCAAGATTTTTTTTGCACGCGCCAAATGTAAGTTTATATATTAGATATAGCCATACAGCCTACTTCAAAATTATAATTTTAGTGATAGAATGCAAATATTTTATAACAAATTATTGTGAATTATAAGTATTTTGATAATAATAAAAGTTTTTTCGTCTTAGTTAGGGATACATTTATTTATTTCAAAAATGTAATAGGATTTTCAGCGGCATAAAACCTCTTTGTTGTTACAAAAACTATATTACCTTAAAAAGGTTAAATTGAAAATGTTCTGTTTACTCGCATATAATTTGCAGTAAGGTACTAACTTAACTTTGTAGGGATAATTCTATTTTTTTTATATATATATATATATATATTATAGGCTTGCGTTTGACCACGATCTCGCCTGATGGTAAGCGATGATGGAGTCTACGATGGTACACGCTTGCCTAGAAGAAACCTATTCACTCGCGACTTAAAGATACCCAGGCTGTAGCTATCAGGAAACACAGACTCTGGCAAGGCGTTCCACTCTTTGGCGGTGCGCCTAATAAAGGTCGAAGAGAACCGCTTTGTGCGAATGGGAGGTATTTCTACCATATAGCGGTGGCGCACTGCGGAGCGTCTGGTTGTCCGTTGATAGAAAGGAGATGGTGGGATCAGGTTGAAAAGTTCCGCCGCACACTCCCCGAAATGTACGCGATAAAAAACCGTGTATTATGCACTAGTGTGTAATATTATTACGCACGCGTGTATTATAGTTCGGTTTATGGTCCTAAGAACGATGCACTATTGCTCACTTTACGTGTAAGTGTGTTGAAAAATAACAAATAATGTAATAGTAATGTTTAATGTGCATGTTATCGGCAGCGCAGTCCCTACTTCTGATAACGACGACCTCCATCGTGACCACCATCACAGCACTCTCGATGTCAGCTATCAGCACCAACGGAGTTATAAAAGGAGGTAAGGACAAGAAGGAAAAAAAGTATGCCCACGGTCATAAACCAGATAGTTAGGCAGCCAAAAAGAGTTTACATGGTTTTACGCTTATTTACGTTAAATAAATAATGCTGGACATTTCACACAGCGCTATCTAGCACCAAACTAAGTCATGCTTGTGTTACGGGAACCAGATAACTGATACAATACTTACATACGTTTTTTTTTGTAAATCAATATTTATAATATATATAAAAGCACTCTAACCCAGTACTAATATCAGTCGAACAGTTCCGCGACGGGAATTGAACCCGGAACCTCCATAATTCTGGATAAAAATCTGCTATGTTTAGTGAAAATTCAGCTAATCATCCGAAATAAATAAATAAATAATAATAAATAAATAAATACTACTGGACATTTCACACAGCGCTATCTAGCCCCAAACTAAGCAGAGCTTGTACTATGGTAACCAGATAAACATGAAACGTTAGTTGCGCTTGTCATCAAGCTAACCTACAGAGCGAGCTTCAACACGGAGTCGATGAGACGGCGACGACAACGGCAATTTGGAAGAATATAATTATCCTAGATCGCGCAAACGAAATAATCTGAGAACTAAAACATATAGGCTGTTTGATAATATACGCACAAAAATGAAAGGGGTTATTTTGATGAACATAATAAATACATTTGTGAAATGTTTACCATAGATATGTGAAATTTATTTTGGCACGTAAAAACAAACACTTTATTAAACTTATGTTGTGCTATTGCATAATACTTGCCATCTAATCACAGATACTACTGTGTTGGTGACGTCTCGAGATATCTCTTGTTGCCCCTTTCTAACCCAAAACCCGCAGCCATTATCGAAAGAGATATCAAATCGGCCTTTATTTTTGGATGCCGATTGCAAGAGTACGCAGTAAGTCTCTTTTGAGGTGGTAGTTGTCGGTCTATGGAACTCTCTCCCTACTCATATTAAAAAGGCGCCTACTAAACCGGTTTTCAGACGACTAGTCTACAGTCATTTCTTGCAGTCCTCCACTGGCTGTTAAAATATATGAAAACGTAGTACCTATGTGTGTTGTATGTAATAGTATTTTTGGTTTTATATCTATATATATTTGTTATATTTCTCATATATATATTCTATGTATTATTATTGTTATATCAAGTAGGTTTATGTATTTATTCTAACTGTAAACGGAGTTTATTGTTATTTGTGTTTCTTTTGTTTTTTTTTAATAAACATTAATATTGTTAAAAGTTAGCACGCCAACCTTTTTTGTTACCTCTGAGGTTGGCAGGTAGAAAATGCTATTAGCATTAAGCCCACCTTTTGTACATGTAATTTGTATTTTTGTGCAATAAAGTATTAAATCTCTTGATCGGCCCTTGAAGTTGTCGACGCGTATGTACACCTAGGACAAACAGTCCAATTAGGTAGGTCCAACTTCGAGAAAGAGGTCAATCGTCGAATTCAACTCGGATGGGCAGCGTTTGCGAAACTTTGCAACGTCTTTTCGTCCAACATACCTCAGTGCCTTAAGACGAAAGTATTCAATCAGTGTGTGTTACCAGTGATGACATATGGAACCGAGACGTGGTCCTTCACTATTGGCCTTATGAACAAGCTCAGAGTCGCTCAACGAGCTATGGAAAGGGCTATGCTCGGGGTTTCTCTACGGGATCGAATCAGAAATGAGGAGCCCGAGGGATTAGCACGTTGAAGTGGCAATGGGCGGGCCATATAGCGCGCAGAACAGATGCCCGATGGGGCCGGAAAGTTATCGAATGGAGGCCACGGACCGGCAAGCGCAGCGTAGGACGTCCACCTACAAGATGGGCAGACGACATGGTAAGAACCGCAGGTCGGCGTTGGATGCAGGCTTCCAACCGCAGTTCCTGGTGATCAATGAGGGAGGCCTTTGTCCAGCAGTGGACGTTCTACGGCTGATATGATGATGATGATGACGATGAAAGTATTAAATAAATAAATAAGTTTTATATCGAATTAGTCACCTAACTTAGTCGATTTTCTTTAAAATTTATTAATATAGCTACGACTTTTTTTTATTATACTTTGTTTATTGAGGACTTTGTTTAACATTATACTGTTTAAATACAATTCGTGTAGATACATTCTGGGAATGTAGAAGTTATTGTTATTGTAGCCCACAACGTTCCCCACATGTTAAAACAAATACTTGTTACAAATAAGCAGCTGTTAAAGAGTCTAAGAGTACAACGACAAGTGTCGAAGTCTCACATATTTACAAGAGTATGTAAAAATAAAGATCTACTTAGGTACTAGAAAATAGGGATGCGATGTAAAATTATACAACTGAAGTAGGTAACTAAGATGAATACAGGACAGAATCAGCACTAAAAAGGATAATATTAACTAGATTTTTAAATTTATAGATATTACAAGCAAAAATAATCTATACCTACAGAGTATAAATTATACGACTCAACCATACGACGAATGGGGACACGAAGCCCCGGTTTGTTTCGAGAAGACTTTTTTTATGTTTTGAGAAACGGTCACTTGAATATCGTCAGTATATTACCAAACTCGCTGTATATAAGTCGACGGGTCGACGACCTCCGTGGTGCAGTGGGCGAATAGCCGGCTGAGACGCAGGAGGTAGGGGGTTCGATTCCCGCCGCGGAACAAATGTTTGCATGATCTACAGATATTTGTTCCGGGTCTGGTTGTTTCTCTATACGTATATTATAAGTATGTATTCACAAAAAAAAAGTATATAAGTATTCTATCAGTTATCTGGTTCCCATAGTACAAGCTCTGCTTAGTTTGGGGCTAGATAGCGCTGTGTGAAATGTCCAGCAATATTTATTTGTAATAGGTACTTCTCAACAAAACTTGTTGGTCTTAGGACTCCAAATGTAAAAAAATGTTTTGAATTTTCGGTTATTGGTCCATGTTAAAAGTAATTTAGTCATAACGAAAATTTATGATTAATTTTTTAAGGTTTGCGGGATGTATTTTTACTCTATTGTTATTAACTCATGTCTAAGAAGAAATCTTATTGAGAGTGCTCGGGGCAAAGACAATTTCGGAGGATTCGACAGAGCCTTGTTGTCTCTTCGAAGAGTAGACAAGGAAATCGCTGTGCTAGCCTTGCTGGAGCTAACGTCGAGAAGTGATGGCAGCTGCAGCAACTATCCTCACTTGGTTTTCTTTTATATATGGTAGGCTTGCGTTTGACCACGATCTCGCCTAATGGTAAGCGATGATGCAGTCTACGATGATGCAGTACACACTTGCCTAGAAGAAACCTATTCAGTCGCGACTTAAAGATACCCAGGTTGTAGCTATCAGGAAGCACAGACTCTGGCAAGCCGTTCCACTCTTTGGCGGTGCGCATAATAAATGTCGAAGAGAACCGCTTTGTGCGAATGTGAGGTATTTCTACCATATAGCGGGGGCGAACCGCAGAGCGTCTGGTTGTCCGTTGATAGAAAGGAGATGGTGGGATAAGGTTGAAAAGTTTCGCCAAATACTCCCCGAAATGTACTCTATAAAAACCGAGAGGCTAGCAACCCTTCGTCGATGCTCCAGGCTGAGGAGCCTTGCATCAACTAGCTCATCGTTGCCTATGAGCTTCTTGGCTCTTCTCTCAATTGATTTTCAGAATTAGAAATGTCCTTGATCATATTGCGACACAGTACTCTAACCGTATCTACGCACTGAGATGACCGATCAGGACGCGCACACCTAGTAATCACCGGGTTTCAGGACGATGAGAGTTTATAGCCATCTTCACGATTGAAATTTGGAAATTTCTTGATTTCAATTGCTTCACGAACCATTCTCTTGTAATAATGGCGTTCACTAGAGAGATCCTTAGGATCATGAAGTTCAATCCAATGATTCGGTCCCGAGTCTACCAGATGCTCTGCTATCGCCGACTTGTTTACCTGGCGGTTTTCGACAGCTGTGATATGCTCTTTACAGTATAAACACTTTATGTACAGTGATCGCGAAAGTTTGATAAATATAATACGTAATGCTCTCATAGCAAGAAATTCACTATGTCGATGAATATTATCTACTTGGGCCAGTTAGCAAGCTTCGAAAACAGGCAGGACAGGAAGATCGATCGTCGCATCAAACACGCCTGGAAAAGCTACTGGTTCATGAAGGAGCACTTGAAGAGTGACCTTCCTCTTACACTTAAGCGCCAGCTCATCGACTGGCGTACTTGCCCGTCATAACCTATGGTGCGCAGACATGATCGCTGACCGAGTCACAGAAGTCCAAACTCAAGATTTGCTAGAGGGCAATGGAACGCAGCGTTCTCGGATTCAAACGAGTTGATCGAGTGAGAAACACCACGCTGCGTTCGTTGAAAGGCATTGCCGATGTTGGAGAAAAGACAGCCAGGCTCAAATGGGATTGGGCGGGACACATTAGCAGAATGCACTCCGATAGGTGTGGGTCGGCCAAGAAAGTGTTTGCGAGACGATCTTGTTGCCTTCGAGCAGGAGTGGTGGAGTATCGCACAGGATAGAGATAGATGGAAGGATTTGGGGAGACCTTTGCCCAGCAGTGGGACAATACAGGTTGAAAAAAAAATATTCTCATTGCTCTGTTTGAATTTTCAGGAGGGACATACTACATGATATCAAGGTCACTTGGGCCAGAGTTTGGCGGCTCCATCGGGCTTATATTCTCAATGGCGAACGCCGTGGCGTGTGCTATGTACGTTGTAGGATTTGGGGAGTCGCTGATTACCCTTATACCGGAGTCTGCTTATATGGTCAGCAAGAGCTGGGTAAGTCTTGAAACTTTTTTTTATAAAGATATCTTTCAAACGAAAACGTCAAAATAATACATAATTGGTAGTTCTGATTCATTATAGAATTCAGTTTTAATATTAATAAATGCATAAGTCAATGCCTTGGTCGAAGGCGGAAAAAGCTACTAATATCTGGAAATAACTGATTCGCTTTGCCTGCCATTATCTTTTGGAAGTAAAGACTTCTTTACTCTCTTACGTTATTAAACATGGAACGGTTCGCTTTGTACTCGTCTTTATTTCTTTTTGGGCTCATTGCTCTAATTTTCCTTATCGTTCGTGTTGTTCAGTAAAAAAAATGTTTTTGGTAATTTCAGTGGCATGCTTTGCTCGACTATATACATTTAATTGCAATGCATCACTTCTTGTATTTTTCTAGGACCAAGCTATCTACGGCTGTATAACGATAGTCCTCCTCACTGGTATTGTTATAGTGGGTATGGAGTGGGAGGCGAAAGCACAGATCGTACTATTGTTCATACTACTCGCTGCCATAGTCGCCTTCCTTATCGGCTCTGTGGTTGGCCCGAAGAGTGATGTAGAATTAGCTCAAGGCTTCGTTGGATATAATTGTAAGTTTAAATGTTATTAAGCAGTAATGCTCGCATTGCTGGGTTCCAGTGAAGGGTATGGGTGCCGGTGAAATTACAAGTATGAACTGTGAAAGTGACTTTTCACCTGTCACAGGATTTGTCACACAATTGCCACGCCTTTGGTGTTTCAAATACCTTAGGCCAGGATTTCCCACCTGGTGGGGCGCGCCTCCCTGGGGGTTGGGGGGGGGGGGGGGGTAGATAGATCGTAATGGGGGCATGTTCGGACATTTAAATCTACCTACTCATTAATGTTCATGATTTAACACTTACACACAGATTTGGTTGCGCCAACTAGATCCAATCCAATTCAGGGGGCGCCAGGCAAAAAGGGTTGGGAAACCCTGGCTACCCTAAGGCTTAGGCCATGGTAACCGCTTATCATCATAACTTTATCCTTGTTTTCCACCTTAGTGGTATAAAAAAAAGGTTATTCTCATCTATCATACACTTCAGTACTCTTCTAAGCTTAGGAGGGCAATTTACAGATAAATAGAACATCTGCGGTATTTACAGCAATTTCACTAACACAGAAAATTATATTTTCCAGTAACGGTGCTGCAAAATAACATGGGTCCGGACTATAGATACTTCGAAGGCGTGGAGCATAACTTCTTCTCAGTGTTCTCTATATTCTTCCCTGCCGCTACAGGGATACTAGCAGGCGCGAATATTTCTGGAGATTTAAAGGTTATTTCTTATGAACAAGTCTGATGTAAAATTTGTGTTAGATAGATACAATTTGTATGTAGATAGGTATATACATTTATTTCGACACAAGTAACAAACACACAGAAACTACATACAGTGGATAATTAAAGACAGACAATCAAAAACACGTTAACATAAACATAACGTCCTTTAACGTTCTCGTAAAATCCAGTCCGTACAAAGGTTGTCTGGAAGAGATCGCTTTTAGCGATAAGACCGCCAATTGTACTATCGCGTCTCTAGTTTTAAGTGTTTAATTATGATTTGTTAATTTAAGTGTGGTATACATTAAAGCGTTTTCTATCTATCTATCTAAACAATAAAATATGAGTAGAACAAAAGATACGTACTCAGTCACCATGAGTCCGTCCATGTGCCGAAAAAGGAGAATGGTTCAGCATTATGCTGAGCAATACACTTATTGCTCAACGCTGGTTTTCAGCCATCAAATTTGCATTGACGTCACGGACGTCAGTTAAAGCGCCTTGTTTTAAAAAAATAACATAAATAATCTTAATATATAAAATTCTCGTGTCACAGTTTTCGTTGCCATACTCCTCCGAAACGGCTTGACCGATTTTGATGAAATTTTTTTGTGCTTATCCGGTATCTATGAGAATCGGCCAACATCTATTTTTCATCCCCCTAAATGTTAGGGGTAGTCCACCCCTAAATTTTTTTTTTTATTTTTTAGACAAAATTTTTAATTTCAATTTTTTTATGATACAACATACAAAAATACATACAATCCTCAATTTTCACCCTTCTACGATCAACCCTTATTTTTTAATAGCAATTATTTATATGGCAAAACAACGTTTGCCGGGTCAGCTAGTAATCTATCAAAGAATAAAAGGAGTAGCCTGCCCAACCAATTGTACCTACCTAAGATGAGTATATATGCTAAGATACTATATGTATATATGTCATAGTAGTAAAACACAGCCAACAATAAAGTTATCAATAAAAATAATCTTCTATAATATAAAAATGAATCGCAAAATGTATTGGTAAGCGCATAACTCAACAACGCCGCCACCAATTTGGCCAATTCTTTTTTTGTTGTATTTCTTATTGTCAGAAGGTTAAGAAAATTAAGCAAAATTGCGCGCAAAATTAGAAAATTTAAGAATATTTAACCACCATATAAAATTATTTATAATCTAACCTTAGCGCTTTTATAATGTAACCTTATGACGTTTGACATAGAATTGACAGAATGCGTGCTGCAAATATCGTCAAAGAGGATGTAAAAAAAATGAATATCGTTTGAAACAGATGCTTCGGTAGGAGTTATCCCGAGATATATTGTCTATATATATAAAAATTAATTGCTGTTCGTTAGTCTCGCTAAAACTCGAGAACGGGTGGAGCGATTTGGCTAATTTTGGTATTGAATTATTTGTGGAAGTCATTCATTTTCTCATACATAATGATGGCCGGGGACAACAATTGACAATTCTACCAGGGTGACTTATATTGACAGCCCGCGTTATACCTATGCATGTCAAGCCGATACGAAGTTCGGCGGGACCACTAGTACAAAAATAAGAATAAGTAATAAGGGCACAAGGTTAGACTAGAATATTATACTATAGAACTGTTACTGTAAGAATTCTGTACAAGGACTTTTTTCTAGACTTAACTAATGCATTTGATCTGGTGGCTGATCTTGAACATGTTTTTAACGAAGAAGAATGGCTACTTAGACTGTTTCTCGATTATTTATCATAAAAGATGTACATTTTGTAATTTAATTCGTAAAAAAAAAACATGGATTGCATAGTGGAGTTTTACAAGACAGTGTTCTCAGCAATACTTTATTTAAAAAAAGTTAGTTTATTTTTGTTGTCACAGGATCCACAAAAGTCCATTCCAAAAGGAACACTATTAGCCATTCTACTCACAACGATCTCCTACCTACTAATAGCAGTGTTGACTGGATGGACTGTGCTTCGCGACGCTTCGGGAGACGTCAATGAAATCGCAGGCTGGGCGATGGCGGACTGCGCTAACAGGACCTGTGGATATGGTCTGCAGAATAGTAATGATGTAAGTTATCGATTCATAAACCCATTACAATAAAGCAGAAAGGAGGTCTATATAACAGAATATAAACACATGAAAATATGTTATTAAAACAGTTTACCATAGTTACGTGTCCTCTAAGCTTCTTTACGGTGTTGTATTCTGGGGAAATTGTACAGAGAGAGAAAATATATTTAAATCGCAAAAAAGGTGTATCAGGGCAATGTATGGTCTGAAAACAACTGATAGCTGCAAACCTTACTTTCTATCACTTAATATTTTAACTTTACCCTCACTATACATTTACGAAATATCAATTTTTGTCAAAATGAATCCCGACTTATTTGAAAAGCCTACCCATTCACGCAGCAGACGCGACATATACCACCTGTGCCTAGTTAAAAGCAACACTGCTCTTCTTAATAAAAGTGCGGTATGGCTCCAAAAATATATAATAAAGTACCAAATAGAATAAAACAATTAAATTTGACTGAATTCAAGCATTAATTGTTTAAATTTTTGAGAATTAGATGTTATTATACTGTGGATGAGTTTCTTATGGACAAAGACATGCAAACTCGATAATAGCGTAATTTATTTAATTTTTAGAGATTTGACTGATTTTTTTTTTAAACTTTGTCTTTGATTGAATTCAATTCTAGAAATGTTTCTAATAGACTATGTTATATTATATTAACTGCATTTGCATGCCAACTAATATGGTAAAACATGTCTGGAACCTATATATTGTATTTGTCACCTCTTTTTATACATATTTACCCATGTTTGCAAATGAATAAATGAATTATGAATTATGAAACAGTTTTACATTAATCACTAAAACATTTTCACGTTAACTTCATGTATATCTCTCGTATTCATGTACATCGCTCTGGAAATGTTTATCTCTGTGGTAGTATAAAGAAAAATTATATTTTAGAGTAGAGAGTACTTGGAGACATTTGTACGGTCTCGCGAAGTAATAATTCTATATTCTAAACCAAACTTTCGAGCGCCTTCCCTAGAACTTACCTTATACAAAGGTAACGTTTGATTTAAGGACCTAAAACAGCTGACAAACGGAATTCTAATCGAAATCAGCTGATATTTTATCAAGTGCTTTTTCAATGAAAATCATCGAATTCACTAAAGTCGTAGAACATTTGTTGTTCTCGCTCGGGATAACATACTATTTCGGGGACATTCTGTATATTGCTTACACAGCTCGAAGAACTGATGGCCGTTAAAGGTTCTAGGCTAAAGGAGCGGGCACTACGTACTGGAAAGCGCAGCGTAGGATGGCTAGAGGGGGGTCTAGAGGGAAAAACTATCTGATAAAGGTTGCTGGGAGCCGTTGGGTGCAAGCCGCACAAGATCGGTCGCTCTGGTAATCTACAAGGTATAGATTAGGCCATGTTTAGTAGTGGTTGTCCTATAGCCGTTATTTTATAATTCAGTCTTTTAGAACTAGATGGCGCTGCTAAAACTAGCACGATCCTAGAACGCGCTATCGAATCGTTTAGGCGTTCCTTTATAAATTCAACAATTTTGTAGGCGAATCGTAAAAAAGCATGAGTACCAGTATTTTTGAAAATGACATCCATTTTTGATGTCATATTGATTGTGGGTGTTTATTTCGATTTTGTCTGTTTAGACACAATATGTCGTCAATTTAGAAAGAAGAAAGAAAGAAAATATATATATTCGCCTCACAAAAGAATCTTATGAATATGATCTCATACAATAAAAACTAAACATATTTACATTAAACATAAAATTAAACATTATCAAAGGCACGTGTTTTATTAAATTATACAACTCAGTGTAACGGCGAAAAGGCCTGCAGCTCAGCATAATATGCTTCTGCATGCTACCATGCTGGAGCGCTGGTCTTCTGCTGAGGCCAGTGTTGACTTCACGGACGACCTGACTAATCAACTAATCACAGAACCTGATAGCAGTAGGTACTATTAACTAAAAGTAACATTATATTTATATACATACCTACCTATCCCTAACCAACTACACTAAAAACATCCACAATAGCAATATTATAAACACACTAAAGGAAACACAAAACATGACTGACCAATAAAAAGCAAAGTGACGTAAAGACTACTATTCCTACAATGGTTGGTTGAGTTGTAAGGAAAATACATGTTTTTTTTAACTTAATAATATTTTTATAGTCCGGTCAATCTAGACCAAAAAATGAGAGTGAAGTTGCATAAATTCCCAACAAGCTGAAAATCAGTAAAATTCTTAAAAACACGATTATAAATAAAATTTTAAAGTTCCCTATCATTCCCGTGTATAGAAAAAAAAAATACTCAAGGTCAAAGGTAAAACAAAGAGTTTTTCGCGATTTTCAGCAACACGGTAAGTATTATCATAAAAGTACTCCATACAAAAATTGGAGATCATAAAATTATCTATGAAAAATATATCCACACTTTTTTGCCTACAAGCCACCGTTTCTGAGATATAAGGACTTAAAAAGATGTAACAGTTGTTATCGTCTTAATATGCATGAGTACGCCGCGTATATACAAGATTTAGTTCAATGTGCTGAAGTTTTTAAAAAGAGTAATTCAACTCAACAAGAAGTTATCACCAACGGCATCCGCTTTCTTCTTTCTATGTATGGAGCTCCAAAAAAAACTACCTGTTTCGATAAGCATTGATATGCATGTTTCCTTAAAAATACTAAAAAAAACTAAGTTGAATTAGCTTATCTTCCTCCAACCTCAGTTGCTGCACATCAACATCTTTTTCGTTCAAGTGTGGCTTGGTTACCAACTAGACCCTACAGACTGGGGTTGGAAGTTGGTCAACAATACATTACCAGTTCAAACTTTACTCCCATCTGCGCCGGAAAAACGGCTGAACACAATTTTTTGCAACTGCAAAAAGGGATGCAGTGCTAAATGTGGTCTCAAAAAAGTTGGTCTGTTTTGTTCTCTGGCATGCACAACTTGTCAAGGCCGGTCGTGCTCTAATGTTTAATCACCAACAGTGGAGGATTCGTTTGATTCCAACGAAGTGTCATGCGATACATCGCTATTGACGTAATTTACTTACACCAAAAATGAAGAAGAAGAAGAACAAGAAGAATTTGAAGGTTACGAATAAGACGAATGAACTTCACGAGTTTTTTTAATTTACATCTCTTTTATTTTTTCCAATCTTTGAAAATTTCCGTTATTTTGCCTGGCCTACTGGGGAAACCACGTTAAAAAAAACGCTCGAAGTATACTACCTCATAGGTAGCGTGGAAACGTGTGCATATTATAACGATAACAACTTTTTGAATCGTTATAGCTCAGAAACGGTGGCTCGTAGGAAAAAAGTATGCATATATTTTGTATAGATAATTTTATGATAAACAATTTTTGTCTGCAGTACTTTTATGATAAAACGTACCGTTTTGCTGCAAATCGCGAAAAACTCATTTTTTAGACCAAAAGTAAAAAAAAAATCCATACACGAGAATGATGGAGGAACTTAAAAAAAATTTATAATTATGTTTTGAACAATTTTACTGATTTTCAGCTTGTTGCGTGGGTGTCGGCGTGGGCTCTTAACACAAACAAACTAGCACGATTTATAAAGTTGGATCGTACGTTACAACAACGTATCTTTCAAAGAATAGCCAATTCGTATCATCATCATCACCCACAGCCTGACTTCACCCATTGTTGGGTATAGGCCTCCCTAAGTTGTGCCCATTCGTATACGTTCAAATAGTTAGCGCGATACGTAACGTATTTGGTTCTGGTTTTGTTTTAGTATTACCGTTCAAATTTAGCGCGATTGCCCTCAAGATTAGAGTTGAGTACCTTGCAGTTGACTGTCAATTTCATTTTGTCCGAAGAGAGAGGCACTATGTCCGATAGAGCATATTATCTAACTAAAAAGTTATTCTTCTAACGTTGAATAACATTAGATCGATGTTAATTGAGAATGTTAACCAAGATAACTAACTGAAGTTCAGTTAGTTTTCCTGAATCCTCACTGACCACCGTTAGAATAAAAAAACGCTTGAAGTATACTACCTCATAGGTAGCGTGGAAACGTGTGCATATTATAACGATAACAACTTTTACAACTTTTCGAATCGTTATAGCTCAAAAACGGTAGCTCGTAGGAAAAAAAAGTATGCATCTATTTTTTATAGATAATTTTATGATATACCAATTTTATCTGCAGTGCTTTTATGATAAAACGTACCGTTCTGCTGAAAATCGCGAAAAACTCATTTTTTTTGCCTTTGACCTTCAGTAAAATTTTTTCCATACACGGGAATGATGGGGAAATTAAAAAAAATATTTATAATTATGTTTTGAACAATTGTACTGATTTTCAGCATGTTGGGAATTTATGCAACTTCGAATGTCTAAATTGACCGTACTATTAGGGGTGGGTGGGATTGTGTTAATTTGAGACATTATAGCCTGAAAATAAATGTTGAGCAAAGATACATTCATCCTGTAGGGATTTGGTTGGTTCAAACACGATACTTTATGCTTTCTCGGTTAAAACAAACCGTTTTTTGCTTTTTTTATCCTAATTGAGTTTAAAATTGTGTGTTGGAAGATAATTGTATTGTTTGAGGATTTATTTGGTTACTTTTTTATTATCGATACATTTATTTTTCATTAAAAGATACTAGTGGTTCTACTAGTGCAACTGTTACACTAAACACCAACACCTACACTGCCTCAATCTGAATCTGTTCTGTATAAACCTTAAGAGTAAACGGCATCATAATAAAATTTGTTTCCCGCCTAACAAGACAGCCTTGTTTAATCAGAGTGTGATGTGTATGGCTCCACGTATACACGGTGTCCTTTAAATCACTGTTTTCCCAGAACAAACGTTGCTCAGACATTGGTCTACTAACAGTTTATAACATCAAATAAGAGAATGAAATTAAAAAATCTAGACCTTCTCAAATAAGTCTAACATTGTTCAAAAACTAACCGTGACATAAGTTCATGAGTACGCTAGCCGTAGCGTATTACCTACTCCTTAGGTACCTAGTAGCTACCGGTCAACGCGCTGACTATGTTGTAGGGCGTAACGTTAAAATAGACGTTTTTAGTTCGCAACTTTTTATATTTTTCAAAGACCGATTTCGTTTTGTTTTTTAATTTGATGTTATAAACTGTTAGTAGACCATGGTCTGAACAAAGTTTGTTCTGGGAAAACAGTGATTTAAAGGACACCGCGTATATAACCACCTACCTGAGTCTGTACTGGGTTCTTCGAGTCTGAATGTTTTCAAGAGAAACTTAAAACTAATATTAATAAAAACGGCATACTACAACATAAATGAGTTTCTTAGCGATAAATCCCTTGAATAATTTTATTAAATCTGACATTTTATTATTAATTTTCTATTTTAAGGTAAGAGCTGACATGATGAATATTGTAAATAATTTAATCATTATTTGATCGCTTCTAAGTAACTACTTGTAAGACTGACTGAAATTGCATGCGATAAACGCTGATTATGGACGAACGCAAACTGTATCACTAACCACCTGTTACTAACCTATATTCGCAATAAATAATTTTGATTTGATTTGATCTGAAACGACTAAGACTTGCCAACATACATACATAAGTTCAATATCCTTTATATTTCTATTTTTATATATCTGACTTTATCTTTAGTTTATATAATTTTATTTTTAATAAAATCGGACAATCCGGTACTAAATGTAGGAGCCGGCGGAAGATCAGCGCGCTGCGTACTCGTATTTACTATAGTGTGACCATTAGTGCTGTGCACTCCCTGAGGTATGCGCGCGGCGAGACGGGGGGGAGAATCGGCTGCTGCGCTCTGTCAGTTCGCCGTCAACGCTCGTGGCGGCAGGTAGTGTTATTTGTATCGGACTGTCTATGTCATGTGCGTCTGACATAGACAGTCCGATACAAATAACACTACCTGCCGCCACGAGCGTTGACGGCGAACTGACAGAGCGCAGCAGCCGATTCTCTCCCCCGTCTCGCCGCGCGCATACCTCAGGGAGTGCACAGCACTAATGGTCACACTATAGTGCGTGGCGCATAATGCTGAGCCGGGTCCTAGTTTGCGGACGCTCATAACCTGTACGTACTAACTGCCTATGTATATTTTATGTATTCTATTTTTGTTTGTTATATTGCTACTCCTACTGTCGTATTATTTTAGTTACTATGTGTGTCTTTGTTTTGTTATGTCTGCAAATAAATGTATTTTCTATCTTTCTTTCTTTCTTCTTAGTGGGTGCTCACTGAGATCTCGCGTGTCTGTTACTGATAAAGTTGTCAATTTCAGGTAATCCGGCTGGTGTCTGGCTTCGGTCCGTTGATATACGGCGGTTGTTTCGCTGCAACTCTATCTTCCGCGTTGGCTTCCCTCGTCTCCGCGCCTAAAGTGTTTCAGGTAACAACAATCATACTAATATTATAAACTAGCTGACCCGCTCGCGTTTCGCATCATTTGTCAGTAAAAATTACCCTCCTGCGCAGAGGGGTAAAAATTAATCTATGTTCCAATCTTGGTCATAATCTATCTGTTTACCAATTTTCTTTGAAATCGATTCATTCGTTTAGTCTTGAATTCGTGAAAGCGTAATAGACAGACAGAGAGACAGAGTTACTTTCGAACTTTTATTATTAGTAAGAATTCGAAAGTAACTCTGTCTGTATGTTTGTCACGCTTTCACGGCTGCACCGATTTCGATGTTTGAAACGGGTATTTATCGCGTATGTACCTTTTTTTATTTGTTATCCTGACGTGTTTCGGCTGTGTTGCAACGGTCATGGTCACGGGCGGACTGGAGACTGGACTGACTTAGTACACTTGTTACTTGGCAACACAGTCGAAACGTGGGGATAACAAAATTTGTTACTTATTTAATTTATTTACACATACGCGATAAATATCTGGTTAAATCAGTAATTATGTACAGTGATCGCGAATGTTTAAAAAAATACTAATATATTGTGAACGGTATTGAGACATAGGTCACTTACACTTCACTGTGGGGAAGGAGGGTATTGTTTTATGGAGAAACCAAGCGTACGAAAGCACGGCGGTTTATCATTGAAAATTAACTTTATTTTCATAGAGTTATACTAGGAACAATTTAAAAAATGTACAACCACTATATTGTGTTTTATTGTTTTAACTGTGTTTTATTTTTAACCAACTTTAAAAAAAGGAGGCGTTTCACAATATACAGCGCTATTTAGCCCCAAACTAAGCAAAGCTTGTACTGAATAAATGTTTTTTTTTCCTATTTTTTCATTAGCCACTTTTCATTTTAAGTCATCCGATTTATGAAATGAAAACTTATTATGGCGCGTTGGGCGTTTTTTGAAATGGATTAAAACCTATTGAACTTGCGCGCGACACTGTTACCGTTAACGACACATCTGTATATAAGTATTTCGTAATTGTTCAAGTTTTCACTTCTGTCGGCCGGCGCTCCCTGAGTGCCGCTTTTTGTTTATTTCCTGTTTTCTGAAGTCTGTTAAATGTTTTGCTAAATGCTGGTTGTACTTTTGTAGGCGTTATGTCAAGACAAGTTATACCCGTACTTGGAGTTCTTCGCGAAAGGGTACGGGCCGAACAACGAGCCCGTGCGCGGATACGTGCTCACTTTCATCATCGCCACCGCTTTCATACTGATGGGTGAGTTATACTAATGTTCATTTATTTCATCATCATCATCATATTCAGACAAAGGACGCCCACTGCTGAACATGGGCCTCCCTCATAGATTTCCAGAGCGACCGAACGTGTGCGACCTGCACCCAACGGCTCCCATCATTTTGACCCAAGACATCTTTCCATCTAGTTATTGTTTTTACAAGGTATTTATTGAACATAAATGTTAACAGCTTATTACAACTAAACACAGTTTAGCATAATAGTATCTTAAACTAGAATAACTCAGCAGGCTATAGCACCTTTATAGGTTTTTTGATAAAATTAAATATTTTTCCTAAATATTTTTAGGTAGACAAACCTACCATGCTGATATTGCGATTGTATTAAAACTTGGTCATAATACAACCAAAACAACATTATTTTCTTAAACATAGGGTACATTTCAAGTCGTTGCGATCTCACCTACCCGCGCCCGCGCGTTCAAGCGGGGACCCGCCCGGCCGGGCACTCTGTGGACGCGAAGTGATGAAAGCGTGAAGTGATGAAGGTGTGAAGAATGATAGTTAAATGAAAAATATTATTAGGTGAATAGCACAATGAATTTAATTAAAAGATATAAGGAAATAGACATAAAAAACAACACGATAATCTTAGGAAGCAATACAAGGCAAAATACGCGAGCGCGCGATCGACACAGTGGCCGCGAGTCGAATGTGGTGGGGAACGAAGGTAGGCGTGTGCGAGCGCCGGTCGGTCCGACGCGGTACGGTGTACCTGTATTACGGTGTGGTCCAAACGCAAACATTTAATAGTAAAATAAAGGTAGGACCATCATCCTACAATACAGATTTCGGATCGGTGGTGCGTGTCTGATTAGGTACACCACAACTCTATTATGTGCTAGGTTGTATGAGCAGGCCATTATGCTTCAAAACTAACTCAGCCGTGTTTGCAAAATATAATTGAATAAATACTTTTTGTATTTGTTTACATTACATAAGGGAAAATATATATTTTTATAACTTTTATTTCATATTTTTATCTAAGTTAAATCTGGTAACTAAATTCAAATTCATTATTCAGGCATAAATTATTAATGTTATCCATATAGCTAGTGGGAGGTCGTCCTACGCTGCGCTTTTCAGAGCGTGGTCTCCACTCGAGAACCTTTCTGCCCCAACGGCTTACAGTTCTTCGAGCTATTGTGCACCCACTCCCACTTCAGCTTGCTAATCCTTTTGTGTTATGGTAGTTCAGTTTCATCATCATAATTTAATTTTAATGCAGGCAACACTTTTTAATGAAATTCACATATTTACAAATGCATATACAAATCTATTATAGTGTAATATGAGTAGTGTTTTGTGTTACATGGTATACGTGCAGCCATATTCACCGTTTACGCATGCAATGTCGAGTTTAATTAATTTTGATTACAATCTGGATCAGGGTTTCCCAACCTTTTTTGCCTGGCGCCCCCCGGATTGATAAAAATATTTTCGTGCCTCCTATTTTTTTCATTGCTTCAATAAAACACATAATTTATTTCCACGTCATGTTTATCTCACGAAAATTAAACCACATCTTTGGTGTTACTTACTGCATGCGCCTTGTTTAGTACAACGAGTGATCGAACAAAAACTGGTAGCTAGCTTGCCCGATTGGAATTACTGGTAGTTGACGCAACTAAATCTGTGTGTAAGTGAGTGAGAGAGAGATAATTCTTTATTGTTACACCAAATTAAAATAACTTAAGCCAGAAAACACAATTGTTAAATCATGAACATTAATGAGTAGGTAGATTTAAATGTCCGAACATGCCCCCTTTAGGATTTATCTACGCCCCCCCCCGGGGGGGGGGCGCCCCACCGGTCGGGAAGTCCTGTTCTAGATCAAATTATGAAAAGATAGTATAATATTAAATAATTATGTTTAGTTTAATTACGAGGGCTGCTATTTATGTATCCGGAATAAAATAAAATAACTATCATTGACTGTTAAATATGGTTTTATTGCTTTTCAAAATATTCGCCATGATGATCAATGCACTTTTGCATTCGGTGAAACCAGTTTTTATAGCACTTTTTCCAATCGGAAGACGGTATCTCCAAAACATGATTTTTGAATGCCTCAACGGCTTCTTCTCGGGTTGAAAATCTTTGACCACGTAATTTATTCTTCACGGTTGGGAATAAAAAGAAGTCGTTGGGTGCCAAATCAGGGCTATATGGCGGATGACCCGTTAATTCCACCGTTTCACCCTCCAAATATCGGGTCGTTTCACCCGAAGTGTGACAGCTTGCATTGTCGTGATGGAGAATGATTCTGCGTTGTGGATTATTCTTCCTGATTTCTGCAAAGACTTCTGGCAAACAAATGGTCGTGTACCACTCTGAATTAACAGATTTACAATTTTCTAGGGGTACAGTAGCCACGTGTCCATCTATACCAAAAAAACAGGCGACCATTTGCTTCAAAGTGCTTTTCGCACGAGCAACTTTTGTTGGGTTCGGCTCATGTTGGAAGACCCAAACTGTTGACTGTTGCTTAGTTTCGGGGTCATATGCATAAATCCAGGATTCATCACCTGTGTAGATATTATATACAGCTTTTGATGCACCACGATTGTATTTTTTTATCATTTTTTTGCACCAATCGACACGAGCCTGTTTTTGATCTATTGTCAAGTTGTGCGGTATCCAACGCGAACAAACTTTTTTTGCAGCCAAGTGTTCGTGTAATATCTTATGTATACTCGTCATACTAATGCCCAAGATCGCCTCTATCTCTCGATATGTCACATGACGATCTTGCATTATTAGTTTACGCACTGCGTCGATGTTTCGTGGCACAACAACTGATTTAGGCCGACCATCTTTAATTTCGTCCGTGAGCATACGACGTCCACGATTAAACTCACTAAACCAGTGATACACAGTAGTCTTCGATGGTGCTTTATCCCCAAAAGTCGAACTGAGATGATCGATACACTGCTGTTGAGTTAGACCACGTCGAAAATCATAAAAAATCATCGCACGAAAATTTTCTCGAGATAAATCCATTGTGATAATGACACGCAATTTTTGAAATCGCGCCACACAATGAAAACAATTGACAGACGGACGAAATAACCTGCATTCTACAGCCAAAGAGTTCCATTTTCAAACGTGATAATTTCTTTTTAAATATTATTTATGCAGTGGCCAGTTCCGGATTCTTAAATAGCAGCCTATGTAGTGCTTAGTAGATTGTAATCTTTTTTGTGGATTACGAAATAAAATAAAATTAAAAAAATAACATTGGCAGCTTAAGTGATAGCCCACTGCAGGGTATATAAGCACAAAATAGATAAGTACAGAATTTAATTATAGTATAACGAGCGATACCAGGCGCACGTCTGTTATACACCTCCAATATACCATGTATAATATGCAATTGTTGCCTGAAAGAGATCGCTTTTAGCGATAAGGCCGCCCATTATATGACCACGTATTAGTTTTAACTTTTGAACGAATTAATGAAATACTCTTTATTGCACACCAAACAAAAATACAGTATCAATAGAAATAAACAATACCTAGATAAAGGTACAATGGGCGGTCTTATCGCTAAACGCGAACTAAAACCTAAAACTTTTCTTGGTTAAGTTATTGTAATTTGGTGTAACAATAAATAAATATGTATTCTGTACACTTTTTGTATTTAATTGTAAATGAACATTATGTTTTTATGAAAATCTTTAAACCTAACTAGGTACCCATTTAGTTTCGTCATGTCTGTCTGTCTGTCCGACAAGTTACAGCCGTTTTATAGTAAGTGTATACGGTGTTGTGACGCCTAACAATTACCTATGGCCTAAGGGTACCCGTATATGAAAGTAGGTGGGTGATTTTTTTTCACTCACGCATCTTATTGTGTGGGGTGTCGTTGAATAGGTCTTTTAAAAACATTATAAAATTGCTTTGTTATTTTCCAGGTGGACTTAATCAGATAGCACCGCTGATCTCAAACTTCTTCTTGGCCGCGTACGCTTTGATAAACTTCTCTACGTTCCACGCCAGTTTGGCGAAGCCCGTCGGCTGGAGGCCTACTTTTAGAGTAAATATTAAGAAATTACATTATTGTATAATGTTTTATCTTTGTCTTCTCGTCCAAAACAACTCAGTATCTGAAGGCAAAGATCTTTGATCAGTGTGTGATGACCAGTGATGATATATGACATAAAAATATGTCCATAAAAACTATTACCTACTTGTACTACTTACTATGTACTTTCTCAAATTTTTGTTATCATCCAAATCATCGCCTAATATAATTTCTTGCGTGAGATTTGCATTTGTTCTGCGGCGGGAATGATCCCGCAACCTTCTGCGCCTCAGGTGGCTAGTCGCCCACTGCGCCACGGAGGTTCTCAGCTAATAATTTAGTGACACAATATAACAGGTTTGTCACAAATTAATGTTCAATCCACAAGCTACTGAACTAGTATAAACTGTGTTTCTACTATTTGTACTAAAAACGGGATATTTACCATGATTTGTGAGTTTTTGAGTATCCCCATCTTTCGACGCAGTTGCATGTGTGAGTGTTGTGTGTCGGAATCGAGTTAAGATCGAGAATGAAACCGGTGGTAGAGTCTGGCTAATGAAAGTTGATACTGAAAAAGCGCGGCAAATTTAAAAAATATCAGCATGGCAGCCCTAAAGTAAAAAGGAAAGTTGGAACAACTCACTTTGATACTTTGACATTTATTTTTATTTTACTAGTGGATGCTTGCAATTTTTTCCGCGTTATGACGAGATTAAAAGTAGCTTATATCACTTGTTAACTCTTTATTAACTCCATACCAAACATCACATGGATACGTCACTCCATTGTGGCGTATTAAAGGAACAAACAGGCTATCAAACACTATCATGAGTATCAATATTATCATGAGTTTAAATATTTGTAAATCTATGTGAGTATGTATCAAAGAAAACAACACCATATATTTTTATACTGTTTTTTAATCACTATAATCAAAATCTGAATCTAAAAATTCAACATGGAGTGAATCGTCAGAATCACTGAAGTCGCTGTTGTCTCTTAAATTGATGATGAAGCTTTGTAAATTATTTTCAGTTATATGGTCTCTTCTTTTGTACTTGTCTTCCACATGAATGACATGGTCTGTCATTTTTTTCCAATCATCTGCTGTAATACACTCAAAAGATTGTTTTATGAGATCCTCGAACTCTTTTGGAGTTCGGCTTACATTTTTGCTTCCCACATTTCTTTTTGCTAGACTCCATATGAGTTCTATAGCATTTAGGTCACAATGATATGGAGGAAGTCTTAGCACTTCATGCCCGTTTTGGCTTAAAAGTTCATCAGCTTCATAAATAGGTTCTGGTGTGTTCTGTTTTACTAAGCAGAGCAACTCTGCTTTTGAATTGTATGTTTCAAATGAAATACCATTCAATGTAAGCCAATTCTGTATCTCTAACTTTCGATTTTGAGATGTGGGCGCTTTATTTATTATGACAGAATGGTATGATGCATTGTCCATTACAATTACACTTGGTTCATTCAAATTGTGCATAAGCTTTTCTTGAAGCCATTTGTTGAAGTTTGTGGAATTCATGTCATGGTGGTAGTCGGCCATTTTCGATTTGGTGCTAAATACTAACAATGAGTTTGGAACAGGGCCTTTCTCTGATCCTGCATGCACAATAATATATCGTTTTCCTGACGATATATTTTCAATTATTCCACTTGTTGATGGACCTTGCCAACATTTTTTAGGCTTATAGGTTTTGTGGACATAAGTTTCATCTAAGTAGATTATTGGCTTGCCTTCTGCACGTTTCGATGCAATTGTACGCAAAAAGCGATGTCTCCATGCAGCTATATCATACCGTTCAATTAATAATGAACGTTCATTTTTGTTTTTCTTAAATTCATAACCGTTGGCTATAGTGTGACCATTAGTGATGTGCACTCCCTGAGGTATGCGCGCGGCGAGATGGGTCGTGCGATAATGTTATCGATTCATTCATAATAAATTTGCAAGACTCTGATTCAAGTTCCGGTGGCGAAGTGGAAGATGAAGATGATGACGAAATGGAAGATGAAGTTGAAACAGAATCTATGTCAGAATAACTTTCGTTAGAATATATAATTGTTTGTAAATATAAAAAATGTTCAATAAAACAAGTCCTTTGAATTATAAGTTTAGTTCTTATTTATCACCTGCATATTTTTAATAAAATATGAGTATATTTAAGTTACATTTTAATCAACTAAGTAAGTATAATATATTACAGATAGATAGCCTCCGACCATCGTCCCGCCACAAGTCTTGCCTTAGAAATGCAAACTGATATCGTAAGATATGTCCGACATGTGTTGATCTCATGTGAACTCATGCAGTTTTTTCTTTGCCCCCCACCTCGCCGCGCATACCTCAGGGAGTGCACAGCACTAATGGTCACACTATAATAATATGCGACGGAGAGTTTCACGACATCCACCAAATTCTATACTTTCTTTTAATTCTACCAACAAAGATCTTAATGTTGGTACTTGTTTCCTCACAATGTAAAATTCGTTTACTTTATTACGAATAACATCCATATCGAAACTATCTAAGTTCGACACTTGAAGGGTGAGGTCGTTTTTACCTGGAGTCCTCCAGACCCCTTCGTTCACCGCACCTTCTTTTTTAATTCTCTTCAATGTAATACACTTACATCTATAAAAAGAATAAAATAAAATGTCAATTATCGTGAGTCTCATAACTAAGAAATAATAGAAAATACACAAGTATTACCAAACTAGTCTAAGATTAACGTTGAGTGAAAACTTACCGGTGAGTGAAGATAGTTCTTCTAAGTACTGGTTCTGCGATTTCATCATATCTTTTTGATCTAAATCTGTGATCTTTTCAATTGCTTGTTTTACTTCAGCAGTTCGTGCATTATCCTCAAGACTATCTGTAAAAGAACAATAATATTATATAAAGTAACTAAAACTAATATGTACTTATTTAAAATAAAAAAAATATCAAGACATTTTGACCGTACTAACCTAAAAAATCAGTCACAGTACGTAAACAATCCTGTTTTTCTCGCAATACGGCTTGTTTCACAAGCTTTTTCTCTTCATATTTCGAAATCATACAAAACAATAGTTTTCGCACTTCACTCTTTATAGTTTTATTCATTTTTATAGCATTAACACGGATATATCACAACAAAACTATACGCAAGTCAACCACAACGAAACATCAACAACACGCCATCTTGTTGCGTCAGAGATAGGGATACCATACACTGATTCTGATTTTACCAAATCTTTCGGAAAACAGCCGAAAATTAATTTCTTTAAAATAAAATTGCCAAGTTTTTCTCTAGTAAATAGTGTACCTAATTAATTAAGCTATTTATTAGACCAACTTAAGGCTTAGTGTTGCTCTTGAAATGATCCAACACGTACATACGATACTTATTTTCGATGAATACAATTTTAGCACACGTACGAATTTTTAAAACTCATTTTATATAATGTTTAAAATAAGTTTGTTTTAAAAATGCCTTTTTGGAATTAATTGTTCCAAAGTACTTTCTGCTTAAAATACCCCAATTTGTAGAGTAAATATCCGATGGTAGGAACACTTTAGTGTTGTCATATAAAAAGTTTGCAAAAAAATCCAGTATCTACTTTCGTTAGCCAGACTCTAGTAATGCATTCTAGTAGTGAATTCATTCCTAGCAAGAGACTGAGAAAGAGGGTAGGTCGATTTATCTGCCAATAACTACCCACTCGCAAAGACTTCAGTTCCCGTGATCGTGGCGCATGCAACTGCTTCGAAATGTCGGGATTCTAAAAAAATCACAAATCATGGTAAATATTCTGTTTTGACGTGAATACGTTTTTAAAATTGCTTCCATAGTGGGAAGCAATTCAAAAAACGAATGATAACAAAATCGGGGGACACAGTTTGGTGTTGCAGCTAAATATCTATCATCTCCATCCAAATTTAATTACACCACTCGATAGCAAAAGGATCAAAGAACTCGTTACGCTAAGTGAGGACTGTGGCGCATCGCGCGCGGTGGAGGGGGGAGCGCCGCCATTTTGAGGTCATTATGCTGCGTTTCGAGATTTCCATTTAGTATGACCCGAAACACTTCTTAGTGTTCTAACATGATTGTTATAACATACATAAAATAGCGTATATTATATTTTGTATAGAAAATATTACCTGTTACACACACGTATTCACATACCACATACGGCCGTGTCC
This sequence comes from Philereme vetulata, assembly GCA_918857605.2. NCBI lineage: Eukaryota > Metazoa > Arthropoda > Insecta > Lepidoptera > Geometridae > Philereme > Philereme vetulata. Next base: position 5,475,244 of record OU975462.1, read on the forward strand.
ATGACACAGCCACACCCCATTTTTTTGTATAAATATAAATAAATAAATGTTTACTACAAACTAAGCAGAACTTGTACTATGGGAACCAGATAACTGATAGAATACTTATACATAAACTTTTTTTTTTAAATACATACTAAAATATTTAGAGAAACAACCGGACCCGGAACAAATAACTGTAGATCATGCAAACATTTGTACCGCGGCGGGAATCGAACCCGCTACCTCCTACGTCTCAGCCGGCTATTCGTCCACTGCACCACGGAGGTCGTCAATAGTGTTCATATGCATGATAGTTTGATGATGTGTTTCTACTAGTTGTGTGTTCTAATATATTTTGTGTCTGTGCAGTTATACAACATGTGGCTGTCGCTAGTGGGGTCGATGCTGTGCGTCGCGATAATGTTCGTCATCTCATGGGTCACCGCTCTAGTCACCATATCATTTCTACTGGCGCTGTATCTACTTGTCTCCTATAGGAAACCTGGTAACATTTTTAAAGTTTTTATTCAACTTAAAAAAAAAACCTTTTGCTTTTATTTATGAGATTTGTTTGGAGATGGAACAAGCATACCATCTCCATAGGCCACCTGATGTTAAGTGGTAACCATCGCCTATGTTTGTTTGCTTAGCTCAAATCTTATTTATATTCATTTATTCCTTGTAAATCTAGGTACAATGTTAGGTCGTAGGGGCTATACAGAGTGTTTTTTTTACTGTAACAGCACGGCAGCACCCATAACCAGAGGAGATACAGGTGCAGTTTCTTTTAAAACATCAGCTCATTTTTGAAGAAAAACATTTTGGCATTAAAATTTTTTTTGGTCAAGTGTGAGTAGCGGCTTAAAATAAATCAAGTTGGTAAATTTTTTTTTGATGCCCATCAATGCAGTCCTTTGTAAGGATCATTTTATTGTATCGGATGAAAAAAATCTGAACAGCGGAAGTTAGTCAAATTTGATAAAAAGTATTCTCATACAACAGGACAAACAAAATTCCTTCTACAAACATTTTATTAGATTCTAATTGCACATTAAAGAAGTATTAATACTGTAGCGATTAAGAAGTTTAGGAACTCCATGCTCTCATGAGCAATTCAAAAACATTTCGTATTTCAGAACAATTTTGAATTTCGAACATGGTTCTTGCACCTGTCGGACTTTTATATCAGTCATTGCATCATCTTATTTGTCCTATATATAGATAAATCCCGTTTTTATAATAATGACAAAAAACTTACTTTATAGTGTTTGAGTAGTAAAGTTCCGTGTAGTAATAGAAGTACTACCACCGTTATACAGAGTGTTTTTTTAACTGTAACAGTACGGCAGCACCCATAACCAGAGGAGATACAGGTGCAGTTTCTTTTAAAACATCGGCTCGTTTTCGAACAAAAAAACATTTTGGCATTAAATTTCTTTTGGTCAAGTGTGAGTTGCGCCTTAAAATGAATTAAGTTGGTAATTTTTTTTGATGCCGATCGATGCAGTCCTATGTAAGGATCATTTTATTGTATTGGATGAAAAAAATCTGAGCCGCGGAAGTTAGTCAAATTTGATAAAAAGTATTCTCATACAACAGGACAAACAAAATTCCTTCTACAAACATTTTATTAGATTCTAATTGCACATTAAAGAAATATTAATACTGTAGTGATTAAGAAGCTTAGGAACTCCATGCTTTCATGAGCAATTCAAAAACATTTCGTATTTCAGAACAATTTTGAATTTCGAACATGGTTCTTGCACCTGTCGGACTTTTATATCAGTCATTGCATCATCTTATTTGTCATATCATTACATTGTCAAATACGCAAAAAGTAGACTTAATTGAAGCATACTTCCTCAACCGACGAAGCACAATGCCATGATAGGACAAATAAGATGATGCAATCTCCAGCTCTTGTAAAAATAAAAAGTTTACGAGTTAGTAGAGAAAGTTAGTCGGTCGGATAAACATGCGAAGCCGGGGCGGGTCAACTACTCTTGTCCTTGATACTACTATTGTCTACGATACTACTAATACTACTCTACTATTATCGACAAATTAATTTAAAAAATAGTTTAATTTATAGAAAGAAAGAATAAACATTTATTCAGACCACCACCAATGGGCACAGAAACAAATAAAATAAAAACACTTATTAACGGACATGTCCGTTTTATGTATGGGCGTTGGTTTATTATTACGAAAAAAATTTAAACAGCTTCTAAATACATTTATTTAAAAGTGTTATAATTACCGAACTTGTAACCATTAAAATTATATTTTTAAACACCGCCATTTTCGAGAAAAATAATCAAATATATAATGTTAGTACATATAAAGTATTTGTAGGTGGCAACCCCAAAGAAAAAAAAACTGCCAATCAAAGTGACATGTTACGTATAGATAGAGACGCATGTATATACTGGAATTACGCACCTATATAACCGTTCAAGAACGCGAGGGTAGAGTTACGACCCCGATGCGCTACCCGAATTATAAAATTGAACGCAGGTCAGGAGTTGCAACTCTACCCTACTCGGTCTTTACTTGAACGCAGGGTACAAGTTGAAATCATTTTTGTGGTGCGATCCCCTTGTCAAATGTAAAGGTGCGTTCATGTTAAAGGTAATTTCAAACAAATTTTTTTTAAGACGGAGATGTTTAAAAATGTACAGTTCAATAAAAAAGACGGTTTTTAAGCTATATATCCATATAAACTTGAGAGCAAAAAAATCGCACATTCATGATTTTTTGACATAACTAAAAAAAAAACAAAAAATATTATGTTTCTGTAATGCAGATTCATAGTCTATTTTAATACCTATCCAGTGGTATCTGATTTGTCTTTCAATCATTACATAAAAATGCTTTTGTGGATCAATAACAAAAATGCATGTTTAGTAAAAAATTCTTTATTCAAGTATTGGTGTCAAAGTTATGAAATTAAAAGATAAAATTAATTAAAAGTTTGTTATTAATACCGAGTGTTCCCTCCCCTAGCCTGAATCACTGACTCCATCCGTGTTTTCATTGATGTTACTAGACTTTTGATAAAGTCTTGAGGAATAGCCTCCCATTCCTCTGCGATCGCCTGTTGCAGCTCCTGTAGAGTCGATGGAGGAGCATCTCGGCCTCGAACTCTTCTTTTCAGCTCGTCCCATAGATGTTCGATGGGATTGAGGTCTGGGCTTCGAGCTGGCCACTCCATAACGGTCACATCCACCTCTTGAAGGTACTCGATCACTATGCCAGCAGTATGCGGTCTTGCATTATCTTGCATAAACAGAAAGTTTTCGCCGATAAACCCAGCATAAGGTACGACGTGGCTCTCGAGTACTTCCTCAATGTATCGTATGGAAGTCAATCCTCTTGATTGGCGACCAGTATTCGGTCCGGTGATGAAGGCAAGCTCGGTTTTTGCTTCCATAGACATGCCTCCCCAAAACATGATTGATCCACCGCCATAGGCGACACGTTCTGTTATGCAGCATTGGGCAAATCGCTCTCCCGATCTTCTATACACCTTCCCCCGTCCGTCGTTGCCATGCAAGCACACCCTGCACTCATCAGAGAACAGGACTGCACTCCACTGCTCTTCGGTCCAATTCAAATGGTCTCGAGCGAACTGAAGGCGGGCTTCTCGGTGGGCTGGGGTCAATTTCGGCCCGTTTGCTGGCCTGTGTGCAGTCAGGCCACCTTCTCTCAATCGTCTTCTGACTGTCCACCGGCTAACTTCTACTTCACGAACTTCTTGAAGTCGTTGGCCCAGTTGAACTGCGTTCAAACGACGATTTCTTAAAGATGTCGTTATAAGAAAGCGGTTATCACGCTCTGTTGTAGCACGGGGACGGCCCGATCCTTGTCGCCGTTGGTAGTCACCAGTCTCTTGATACCTCTGGTATACACGCCGAACGGTAAATCGGCTCAAACTCAATTGTCGAGCCACTTGACTTTGCTTAAGCCCCGATTCAACAAGGGCAACCACTTGAGCGACTACTTCTGGTGTAGTATCCATTTTCGTGTTCCGTTTGAAGCCAATATCAATAGAGAACCTTTCACACTGTACGTTGGTATGCAAATGATGACCATTCCCTCAATATACACTCTTTTATACCTGCGATAAATCCCGCCGCCGGCCTTACCTGGATCGAGCGACATAAGGGGGTCTATTGTTTTGTTGCTAATGAGTTGTTTTTAAAGGTAAATGTCAACCCTTTATCAGTTATGCGAATGCCTAGATTATGCACTTTAATTTAATTTGATTTGTAAGCTCCAAATAAAAAAAAATTTAACTTTTAAGTAAAAATGTGCGGATGTGCGATTTTATTGCTCTCAAGTGTATATTTAAATTATCTTGGAAATCTCCTTTACTAAAATTATAAACTAAACTAAAAATTATAAGTGTGGTGGCGAAAGGGTCCTCAACTCAGCATTTGCTACAGCATGTTGCCATGCTGCAGCGCTGGTCTTCGCGCCTAGAAAAGTACTAGCTTCCACCAGCGGCTTCGCACGCGTTTTTGTCAATATTAATTAGCATACGTTTTAATCCAGGCTGTCAATCAATCTGTGTACCAAATTTCATCAAAATCCGTTCAGCCGTTGTGACGTACGTACGTGTTTGTTACGTTGAGTAACAAACATCCAAACTTTCGCATTTATAATATTAGTGTGATTTATCCTCAGATGTAAACTGGGGTTCGACCACGCAGGCGCAAACATATAAGACGGCGTTAGCTGGAGTCCACACGCTGAACAGAGTCACGGAACACGTGAAAAATTACAGGTAAATCATTAGTTATGTAGTTTTATTTTGAACCTATTTTCTAGAGCGTTTTCCTTTCACTACTCTATGAGTTTCTCAATACATTGACGGTGCGAAACGGCAACGCCGCGCGCCGCGGCCGCCTTCGATGATCGTTATTTTAATAGCAGATTGGCAACGTCGCTTGAAAATTGGTATATACTAAGTGTTTTGTTATGTACGTCATTAAATGAAAACATGGCTAGGGCTAATGACGGGTATTGTTTTAAAATAGGTTTTATTCAAATTAATTGCCATAGAAACTTTAAAGTTTTAAACATCACTGATATCAAGTCCTAAAATATCAATAAAACAGCCTGTATGGAATAAGTAAACAAATTATGTTCATTCATCATAAGTAGGTACTTGTTAAACTGACTAAACGGCATCGTCGCAAATCAGTCGTCGATTTAAGTACGTTAATAATTGTTTCAACTCATCGACATGTGTATTCCTTACCTATGGTGCCCAAACTTGGTCATTGACAGAATCTCAAAAGTCCAAACTTAAGGTTTGCCAAAGAGCCATGGAACGCAGCGTGTTAGGGGTAAAGAGAATCGACAGGATCCGCAATACCACATTGCGCGCGAAGACCGGCATCGCAGATGTTGGTGACAAGACTGCCAGGCTGACGTGGGACTGGGCGGGTCACGACAGTCGTATGGTCGCAGACAAATGGGCAACAGTCGTCACACAATGGAAGCCGGGGCAGGCTGAGGAAGCGTTGACGTGACGACCTCGATGCATTCCAAGATGGCTGGTGGGACGTGGCGAGTGATCGTGAGATGTGGAGGAACAGGGGGGAGACCTTTGCCCAGCAGTGGGAAAATATAGGTTAAAAAATGTTTATTGGAAATATATCGATTACTGGATAAATATTCAAGTTATCGGTATTAAATTCACCTCTAAAATCAGTCCATACGATTTCGGATGTGTGTTTTAAATTAATGTCGTACATAACAAAACAGTTTGTAGATAGATTATGACCAGGATTTAAAAATATATTACTTTTTATCTGACTGCGCAGGTAATGTTTTTATTGACATACCACGCGAGACAAGCCGCGGGCAGGTCAGCTAGTAAATATAATATAAAAGTGAACGTATGTTCCAGGCCCCAAATCTTGGTTCTGACCGGGTTCCCGGGTGAGAGGCCTATCCTAACGGACTTCAGTTACCTGCTGACGAAGGGATTGTCACTTATGGTGTGCGGACAGATAGTGCAGGTAAACCTACATTTTCAATGGTTTTATACGTTATACCAATAGTTTAACTGACAATCCTAAAACAATAAACTAATCTGGTCCGGGTATCTTGTAAGTATTTACAAAAAAAAAGTATATTAGTGTTCTACCAGTTATGTGGTTCCCATAGTACAAACTTTGCTTAATTTGAGGTTAGATGGCGCTGTGTGAAATGCGTAGCATTATTTATAAAAAAAATATTTATTTAGTTACCACAAAAAAGTTAAGCAAGCGCGTGTTTAAAAAAGTTGAATAGCATTGTTTTAAACATGCGCGAAACAGTTTTTCACTTTTTTTTGTAAAACTCAACCCTTGGTGTCACCATTGGATTTTTTTTATTTGTTTAACAGGTGTTAATCTTTTTGAGGAACTACCCGACATAGTGTTTTTCTAACTTTTGCGATCACTGTACATAATTTTAATACTGATTAAAACGGGTACTTTAAATAAATAAATAAATATTGCTGGACGTTTCACACAGCGCTATCTAGCCCCAAACTAAGCAGATCTTGTACTATAGGAACCAGATACCTGATAGCATACATCTAGGCTTTTTTTTGTAAATACATACTTATAATATATAGAAATACATCCAGACCAGAACAAATATCTGTAGATCATGTAAACATTTGTTCCGCGGCTGGAATCGAACCCGCTACCCCCTGCGTCTCAGCCGGCTATTCGCCCACTGCGCCACGGAGGTCGTCATTTATCGCGTATGTACCTTTTTATCATATACCCGACTACTGTAAATGTACAGGGTCAAGTAAGTCACCGCGGGCGTGAAGCGCTCTCGGAGCGAGCGTACGAGTGGTTCTCGAAGCGCAAGATCAAGGCGTTCTACAGCGTCGTGGACGACGCGGCGTTCAGTCGCGGCGTCAGCGCGCTCGTGCAGGCCACCGGACTCGGGAAACTCAAGCCCAATATACTCATGATGGGGTTCAAGCAGGACTGGCTCACTTGCGAGCGTAGCGAGCTCACCGACTACGTAGAGGTTATGCAGTGAGTAAACTATCCGTTTCTTTATGTTTATCTGTCAATTTCCAAGGCAGCTTATGCGGAATATGTACTTATAGTATATAGAAAAACATCCAGACCCGGAACAAATATCTATGAATCATACAAATATTGTCTTGGTCTTGGAGACGTGGTCCTTCACGATTGGCCTTATGAATAAGCTCAGAATCGCTCAACGAGCTATGGAGAGGGCTATGCTCGGGATCGAATCAGAAATGAGGAGTTACGTAGGAGAACTCAAGTCACCGACATAGCCCGACGGATTAGCACGTTGAAGTGGCAATGGGCAGGCCATATAGCGCGCAGAACGGATGGCCGTTGGGGCCGGAAGGTTCTCGAGTGGAGACCACGGACCGGCAAGCGCAGCGTAGGACGTCCACCTACAAGATGGGCAGACGACTTGGTAAGAACCGCAGGTCGGCGTTGGATGCAGGCCGCTTTCAACCGCAGTTCCTGGAGATCAATGAGGGAGGCCTTTGTCCAGCAGTGGACGTCCTACGGCTGATATGATGATGATGATACAAATATTTGTTCCGCGACGGGAATCGAACCCGCAACCTCTCAGCTTCTCAGCTGGCACTTCGCCCACGGTAGTAAATGGGGTCATTACTTATTAAATTGTATGTTTTGTTACAGTAAAGCGCTGGATGTGCACATGGCGATCGCGATCCTGCGAGTGGAAGGCGGGCAGTATACGAGCGAGGGCCTAGACGACGATCTGCGCGCTTATCTCAAAGATATGGAACATAAGGACCTTTCTACTTTCACACGTGAGTTTACGTGACTGATACCTGTAGCCCTATCACGTAAGCCAATTGCTGTCGTGTCGCTGTCACTCTTGTGAGTTTTTATAACAAAACTTACCGCTGTTAAAAGCTAGAATTAAAAACACAATAATTATAGTGAAGACATATGGTACAGAAACTTGGATTTTTACTATGGACCTCATAAGAAGGCTTTCGGTCGGTCAGCGTGCTATGGAGAGTGCTACTGGAGAATGCTATGAGAGCTTGATGTTTCTCTACGAGATAGAATCAGAAATGAGGTGATCCTTATCAAACCAAGGTCACAGACATAGCTACAGGATTAGCAAGCTGCAGTGGGCGGGCCACATTACTCGAAGAACTGACGGCGGTTGGGGCAGAAATAATCATATATATTGCTGGACATTTCACACAGCGCTATCTAGCCTCAAACTTAGCAGAGTGCTTAGCAAAATCTGTGAGTGTGTTACTCATCACATCACAGAGTGTGCTTAGTTACTTAGCTTAGCAAAACTTAGATGTACTATGTGCACCAGATAACTGATAGAATACTTATATACGTTTTTTTTTGTAAAAACATACTTATAATATATAGAAAAATAGCCAGACCCAGAACATTTATCTGTAGATCATGCAAACATTTGTTCCGCGGCGGGAATCGAACCCGCTACCTCCTGAATCTCAGCCGGCTGTTCGCCCACTGCGACACGGAGGTCGGCTAAGGTTAAAAGTAGAAAGGTTCTAGAGTGAATACCATGCATTGGGAAGTGCAGCGTAGGACGGCCCCCACTAGATGGAAAGACGAACTGATAAAGGTTGCTGGGAGCCGTTGTGTGCAGGCCGCACAAGATCGGTCACTCTGGGGGAGGCGTATGTTCGGTAGTGCACGTCCTGTGGCCGATGATGATGGTCAGGCACTGGAGAGGAGACTTTCACCTAATGTCTTTGAGTGACAACGCGCGAGTGATGCCTTTGGTGTTACAATATTTAACTAGACCAGACTGAATGACAAGGATTGAGACCGCGGCAGAAGCTTATAAATACATATATAGAAAAACATCCAGACCCGGAACAAATATCTGTAGATAATGCAAACATTTGTTCTGAGGCGGGAATCGAACCCGGAATTTTCTGCGTCCAGCCGGCTATTCGCCCACTGCGCCACGGTTTAAACTGTAAAGTTACATTTCTATTATTTTGCACTGGACGAGCAGTGAGCCCGTGGCGAAATTGGTATTTAGAGGTTGCGGTTATAAAAATTTTAATGTTTTCCTATGACTAACATTTCACTACCCATTGTGTTAAAAAAATGCTTTACGTGACTAAGGACTTGCAGCATGGATTAAATCTCGATTAAGATTATTTATTTTCCATCAGAAGATGGGTCAAAATGTATCTTTCCTAATATTATAGAAGTTTGTGAGTTTTTTCAATTTTCAAAATCCTTACACAAATATGAACCTACATTATCCGTGAGTGCTATAATGCTGTATTATATTTTGATAAAAATTCGTGCCAAGCCGGGGCATGTTAGCTAGTTACTGATAACAAGTATATTTTTAACAAAAATATTATAACCTACTGCAGAAAACAGAAAAGCCCAAACTACTAAACCGATTTTGATGAAATTTCTATGCTAACAATCCTTTAAAGTAAAAAAAGTCTTAGAATTTTCCGTAAGTAAATGATTAAAAAAAAAACCAAATCGGTTAATAAATGATTGAGTTCTGAGGTAACAAACTTTAAAAAAAATGCAACTGAATTGAGAACCTCCTTTATATGAAAGTACATATGTAGGTTCAGTTTGGTATTCTACGAGTATATCATATAAATTTCATCAAAATCGGTTCAGTAGATAGATAATATCTTTATTGCACACCGTTAAAATAAAAATAAACAAAAAAATAATGTTTAAATCATAGGTACAATGATCGACCTTATCGCTAAAAGCGATCTTATCCAGGCAGCCTTTGGATGGACAGTATTTTGGTTTTTTTGTTAACTGAAGTCGGTTATATTTTCGTTATAGAGTTACTTGTGTCAATATTCTTAGAGATTGAATCCGTGCGTGCAAGCGAAGGTTACGGCTAGGTTAGGTTTGCTATCATGTCATGTGCCATCATTCCGCAGGCTCGATGGGCGACCACCATAAGGAGTCCAAATCTACGGAAAGCCTTAACACACATTCTATCGGTAAGATTATTATATTTTTGTGTGCATTTTTGCTTCATTGTTTTTTTTTAAATACAGATAAGATAAAGATACATTTATTTCGGTAACAAACTTTACTACTAAATGAGGGTAGGTACATCAGATTTAGTATTTCAGTACCACCCAGACTAGGAAGATCTGTGAGATGGCATGTCTATGCAATGCCTATGCAAATTGAAAGACAATATTAAAAATGGGGTGTGGCAGTGTCATGTATACGGCTGTGTGTTGTACGTGAGTACGTGTTTGTCACAGCTAATACTTTCTATAAGTACAAAATAAGCTATTTTATGTATAATTATATTGTATAATCATTTTTGAACACTAAGAAGTCCTTCGTGTCACACTAAATGGAAATCTCGAAACGCAGCAAAATTATCTCAAAATAGCGGCGCTTCCCCCTCCACCGCGCGCTATGCGTCACCAGTCCTCACTTAATGAACGAATCCTTTGATCCTTTAGCTATCCAGTGGTGTAATTAAATTTGTATGGAGACGATAGACATGTATTACCCGTGCGCGATAAGTTGGGACCTGAGCGCGGTGACGTCATATTGGCGTGTTTGTACCGCCCGCAATAAAGCGAACATAACAAGCAGCCGCCCGCGGCTTTGTCTTTGTTTTTTTTAACCTAATTTATTATGTTACTCAGGGAGGACGCTGCTTTTTATCTAATCTTTTTTACACTATTTGAATAAAATAAAAATACAATGTTTATGTTTATACATTTATTTTATCTTTTATTTACATTATCTCATCTTCGTCACTACTTAGTGGATTTATGCCTTCTAGAGGTGGTTCTTCGTACTCAGTCTCACTATAATCACTTGACAAAGAGGTATCCGATAAGTTTACAATTAATTGCGATTCATTCGTCTCTTGTAAGAGGTCATCGTCCCAATACTTTTGTCGAAGCTTGTCCACATGGTTGACTTCTTTTTCCCAGACAACAAAACAATAACACAAACGAAAACTAAAAGAATTCCAGAGCGCGTCGTTACGTGACGTAGGCCAGTACGAGACTAAAAACCCTAGTAAAAAATAGTGATGCGAACGGTACAATACGGGCGCCATCGGGGAAGTGCAGGGGAAGCGGTCGGGGAGTCGCATTCCTAGCAGGTCCCAAATTATCGCGCACGAGTAATAGCTGCAACACCAAACTGTATCCCCCGATTTTGTTTTCATTCGTTTTTTGAATTGCCTCCCGCTATGGGAGCAATTTTAAAAACGTATTCAGGTCAAAAAAAAATTGTATGGGTTGTATTTTTATTATACACTGATTTAAGGTTTATAATTCGGTCCTGTTTTGCATCAAAGATTGACAAATCAACAGACGCGTCTTTTTAAAGCGCTATCCGTAGCCGATGACCTTGAGCGAGTGGGCGTAGCTATTGTTTCGACCTCGCACCAACCGCACCTTCCGCCACACGCATCTAACCGACCAGAAAATTTGTGAGCGCGAGGCAGACGAGCACAACCCTCCCGTATGACAGTCAGTGGTACACTGCCGCCCGTCGCCTGCGCAACCACCTTCTAAGGATACGCCTGCTAATTATTCCGAAAAATTGAAAATAAATAATTGCCACGTGAAAGACAGTCGCAGCACAGTATCATATGTTCAACTTGAAGGTATAGTCTTTGCCCACATTTAGGTGAAAGAAAAATCACTAAATTTTACGTCGTTTAGAGGTTGAATCAAATTTAAAGTCGAAAACAGCTGCATTTTGTTATATTTTTTCTCATAGTAAATAAACAGGTAGAACTTTTTTATATGTTCACTTTGCAAATAAAAGGCCAATGAATCACATATTTTTTTGAGTACATGAAAATGATTCCTCCCTGAGGAGAAAACCTCCAATTAAGACCAATCAGCTACTATACTCGCCTTAACGCGCCTGCGAACCCCGAGCGCAACTTCAATTCGGCCGCGTCAAAAACTTCGGCCTGAATATCGCTATCCCTGTTTAGTGACGAAGTTTAGCCACACAGAGCGACAGTGATAGCAATAGAACGATTCTAAATTTGATTAGATTTTGACCGTGTTCCGTAATACCAAAAATGATGACTGAAAACTTGTTGTATTTTTCTCATTGTGTTGTTATTCTGTAACTAGACGATATAATCTATGTTCCCATGACTAGGATACGTAAGATGTTGTTGTTTTTAGTACGAAACAATTAGGTTGAAAACAGGTCTTTTATGACGTAAAAACATGCAGATACGCTTCTATTTCATTTTGGGTAAGTATTTTGATCTAATATATGGTTGGTAACCTAGATAAATACTATTCAAATTAAAATAATACCTTATTAAGGTAGAAATATGCTCCAATTAGAAATTATCTTGGTAGTACGTGTTGTATGGGCGATTGTCCCTCCGGTGGCCCCTTAACACGGAAACTTACTGTGTAATCTAGTCGAAAAGTCTAGAGCATTTTCGCGGCACTGTCTTCATGTTAATTGTCTTTACGTCAGTTCATTTGGTCACTAAAAGGTAACCAATTACCTGTAATTTGAATAAAACTGTAGGTCAAGTTTCTTGGTTATTTGTTTCGTGGCACTGTTTTGATAGTGAAAGATTACAAATAATATTATTTTTTTGTTTTTATGGGAGACTCGCGAGATCTCAGTTCGGGGCGAACCACTATTATAATCATAATAATTTCCTTTCCTATCCAAAGCTTTTTATGCATTAATACCGTTTTACTTAGGTTTGTGGCTTTTATTTGTTGTTTATTCTTTTGTGGCGTACAATAAAGAAGGTCCTTTAATAACAACAGTTCTACTCAATGCCTAGCTATAAATGCAAATTTATGGTGAAAAGTTGGTTGCTAGGTTTGAACTACCTTGAAACTGAGAGTCTGCTAATCATACTATCATAAGTTATGTATGATAAGTCAATACACAGCAAACTCACCCATTAATTTGTACACACAAACTGACACCCTTTAACACAATCATACCACACACCCAATATCATACACTCTTTCTCACACAAACACTCACCACACATTCTTGCATGCACTTGGACAAACACTCACACACACACTCGCACTAAAATCACGCAATGAAAACACTCCCACACTTACACACATTTACTGAACATTCCATTATGACCATAGTCCGGAGGGAGGTATAGGTATGCCATCATACAGGTCCATCCTAGTTTGGGTACGTATGTTTCCCATCCTCAGTTGTATTATACGTAGTAAACCATTGTAATTTTTAGTTTGTGAAACACTGAAGTTTGGTTGCTGAATAAATGAATAATTATTATTTTTATTGTTAATTTAATCTAAAATGTCATATAGGTAGCAGTATGTCAGATATATCTGTGGGGTCACCGCAGTTGCGAAGGGCCGGGGTCACCGATGACCCCAACGCTGTCCTGGAGAACACGAAGGAAAAGAATGCAGAGGTTAAACAGAGGTATGTCACAATTTAGTCTTAATTCGCTCGTGTATTTGGTTCTTGCTGTAATTTCATTTATTATTTATCACTTAGAAAACATTACAAACCGTAATGTATAAAAATAGCACTTAAAAACCACTAAGGTTTGTAGGGATAATGATATCGTAAAATGATTACATCGTAAAAACTGAATCTCGGAAGCGCTCAGTTCAAAACAAATAATGTCACTAGACAAGACTGGAACCAGGCAAGTACAAAGAATTTATAATTAGTAAACTAGATTAGATAAAACAGTGGCACTCCGGCAGTGCTGACAGTAGTGAATACTTGAACAATTAAGAGATACTTATATACAGAGGTGTCGGTAACGGTAACAGTGTCGCGAGTTCAATGGTTTTTTTCCCATCCCAATAAATGCCCAACGCATCTTAAGAAGTTTTCACTTCAAAAATACGATTTAAGTTTAAATTTATTTTTTAACGTAATGCTATGAGTATCAAGTCAGTACTAGGAGTAAGAGTCACCGTGTCGTTGGTTATCAGGAACCACCTATACGTGCCCTGGAGAGTATGGTAGAACAAATATTAGCAGATCATGCATCTGTATGCATGCGTATATCTGATATCTGATACATATATCTGTATGCGAGACTGTTCTCACAGTGGGAATGGAACAACGCTAATTACCTAATTTTTCAATCATCAAAAAACGCTATAGGTTGCTGAGAGTCGTTGGTTGAAGGCCGCACAAGATCGGTTGCTTTGGAAATGTATGGCGGAGGCATATGTTCAGCAGTGGACGTTCACGGCAGATATGATCCCATTCTCGATTACGCTGACGCCAGCTATCTTGATTTACCTGAAGACCAACGCAATAAGTTTGAGCGTCTCCAAAATTTCTCTATTAGATTCATATTTGGCTTGCGCAAGTACGATCATATTTTCGAGTATCGCCACAGACTTAAGTGGTTACCTATCCGCCTTCGCCGGAATGCGCACATTCTTTCCCCCCTTTACAGCATCCTTTTCATTCCTTCTACTCCATCCTACCTTAAAGAACGCTTTGACTTTCTTCACCTTTCCAACTCTCGATCCTTACGTTCCTCTGAAACCCTTCAATTAAAAACTCCCCATCATACGTCAGTATTTTATAGTACCTCTTTTACTCTGCAGGCTACCAGACTCTGGAATGCCCTACCTGTCTCAATTCGTCACGCTAAATCTCTCCCTATCTTTAAAAACATGGTCAGACAACACTATCTGTCAAAAATCGCTCACTAGGCCATTTATTAACTTATACATTTTTATAATTTGTATATGTAGGTATATATATATATATATATATATATATATATGATGTAGTATAATATTATATTTAATAACGCCGCCGTACTTATTTGTTCACATAGATCCTGTCCATCCAAAGGCCGCCCATTGTACCTATGATATAAAAATGTATTTTCTATTGTATGTTGATATTAAATGGTGTGCAATAAAGAAATTATCTATCTATCTATCTATGATGAAATGGGTGAAAAAAAGAGTTTTCAGGTGAATAACCATGCAACCTTATATTACAGTAAAGGAATCGGCAGTGCGGTGAGACGGGCGCTCGGCACCTCGAGCGCGAGACGAGCGTCCTCCTTCACCTCGGTGGAACAGTTCACGAAGCGGCAGGCCGGCACTGTGGATGTGTGGTGGCTGTATGACGATGGAGGTAACCCATTTACACAGTTTCACTTAATTTTTTTTTTATTGATGATAGTCAAGAGCTTGACCACTATTTCACATGGTGGTAAGTGATGGTGTGATCGAAGTTGGAGCACGCTTGCCTAGAATGAACCCATTCGCTTGAAGACTCATGTTTATTAGAGGGTTGAGACGCAGGTTGCGGATTGGATTCCCGCAACCTGCGGGATGAACCTGCGGTGCGATTCTTATAATCTTCTTAATATTAATCTTATATACCTATACCTTAAATCTAATATGTATCTAATTAAATCTTAAATATGTCTAAAATATAATATAATAAAAGTTTGTATGGATGTATGTATGTGCGAAAACGTCTAAATGGTGATTAGTTATAAGTATAAACTAATTATTAAGCATTTTATCACTGTATGTTTTCCGAAGAAAATAAAATAAATAATTGTTACTCTTTCACTTCGTAACCGCTGAACCGATTTCGATGAAATTTGGTATGCACGTAGATTATAACCTGGATTAACACACAAACAACGCATGCGAAGCCGCTGGCGGAAGCTTATTCATAATATTTTATTCTGCGAAATATAGGCATGAATCAAGTATAGCCATGTTCAGCATTTTTTTTTATTCAACCTATGTCATCCCACTGCTGGGCAAAGGCCTCCCCCACTGTCTTCCAGTACTATTGCTCGCGTGCCAAATCCCACCAATCTGTCTCGAAGGCGTCGAAATCATCACACCAGTGTCTCCTAGGCCTTCCTCGGCGCCGTCGCCTGTCTTCAGGCAGCCACTGGGTGACGATCGCTGCCCATTTGTCCGGGTGCATTCGTCTTACATGGCCCGCCCAATCCTATTTTAGCCTGGCAGCCTTATTTCCTATGTCAGCAATGCCGGTCTTTAAACGCAGCGTGGCGTTACGGATTCTGTCAATCATGTTTACTCCAAGCATGCTGCGCTCCATCGCTCTTTGGCAAACCGTGAGTTTGGATTTTTGAGCCTCGATTAAAGATCACGTTTGGGAACCATAGGTAAGGGCGGGCAGCATTCACTTGTCGATGAGTTTGTGCTTTAGTGACATACAAACGTTTCCCTTCATCAGCTCTTTCACAAACCAGTAGTTCTTCCAGGCGTTCTCGATGCGGCGCTCGATCTCCTTATCTTGCCTGTTTTTGAAAGAAACTAACTGACCCAAGTAGTACTCATCGACGTAGTGTGTAGCTTGCCCGTCAACCTCGATCTTGCGTTTGGTGGAGTTCGTCATAATTTGTGTCTTTAAAACCGATTCATCGTTCATCCAACCTCCAAGCTTACGATGCTCAGTTCTTGGAGCATGCTTTGCAACTCAGGCGCAGTTGGGGCGAAGAGTACAATGTCATCCGCAAAGCGTAGGTTTGTTAGCCTCTCTTCTCCTAACGATATTCCTCATTGAGCCCAAGGTTCTGCCAGGTTTTTAAATACTTTCTCAAGTGTGCTGGTGGATAATTTGGGAGAGAGCGGGTCACCCTGTTTAACGCCTTTAACTATAGAGAAATGTGGTCCTGTGGTTATTAATTTGATGACGGCTGTACTACTGTTATAAATAATTTTAATGAGATTGATGTATGTTTGGTCTATTTCTTGCTTTTCGAGTGCCGCGAATATAGCAGAATGGTAGATGCTGTGAAAAGCCTTTGTGTAATCCACGAAGGCTAGGTATAAAGGCTTGTTGTATTCGATACACTTTTCCACTATCGGTTGATTACGTGTAAATAAATGATGAATAGTTGAGAAGCTCGGGCGAAATCCAGCTTGTTCCGGAGGTTGATGACTGTCTAGTTTTGAATAGATTCTGTTATGGATGATTTTTATGAAAGTATTATACAAATGAGATACTATTACTATACGTTCAGCATTTTTTTTATATTAGGTACCTACATCGTAAGTGTACTCTAGTTTTAGAGTACATTTCAGCAATTTATGTAACAAAAAAACGAGTGTGCTTTAGACCACTCGACTGAAGTAAAACTTCTTTAGCTCCATCTAGGCGCATACAGTAAGCACTGAATTTATTTTCTGCTGCTGCCTGCCATCTGTTAGAGAATAGCTGAACTTCTTCGTAAATCGAATCTGGTAAATTCAAAATACGAAACGTCGTAAATACTTTTTTTATCTAAGTATAGCAAAATGAACTTATTATAATACAGTATGAAGGAGTGATTGGTTTTTGCAGTTTGTATAATTTAGGCTGATTTTGGGATAGGAGATATGCGACAAATCAACTAGCTATGAGAGAAAGAGAGAAAGAAAATGTGTGCTCGCACCTCTGTCTCTCTCTTGCCCCTACAGTAATATACGAAACGTAACTCTTTCTCTTTCTATGTTCACTAACTTATATCTCCCTCTCAATTTTCCTTCGCAATTTTCGTAACGCATTCCCCAGCTTACTCCCCAAGTCAAGCGTGCGTAAAGAAGTTTTACTTCAAAAATAAAATGTCAACAGTGATTATAAAACAGTAATTCTAGTCAAAATAATATAGATTTAAATGTCAAAAGTTACATAAACAAATTATTTATTACCATTTACAAAATAATGTCAGATAGAACAGATATAACTTTGTTCCAGGTTTGACCCTCCTTCTGCCGTACATTCTGTCTACGCGGCGCGCGTGGTCGTCCTGTCCGCTGCGAGTCTTCACGCTCGCCAATAAGAACACCGAGTTGGAGATCGAAGAGCGAAAGTAAGGCGTATATTCAATTAGACCTACATACAAAACAACGTTTATAAGTATTCTATCAGTTATCTGGTTCCCATAGCAGCTGCTGTGGCCCATGTTGGACTGTATGAAATGTCCAGCAATGGATGATAGATATATACCTACCTGATTTGTAATGTAAGACATTAATTAAAAACAGGCTAATAGCTAGTATTATTGAACAATGGTTTTATTTCATTGATATTTGATTTTTTTTATATTTTCAAATAAACTTAATAACGTGAAGAGTAAAATAATGAATCAGCCTGTATGAAATTGATAAACAAAGTATAGCGTAAATACGGTAACGTCGCGTTCGTGCATAGTTACCTATACTGTAGCGTACGTACAGAGTGTTTAAAAATGGTTTACTGGAAATGTATCGATTACTAGATATAAATATTCAGACTACAGCTATTTAATTGACATCTACAATCTCTATTTTTTTTGTCAACCTATATTGTCCCACTGCTGGGCAAAGGTCTCCCCCCAAGTCTCTCCATCTACGAATATCTCTATCCTGTGCGACACTCCACCACTCCTGCTCGAAGGCAACAAGATCGTCTCGCCAACACTTTCTTGGCCGACCCCGACCACATCTTCCATCAGGCCTCCAAGTTGTAGCTAGATTAGCTCACACCTATCGGAGTGCATTCTGCTAATGTGTCCCGCTCAATCCCATTTGAGCCTGGCTGTCTTTTATCCAACATCGGCAATGCCTGTCAACGAACGCAGCGTGGTGTTTCTCACTCGATCAATCCGTTTGAATCCGAGAACGCTGCGTTCCATTGCCCCCTGGCAAATCTTGAGTTTGGACTTCTGTGACTCGGTTAGCGACCATGTCTGCGCACCGTAGGTTAGGACGGGCAGGATACACATGTCGATGAGCTGGCGCTTAAGTGTAAGAGGAAGCTCACCCTTCATGTGCTCCTTCATGGACCAGTAGCTTTTCCAGGCGTTTTCGATCTCTATAGACAATTTAAAATGTGTGC
This sequence comes from Philereme vetulata, assembly GCA_918857605.2. Taxonomy (NCBI): domain Eukaryota; kingdom Metazoa; phylum Arthropoda; class Insecta; order Lepidoptera; family Geometridae; genus Philereme; species Philereme vetulata. The sequence goes on from OU975462.1 coordinate 5,494,107, forward strand.
TGAAAATTAATGTCGTACATAACAAAACAGGTTGTATGTGCAAAAATTATAACGAATTCTCTATCTAGGACAGTTTTTTTATACATTATAGTCTTGCGTTTGACCACGATCTCGCCTGATGGTAAGCGATGATGCAGTCTACGATGGTACACGCTTGCCTAGAAGAAACCTATTCACTCGCGACTTAAAGATACCCAGGTTGTAGCTATCAGGAAACACAGACTCTGGCAAGGCGTTCCACTCTTTGGCGGTGCGCATAATAAAGGTCGAAGAGAACCGCTTTGTGCGAATGGGAGGTATTTCTACCATATAGCGGTGGAGCACCGCAGAGCGTCTGGTTGTCTATTGATAGAATGGAGATGGTGGCATTCGGTTTAAAAGTTTTTTAGATAGCGTTGCTTAATTAACATAAATAAACCTATTTAGGATTGGAATTCTCGGTGTGCGAGTCCTACTCGTACTAGACCGGTCTTGTTTGGTCTCCATCTAGTGATCTCTACAGTCAATGACATCACCTTTGAATCTGATGACCTTCCAGCATGGCGTCCCTGCTATCAAAGTTCCGGATAGACTACTCAGCGCTCAAGATGGTGCCTGACATCACGAAGCGGCCCAAGGACTCGACGCTAGCTTACTTCGACAAGTTGATCGCGCCCTTCCGGACTGCGGATGATACTGATGAAATAGGTACTTATTTATATTTACAGTTTTGTACAGCGTGTTTTAACTCGAAGCCAAGTGATTTGACTCTACAGTTTAAGAATGTTTAAGATATTTTCAAAATGACTCTGTTTTAACCAATATCTGTCAAGATTTTTCAAATCATCTCAAAAAATTCAAACCTAGACGGGACTTGAACCCGCAACCTTTCTCTTGATACGAGGATGCACTATCCAACTGTGCTACCAGGCCATTTCACTTCTAGGTCGAAATTAGTGAGATAATTCAGATTACAGCTAAAGCGGATTCAAGTCCCGTCTAGGCTTGATATTTTTGAGATGATTTTAAAAATCTTGGAATTTTCCGTATGTGTTCGGATAACACTATAAAAATACTATTTGAAATAAGCAACGCGACATCTCTTGTCAATGTACTAAACTGCAACGTTTGGCATTGAGCAGGTACAAAAAACTGTACATGGAGCTAACGGCGGCCGCACTCGCTCACTCGCTTTATAGCCCAGTGAGACAACTATAGGAACTACACACTCGCTTCTCGCTGCTCGCCAACTCATTTCTAGTTTGTAGCTCCACTCGTTTCTCGCTCATCGCCGGCGGTGAGACAAGTGCCTTAGTTTGGTTATCTACAAAACCGTGTTTAATAGTTATTTTAACTATTAATTATTGTAATCCCCATTAGCAAGTGCGAGCAAATCGAACGTGTCAAAAAAACGAAATAAAATTAGATTAGTGAGGAATTTTTTAAGGATGCATGTTTAACTTTTTTGTGGTAACAAGGAATAGTGTGTCGATACCGAGTCGGCTGAGAGTCGTAAGGTTAAGGCCGTGCTGTATTGTATTCCCCAGGTGGTATATCGGAGGCGGATCTGCTGGCCGCGCAGGAGCGCACGCACCGGCACCTGCGGCTGCGCGAGCTGATCGGCGTGGAAAGCGCGGGCGCGCGGCTCGTGTGCGTGACACTGCCAATGCCGCGCCGGCGCGGCGTGGTGCCGCCCGCGCTCTACGTCGCGTGGCTGCACGCCATCGCCACGGCGGCCGACCGCGTGCTGCTCGTGCGCGGGAACCACGCCGCTGTGCTCACCTTCTACTCCTAAAGCGAACCCACAACATATATAACTCCATACCGGCAAATTTTACAGGACCAACATAAAACTGTTAAGGCACGCGTGACACGGAGCGGGACTAGTTGGAGCACCTACCTACTACCTACTGGTGGGGTAGGTACGTATGTGTACTAGCTGTAGGTCTAATATAATTTCATTGTATTGTAATTTTCCTGTCTGGACGGGTAGTGACATTGCATCGGATGGTTGGGTCCAAGCGGCCGGCCGCCGGCGCCGGTCGGACGGGCTCATCGGATGTTTTTTGACATCCGACACGTTGTCAAATTAGTAAATCGCGTCGGATACTAAATGTTCTGGCTTTATACCACCATCCCTATTTTACTTTTTTTTATACAACACTAGCTTCCGCCAGCGGCTTCGCACGCGTTGTTTGTCAACAAAAAAGTAACAAACAAACAAATATCCATACTTTCACATCCCACTAATATTATAAACGCGAAAGTTTGTATGGATGTTTGTTACTCTTTCACGTCGTACCGTCTGAAACGATTTCGATGAAATTTGGTATGTACGTAGATCATAACCTGGATTATACTTTTTATTGGCATGTGATGAAGATGCAACTGTGCCCATCCGATGTTAAGTGGTAACAATACAGTATTGCCTCGTAGGGCACGCCTTAGGAACGTCCATCAAATTTATTTTATTTATAACACATGGCACACAAAACGGAACACATCCAGCAAATATGAAATAAATACATTATAAAGAATTTTGAACTATTATGAATTTGAGGCAAACAGGTGTATAGCTTACCGAAAATTCGACTTTCAAACCGTAACAACAGTACTACATGGCGGCAGAAATAGGTATGGTGGTAGTACTTCTCCGGGCCTTAACAAAGAGGTTTACTACTACTGAGCTTAACTTCACCGTAGATAGCCGACACTGAGGAGTGGTCTACGTCACTACAGCACATCAACGTTTATGCTTCTGGTAGCAGTCATAAGCCTCGTACTGCATCGGCTCGCTTCGCTCCGTAGCGTTACCATTGCTCGCTTCGCCCTCTAAGTGATGTTAATGCATTGGCGAGACTTTTAGACTAAATTTTATGGGTTGACTTTGCTCGTATAAAATGTTTTGAAATTGTGTGTTAATCCAAAAGCTGATTTAGAAAAATTGGTTTTAATAAAAAAATAAGTTTTTCTTTACCAAACACATAAATCCATAAGAATTTATTTTTAGAATCTTAACTACATGGGTCTTACCACAAAAAAAATAAAACACTCTTTAAAGCGTGTTTAAAAAATCCCATACAAAAATTGGTAAGATTTTTTTTAAACACACGTTAATCAGTATTTAATTTATTTTGTGGTAACAAGGTATGCCTTTAAATTAGTTACTTGGACGCTGATTTTGCGAAGTATTAGTTATTACAAAAAAACGTAGAACAAACATCGTTATGGTAAGCTTGCTAACCCTTATTCGGTTTAATATACATATGCTGAAGCACATTGTATATATACGAAGCACCTTGTATTTATTAGGCTTGTTTTTAAGATAGACAAATTGCAAGAGTGCTAGATGTTTGGAACGTATGTTTGTGCTAAATGTTAGGCAGTTTTATAATCCACTACTTAATTTTAAACTTCATTTCATTCCATTAATATTTTAGAAATTGTATTTTTCAAACTTTCGCGATCACTGTACATAATTATTGATTAAAACGGGTATTTATCGCGTATGTACCTTTTTTATTTGTTATCCCGACGTTTCGGCTGTGTTACAACAGTCATGGTCTCGGGCTGACTGGAGTACTTGGAGCTACCGTCGGGAAGCGCGGGTAGCTGCAGCATCTACCCTCACTTGGTCTTCAGAATTAGAAATGTCCTCGTTCATATTACGACACACTACACTAACCGTATCTACGCACTGAGTCGACCGATCACGACGCGCACACCTAGCAATCACCGGGTTCCAAGACGTTGAGAGTCTATAGCCATCTTTCCGATTGAAATTTGGAAATTTCTTGAATCATGATTCAAGAAATTTCCAAATTTCAATCGGAAAATTCAGCCCGAGACCATGACTGTTGTAACACAGCCGAAACGTCGGGATAACAAATAAAAAAGGTACATACGCGATAAATACCCGTTTTAATCAATAATTATTTTACAAATTGTATGAAACTCTAAAAAAAATTAACCCAAAATAAACGACAGCCTTTTTTAATATATAATTGTGATATTAACAAATAATTCATAGAGTTTTACCTTCTTAAAAACCATCTATAAAAATTAGACTGATAAAAGTGCCTATCTTTAATGTACAGGGTGTATTCGTATACAGACGTCATTTTTTTAAGTATGGCTCTACCCTTAATCCAGAAAAATAATCTGCATTTATTTCAATCGATATATAAATACACTTTGCATTGCAAGGTCACCAAAATATTAATTCATTCGATCTTGTTTAGTCGATATAAAAATTGTCTGGGTGTGATCGCTATTAGCGGTAAGACCGCTCGTTTAGCTAAATTATATTTTTTTTTCTTTGAATTTTCTTAGATCCATAGTTACATTACCGTATTGATGTATATATATATTAAAAAAAAATTAATTCATGTATAATAAATATGTATATATGTATAATTATACCTAGTCAGGTTATAAATTCTGTCACATGTTTAATATAAAATAATTGAAACAAGTTTACATTATGTAACCATTTATATACCAAAATGAACTTAACAAAACATAGATTCTTATGACACTAAAGTTTATTCAAAATGACTTCCGTGATTTTGAATACAGGCCTTCAATCTGCGCGGCCAGTCGTCTATCGCAGCACGAACGAGGTCCATGTCAATATCGGCGGCTGCCTTAATCAAGGATGTCTTGAGTGACTCCAAATTGGGATGAGGCTTTGAGCACGCCTTTTCCTCCAAGTGCTGCCATATCTTGTAATCTAACGGATTCAAATCTGGACTGGAGGAGGGCCAGTCTTCGTGCCGGATGAAGTCGATTTCACGCGCCGCCAGCCAGTCTTGTGTGCCCTTCGCTCTATGAGCTGGCGCCGGATCTTGTTGGAATACCCAGTGCCTGTTATTGAACATGGTATGAGAAACAGGTTCCACAAGGTTCGTCAGGACTGTATTTTGATACACAACTGCATTCGTTTTTACACCTTTCTCGCAAAAATGTACCTCTGTTAAGCCCCAATAAGAAACTCCCAACCATACCATGAGCGAGGATGGAAAATGACCTCGTTGGACACGCGGAATACGGTTGCTCGCTTCTTCACTACTGTGTGCGTACACCTTATCATTTTGTTTGTTGTAACTCTCTTCTACGGTAAAAATTTTTTCATCCGAAAAAATAATTTCCCGATATTTTTTTCCCGCGTACCGCTTCAACAAAGCGCGGCATCTCTTCAGTCTCAGGTCCATTAGACGAGCATTCAAACGATGTTCTGTTTTTCTTCGATATGCCCGAAGCCCTAAGTCTTCATTTGACACCCTTTCACCGTGGTTCTGCTTAACCCCATCTGAAGGGCCAACAGTTTCTGCTTACGTTTGGGATTTCTTTGAATTCGCGCTTTCACAGCTTTTATCACTGCTGGAGTCCTAACAGACCGAGTGCGACCACTTCTTGACCTGTCATCTACACTAGAGTCTTCATTGTATCGTTTGATGGTGCGATAAACGAATCTTTTGGTTATATTCAAATTTTTCAGTATATCAAAAATTTGAATTGGCGCGTAACCGCAACGATGCAACGCAATAACTGCAACACGGTCTTCTTTAAGCGTCCACTCCATATTTAAAAATGAGTAAAATTCTAAAAAGTATACATTTTTATTTTCATGAACAATTCGAAATTCGAATTCTATAAACTTTTTTGTGGCCAGCATTCTAAAAGAAAAGTTTTTACTGTGTGACAATACTTATGACCTGACTAGGTATAATATGTATGATTACACTAATTAACATTGCACTGAACTTAAACCAAATTGAATCTACATTATGTAATACTAAACTTTTATAAATTTGATGCGGCAAAGTAGCCCGCCCATTTATTATATATCATAATACAATAGAGACGTCATAAATAATACAACAAAAACTTAAGTATCTACTCAATAATACGGTAGCGGTAGGAGCTTATCGCTAAAAAACAATCACTTCCAGGCAGCTTTTGCATTGATACCTGCGTTTTAAAACACTGCGGTTTGTATGGAAACTTAATGTTTAATAAAAAAAACAGATTATTGTTCTAAATCCTGGATATAGCCATTTCTCAAAATATGTGGACTTCCCGAATTCACCCTGTCTAAAAAATTACGAAATAGTATTTTATAAGCATTATACACAAAAAACAACTAATGTAATTAACAAAACTAACTTATATTTTAAGTAAGTATTCTATTTTAGTAAAAAATTTAATGAATATTCTATTTCTCCAAGAAAAGTGTATATTTGAGGATTTCTAAAAAAGTTTTTAGAAATCGGTACTTGAAATTGATCTGAATTAATAATACAATTGTATGTGTTAATTTTGGGATTATTATTTGAAAAACTTTGTGTATTCGTAAATCCCGGATCGTGATCACGCACCGTTATATCGGTGTTACGTTTTACGTCAATTATTTTAATTCAATATATTTATTTCAGACATATATGGTTAGCAATACATTTGTTTAAATATATGTTCGTATTCAAAATTTTAAATAATTAAAGATTAAAATAATAATATATAGATTGACGACCTCCGTGGCACAGTGGGCGAATAGTCCGTTGAGACGCAGGAGGTACCGGATTCCCGCCGCGGAACAAATTTTTGCACGATCTACAGATATTTGTTCCGGGTCTGGATGTTTCTCTATATATTATAAGTATGTATTTACAAAAAAAAAGTATATAAGTATTCTATCAGTTATCTGGTTCCCATAATACAAGCTCTGCTTAGTTTGGGGCTAGATAGCGCTGTGTGAAATGTCCAGCAATATTTATTTATTTATTTATAGATAAAGATTAATGAATCAATGCAACATTCTTTATTATACCTACAAAAAATAAGTTAGCATAATGGGTTGTCTTATCGCTAAAGAAAGCAATATCTTTTAGACGTTTGGGATGGTGGATCTTTACTTGAACGAAGATTGGCCGAGATGTAAAAAAGAAATACGTTATGAAAAATAACGATGATATTAAAACAATTAATTCATAAAGTGACTGAATTAATAGTAGATTCATAAGTATATAAGTATCTATTGGAGTCGAGTATCAAGAGTCTATTGGAGACCGGTAAGGCATTTGAGTGCGGGGCGAGACGCACTGCGGATTAAACATAAACTCTAAATTGCTTATTCATATGAAAATAAAAATCATAAAACAAAAAAGGTTGTTATAAGTTCGACGCCCATGTCTGTGTGTCTGTTTGTATCATCGTAGTTCACAAAAACGGATCGATTCGAACGCGGTTCTTTAACAGAAAGTTAGTTCAACTGCGGTGATTCTTAGCTAAGTATGTCAGTTTTGTTTTTAAACCCTCGATGCAAGAAGACCCTCTCTTTTTGCCCCTCTTTTTATTTATATACTTTTTATACAACTAATTGAACCGAAACATTGTCGTAGCACCGATAAAACGGTACGTGATCAATCTCGTATTTATAATGCTTGAAATTTGTTGATGTGTGCTAATATTTTTGATGAAATTCTGTTTTAGGATAGTTCTTTGAAATGTTTGTTCAAATGCTAGCGTCCTGTCGTTTTTTATTGCACATACAAGAGCGAGGAACACGTACCCTTTACAATGTGCAGTAACGTTAGTTTACTGTTTAAACTCGCGACGATATGATAGGCCCGATTTGACGTCTGTCATTTTTCTCTCTGTGATGACTTTGAACGAACGTCTAAACAACAAGTCGAAAAATCGACCATGTAACGCCAAATAATTTATATGATATCCGACGCTATTCCAATGTTGTATCATTCATCATCATCATCATCATATCAGCCGTAGGACGTCCACTGCTGGGCAAAGGCCTCCCTCATTGATCTCCAGGAACTGCGGTTGGAAGCGGCCTGCATCCAACGCCGACCTGCGGTTCTTACCAAGTCGTCTGCCCATCTTGTGGGTGGACGTCCTACGCTGCGCTTGCCGGTGCGTGGCCTCCACTCGAGAACCTTTCGGCCCCATCGGCCATCTGTTCTGCGCGCTATATGGTCTGCCCATTGCCACTTCAACGTGCTAATCCGTCGGGCTATGTCGGTGACTTGAGTTCTCCTACGTATCATTAATTGGGTTCATTGCCGTAGAGTTACAATCGTTTTAAATTTGAAATCAAACAAAATCGATAATTAAAAAAAATCTAAACATTTACTTTATATTTATATATTTATACGTATTTTTATTTATTTAATGTTTTATACACAAGAATCGATTGTAGATGTTGATGCACCCACAATGAGGGTTTTCATAATTATTTTATCAGTGCAATAAATAATTTTCTAATCTATTATCGTTATTGTCATTATTTTCTTGAATGAAAAACGATATAAATTACGTTTATATAGCCAAGCTAGTTCAATATTAATTTAACCTAAGTTAAAGTAAACGATAGCAAACTGATAACAATTAATCAAAATCTCTCAGGAATCGATTTTTTTAGGAAACGATATTTTATTTCTACTCTAGTTCCTTTTCTTTTTGACAACGTCAAATCGGGCCTCTTAAAACGGTTTGGCTCGCGTGGTATATCAATATAATGTTCAGCCTAGTTGTGGCTTTAAAATGACTTAGATCTTTGTTTAAATTTAAGATATTCCAATACTCTTTTATTAATTATTGTAATAAATTAAATACAAAAACCTTTATTTACCACCAAATGTTTAGTTTAATGATATTTTAAGTTCTGCTTGTAAAAAAACTTTGATTATTTATTATCAGAGTTATAAATGTATAGTCGTGTTTAGCAGCTATACATAGTATATCAAAATAGCTGCTTGTGTATTACTTCCTCCGAGCCATCTGCTCAGCGATACAAAGTGTGTGTTTGGCTCGGTAAAAGAGGCCATCCTGCACTTAACATCAGGAGGCCCGTCAACTTGTGTGTATATAAGATAAATACATAAGTATTTATACACGGTGTCCTTTAAATTACTGTTTACCAAGAACAAACGTCGTTCAGACCATGGTCTACTAACAGTTAGTAGCATCAAAAAAAGAGAATTAAAAAAAATCTAGACCTTCTCAAATAAGCCTAACTTCAAAAACTAGCCGTGAGACAAAGTTCATTGGCACGCTAGCCGTAGCGTACCTACTATTATTATTTTTGTGGCGATACGGCGGCATGTTGCAGGCGTAACGTTAAAATAGACGTTTTAAGTTCGCAACTTTTTATGTTTTTCAAAGACAGATTACAATTTTTTTTAATTTGAGGTTATAAACTGTTAGTAGACCATGGTCTGAACAACGTTTGTTCCGGGAAAACAGCGATTTAAAGGGCACCGTGTAAAAAAAAACAAAAAAACCTGCGTCTGTTGTTGTCAATTACTGCTGGGCTAGCCTAACGGTCAAAGAAAAGTTTCTCCCTACTGAAAATATAGTGAAATTACATTTTAGCGTAGACTTTAGAAACATTTGGAGGTGGGAAAAGCAAGGCCCACCTGGTGTTAAGTGGTAACGATCGCGTAAAACAAAGTGTTGCCTCGTAAGTCACGCACCTTAAGCGGTCCCTAGACGGTCATGCGGCATGACGTGCGTTACGTGCTGTCATGCATGCATGACCGTTTAATTGTATTGATTGATTGAATGACATGCAAACTACGTCCTGGTAGCTGATTGATATTCCTAGGTATTTTCTATCCTGCAAGTTATGATTGACATGCACGCATGATCGTTTAATTGTATTGATTGATTGAATGACATGCAAACTACGTCCTGGTAGCTGATTGATATTCCTAGGTATTTTCTATCCTGCAAGTTATGATTGACATGCACGCATGATCGTTTAATTGTATTGATTGAATGAAATGCAAACTACGTCCCGGTAGCTGATTGATATTCCTAGGTATTTTCTATCCTGCAAGTTATGATTGACATGCATTATGATTGTTTAGATCGGGGCATGGCATGCAACAGCACGTAACGCATGTCATGCCTCATGCATGACCGTCTAGGGACCGCTTATGTTACATGTTTACGATTGTATTCTCTATTTTAAACAAAAATAGGATTGCTATTTTATTCAGACTTATAACGTACGTACATACGCAGCTATAAGATATACAAACTTATACCACATACCAAAGTAGAATCGGGCTTATATATCACTTATTAGTACAAATCAATTTGTAATATTATTTAATTGCTCTATAAGTACATAGTTTAAATCCTACATATTGTAATCAATATTTAATTTATTAACATTTTATGTAAGATCTGACAAGGTTAATTTATTGTAGTTTTAATTTTATTGTACTATTGTGCAGTCGAAATGTTTGTTCGAAATTAAAGTGACTTGAAACTGATATATTTGTTTAATTTTTGACACCTTATTATTTATTTTTTACCGATTTCAAAAAAGGAGGAGGTTCTCAATTCGACTGTATTTTTTTTGTTTGTTACCGTTTTGTTGTTTTTTTGTTTGTCAGAACTTTCGACTGGGTGAACCGATTTTGATGATTCATTTTTTATTTGAAAGCTAGTGCTTCCCGTGTGGTCCCATTTCCATTTGGTCCAGTTCTGACAATGGCATCCATGAGAAAAGCATATATCTTAAATTTGTTTAGTTTTTATGTTATGCTAGTTAGTTCAGAACTCCATTATTTATCAACCGATTTGAAAAATCCTTTATTATTTGAAAGAATATACTTTCAGATTGGTGCCATAGTAATTTCATCGAAATCGGTTCTGTAGTTTGGTTTTTACTGTTATGTGAAGTCTGTTATATTTTTGTTAAAAAGTTACTTGTTTAGTACCTACTTGTTTATACTATTTCCTTCGTAATCGATCTAGGGGGGGGGGGGGGGGGGGCAAACCAGGGCACGTGCCCCGGGTGGCAATTTCAGGGGGCGCGACATTCTTCATTAGAAAATAAGTTTAAAAAAAACTGGATTCAAAAAGCGCTTGGTATCCAGCGCACGCAAAACTATCGATTATTCAACTCCCTGCCCGTGGACCACCTACATAGTTCATCTGGCTGTTCATTTGATTTGGAACGCTTTAAACTTATACAGCGTTTGAGGGGAGGGTCGCGGGGGGGGGGGGGCTCTCAAGCGCTGGAAGAGAGTCCACCACACAAGTTTCTGCCCCTGTTTAGAAACTCTAGATCCGGGGCTGTTCCGAATATGTAATGAACTGAAAGGGGCTCATGATTGTGGTTGAAATTGAAATCTCAGGTCATATATGTAAGTATTTATTTGAAATCAGTAAGGGAATACAATGTTCAGCAGTGGATGTGTTGTTATGAATATGTATTTTATAAACAAAACAAACAATAGCGAACTAACTGAATTATCACGCAGAAACGATTTTTTGCTGACAACCGCTTACTGTAGAGTTGATATTGATATTCGTAATAAGTATTTGTAATTTTTAGAAAACTAGTCAAAATGTCATAAAAAGTGTCAACTCCAAAAGCGGCGTGCAATCTTTTATTCATAATGTACCCGCTGGACAGCATTCGAAGAATGATACTCATTCTGTGCAGTCCGAGGCACAACAGTTTATTAGCAAATAGGCAGTATAGGCACGGTATCTATGCAATTTATACGTTTTCTAAACGCGATGCTTGAATGCAACGATTATCTCGGCGAGTGGTCAAGCGAGCGCCAGTCGGACCCAGCGCCGCTGACTTGACGCACGTTCCCGCCAACGAACTGTCAAACCGAATACGAAATTCGAACGCGCGGCGCCCGTTTTCGTCCAGTGTTATTTTTAATCAAACTTTTTAAACTTTATCCTAGTGCTGTCAGTGCGAGCAAGTGTTTTATTTTTAAGTGGGAAAAGCCGGATCTAAGGACGGAGATTCGAGGTAAACACGTGATTATGTCTTTATTTTTTACGTTCACATTCACAATGTTTATACTAGTACCTAGATTCATTAATGAGTTGAGGTCGGTAGAGCCTCGACTTGAAGTTGACCTATTATTATATAAGCAAGATTTTGATACATGAAATTTGTGTAGATACCTATATTATAAATTTTCAGGGCTATAATTTATATTTTAAACACATAGTAAATAAAAACATGGATACAAAGTAAGACACTTAAATAATTTATTCGTCATTTTATCTATCAAGTTCACTGTTTTTAAGCGACATTTATTTCTATTCGCGACGTAAACCCGTTGTCTCCGAGATATCGGAAATCTCCAAGTAGGTATAAATAATTAAAACCTGTTTGCTTTAAGTAGGTACTTATTTTCTGAAAAGTATTTTTTATTCTTTTGTTATTTAGCTCTACAGTCTACTGTTCCTACAATGTTGTTGTGGTTTTTTTTAGAAATTTTAAGAGGACTTGTTTGTTACCTGTTATTGTTTTTATTTGTTATAGCTACCATTCTTAAATAAACGGTTTTAATGTCAACTCAACATGGAACAGTTTGTATCAAAGAATTGGGATGAAAAAAAAATGCCTCTATACTATATACCTACTCTACTAAAATATATATAATACAGAGGCAGGGCATGGTAATGGTTCCACTATTATTCCTTAGCCCAGGGATTTGAGTTTCAGGAAGTATGACGGAAACCAATTATATTTTTTAGCCAATCACCGACTTGATTTTTCCCGGTAGAACTCGCGTCACGGTACGTAGTCAGTTCCGGAGTTCGATTCTGGGCCGTTATGTGCAAGAGAGATGCATCTTACGCCAATTAGTGGCAGAATAGTTTATTAACTAGATGCTGCCTGAAAATATGTTGTTGGGTTTAATTCGCGCGCCTTTTGGCTCTACCTAAATACACTACGAGTATACCCATGAAAGTATTCTTTATCAATGATCGCTCTGTTGATAACTAAAGAGAGGCGGGTTAGTTTACGCCTGACCGAAAGCGCAAATATAAAATAGGCCAATATGCATGTAGCTAAAAATTAAACTAACTAAGCCGGCTTCTATACTACCTACTGGGTGCTTTGGAAGTTTTGAAACCCACTTTCTTACTCTCGGTTGGTTGAGAGTATTTTATTCTTCGTTTGGAACTTAGATGTTGAGGCGAGGTAGAGGTTAAACCGATGAAATTGAATATCTTATTATTATTATTTAACCTATATTATATATATGCTCAGGGTTTCTCTACGGGATCGAATCAGAAATGAGGAGATACGTAGGAGAACTCAAGTCACCGACATAGCCCGACGGATTAGCACGATGAAGTGGCAATGGGCAGGCCATATAGCGCGCAGAACAGATGGCCGATGGGGCCGAAAGGTTCTCGAGTGGAGGCCACGGACCGGCAAGCGGAGCGTAGGACGTCCACCCACTAGATGGGCAGACGACTTGGTAAGAACCGCAGGTCGGCGTTGGATGCAGGCCGCTTCCAACCGCAGTTCCTGGATCAATGAGGGAGGCCTTTGTCCAGCAGTGGACGTCCTACGGCTGATATGATGATGATGATGATGAACCTATATTTTCCCACTGCTGGGCAAAGGTCTCCCCGCTGTTCCTCCACATCTCACGATCACTCGCCACGTCCCACCAGCCATCTTGGAATGCATCGAGGTCGTCACGCCAACGCTTCCTCGGCCTGGCTTCGACGCCTATCTGCAGGCAACAGTGTGACGACTGTTGCCCATTTGTCTGTGACCATACGATTGACGTGACCCGCCCAGTCCCACTTCAGCCTGGCAGTCTTGTCACCAACATTTGCGATACCAGTATTCCATACCAGTGTGGTACCTATTGCGGATCCTGTCGATTCTCTTTACCCCTAACACGCTGCGTTCCATGGCTCTTTGGCAAACCTTGAGTTTTATTTGGACTTTTGAGATTCTGTCAATGACCAAGTTTGGGCACCATGGGTAAGGACGGGCGGAATACACATGTCGATAAGTTTACGCTTAAGTGACAATGGAAGGTCTCTCTTCATTAGCGTCTTCCTTCATGGACCAGAAGCTCTTCCAGGCATTTTCGACTGAATATCTGTTCAGAAAAAATCGATTTTCAACAAGAACATAATGTCAAGAAAAACAATAATGTCGACTTGCTTTCTAAGGCTTTCCATAGACATCTCTTTGATGACAAGTTGCATTAGAACCTTTGTTTATCCGCTAAGTTTGTACTCCTACATAAATGGATCGGGGCACTGTTAAGCAATATCTTGAAAACAATGAATTAACCTAATAGTTATTTTTATTTCAAAGTGTTATCTGTTACAGTCCTACAATACAGTCAGTACAAAAGATTTTATTGAATTTTATTTATTTAACAAAATCCACAGCCCTTATTATGTAAGATACAAACTTATACTAAGCGTAGCATACGGCCAAAAACGGATTTACTTTATAATATAAAAATGAATTTATAAATAAACAGTCTAAATTAAACTAAAAATACGAACAAAACAAATTACGTGTTTTACACAAAAAGGTTGATAAAATACATATATATAAGTATATATATATATTTTAAAAATCTTAATAAATGAACCTGTTCGTCCTTATGTCAGAGTCAAAGGCCAACCACACAGAACTATTTTGCCTTGTTTATCACATTGAATTACTGTGGTCATGGTCATGGTTAATTAAGTGGGTTAAATAAAATAAGTGGCACCCCAGGACAGCAGTGAAAACTTAAACAATTACAAGATACCGAGGTGTCGGTAACAGTGTCGCGAGTTCAATGGTTTTTCCCATCTCAAATTATATACAGAGGTGTCGGTTAACAGTGTTGCGTGTTCAATGGTTGTTTCCCATCTCAAAAAATGCCCAACGCGCCTAAAGAAGTTTTCACTTCATATACAGAGGTGTCGGTAACGGTAACAGTGTCGCGAGTTCAATGGTTTTTTCCCATCTCAAAAAATGTCCAACACGCCTAAAGAAGTTTTCGCTTCAAAAAAATTTGGATGTTGCAAAATGATCATGATGGATGTCGCATAAACGTGAAAATTTACTGAGAAAGTTGTCTTATGCCCCCCCACAAACTAAAAAAAATCTAATTCTATACAGAGGTGTCGGTAACAGTGTCGGGAGTTCAATGGTTTCTTCCCATCTCAAATTATACAGGTTGTTTGGTAATATACTGACGATATTCAAGTGACGCTTTCTGAAAACATAAAAAAGACTTCTCGAAAAAAACCACTAGTTATATTATCAAATTTTAAAAAAAATCGAATAAGTTTAGGTGATTAATTCGATATAAAACTTACTGCCTACTCTTGCAATCGACATCTAAAAATAAAGGCTGATTTAATCTCTTTCGGAAATAGCTGCGGGTTTTGGGTTAGAAAGGGACATCTCGAGACGTCACCAATACAGTATCGTGGTTAGATGGCAAGCATTTTGCAATAGCAAAACATAAGTTTAATAAAGTGATTGTTTTTACGTGCCAAAATAAATTTCACATTTATGTATTAAACATTTCACAAATTTATTTATTATGCTCATCAAAATAACCTCATTAATTTTTGTGCGTATATTATCAAACACTCAGAGGTGTCGGTAACAGTGTCGTCAGTTTAATGGTTTTTTACCATCTCAAAAATGCCCAACGCGCATAAAGAAGTTTTTACTTCAAACATAATTTTATACTTAAGGGCGCACTATACCTGGGGAGATGTTAAATCGCTAATTGAGAAACAATGTTTTGTTCAACAAATTGTGTCCTTTCAATCTGTAATTCATACATGTTATAGTTAAGAATACGCCTAGAACGCCTGTGTTGTGAAAACACGATTCCGTAAAATTTTCTCGATAGAAAAAATCCAAAGATGACTCCAAATTTATCTTAAAACTGTTCTTATGCGATAAATACTACAATTTAGATCTTGAAACTTTATACAGTAATTCTACACAACATAAATAAGGGCACATGTGTTTTAAGTTTTCAAAATACCTTTTGATTTTACCATAAAATGAAAATATCTAAGTATTGCACTAATGAAACCATTAGCTCCGGACGCCCGTTCCGCGATTCAGTCTGGCCTCGGCTTTCAGACGGGGTACTCGTGCCGCTTGTCGCTCCAAACGAACACGTAATTCTTAGGTAGAATTTATATTTACTTAGTTGCTTTTTGGAAAGACGCAATAATGAGAAATAAACACAACAAGATAATGAAGGGACTGAATGATAAAAAACCGGCAAACATATGAACCACGGCGAGATAGGACGTACAGCGGCGTGCGGAGAAGCGGGGGTGAAATTCGAGTTTGGGCTGAGGTATAGTCAACTCTTAATATTACGTGGTATATCTCTGTAGTATTACTAAGTTGGTAAGTAGTAGGCACCTAAGTTAAGTACTTATAAAAATTAAGAATAACAGCTGTCTGGTAGAGATTTTTGACTGCTAATATTGGTCCATAATTGGAACATCCTACCACAAACAGAAACTTGCTTCTGCTACTTCGATAAACTCATTTAAAAGCAAACTCGATAACTGGCTACGAATTAATATCGACATTGCTACAAAAGAGACTTTCAGTACTTCTTCTTTCGTGTCACTGGTAAGCTCAATTATTTTAGAGTAGTACTTTGCCACTTCTGTAGCGTTGGGCGTGACTTTGTTGAGGTCATCCCTTGTGCAGGCGGATAACACAAGGGACAGAAGAGCAATGAGACCTAGACTGAATGGGTGCTCCGCAGTCGCATTCAGCCCGGGAGGAGTCTCTTATTTATTAATATATATATTCTCTTATACTTTCAGTATTGTGTGATGTAGACATATCAGCAATAATGTTTGTCTATAAATACATAGGTAAACATATTAAATAAATAAACATTTTTCAAAGTCAAGGTATACAACCATTTCCTTTCGTTGTCTCGTAACTGCTAGTTAGTGTTTATGTTATTTATCCTCTTTATGTAGTGTAGTTTATTTATTCTTATATTATTTGTATGTATTTAAGTTTATGTTTATTAGTATAATTAATAGGTATATTTTATTTTGTGGGTTCTGTTTATATCTGTAGGTACTCTTACACCGCCGTCTTTTGATTTTGTTTATCCTGTCCATCCAAAGGTTGTCTGGAAGAGATCGCTTTTAGCGATAAGACCGCCCATTGTACCTTTATTTATTGTTTATTTCCATTATTGTATTTTTATTTGGTGTGCAATAAAGAGTATTTCATTCATTCATTCTGTATTTGATTTTGTTTTGTTTATTGTTATACATTTTTCTTTATATTCTCATAATGCATTGAGTGCTATAGTAGCAAGAAATATATAGGGTAGGTATGTCAATACCGGCTAACGAATCGTGTAGAGCCAGCAAAAAATAGTGTCCAAAACAGCATCGTCACTAAAAACTACTAACATGATTGTTTAAAATTATTTCCGATCTTTTTGGTATTCCATTCACCGTGTTTCGGAGAAGACATTTTGTTTGAACATTCGCAACCTTTACTACGAGGAAGAACACGTTCTGTTCGTCTGTTCAAGGTCGATTTTGTTTCGAAACGAGCGAGAGTTGGAACATTATTGACACTTTGAGCCAGTAATCAACCTGCTTTATTTGATTATAAAATTGTGGTTGAAAATCTATTAGGAACCTTACCTATCTAGTAGATAGATAGATACGATAGATATATATTCATTATTGTTACACCAAATTACAATTACTAAAGACTACGTGGTGGTACAATGAGCGGCCTTATCGCTATTACAGCGCTATCTGGCCACAAAGTAAGAAGTAGGGTCTATGTCCTACATAGTCTATGTCTCAATCCAGGGTCATAATCAATCTATATACCAAATTTCATCGAAATTGTCCCACCGTTTAATTGCTAAACGTAATAAACAACATAGAGACAGAGATACACAGATTTTAGTATTAGGACTATCTATTAGGTTATAATATTTTTTTTATAAATTTATAAAAAAAAATTGAGCGTTTGACCACGATCTCGCTTGATGGTAAGCGATGATGTAGTCTACGATGGTACACGCTTGCCTAGAAGAAACCTATTCACGCGCGACTTGAAGACCCCTAGGTTGTAGTTATCAGGAAACACAGACTCAGGCAAGGCGTTCCACTCCTTGGCGGTGCGCATAATAAAGGTGGAAGCGTACCGCTTTGTGCGTATGGGATGTCTACCATTTAGCGGTGGCGCACCGCGGATCGTCTGATTGTCCGATGATAGAATGGGGATGGTGGGATCAGGTTGAAGAGCTCTGCAGCACACTCTCCGAAATGACACATGTGAGACATGATCGGACTTGTGCTTGGTATAAGTTGAGCAACTGTTCCGGTGTGAAGTATACAAAGTTTTTTAGCAGCTAGCTGGGCTTTCGACTCAATGTAGGAGCCGAATTGAGAGTCGGTGTTAATGAGATACCAAGAAGCTCGAGGTGGTCAGAAATCGGCACGGATACTTTACGGACTTTGATTATATACTATATAATCAAATATTACCGAAATATGTATGTACCTGTATAGTTCGTTAACATGTTGCATAAAAACAGTCTGAGGAATTGCTTTGACGAAACGAAAACCATGTTTGTTTTGATTTTAAAGTGTCATAAGTATTTGATTTTCTGTAAGTAGGTACATATCCGGCAGCGAGATGAGTGGTAAAGGTCGCGGGCCGTCACTTCAGTGGGTGAGACTAGCGTAGGGTTCCCAGATTAAATAAACGAAATTCCTGAGTAAACAGTTCCTGACATTTGATGAAAATTCCTGACTTTCTTGTAAATATAACGTTTATGTCGTTAGCATCGTGCTCTTGAATGAACGAAGCAAACTGTTTGGTTTATTTTATGTTTTATTTTACTCGTTACCTACAATTCCGGACGGTTTAGGTTTCCCCCGCATTCCGGACAAAGACCTATATTACCGGACATGTCCGGAAAATTCCGGACATATGGCAACCCTAGACTAGCGCAGGATCGTGGTGGATGGCACACACTTGGGGAGGCCTATACCCAACAATGGGTGAAGTCAGCCTGTGATGTAATGAGAAAACTTTGTTCCTACCCCTTTTTAAGTTTTTTGCGCGCACGGTGTGTGAGATTTGGCAAAGTTAATATGAAGGATGGCCGAATGCTAAAATTACCTAAGCCAAAAAAAAGTTCGGTGGAATTTAGACCACTGCACTGGCAATTAGTTTTAAGGTTATAGATAAATAAGAATTTATAACTAGATTATCATAGAGACTTCTTACTAAGTGCCTACGGAGGCTAATTAAATATTTACCTAGATTTACATAAATTCATAGATAAATGAAATAGGAAACCTTATATTCAGCAAAACTCTCTTCTGTTTCTACACAAGACCTACAATAAACACAAAAACAGGTAAACTTGTTTTTTAACTCAATATAGGATTTTTGACAATATATATATATATATAGCCTATAGCGCTCAGATATAATGGAACTTCCTATAAGTGAAAGAATTATCAGAATCGGATCCGGAGATTTCCCTCTACATCCAAACAAACTCACAAACTTGACCTCTTTATAATATCAGTGTAGATTAAACTTTCTACGTACACAATATAGACTACATTTTCGCAGCAAAGAATTCTTAGTACAGAAGATAAGGTAGTATTATGAGATATTACTACGATTACACAATCAAACATGTCCTAACCACCCAAATTGGTTTTCTCGTAACACACCACAGCATAATACAAAGTAACTATGTATTTATGCAGAATAACTACTAGTCTGTATAAAGTCATAGAATAGCCAGTAGTTGTTATTAAACGAGTTCAGAATATTTAACAGTTAGTATAAAAAGTCTTAGAATAGACAGTAGTTAGTATTGAATATAGTACGTGAAGCAATCGAGTCGGTTGCACGTGTGCGATGTTGTTTGGAGATGTGGTCAACATTTTGAACGATATGGCCGCCAGGGAGTTTAAATTGGCACTTTAAATGTGAATCATGATATTTATAAGAATATTTAGATAATTTTGAACAGCAATCGATAAACATAGGTATCTGGTAAAACTAACAAGATCCATTTCATGCAAAGGTGGTCTGTGAGATATCGTCCCTTAGCGATAAGTAGCGATCTCCCAAATTGAAATAGGTTTGTTTTTTATGATCTAACTCATGATACCTGTTCATTTTGAAAACTTGCTCCTATTCCTGATACCTGCAAAATAATATCAACATAGAACTAAAGTTCAAAATTTTACTTAGAAAACTTTCGTGATTTATTTCAATCATTTTTATTATAGAATAAATAATTGTAATTTGGTGTAACAATAAAGTCTATAAATACGGGATTTATCAGGTACCGGTTTTATTGGTGTTTTGACCGACAATGTTTCACGAATCATTGAATGTCCAAAATTCAATGTTGCGAATGAGCAGGTTTCTTCTAGGCAAGCGTGTACCATCATAGACTGCATCATCGCTTACCATCAGGCGAGATCCAGGTCAAACGCTAGCCTATCTATACTTCTATACGAATATTATAAAGAGGAAAGATTTGTTTGTTTGTTGGTTTATATTGAATAGGCTCCGAAACTACAGGACCGATTTATCAAACTCTTTGACTTTTGGGAAGCTACACTATCCCCGGGTGACATAGGCTACTTTTTACCCAACTGCGCAGAAGGAGGATAATTTTTTTATTGAAAAACTACGCGTGCGAAGCTGCGGATTGGTCAACTAGTATATTATAAAGAGGAAAGATTTATATGTTTGTAACGAATAAACTCAAAACTACTAGTCCGATTTCAAAAATTCTTTACCTATTAGAATTCTACATTATCCCGTAGTAGGTAACATAGGCTACTTTTTACCCAACTGCGTAGGAGGGTAATGTTTTTATTGAAAAACTACGCGCGCTAAGTAGAAATTGGAAGCTGCGGATTGGTCAGCTAGTAATACTTATATATTAAAAAAACAATGTTGTGAACACCTGCCACTGGGGTCCTTTGTGAGTCTAGAGATAAGAGTTGCAATTTGTGTTCTATTCGTATATTGTTGTGTAGTTGATGCAATTTAGACGTACAACTGACTATGTAAGGCTAGGGTTCCCAGATTAAAAAAATCGAAAATCCGGAGTAAATTCCTGACTTTCTTGTAAGTCGTTAGTACCGTGCATGTGAATGAACGAAGCAAATTCTAGAATTTTGGGAGCAATCAATTTCAGTAATGATCAAAATGACAAATAGCATAAATAATGTTGATTGTTAACTTATTTGTAATAAAAATATTTGGTTTATTTTGTTTTATATTACTCTTTACCTACTTAAAATGTAGAAAACTCGGGCGGTTTAGGATTCCCCCCGCATTCCGGACAAAGACCTATATTACCAGTGATGTCCGGAAAATTCCGGAAATTCCGTACGTATGGCAACCCTATGTAAGACTTACATACATTACAGAGACTAAGGGCGGCCATACCACAAATTAGATTGGATCACCATCATCTGTTCGGTTCCCAACGAGTAACAGTAACTCGATTGGAATAAAAATCCCAACGAGTGACACCCAAAATATTCACTAATTTAGACCCTGACGTGACAAGAGCCTGTAGCACAATTGGCAGTGCATCATCGTATCAAGAGGAAGTTTGCGGGTTATAGTCCCGTCCGGCTTGAACATTTTTGAAATGGTTTTAAAAACCTTAGATAGGAACAGATGTAAAGTTTAGTACAATGAGCGAAAACAGTCAAGGCCTTGACTTGATCCTCGATCCTCGTACGCGCGCGTCTACGTGTGCGTACGACGGTTTTTGCTCGTTGTACTAGGCTTTTTTTAATGCTATCTGGAGATGGAACAAGCTTATAGCCCACCTGATGTTTAGTGGTAATCATCGTCTTTATCAGAGAATTGCCTCGTAAGTCACGCACCTTAGAAATGTGCCCTACGATGCACTGCCATCCATCAACTTGAGGAACACAAGCTTCAAGTGCTTGTAATTTTATCAGCAACCATACCCTTCAAACCGAAACAGCAATGCTGCTTGGCGGCAAAAATAGGTATGGTTATATTACTTCCTAACGCCATAAGTTTAAAGAAATAAATATTATGGCATTCCCTTGTCAATACATCTATGAGGATCTGATGTATGTTCACAAAAATATTAATTTGTTTAAGAAAAATAGCGATAATCATAATTTAAATACTAGAAATAAAGATAAACTCGCTGTTGCCACTTGTAGACTCCAGAAAGTTAGTAAATCGTTTAAAGGGCAAAGTGTTCGCTGTTATAATATAACAAACTCCCAAAGTAAATTAAACAAGGTAGTAAAAAAAAACCATAACTTATCGGATTATTTAGATGATAGAGAAGCTTGGGATTGAAATTGCTCCAACTCGTTCATAAATGTTACAATTTAGACGTAATTTATTTACTTTATTGTATGTATTCTGGAAGTATCATTAAAAATAACCACCAGCCTGGTTTCTTGCCTTTCTTTCCTGGCTTGGTCGCGAAGGAACATGCAGAAAAATTGACGTTTCAAAGTGGTCCTTGTGATTTTAATGAATGAAAGTTTTTGATTTTGATTTTTTAATCAATTCAGAAGTTCCGTTGTCTAGTATCCGTCTCCATCATGAGATCACCTCCATGGTACCATATTCACCGAAGTTAGTATTCCAAATTTTAACTCAACCGTTTAGCGGGAACTGTCTTAAAATTCAGTAGCAAGATGTGACCTACACAAACAAACTAACAAACATTGCCAGTTAGATAAAATCTTCTAAAACAATTACGAGCACAATAACAATGAAATAAAAATTTTAAATAGCCTAACATTTCTGTTACTGCCTTACATAGAGGTAATGCACATAGAAATGAGCAGACCTCCACCAAGGAATGCAGCTACGAGGTCAGAATAACCAAGTGCCTGAGAATTGAAATAAATGCCAATGGTTGAACACAAGCTAATACAACACGTGCAGTATACAGAATATTGAGTATTTAGACGGACAGAACTCCTTTGGTATCAACAATTCTATAAGCTATCGTGTGTTTGTTTGATTATGTTCTCTTTTATTTCATTTTTGAAGTAAAACTTCTTTATGCACGCTTGACTTGGGGATTAAGCTGTTGAATGCGTGACGAGAGCGTTACGAAAAGTGTGATCAAGCGAGGCGAACGGAAGTTGAGAGGGAGTTATGAGTTAGTGAAGAAAGAGAGTTACGTTTCGTATATTACTGTAGGGGCAAGAGAGAGAGGTGCGAGCACACATTTTCTTTCCCTCTTTCTCTCATAGCCAGTTACGTTTCATATATCTAAGACACAGTGCAGGCCTATTGACTGTATCACACTGTAGGAGAAAGAGAGAGCAGTGCGTGGGCATATTTTCTTTCTCTCTTCCTCCCATAGCCAGTACATGATATATATATATATATATCTCAGCCAGTAGTTCGTTTGCAAGTTTGCTAGTGTTACGCGAACGGTGATTTCTTGATTATTTTTCGCATTTCATTTCGTTCTTGAACAATTTCATAAAATAATATTTTGAAAAAGAAGTTTTACTTCAGTCGAGCGTGTGTTCTAAACCACACTCGTGTTTTTTACCTTTTTGGTTGTATTTTGTAATTGTCAACGTATGTATTAAAATATAATAGTAATCACACTAAAATTATAAATGTAAAAGTTTGGATGTTAGTTTGTCTGTTGAAATTTAGTATTTACGTAGATTATAACCTGGATTAGCACATACTCGTAGGCTACTTTTTATCCCATAAATTAGGTCCCATGGGGTAAAAATGGGGTGTCAAAGTTTCTATAGAAAAATGGTTTTGGTCTTTGCTTGTGCGAAGCCGCTGGCGGGGTCAGCTAGTAGTAAATAAGGAAGTGTAGGTACCAGCGTGCAAACACGACGCGAAATCACGAACCGCGAGCCGAGTATCTCGGCCAGTTAATCGATTGGCTGTCGATATGCGTTTGCGTAACACTTCTGCTTGTGAGGCTTACGGAGGCTTCTGAAGTTCTGAGCTTTTGTTAATATTCTGATGCTCGTCATTGAATGAGATAGATAATAAATAAATAAATAATAAATATTGCTGGACATTTCACACAGCGCTATCTAGCCCCAAACTAAGCAGAGCTTGTACTATGGGAACCAGATAACTGATAGAATACTTATATACTTTTTTTTTGTAAATACATAATTATAATATATAGAAAAACATCCAAACTCGGAACAAATAACTGTTGATCATGCAAACATTTGTTCCGCGGCGGGAATCGAACCCGCTAACTCCTGCGTCTTTGCTGGCTATTCGCCCACTGCGCCACGGAGGTCGGATGTGGAATATATTTAATGCGGTGTGCAATTATTAAATAAATAAACAAAAGTAAAGTAGTTAGGTACTTACATATTAAATCATAAATAGTATTTTTATTTAT